>JAZKLR010000050.1:0-2400000 GCA_037103525.1 Ganaspis brasiliensis | reverse complement strand
TGAATGAAAAACGAAAAATTAATTTCCTTGAAACTATAATTCTACTTTAATTTTTATATTTATTTTACACGTTTTTAGGCATAGATTACTTCGCATTTATTTTAGACATTAACCCATTAATGTTTATGGTTATATAAGTTGTGGTATTACTGAATAAAAATCTGGTTACATAAATCGTAGATTGTTGATAAGGATTCTTTTCAGCAATGAAAGCAACTATAGGAACGAGAATACTTTGTCATAAAAGATTAAAATTATTTTTCTATAACCACGGGACTTATAATGACGCAAATCGTGTTATTTGGGACAGAAAAAAGGTTTTTTTAAAAAAATTTGATCCTCTTAGAGTTAATCATAAAGATATAATGGAAATAATATTGTGAACATTTACTTCAGAATATCTTTCTAATAAAAGAGAAACAGTAAAAAACATAATAATTTCTACTTTAGATATCTTAATCGAATATAACATTTTTAGGTACATCAATGAATCTAAATTTTATGATAGCGTAGTTAAGGATAAAAGAAAATTAAAAACCGATGGAAACATCGTTTTCATGTATTCTGATTAAATAGACAACAGAGGATCTGAGAATATTTGCACTTCCTGTTATTATAGACGTTTTAAACTTTAAGTATCGTAAGGGTAAAACCTTTTCTTACACGTAAAATAAATGTTCCGTGACTTAATTTTACGACTATTATCCCCAATAAATTTGACCCATTTATTGTTAACACATAACCCCAGTTCAACCATCGTATCAACGTGTTCTAAAATTGTAAGCTTTAGTTTCTTAAAGAAAGAGGTAACATTTTTTTTCTCACACAAAAAATAAATGCTCCGTGACGGTCAAATTTTACGATTATTTTTGTAGCAATAAAAGTTAAGTTATTATTATCATCAATTATCATTAATTAGTCGATTAAAGTTTGTATATTGAAAACGATAATGGAACTCGATTATTTAAAATTAAAAAGCCCTATTTATTGGTACCAGGAAAAGCATTTATTTCAAGTGGCTTCTCTTTCGACTCATGATAAACTCACACAGTGCATAAATAAATTGAAAACCCTTATGGAGTTCAGAGTAAAGAATCTATAATTAATATAATGCAATCTACTAAACGAGCACTTAAATATTTCAAGGACCCCAGTTGAAAGGGAATTTTAACCACACTTGGAAAAAAATACTTCTATTATCAAAACATTTCTTGATATTTGGAATCAAGTATTAACAAAATTTTGGATAATTTAACAGAACATCTCATCAAAAGAAAATATCTTTAATTATATTGGTTATACTTCGTCTTATATATTATTATAACACCTAACACGTGTCAATATTATCGATACCTACTATGTTCCACTATCACATTTTAGAAATAAAAAAGTGACTCACTCTTCAGGAACAGTCATGATTCAGAGATCCAAAGCGAGAGGCGTGTCGTCAGAATAAATCCAAAATTCCGGTGAAACAACAAAACTTTCTCATGGGATGAATTTAGGGCACTTGTTGGGATTCTTTCTTTAATTCATGGGGAAGAAGAAAGCAAACAAAAGTTTGCCTCATCCATAACGGGCAAATGGTCCGTCCGAATCCCTTGCCAAATCTCAGTCGAAAATCTAACACAGAACACACCACTAGACGAGGCTTTCAACTTCCAGGAACTCTTCACAGGCTTCAATAAACTCTAAAACTCTAAATTCATCCATCGATTTTCACTGCACTATTCACTATAGCTCCCTTCACCTTAGGTGAAAACCAATATTTAACATAAACGCACAATGTGTGCCACTTTTCTAAACATTGCTAATGAACACATAAAAAATTTTAAATCCTGTAAAAATTATGAAAAACTATTTAGGTTTGCATTAAATTTGTTAAAAGAACGTAATTTTGTTTTTATTGTGATTTAAACTATTTAGTATCAAAATGCAATATTGATTATTAGGACTAATGCCAATCTAACCGGTATTATTAATTGACAATGCTATTAATTATCAGAGCTGTTAATTGAATGCTATATGATAATTAACATAAAAGATAACCCTGAGTATAATTAGGTAATACCATACAGCAATATTCATTTAGAATTGGTACACCATACCATTACCAATGACTTTACATGTTGACAAAACTAATTAGCTACTGTCACATTCCATTCGTTCGGTAATTGTATAGTTTTAATTTCTGTTTTATTATACTTTTACGCAAAATGATTATTAACTTTTCTTTACATTTAATAGATTCGACATCCTTTTGCAACACAATTTTAACATTAAACACAAACAATTACTATAAAGCTGTTCTTTTAACAATAATTGCAAATGTAAAATACTGTTTTTGATAAAAGCAAGAAATGAAATTAGATTTTAAAAATGTATTTTAGCAGAAGATTAAAATTTCTGAATCAAGGATGAGAAGAGTAGAAATCAGAATTTAAGTGAACACCACACCCAAGTCGAGTGAACGAACACAACGAACCGCGACGAGAGCCACTAACAAACTGACTTACGGCCCAAAAAGTGGGGGAGTTTAGGGATACGAATAATGTGTATCTACACTGTCCCTGTGCAAGTGAGAAGTTATGCCCAATATGCATTATGGGACCGGGTCCACGCTGCGGTCATAATCCCCACCTTTTTTTCGGACTTGAACTCATCCATGGGGCCCCATGCCACACCGGCGGGGTACTGACACGTTGGAATGTTCCTACCATGCAGTCAGCGGACAGTATAGTACTACGCCAGGAACGTAGATATGATACTAACAACCCCACACTTTAGCAGGGTGTCCAGCAAGCTTTCGAAAAAACATTCTCTAAATTTTCCTGACCAATATTTTCCTTTTTCTGTAACAAGTCTTTAATACCTGACAAAAAATTAGATAGTGTAATAATGTAATTTAAAAATCATTCAAATCGTGATAAACTTTAACGGAATAATGGAAACATTACACATTTAAATAACAATACTATTTTTGTTAGGAATACAGAAAAAATTATATATTATTTCTCACTTTAAATGTTCGCTCATTATAGTAAAACATCAAGCTTAAATTATAATACTGCTTTTCTTAATGTAATGTTTTAGAATAGCAGAGTGGCCACTTTTTTATGAAATTAATTTCCCGGTCAATTTTTTGGATTTCCCGGGCACAAACTTTCGAACAATTAAAACAGTATTTTTAATTTTGCGAAATTTCCCTTAATATTTAAAATATTTATTTATTTATTTAAGACAAATATACGGTTAAATATAACTTTATACTTAAATTTAAAATTTACACATTCTTATAATCTTATTATACAGTGATCTTAAACATTTAAAAAGAACTGAGTAAGGATTCCTGAAGTGTGTCCATCATTTTCAAAAGGTATTCTGATTTTATTTAAATTTTAGATTTTGATAGTAAATATTAAGATAAACAAAACCCTATAATATTATTAAAAAAATGTTGATATTTTAATAGTTATTAACAATCAAAGTTTTTTGTAAACAATCCTATTACTTCCGTTCTAATTAACAGAATGTTATAAAAATTGGAACTATTACTTAAAAATAGGCGCTTCTCGAAATACTAAAAGTTTTTTAAAAAACACATGCAATTTGTTTAAATAATCAACACTTGTTATAAACAAATTAAAAATTAAGCCTGTTCTTAATGAGATATTGACTTCGTTCTTTTTTAATATTATTCTGTATACTATTGTTCACATTTCCCAAAAATAAAATTTTGGGGCCCACATTATAGGAATAAAATACTTTTAATTTTGTTGAAAGAAACACCGTTTAATTACTAATGTGAAGTTTTCAACAACAATATACTGTCCATATCTTTTGTTTTTTTCTTTAAATATGCTGAATCGTCAGAAACTTTTAAATTGAGAAAAGCAAAATACAAAAGTTATAATAATTTCTAAAATAAATATTATGAACAGATACAGTATACACATACGATAATTAAAAAGTTAGGTTATTTATGAATGTTTTATAAATGTTAAAAATCTTATTTTTAAAAATTTGTATTTCATGTTACTTTAAAAATGAATTTGATAGATTAAAATACATTCGCTAAATATTTTACTATAACTATATTTTATATTTTACTATACTATATATTACTATATATATACTCTGTTTTTGTTTGCAATAATAAAACGTTAAATCATATTTAAATAATATTATTTAATCATAATATTTTTACAATTTTAGAACACAACAAAATGAGATTATATATTAGTTGTGTTCAACAACTGTAGAAAAGTTATTATTAAAAATTATTATTTAAATATAATTTAACATTTTATTATTAGAAAAGTTTAAAAGTTTCTGTCGATTCAGCATATTTAAAGAAAAAAAAACAAAAGATATGGATAGTATATTGTTGTTGAAAACTTCACATTAGTAATTAAACGGTATTTCTTTCAACAAAATTAAAAGTATTTTATTCCTATAATGTGGGCCCCAAAATTTTATTTTTGGGAAATGTGAACAATTGTATACAGAATAATATTAAAAAAGAACGAAGTCAATATCTCATTAAGAACAGGCTTAATTTTTAATTTGTTTATAACAAGTGTTGATTATTTGAACAAATTGCATGTGTTTTTTAAAAAAACTTTTAGTATTTAGACAAGCGCCTATTTTTAAGTAATAGTTCCAATTTTTATAACATTCTGTTAATTAGAACGGAAGCAATAGGATTGTTTATAAAAAACTTTGATTGTTAATAACTATTAAAATATCAACATTTTTTTAATAATATTATAGGGTTTTGTTTATCTTAATATTCACTATCAAAATATGAAATTTGAATAAAATCAGAATACCTTTTGAAAATGATGGACACACTTCAGGAATCCTTACTCAACTACGTATTATAATTCCACTAGCAACATTAACGTGCATCCAATCGCGCGACAAAATTTGCATTGTTGTTGGTAATTAAAAAATATAAGTTTTTGCAAATTTAAATAATAAAAGTTACGAAATTGAAGAAAATATCTGAAAAATGACGAAAATACTTCCTCTATGAGGAAGCAATAATTAACAGTCACAAACATAATTCGTAAAATGACTACATAATTACACTATTACAAAGAATAGTTAAAAAAATAAAACAATAAATAAAGTTAAACAAAATAGTTAAAAAAAAATAGTTAAAAAATTATAGGAATAACAATTGGAAATAATTGGAAATTGAACAATTGGATTGAAAATCGAAAAAAATGAAACTGAGGAAATTAATTGAAAATTTAAGAATTGAATTAAAATTTGAAAAAATAATTGACAATTGAAAATAAAACTCAAAAAATGACTAGATTAATACATAACCGAACAAAAAATTTAGAAAATCAAAGAAGAATTATTTTATTAATTTAATTCAATTAAAAAATTGAAAAATTAAGAAAAATATAGAAATCATTGTTGGAAATAATTGCACATTTAACAACTGGATTAAAAATCGAAAGAAATAATTAAAAATGAAAGAAATAATTAAAAATGAAAAAACTAATTGGAAATTGAAGATATCAATTAAAAATTGAAGAATGGAATTAAAACTCGGAATATACTTAAAAAATAAAAAAAAGTAATTGAAAGAAACCGAGAATTAAGGAATATAGAACAAAACAATTGAAAAGTGATGAATAGAAATAAAAATTGAAGAATGAAAACAAAAATTAAAGAAAATAATAATTTAACAATTGTATTTAAAATTAAAGAAACTTTATGATAATCGAAAAAAATATTTAAAAAAAGGAGATAATTTTTTAATATTAAAGAAAATAATAGAAAATTGAAAAGTGGAATTTAAATTTGAAGAAAATATTTGAGAACTGAAGAAAATAGTTCTAGAATTGAATAATTGAATTGAAATTTTAAAACAATTTTTATGAGTGAAAAAAATAATTGAAAAAATCCGAGAATTATTTAATACTCAGGAATTAATTGACATTCGATAAAAATTATAAAAAAATAATGAAAATATTTGAGAATCGAAGAAAATAATTAAAAATTGAAGAATTCAATTGGAAATTAAGGAATTAAATGGAAATTTCAAGAAAATAATTGATAATTAAAAGCAAAGTTACAATATGACGAAAATAATTAAATATTAAAAAAAGTAATTAACAATTGAAAAAAAATCGAAAAATGTTAAGAATAATCGGCATTTGAACAAATTTTTGTTTAAAATTAATAAATAATCATAATATTAAAGGAGAATAATAAATTGGATGATTGAATATTGAATGAAATAATTGAAAAACGAAGAATACAATTGAAAATTGAAGAAAATAATTAAAAGTTAAATAAATAAATTTAAGATAAAAAAATTAGATTTTAAGGAAATAGTTGATAATTGAAAGAAAAATTATAAAATGGCTAAAATAATTAAATATTAAAGCAAATAATTGAGAAATGAAGTAAATAATTGACAATCGAAAGAAAAATTTAAAAACTGGCGAGAATAATGGACAGCAGAACAAAATAATTTAAAAAAATTAAAGAATAATTATAAAATTTAAAGATAATAATTGTACCTATATTGAAAACTGTTGAAAGTTATGGAAAAAATTATAGATTTATTTTTTTAATGAATCCTTGAATCGAGCAAATGCACATTCAGTCAATTTAATAATCGAGAAGTTAAATGTTTTGAAAAATAAAGTTTTGGTTATAGTAAAATTTTCGGACAAATGCTAAATCTAATAAATACAATTTCTGACAAACAAAAACTCGGAATTCCTATTTTTAATTAATTATTCTGAAATGGAGTTTCGATTACGTCAAAATTGGGACAAAAGTGGTAAATTTGATCAATACAAATTTTGAAAAATTCATATTCGGGAAGTTAAACATTAAAATGAATGGAGTTTTGGTTATGTGAAAATTCGAAGAAACTGTAAATCCGATAAAAACAAATTGTGACAAATCTATATTCGGGAAGTTTAATTTTCTGACAATTTGTTGAATTTGAATACTCGGATAAATAAATTTCGTCCTATTAATTGCATGAACTGACATATGATTTTTTCGAGGATTTTTTTGGAGAAAGTGATATTGACCCCAAAACTTTGAGATAGATAATAAAAAAAAATATTGTTAAGGAATCTGCAAATTTGGAACTGACATTAAAAAAATAGCAAAAAATTTGCAAAATTCGGGATAGACAGTAGAAAGCGAGACCCTGGTAGAAAAACGTCTTAATAACTTAATGAACACAGTTAAAGCTAGGTGTGAATTCTGTCCATTTCATGGACACTTCGCTTTCAAGGAAGCAAGATAATTTGCTTCCTCATAGAGGAAGCAATAAATTTGTTTATAATATAAAAAATAATAATTTAATTTTAAATTAATTATTATTTATTTTTATGCAAATAAGTAATAATAATAAAATAATAATAAATCAATATATATATTTTTTTTCTATCTTCCAAAACTTTATTTATTTATTTATTATAAATAAATAAAGTCAATTATTAGTCAATTATTTTTAGTCAATTCGTTTTGAGACAAGGAATATGATTCTTTTAATTCATTTGTTTGAATTTTTAGCAATAAATTTTTTTTTGGCAAAACACGAGATTTTTCAATAAAAAAAAATTAAAAATTATGAATTAATACGTGAGTTTTTAGTCAAATATAAAAGTTATATAGGTCACTCGATTTGTTTTGAGACAAGGAATATGATTTTGTAATTCGTTTGGTTGGATTTTTAGCATGAAATTTTTTTTTGGCAAATCGCGAGATTTTTCGATGAATAAAAATGAAAAATCATGAATTATTACGTGTGTTTTTAGTCAATTATATACTTTATATAGGTCAATCGATTCGTTTTGAAACAAGGAATATGATTTTTTCATTGATTTGTCTGAATTTTTAGCATGAAATTTTTTTTTGCCAAAAAACGATATTTTCGATGAAAAAAGGTGCTCAAAAAAATTTGATTGGGTATTTTCAAAAATCCCTGTGTCCAAATTTAGATATTTGTGAGCTTCATATGTCATCCAAATTTTATTAGAATCCGTTGAAGCGTTCTCGAGATATCCTGGCGACAAAAAATTTACCACACACATCCACACACACATCCGGACATTTTCTCAGGAATGAAAATTTGAACTTTTCAGACGAAACTGAGTCGATTTACACTATTTTTGGAAAATCGAAAATCTTAACGATCACAACGCTTCCTCTATGAGGAAGCAATAATTTTTTATCCGTGTAAAATAATTTAATAAAGTATGTCAACTATTTTCTCTCAATGCACAAAATGATGATTCTTTACCAGCGCAAAATAAAAATGTTTCTAAAGTTTCAAGGACGCAATTATTTGCAAAAATGACAATAATTTCGTAATTCGGTTTATGTGACAGGAAGAATGTCTTTTTCATGAAAATGCTACTTATGATAAATCAATAATTACACCCTTTTCCTGTATGCAAATGTTCCGGATTTACACTTGATGAAATTGGTCAGTGATCAGCTTCGCCAGATTAGAAGTGTTTATATAATCTTTTATGCAACTATTCAGGAAACAGCAATTAAGTATAGGTGAAATTTCTATGTGCAGTCTATGAAGTTATATTATAATTTTAATATCTTTGTATAATCTTTCACTATTATTTCAATGATTTAACATTTTTATTTCTCTATTGTTTGAATGTGAATATGATTTTTCAATTATACATTATACACATTAAACGTAATTAAAACTTTTAATTAAAGTCGAGGAAGAAAAACAGACTAAACAAGTAACTTTGAAGAAAATTGCTAAGTATTTTATTATGCAAAAGATTGTAAGGTATTTTTTCAATTCTGGTTAATTTAATTAGAATAACAATGTTAAGAATGTCTCAAACAGGATTTTTAGTGAAGGCTCTTTCAATTTTGAAAATCTGCCAAAGAGATCTTAAAGAAAGATTTCATTGGGCACTGAATCATTGATGTTGAGGTAGGTTTGTTTGAAAATGCTACTAACGAAAAACCTTTTTCTCTTGGGGATTTCCTAATTTTGTTATAGGTCACTTTTTATTCAGGAAGTGCAACTCACTACTACAAATACAGTTTTCTGTGATGTTGCCAATCACTCTATATATAGTATACGTTACGTTACAAGCAAAGGATATTGTACGTCCCCAGGTGTTCTATGACAGGGCTGTCTCTATTAGAAAGGTCCAGGTTACTGAACTATGTAATCTAAAACTTGAAAAAAAAAGAGAAAAATAACGTATGAAATTAAATACTGAATTCGTTTTCAAAAATAAATAATAAAATGTAATAAATGACTAAAAAAAATCTATTTTCTCAGTTACCAACAAACAGAAACAAAATTTAATTAAACAATAAACACAACTCAATATAAATCTAATTTATCTTACAAATAAGCATGTTTACATGCTTTAATTAAATTTGAAACTTTTATTAGCATAGCAAATTAAATTAAATTATCAAGAAGTTTTAATTTGTACAATAAATATTTACATTTAATAAAGGTGTGTTCTTTAATTAATGTTATGATTTATAAGTGCGCATTATTTTTTAGCAGCCCATATTAGATGAAAAATTAACCAGTTAAATTTAATATGACACGCTCAACTGCATGGGAATATATAAAAGTGAAGGTATTATTGTTTGTTTTCTTTTGCCTGCTTGGTTCCATGATGAAAAATTTCCTTTCGTTCAAATCCCGGAAACGAGGGGGACATTTCGAATCTGTTTAATTACGGATAGTATCGTGGAAGACAACGTAAAACCCTTGCACTTTTGCCTATAGCAATATTGTAAGCAGGTGCACTCGAACAGACTTCAATGATTCTTGCTAGATATTCTAAAATTTCCCATGGTCTCTTTTTTATTTTAAAACAAATTTAAAATTCAACCCTTAAAAATATATTGTCTATTATTGGTAAAGTCTAATCTAACATAATAAAAAAGTTTTTAAAATTATAATTTTTTTACTGGAGTATTTTAACATACCTAGGAGGTCTTATGTGGACATTAATTTCAGGATAAAAATTGATAGAAAAACGCTTCCATCGTCATCAGTTTCTGTAACACAAAAATCAATAATTATATTAGATTATGAATACTATGCAAACATTTAAATTAATAAAATTTCTAGTTAGATTAAACAACATTTTTTACAGTGTATATAAAAAATTTTAACATTACAAAGTATATAAGGGAAAAATGTTTTTTTTGGCACGTTTATCCCAAATTAATAGATTTTATTGTAAAAATTAATGGATAAACTTTAATAATTAATATCTAAAGTCTTTGAGTGTATTAATAATATTAAAAATTATGTATAAAGAATGATTGGCCAACCTGAAATAACTTTTTCAGTCATATCGTCATTTTTCATTAGTTATTAGTTGACGCGTTTAACCATATGTCGCACCACCAAAGATTCTTTCAAGAATTTAAAGATACTTAAATTTCAGAAAAGGTTGTAAATATATTTATAAAAACAAAGCGACTTGAAATAATAAGGGTAAACCTTTTTTAATTAAAAGTTAAATTAGGTGCATTTTGTCCCTTTTGTTTCTTGACACCAGCAGCCCTGTATTATATAAGCTACTATTAGCCGCTTCCTAAACAACAGCTGGTGCGCAACATATTGTCAATTATCAAATATCCAAATATACTTTTTCCGTCCTGAACCAAAATTTAAAGAGCACAGAATGTCACGGAAGTAGGAAAATTTCTATAATTTTACATAGAAAAATGTGCAGTTATGTTTGCTAAATATAATTACCAGCATTATATTGTTACTAACAAAAGCAGTTGTTACAGTCTGAAAAATCTGCAGAATGCATTTCAATTTTTTGTTTCCTTTGTTATTTAAAATCTTCGGTATTTTGAGGAAACAAATTTATGCCATTTAAAAATAAATGTGGTGTAATCGCTTGAGTATGATCTGACGTCTCAGATAACATTTTTTCAGAACTGCATTTATACAATCGAGTTATGAGAATACAGTTTGTTAAGTAGTTTAAAAATACATAAAAAAGAATAGGAGAATAAACATTTCTATAAAATTAATTTTATTATTATTTAAATTTAAAAGGACTATTTCAAATCAGACACCTTAATTTATAATTTTCAATTTATTTCATTAAACATTTAATTAAGTGTGGAAATATTGCTTTAAAAATCTATAATTGTTTTTAAAATACTTATAGTATATTTTTCTACATTTTTATCTTTAATTAAAATATTTGATAATTAAACTTTAAGGTGTCAAATTTGAAATGGTTCTTTTTGTAAAAAGATAAACTATTGGAGCAGTGAAAAGAGTAAAATGGACAATTGGTCTGGGGAAAAAAGGGTTGTTAAACGAAGTGGCGCGTGCATTTAAAAAGAAATGGGTATGCAAGAAGAAAAGAGCGGGAATGTCGCTGCGCCTTTTGCGCCCACAGGTGAATCTGCACGTGTGTAATGCAGTTGCGTGGGTGTTATGAGTGTACTACGGTATGAAATTCTAGTGTTTCCAGCGCACCAAGTTTCAGGATGAGTCGACATCCCGCGTATTTTGTTTCACGTAAGAAGATTACAATAGTTTGGAAAGTAAGATGAAATTTACGACAGAAGGCAGGAAACGGAAAGAGAGCATTCACTTCAAAAATCTTTTTATATACATCAATATATATAGAACACGAAATACCTACATATATATAACTATAGGAACTCTTTCATCATTATTCTGTCTAATCTAATCTTTAGAAATTGTCAAAATTGAAAACAAAGAACAATTTACACAATTATAGGTGTGAATAACGATAAAAAAAAAGACCACAGAAAAAAAGGAATTATTATGTTTTCTATAAAGTATTGTTAATATTCTCTAAATTGCACTAAAAGAAATAATGCTTCGTGGAAAAAAGAAAAATACTATACGTTATGGTTTTAGTAATAATGGTGTAATGTTTTTAAAATAACCAAAATCATAACAGTTTCTTATTTTTTATAAAGAAATTAACTTTGTATATAGGAACTTATCATTTTGTTGATATCCATTTAATTACCTTTCTTTGCAGAGTTTTTGTCATTTTCAATTTTAATTTATAAGATGATTTAATTGTTTAATTTAATATTACTTTAACAACTTCAATTAATTATAATTATAATTAATTCTTCAACAACTTTAATTCTAGTAAGTATAAAAGTAGGAATTACATGCGAACATATAACTGTATAATAAAAACCGTATCCGGCAGCATCTGCGGTCATTCTTTGTCACTTTATAAACTCTATACCGTAAATTCGCATTATTTTCATCAATGATATATGGCGTTTTGAATTGTGGTCAAGAATATTTTTTTCTTTTATGTTCGACATCTCTTGCACGTTTATATTTTCACATAGCATTCTAGAAGATATTAACTGAATATAGAGATGAATGTATATTATATTGTTAGTTTTCTCATATTAAAAATAAGTTAGTAGAGTCGAAACTTGTAATTATTTGCACATCTAACGAAATCATCAGAATCACATTACAGATTGGTTACATCTGATTATTTTACCGGAAATTAAAATTAACCTCTTACGTTTTCTCAACCGTAGAGAGTTACCGAAATGTGACCTCATTTCCATGCTAGAAATGATTTGGAATTTTAGATGTCCATTTATGGAAGTTTTCAAAGAACTATCAGTAATTTTACCAGAAATAAATCAATAATTTGTTTTATTTATATCATCTAGACATATTTTGCTTCAATATTAAAATTCACTAATTTAATCATTTTTCATTTCAGCTAAAGTTTCTTCAACTTTGCTCTGAATATAATGAATCGATGAAATTATTTTGCTGGAAATTGCACTCTGGTGGAAGCATTAAGATAATTTTGAACGGTCTCTTTCATTTCCTTTTGAATTATTAGTTTTCATTATGTCTTCAAATAAGTGATTATCAATTTCGAAATGAGATTTTTCATGTCTTTGACATCATTATCAAATAATAATCATTTAATTAAGGAATAATTGTTTTATCAGTCTGGAAGGAGATAAAGTATTTTAAACGTTTAAGTATTTATAGTGTATACCAACTGGCAAAGATCAGCAATAAACGTTATTTTTCACAATTCATCGAATTTTTAACAGCAGAATTTTATATTGGAATCAAAGTTGTAACTCTGAATTCTTTTGATGTCACAGGGGATAGTAAAAATTTTTCTAAATCGATGACAATCTGTCGGATTGCACAATAGGAGATGCATACATATACATTCAATGCTTTCTTCACGGATCAGTGAGCAATTCGGGTCTTAATTTTTCAGCATGTTTCTCACACTGAAAAAACGTGTCAAAACTATCATTTGAAAGTTACTTTTCTCCATGTGTTTAAAAACTGTCAACACTCATGATTGAAAATAAAAATGCAGATTAAAAGATAGGCATTAATATGTATATAACATTCCTTTGAAGAAAATATTTCAAAGAACGATATATCATTTCACGAATACAACAATGGTAAACAAAAACAAATGAGAGTTTTTATGTAACCTGGCATTAGTTTGTAATGTACTTGCAAAATAATAGGAAGAAAGAAAATATGCGAGGTCGCAGGAAGTCTTAGCAGGGCTTCGTCAGTCGAATCGGCTTCCCTCGAAACATGCACACTATTACTGTACATATTCCATGTGTTCATAAAAAGCCAATATTTCTGTCAATACTCGGATTCAACTAAACAAAAACCAAATATTATAACTTAAAGATCAAAACTTTTAAAAAAAGAATTCTGAGAAAAGAAATTTCTTTGCTTCATTTTTCATTTATTAAAAAACGTTGCGAACTTGACCATCATGAAGAAAAAAAAGTTAGTCTTTCACAATATGTTAGACTGTATAGAAAGACTTCTTTTTGAGATTAGAAAACGGCCATCTAAAATGCATAAGTATAACACAGTAAAGAACCGGTTACTATTCGCATCAAAAAGATTATCCTCATTTATTGGACGGCATTACTTCCGAAACTCGTTTCCTCCCCTTTTCGTCGAGACGTTTCCATCCCTTTTGCCAAAATGAACGTTGCCGATCGGTTCAAATTGAAATTGCATTTTCGCGACGATTGTTTCCGGGTCCCGAGGCAACAACCAGACTAGATAATCCCGTGATACTAAAATCTCTTTTGCGATAATTGTTACAAATAACAAACTCCTCCCTGATTCATTGACTTGATCAAATCAATGTCCACTTTCAATTCTCGATGCAGATTGTTGTCACACCCTTTAATTTATTGGCCTTTATTAATTGCAATTCAAAGGATCGAATATTGGGTTAAAAATCAAATTTAAGCACTGGAAAATATGTCTATAAAATACACTGGATACAGGGCTGATAAAAATCAGGATTTTTTTAAAAAAATCAAAACATCCGATTTTTTTTATTTAAATCAAAATTTTTTTTTTAAATACAATCAGTATATAAAATCTCTAAATGTTTATTTGTAAGTAGTTTATTTTTCAAACTGAGAACATTTAATAAGAAATAATGCGAATAATAAAACATTTAATCAAAATCAAATAAATTATGTCGAATAAATGAGAAAATTTTAAAGAAATATCTTCAAATTCATATGATCGCAAAATTAAGAAAATTAGGTAAAAGCAACGAAAGAATAATAAATTATTAAAAAAAAAACAAGAACGTAAAAAGATAAGAAAACAGTCTATTAAAAAAATTAAGAAAAAAAAAAAAAAGACAAGAATGAAACAGTGTCATAAAAATATATAAAAAAAATAGAAACTTCAAAAAATTAAACTATTTATGAAATTTTTTTTTT
The DNA here is from genome assembly GCA_037103525.1 of Ganaspis brasiliensis. Lineage (NCBI taxonomy): Eukaryota > Metazoa > Arthropoda > Insecta > Hymenoptera > Figitidae > Ganaspis > Ganaspis brasiliensis. The sequence goes on along the minus strand of JAZKLR010000050.1, from coordinate 2,385,210 downwards.
AAATTTAAACAATAAATAAGAAGATAATTAAAAAAGCGTTAAAATATATTACTAAAGAGAACAAAATTTTGAAATTAGAAAAATTAGAGAATTATTTCACAAATTGAAGAAAAAAGAATGAATAAAATTTTGGAAAATTTTACAAAGTTTTAAAAGAAAAAAAATCTATGAAATAGAAGAACGATGTTAAAATGAGAATATTTAGTACAAGGTTAAGGTATTTCTCTTGCAAATATACTTGAAAAATCGATTTTTTATGGATTTTCTTGAAATTATGGGAAAATATTATTTTATATGTGCCTTCTATCTGGTTAAAGTTTCAGGACCCTTTACCGTAAAATTTTGAGATATTCGCATTTCAAAATTTCAATTTTACTTGTGCAAAATGATAAGAATTGAAGTTTCGAACAAGAATATCTTAATTTTTAAACGGTAAAGAGTCCTGAAATTTTATCCAGATAGAAAGCCCACATAAAATAACGTTTTCTCACAAATTTAAAGAAAATCCATGGAAAATCGATTTTTTCAAGTATAACTGCAAGAGAAATACCTTAAATTTACAAAATATAAAATAAAATAATAAAAGTCTGCAAAAAAGTAGAAAATTTAGAAATTCAAAAAATGATAAAAGCATCGAACAAGTATTTTCAAAAATTCGTAATTAACAAAAATTAAAGAATTAATTAAAACGCAAGGAAGGACTAAAAAATAGTGAAACATCAAGAAAATTAATTAAATAGAAAGAAACTGGAGAAATATTTTTTTTCCTTCATCTAACTACTAAAAAATTAGAATTAATAAAAAAAATGTAGGTATATATAAAGATAAATAAAAAGGCCACAAAAGAAATTTAAAAATCCTTTAAAAATAAAAAAAGTTTAGGGAAATTAAACCAAAAACATTTGCATAATATTGCACTTAAAACACGTCCAACAATAAATTTAGAAAAATAAAAAAAATTTTTAAATTTTATGAAAGAAAAAATAAGTTTGCAAAAAATCTCGCAAAAATAGACAAGGTATGAAAACAAATTGAATAAATTTACAAAAAACAGAGCATATTTATTTTTAAAAATATGTAAATACAACATAATTATGACAATCAACGAAATAAAAAGTTTAGTGAATGCTATTATAACAAAATTGTGTAAAATAATATTTAATAATTTGCATAAAAAGAAGAAAGTTAAAGAAAATCCTAAAATAAAAAGACAAAACAAAAAAAAAATATATCAAAAGTAAAAGGAGAAAAAATCTTAAAATTTTGTAAAAATAAGAAATTATAAGATAAAAATTAAACAGTGTAGAAGAAGTGAAATCTTTTAGAAAAATTGTAAGAATTTTAAAAAGGATTATTGTGTATATGAAAACTAATTAATATTATTTAATTGTTTTGAATTAATTAACGGGTATTTTAATTTGAATTAATTGAAATTGAAAAATTTCAACAAATTGGAATATGAATTAATTGATGTTACGCGAATTTATTTAAATTATAATGACTTAAATATATAAAAATTTAATACTATTTTTTAATATTTTCTTACCGAAAAATTTTATTGTAGGTATTTTGATCATCAGTATTAGCACATTTTTTTAAATTTTATTCAGAATAAAATATTGACATTTTAAAGATTTATCCACAAATTTGCGGGCTTTTTTTTAGCTTTCGATTTTTTACATGCAGTATTAGACATCCGGAGAATTGTAAAGTTTTTTTTTTCATTTAAATCATGATTTTAATGCCAATGTCCCAATGGTTTAAATCGCGATTTAAATCGAAGTAATTTAAATCAATAACAGCCCTGACTGAAGAGAAGAAAAAATTATTTTTCAAATTGAATCTATATTTCTTACACCTGTCTTGAATGAAAAACAATTTTTCCCCGATGCCGAAAGAAAAAATTTAGATATTTTCAATCCTTACGATTTAAATAAACAAATTTTTAAAGGTACAAAATTTGTTCTATAAAAATCCACTTCACTTAGTAAAGGCATACTTCATTTGTCAATATAACAATATTATATTTTGAACATCGTTTTTGAACAATTATTTCGTATTTATAAACGATTATTTTTTTAATTATTATCTCTTTGTCCATTTAAACAGTTATTTATATATGTCCTTTTGGACTCACTCAAGAAGAATTTGTTTATTAAAATGCACTAAATGAACATCAAAAGTATTGAAAACCAGTCAGAAGGATTGCGAATATGACTTTGTATCTTTAAAATCTTGTTTCTTTGAATCGAAAGGATTCCAAATATGTAAGAGCTTTCTTTCGACATCAGGGAAAAACTTTTTTTTTTTTAAGATAGGTGTGTTCTGTTTCTTATTAAAGTATAAATGTAGATTCCCTCAGTAAATGTATAATTATTTTAAAAAATGATTGTAATATCTTTGTAAATACAATCAACTTAAAAAATTTGATGTAAACTTTTAAATGTTTATAATAATTGGTTGTAGATGTTTAGAATTTAATATAAACATTAAAGCGGATGCTGCAAAGTGATTTTTAAGTTTATACATAATTTACGTCAAGTTCACACGGGAGTGAGTACGAAAAAGCCACGCTTCGTGGGAACGCAGACGATTTTAATTGTTATTCGCCGTTCTAGTGCTCGGGAAAAGCAGCAAACGGTTAAATTGCACTACAGTAGCAATCAGTGTCCTTGCCACAAAACCGAAATAGTAATTTTTACTGTTCGCACGGGATTTATTTTCAAGTTGAATATGTATTTTCATATACATTTATACGAGAATCTTTAAATTGAAACAAAAAATTTGCGTCATTTTAGGAATGTAATTTTTTAACTTTTTAAATTATTTTAAACGTTTAAACCCAAATTAACGTTTTTCAAATTTAATTGTTTAAAGTTCAAGACCTGAAGTCGAGTAGGGAATTACGGTCACTGCAAAGTTAGTTAAGAATGTGAGGACAGTGCTTTTTATACAGTTCTCTATGTGAAGGGTAGACAATTAATGCTATGAGTTAATGGGTTCTTAGGTATGTACATAAACACAATTTCAAGTTTTTTATTTTTACATTACATTTCAAAAAAATGTAATATAAAATATACAAACAAATTTTATTTATTATTTCCCTCTGTTTCATACATTTAGAAAGCACAAATTCAGGAAATTAAACACGAATAATCGTTTATTAAATGTAAAAAGTCTCTGTACTTTTTTTCAAGTCTCATCACTCCATTTATTTGTTGAAATGTTCTTTTTGCAGAACAGCTTCCTCTCTAGGGGGATTGGCTTTTGACAAATAGCAAAAGAGAACATCCGTCCACAGAATAATCAGCATCCTTCTTTTTTCTAATCCTCGTTTTCAAGTGATGGCAGCATAGAGCTTCCGGATTTCTTTTATCCTTTTTAGTTTTTAATTCTTAGAGCAACATTCTGTTTCTGAAGAAAGAAATGGATATCCTCCTTTCATCTTGAAGATATTTACGGGATCAGCAACCTCCAGTAAACTTCTTTGGAAGATCCATTATGCAATGTAGTTTTGTGCACGTATAATTGTCACGCTACTAAGTTAATGCGAAATTGTAACGATCATTTGTACCTTGTTTATTGCGCTTAACCAACTGCTTCCTGCTTACACTAGATGCACTTGTGTTATAAATGACCCTATGCTTATCACAATTGGTCGAATTGTATAGCAACGCAAAAATCCTGACGCCGCCTTTTTTCTAAATACAAATTGTAATGACAAAACAAGAATCACTTTTGCATGTTTTTTTTCACATAATTTTTAACTCATTTCATTAAAAAAAAAGTGTTTTTAACCTGCTGAAGATTCATAACAGACATATGCACTGGAATTTAAAATCAGTTATAACTTGGGTCATTGACATTTTTCTTGAATGCAATAATTTGTAAACTAACGTGATTGACCTTATGAAACTTAACATCAATTGACCAAAGGAACTTGGCAACCGGCGCAATAAACTCAATTAGAAATAATTTAAAGTTCCAATAGCAACTTCAAATGCTGTGTGTTTTATTGACAAGTGCATTTTCTTTCCATTCTGCTATTATTTTCATTTTGAAACTTTTTCATCTGATCATTAATTTTTACAAAGGAAAAATGAAAACAGATCGAGAAAGTAGAACAGAAATCAGAGACAATTGAATGAAGAGTATAAAAAACTCTGGTTGAGTCTTAAACTATCAAGTAATCTTTTCTAGATACAATTTTCAATTTGTTACTTTTCACATTGGGATTTTAGAAAAAGAGCCCTTTTAACAAAATGTTATTCCCAAATATCCATGGGTCATTTTTGAGGTAGGTGCACTTATATAGGTGGGAAAGCAAATATAATTTCAGCTCATCGATATTCAACGTTTGAATATATATTAGGTGCTTTCATCAAATATTCATCCGTAGAAATATCACCACGATTCTAAAATCAATAAATCAATATTTCAACAAAAACTTTTCTTTCGAAATGAGGAAAATATTTCCAGCAAATTGTGGGTGAAGATCTTAGGTGATGATCTTCCTTTTATTTTAAACTTGAGAGTTTTATCAACAGAATTTGAAGGCTATTCAAAGAAGAAAGTGTACACATATGACTATAATAGTAGTGAATACATTTTGTAAAGAAGCTTCGTTGGGGTCTGCTGGCATTATGTTTCCGCAAAAGAGAGCTTCTCTTTTTCTTCTTGCTCGCTTTTATGCCCTAGACTGGCGGTTCGTTTTATTATTCAGTCGGCCTTCAGAAACGTCTCCAAAGACTCTCCTCAAGGACAATCGCTCATAAAATGGGGTTGTTGCTCCATGGCCACAGTCAAGTCATACCCACGTATGCATCATAATCTGCAAGACTGCATATTCGTGCTTTTTAATATAACTCCATGTAAGACGGGTTGCCAGTCATACAACTATACAAGGTACACATCATTTTCACTATACCTTCAACTTACAAGAAAAAGACTTTTACCCTCAGGTCATATGAGAAAAGAATAGCTTTAAGAAAACTTTTAAACACCCAAGTTTTTCTTCTGGGCATTAGCTAATTCTTGAAAATTTCTCATAACCAGAGTTTGCTATAAAGTTCACTTCGGTGTAAATTTTTGTATAGAACAATATTTCTAGAATAGAAATTAACCAAAATTGGATCAGCGAAAGATAAAACGAGTTTATTAATCGAGAAAGTGTGTTTTTTAAAATTTTTTATAGCATTTGTGAAAGAATCTAGACTAGAGATAAAATCGTTCTGCACTGTTTGTTTGGCAAAGTGCGTATAATAACTCGAATATCATCGATAACACGTGCGCAAGATCGCATTTACACAAGACATTTGCACAAAGAAGCTCGATTCAATTCCGAGTGCGAGTCGTTCCCTTTTTACCATTGAAAAATATGTAGAGGTAGATGACAAGTTCTTCTTTGATTCTTTACCTTAGATATGTGTGCGAGAAGAGGGCATTAAAAAAAAGGGAAAGAAAATTCTAAAGAAAAATCTGGTTTCTATACCTCGTACAATTTAAGATGTTCTTGCGCAAAAAGTAGTCACGCGTCATATCAGTCGAACTAAAGCATTTGCCAAACCATTGTAATTTTAATTCTCCATAAATACAATTCTCATTCAGCTCCATTTTTCGCAAGCCTTTATGTGAGGCTATTTCTAAATCCAGATTTTAGTCACTGATTTTAATATAGTGAAAAGTAAAGTTACACCAAAATAGTATAAAATTTACAGAATTTTTCAAAAGTATATTTAAATTATAAAAATAGCGATTAAATGAAATTATTATCGGAACTGTACTGTTATTCTTTAGAAAGGGAATATCAGTTTTAATGTTTTAATTAAAAGAAAGTAAAATACAAAGAGGAAATTAAACGATGCTTTAAATTTGTAATTTTTAAGGTGAGAGTTATAGTTGCTGCCAAGTGGAACGAGAGGGAGTTAAAACAAAGAGCAGTGAAAAGAATGGAATACAAAGCTATGCACCGAGTAGCAAACACTCGATGATTCTCGATGGGGATGCTCGTAAAGTGAGCCAGTTAAACATGAAAGTTCGTCATCATACTACAAGAATCAAAATAAATCGATTCCCTTTTTAAGCGAGAGACGAGAGTACACTACCACTTCAAGTGTTCTCAAAAAGCACTTCTACCATTTTTAGGTTTGTACAAGTATCTTCAAATAAGGGTTAATTCAGAAAAAAATATTGAGAAAGTTTTTGGATGAAACGAATTTAACAAATGACAATCTCAATTGTCCTCCCATCAGAAAATGGTACTTAATATCAATAATTTTTTAATAATATAACATTATTTTCAGTTATTATACTGACTTTCAGAAAAGTAAGAGTCCAAAGTTATAAATATTTTTTGTTGTATTTGTCTTTTTATTTTAGAACTTTTTTTAATTTTCTTCTTTTTATGCATATTATTTAATATTATTTTACACAATCTTGTTATTATAAAATTCGCTAAACTTTTTATTTCGTTGATTTTCATAATTATTTCCATATTTTTAAAAATAAATACTCTCATTTCTTTTTTTTAAGTTTATTCAATTTTTTTTCATATCTTGTCTATTTTTTGCGAGATTTTTTGCAAACTTACTTATTCTTTCACAAAAATTTTATATATTTATTATTTTTCTAAATTTATTGTTGGACTTGTTTTAAGTGTAATATTGTATAATGCTTTTGGTTTAATTTTCCTAAACTTTGTTATTATTAAATTTCTGTCGTGGATTTTTTATTTGTCTTTATATATATATAATTATATATATATAAATATTTTATTTCAGTTTTATTCATTCTAATTTTTTAGTAGATTCTAAAAAAAATTTATTATTTTTTGTAGGTACTTTTTACAGTTTGTTAGGTAAAGGAAACAAACATTTCTCCATTTTCTTCCTATTTATATGATGCTGAATAAATGCGCAAGGTTTCTGAAAAACTAACAAATTTTTTTTTTATTCTACTTAAAATTTTATGGTTAAATATTATTAAACATTCATTAAATTAGCTATGTAATAGAACTAAAAACCATTTTAAGTGATTATTTGACCGGAAAATGAAAAAACATTTTTTTATGTGTTTTACTTTTCACTCGTTTCATAGAAACGTTTTCGCAGTTTACTATCAACTATTTTTTAATTTTCTTGATTTTTCAGTATTTTTGTAGTCCTTCTTTGCGTTTTAATTAATTCTTTAACTTTTTCATCATTTTTTTAATTTTTAGAAACATTTTTCCTTCTTTTAAATTGTTTAGTTTTTATCTTATAATTACGAATTTCTGAAAACATTTATTTGATGCTTTTATCTACATTTTTTAAATTTCTCAATTTTTTTTACTTTTTTTTTATAACTTTTGTTCTTTCGTTTTATATTATGTAAATTTAATCTTGAACTAAATATTCTCATTTTAACATCGTTCTTCTATTTTAGAAAATTTCTTTTCATTTAAATTTTTTTTAAATTTTCCATCATTTTATACATTTTTTTTTTTATTTAATTTGTAAAATAATTGTCTCATTTTTATAATTTTAAAATTTTATACTCTTCAGTTATATATCTTAACGTTTTTTTTTAATTTTTTCTTCATTTTTTTAATAATGTCCATGACATTTTTTATTTAAAAGAATTTTCTTATATTTTTTTCTCTTTTTACATTTTTTTTTGTTTTGCTGATTTTACCTAGTTTTTTTAAGTTTGCGATCATATGAATTTCAAAGATATTTTTTTGAAATTTTTTCATTTATTCCACACAATTTATTTGATTTTGATTAAATGTTTTATACTTCATTATTTCTTATTGAATGTTCATATTTTAAAAAACTACTTACAAATAAAGATTTAGAGATTTTATATGTAAACTGATTTATATTTTAAAAAAAATCAATTTTTGAAAACTCGGTACGTTTTATAATTTGTATTTTTGTTCAGTTAAAAATTGGAAATAAATATTACTGAGATTTTGTGTATCGTATTTTTTGTTTATCGGATTATTTTGTAAATTTATATGTACCTATCATTTCAGAAGTCCAAAGTTTTTGCAGATTTGATTCTATATCTAAAATTGAATATCCATCCCAATCAAAATTATGTTTAAATTCTCTTTTGTGTGCTGTGAAAATGGTGTTTTCGTTTTCCTCAATTTCATGTTCATGAACTCGAACTCCCACCATTCTCTTATAGTTTCTCCAATAGCAGGACAATTCTTGCAATTGATTTTATAAACTACATTGGTTATTTCAGATTTTTTTTGTCTTTCAGTTTTTTAACGGTATTTATTTGGCTTGAAATGTTTTTTGAAGGAACAGTAGCAATTCAGTAACTTTTTAGACTGTGAGCTGTTTTTTCATATAAACCCTTTGTAAGAAAACTTTTGGGAACTTTTAATAGGAAAAGTTTTTATACAGCCACAGAATCTTTAGGAGTGTTATTAATTGTATTAATTCGTTTTTTTATAAAGCTATTAATGAGTTGAATAGGATAATTATTTTCTATGAAAATTTGCTCTATGAATTCAATATTTTCGTTATGAAAACTTTCACGCATAGAAGAAGTTTACTTTGCTGGCAGTAAAGTATTCGCTGCCACGTCAAAATAAGTTTGCAAATATAGGGACAGCGAACAAATTTGCTGTGAGAGTAAAAAAGTTTGCTGCTAGAGTCAATTTTAAAAAATTTGTCTAATATTGTTTATCACAGCAAACTTTGTTCATTGTCATAGCAAATAATTTGCTGTGCACTGTAAAAACAAGTGTCTTATTTTAAGAAATTCTTGTCCTCATTTTTAAGACGTTTTAGGGTGTCTTAATTTTAAACCAATGAGAAAGCATCTTTCAAAATTATTAACCAATGGAATGGCTTGAAATAACCGTAAGACGCTTTCTTAATGTCTTGTGTCTTAAAAGCAGTTTTTGCAGTGTGGTTACTAATTTTGTTATATTCAACAGCAAATATTAGTTACTCACTGCAGACATTTCATTTTTTTTCGTGTTGATGTGAAAGTTTCAAAGCACGATCGTTAAATTATAAATAATTACAATCTTTTGAGAGAAGGGATGTTGAGAATGAAAATTTAATACGCGACAGAAAAAATAGGTTTTTAAGAACCTACTTTTTATAACCAATTTTTAATTAAAACTTACTGAGAGGAACTATTAGAATAGCACCTGAAAATACAAATTTATTTCTGATCAAGTGAATGTAGTTATGAGTTTCTATATCATCATGTTAAAAGTGCTAAGTTTATCTGGTTATAGTAGCTAACTGGCACTTGAACAAAAACATCGTGGCCATTCAGAAATGATAATTTTTATCAATCGGCTAAAATTAATTGTTCGTATAAGCATGCAAAGTTTGTTTACATTATGCATCTGAGCTCAGTTAGTAGTGATAGGTGATATCAGGTATTATTTATTTCCTTTTTAACCATATCTCATTAACTTCTAAATATATTCCCTTTAACAGTTATTTATACAACTCCATTGGAGGTTGAAAATTGATTAAAAGGTTAAATTGTTGCTCTTTTTGGCAACAATTGATGAAGTGAGAAGGAAAACAATTCAATGTCGAAAGTTGTGGTTTGTATGTAAAATAAGTTGACCAACATAGGGTTAACTGTCATGAGAACGTGTTGATCCACGTGCTCGTTTATATTCCTCGATAATCTGCCGTACATAAATTCAGGGAGGACACTACTCGTCCACTAAGTACCGAACGCGTACATTATTACGATCATACATACGTACTTTATGTACAAATGGCACAAGACACTTCCTGAGGGGAACTGGATAAGTGGAATTGAGGGTTGGAGGTTTTTGGGGGGAGAAGGTACTAAAAGTGAAATTCAAACTTAAAAGCCAAGTTACCCAAGCGAGAAGCCGAAAAGTCGCCACGCCAGTTTGTCAAAGACCCGGTTTTACCAATGCAAGAAGTAACATACATATATAACAGAGAAAAAGGACGGAAGTGCAAATGATATTTTAACGATGGGGCTTGCGTTCTTCAAACTGGCCAAAAACTTTTGCATGTCAAACGAAATGAGAAATTTGATTTATATATGTAGCAGATATAGATCTCAAAAAGGGTAAATTTTTTTCAGAAACTCAAAATCCAGTATTTTTATCTCTGGGTATTTCGCAAGTTATGACGAAAAAAGTGAACGTTCTAAAAAATTTGTCAGAAAATGTTGTTTTCCTAGTGAATTGTCAAAAGATTTGAAAAGTATATTTATGTTCAGATATCCATCAGGCGATTAGGGTACTTTGGTGTAAAATGTAAAGATTGTAAAAGCAAGAGGTGATCTTTATCTGTCCTTGTGTAAAGTTTTTAGACCTCGTAAAAAGCATATTCAACAAAAATATGCCTTTCATTCTCTCTATTTAGAGTTTATCACTCAAAAAACATGAAAAAAGGATTTTCTGAAGATTTTATTAATGACGATACTTCTTAAATGATTATTAACTTTAAAAACAGTGTATTATGAACTTTTTTAAAAAAAGATCATATGTTACTTACAAAATAAATATGTTTTCGCGCTTGAGTACTTGCAGTAACGATACTTCAACGTTCTTTACTGACTATGGAATTCGAAATATGTATCGCTGTTCTCTTTTTATAGAAAGTGTGAGAGCAAAACCGCAAAGTACTGAGTCTTTTCAAGAAACTCCTTTTGTCAACTTTTTTATTTTAAAAAGTTTTTCAGGAAAAAGGTATTTTATTAAACCTACTTTTTAGCAGTCATAATTTTGTTTTTTAATAAGTATGTGTTGCTTCTACCTGAAATGAAAACTATTCGGTAACAGGAATTTACTTTTAACAAAAATATTGCAAACGAGATTACAAATAATGAATAAAGAAACTAATCAAAACACATGAAAAACCGGAATTCTAAAGCATCATTATTTCTAGAATTTCTCGCTTCTTGTGAAAGGGATAATAATGAATATGAATATATATAGTTATAGTAATAAACATGTGAAATAGTAGAACGGAACGAATGATACATTATTTTCAAAGATAAGCTAAAAAGAAAGCGAAACGTAATTTTTAGTTTTATAAATTTTTATGTGTGATATGTAACTTAAGAATGAATTCAACTGAATTTGAGACAAGGCATTAATACATGTAATATACATTTACATGAAGTTCTGGACGCAAAAGAAAGTCTTGAATTTTTCGTTTAAATTGACATTTAAATATAAATATTGCTTCGCATAATCATTAATTTTCATATTCATAAGAATTATCACGACCTTCTTTTGTTATAAAAATAAATTGTGGAAATATTTGCTTCGAAAATAAAAGTTTTCGTTCCAATTAACGGACATAACTTTAGGGACGTGCATTTAATTTAATTAGGAGAAACCGACACGAAATTAAGGGTTTTTTTTCAAAATATCTAGCACACGTTAATAGATATTGCTTAAAGATTCAAATGAATTTACAAGGTTGCTACTTTTTCAAAATTTCAAAATTCCATGACTTTTTTAGGTTTTCCAGACCATATTTCTTAAAATTCTATGACCAAATATAAAATAACTATATTAAAATTAGCAATGGCATTTAAAAGCAATATAATATTAGCAATATTAAAGAATGTCTAAAGGCGCGCAAAACTTTACATTGTTATCATTTTAAAACTATAAATTTTTGCAAATGCAAATAATGAAGATTACAAAAATAATTACAAAATTGAGAAAATATCTGAAAAATCACGAAAATATTGAACAAATGAAGAAACATTGGAAAAATTAAAGAATAATTATAAAATTTTAAAAGAATAAATGAAAATTGAAAAAATTGTAGGAAATAATTGAAAAAGTCCGGAAAACAATTAAAAATTGAAAAAATTATTAATAATTGAAAAGATGAAAATAATTGGAAAATTGAAGGAAATATCTAAAAAAAGGACGAAAATATTTGACAATTGAAAACAATATTCGAAAAATGACTAGATTAATAGAGAAATAAAAACAATAATTGAAAAAATTAAACAAGAAATATTAAATTTAAAGAAAATAATTGCAAATTGAACAATTGGATTAAAAATCGAAAAAAATAATTAAAATTTAAGAAAATAATTGAAAAATTGAAGAACGGAATTGAAATTCAATGATTATAATTAAAATTTTAAAAGAGTAACTGAAAAATGGGGAGAATTATTGAATACAGAGGAAAATAATTTAAAACTGAAAAATGGAATTGAAATTTGAAGAGAATAATGAGAAATAAAGAAAATAATTAAAAGTTGAAGAAATGGATGGAAATTTAAATAATTAAATGGAAATTGTAAGAAAACAATTTAGAAATGAGAAAAATAATTTTCAATTGGAAATAAAATTCGAAAACTGGCGAGAATATTCGACAACAAGATGAAATAATTGGAAATTCAAAGAATAATTCTAAAATTTAAAAAGAATACATAATAATAGAAAATTGAAGAATAACATTCAATATTAAATTTAAACTTAATAATTGAAAATTAAAAAACTATGAATATTATCGGGATAATTGGTGAAAATAATTTCGAATCAAAGAAGATAATTGAAGAATTAAATTTAAAATTATGGAAACATTGATAATCAAAAAGAATAATTTAAAAAGGCGGAATTTTTTAATATTAAAGAAAATAATTTCGTTCTAGAATTGAAGAATTGAAATGAAATTTTAAACGAATTTTTATTTTTGAACAGAATAATTAAAAATTAAAGAAAATAATTTAAAATTGAAGAGAATAAAGAAAATTTTAAGAAATAAATTGAAAACTAAAGAATTAAATGAATTTTTAAGATAATAATTGCTAATAATTGAAGGAGAAATTACAAAATGACGAAAATAAGTAAATACATATCATTAAAGAAAATAATTTAGAAATGAGGAAAATAGTTGACAATTGACATAAAAATACGAAAAAATGCGTTAACAGAAAGAAGTTAATTAAATTAACTTTTTAAAACAGCATTTTTTAAAATTCCATGACATTTCCAGAAAAGAAGTTTTGATTTTAGCCCACTTTGGACTGTTATTGTTTACATGAGACTCAAATTCGACTGGATTTCAGCCATAAAATGTACTGAAACTGATTGTAACCCGAAAAATTGGCTGATTTTCAGTTATTTTGGGTTTCAGTTGTAAACGAAGTAAGACTTTGTTTTTCTAGTGAGGTTTTCCCTAACTACAAAAAAATTCCATGACAATTCCATGTTATCCAGGTCCGAAGTAACCCAGTAAAACCAGTGAAAAGGATGAAATTGAAACGAATTGGAAAATTGTAATACTTCAATTGTACAGTAGGAATTATTCAATCTTTCTAAATTCCATTTCGTACCTATTTTTGTTTTTGTTTTCTTTGCTGGGAATGTGTTTAATGAAAAAAGAAATATCTTTTAATTCCTGTTTAACATTTTGATAACTTTTAAATTACTTTGAATTTTTTAAAATATTTTGTTAACTATTTTATTATTTTTAATTCTCTTTTAACTTTCCCACTGTAAAAACAAGTGTTTTACGAGTGTCTTATTTTAAGACAATAGGACGTTTATAAAGCTGCTTATAGTAATTTCAAGTTATTTTATTGGTTAATAATTTTCTAAGACGCTCGCTCATTGGTTGAAATTAAGACACTCAAAAATGTCTTAAAAAAGACCATATAAATGTCTTATCATAAGACACTTGTTTTTGCAGTGCCGATTTTTAAAATTATTTTTAATTCCATTTAAAATGTCTAGATATAATGGGGTCACAACTCGAGTTCGACTCTTTGCAATGACTAATTTTTTTCTGTTAAAATGTTTTTAGTAGAATTGAAAATAACTGAATGCAGCTTATGTGAATGTTTTACAAGAAATACAAAAGAATAATCAAGAAATGAAATAAAAAATAATTGAAAATCTTCAATCTTCTTCAATTTCAGGCCTCTTGCTGGATTGACACAATTATTATTCCTGATTAAAACCCATTATAGTAAAAATTAATATTCAAAGTCTGTAAGTGTAAGAACTATTACGATACTACTATTAAAAATACGCAGGTTATTATAGAAGAAAAACATCAAGTACACATGTATAATCTACGTTTTGAACTAAAAATCGCAAAGTTATTTAAAACAAGGAGGAAAAAAGATTGGCATGAAGATCAAGAATCCAAAAGAAAACAGTTCTGACCTTCGATCGAGCAAGTTAGGTTGGGTATCTATCGGTTAAATGGAGGCCGATGGAACTCTGGTGAAATCGACCATGGAGTTGTTGGTCGCTTGAGAATGGACAACATGGAGCAATTGCGTGTACGCGCGCATTCTCTGTCTCTCTCACTCCTTTTTTTATCTCTCACTTTCTCTTTTTAAAGGTATTCTATCTCCTTCGCGCTTACTACGTCTCGTCACTGGTTACCTGCAGTCCAATAATAATGGCATACTACGTGTATGGCTCGTAGTAAGCCTCCTTCTTCAGGAGACTGCTCTTCTTTTCTCTTTCTTTCATACACAGTGAGTTAAAGGGGTTAGTGGGAGGTGGAAGGTGGTAAAAGAGGGGGGCCAGAGAAGGTAAAAGTGGGGAGTTGTATGGTAGCTTTGTAGCTCATACTAATTGGCGTTTGCGACGACAATATTCTTCAGACTTGATAGAAAACGAGAAGATTACATTCACATTCTTGTTCGGATTGCAAAATTACTGAAAATAACTGATCAAACGAATAAAAATGAACAAATGATGAGATGATAGTGAATGATGATGATAGACAAATACTGATGATGATGAAATGATATTGGAGTATTATGATATGCAGGAATACTGATGATGAGATGATCAAGATCATATTGCATGATACGTGTTTTTTTATATACGAAACATAAATAAAATATCTGTCGGTTTGTAAATTTGATATGTATATTATAAATGTTAGCATGAACGACAGTTTTAATTAGAAAGCTTTCTGGCTAAATTTTAACTATAAAAGAATCTATTAATCATCACTGTAGAAAGATCTTATTTTAAGGCAGAAAGTAAGTTATGTTTTAAGATGCAACATTTTTAAGATACCCTTTGTTGAATTTAAAATAACATTTTTGTATCTCAATTTAAGAAGCAATTTGCTGAGTTTAAGACAATTAATCTAAAAAATCAGCAGCTATAGAATCTAAGAAATGTATGTGTTTGGAACTCAGCTGGACCAAAATCTTATTTTCACACAGACATCAGTTTAAATTAAAAGAGCATTTTCATAGAAACCTCAGTTTAAATTAAGGACAACATTATTTTCAAATCTGGTGACTTCTCTAAAATTAAAATTTACTTTTCACAGTGCTGGTAAAACAAATAATTCCTTCACTAAGGCTGATATTTAACTTATTAGATCATGACCAACAATTAGTCAAAAATCTTACCATAAATAATTTGAAGAATAAACCGACATTGTTAGATTGAAAATTAAAATAATTTTGATAACTTGTACATAATCGACAATAACAATGAACTTATTAAAACATTATCAAAAACCTTTAAAATGATATACACGGTAAAAAATTTATGAACGTGGATACAAAAAATTATTAATATAAGTAAATTAAGAAATTCAACTCACTTGATTCCTTAAATCGTTTATTCAGTTTAAATCAATGTTTAATTTGAAATATGCATATTCGTATTTTTACTTCCTTAACTAAATTGAATATTGTTTATGGTAAATACAGGTTTATTATCTTTAAAGTACAAATGAACAACTTATAAAAAAGCAATACTCATTTATGAAATAGTTATACTATTTTTCGGTATATATAAATCAAATACCTAAAACAGTTATATTGAATATCAGTGCGTTGGTATTTACTTTTCACTTACTTCACAAACAACAGAATAAGCTATAAGTCGATATATCCAATTTTCTAATATAAAAACATTTAATCCTGCAATTTATATGTTAATATATTTCCACTATTGTGGTTACAATAATTTTTGTCCATCCAATGTTTTGTTAATGTTGTCACGTGGTTTAGTCGGTTTAGTCTATAGCAGACAGTCGCGAGGGAGCAGTATATTAATTGCAAAATTTCTTTTTATTTATACAAGTCTATTAAGATTTAACTTATAATATTCTTACTTATTTTATTGTTGGTACATTTTCAGAGGAAAAATGTGTGTTGCATTTGTAAAATCTATTTGAATTAAATGGAATTAGAGGAAATACATAACCTCTTTTAAATCGATAATTTTTCTCGACTTTTAAAAATATATTTTATAACTTTCGATTTGAGGGTTGTTGTTGCTCCTAAAAACTGTAAATTAATTAATCCAGCATATAAGCAAGAATCTTTCACTACTTTCCAAAAAAACCTTAATTCGTTATCATGAGTGCAAAAAAAGGTTTCGAATTTTTGGATGGTATAATAAGTACATCTGACGAAAATACATATATTTGTTCAAGTTATAAAAGTATTACAATATTTATGCTAGAGCACATACATTATTTAAGAAGTCCAGTTGTTAAAAATTTCTGATTTAAGTTTGAAATATATATGACAATCTAACCCCAAAATTTTGAATCCGATTCATAATTGTCAAAATAGAAACAATAAATATTTTATTAATCGGAAATATTTAAAACTATATTCAGAATTCCATTTCGTCAGTCAGCATTCTTAAAATTATGACTCTTGTTAAATAGGTTTTTTTTAAGATCTCAAATCTTAGATTTTCATGATAATTATCTTACTTCAGTTATATGTTGATAATGACTATTTCGATGATTCTCAATATCACTATTTCAGATATATCGAATTTATATCCTATTCATAATGCATCTATAATATAGTTAAATATCTTAAGAAATGTCATTTTCACTATTGTAGCGAATTTGGATTATCCATGGATCCATTCTAGCTATAAGTTTACCTATTACAGTGAATACTTTTGATAGTTCATAAGAACTTTTTTTACCGTGTAGTCATTCAATGAAATAACCAACTGTAAAATAGATGTCAAAAGAAGGAAGATTAATATATAAATAAGTGTAAAATATTTAACATTCCAAATGCTAAAGGATGTTGATTTCAAACGAGAATCTTATGCAAGGGTAATAGCTGCATTTTATAGAAGCGGTTGGTTTTTAGACAAGTTCTTTTGTTCTGGATTTTGCGTAATTTAAAACCACATTCGTTCGAAGATTCACGATTGTCTTGCGCCCGCATACTTGTACACTTTTTTATAATTCACAGCTCTTTAGAACAATACATACCATCAAGTCTAGACTTATAAAGTCTTGAGAATAATATTTTGTAATTACTATTATTTTTAATCAATATTATCTACGATATATTAATTTGAATGATGTTGTTAAAAATATATTCATTTGAAAAACCTGACAAAAATTTTGTTTTCAAAATGACAGATTTATAACAGGCACTTTTAATTTTTTCTGTCCTGTAACAAGTGATAACCCAGAGGAAAAATATTTGCCAAAGGTTTTAGAAGAACCTTTTTACCAGTCCTAAATAAACAGTTTTTTAATACTGTATTTTCAGATGGAGTGATGAAGTTAAAGGGGTTAACTCGGTTCGATAAACGCACCGATTAATAAAAAAATGCGCGATGTTTTATGTTTGTATTTTATGTGAAAAGAAAAATTATTGTATCTACAAATTCGTTATCTGTTTGAAAAATTTTGTGCTTGACGAACTTTTGTTTTTCTACATGGCAGGTGAGCAAGACAGTTCTGCAATTTCTCACTGTTCTGACCATATGGCTCAATAATATCCATAGTTACGTTTGATCGAACAATACACGTTCTTCGAAAGTTTTTCACATATATTATAGATAAAAATAATATAGTTTATGTCGATTATTTCACATTAAATCGAGCAAATAAATTCTCGCAATTTCGAGCGTAATTTGCAAAATTGGCAAAAATTGTAAACTGAAAAATTCTGGTTAGTCTAAATATAATATTTGTGTATAAAAACCAATGCAATGATAAAAAACATCATTCACGAGCAACTCATGTTACCGAGTGCAAGATTTTTTTCATTATACACGGTCTTCTGCAATTCTTATAATTTAATTTTATGCATCTTGAGTTAAAATTTATCCACAAAAAAATTAATAAAAATAATTCTACTATATTTGTGAACATAAACGGAATGAATGTTTAACAGGAGATTGAATTTCACGTTTTCTTATCAGTTGCTCATGACGAATCGTGTTTGTTATTTGCTTAATGCTAAGCTAATGGTAAGCCCATCTCTGTATCACGTTCCTTCTCTGGGGACAATGATAAAATTACTCTATGCACATGTATAATTTTAAATCCTAACTTGGCAATTTTATTCTCAGTGTGATTTTTAATTCCTATTAAGTGTAATTTGAAAAAAAATTCTTTTCCAACAATAAATACCATTCTGATAAAATATGTTTTATTAATGTATAATGTTCATGACAAAATCGAGAACAAATGTCATTCTGTAATAACTACTTTTTCATAATAAAATTCTCCTTTCACTAAATTTCTACATTTCTGGTATTCGCATGTGCGTTTTCTAAAAGAAACAAAAACAAATTCTTTTATAATTGTATAACACATTTTTGTATGAATATAGTTTTTGTATACTAACTAAACGAATAGTCATCGATAAAATATTTCGATTCACAATTTTTTGAATGCAGATGTTTTTTTTACCCAAAACCGCGAAGAATTTCCAGCTATTTTAATGTTTAAATTTCATACTGACGGGAATACAATTATTATTAGAAATTTTAATTAATTCAATTATCATCAATAACAAATGTCTCGAGTTGAAAATATTGACCCAGTAAAGTTGTTATCAATTATTTCACACGAGATGATATGCATTGAAATGTCTTATTATAAATACAAGAGAAAATCCACGATTACGTGCATTATGCAGAAGTGGATAATGCGTACGAATAAAAAATTTATTCCCATCTTACGCAATGTCTCTTTATATGAACAAAAAGAAAGTAATTTTCTTCTTCCTGCCTTCAAGCTTTATCCAGAAATTATATCAACTAGACCAGTAATCACGCAAACCTAGAAATGGTTTATAAAACATTTACCGAGGAGTGGCTTACAAAAGAATAATTATAAGTCCAATGTTTAAAAATGTGTCCAGACAAATTATGATTTCTTAAAATACTGAATTAATAATTTTAAACCAGTAATTTTGTTTATTTTACACGAACTCTTAGAAGCAAAAAAATAAATAAAAAGAGCGTGACAGTTAATTTTTAAAAATACTAGATTAAAAGTCAATACATTACTTTATTTAATTAGATTTTCCGATGAATTTCCCAATAAATAAATAATCTGAAATAGAAACATCTTTAAACAATTACAATTCTGAGTCTTTACTTCTATATAAACAAATAATAATTTAAGCCTTTAAATTCTATTTGTACTGTTGAAAAGAGTTGTCTTTGAAGAAGCCGTAACTTGACATAATTCTGATTAAAGCCTCACCAAAGTAGGTCATAAATTACAAGTATTTAACACTCATCAGTTAATTCGAATGTTCTATCACGCGGAAATAATAGTTAATTGTCACGTAAAAAAAATACTATCAGAATTATTCAGAATTTTGTATCCTCGATTTCATGACGGACAAGAAAGTAAAACGTACAGAAAATTGGTATTTAATTACAACAGCATTCCAGAATCATTTGCAATAATGAGTCATGATACGTTTGAATATATAGATATACACGAAACGAATTCCATTGTTAAAAAATTAGACATTGTAAATACTGGTAATTTACTTCTAAGAAAATTCCCATTCACATGTTTAATCGAAAAAATGAAAACAATAACAAATATGTTTGCCACTTTCAATTTTGACAGTTAGAAAGTTTTTAAAATTTAACCTACAAATAACTACAATTAGGAAAATCATTAACTATAATCAATCTAATTAGCATCTAATTACTGATTTGTAAATTAATTTAATGCACTAAATTAAAAAATAGTTAGGTTGTGACAAGCTATACAAAAGAAATAATATAAAACAAATGAACATTGGACAAATTACATTGTCCTAAATTCAAAAACAATTAACAATAAAAAATGAAGGATGTAATTTAGATTCTTAAATAGAAAGTAAATCATTTAATACAGATTTTCGTAACAGTTTTCAGTTCTGCAATTTTACTGTATTCTGCAAGACAAGCTTTTTTATTTTTAAAAAATAGAAAAATTAAATAAAAATTTATATGGAGAGTTCGACGAACGGAGTAACCCTGGTAACATAGACGCTGCATCAACAGGTCTGTCGTCGCAAAGAATAGAATGGGAATGATGTTTAAAATTCTATCGAGTTCTAAAGAATCTAAAGTGAGTGGAGCGGATTCTTACCTTGCTTTTCAGGTAAAAGGTTCCGGAGATTTCTCCTTGAAAAATTACTACTCCATTCCGCTGCTACCGGCTGTCCTACTCCTTTTCCAAGTTCAAACACCGTACACTTTATCCTCGACACTCAACAACCAAAAACAACACCCCACGGCTTATCACTGCAAAGAAGTGATTTCTTAAAAAATGGAAGCAGGTACAAAAGTTTGGACGGAATTTTTACAGGGAAAAGTTTTGAATCCAGAAGAAACATAAACTTCACAGCGCGCGTCACACTGAGAACTGACTGGCGTTTATCCGGAGGCCAGACCTCAGTGTTTCTCCTATCCTTAACAAAACTATTCAAAGTACCTGAACCTACATCTTATATATTAGCTCACGCGAATAAAGAACAATACTTCTTAATAACAATATAAGATTAATTTTCTATTTTTAACGGAATTTTTATCTTTTTTTATGCACAAATAACATTAACCGGCTTTACAGTTTTAAAGTTTGAGAACTACTGATTGGACTAATTCACGCATGCGTCATCTACCTGCTTAACTTGATCACGTGATCTGACAATTTTTTAAGGATTCTTCTAAACAAAAGATGTATTTCATCGTTTATAGATCCTTTTATTGTTTATTGAAAGTAAATTGTTAGTGCCTTTTGATGCAAATGTCAGGAAGAAACAATTAAGAAGTACTTTAAAATGTATAAGAAGATTATAAATGTGACAAACGTCAACTTGAAATACCTGTCTAAAAAAGCGGGAATTTTGAAAAAAGAATGAAATCCCTTTTCTGAAATTTAGAATAAAAATTATTTTCAAAATATCTGCCAATTGCAATAATTATTAATTTGCGTCATTTACGTAAAACTAAATGTAATTAAATTTAATGAAATATATAAATATTTGGTAGTTGCGTTAAGTGCGTAGAATGTTTGGTAATAAGCGTAACCGTGGGTAGAAGTGGGTTAATGTGACAAGTGACTTGATGTCAGCTGTTGTTTAGTTTTTGTTGTATTTGCAAACATAAGAATGACAAATTGTGTTCAATAATGCAAAAGTCTAGTGCTATGGAAGAAGAGATTGATATTTATGCAGATTTGACAACTAATAATGATGAAAATTCGGAAAAAGTAAGTAATTTTTTAAGAAACAAGTATTTAGAGGTTATGTTGTTATGAACGGAAATTAATGAATTTAGTGAATATTTTAGTGCACAAAATGTGAGGAATTCGAAACACAGTTTCAACTTTTTCAAAAAAAGGTTAAGGATCTTGAGAAAGTGACTAAATCTTTGGAAAATAATATTTCGTCCCTTTTATTGACTGCTAAGGGGGAAGTTTCTAGGAAAGATCGAATGATTGCAGACCTTCGAAATAAGTATGTATATACTTTAACCAGAATTAGTTTTTGTATTTTCGATACTTATTTACTTGTCTATTTTCTTAGAATTGCTACAGTTTCAAGAATAAAAACTTCCATAAATTTTTCTGATAATCCTAAACTTTTTTCAAATTCTGCGACAAAATATGATGATATTTGCATAAATTTTGAAAAAATGTCCAAAAAAAGTGTAAAATATTCTTAAAGACGCTTGAAAGAACCAATCATTTCATAGAACATTGAAATTTCGAATTTATTTGTTCAATTTTAAACAATTATTTAAAATCTATTGAATAATCAAGATTTACATTTTTTTTTAATATATATTTATTTGTAAACCTGGACTGACAAAAATCATGTCTTTTAAAAAAATCAAAAATTGATTTCTTTTTAAATACAATCAGTATATAAAATCTCCAAATGTTTATTTGTTAGCAGTTTATTTAAAAAGAAAAAAAAAAGAGAGAAAATTAAAAAAACAACAAAAACATGAGACAGTGACATAATTGTATATAAAAAAGTAGAAACTCTTTTAAAAAAATTAAACTTTACAGACTTTTTTTAATTAAAATAATAAATAAGAAAAGAATTAAAAAAACGTTATAATATATTACTAAAGAGAACAAAAATTTAAAATTAGAAAAGTTAAAGAATTATTTTACAAATTGAATAAAAAAAGAATCAACAAAATTTTGTAAAATTTAAAAAAATTGTTAAAAAAAAGAAATTTTATGAAATACAAGAAGGATGTTCAAATGAGAATATTTAGTACAAGATTAAATTCACATAATATAAAATAAAAGAATAAAAGCTTTCAAAAAAGTAGAAAATTGGGAAATTTAAAAAATATAGTTAGATAAAAGCACCAAATAAATGTTTTCAAAAATTCGTAATTATAAGATTATTTTTAGATATACTTTTAGTACCTATGTACGAAAGGTCTTTCTTACCTTTATTAAATTATAGCCCGTTTATGTAAAATAAATAAATAAGAAAAAAACTAAACAATTTAAAAGAAGGAAAAATGTTTTTTAGAAATGAAAAAACTGATGACAAAAATTAAAGAATTAATTAGAACAATTAATATTATTTAATCTAAAAAACTAAAAAAATGTAAAAAGTACAAAAAATATAATTAAAAAATGTATATATCAAGAAAAATAAAAAAAAGTCCACAAAAGAAACTTAAAAATCCTTTAAAAATAAAAAAGTTTAATAAAATTAAACCAAAGACATTTTTATAATATTGCATTTAAAATAAGTTCAACACTAAATTTAGAAACATAAAGAAAATCTAAAAACTTTATGGAAGAATAAGTAAGTTTGCGAAAAATCTCGTAGAAAATAGGTAAGAAATGAAAAAAAATTGAATACACTTACAAAAAAGAAATGAGAGTATTTATTTTTAAAAATATGAAAATAATTATGAAAATTAACGAAATAAAAAAATTAGTGAAAGTTATAATAACGAACTTGTGTAAAATAATATTAAATAATTTGCATAAAAAGAGGAAAGTTAAAAAAAAATCCTAAAATAAAAAGGCAAATAAAAAAAAAATATCAAAAGTAAAAGTAGAAAAAAACTTTAAATTTTGTAAAAACAAAAAATTATAAGATAAAAATTATCAGTTTTGAAAAATTGAAATCTCTTAGAAATCTTGTAAGAATATTGAAAAAATGATTATTGTGAATGTAGAAAATAATTCATATTTTTTAATTATTTTACATTAATTAATATGCATTTAAATTTAAAGTAATTGAAATTTAAAAGTTCCAATAAATTGAAATATGACTTAATTGACGTTTGGAATTTGACTTAAAGATATAAAAATTTAATACTATTTTTTGCTAATCTTTATACCAAAAATTTGTAAATCGTATAGGTATTTAGATGATCTGTATTAGCACAATTTTTTAAATTTTATAAATACAATATAAGAATTGAAATTTTCAAGATTTATCCACAAAATTTTTGGTTTTTTTTTGCTTAGCGATTTTTTACATGCAGTATTATAGACATCCGGAGAGTTGTGAAGATTTTTTATTTAAATTATTATTTTAATGCAAATTTTCCAATGATTTAAATCAATAACAGCCCTGACATAAATAGTAAACAAATATTCTAAATATTCAATAAAAAAAAATTTTATAATAAATTAAAAATTCCATGACTTTTAGGTTTTCTATGGCCTTTACCAATCTTGATCTTTACCAATCTCAT
The DNA here is from genome assembly GCA_037103525.1 of Ganaspis brasiliensis. Classification (NCBI taxonomy): domain Eukaryota; kingdom Metazoa; phylum Arthropoda; class Insecta; order Hymenoptera; family Figitidae; genus Ganaspis; species Ganaspis brasiliensis. The sequence continues at coordinate 2,361,278 of JAZKLR010000050.1, read as the reverse complement.
CTAATGTTAAATTTTGACTAAAAATTAATATTTTTATAATTTGTAGATTGGACGATAAGTTATTTGGACGAGGAAGATTTAGACATCAAGGAAACAGCAAATCTAGTTCGGAAATTTCCGAATCCGTAACTGCAATAAGTACAGATCAGATAGGTTTTAATAAAAATGTGCCACCTCCTCCGCTATTATTGGAAAATATTCCAGCACCTTATGAAAGTGGTGGTGTTAAAAATGTGGATTCTGATCTAGAAATTGTTGATTCATCGGAATATATTTGCAATAGTGAACCTTATATTGAAGAGGAAGAAGATACCGAACAGAAATATGAAAAGAGCAGGATTATTAATACTATATTTTCCCAAAGACTTAGGAAGAGAATAGAGGAAGAAGACCTTCAGAAGAAAGCTTTGGAGAAACAAGAGACTGAGAAAAAAGATAAAGATGTATTGCCAATCCCAGAAGAATCAGTAGATGTTTTGAAGCCAACTGTGCCCGAAAACGAAAAAGAGGGTAGTTTAAAATGCAATCTAGATAATAAGGAAAATGTCGTGAGTTCAAATCAATTACAAGGGAATTTGACATCTTTAGTTACTCAATCAAAAGCGCCAGCTTCAGTCGAAGAAAATCCATCCCGAAACAGACCTGTTTTAGTAAATAAATCGTCGTTGAAAAGATCGCATGCAGATCAGGATGAGGAAATTGAAAAGAAACGTACAAAGGTGGAATCATTACCGAGTAATCGTAATTTTAAACAAGATCGCGATACTGGTGATTCAAAATCAGTAAAGAATAAACAGAGCTCTGAATCTTTTAATTTCAATGGCAATAGGAATGATAATTTCGACAAGACAAACAAATTAAAAGAAACAGAGTGTGATAAAAAAACTGATAGGATTGAAGAACCTAGAAACAATTTATTAGCTTCAAGACTTTATCAACTTTCAGAGCAGTCTGCTTCTGTGACTGAAGAAAGACGAAGGGATAACGAAAGGAGACAAGATGATGCAAAAAGCAGAGGCAGGAACAGAGATCATTTAGAAAGAGGAAGAACTGAGAGAAGTAGGACTCGTGGAAACAAATACAGTGATAGATTTGAAATTGAAAGATATGATAAAGATTATTATGATGATAAATATGATAAATCGGAAAGAAGAAGAAATGATAAAAGTAAGTACGAAAAATACGATTACGATAGATACGAACGGGATAGATACGAAAGCGAAAGATACGAGCATGAAAGATACGAACGAGAAAGGTACAAAACTGATAAATACAGTAGGACGACTAGGAGAATGCAAAGTTTAAGTCCCGAGAGGAATATTTATTCACATAAAGATTTGGTGAATCGTGAAATTAAAGACAATGTAGAAAAGCGATGCGAAAGAACACCAAAATACGAAGTTGAGGATTTACGAGACAAACTTAACCGACCTAACAGTGAAGAAAGCAAATTAATTTTGGAAACATTTAATTTCAGAAGAGAACGAAGATTTAAAGGCAGTTCTTCAAGCAGAAGTAAAAGTTGCGGTGACAAGGATAGGAAAGCAAAAGAAAGTCGTAATTTTGAGAGAAGTCGAAGTAGAAGTAAAGAAAAGGAATTGAAAGTTACTAATCCGGATAAAAAAATTAGTTTAGAAAGTTATAGAAGTAGGAGAGACCACCAGTTGTGTAAAAATGACTCTTCTGCTAAGAATGAGATAAAAAGTACAGAAACGGAAAATAAAATTCAAGATAAAAATTTAGAAAAGTCAACGGTTAACTCAGAAAAAAAAGTAATTACTGAAAATTCTTCACAAAAGGAAAACAGTACCAAAGTTAATGAGAAAATCGAGTGTTCTACTGAATCGAAACTTAGTGCCAGGAAAAGTGTGGAAAAGGAGACTGTTAAGGTAAATTTAGAAAATAAAAAATCGAGACTTTCTGATATTCCAGAAGAATCTTTTCACAAAAAAGAATTAGAGGAAGGCGAAATTACCGATACAACCTTAACTTCCTTTTCCATATCGCAACTTCCTGAAAGTGGAAAAACTCAAGAATCTGTTCCAACAAAAATTTCCGAAACCTTAGACAAGCTTAAACCAAATATTGAAAAAACGAAAATTGTCACATCTGTTGAAAATAAGGAAATTAAGAACATACGAGAAGAAAAAATTACAAATGTTAACAGCGGTGAAAATAAGTTGCCAATTGATAAATCAACTAGTGTTGACAAAAAGTCGGAAAATGTTAAAGCCTCTACTCAGAGTAATGCACTTTCTCCTTCTGATCAAGAAACTGTAAAAAGCAATAAGATAGAAAATTATGTGCAGAGTCTGGATTCATTTATTGAATCAGCAGAGAGAGTTTTGGAGGAAAATAAGGAAGAATATAGGTTAGGGTTGATATCAACTAATATACACATGGAATTAAGAGGAGAAATACCGTTGCAAAAGGCAGTGGAACAGGTGAATTTGAATCCGAAAAATTCTCAAAATACTGGTGAAAACGAGAGTCAAGAGGTAAAAACATCTGAGTTATTAAAAGAAGTTCCGTCTCCCATTAAAGAAAAGAAAAAACGTAAAAGGGAGAAATCTAAAGAAAAGAAAATAGAGAAGGAAATTTCGAGTTCAGTTAAATCGAGAAAAGGGCATAAGCGAGCTAAGCTGAATGAAGAAAAAGAGCCAAAAGTTTCAAGTCCACTTAAAGGAAAGAAAATTAAAATTGTCCTTAAAGAAAGTTCGAAAAGTAATCCTTTGAGTCTAATTAAAGAAAAGAAAATAAAAGTTAACAATAGAAAGAACTTGAAAAATAATCCGCCGAGTCCAATTAAAGTAAAGAATGTTAAAATTACCAATGAAGAAAGTTCGAAAAATAATTCTTTGAGTCCAATTAAAGTAAAGAATGTTGAAATTACCAATGAAGAAAGTTCGAAAAATAATTCTTTGAGTCCAGTTAAAGAAAAGAAAATGAAAATGACTAATGAAGAAAGTTCGAAAAATAATCCAGTTAAAGCAAAGAAAATGAAAATGACCAATGAAGAAAGTTCGAAAAATAATTCTTTGAGTCCAGTTAAAGATAAGAAAGTTAAAATTCCCAATGAAGAAAGTTCAAAAATTAATCCTTTGAGTCCAGTTAAAGAAAAAGAAATTATAGCAATTGAAGAAAGTTCGAAAATTAATCCTTCGAGTCCAGTCAAAGAAATAATAGACAATAAAGAAAATTCGAAAAATAATCCTTCGACTCCAGTCAAAGAAAAGGAAATTATAACCAATAAAGAAAATTCGAAAAATAATCCTTCAAGTCCAGTTAAAGAAAAGGAAATTATAACAAATAAAACAGAAATTTCAGAAGAAAAATCATCAATAGAAAATATTACAAAACCTTTAGAAGAATCTCAAGCTCCAGAAGTGAAAACAAAAGAACTACCTACAGAAAGTGTAACTTTAGGAAATGATCAGCAGCAGAAAGAACTTGAATCAAATGCAGTTGTTTTACCGAATATTTCGAGACCAATAAAGGAGAAGAAAGAACATTTCAAAGAATTACAAGTACTAATGGAGGTCTTGCCAAAATCTAAACAAGTAGTAAACTCTGAAGAAATTGTGAAACCTAAAGAAACTAAAAAACAAATTCAGAAGGCTAAACAAATTCCGGAAACGAAACCCAAGACAAAAAAATCGTTAGAAAAAATAAATAAACCAATTGTAGTTGTTGTAAAACGAAGAAGGCCTGTAGTTTTGTCTGATACTAATGCTTCTACGACAATAGTTTCGAAACAGAATACGATTATGAATATTAAATTAGATAAAAACGGGGATAAGAATCTTTTATCGTAAGAAGAGTCTTGTCAATAATTATTATTATTATTCACTGTGAAATATGAACTGAAACTTTTTGTTAGTTTTTGCTAGTGACTTTCTGTTATTGATTTTTGTTTTTTTGTATTATTCACAGTCAATAATGCTTTTCAAAAGCGAATTGTTTTTTTTTTTTAAGAGAAAATTAAGACTCATTGAGTATATTCATAATATACATTTTTTTTTTTTAGAATTAAGTAGTTTTGAATACAAAATATCTAGAATGTAACTTTGTCAAGAATTTGGCTCTTGATTGTACAAATTTGTAGGAAAATGTAGAAAAAGTTTTGAATATAAAACTTGTAAAATGTAACGTCGTCAAGAATTTGACTCTTGAATGTACAAATCTGTAAGAAGATGTAAAAATATGTAATTTAATTCTGAAAATGTAAAAATTATATTTAATGCGAACCATGTTAGTTTATTGAGGTTTATAACATTGAATTAAATAAAGACAGTTATGTTTTATAATTCCATTTCTAGAATTAATTTTCTTTTCATTATAATAAAAATTCAGCGCATAATTTATAAAATTCAATTTTTTATTTAGTGCAACTTTCCCATTTTTAAATTTCTATTTATTATAATATTTAATTATATTGTTGTTTATTCTTTTTATTTCTCTTTGATTTGCAAAATCAAATTGTAAACAGAGTACAGAAAAAGTCAATTTAAATGATTTTTGCAAAAATACATTTCTGTAACAAATAATGGTCGTCAATTTCAGGAGCTTGTGAGTCTGCTTTTTCTACTGATTTAATTTCCATAATGCAGTAGAGTGTAAACACCTGCTATTTTAATTCTCGCAAATTTTTGTAACTAGAACAAAAACTTGAAAAATATAGAAATCTGCTTAGCAAAAGAATAATATGCGTCGTTATAATAAATCTTTAACTTTTAAGCATATTATGTATTATTATTTACAAACGAATTCATTTTAATTTTCCTTTTTTCAACTTTTTCTCATTGGGACAAAAAAATCACTAGAATGTGATTTAGTAGGTTTACACTCTGAACCGTTAAAGTAACTTTTATTAAACTTGAATTAAAAACTAATAGAATTACTAATATTGAATATATAAACCAGATTATGGTTTTCCAACTAATTTTAAGGAGGATACGCTACTCTGAACGCCTGAAAATTGTACGATTTTTAAAATAATATGAACGAAGATTTTTTTAAAACAGTAAATAAGATAAAAAAAACTTTAACCTTTTGTTAAAACTCAGAAAATTTTGAACTCATTTTACATCTCAAACTAATATTAAGAATCTTAAGCTTTAAAATTAAGTAAATAAACAAAAAAATATTTTTGGAAGATTCCAGAGTGGCGTAACCCCTAAAAGGAATAAAAACATTTTTTTACCAAGGATAAAAAAGTGCTTGGACTGTATGCTTGGATCAAGGATAATTATTCTTGAACAAAGAATATTATTTTTCTACCAATAATTAACAAGACATTTTTAATTTTAAAAGATCTGGACCTAGCCAAAATGATTTAAAATTGTAACTTATTTTCCTCGAAAAAATTACAAAAACCTTTAAATTCCGTAATCAGGGTTGCCACAAATATTTTATTACAATTTTTCCTGACTTTTCCCTGATTTCCAGACAAATTTTTTTCCTTTTCCTTGACCTTTTTTGAGTTCTTAAAATTAACTTTTCGTATATTTTACAATAAAATTGTGAAAGATAATTATTTTTCAGATCGCAAACATTAATTATTTTTAGTAATGTTTAAAATATAACATCCAAAAATTTGTTTAGTAAATTTCTATATTTAATAAATTTCAGAAAAATATAAATTTCCATCTATTTTAGAGATTTTTTACATTTTTCCAGTACTTTTAATAAAAATCACTGACTTTTCCCTGAATTACCTGACCTGTTGCAACCTTGATAATTATTAAAAACTTTAATTTATAATAAATCGCCTTATCTAAAGTCATTGTATCGAACCAGCAATTGTTATTTAAACTTATTAGAATTATTATTTAGTCTAATTTTCATTCTACTGTTTATCCATTAGCCCTAATTTTCCTTTTGCAGAAATGTTATTTTACAGAAATTGTTGTAGTATGAGTAGACATCTCCATTATTTTTTATATATCTAATTTAATGGTTGAAATAATTTTTGTTTTACTAAGATTTAATCTATTATAATCTCTATTATCACAATTTATTAATTACCAGAATTTGTAGGTTACTGAATTCATATTAAACAGAAATTTCATTTTACAGAATTTGTTTTCAACCGAATTTTTATTTAAAAGAAAATAAAATTAACCGAATCTTAATTTAGCAGAATTCTCATTTCACATAGGTAATATTGAATAAGCCGAATTTTTAAATGACAGAATATCGAGTTTATCAAATCTTCATTTGTCCAAATTTGTAATTGCAGGAATTGATATTTGTTAGAAAATTTAAAACACAGAATTCCCATTTGTCCGAAATTGCAAATGTTGAATAAGCATCCGATAGAAAGATTTGGCACGAATTTTAAAATTTGCGCCAAATCTTTCCACCGGATGATTGTTCAAACATTTGCAATTTCGGACAAATGGGAATTCTGTGTTTTAATTATTCTACCAAATATCAATCCCTGCAATTACAAATTCGAACAAATGGAGATTTAATAAATTCTGTCATTTAAAAATTCGACTTATTTAAAATTACCAGGGTGTCTACTAATTTCGTCCCACAAAATTCCCGGTCATTTCCGGTTTTTTCTCTTGTTAACTTAAAATTTATTTTAAGTATAAATAGACCTACAAATAGCTATAAAAATTGAAGATAACAGTTGATAATTGAAGAAAATAATTGAGAATTGAAGAATTAAATATTAAACTTTACAAAAAATAATAATTAAGAATTAAATGAAAAGAAATAATTAATAATGGAAAGAAATAACTGAACAATGACAAAGATATTTGACAATTAGAAACAAAATTAAAAAAAAAAAGTAAATATTAATCTACAATTGAACAATAATTGAAAAAATTAAACAATGATTATGAAATTCAAAGAATGTAATTAAAAATTGGTCAACTAGATAGAAAATCAAAAAAAAAATTCAAAATTTAATTTAATAATTCAAAATTGAAGAAATAAATTGAAAATTAAATAATGAAATTGAAATCGGAAAAACATAGAATTGTTGAATATTAAAAAAAAAAATGAAAATTCAGAAATAAAATTGAAATTTGAATACAATAATTGAGAATTACAGAAAATTACTGAACAATTGCATGGAAAAAAGAAGAAAATAATTTATAATTAAAAAAAAAAAATGGAAAATGCCAGGAATTATTTAATATTGAAGAAAACATTAAAAATTGAAGAACAGAATTGTTATTTAAAGAAATTAATTAAGAATTGAAAAAAATAATTGAAAATAGTTGAGATTACTGCATATTTAAACAAACAATTGAAAATTGAACAAAATAATTTAAAATTAAAGAAAATAATTGAAAATTGAAGAAAATAATTAAAAATTAAAGAAAGTACTTAAAAATTAAAGACAATTTTGAGAATTGTTAAATATTGAAGAAAATTGAGAAGAAATTGAAAACTGAAAGAAATTAAGAAATTTGAAAGAAAAATGAAAAAATAATTGGAAATTGAAGAAAATAATTGAAATTTAAGAAAAACATTGGAAATTGAAAAAAAATTGAAAGTTTAAAAAAAATCATTGTAAAAAGTCTAGAGTTATTGAATATTGAAAAAAACAATTGAAAATTAAAGAATGGAATTTAATGTCGAAAATTATAAATGAGAATTAAAGAAAATAATTCAAGAATTGAACAATGGGAATGAAAGTTGAAGAAAATAGGTGATAATTGAAGAAAAAGAAATTGAACAACCCAGGAATTATAGAATTTGAAGAAAACATTAAAAAATTAAGAATGTAATTGTAATTTGAGGAAATTAATTAAAAATTGTAGAAAATAATTTGAAATTAAAGAAAATGTGATTTTGTGAAAATTGTTGAATAATAATTGATGAATTGAATTGAAATTTCAAAAAGATAATTAATAATTGAAAAACAAATATTGAAAAAAGCCGAGAATTATTGATTATAGAAAAAACTAATTGAAAATTCGAGGAGTTATTGAGATGTGAAATAAATAAATGATAATTGAAAAAAAATAGTTGAAAAAAGTCGAGAATTATTGAATATTAAATTAAATAACAAAAAATTGATGAAAATAATTGAAAATTGAAGAAAATAATTGAAAATTGAATGAAATAATTGGCAATTGAAAAAAATAATTTAGAGTTGAAGAAAATAATTAAAAATTGATTAAAATAATTGAAAGACGTAGAAAATATTTTAGAGTTAAAGAAATTAATTAGAAATTGATGAAAATAATTGAAAATTGAAGAAAATAATTGGCAGTTGAAGAAAATAGTAGAAAATCGAAGAAAATAATTGAGAAATGAAAAAATAATTTGAAATTAATGAAAATAATTCAAAATGGAAGAAAATAATTGAGAATTGTAAAAAAAATTGAAAATTGAATCAAATAATTGTCAATAGAAAAAAATAATTAAAAATTGATTAAAATAATTGAAAATTGAAGAAAATAATTGGCAATTGAAGAAAATAGTAGAAAATCGAAGAAAATAATTGAGAAATGAAGAAATAATTTGAAATTAATTAAAATAATTCAAAATGGAAGAAAATAATTGAGAATTGTAGAAAATAATTGGAAATTGAAGAAAATAATTGGCAATTGAAGAAAATAGTAGAAAATCGAAGAAAAACTTGAGGAATGAAGAAATAATTTAAAATTAAAAACTAATTGAAATAATTCAAAATGGAAGAAAATAATTGAAAATAATTGAAAATTGAACAGAATAATTGGCAGTTGAAGAAAATAATTGTGAATTTCTGAAGATAGTTGAATAATTGAAAAATTGAATTGAAGCTTCAAGAACGTAATCGATAATTGAAAAAAAATATTGAAAAAAGCCGAGAATTATTGAATGCCAAAGAAAATAATGGAAATATGATGAAAATAATTGATAATTGAAAGCACACTATAGAATTGTCCATAACTATATAAGCTGTTATACAATGTACGGTCTAATAAAAAAACTGAAGCTTTATCTACATTCTACATTTTTTCATAATAATTTGACTTTTTCATGTTTAATGTCTTTCATTGTTTCTGCGGTATTGTTAGCGTTAAGAAAAAAAGATAGTAGACAAACATCTATATTTCATGAGAATATATTATATTATATTTTAATTTTTAATGTATATATATTTTATTTTTTAATTGCATAATTGTCGCACAATTACACAAAATTTAAACGCATCATCAGATTGGTTCAAAATGCATAAAGTTATTATCTTTATTTATAAAACAAATTGATATATGTATTAGTTAAATTTATTAGCCCAGAGAGAAAATTCCCGGTTTTCCCGGTTAGTAGACACCCTGTAATTACTTATGTAAAATGAGAATTCTGCTAACTTAAGATTCGATTAATTTCTTTTTCTTTTTCATAAAAAGTCGGTTGAAAAGAAATTCTGTAAAATGAGATTTCTGTTCAATATGAATTCAGTGATCTACAAATTTTTGTAATTATAATAAATTGTGAAAGTAGAGATTAGAATAGATTAAATCTTAGTAAAACAAAAATTATTCCAACCAATAAATTAGATAAATAAAAAATAATAGGGATGTGTACTCATACTAAATTAATTTCTGTAAAATAACATTTTTGGAGAAGGAAAATTAGAGTTAATGGATAAACAGTAAAATGAAAATTAGACTAAATATAAATTCTAGTAAATTAAAATTATGACAATTGCTAATTCGATGCACTAAGCATAGATAAATTGCGCATTATGTCAAATGAGATGTATGATAGATTCAAACGTCCCATTATCTCGAATTACAATAAATAAATAGAACAAATTTTTTTCCTAATGCTGGTCATTTGATTTTTCGTCAAACGAGACGTAGGACAAAGTGAATTTATGCAGTTTTGAAACACCTCTTTTGAATTATGCCTAGACTTTGGCTTTACGTTACTAGGTGGGCTTCCATCAACCCTCAACCCCTCAGTAAGCTTCGACTCCAGCATTCACTCCGCTCCCCTTCTCATAATCCTCTGCCCTTTTTTCTCTATCGAACCGCATTGAACATTCTAGGGGCGCTTAGTCATTCCGTGGACAACAATGGAATAGCAATAAACATAACAATTTCTAAAAGAGAAACCTCTAAGGGTAGTTCCATATCTCTGTGTGTAGAGGGTGCAACGACATATATTTTTCGCGGCGTCGCTTTACAACTTCTCTGACGTCAGGAGACGCCGAGCGTCCCCGTGGTTTGCGCTGTCGCGACGACGTCGACGACGACGAAAACATCGTCGAAAAATGGACGTTATCAATAAAAGCCTGAGTGACTAAGTGAAGACTTTTTTTTCACTGACAACAAACAGACATTATCCACCTAAAAATGCCTCTCTAAAATCCTCAAATCTCCTGGTCAAATTAAAAAAGACCTAGTGCTCATTATCGATCTCGTTTGAATCGTCTTTTACTAATCTAATAATATTCTTACGCGTTCTAGTAAGTGTGACGAGGCAACAGAAGTGCTGGGCTTTCGATCCGAATTGATTTCTCGTGTTGAATAAGTTTCGGAGCATTCGTTGAGCAACCAGAACCTGCAACGATGGGTTCAATCGTCCTTAAATCCTTATCAGTCCTCTTGGGTATATTTTTTGTCTTTGTGGGCACCATGAAACTAACCTCGCACATTAGCAAAGACCTTCACAAGGATCTGGTGAGTACGGAGCACGTTGTAATTTGGCATGTCAAATCCTTATGTAATTTTGCCCCCAAACGTCAAAGGGACATTTTTTGCAAGAGCTTAAGTCTGTTATTATGTAAGAACTGTACAGCGTGGGACGCGACACTGACAGAAGAGACGCAATTAGTCATTTCCAACATTTTTAAAACCAAAACGAAACAAAACTCATCTGTATTCTACTTTTTTTTTTTCTCTTTTTTAATTATATTCTCTCTTTTCTGTTACGATTTTCTTCCCATAGTAAAGGTCTGTATTTTTAGGAGCCTTTATTTTCGTTTATTGTTTGTCTCGTTTGTTTACGGAATTTATAATTGAGGAATCTCTTTTGCTTTCTTCAATTTTAATTATTTTCTAGTTGTTTTTTATTAGTAAATATACGAATTTCCGGTTTCTGTTCCTCAAATTTTTATTTTTTCAATTTTTGTACTCCTCACTTCCTCATTTTTTCTCAATTTACCGAAAATTTGACTCTCGAATTTTATTTCGTATCCTAATATTTTTTACTTGCTTTTAACGAATTATGATTTCTTTAAATGTTTCTATTGACGAATTAAATTCTTTCTTTCAATTCTCACATCTTCAAGTCGCATTAAATCCTCTAAACTGCTTCCAATTTCTCAAGTTTATTTTTTATTCATTTCACCCGGTTTTCTACTTTGACATAGATTCAACCTGTAATCAATATAATAATTAAATTGATTAGTATTAATAAATTTACATGTATAATTAATAAATCTATTAATGTCATTAATAACTAAAACTGAAATAATAAATCGATTAATGTAATTAATAACTTAATATTATATAAATTTAATTTTAAAAATTGATTAAAATAATCAATAATTGCTTACATTTTAATATTTTGCTAGTCTCAAAGATTAATAATTCTTTGGATTATTTTGCAGGGTCATAAATGTGGACGTAGAATCTTATGGATTACAAACATTAAATCAATAATGCTTATATGCTCCTTGAAAAGAAAGTTTCCATCTCATGTATGAAATATAGTAGAGTCTGAGCACTATTTTGTTCTGTCGTATATGACAAATAACATGACGACTCAACATTAATATTGCACTTGCACATGTGTGTGAAAATTTAACCACCTTGAACTGAATGAATGCTTTCCAAGAAGTTGATGTAATTCTTTTGCCAACTCAACTTGACCGACATTTTATTAATGAATTCTTGATTTTATTATACTTATTGTTGCCTCGCCATATGAAAGAATAACTCCTGAAACAGACTTTCTAACATTTGTTATTTCCTATTTAATGCAAGGCGTTTAACAAAGAATGTTTTGTTTGTCAATTTATAAACTAATTTAATAAATAATATTATTTGTTTTAATAATAATAATAATAATATTAAATTAAATAAATAAAAATTCTGTATATTTAAAATGTTTGCAATAGTAATAATTCCAGAAATTACTATGTTTACGTGAAATTTCTAAATATTTTTAAAAACTAACTTTTTGAAAAAAATAGACATTTTCTGATTTTCATTGTATTTGGATCATAAAGTTAGTGTCTATTATATTTATCGTATTATTTTTTTATTTTCAAAAATGTCTGTTCGAAAGGGTTAATAAAAGAGTAAATGAAAAACTCTAGACTATCAAGAAAACAAATTCTATTTTTAAAGTCTTCGAAACTCGTGAGTTATAAATACTTTTTTAAAACTTCGAACGATGAATTCCAATTTGGCAATTCTAAACAAAGTATTAAAAAGAAAGAATTTTTATAATAAAAAATGTACATATAATAAAAAAAATATAATAAAAAAAGAATAATTTAATTTACAAAATTAGCAAATTAGAAGAAAAAATTCAGAACGAATTTAATTCCATTGTACTTGATTTTATTGTTAAAGTAAATGAAATTATCAAAATATTTTAAATTAAAAATATCTTAGATATTTAAAAAGATAGGTATTTGAGTTATCCCCTAGACTTTTTTTGTTTTTAATATTAAAAAATTGAATTTGAATTGTTAATTTTCTTAATTTCTGATCGAATTTAATATCATTAAGCACATAATGTGAATGTCAGACAAATTCTGAAGTTTTTCCGGCGCAACAGTTATTTTAGTGTCCCATTGCCACAAGCTGAGTACTATAGCACCTGAGTACTTGGGAAATCGCCAATACTGACAATGAGGCGCTTTCATGTTTTGTAAAATTTTTTTCATAAACTTGATTTTGTTGTTTTTGTTTTGTTTTCAGAGAAAAGAGTACGTCAAATATGCTAAAGTTTTTCCACTTGCGAGCACTCTGGACTTCAAAGTTCCCAGCAAATGGTACAGGAGGGTTGTTGGAACTTTGGAAATTATTTGTGGACTTGCTATGGCCCTTGTGCCCAGTTGTACGTTTAATTCAAACATGCTATTATTTTTAATTTAGAAATATTTTTCTGTTCATAAATTAAAAAATAAATTAGGAAATATTTTGAGTAAGAATGCATCACGGTGAATACAAATTTAAAAGTTGGAAAAAGAATCTAAATCTATTTTTTTAAAAGAAGTATGCAATTGTAGTTTTTTTTTTTAAAAAAAAAGAAGAATTTATTAGTATTTTAAGGAGGCTCTCTCCATTTACATAATCTCAAACAAGAAAGTTGTTTTTCACCCCAAATAAAAATATTATTCAAATTAATTTCACCAAATTTTGAAAGATCCAGTTGTACATTTTTCAGAAAAAATTAGGTTGAGCTAAAATTTGTTATGTCAAATAATAATTATTTATGTTTTTTCTATAAATAATTTTTTAAATATTAAATTAAGTGAACATCTGCAATTGTCATCCAAATCTAATAAATAATAGCTCAATTTTCTCGTTAAAATATTTTCTAGAATTTTATTTGGTAGATTTTGTTAAATAATGTTCTGTTTAAAAAATACGTACAGAACAAATTTTAGTTGTTTAATAACTTTTAAATAAAATATTATGTAGCAAAATACAACAAATAAATTTGTATTCTTGGATCAAGAATAACTTATTATTGACACAAGAAAGCATTCCTGGATCAAAAATGTGTGCTTGGATAAAGGATAATAATTATTCTTGAACAAAGAATAATTAATCTTGGTTCAAGAATAATATTCTTGGTCCAAGAATAATTATTCTTGATCCAAGCATATATTCCAAACATTTTTTTATCCTTGGTAGAAAATTTTTTTCCCTTCAGCTCTCCAAATCTGAATTAGTTAAAAATAACTAATTTGAAAGCAAAAACTCAGTCACTAATTGAAATAGTTATATTTCTACTAACCATTTGGTAAAAAATAACTAATTATTAGTTAAATTCATTTTTAGGTTATGTCAAAATTAGTAATATTTTATTATAATTTTGTTTACTAATTCAATTAGTCAAATTTTACTTATTCTTTAGTTATATTTTTACTAATAATTAGTCATATTTTACTAATAATTAGTTATTTTTAACTAATTGCTGAAATAAAAACTTAAACACGATTTTACAAATTATTAGTTATGTTTAACTAATTCAAATTTAGAAACAGTGCTTTTTTGTGGAAAATGTACAACTGGATTTTTCAAAATTTTGAGAAATTAATTTTATCAACATAGTTTTCTTTGATGGGAAACAGTTATTTTAAACTTTGAGGTTATGTCAATGAAGATAACGTCCTTAAAAAACAAAAAAAAATAAATTTTATCTTCTTTTATTAATAATATAAATTTATAGTTCTTTAAAAACAAAACAGTATCTTATAATGAAGATGAATAAAGTTGTATCTTCTTTAAAGAGAACAATTAAATTGCATCTTTTTTTATAAAAGGAAGAATATGTAGCTAAGATAAAAGGCTAAATATTAATTATGAGGATAATTTAATTAATTAATTGAGGATAAATTAAGTCTTTACTTATAAAAAGAGAACGTAAATATATCACTAAGAGAAAAAAAATCTTCTACCACTTATAAGGAAATGCTTGGACTAAGAATAATTATTCTTGGAACAAGAATATTATTCTTAGACCAATAATAAATTATTCTTGAATCAAGAACAATTGTACTTAGTTCAATAATAATTATCCTTAATCTAAGTATACATTTTTAATCCAAGAATGCATACTTGGGTCAATAATAAGTTATTCTTGATCCGAGAATAATTTTCTCTCAGTGATCTACTGAGAATATAATTTACCTTATTTAATACTGAAAAGAATTAAGTTTTTTTTTTCATTTTAAGAAGAAAAACAATTTTATTTTATTTAAAAATTAAAACTTTAATTCTATCTTTGTTTGAAACATAATAATTTTCTTTTAAAAATAGTAATAAATTTGTATTTTGACTAAAAAAAAATTATAAAACAGTGCATTAATTTAAGAAGCAGAATATATTTGTGTCTTCTAAAAAAGAAGAATATAATTTTATCTCTCTTGAGAAAAAAAGATAATTAGAAAACTTTGTTGGTTTTGTTAGTCTTAAGTTGTCTATAAAAAATTAATTTTTTAAATTCTTTGAGTGAAAAAAATAATTAATCGATCTTAATTAATTTCAGATAAAGTGAAAAACGCATCCAACGGGATTCTTCTGTTTTTAATGCTAATGGCTGTTTATTCACATTATATGGTGAATGATAAATTCGAAAGGATCGCTCCAGCGCTGGTAAAATTTAATTTTTAACATTTTATACCTTATTTTAAATTAAGCTTCTCTTACACTACCGGCAAGAAACGTCTTCATAGGTAAAAAATACGAAAACTAAAATTTTGTTCTTATTTCCTAAAAGTTAATAAAATTCTAAGGAGAATAAAATCTCAAAGAAGTTATTTAGTTAATATTTCCATTAGATATTTTTAAAAAACCGTGATTTTTACTGTTTTATTAAAATGAAAATTACTTCTGAAATAATTAACGTTTTTTTAATGTTCTAAGGCTTATTTTAATGGTAATTTACTATAGAATTGACATTAATTATAAACATTAACGTGTAATTTTTTTTCCTATACAATGTAAGCTGTCAAAGTTAGACCAAAAAAATGTTAAAAATTATGAATTTTTTTTTTAACAGAAAAATATTTTATTAAAATTCAGACAAACATATTTTAACATTTTAACATATTTTATTTCTGCTAAAAAACCAAATATAGTTTTTAACATTTTTTTGGTCCAACTTTGACAGCTTGCATTTATTAGGAAAAAATCACACGTTAATGTTTATAATTAATTCCAATTCCACAAGAAATTACTATTAAAATGAATTTTAGAATATTACGAAATGTTAATTATTTCAGAAGTGATTTTCTATTAAATAAAACAATAAAAATCACTGTTTTTTTAAAATATCTAATGGAAATATTAACTAATTAACTTCATTAAGATCTTGCTCTTCTTAGAATTTTATTAGCTTTTAGGATACAAGAAGAAAAAAATTTTATTTTCCATACTTTTTACATTTAAAGACGTTTTTCATGCATACCAAAATGGGTGGTCTCACAATTCTGGCCAGTAGTGTATATTTAATCATTTTACTTATTTTTTCACATATATAACTTTTATTTCTCCTGATGCTTAAATTTGCACTTTGTCCTTTTTTCTATTTGCACTAATGTTTTAAAAGCCACATTAAAAATTGTTTATTCTCAACAGGTATTCTTTTTCATGCTGAGCGGTCGATTGGTGATAGATTGGCAGTTGAGACGAGAAGAATGTCAGCCAGTGACCGCGAACGGAGTAGACGATAAATCTAAAAAACAAGACTGAATAAGCAAAACGAAGCTTAACTGAACATGTATCTTAATTCCATTACACATAGTCACGACAGTGAAAAAAGTCCCACTTGGTTTCCTATGTTGTCACACAATCGCAACGATATTTCTCTTTTTTTTCTGTTTCGGCACTTTTTATTTGTCTTATTTTAATTCGACGAAAATAGTTGAAAAGCTCTTTTGGAAATGAGGATTGAGAGCTTCAGTCTGCTGCATTCTGGGAACTGCCACCAAGTGGAGCCTGGAAGAATTTTCTTGACTGATCCGAGGATGCGAGGCTTTTATACATTTAGAAAAAAAAAAAAACAGGGAAGAGAAAAAAAGCTGCATCTGCAGTTCTAGCTACGAAATATAGATACATTAATGATACTTAGGATAGCAGATAGTAATATTGTCTTTCGACCAGAGATGGGCAGCTGAGATTCCTTTTGTAATTTTTATTCCTAGCTATAAAATGTAATTCATAATAATTACATTTATAATTCCCTTTCTAATAAACTGATTTTAGAGAATGAAACTAGAATTGTGAATTATAAGTGTAATTAATTAAATTCCACGAGGCACATTGGTGTCGGATTTAAATTATAGAAAATAAACGATAAATGCTAAGTAGATATGAAATATTTGATTGACCAATGAAGATTCGCTCATCGCTGGTTTTGAGAAAAGTTTCCTTCTCGAGTTCTAAGTTTAATTAAAGCACGCTTTTGAATCTGATAGCCTAAATTAAAATTAATGGAAAGCAGACTCTTTGGCAACTTGCTAAGAAACATAATTCACCCTGGTCAGTAACTAATTAATGCCAGCTTGAGCACAAATCACTAACTGCCATTCGAATCAATGTGTTCTTTTCGATACCACCTATCATTGTAATAAACATATGAAAAATAGTAGTTTTACACAAGTGCACCGCTAGCGAACATAATTATTGTTAAATCCTAAATGGCTGTTTCGATAGTAATTGATTCTTTAAGCTAATTAGTTAAATACATTGAAAATAATGTGCTACGTATTTTAGCATATTACTCTCTCGATCTGAATCAGCATACATGTGAGAAGTACAAAAAATATGAATTAGTTTAACTGATTTATAAATATTGTTTCTCAGTGGAATTCACTGATTCAGCTTTAAAGAGTAGGAATGTTCATTGCACGTGTATATAATTGTTATCATTAAAAAAAAAAAAAAAAATTGTACGAGAGCTGAACATAATTAAATGGAATAAAAGAAGAAGATGATGTTGATGAAAATGATGATGATGAGAATGAAGATGAAAATGATGATGATAAAGAGCTCTAACTTTTTGTTACGAATCAATTGCGATTAAAAGTAATTTTTCATTGTTCAGTTATGACAAGAGAATTTTTCATTCTTGTCAGAATGGTTATCTGTTTAAAATCAGTCATTTCGATAAAAGCAGGAAAAATTTGAGTTCATAAGTATAAACTTGCGGTAGAAGTGAGTAATTAATTGAATATAAAATCTAACTAAAATCCTAGACTTTATTTTAATAAGCATTTACTTCTTCTATTATATTTTATCGATTCTTACATTGCCTGGGAATTAAAATCAAACATCACGCTTTAGACTGAGTAGACATTTAACTAAAGAGTACGAATGTTGGATTATACGAAAATAAGAAAAACTATGAAATGTATTTGATGTCCTTTCAATAAAAAGCATAACGTGATATTTTCTCTTTTTCTACGATATATCTATAAAATTCGTTTATTCAATGTCTGATCAAACAAAATGATCGATAACTGGTAAATAAAACTATTATTCTGGTAAGCAAATACACTATAATTCGAGTAAATCATTCTAGATAATAAAACTAAACATTTGTTCTAGATTTTTAATTTATTATGACATTTAGGCAAGTTCCTAACTCTTATTTACAATAACGAGCTTTGCGCTATCATCCCTGAATTAAAAACACGACATCGTGTAATAAAAAAATATTGCATTTCTCGATGGGCATCGAATTTAACTTAAAAGTCTTAAAGCTCTTAGTTTTACTTAAGAACGGTTAAATAAAACGATATAATCTAAAAGCCTTTAAATTGTGTCAGTGTAGCTTCGCGTGAAGTAGTTACGAGCTGATTGAAAATTTCAGTTTTTTGAAAAACTGCAAGCATTAAAGCAACGTGTGTGGAGAACTAGTTCAAGGCATCTCTTGGCCGGTGGTCAGAAGGTGAAGTGCCTTTTGTAGATTCAACACTGTTGTAGGTACATCGTCATAATTCAAGGCACTGCCAGCCCATTTTATTAGTTTTTGAGCCTTCGTCATTTGTTCCACGCTCAGCGCAACTCCTCCTATTTTTTACAACAGTATTTTTTCGATGAATCTACGTTTTAAACATTTTATTTTTAATCAAGGTATTTCTATTTTTTCCAGCCAGAAAGTTTTTTTTAAAATGCTTTTCTTTTTAAAGTTTTCAAGACGTATTTTTTAGTTTAGTCTCATTTTTAAGTTTAGTCTTATTCTTTAGCTAAGTATTAGGTATTATTAAATTAGTCTTAATTATAAGTTTAAATTCTTAGACGCATTTTTAAATTTAGCACCTTGGGCCCATTTATAAGGTTTAAAAATGTGCACAACATTATACTTTTCGATCAAAAGATTTAGAAAATATGAATACCCTGATTAATTTTTCGATCTTTTAGGTTCGATTCTACCATACTTGCAAGAAGAAACTTTTTTTAGGGAACAAAAATCGAACAAAAAGGACATTGAGTGTTTTTGGTAATCAAAGCTTCAACACACCACCATTTTATGTTAGGAATTTGAACCTTCTCTTTAGAAATTGATTGTGTTTTTCTACAATACAAACAAATTAAATTAAATATTTATAAACATCAAAAATATTTTTAAAAAGTTAAACAAAGACGAATAAAATCTATAATAATAATCCACAAGATTCATTCATTCTTTCATTCTGTCCACACCTGAAGTTTGGTACTAAGATATTTATTTATTTAAAATCAGTTACTTTTTAAAAAATGCATTTAAATTGATTAACATTTTTAAATATTAATTCAAATAATTTTTATTTCATTAATAAATAAATCTATAATTTTTTCTATAATTTTCAACAGTTTTCAATATATAATTATTCTCTTTAAATTTTATAACCTATTCTTTAATTTTTTTGTTCTTTTGTCGGCTATTCTCGACATATTTCGAATTTTTCTTTAGATTATCAATTATTTTTCTCATTTCTCAATTATTTCTTTTAATATTTCATTAATTTAGTCATTTTGTAATTTTTCTTTCAATTATTAAATATTTTCTTAAAATTTCAATTTAATTCTTTAATCTTAAATGTATTTATTTATTTTTAATTATTTTCTTCAATCCTCATTTATTTACTTCAATTTTGAATTGCATTCTACGTTTTTCAATTATTTTTATTCAATACTTAATAATTCTCGCATTATCTCAATTCTCAATTATTTTCTTGAAATTTCAATACAATTTTTCAATTTTCATTTATTTTCTAAATTTTTTTCCTTAATTTTCATGAGCTTTCAATTGATAATTTATTAATTTCATTCAATTTTATGATTATTCATTAATTTAAAAAATTTATTTGAATGACGATTATTCTCACCATTTTTCGATTTTTTTCAATTGTTAATTATTTTTTTAAATAGTTAATAATAATTAACTAAATATTGACTAAAATTATTTTAGTCAATATTTAATTATTTTCTTCAATCCTCAAATATTTTCTTTAATTTTTAATTAGTTTTATCAATTTTCAATTAATTCCTTAATATTAAATAATTCTCGAATTTTTTCAATTATTTTTTTCACTCATAAAAATGGTTTTAAAATTTCAATTCAATTATTCAATTTTAGAACTATTTTGTTCAATTCTCAGTTATTTTTTTCAAATTTAAATTCCACTTTTCAATATTCAATTATTTTATTTCATTATATTCTTTAAATTATAAACAACCTTATAACGTCCGACACAAATATTAAAGAAACAATTTACGACCAATTCGCGGACGAAAAATTAGAAAACCCTTGTATCAAAACTGGAAAGGGAGATGAAAGGTAAGTAGAATTCTTTAAAAATATTCTTTAAATTTTAATTCCATTTTTTAATTTGTAATTGCTTTCTTCAATTTTAATTGTTTTTCCGATTTTTAATCCAGTTGTTAAATGTGCAATTATTCCCAACAATTATTCCTATAATTTTCTTAATTTGCAATTTTTTTTTATAAATTTAATATTTCTTGTTTAATTTTTTCAATTATTTTTTCAGTTGTCTATAAATCTAGTCATTTTTTGAATTTTGTTTTCAATTGACAATAATTTTTGTAATTTTTTACTTATTTTCTTCAATTTTTCAATTATTCTCGACATTTTTTAACTATTTCCTTCAATTTTTAATTATTCCCCGCAACTTTCAATTATTTCCTACAATATTTTCAGTTTTCGATTATCTTAAAATTTTATTATTATTCTTTGATTTTTTAAATTATTTTGTTCGGTTGTAAATTAATCTAGTAATTTTTTGAATTTTGTTTTCAACTGTCAATTATTTTCGTCATTTTTCAAATATATTCTTCAATTTCGTAATTTTCATTATTTGAATTTGCAAAAATTTATAGTTTTAAATGACCGACAACAAAGCAAAATTTGTCTGTATTTGTTTATGTTGCTAATATATAATATAAAACTCACGAAAACATATATAAATATATAAATTTCAAAATGTTGACGAATCATTCATGAAGTCAATATAGGTAATAAACGTTGAGAATAATTTTAAAAAAATTGATTAATTAATTAATTATGGTTTTATATGTATTATTTTATGATTTAAATTTAGAGTGTCATTTTTTTCAACATTTCCCTCTTATTTTCTATAAAACATATCTGCAACAGTTTTGTTTCTCTCATTTTGTTTTTTATGACATATTTAAATATTAGATCAACTAAAATTATAAATTTCATAATTGGTATTTATTTTCAATAACCTGTATTTTGATAATATCAATAATTTTATTTTGAATAAAGTTAGAATCTTAATTTGAAATTCTAATTTTCGAAGATCTTCCTGTTTGACCTACAAATGTACTATCAGGATCATTTCATTTAAGCCTATAAACAAGATCTCTATTCACTAATTTGTTTAAATGATCTGTTCCTAATTTAAGAAATTTATTTAAAGAAGAACTATTTCTAAATAGAGTTCTAAAATTATATTTTTAAATTTCCCTTGATTTTGTGAAGATTATTAATTGAAACAATACAATTATTTTTAATATTCAATTTGTTTTTTTTTTAAGATTTTATCTTTATTTAAAAAAGTTTTCATTTTATATGTTTATCAATAAACTCAAATAAAAAGATTTAAGTAATAAAATCTCTTTAATTATTTTCATTTTTTTTCTCTATTTAAAATTTTTATAGGATAATAAAATAGTATAGAATCAACAAGACTTGTTTCTATAGATATTTTTTCAAAAAAACATAAAACACCAAAGATTTGTTTATAGTAACAATTACTAAATTTATTATTTTGGCTTCATTGTTAATTTGAAAAAAATTTGGAATTTTATTTGTTTTGGTGAGTTTCTTTATTGTATATTTTATTCGTTTTTGTATGTTTAATTAAAATAATATTTTTGATGTTTGTAAATGTTGAATTTAATTTCTGTTGTAGAAAATCTCAATCAGTTTCTGAAGAGGTTGGACTCAGCTTCGAAACATTAAACGCTGTTCTTTTTGTTCGTTTATTGTTGCCAATAATTCACTGAGCTTTGATTTTCAAGAAACTTTTTATTGGTAGAATTTGTCCTCAAAGATTTGTAAATATTTGAAAATATTGTTTTTGTCAACTTACCTTCAGTTTTCAAATTGCTAAAATTAGGGAAAGTTGGTGGTTGTCCATTACCCGGATTCGTTGGTGTAGGAGCCGGATTGTAGGGATTGGGTTCAACTGGAAAAAAATTTTGATTTGCAGGTGGAATATTTAAAGGCTTCGGTGGTACAATATTCGAACTAGAACTACTTGGAACTGAAGGAAAACCAAATGCATCCGTACTTGCTGGTGGAGTTGGGATCCCTGAATCTGAAAATAAAATAATTTCATATAAATTATTTAATAAAAGTCTTTAAAATTCTAATGGCCAACAAAAGCGTGTTCTATCTTTGGAAGCATCATGAGAAAACAGTGTTAAATAAAATACATTTAATAAAACAGAATGTAATTAAATATTAAAGGCACAAAAGCATTTGTCATCTCATTTTTCAATAAATGTTTGCATGATTTATGGATCTATTGACACAGAAGCTGCAACTGCAACATAATATAAGATTGAAATAAGATTAAACAAATGAATTAATCACAAATAAACAAAATGTTTCGTCAGTGAAAAATTTAAATTAATTTTAGATACCTTCCTCGCTTTGTTCATTGTCTGCTAAGCATTAAAAAGAATATAATTTATTATTTAGTTTAAGAATTAGCGTGTTTAAAAATATGTATTTTTATGATTAGTTACCCTCTTTAGATTCGTTTTCATTTTCATCGGCTGCGTTAAAAAGTATAAATATATTTTTATTATTTCAATTTTTATTAAAAAAAAAAAAAAAAGTTATGCATATTACCTTCCTCAGATTCTTTATCCGGATTTGATTCAGCTATAAAAAATGTTTTTATGTTATATTGAAATTTCAAATACCTATTCAATTTAAGAAAATTTTATGATACCTTCTTCGGGTTCTTTATCCATATTTGATTCAGCTATAAAAAATTTTCATTTTTATGTTTTATTGAAATTTCAAATATACATATGTATGTTCAATTTAAAAGAATTTTATGGTACCTTCTTCAGATTCTTTATCCTGATTTTCATCAGCTACGCAAGATTGGAAAATTTTTTAAATAATATTTCTTACGCTTATTCTCGCTACTGGTTATTAATAAACTAATCTAATCATTGGATTTTTTAATTTTATATTAGTAGTATTAATTTACTAAAATAAGCGTTGTTAAAGGTCTCAAATTTTAAAGAATTTGTTTACCTTCATCAGGTTCTTTAGTTGGAGAATTTTCTTCAGCTAAAAATTTAAATGAATTTTACATTCTCAACCACTTTTTCTGATGATAAAACTTGTTAAATAAAATAACAGATTGTTATTTGTATTTATTTCAGAATTAAGTTTAAAAACAAATTTCAAAAATTTATTGAAAAACAATTGTCAAAATTACCTTGGTTTTCGTTATTTTCTTCAGAATTTTGATCAGTTTCTAGATCATGTTCTTCTATATATACAAAAATTGCAATATATTAATGTTTTTAAAAAATGAAAATAGCTTCTATTATTGTAAAATAATAGGTAAACAAATATTCACCTGCGACAGTATCAACATCAATAGAGGCCAAGTTGTCAACTGCGTAATTAAGACAAAGAGTGTTGAAAAACTAATTGTTATTTATTAATTTATGTACCGATTAATGATTCACTTTAAACAAAATCATGTGCCAAATGAGATGACAAATGAGGTGCGAATAATGTATAATACACACAAAGAATAATAAGTCATGAAAATTCAAAACACAGGGTGGCTGCAAAATTATTTTTTAAATTCCTGACAACAAAAATTTTGTTTTTTCCCTAATTTTGGTTTTTTTCCCTCACTAGAGGCTACCCTAAAAATAAATGACGTTTATATTTTTTAAATAAACTTCAATTTATTATAAAGATAATTTTTGTGGCTTTTGGAACAAAAATTAATTTTGTTACTTTTTTACTTGAAGAACGTTTCGAATCCCATTACTGAAAAATGGAATAATTAAGTTTAAAAATTATGTTTTTAAATAAATTCTTACCAGATTCAGGATCAACTTCTTCTCCCTCTAAGCCCTCTTTTAAAGGTCCAGCGACAGGAGTTTCTCCATTTTTTAAACAGTTATGAATATAAGCAGCTTTCCATTTCGCGTATTTTCTATTCTGTATAGCTTCTTCTGTTAAATCTCCGAATGTCGTGATGACATCATACAGAAGACCAGCAGTGTAAAAACTTTGAATAACATTTTTTCCAAAATTGGATTCTCGATCATTTTTGTCGGCGTACAAAAACAATTTCAGTGCCCAATTTTCCAAATGAGCTTGTGCCGCAACATTGTTCGTGATAGCTTCATTATCAGGCATAGATTTTTTTGTGGCTTCTAACCAATCCATTAATTTCATAAGAAAATTTGTTTCTTCGCTCGTTTTGGTTGAAAGCTTTAATCCAGTTTGAAGGGCATAAAGACGGCCTGTAAATAGTTAATTTTATAATTATCAATAATTAAACTAATTTATTTAAAAAAAAATCTATTTACAGTTCAGAAAATAATTTACAACTTTATAATTACGTATTATATAATAAGAAAAATTATATTAAATGAACTGTCATATTGGAATATAATGTATACAAAAAGTAAACATAACCCGTACTTACACCAATAACTGACAACAGGATCACGCTGATCATGTTCTGTCGCGATTTTTAAATAATGTTGAATACTTTTTAATGGTGCAGGAGTAGGAGGCAATACTGGCCCTGCCATTGCACATTTATTTTACTAAAAAGAGAACAAATTAGTCGTTTTATCAGTATTCCAAAAGTCACCAAGTTAAATTGCAGATGACAAATAAAGAAATAAATGACGCAGTTCGATTTCGATACACTTCGATATAATGCGCGGGAAAAGGATGCACCACCCTTTAATTTTAAAAAATTTCATGTTTCTTCATTCATAAATAATTTCTTTATGTAGTAATTGTTAGTTATAACTCAGAATTGAATACATTTGGAAAATATGTATTAACGACTGAATTGTTATGAAACTAAGAGATATAATTAATATAATAAATCTAATTATTTTATTGATACTGTGAAGTTGCTCTATTAAAACCGGAAAAACGTCAAAATAAATCGATCTATCGAGAAATTGTCTGACGCGTCTCTTTTCCGGTTTAAAGCTATAGCAGTTGCTGTTGTTGGTTTTAGTGCAACATTTATTAAATAAAAAGCTTTTTAAAAATGGCCGTGGGTGACCTTAAAACTGAAAAGGGTGTCAAGGATTTAAACATCTACTTAGTAGATCATAGTTATGTTGAAGGGTAAGCAATTTTAATTATATTTTGGAATTTGATACACACGTGCTCTACATGTCGGCGACATTTCTTTAATTCATTTTCTTTCAAATTAAACCTTATTTGTATAATAATTTGAGAAAAAAAGATTAATTAAAAGTTTAATTTTATTTTTATTAATCTGTAATTACTTATTTATTGAAATTTTACATTAAAATGAATTATACCTTAAATGTAAAGTTATAACCTGTTTCCAGTCAATTTTTCAATATTATTTCTATTTTAACAATGAATTCTTAGCAAGAACAAGAACTTTTTGATCATAAATCGTTGTCGTTTTGGTTTTAAACGAGCTTAATAAGTTTGAAAGATAATTACAGCTGTTATATCATTTTTCTTGTTTCTACTGATTTATAGGTTAGGAATGTTTAAAGGTTTTAAAAGGCATTAAGTAACGGTTTAAATTCTTGTATTCACAAATAACTACTTAATGTTTCTTTAATGACTTTTGATTTAATCACAATGTGTCAAAATTATCTCTCTTTTAAAACATTCTTTTTAAGTAAAATTTAAATTTCTTCTCTAATTTTAAAGATGTAATGAAAAAAGCACGAAAAAGATTAAAATAAAAATATTTTCAAAACAACTAAAAGAATTTACAAAATGATTTTATAGATTCCAACCAACTCAGGCTGATGTCGCAGTTTTCGAGGCTTTGGGAAAGGCACCCGATACAACCAACCCTCACGTTCTTAGGTGGTACAATCACATCAAATCTTATGATTTTAAAACACTACCCGGTGAGAAGAAGGCCACCATTTTAGGAAGTACTACTCCAGCAGCAGACAAACCATCAGGTGATGACGATCTTGATCTCTTTGGATCAGATGAGGAAGAAGACGAAGAAGCAGCGAAAATTAGAGAAGAAAGACTAAAGGCATACGCAGAAAAGAAATCGAAGAAACCTGCTCTTATTGCCAAATCGAGTATCGTTATTGACGTAAAACCTTGGGGTGATGACACTGATATGGCAGAAATGGAGAAAGGTGTTAGATCTATTGAAATGGACGGATTAGTTTGGGGAGCCTGTAAGTATCAAAACTTTATAATTTAAGATACGAGATCCGGAAATTTTGGGAGTTTAGTAAATTTAGATTTTAAAAAAATCGAGAATTCACTAAAAAGTCCGTGAATTTGAACTTTTAATTGATTTTCTAATTTTCTAATCATTTTAATACTAATTAGAAAATTTTCCCTTGAAACGTAAAGTTTAAACAAAATGTTTATTGTGTCAAGAAATTAAAAAAGCATTACATAAATATTAAGTCGAAAGTAGTAGATACGTTAAACTTCAAGGCATGATAGAAGCTAAAATCAAGAAATTAACGGTATCAAAATTGAAGGTCGATGAACTTTGAAGGCCTTTTAATAATAGAGTCAAAACAAACTGTAAGGCTATCGATATACGTTATGAAAGACATTCAATCCTCTTTGCAATTTACTTGAAAATTTATTTTATCTAATGAATTAAATATCTTTTATTTTTAATTATTTATAAATAAAAAAGTTTTTAACTTTTGTTTAAGGAAGTTCTACCGTAAATCGAATAATCAAACATATTTTGATAAAACTTGGTGTACTGATAGATAAAGTTTCTAAAATTTTGTAGTTAAATTTTTGAGACCTGTAGGTTCTTGGGAAAAAAGTTATGATCGATATATTTTTTCACTGTTTAACCTGTTTAACATTGATTCTTATGAGAATTGATTACTCTGTCACATATATTTTCGTACTAAAAATTATTAAATGACCAGATAGTGATCAAAGTTTGTATAGTTAAACACAGATATCTAATGAGGCAATATTGTATTTAAAAAAGGACAATGGGTTCTTGTGTGAGTTGCAATAAATTGATTTGTAAAAATATTTCATGTTTTACACGATACAGTTCAGACGTTCTGACATTTTAAAATGTTGATTTTGATCGCACATGAAAAATAGTCATATTTAAAAAGTAAATAAAGTTAAAAAAGTTAATAAATACAATTATTTAATTATATATTAGTAAAATTAAATTTAAACCTAGCCTCAAAATAATGGTGTCAGTTTTGACTAGTATTGTGATACGATAGAACTTCCTTAACTCTCCTAATGACTTTTTAAAACCTTTTTTCTTTATACTTATTTTATGCCCTGAAATATTTTAATAGTAAAAAAGTTATTTATCGTTAAAATAACAAATTCAGGAGAATTGTAGTTTACAATCCGGTAGAGCTGTTATTGATTTAAATCATAGGGACATTTTCATTGAAATCATGATTTAAATAAAAAAAAAAACTTAACATTTAACGATTCTCCAGACGTCTAATACTGCATGTAAAAATCTTAAACTAACATAAAAATTTCAATTTTAACATTTTACTTGTTATAAAATTTAAAAAATTGTGCTAATACAGATGATCAAAATACCTGCGATCTAAAAATTTTTTGTATGAAGGCACAAAATAGTATTAAATTTATATATCTTTAATTCATTATAATTTAAATAAATTCCAAACGTTAATTAACTCATATTCCAATTTGTTCAAACTTTTAAATTTCAATTAATTAAAATTTAAATGTATTTAATTAATCTAAAATAATTAAATAATATTAATTGTTTTTCAAATTCACAATAATCCTTTTTTTAATTCTTACCATTTTTCTAAGAGATTTCACTTTTTCGAAACTTTAATTTTCATCTTATAATTTGTTATTTTTACAAAATTTGATATTTTTTCTCCTTTTATTTTTGATATTTTTTTTGTATTTGTCTTTTTATTTTAGGATTTTCCTTAATTTTCTCCTTTTTCTGCAAATTATTTAATATTACATTAAATTTTTTATTTTGTTGACTTTCATAATTATGTATTTCCATATTTTAAAAAATAAATATGCTACATTTTTTTTTAATTTATTCAATACGTTTTCACATCAAGCCTATTTTGGCGAGATTTTTTACAAACTTACTTATTCTTTCATAAAATTTTCAGATTTTCTTAATTTTTCTAAATTTATTGTTTGACTTGTTTTAAGTGTAACACATATAATAAAAATGGTTTTGATTTAATTTGCCTAAACTTTTTTATTTTTAAAAGATTTTTAAATTTCTTTTGTCGACTTTTTATTTATCTTTATATAATTAAAATTATTAAAATTATTAAATTTATTAATTTAATATTGACCAAATTTATCAACTTTATATTTAAATAATTATTTCTACCTTCAAAAATGATTTAAGTTAAAAAATTTTTATTTTAAAAAATATAAACCCTGTACCTAGAAGATATAATTATTAAATTTCCCAATATAAATATTAAATCTATTAATAAATATAATGATATAAATTTTTCTATATAAAATCTAATTATTGGATGGATACTCATTATTCTTATTATTACCCTAAATAACAATAATTTTTTTTTCCACAATAAAAATAAATTTTTTAATCTCGCAATTTTATTATTTTCAAAAATTAAAATTTAATTAATTAAAATAATTACATAAAAAATATATTAATAACATTCAAATTTTTACTCTTATAAAAATTCTACTTTTTTTTATTTTATTTTCATTAATTCTAATTCTTTGAGTAGATTCTAACCAAATTTTATTACTTTTTGTACTTTTTACTTTTTTTTTTACAATTTGGTAGATTAAGGAAAAAAACATTTCTCTATATTCTTCCTATTTATTTAATTTTCTTGATGTTTCACTATTTTTCTAGTTTTTCCTTGCGTTTTAATTAATGTTTTAATTTTTGTCATGATTTTTCCATTTCTTAGAAACATTTTTTCTTCATTTAAATTTTTTAGTTTCTATCTTGTAATTACGAATTTTTGAAAATATTTGTTCAATGTTTTTATCATTTTTAAAATTTTAAAATTTTCTACTTTTTTTGCAGACTTTTCTTCTTTTATTATATGTTTTGTAAATTAAAGCTTGTACTAAATATTCTCATTTTAAAATCGTTCTTCTATTTCATATAATTTTTTTTCTTTTAAAATTTTTTTAGTATCTTACACAATTTTATTCATTTTTTTTTCTTCAATTTGTGAAATAATTCTCTAATTTTCCTAATTCTAAAATTTTGTTCTCTTTTGTAATATATTTTAACGTTTTTTTAACTATCTTCTTACTTATTTTTTTAATTTAAAAAAATATTTCCGTAAATAGTTTAATTTTTTTTTAAAAGAGTTTCTAATTTTTTATACATTTTTATGTCACTGTTTCATTTTTTTTTTAATTTTGTCTACATTTCTTTAATGTCCGTAACATTTTTTATTAAAAAGAATTTTTTTCTTTTTTTTAATAGACTGTTTTTTTATCTTTTTCCGTTTTTTTTTTTATAATTTATTATTTTTTCGTTGCTTTTAACTAATCTTTTTAATTTTGCGATCGTATGAATTTGAAGATATTTTTTTGAAATTTTCTCATTTATTTGATTTTGATTAAATATTTGATTATTCATTATTCTTATTAAATGTTCTCAGTTTGAAAAATAAAGTACCTACTTGAAAATAAACATTTAGAGATTTTATATTGTGATTGTATTTAAAAATATAAATTTTTGATTTAAATAAAAAAAATCACGATTTTTATCAGCCCTGCAATCCGGGAATTTAAAAATGATAATTCGCTAATTGCAAGACATTTATAGGAATATATTTTTAAGATTTATCAATATAAAAATGAAATGAAATTTTATATTAAATTTCCAATATACTAATCGTTTATTCTTTATTTTCAGCAAAATTGGTTCCTGTCGGTTATGGTATCAGAAAGTTGCAGATCATGTGCGTTGTCGAGGACGATAAAGTGTCCGTAGATTTACTTGTTGAACAAATTCAAGAAATTGAAGAGCACGTCCAATCAGTCGATATTGCAGCTTTCAACAAAATATAAATAAGCATCTTTACTTTTACTATCGGATTAATAAATATTAATAATTGTTTGTAAATTGTAGTTTTTACTTAAAATCCTTTTAACCTGTGCGTCATGTTTCTATTTGAAACGTATTACGTTATAAATAGTTTTAATCTTATCTTTCCGAAATGAGCATCTTCTGTAACTATTTATTTTCTTTTAACACGTGCTGATTTTCATTTGAAGACCTTGATTTTAAGTAAATAACAACGACTTGAAAAAATCTTTTATCTTATCAATCTTACCATTTCTATCGATTATAATAAGATTTCATTTATATAAAAGATTAATTTCAAGATTAAAAATTGTATTAGTTTGTTTGAAACTAAGCAAAATCAACAATGAATATTTCTCTTTTACTTCTGATTTTGACGGCAGCTTTCGCTTTTGGTAATTTCTTCTCTAAATTTAATATTTGTTTCGTGAAAATAATTTGAAAAAAATTCCAGGCTTGCCAGATACAAAAGAAATTAAACTAGTGTCCGATAAATGTCTAAATTGTCTTTGTGCTGCTTCTTCGAAATGTAATAAAACACCTTATTATGATGGAAACGTTTGTGGACCACTCATGATAAGTTGGGGTTATTGGCTAGATGGTGGTAATCCATTTGTTGATAATAACCAGAATGTAATTTCGGAGCAAGGTAAAATGTTCAATTTTAACAAAAAATTTGAAAAAGCAAGATTTAAACTCTTAATTGGAAACTGTTTGTCAGTTAATTAAATTTTATTAATTTAAAAAATACTCTGTATTATTTAATAAGTTAAATTAATTTTTTCTTAGCGTTTATAAAATGTGGTAACGACTTTAAATGCGCTTCTCAAGCTGTAGAAGGTTATATGAATAGATACAGAAGGGTATGAATATTGAATCACGATTTTTGAATTTAAAAAATGATTAAAAATAGTTATTTGGATTCATTTTTTCAGGATTGTGATGGAAATGGTAAAATAGATTGCGATGATTTCGCCAGGATTCATCATAATGGTCCAAGGACTTGTACCCATCCTTTAGAAACAACTTATAAACAACTTTATGACAATTGCATGAAACAATAAATTGTTATATGAAATTTCCTTTTCAAATTTAAATTAGTAATTGTAGTATCTATTAAAACAAACTACAAATGGATAATCCAGTGTTTTAATTACTCGATAAAAAAATACTCTTACCTAATTTTAATGTTGACATTTGTAGTTCAGCATAAATAATATAAAATTTGATCTTTAAATTTGTGTAGAAAGAGTTGATAAATCCTGAAACTGTTCTCGGGGCTAATTAATAAAGTCTCAGTGAATGAGATTTTTGTGTAATTAGTTTAAAACAATAATGTAATCAAATAATAAAAATGAGATTTTGTAAATTCTTTATTTACATTTTTTTAAACTATTTACACCATAAACTCTTTCAATGAGACTTTATTAATGGGCCCGATTAATAATAATCTGTTTTAACAAATTTAATAGATACAATTTTTTATTATTTTCTTTTTTTTTTATTTATTTTAATTTATTTTACTATTATTAATTTTATTCCATTGAACCGGAAGAGTCGCCAAATATTTATTATCAATAAAAGTACAATAAGTGGTGCGAACTTAAATTTCTTATTTTAAAAAAGAGCTAAATCTCAATTTATAAATATATGTTGTTTTCTAAACTTTTGAGCCAGTTTATCTCATAATTGACGATAATTAGAATTTAAAACATTCTAAATTACATAGGTATTCTAATAAAAACTGAAAGAAAAATTATTTTCTCTGCAATTTACAAAATTCGAAAACAATATAGAAGGGAGTCGACATCAATGAGATATTTTAGTTTTTTTTCTTCCATACCTACATTTTTTTAAATTCTATTTCATATTTAATTTTTATAATATTCTTCCTATTGATAATAATCTTCCTTTCAAAGAAAAGATAAAACTTAGATCCTGATAAATTATTAATTTTCGTAATTCATATCTCAATATTTCGTAAATAATGATTAATTGAAGCTGATATTATTTTATCGGTAATTCATCAAGATATATATAAACATCCCAAATTTAAGAAATAGTGTTTAGTTTAACATTTTTATTTTAGATTTTGTTTGTGAACAGTATTATAAAAATGAAATTTATTATTTCAAACCTTCTCGTTCTGTGCTTCTTTGCCTTGTCAATTTTTGCCTTAGGTAATTTATAAATATATTCCTGTAATTATACACTTTTTAGAACCTTTTCACGACCCTGGGATATATACACGCAAAGAAAATTAATTATAAATTTTATTAAAATGCTTTCTAATTTAGGAAGAAAGTGCCAGAAAGCGAAATTTTCATACAAGAAATTTTAAGCTTTAGAAAAACCATTCGAATCGTTGCTAAGTTATTTTAAACTTTAATATAGTCTGTACCAAATTTAATATAATTTTTTTATAGTTTGAAATTATCAATCTAAATTTTCCTCTTTTAGATTTTTTGATTGTTTGATTTTTTTCTCTCTTTTTTCCCCCTAAATTGTAAAATACTTTTATAAAATTTATAATTAATTTTCTTTACATGTATGTCCCACCTGTTTTTACAAGTTTTTTACCAATAAAATCCGTACATGATAAATTATAATTTAAATCTATAATTTTTATCTATTTCTTCAATCAATTTGCTATCTCCTAAGCCGATTTTCAATTAAAAAATGTTAATTAGTTGCTGAGAAAAAATTTTTAAAACAAAAATATTTTTTGTTATGTATCTTCTATTTGTATATTGCAAATTATATTTTAGAGCCTAAACAATTAATTTTTGTACATAAAGTTTGAGTGGGACATGAAAGGGATTAATAATTATAAATTATTTTCATTAATACATTTGTTAATTATTTTATTAAAATTAAAAATTTCTTTAAGGGCATAATATGATCCAATTATTTTCTTGTTTTAAGAAAATTTACTTAATTTGAAGATAGTCAATTAGTCAACATTAGTAAGATACTTTTTTCAATGGGATGTTACAATCTTCTGATCAATTATTTAAAAAGTCTCACTCTTCTCTATATTTAAAAGAAATTTGGTCAAAAAAATAACTGCTTGTAATAAGTTTTAATAATTTTATAAAAATGTTTTGAAATAATTTAATAAAGAGTTTTTAAGGTTTTATATTCCAAATTGATTTTCCGTATTAAAGGGAGGGTATACCCATATTTTTAATACATTGAAATTCACGTTCATCAAAAATTTGATTTTTAAACATTGAAATGGTTCTAAATTTCTCATTAATTTCCATCGCTAATTGTTTTTTGCATTTTTAAAATAATGTTTTAGCAGATGGATGTTCAAAAAATTTAGTTAAAAGAAAATTAATTTTAAAAGGTTTAAAAAAGGTTTTTTAATTGTTTTCATAGCTTAATTCTAGATTCAAAATAATAATAAAAAAAAATTGGTACTCCTAAACATTGACAATTTTTTCCTGGATAAAAAAGAACATATTTTCTAAAAAAATTACGGATAGGTTTTAAAATATTTAATTTTTCACTGAAAATAAAAATTGATAAGTGATAAAAAAAAATTTCCCCACACAGCACCTGAAATTCCCTGAATTTCCCCTGAATATTGGTCCACATTTCCCGAATATTCGAACCTAATATTCAGGGAAGTTTCGTGGAAGCATCAAAATGTCCGCCATAAAGAATATTGGACGCTAAATTTCCCTGAAAATGTATTTCTAATTTTCAGGGAATTTCCGCATCTAATATTCCTTCAATATTCACAGTATTCGTAAATCTTCTGTACATGATGCGCAATGGTCGAACTTGGTTTCTGTGACACTTACGGCTGCGCAGTAGTTTTTAATGTTCTAGAATCCTACGGGTGCCAAATATGATATACAATTTTTATCAATTACCAGATCAAAAAAATTTTGGAAATTTTTTTTAACTTTCCCTGAATATTCTAGGAATATTAGATGCGGAAATTCCCTGAAAATTAGAAATACATTTTCAGGGAAATTTAGCGTCCAATATTCTTTATGGCGGACATTTTGATGCTTCCACGAAACTTCCCTGAATATTAGGTTCGAATATTCGGGAAATGTGGACCAATATTCAGGGGAAATTCAGGGAATTTCTGGTGCTGTGTGGGTCAGACCTTTTTATTTTTACGACCATTGAATTCTTTCTAAAAGAATTGCTATATAGAAGTAATTTTGTGGACAATTTAGAATAGTTGAGCTGCAAATTTGGGTATACATAAAGAGTTTTGTTTAAAATAAATTAATTGTTTCAGACTTGCCAGATACTAGTTATGTCGATTCAGTGTCCAATAAGTGTCTAGACTGCATTTGTGCTGCTGCTTCGAATTGTGATAAAAAACATTATTATGATGGAAACGTTTGTGGACCATTTAGACTAACTTATGGTTACTGGTTAGATGCCGGAGGTCCAACTCTAAGGATGGATAATTCAAAGTCTTTTAACGGTAAAAATCAATTTGTTTAAAGATCTGAAAAAAGTAATGTTTTATTTTACAATATCAAATAATTAAATCGTAATTAAAATGTTAAATTCTGATTTTTTTTACATTTCGTAGAATTTTTGATATGTTGTAACGATTTCAACTGTGCCTCTAAGGCTGTAAGAAACTATATGAATAGATACAAATGGGTATGTAATTTCAATTACTTATATAAGTACTTAATAAAGAAACCAAGAATAAAATTCATACTGTAAAGGCATTATTTTAAAATGATCACAACTTGTTAAATTTATTTTTCAGGACTGTAATGGAGATGGTAAAGTAGATTGCGACGATTTTGTTAGAATTCATCGTCAAGGTCCAAGATTTTGTGATGAGCCTTTAGAAGAAAAATACAATAAAGCTTATAAAAATTGCATGCTTCAATCATAATGTATCAATTTATTTTGTGTAAAAGATTAATAAATTTATTTATCAAAACTGTATTTATTAAAATAAATATAAAAAGTAAGATTTTAGTTTTTCAAATTCTTATCTTGATATTTACATAATACTGAAGTGGTGTATTGTTGTAGTAATTTTTATCTACACGGAAAAAATTAACTCCTTAAATTATATGCTTATCAGTTCTTCACTTTTGGATAGGACAAGTTTTTGCAAATATTTAATTAACAGTTTTTTACTTTTTTATTTATTCCATTAAAAAAAACTGAACTTTTCTTTAATTGACCACTTTAAATTTATGCATTTTTAAATGAAGTATATATATATAAAGTAAATGATAAAACATTGTAGAACTACAGATTAAAAATGTTTGCCAAAACTAGTAGAATATGAAAGAACTGTTTAAGAAAATTTAATTTTTATTATACAATTATCTCTTATAATTTCTGTTATTTAAATTATGCGTATCATTTAAATCTCTTTCCGAGAAAATCCAAATTTTCTATTAATTGATATATCTTATCATATTTGAAGATTATTCTGAGTTAAATCATT
The DNA here is from genome assembly GCA_037103525.1 of Ganaspis brasiliensis. Taxonomy (NCBI): domain Eukaryota; kingdom Metazoa; phylum Arthropoda; class Insecta; order Hymenoptera; family Figitidae; genus Ganaspis; species Ganaspis brasiliensis. Next base: position 2,325,354 of record JAZKLR010000050.1, on the reverse strand, counting down.
TACAGAATTAAATAGATTTTTATCATCACTTTTCTAAAACCCAAATAGCACGTAATATTGCAGCAACGTTGTCCATGTCCGCCTTGCAGCAACGTTGCACTGCAATGTTGCTGCAACGTTGCCCTGTAATGTTGCTGCAACGTTGCCCTGTAATGTTGCTGCAACGTTGCAGTGCAATGTTGCAGTGCAATGTTGCCGCAATGTTGCTGCAACGTTGCAGTGATAGTGCCATGCAAAATTAAAAGAAATGAATAAATAAAATTGGTACGTATTTCCTGAAATTGGTTTTACAGCTATACATATATAGAGCTGTTTAAAAATTCGGCCAGGAAAGTTGACTAAAGAAGACACCTGTTACTTGAATATTTTAACGATACGGATTCTGGTCTTATATAACAGAGTTGATGCATCTCACCTATGGGAAGGCCAGACCGACGCCACCCTTTGGCCACTTGTCAAAACAATAACTGCAACATTGCAGCAACGTTGCGGAAACGTTGCAGTTATTGTTTTGACAAGTGGCCGAGGGGTGGCGTCGGTCTGGCCTTCCCATAGGTGAGATGCATCAACTCTGTTATATAAGACCAGATTCCGTATCGTTAAAATATTCAAGTCACAGGTGTCTTCTTTAGTCAACTTTCCTGGCCGAATTTTTAAACAGCTCTGTATATGTATAGCTGTAAAACCAATTTCAGGAAATAAGTCCCATTTTTATTTATTCATTTCTTTTAATTTTGTCATGGCACTATCACTGCAACGTTGCAGCGCAATGTTGCTGCAATGTTGCCGCAACGTTGCAGAAACATTGTGGCAACATTGCACTGCAACGTTGCCGAAACGTTGCTGCAAGGCGGACATGGACAACGTTGAGGCAACGTTGCAGCAATATTGCATGGCAATATTGCCAACATTGCCGTGCAATGTTGCTGCAACGTTGCTGCAATATTACGTGCTATTTGGGAATATATAAGGACTCAAATTGGCAATAATTGATAAATATTACAATATCATTTTTACTTCAGTCTTCGCTTAACATAAGTAATATATTTTCTAACAATATGAAAGTTATTTTGAAATTTCTGTTTCTCTACTGTTTCTTTTCTTTATCAACTTTTACTTCAGGTAAAGAAAACATTTATATTTATATACATTTTATTAGCATTAGTGCGCATTACATTCGCTCTTTCGAATGATGTAATAAAAAAAACCGACATATAATTATTTCAATGAAAAGAAATTACTTATACCATTCATAAAAGATCCTTTAAAAATATTTCGAGTTCTTTTTTCAATATTTTTAGTACTAAATTCCAAAAAGATGCCTCTAAATGATTGTCATATTAACCATTTTTTATTTTTAAAATCGAGCTTTCCCACACAGCACCGGAAATTCCCTGAATTTTCCCTGAATATTCCTCAACATTTCTCGAATATTCGAACTTATAATATTCAGGGAAGTTTCGTGGAAGCAGTAAAATGTCCGCCTAGAATAATATTGGGCGCGAAATTTCCCTGAAAATGTATTTCCAATTTTCAGGGAATTTCTGACTCTAATATTCCTTGAAAATTCAGGGAAAGTTAAAAAAAATTTCCAAATTTTTTTTTAATCTGATAATTGATCAAAAAAATATGTTATATTCGACATCCGTGGGATTCTAGAAAATTAAAAACTACTGCGCAGCCGTAAGTGTCATAGAATCCAAGTTCGACCAGTGCGCATCAAGTTAAGTGAATATACGAATACTATGTATATTGGAGGAATGTTAGATGCGGAAATTCCCTGAAAATTAGAAATACATTTTCAGGGAAATTTCGCGCCCAATATTATTCTAGGCGGACATTTGACTGTTTCCACGAAACTTCCCTGAATATTTAGTTCGAATATTCGAGAAATGTAGACGAATATTTAGGGAAAATTGAGGGAATTTCCGGTGTTGTGTGGGTTATTTTTACATAATAAAGAAAATTATAAATCAATAAAATTTACACTTTTCTTTCCGCGTAAGATCAATAATACCAAAAACCCCAAAGTAGTCATTTTTGGGTAAATTATCAAAAGTTTAAGTTTTATTCTGCTATATTGGAGAGGACTGATTTTTAAAAATTTGATTTATGAAAATCTGACTCATCGAGAATAGTCCAGATTCGAAATTGACGTCCCCGTCATCTCTCAATAAAGTAATAATATCAAACTGCTATATATAAGTAATTATAAAAATAACATTTTTGAGATCAAGGTATTTATTCTCTAAAGAATAAGTGAATATATTCACTTATTTAATGTCAAATTCTTCCACTTATTTCAATAAATATATAATTATACGTTTATACCCTACGTGAAATTTCACTTTAAACAATAAGTGAAAAATTCCTTTAATGTAAGTGCATACGCACTTTTGAATAACAACATTCAAAAATAGCTTGCATGTAAAAACGATGTTTTTTAAAAAAGAAACCTAAAAGAATCCTTTTTTTAAAAAGAAAGTAGCTTCTTTCCACAAAAAATTCGTGATAATTTCCAATGAATTTTTAGGAAAAATTCATCATAACAATTTTAGGAAAATCCCATAAAATTTGTGAAATTTTCTCCAACATTTTTTTGTGAATTTTGTCTTAAAATTTGTGAAATATTCCCTAAGATTTTTTGGTGAATTTTCCTTAAACGTTTGTGTAAATTTCCTAAATATAATGAAAGAATATTTCCTAATTTTAAAAAAAAGTTCATAAAAAGGGGTTATTTTAAAAAAATCATAACTCCGATCCTATTAGAGATAGAATAATGGTTTAACCACAGATTTACTCAGAATTTAGTCTACTTTAATTTACTTTCAGTAATATATGTGCGTTAGATGCATAGAAAACTTTCTATTTTTCAAACACTAAAATTAAAACTTTTTTTCAAGAGATTTTTTGATGAAATCTGACATTAGAAGGTCATAAATCCGAAAGTTTTAAAGATAAAGCACTCTATTTTTTTATTTTCTTCAAAATTTGATACTCTTTAATTCTTCTATAGGTCACTTAAGGTTTGTATGTACTGGGAGAGAGTAGTATTGAAAAAACTAAATTTTATACTTATTTTTCACTGTTTTTAATTAAGGGGTTACGCCTAGTTGTCAATGGCAAAAAAACAGTAATTTTGACAAATTTTTTTTCTTTTTCATAAAACTTTTTTAAAAAAAGTAATAATTTATTTAAAAGTGCATATATTTTAACACTTAAAAATAATTTAACAACCAAAAAATATTTAAAAATATTAAACTTGCACTAGGTTCATAAAAAATGCATTTTTTAAAAATGGTTTTGCGGTGGACAGCTTTTTTCGAAAACAGCTAGTCTGAAATCAAAAATCCAAAATTTTTCTGTTAGTACGATACCATATGCAGTTCGTGAACGAAGTGTTTTAAAAAACTTTCATTTTTAACAAAATGGCAGCCATTTTTGTCAAAATTGATGGAGACGGTTTAGTAAATTGTGATGATTATGCACGAATTCATCGTAAAATGCCTATGAACGCTGCATGAGGAGATCGTAAAAACGGGTAGTTTAAAAAATATATTTAATTAAATATAAATAATTATCATAATTTAATTCGCCAGATAGTTATGAAATTGAATGATATGTGTACATAATATCAAAAAAATTAATTTGATCTCTTGCACTTGCGAACTCAATAAATAAATCATTCATTCTGAATCATCTTTCGAGATGAGTTCACTGCAAAAATAAGTGTCTTAAATAGGACAAAAATGTCTTAAATTAAGATACTTTTTGCGTCTAAGACATAAAAAATGTCTTAATTTAAGACATTTTTAAACAATTTAAGACACCTGTTTTTGCAGTTCTATAATACGTATAGAATTTTTTGTAATTTAAGAAAAAAATATTCTCATGCATTATTAAATTTTATTTTAAAAACAATTTTTGTGTTGTTTTCAGTTAATTATCTCAATTTCGGTTTTTTGATTCATCAAAATTATTAAATTGTCAAGACAAAAGTCAGTTTTTCATTTTGTTTAAATAAAAGTTATCTTTCCATTCATAAAATCTACTGATAAAAATACTTATCTTACTTTCAATAAATAAAGTTTTTATAATGTTTTTATCCAACACGTTTGTAATCTATATTTCGCAAATCGTTATTTTTCCAATTTTATTATCAAAGCGTGATAGTATATGCTGTATAGAAAAAAGTAAATAAATCATCAGTTCTTGAAGAAGTTACTAAGTATTAGACATGGATTTATTATTTCTTTGTCTTGGATTACTGTCATTGATTTTGGTTTTGATCTTGAGGGGTCAATGCACCTATTGGCAAAATCAAGGAATACCTTGTGTAGAAAAATGTTATCTATTGTTTGGAAATATGTGGAAAGTGATTACTATGAAGGAAGCTTTTAGCACTTTATGTGAAAGATTATACAAAAAAGGTTCCGATAAAAGCATGATTGGATTTTATCAGATGACAACTCCTTCTCTACTTCTTCGTGATCCTGATCTTGTGAAAAGAATTTTAATCACAAATTTTTCGTCCTTTGAAGACAATCAGATAGAAGTTGATTCGAAGCTGGACCCACTTTTGTTTAAAAATCCATTTTTTTCTCATAAGGCCACTTGGAAAGAAAATCGGATTGCTTTGACAAACGGTTTCTCATCAAGTAAATTGAAATTGATGTTTTATCTGATTCGTGAGGTGTCTTTCAAGTTCAATAAATACTTAGAAAAAAAGCTAAAAACTGAAAACTCCTTTCTGGAAGTTCAACTAAAAGAGTTATTCAGCATGTATACTGGTGAAATTGTATCAGTTGTAGGATTGGGTGTCGAAGGCAACTGTTTTGATGAAAATTCCAAGACTTTTGGAAAAATGATCTCTTCAGTTTTTGACAATCCGGCAGTTTTAGGTGGTTTTGCTCAAGTCTGTATCTTTTTTCTACCTCGTCTGGCAAAATTTTTAAAATTGGGAATTGTCTCCAAACAGATGGACAGTTTCTTTCGAGAATCCGTGACGACAATAGTCGAAACCACGAAAAACGATAAAACAACTCGAAACGACTTTTTGCATATTATTCTTGAAAATGAGAAAGATGGAATCATCAAAGATGATGATTTAGCATCTTACATGTTATCGTTTATCTTGGATGCTCATGAAACTACTGCGACTACTTTAAGTTTTCTTGCTATTCAACTCGCGAAACATCCTGAAGTTCAAGAAAAAGTCAGACAAGAAATTAATTCAGTTCATGTTAAATACAATAATATTTGGGAATACGAGGCATTAAAGGACTTAGTTTATTTAGAGCAAACTATCCACGAATCAATGCGACTTAATTCCGCTTTAGGAACTTTAATCAAGGTGTGCACTTCCAAAATCCAACTTGAAGGATTTGACGGACTTTCTTGCAAACTCGAACCTGGAAATATAATTGCTTTATCTATTCATGGACTTCACAAGGATAAAAATTATTGGCCTGATCCTGAAAATTTTGATCCAGATAGATTCAGTGAGGAAAATAAAAAGGACAGACATAAATTTGTGTTTCTTCCGTTTGGTGAAGGGCCCAGAATGTGTTTAGGGAGAAGATTTGCAATGATGTCGATAAAAATGTCAATTATTGCAATTTTAAGCAATTTTTCTTTGGAACTTTCATCAAAAACGGATTTTCCTCTGAAACAAGATCCGACGAGTTTTTTTACTTCGGTAGAAGGTGGATTGTGGGTGGTTATAAAACCTTTGAACAAATTGTGATTGAAACTGAAAAGTAGCGTCTCATAATTTTTGTTTAGCTGAAAATGATCTATCGATCATAAAAGTTGCCTTTGTATCTTATTTTATTTTCATTTTTTAACAGGTAAGTAAACTAGAATTTCTTTCAATACCTATTAAAATAATGTTGTAAAATCATGTTACCTGGAAAAAAAGAATGTACATTAAGGATAAAAAGACCAAAGAATTGGATTATAAAATGTATTTTGGTATTTTACAAAAATTTTACATAGTCTTCGAATACTTAATCATTTATTTTACGGATATTGAGAATCACATGATCTTTAACTGCAGTTAAGTATGCTCTTGGGTCAATTTCCAGTAATGAATCTTTACAAGTTGTTACTTCATATTGAGATATTATATGAAGTAATCCTAATTTAACTTGCAACAGTCCGAGACGCATTCCTGTATTGTAAAATTTAATTTTAAATAAAGAACTGATTTATATATAGCATAGATTTATATGTTAATTTGAATTGACAAAAAACAAAAAATTATGAAATAATAAAAATATATATGCAGAATGTAATTGACGTATATTTACCAATACAATTTCGAGGGCCCTCTCCAAACGGCATATATGTATAATTAATTCTAGACTTTTTATTTTCTTCCGAAAAATGTTCTGGATCGAAAATATGTGGGTTTTTAAAGTATTTTGGATCATAATGCAATCCCATTAAAGGAACGAATATCGGTGTGCCTTTTTTTATTATTAAATTCGACCCTGGAATTTGATAATCAACCATTGCCTTTCTATCTAAAACTGGCAAAATCGGGTGCATTCTCAAAACTTCCGAAATGACCATATCCATGTATTGAAGGCCATTTATCTGGAAAAAAGCAATTATTAAACAGATACTTCCTTTTAGAAGTTCAAATCAACGAGATCTATTATAATGTTAAATCTTTATGAAATACTTAATAAACTCTACACTGAGAGAAATTCCTGGTTCAGACAACCAGGTTTTCATGGTTAAATTTGTCTTTAGCCATAAATTTAAGTTGTAGGAACAAAAATAGCGTAGTTATCGTAACATTAAAAGCTGGTTGCTATAACCAGAAAGAAGTTCTCGTAGCATTGAAAACTGGTTGCTATAACCAGGAAATGTAGTGGAATATTAGAAATAAAATACATGCACGCTGGAATAATGGGTTATGTGCAATTAAATTGATCAAAATAATTATTGTTTGTAAATTAACTAGAAAAATGTTGATAAACTCTCATTCACTACATAATAAACATACCTACAGAGTTTCATTAATAGTACAAATTTAACCATGTATAATTACTCATCAAAATATAATAAATCAATGCAATCTTCAAGAGTTAAATAACTTCTCAAATATAAGGAATATCTCATTAAGAAATGCAGCAATGTTGTCACTTTGTCATTATCACTCTATTAATCGAATAAAACATTTAAAAATGTATTAAGAAAATGATTCTGCACTTGACGTGTAGCACTGTTTACAAACTGCAGTCAAACATCAAATGTGCAAGTAAAGAGGCAGCGCATGCGCCAATTAAATTTTCCTGGTTATAGCAACCAGGATTGCATGTTCCGTCAACTTATATCTGACGTGATTAATATTTATTGTGGTTAAAGACAATTTTCACCACGAACATGGTTGCCACAACTAGAAATCTATTTTGTAAGAAAATGTAGTTAGCACAACTACATTCCTGGTTATTGTAACCAGTAAACTTGGGTACATAAACAATTTTATGCATGCCCACTAACTACATATTGCCAACCACTTTTTTCTAGTTATATTAACGACGTATCATTTCTTTCAGTGTACAATTACTACAAAAATAATACTAATATAAAAAATAAAACATAACAAAAATTGAAAATTATTATGTTACCAAATCTTGTGTTATTTTTCCATCATTGTGTTCGAGGGCCTCATTTATTTCGGACCTTAATCTTTTTTGTACTTTCAGATTTTCCGCCAATAGAAATAGTGTACACGTCATGGTAAATGATGAAGTTTCAAAACCTCCAGTAAAAAAAATTGCAGCTTGTCCAAATAATATGTCTCCTTCAAATTCTGTAGTTCATTTTATTTGTTAATAATTTATCAAAATTAGACACATATATGTTGGGATTAGTACTTACTTATTCCAGAAGAATTTTCTTCGCCTGCATATTTCTCCTTTAGTTCCATGAGTAAATCTATCAGATCTTTTCTTTTAGCTCGAGATTTCTCTCGTTCATTTAAAGTTTCCCAAAAAACTTTTCTCAAAAAGTCACCGGAGTCACCACGAAAGAATTTTGCATTTAATAATCTTGACAGCTGTGGCATAATAAATATTGAATTTAACTCCATGGTTCTCAGTACATTGTAGGAAAAAATTTTTTTCCCATATTTTCGAAATTCCGCCTCGGGGTTTTTTAAACTGTTCACCTCCAAACCATATGCAGTTGTTCCGATTAAATCTGTTGTGAACTTTGCGCAAAGCTCTCTTACTTCTATAGGTTTTCCCGGACCTGTGAATTGAAATACAAATTCTTCAATACATATCAATTTTTTAGTTTTATTGAGAGAGAAATGTTTTCTTGTAGTATCAATTAATTTTTGCATTGGATCAAATGCAAATTATCCTTAAGATCAGACCTAGTATAATTATTCTTGAATCGAGAATAACTTATTATTAACCCAAGTATGCATTGTTGGATCAAGAATATGTGAATTTGCCACTGAGAGAAATGAATATTCAAACTTACTATACTGGATATTAAAAAATATTAATTTTAATAATTGGGTATTAAGTTTGAATATCTAAATAGATATATTTTTTAAAATAAATAATTTATATAAAGTCCAGTAGGCGTGTGTATATTTTGCTTTAGTCATCTAATTCATTTTTGAAGACTCACCTTCAAGATTAAGAGAATCCATATAAGAGTCGAGGTTTTTTCCAACATTTATCATGAGTTCAAACATATTTCTCAATTTTCCAGACGTAAAAACTGGCGATATTTTTGTCCTCAAAAGTTTCCATGCTGGATTTTTCACAATAAACAGATTCGAATTTCCCAAATGATCACCTTTTCCACATTCCATGAATTTATCAGCAAACATGCTAAAGTCTTTTAATAAAATTTGTTTTATTAGCTCAGGATCTCGTAACATTAATCCGGGTTGATTCAGTACATAAACACCCATATATGGTAAACCTTCACTTTTTTCGTAACATTCTTTCATCCAATAACCGGCAGATTGTTGCATAAAAAAGCATTTGGCAAAGTTTCCAAAAATTGGTATGGGCTTTATTTGCATTACACCTCTTCTTTTCCAATATTGGTAATGTCGTTTCATTAAAATATACAATATAGTTATCACAATCAGAGTAAAAATTATTAAGTCTACACACCATGATTTAGTTAAAAGTACCATTTTTAATACAAATTTAGTTTAAATAATTTAGAGTATAGTGTTTCACTTAATGTCAAATAAATATTATATAAAAAGAATAATTTTCTGTTATTTTTTAAAATAATGTGGTTATAAATTTTATTTATATTTATAAACTGTTTTTATATAAATTAATATCTTCATTTAAGCTGTTTATAAACGAATACTTTTACGTAAATTGGTTAAGATTGAATGTTTCATGTAAACTGATAAAAAATGAGTTTTCGCAAAATTCAATAATAAAACTGTATAGTGATTGGGTCAAACGTTCAGACAGTATTAAGACGACGAGACTAATAATTAACTGAGAATGTGATATTATTATCTTTACACCATATATATAAAAATCAACTGATTCCTCTTGCAATAAATTATTGTATAAATAGTTTGAGATTAAAATTTTCCTCAATTATTCCTTTATCAGCGTTCTCTTTAAATCTGAATAAGTCAAAGTCTACTCCTTTTTCAATAAGTGTATATACACTTACAATAAGTGAGTGATTCACTTATTTGTAAGTGTTCTTATTGAAGAAGTTGAAGACTTTTGACATCTAAATAAGTAAATATTCACTTATTCAAATTTATAAAGTTTATCGAAAAGATTTTTAATAACTAATTTATGAAAGGAATAAAAAGTCACTCTTTCAAAATAAACACGATACAATAGCGATTTTTAAATTCTTTTTATTATTTCATGACATCATGTCTGATATAAATTTAAATACCTTTTCACACTACAATTATTAAAAAATGAATTATGAAAAATTAGATAATAAACCGCATTTTTTATGTGCTTTAAAGCTCTAATCCAGGCTTTTATATTTTCTTCTGCACCTTTCGCTAAGTTTTCAAATGTTGGTAGTTTAGAATATCCTTGAGGCGATTCATTTATTCTGGAAAAAAAATTATTTATAAATCATTATAGTAATTTTGATATATATTTTTTATTCGATAAAATGAAAGAATCGTAAGTACCTATTATTTGGTAAAAATTGTTCAGTTCTGTTTACAAAAGTGTACATGTAACAAGCTGGAACTGAACTGACAACTTCTATTTGATGAAATATTCCACTGGGAATTCGAAAATGCTCTCCTTTTGGAATAATTACTTTCTCTTCTTTTCCCTCCTCTAAGTACGATATTTCTCCCTCTATTACGGTTAATGTCACATTTGTTAATTCATTATCCACAAAATTTAATTTTTGCATTTCAGGATAATCCGCGACAAAGTAAACGTCTGAAAAATTGGACCATGTGTAAACTTGCTTTTCAATTTCCTCTAGTTCATGTCTGTAAATTTTAAATATAATTTAATATTGTAAATCTTAAATATTTATGTATTTTTATGTTTACAGTACGAGATTGGATAATAACCCCTAAAATGTAGACAACCTAATTTACTCTCGTGTATGAATTGATGATTCAGCCACACCAAATATTTTTACGTCTTCATTAAGTTCCTAAGAATTGACATAGTCCGCCATATTAAATCGGGATTATTTTTAATTTTTTGAATCCATCAATCCCGAAAGCAATTATCTAAGTCGAGTTTTATAAAAATTCGTTAAGATTTTTCTGGGTATTTTTAGAATTTAGACCATTTTATACGAAATTTTTCTCAAACAGTGAAGGGGTTAAAATTTGAATACATACCGGTAGGAATTAAACTTCGTAAGAAGAGGAACTAAAAAAAAAACTGGCTTGAATGGGTGCCATTCTGCTGTCAATATATCAACATTTGGTTTAAACATTCTTTGTTGAAATCTTCCATTTAGAGAACACCATACATCCACATAAATGCTAATGTCAGAAGAAAGCCTTTCCCATTTTTCTTTACTCCTTGTTCGTTTTTTAGAAGTCATTATTAATTGTTTTTCTCTCATTAGGTTGTCCTGTTCATTTTCCATAGTAAAAAATCAATTACAGTAATTAATATTTCAATCATAATTGCTACATAAACTGAATTATTATACTTACTTTTAAACAATGTGCATATTGTTTTACCATGTCGCCATGTTTCCACCACTTATTGTTTCCGACATAAGCATGTGGATTGATAAAAAAATCTTCATTATTTACATTGTCCCGTACTTGAACCACAACAGTTATTGCGTCCCAATAATTGACCATCATGTTCCATGAATAACCGTATAGACCGGGAACCCAGTTATTATAGCCCTAATAGAGAAATTCCAGTTAAAAGATAAAACTATTTTTAATATAATATACAGTGACAAAAACAAGTGCCTAATCCAAACAATATTATAATAGTATTTATAATACTAACTAGCAAAATATAACGTGCGCAAGCGCGCGATTAGTTTTCCATACGTTTTAGGAATTAAACTATAAATAATATTTATCCAATAAGCAGGGGTGACTGCGGATTTGCAGATTGAAAATAGTGAAAAAAAATGACTTTTTAATTTAAAAAACTAAGTAAATAATTAGTTTTTAAGTGAAAAAAGTGATTAAAAGCAGTGTGTGAATAAGTAACAATGAGTTTGCTTTTACTGATATTAAATTGGGGGGCGCCAGCAGGAAAAGACATTTAAATTAAAAAATAAAATTCGAAAATCTCAAAAATAATTAAAATATGAAGAAAAGAATTAAATAATGACAAAAATAATTCAATTTGAAATAAAAGTTGTAAATAACAAAATTAATTAAAAAATTGATTAAAAATAAAAAAATGAAGACAAAGATTGAAATGAAATAATTGGAATTTAAAGTTAATAATTAAAAAGTTTTAAAAATAATTGAAAAATAACAAAAATAATTAAAATTTGAAACAAAAGATTGAGACTGGGGTCAAAAATTTAAATTTTGTTCACAATAATTAAAATATTGACGAAATAATTAAAATGTAAAGAAACTAATTGAATAATGACATAAATAATCAAAAGCTGGCACAAAAATTACACTTTTTAGACAATAGTTTAAAAATTAAAAAAATAGAATTTTCAAGAAAATAATTAAAACTTGAAAAAAATATAAAAAAAATGTTTATGTGTAGAAAACAGTTGAAAAATGACAAAAATAACTAAAATTTAGAAAAAAAAATTAATAGAAAATGAGAAATATATTCAATAATGAAGTAAAAAATAAAAAATGTAATACATTATTATTAAAAAATTGTATAAAATAATTGAAAAATTGATGATATGATTAAAATATGAAGAAGCTAATTGAATAATGACATAAATAATTGAAAACTGGTCTTCAAAAGTTAATAAATTATTCATGACAATAGTAAAAAGATTGAAGAAAATGCCATTTAAAGAAAATAATTCCAAAATGTCAAAAATATTTGAATATTGACAAAAATAATTATAATTTGAAAAAATAAACGATAATTGGTTTAAAAAATTAAAAATTTGAAGAGAATACTTGAAAACTTGACGAAACAATTTAAATACTAATTAAAAAATGACAAAAGTAATTGAAAGTTGAAGAAAATAATTGAAAAATAACAAAAGTGAATTGAAACTTGTATTGAAAAGTTGTCTTTTCAATAAAACTGTGATACTTCACTTGATTCAATACATTTTCAGTGTTTTTCATTTCATTTTGTGAAATGAAAACGCACAAGTCCAAAAGTTAATTTTTTTTTTTTATACCTTATATGTTAATTAAAATATAAATCAATCATATTGAATTTTCAAATTTATAGGTTAGTAGGAAATAATGCAAAAAGCAGAATTAAAAAAAATTCTCATAATTACAAGAAAATCAGTTTTTATTGATTCCTGAACAATTTCGGTTTATGGACTTGTGCGGTTTCTGCACAAACTGCCTCAATTGAACAATATCAAAATAATTGTAATTTGAAAAAAATAATTAAAACAGATGTACAAAATGAATAAACTCATGATAATAATAAAATAAATGAAAAAAATAATTGAAATGTTAAGAAAATAATTGAAAAATGACAGAAGTAAATGAAAACTTGTGTAATAAATTTAAATATTCATGACAATAATTTGAAGACTCTAGAGAAGAATTGAAATTTGAAAAAATTAAATTCAAAATCGCAAAAATATTTGAAAATTGACAAAAATACTTTAGGGTTGACAAAAGTACTTTAAAAATGACAAGAATAATTGAAAAGAGGTGTAGAAATTAAGTATTTGTAAACTGTAATTAAAAAATTGACGATGTAATTGGAATATGATCAAACGAGTGATACTCTGGATATCACTCTGGATATCACTATGGATTTTAAAACGTGGTCAGAAAAAGATGAATAAATATAAATACTAACCAATTTCCTTTCAAGTTTTAAAACGTGGACAGAAGAAGATGAATAAATATAAATAGTAACTAACTTCAGGAGTTTACGGAGATTATTATTATTTAATGACTGAATGTTTGACTAGGTCAGTCATTTGTTTAAAACAATTTAAGACATAAATTTAGAACTCACCTTTGTTATAAAATGAGAATACGGCAGAAAACATTGTAATCCAATATGAAGAAGTAATAATGAAATGACAAATTTTTGTTTCTTTGATACTTTATTTGTATGATTTTCACCAACAGTTTTCCTATCAGAAAGTGAGTTCTCTTCGCTTCGATAATCTTCAAAACTTTTAGAAAGAACTTCTTCATCTTCTTTAAGAATTTTATTATCTATTGATGAATCTTCATTTGAGGATCTTGAGGTTGATGAATTCTCTTCTGAACATTTCAATGATTCAGTTTTTGTTTCTTGCTTATTTTCTTGACTCTTAATTCCCTCATTTTGGGCATTGTTATCATTATTTTGGATGCTACCATTATTTTTTATGTTATCATTACCTGTGTTATTTTTATTAAAATCTCGTTTACATTTTATTTTTCTACTGGCTTTTTTAAATGCATTAATTAATGTTTTACAAAATGATTTTACAATAAAATAGCTATCAAAGTTTGTCCACTTTTCAAATTTCCTTGGCCAATCAACATGACAGAAAAGAGGCATTGTTGCGAGACAAGTGTAAGGAAACATTCCTAAATAAATTCAATATTACCATCGGATTAAAATACAGCATTTATTTAAGCATATTCTTAAAAATTGTTATAATAATATTATGTATTGCTATATATTATTTAAAAAATTTGTTTACCAATGGAAAATAATCTTGTATTCATCAAGTGAAAAGCGGTACAAAAGATCATTGCTACTACACGTGTTTTGTCGAACATCATCCAAAATCCAATGGTTAAATCAAATATAAATCCAAACAAGTGTACAATAAGATGATTTGTTTTTTCAGGTGTTAATATTATTCTGAAATGAATAATAATATTAGAAACAAAGTTTATTCTAGGTAATCATTCCGAATATTCTACAGACTATAAGTCAAAAAGAGACTTTTAACTTTAAAAAGCGATTCTTACTTAATTTGAAGTAACTTAGAAACAACAATAACTTTTTTGGTACTTAGACTAAAAATTCAAAAGTTTTAAATAATTCGTCATCACTTACGTAAAAGGAAGAAAAACCCAATGTCCTGAAAGAGTGACGACTGAATAACCACTTAACCAGTCACTATCGGTTTTTTTCAAACCAGCAAGGAAGTACAAAAGAAAAAATTGAAATCTTAAAATAAAATAATTCCAAAGAGGTACCTTTTCATCTTTTTGGTTTCTTTTCGAATCTAAAGAACTTTCAATAAAATTAGAACTAAAGTATAATATTTATATCTAAATTAAATTATTATATAAATATTAATTTAATGTTAATTTAAATTTAAATTAATTCAACTTACAAATATTTACTTGCATCCGTTCCCCAAAACAGAACAGCAACAATTCCGTACAAATAACTGTGATTGTTCCAAAATGTTTTATCTAATAAAAATATATACCAATATGGCAAAACGAAACAAAAACATGCAAATTTGAAATGATATCCGAGCATGATTCCAAAAGCACCTAACCACATGATTGTATAAAGAATCGTCATCCAAGGAAGAGTAGGAGGTTCCATTCCATGAATCAGAGGAAATCGACAGATTCTCGGATCTCCCCATTTTTCGTCTATATCCGATAATCCTCTTTCGTGAACGATATCTATTACCATACAAAGTCCTGCGAAATTGTTTTCTTTTAATGAATCAGATTCTCGAGCAACTAATTAAATTAGTTAGATACTTGATAATCAATTTTTATTATTTACCAAAAAGAGCTCGAGCGACGCCTAAACTCGATGGATCAGTGGGTCTATAAAGAAGCTTGACGAATTTTTCAAAATTCTTGAGATCACCCACTGGGAACCCAAAAATATTCGTAAAAACCTTGTCAAAATTCTGACAGAAACGCACCTTTGAATTTCGGAATTTTAAATCGAATCTCTTATTTTCTTCACACTTATTATCATCACATTCATTGGTTTCATTTTCTTCTTTTGTGGATTCTTCTTCTGTGCCACTTTTTTTTCTTTTCCACATGTTTTTTTAATTTTTTCTTATATTTGAACAAGTCTTCCCTCTAGTTTTTGAATCACTAGTATTTTCACTACTATTTACACCAGTTTTTCACTAATATTTACACTACTATTATTCTACTAGTATTTATAAACTATAAACAATAATTAACATTTATAATATTACTTGCAAACAAATTAGAGTAAAGTGCCTATAGTTTTTTTTAAATTCGGTTAAAAATTGTTTATTATGATTACTTTTCTTTAATCAACATGATTTTAAAAATACACTTGTTAAACCTTACATATCCTGCTTTGGCGAACGCAAAACAACTTCTGAAGAGGAAGATCCTAGATAAATGAGATTTAGCCCTTTGAAGGCAAATCGGTTCTTGTCGCCACGCAACATGAATATATTGACCCGCGCCAGCGCAATTTTATTTACAACCTTTCCTTTATCTTTAAGACTAGTCAAATTTCATGTTGTTAATTTTTGCACGCAAACATTAATCTTGTAGAAGTTACTTACACGCCCACAATGTACAATGTACTACTTTCTTACAAAAGTTGTTTCGCACAATCTTTATCTTTTTTCTCATTAATTTATGTCGTCTGCACTAAATAATCGCAGATTTAGGATTAAACAATTATTTATTTATGTTCTAGTTTCTTAAAGCTGTTTTACAGAATCTTAATCTTTTCTCTCATTACTTTAATTTATGTCGTGTGCACAAAATAACCAGTTTTTGAATTAAACAATTATTTATTTCTCTGCATGGGTACTAAATAATACCCTTTTTTATGCTCAAAGTAAATTTTTGTGGGTGCTACTTTAAAATAGAAAAATACGCTCCAAGACTATTTCACAATCAATAATTACATTTCTTGTACGACTTTGTGAAAATATATAAATATATAGAAAGTTAAACGACCGCGATAAATAAGTAACTGGAAGAATGCCAGACTATCTAGAAGTCAAAGGACAAAGATTCTGTATAGCCGTGTAGAAAATCCAATGAATTGGATTTTCTACTATTTGTTTATAACAATACCCAGATCGAATTTCTATGGGCTTTTGATACATAGAAAATCCCTGAAAAAATTTTTTTGTTTACTACAAAGGCAAAAATCTGCCAACAACTCAAATAGTTTAATTTGTTTAAACAATCTAGTTAAACAAATAAATAACTTCAAAAGCTTTCCTTACTCAGATTTTGTTCCTTATGTGAAATTAATTAATTACTATTGGCCTAGAGTTATAATACAGTTTAGAATGCGTTTACAAGCAATTTTTAAATTGTTTAAACAATCTTAGTTAACAACCAAATAACTTCAAAAGTTTTTATTACTTGGAATTCGTTTCTTTAGTAAAATTAATTCAATACTATTGACTTAATAGAGTCCTAAAACGATTTAGAATGTTTACAAACAATTTTTAGATTGTTCAAACAGTCTTAGTTAACAAGTAAATAACTTCGAAAATTGTTATTACTTAGAATTTGTTTATTTTGTCAAATAATGAGTTATTATTGGCATAGAGTTTTATAGTAGTTTTGAATAGTTATCAACTATTTTTAAATAGTTTAAACAATTTTAGTTAACAAACAAATAACCTCAAAAGATTTCTTAATTATTAGTAATTAATTAATTTATTAATTTCTAAAAAGAAACAAAATCTAAGTAAGGAAAGCTATTAAAATTATACATTTGTTTAATTAAGATTGTTTAAACAAATTAAGATTGTTTAAACAAATTAAAATTGTTTAAACAATTAAAAGTCTATTACTAATTATGGATAAAATATCTTCTTTATAGTTCTTCAATGAAAAATTCAAAAAACTACATAATTCTAGCTGCATTTAATGAAAAGTTGATTTTAAACAATTTTTAATATTTAAACAATCAAATAAATTAAATTAATTATATTGTTTTCTCCTTCACCATTTGAAAAGTTGTAAGCTTTCAAGATATTTAGTTAAAACCAAAAATATGAAAAAAATTGTTTAAACAAATTCATATTCCAATTACATCGTCAATTTTTTAATTACAGTTTACAAATACGTAATTTTTACACCTCTTTTCAATTATTTTTGTCAATTTTCAAATATTTTTGCAATTCTGAATTTAATTTTTTCAAATTTCAATTCTTCTCTACAGTCTTCAAATTATTGTCCTGAATATTTAAATTTATTACACAAGTTTTCATTTACTTCTTTCATTTTTTAATTATTTTCTTAACATTTCAATTATTTTTTCTATCTTAAAACTATTGCCAGAAATATTTAAACTTTCAACACAAGTTTCTATTCTATTTTTGTTAATTTTCAATAATTTTCTTCAAATTTTAATTACTTTTGTCATTATTCAAGTATTTTTGACATTTTAGAATCATTTTCTACAAATTTCAATTATTATTTTATTCAAATTATTGAATGCGACCTATTAATTATTAATATTGTAATTATTCTTGTTGTATTAAATTAAAATTTTTTTTACATGAAATAAATTTTTAAATTTTAGACTGTAATGGGCTTCACCCGTAAATAAATAAATACATAAATAAATTCACTTTTTTTTATTACCATGAATTTTTTAATTTATTATATTAGTTTTCAATTGTTTTCTACAATCTTTTTCAATTCTTTTCAAATTTCAATTATTTTCTTCAAACTTCAATTATTCTCTATAAATTTTTTATTTATACACTAGCTTTCAATTATTTATGTCATAATTCAATTAGTTTCTTGAAATTTTAATTGTTTGATCAATTTTTTAAGTATTGCCTTCAAATTTTTAATTTTATGCACCAGTTATCAATTATTTTATTCAAATTACAATTATTTTTGCTATTGTTTAATTATATTCTTGTAATTTTAATTATTTTTTAAACTTTTCAATTATTTTTTTAAAATTTCAGTTATGTTTTTCAATCTTCAAATTATTGTCAGGAATATCCAAATTTTCAACACAAGTTTCAATTCACTTTTATTATTTTTCAATTATTTTCTTCAACTTTCAATTACTTTTGTCATTATTCAATTATTTTTGTCATTTTCCAATTATTTTCTTCAGATTTTTGTTATTTAGCCATTTTAAAATTACACAGCCACACAAAAAAAACAACTTTATTTTCCGAGACACTGCACTAGTGTATTCTTACTTATTTTTTTCCGCTGAATCCAAATCCGAAGTCAGAATTGTTAGATTGGCTAAATTTTTCGAGATATTCTCAAAAAACTCGATTTTTTCGTGTTTTTGAGTAGTTTTTTGAAAATATCTAAAAAATTTTAGCCAATTTGGTTATTCTGACTTCGGATTTGGATTCAGCGGAAAAAAATACGTAGGAAAACACTATCATAGTGTCTCGGACAAAAAATTGGGTTTTAATTGGTGATGTTTTTTTTATCTTTTTTGAGATAATTTTCAAAATTTTAGCTAATCTGCCAATTCTAACCTCTGATTTACATTCGTCAGAGAAAAATACATAAAAATACATTAGTGTAGTGTCCCGGCTAAAAAAATTTTTTTTTGTGGGTTTTTTGGGTGTTTTTGAAATTTTTTAAGATTTGGTTTTTTGAGATTATCTCAAAAAATTTAGCCAATCTAGCAATTCTGACTTCGGATTCGGATTCAACGGAAAAAAATACGTAAGAATACACTAGTGTAGTGTCTCGGACAAAGAAGTTTATTTTTTTGTGTGGCTGTGTTATTTTTTACAAATTTTAATTATTTTATTCAATTTTTTTTTATTGTCACGAATTTACTAATTTTTTTACGCCTTTTTTAATTATATTTTCTTCAAACTTTAATTACTTTTTTCATATTTAAAGTTTTTTTTGACATTTTTGAATTATTCTTTTCAAATTTCAATTATTTCCCTCAAACTTCTAATATTTTTACCAACTTTCTAATTATTGTCTATAAATTTTTAATTTTTACACCAGTTTTCAATTATTTATGTTTCTATTTAATTATTTTCTTAATATTTAAATTGTTTCGTCAAGTTTTCAATTATATTTTCTTCAAACTTTAATTACTTTTTTCATATTTAAAGTTTTTTTTTGACATTTTTGAATTATTCTTTTCAAATTTCAATTATTTTTCTCAAACTTCTAATATTTTTACCAACTTTCTAATTATTGTCTATAAATTTTTAATTTTTACATCAGTTTTCAATTATTTATGTCTCGATTTAATTATTTTCTTAATATTTAAATTGTTTCGTCAAGTTTTCAAGTGTTGTCATCAAATTTTTAATTAATTTTTTTAACCAATTATCAATTATTTTTCAAATTACAATTATTTTTGTCAATATTCAAATATTTTTGACATTTTGGAATTATTTTCTTTGAATGGCATTTTCTTCAATCTTTTTATTATTGTCATGAATTTATTAACTTTTGAAGATCAGTTTTCAATTATTTATGTCATTATATTCAATTAGTTTCTTCATATTTTAATTATATCGTTAATTTTGCAATTATTTTATACAATTTTTCAATAATAATGTATTACATTTTTTATTTTTTACTCTATTTTTGAATATATTTCTCATTCTCTTTTAATTTTTTCTCTAAATTTTAGTTATTTTTGTCATTTTGTAATTGTTTTCTACACACTCAAAAAAAAGATCTGGTTAAAGTTACCATTTCCATCTGGTTAAATCATTCTGGTTGATTTTTCTGGTTAACAAAATTTCTGGTTAAAAATTCTGGTTGATATAGTTTAAAAATTACACGGTAGAGTGTGCTTTTAAAAAAAGTCGAGCTCTTAGCACATGGCACATGTTTGGTGCAAGTTTAGCGTTTTGTTTTCTTATTTTTGTCAAGATTTATGTGTTAGTGATAGTGTTTTGTAAATTTTAAACAAAAGTAGAATAAATAAAATGTTGAATTCCCTCAAAGAAATATGTCTTTAGTGGAATTGAAGGAGATATTTACAGGTATTTACAAGTTTCCAAGTATTTTTATTTCAGTGTATAAAATCTATATCCAAGACCTCTTTTCCCTGAAATTTACTTTTCAACTTTAAATTTATTTATGACAATAGTCTCACAAGTGAAATAATTGTATAATAAGAACTAGTATATTTGATTTTCACAAATAACCTGAAATACTGTTAAGAGGGATATTCTAGTACATATAGATACTGTATATATAGTTACACTAAACAAGAAATTCTAGTTAAATTAACCAGAAATTTTTACCAGAAAATTTTAACCAGATTTTCTAATACTTTTAACCAGAAAAAATAGTAAGGGTATATTTAACTTTCTATTCTAGTTAAAATAACCAGAATTCTGGTTAATCTAACCAGAATTTTTTTTGAGTGTAGATAAAAAAAATTTTATTACAAATATCACCACACAAGACCCTAAAGATTATATATTCCAAACGTCAAGTCACTAAATATTATATTGTAAAAAATATTAATAAAAAACATCAAAAACCGTCCGAAGTTACCCCATTTGACGGTATTTCTCATTGAAGAGTTTTAGATTTCAAGAAATATCTTTATGAAATTAAGGCAAATTTTGAAAATTGTCAAGACTGATCCAAAGTACATTAAATTATCTTTCAAAGTGGTGCATAACATTAAATAATAATAATCTCCGTAAACTCACTGCAACCAGATTTTCTAATACTTTTAACCAGAAAAAATAGTAAGGGTATATTTAACTTTCTATTCTAGTTAAAATAACCAGAATTCTGGTTAATCTAATCAGAATTTTTTTTGAGTGCACATACATATTTTTTTGATATTTTTAAATTATACTTTTCAAGTTTTAATTATTTTCTTGAAAATTCTATTATGTTTTTAATTTTTCAACTATCGTCTAAAAAGTGTAATTTTTACGCCAGCTTTTAATTATTCATGCCATTATTCAATTAGTTTCGTATTATTTTCTTGAAAATTCGATTATTTTTTTAATTTTTCAACTATTGCCTAAAACGTGTAACTTTTACACCAGCTTATAAATATTTATGTCATTATTCAATTAGTTTCTTTATACATTCGAATTATTCCATACTTAATTTTTAAAGATTATTTAATATCTCAATTATTATGAGCAAAATTTAAATTTTTTACACCAGTCTCAAACTTTTGTTTCAAATTTTAATTATTTTTGTTATTCTTCAATTATTTTCTTGTAACTTCAATTATTTTTTAAAACTTTTCAATATAACTTTTTTTATATACTTCAAATTCCAATTATTTCTTTGTCTTCATTTTTTGATTTTTAATCAATTTTTCAATTAGTTTTGTCATTTACAATTTTTTTTTCAAATTAAATTATTTTTGCCATTATTCAATTATTTTCTTCATATTTCAATTATTTTTGAGATTTTCGAATTATTTTTTCAATAAAATTAAGAACAATTTTTCGCAATGTTTTAAAAAAACACTCTTTTCCAATGTAATTCTTATGGGAAAATAGGGGGTACAAGCGGCACTCCTTAATATTGTCAGATAAAAAAAAATACATAGGAGCCAATTTTTTTTTATTTGTAGTCGATTTCCGTGGGCTTTTAAACAATATTCGAAAATTTTAATTTTTTGAACCATCTTATTTGCAAAGGCCTTCAATATTTGTGATTTTTTTTAAATTTCGACACAGGTGGCGTTTAGGTCCTGAAGTGTAAACGAATCATAATTATATGTAGATTAATAAGGAAGGCCTCGGAGGCAAATTTTTTATTACAGCCGTGATTATAGAATCTGTAGACGTAGAATCTCTTTTACACAGAGCTTGTCGCTTTCAGTTGGGGTGCTTTAATGAATAAGCGACATTCTATTCGCGCCAAATCCCCAACGGCCGTTTCAGACCCATAAAACAAAAGACTGATTTATTTCAAAACGCCCTTCAATCTGTCTCTGTGGACCATTTTTTATTAGCGAACCCCTTCTTCCGACAATTACATACCAAAGGTACCGAGTAAAACTTAATCTTTGGAAAAATCCTCTCTATTTTCACTTTCACTTTCACTTGCAATTATTCAACAGGAACATAAAATTCAATACGCCATTTTCAATGCATTCGAATTTTTAATTCCCAAAATCAAAAACAAATTTAAATATTTGGACACGTTATGTTGTTTGTAGTGCAGAGTCGATAACTCATTCGACAGACAAATTAAGACCAAGTAAATAAAAGACAAAAAGTTAATAAAGTGAACCGTGCATTAACCCATTGAAATCTTTGCTATTTGACTATCATATTTGTTTAAGAATTGAAATAGTGCACCTGGAACTATAGCGACGGAGAGTTCTTTCCTTTTTATTTGTCGTATATTTGCTTGTATATTTATCACGGTTTATTATTACCTATTGTTGACCGAGTCACGCATTGTTGAGATACGAGAAGGGCCGGGGCGAATTTTTAAAACCGTGACCGATATGATTTGCATACTGCGATCGGGTTTGGTATCAAATTTCCAAACCTATTAGTAATTTTGAAACGTGGTTTCAAATCCTTGCATTGTACATGTGCAAATATACAGTTACCATCACTGAAAAAAACTGTTGATAAAATTTGGGAAACGTGAGACGAAATCAAGATACTGATCTTCACTTCATTTCTCACACTTTTGGTAATTGTTGTGTAAACTTTTTCTTGGAGGAAAAAGTTTGAGATTTTTGGGCATTTTCAGAGGGTTGATACCACGAGCGCTATGTTAAGCTTGTTAAGGACTTTTCAATGTAACGACCACAGTAAGTTTTGATGGCCCGATGAAGGGATCCTCTTGGAGGAATATAAGGGGAAGAAGACTGGTAAAAAATCGGGCATAAAATTAACAGTATACAGGCTGCAGAATGCAGTTTGCTGCTCGATAGCAATATTTCACGATGGTTTCCCCTGCGGGGAGAGGGCTGCTTCTCCAAGGGGGTGTGCAACAATGGAACCCTTTACCGAGCCCCTAGCACCCAGCCAACATCCATACATCATCATTCATACTAAAAAAGGATGGGGGCACCTTTGCAGAACGACGTTGGAAGGGCCTTCGAAGGCCCTACAAGTACTGTGTACAAGAGTACCAAAGTACCCAGGTCTATAGTCAAAAGAGAGCAAAGGGCTCTGCAATCTTAAAAAGATAATTCCTTATTCTACTTATTCTCCTTTTGATTCTCCTGAAATGTTGGTCGCTCTTCTGACCCCTTTCATTTATCAAATCTAGGTGGCCTATAATTTCAAGAAGAACTTACTAATTTTGTGACAATGATATATTATGAAGGAATGAAGGATTAGCGAATGATATGATAAAATTCAAAAAATGATGAGTCGATAATAAATGACTTGTCCTAATTACAAATGAATGAATAACGAATTCAATAGTATTGGGCAAGACGGGGTACTTAACGTTTGAAGCTATATACGTATAAATAACTCTGACCATATAATATTTATATTTTGTTTTTTATTCTAATAATTATCTTTAGTTGTGTTAGTCTTTTATGATTAAGCTTTATTAGGAACATCGGTTACGTAATTGAATAAAAATTTAACAAAATGTAGAAAAAGTCAAATATCCCATTTTGCCAAACCTTTAGGGTAAGATGGGGTACCCGTAAGAAACAAGAAATTTAATACAAAACACAATCTATTTGATTTATAAAATTTAAAAATAAAATTTGGATCTTTATCGCCGTCACATAAACCAGCGAAGATGGAGTTAGCCCATTTACGGAGGAATGGACACTTACTCAATAAGAAGTTAAGTTTGAAGTTATTATTTTCCTTTTTGGAATATAAAACTACCTTTTAATCTAATTTCATTTAGACAAAATGTGGCAAAGGTAATTTCAAACAAAATGAACCATTATTACTCATAATAGGATGAAGATAAATGATTTTTGACATTCAGAAACAAATGTACCTAATATAGTTCCTCTCATTTCTCTAAAACGTTTTTGAATGAAAAAAATCTTTAATTTTTATTCAATTATGATTTTCAGCGGTTCATATGTTTTTAAACTAAATTCGCTACATTTTGTCTAAATTAAATAAGATTTAAAACTAGTTTTTCTATTTCGAAGAGCAAAATAATGATTTTAATGATAATCTCTTCTTAAATATGAGTCCAATTCCTCCTTAAAAAATGCAGAACATGCTGTCCAGCTAGAAAAACATTCAAACTAGATCCTTATACCAACATTGAACTAAAAATAAAAAATTACACAGGCACTCCCCTTACACCTCGCGGGGGTTGACATTTAATTTTCCAAAAAGAGTCGAATAGGGTGTCTATTCCTATGTTTTTTGGGGCGCTGAAACCGAAAAAGACCACCAAAAACCAAATCCCCCCTCCTTCCCCCTATTACCTCCAGGGAGGGGGTTGAATTTCTAATTTCACAAAAAATCGAGTTCGGTGTCTATTTCTATGGTTTTAAGGGCGCAAAATCCAAAAAGGCAAAAAAAAAATTTCCCCTCCTTCACCCCATAATACCCCCTAAGAGGACGTTGGAATTTAGAATTTCACAACAAATCAAGTTCAGTGTTTCTTTCTATGTTTTTTGAGTCGCTGAAACCGCAAAAAGAAAACCAAAAATAAATTCGACCCCTAAGTCACCCTTCCAGGTGGTAATAGTGGTTTAAAGGAAGGGGGAATTTGTTTTTGATTGTTATTATCGGTTTTCGGCGTCCCAAAAAACATAGGAATAGACACCCAACTCAACTTTTTGTGAAATTCGAAATTCCAACAGTAATAGGGTAATAGGGGGTGAATTAGGCGGGAATTTGTTTTTGGTTGTTTTTTTCGGTTTCAGCGACCCAAAAAACATAGGAATAGACACTGAACTCGACCTTTTGTGAAATTCGAAATTCCAACAGTAACAGGGTAATAGGGGGTGAATAAGGGGGGGAATTTGTTTTTGTTTGTTTTTTTTTGTTTCAACGACCCAAAAAACATAGGAATAGACACCGAACTCGACTTTTTGTGAAATTTGAAATTCCAACCCCCTCTCAGGCGGTAATAGGGGGTGAATAAGGGGAAAACTTGTTTTTGTTTGTTTTTGTTTATTTCAACGACCCAAAAAACATAGGAATAGACACCGAACTCAACTTTTTGTGAAATTCAAAATAATCAAAATTCCAACCCTTTCCCAGGAGTAATAGAGGGGAAGATGGGTGATTTGGTTTTTGGTGGTCTTTTTCGGTTTCAGCGCCCTATTCGATTTTTTTTGGAAAATTAAATGTCAACCCTCGCGAAGTGTAAGGGGGGGGGGGGGCTAGAGGAAAAATAGGCAAGGACCCAATGTTTTTATGGTCATATTCGGTTTCAGCAAACCCAGATACATAGGAAAAAAAATTAATTTCTATAAAAACTATTTTTCAATCAATTGCTTATCTGCCAGCGTAATCACCGATACATATGAAAAACTTTTAAATTTAAATGTTGTTTTCATAAATTATTATTAATTATTTTATTAAGGCCGGCACCCCAACTTGCCCCCACTTCTCCTTTTATCGTTTTTTTCCATTTTAACACGTTTCCCAAAATAGAATTTAATGAGAAAAATCTGCAAGTTGGTAAATCAAACTTTATCATGATATCTATATGTTCAATTTCGATACTTTTGCTTGTCAGGTATATAAAGGGAACCAGGCTGTAAATTTACTACTAATCGATCCCGTACCGATACAAGAATGTGGAAATCTGGGCGTGAAAATCTCTTCTAAGCTCGTTGACAAAGCTACCCTGTAATTCTGGAATTAGTAAAAAAAAGAATGTGATTTTTGTAGTATGGAGCAGCTGGAATTAGTGAGGCGTGATTAAAATTTAAATCTGAAGTCAAAGTACTGGAAGATTGCACACAATTGTGTTTTAATTCAATGGAATATTCATTAGGTGCTTGATAAGAAAGTATTTGAAAATTGTAATAAAATTAAATGTTATTACAAAGTACACATAGCTGATGCAACTTCAAGTGTTATGTGCGCATTTTATAATATAATGTAATCTGCCAATTAATGAGCTGTTAAATGTTCTCATTTAAGAATAATGTCAAAGGTTAAACATTTTAAAGTAGTAGTTTATCACCTGAAACATTTGTTGAAAGTTAACAAAACATTCCTCCTAATGTTTTGCTGTCATTCTGATGAGTTTAAAAAACCGGTTCTTCCCTTCGGAATGAATTGACACGCCCCGGGATGTCCAAAGGGATCGAGTATTGTAAACAATGACAAGCGAGAGTATAGTTGAATGAAAGAAACAAAATAGCGGAAAACGCATGAAACCGCGTGTTGTTTGCAATTGTCAAAAAGAAAGGGGTGAAGTGTCATCAGTTAGAGAGAATGGGTGCAATCTTTTCTTTTTTCTGCAATCGAAAAAATCTCGTAAAAGAGGAGGA
Organism: Ganaspis brasiliensis; assembly: GCA_037103525.1. NCBI lineage: Eukaryota > Metazoa > Arthropoda > Insecta > Hymenoptera > Figitidae > Ganaspis > Ganaspis brasiliensis. The sequence continues at coordinate 2,298,403 of JAZKLR010000050.1, read as the reverse complement.
AAATTAAATTCCTTATCTCTATTTGGTGAATACGAATCTTAATTTGGATTTGTAAAGTTTTTGAACATTCTGGATATTCCGATACAAAAAAATAATCTAATCAATGAGTTCTGTTGCGTTTTTTATTTTACACTGGAAAAACTATTTCAAAATATAAATGATTAATATACAATTAAAATACCTTACAACACATCTTCCTGGAAAAGAAACAAATTTTTTTTTAAAAAAATGAATTTTACGAACAATTTTTAAATACCTAATATACTCTCAAAATAGTAACAAAGAGTAAAGGTTTAAATAATTAATTTAATTAAAATACCTTATAACACATTTTCCTGATAAAAGAGAAACAAGTTGTTTATTAAAAAACAAAGTTTACGGAACATATTTAACAATACAATTTTAAAATATTAACAAGAGTTAAATAATTAATTAAATAAAAATACCTTACAACACTTCATTCTGAAAAAAAGTTAAGGAACAATATTAAACAGAAAAATTTCAAAATAGTAACAGAAAAGTGAAGGGCTAAATAATAATTAATTAAATATTAAAAAAGCTCACATCACTTCTTGCAAACACAAAATAAAAACAAAGTTTACGAACAATATTAAACAATACAATATCAAAATAGTTAAAAAGAGTAAAGGGTTAAATAATTATGAATTAAAATACCTTACGACACTTCTCTTTCTGAATCCAGAACAAGTTATTTATAAGAAAATACAAAGTTAAACAATAATAATTAATTATTTTAAAAGAATTTATCACTCGGTGAAGTTATTAATTCATAGGAATTTATCAATGACTCCGGGTCAATAAAACACACATATATTTTTTACGTTTCGGCAGCTATGCTGCCCTCATCAGAAACTAAAAAATTTTTTTATTAATAAAATTATAAACAAAGTATACAAAAAATATGAAGAATTTTTAATATTAAAAAATTAGTTTATAAGATTGATAAATTCCTATGAATTAATAATAATTAATAATACAATAATTTCAAAATAGTAACAAAGAGTAAAGGATTATTTCTCATAAACTTTTCCTTGAAAAAGAAATAAATAAATATTAGTTTAAGTTTAGAAAAATGTTTAATAAATAACTTTAAGCAAATAATATTCAACTAAAAAGAAGATTTACAATATTGATGGAAATTAATTAGTTAACCATTTATGTGTAAGGCTTTTCCTGAAATAATAAAAATTATTAATAAACAAACCTGAAACGAAATAAAAAATAAATACTTAATTTTCTCTGAAACAAATATTAATAATCTAAACAGAAAAAATTATTAATTATATACCTACCTTTTTATAGAAAAAAATTAATAATTAGTAGAGTGACAATTAAAAATATTTAAAAACAGTTATGTACCTCATTTGTTTTCCCTGAAATAAAAAAAAAGGTTAATATTAAATTAAATATACATATGTTCTTATACACACTTATATATACTTATATTCACTAAGAGAAAAGATTTCTTTTCCCTAGAATAAAAATCTGCTTGAAATAATGCTTGGATTAAAAATTATAATTATTTTTAGACTGATAATAACAATTATTCTTGAGTAGGGAATAATGATCCATGTTTCAAGAAGAAATTATTATCGACCCAAGTGAACATTCTTAGATAAATTCTTGATCCAGGAATAATTATACTTGATCCAAACACATTTTTATTCTTGACAGAAGAAATCCTTTCTTTCAGTGCAATGAAATAAGAATCATATTTCTATGAACAAAATGCTCAAGAGCAAATAATCTGTGCATATGTATGTATAGATATAAAATATCCCGTTGACGGGTAAAGTGAAAAAAAAGAGCGTAATCCGCTTTTTGAAATGAACCAGCAACCCCTTCTCTATGTCATAGCATGGATGACTGATTGTAAAACCATGGACCAACCCACAAGAAGGGTTGCCTTCCACCAATGGAGACCGTTTAAAATTAAGCCTTGTAATCGAGGTGTAATCCCTTAAAACCGTGACAGTTTGAAGAAGGCCAAGTGTTTATGTGAAAGCGGTTTAAAGTTTAATCTGTGAGTCTAATTTAATGTGATCTTACTTTTTACAATGAAGAGTTCGTCTGCGGTTTAATACAATTTTGATTTTCAGGTTCAATTACTTTTTGAGCAAAAATTTTCGTTATTTTAGTTCTTAAAAATAAATTAAGTTCTATTATCAGATTTTGCAGAATGTATACAAGTACCTACATTTAAATACATATAAAAGAAATAAAGTTTACATCGAATGATCAAAGTTCTGAATGAAATTGATTTATATAAAAATGGATTCAAATTTTAAAAACCTCGATCAATCGAACTCAGAATGAATTGAAAAGACAACGTATTGATGATTTAATATTTTAAACCCTATTAGCATTTAGATTAGATTTATACTGATTTCTGATAAATTTAGATGAAAATCCGTAATTAGATGCAAAATATGTCAACATCATTATGTATGGGCAAATCAGATTCTAGTTAAAATCTATCTTCGTTGCGTTTCAGTCTACTGCCTTGGACAGGATTAAAAATGTTTAGTCTCAGTAGATTTATTCTTCGAGCGCGTTCGTCTGGAAAGACTTTTCGGGGGACACATTTTAGGGCAGGTACCCTAGATAGGGACAAAATGTTCATTGATGTCAGTGAGGGGGAGGGACCTTGAACTGGGGTGGAAATTCGTATACATAAACACCCTCATTTTCGATTTCATTTCATTGTGCAATCTCCAATAGGACCAGTTTATCCCTGACAATGGACATTATAAAACTTTAATTTCCATGTACATATACAAAATTTATAACTTAAGGTATATCTCTGTGTTAAATACAAGCTATCAGAAAAATAAATCCAGTGTCCTTTACACTCAAAGACTTTAGTTAATTTTTATTATGAAAACTATTAATGGATAATCGTGCAAAAAGAAAAATTTTCCCAGCTAAGATAGTAAAGTTTCAATCCAAGATAAGAATATTTCCTTTTTTTTTTAGAAAAATTTTAATCCGGGATAAATGTAATTACATTTTTTTTTTAACATTTTCCTTTCAAGCATTGAAAAGTTACTATCTTCGCTGGGAAAATTTTTCTTTTTGCACGATTATCCCAGATTACAAACTTGGTAAAAATTATTTACTAAAGTCTTTCACTCTCTAAAACTGAATCAGTGAAATTTTCACTGATTTGAAATCAGTGAACAACTTTTCGTTGCTGAATCAGTGAAATTCACTGAAGATCAGTCATTTTCACTGATTCAGCAACGAAAAGTTGTTCACTGATTTCAAATCAGTGAAAATTTCACTGATTCAGTTTTAGAGAGCAGTGTAAAAAATTCTAAACTTTTCCGAAACTATATTTTTGGGAAGGAAAAATGTCTTTTTTTAGAAAAAAACATTTATAATGTTAAAAATTGTTTATTTAAACACATTTTTAGGCAATAAAACCTTTTTCTCACATCGCTTTTTTACAAATTTTTCAAATTTACGCGATTTTGATTTATAGTAGTTTATTTCTTCAGAAATAGATTACACTGTGTAACAGTGAAAAATTACTTTGAATCAGACCTAGCCTAAGTTGTTCGTCATAAAAAACTAAAAAAAATGTGTATTAAATCCCCCTCCACCCCCAAAATTGTATTTAGAGCTAAAAAACCGTTTTTCTGCAGTTTTTGTATAAAATATATACTGTTCTTTCGTTATTTTTGATCCGATTTCAAAAAATTTTCTTTTCTATTTTAAAGCTGAGAAAAGAGGTTTCGTATACTTAACAGAGGTTTTATGTTTTAAATAAAATCTTTAGTAGAAAAAAAGTAATAAAGTTCGAAAATTGCCAATTTTTTTGAATTTTTTGACAATGATGTACGGCCCAATTTTATTTTGAATGTTTTTTTCTGTGCTAAAATATTTAAAGTGTATTTAATTCTGCGTCGAATGAGCTTTTCTTAAATTAAATTGATTGAAAACTGGCTGAGTTATTGCATTTTTTGTCTTTTTAAGCACAGTATTTTTCGGGAAAATAAATTTTCAAAAATGTTGGTGTTCTTCTTAATTTTCAATATTTTACTGAAATTTACTAAAATAAATTTAACAAAAAACAAGAAGGTACTGTTTTTTGCTTAAATAAAATATGCGATAGTAAAGACAAAAAAAGCAATAATGCAGTCAATTTATCACCAATTTAATTTAAAAAAAGCTCATTTGGCGAAGAATTAAACACACTTTAAATAATTCAGCACAGAAAAAACATTCTAAATAAATTTGGGCCGCTAATCATTGCCAAAGTTGAAAAAATTCAAAAACATTGACTATTTTAGAACTTTTGTACTTTTTTTCTACCGTAAATTTTACTTGAAACATAAAACCTCCATTAGGTATAGAAAGCCTTGTTTTTCAACTTAAAATTGAAAAGAAAATTTGAAATCGGACCAAAAATGACGAAGTAACACTATATTATTTTTATACTAAAAAAGTTTTTATACTAAAACTGCAAAAAACTGTTTTTTAGCTCTACAATGAAATTTTGGAGTGGAGGGAAATTTAATATATACCATTTTTTTTAGTTTTTATGACGAAAAACTTAGACTAGGTCCGATTAAAAGTAATTTTTTTCATTTTTTGTAACACAGTATAAATTTACGAAAGCGAATTTTTAAAATGCTGCACCGTTTTTCAAATATGATTATTTGTTTTAAAAAAATTACGCACTTCATTTGTTAAAATGATAATCATGTTTGAAAAATGGAGCAGTCTTTTCAAAATTAGCTACCGTGAATTTTTAGATAATTTATTTCTGAAGAAAATGAGCTATTACAAATCAAAATCGCATCAATTTAAAAAATTTGTAAAAAGCGATGTGAGAGAAAAGTTTGATTGTCTAAAAGTGTGTGTAAATAAACAATTTATTTAACAATACAAATTGTTTCCTTAAAAATGGACGTTTCTTTACCAAAAATATAATTTCAGAATAGTTTTTAATCCTTTAAAGGACACTAGAATTTTTTTTCTGTTACCCTATATTCAATGGAGACTATACCTATTATAGCGGCCAAAATTGAGGGACCACTTACAAAAATTGAATTTATTAAACATGACCGTCTTAAAGTGTTGCTAACTCTGTCAGATATTAGCGAAATGAAATTTTTTATAGACCATTGGAAAGATTATAAAATTTTCCGTTAAATGGTCCTCTTTTAAAGATTTTTTAACTAGTAGAAACGAAACTTCAATGTGATAAAGACAGGTGAATTTTTCGTTTTTTGTGAATTTTCATTGTTCAAGTTTGGTGAGCTGCATTTTCTAGACAAGTAATTGGAAATTTTTTAAATTAAGCTTAATTAAATCTTGTACTATTAGCTTTAAAATAAGCCGAAGAAAATTAAAATATCTTGACTAGTTCAAAAGTTACAAGTAAATCTGTATAAAGAGCAAAACGCAACAATTCCTTTATTTCTAGAAGCGTTGCGTTTTTCGTATCATACATTTACTTATAACTTTTGAACCAGTCAGGATATTTTAATGTTCTTTGGTTTATTTCAAAGCTTATAGTTCAAGGTTTAATTTAGCTTAATTTAAAAATTTTCTATTAACTTTTCTAGAAAATGCAGCTGACCAAACTTAAACAACGAAAATTCACAAAAAACGATAAATTCACCTTTCTTTATCACATTGAATCTCCGTTTCTATTAATTGAAATAGCTTTAAAATAGAACCATTTAACGGCAAATTTTATAAGCTTTTCAATGGTCTATAAACATTTTCATTTCGCTAATATCTGACAAAATTATCAACATTTTAAAACGGTCATGTTTTAATCCCATTTTGCAAGTGGTTTCATAATTTTAGCCGGTAGTGTATAGTACCTTAAAATTCTCCACTTTGAAAGTATAGAATTATTATCCTCTAAAATATACGAATAAACTATTAAGCAATGTTAATGTTGATGTATAGTAACTGTTTAGACAAAGAGGGATAAAGTAAATTGTATAAGGTACTCGATAGTACCTATTTATTTATCCTATACCCTCTGTGGACGTTGCAACATCACATTGGCTCACCCCGACATGGTCCATAGAAGAGCAGTGACGCGTGCACTTTTTTAGCCAGTGTTATTTCATCTCGAGCTGGCAACTGTTTTACTTGTACTTTTGTAGGACCATTAGAAGTTAGTTGGTCGCTTCACTTAATTTTCAAGTATCCAGAAACATCCCTCAATGGACATCTGTGTATTATTGCTTTACTTTTTCGTTTTTTCACTTGTTAGTTGCTATTTAATTTTACATTTAAATATGCCACAATAAATTTTTTTTCCTAATGATCAAGTGGCCACTTGCAGATTTAAAGGTTGATAGAATTTCTTTTGTTGGAGTTTTGATCGATAAAAATAGTATCTGCGTCTCCTGTAGCCTAAGGAGATAATGATCGTGCTAAATAGGGGTTACGAACATAATACGCGAAAATTCCCTTGAGAGATGGGAGAATAGATTCTCGCGAACCACGAACAAAAGATATCCCCAGATGCAGAATTAGGGAGTGCAATGAGGTTTAGATTCAAGAATTGCTTTTAATGTCATTTATGTCCTAGTTCATTCGATTAAAATAAATGTGCGGGATTTGCTTTTCGATATTTTTTAAATGAGTCTGCAAAATTGCAATTCTTAGAGAAATATTCCTCGTTTTAATATATAATAGGGGTGGTCCAAAAATGCATAGAAAAAAAAAGTTTCAAAATAAAAAAATACCCTTATTTTTTTTTAAACGGACAATATTTAGGGGTGGCTCAAACACCTTGAAATTTTGCATTATTTAGGAAAAAAACGCACTTTTTCGTAAATTCGCTATAAAATCCTCAAAAGCCACTCAAAACTTCAATACAGGAAATCACATCTTGAAAAAACTTAAAAAACAATATTGCAAAATTTATAGGGTTATAAACAACATACATAAACGGATTAAAAAAAGGACAGTTTTTTTTTAATTGATAAAATAGTTTTAGTTAGGATTTTTCAATAAAATTGTTACATATTGTCAAGTTGTGAATGTTTACAGATATTTTTATATGCATTTTTCATTTGTTTAAAAAATTTATTATTGTTAATCTATAACTATTATCCAAATAAACTTAGCGAATTGTAGTTTTTTTACCCTGTTATTTTTTATATTTAAAGCAACAATATTCAGTAAAATTAACTACAACAATCATTTGCAATTGTTTAAATAGATTATTGATTTATTGTTAATAATTAATTATTCTTTACAATAGCACCTAGAAGGGCACAATTTTGTCCTAATTTTACAAATTAATATAGAAAAATAAAAATTGAAGACTACAAGTTATTATTTATTACGATTCATTTATGTATTATTTATCAATTGTTTAAACAATTTGTTATTGTTAATTTATAACTATTATTCTGAAATACCTAACGAGTTGTATTTTTTTTAAAGTTTTTAATTTTTTATATTGTTAATCCTAAGATATCCAGCAAAAGTAACCGCAAAACCAACACTTAAAATTGTTTTAACAAATTATTGTTATTAACTGTTAATTCTTTTAAAATACACCTAATAGAAAGTCACAAATTATTCCTAATAATAAAACTATGACAAATAGTAGAATTATAAAAACACTTAATACTTGTAGAATCAATTCTAAGAAAAGTTAATAAATAACAACAATTATTTTTTTAAACAATTATAAAATAATTATTTATAGTCAGTATTACTTATTTTTAACCAGAGCCCATTAATTTGTAAAATTATAAAAAACTTTGTGTCTTTCTATGTGTATTTGTAAAGAATTAAAAATTATTAATAATAATTTGTTTAAAGAATTTTAAGTGGTGGTTACTGTTAATTTATCTGAATATCTTATTGTTTACAATATAAACATTTAATAAGATAAAGGAACTACAACTAGCCATTTAAAAATAAAAGTTATAAATAAAATTAACAATAATAAATTGTTTAAAGAAATGAAAATTACATCAAAATATTTGTAAACATTTATAACTTACAATGTGTAACAATTTTGTTGAAAAATCCTAAACAAACTATTAATTAGTAATTAAAAAGAAATTGTATTTTTTTGCATTTATAGGGGTTGTTTATAACCCTATAAAAATAGTTAAGGTCATGTGATAGATTATGACGTCATCATGCTATAGGCAAAATTTGTCCGTAACTTTTCTCTTAAAATATTGAATATTTTGTCATAAAACTTGGTAGAATTACTTAAAATATCATTAGAAAGGTCTCTCTGGTCTAAGTTTGTTTAAAGATTCGCTAAAAATTAATTTTTGGGAAATTTTCGAAAAATAGCAAATTTTTAAAAATTACTTTTGACCCAAAATTTAAACAAACTCAGGTCAGAGATGTGCTAGATGTGATTTTCTATATTAAATTTTTGAGTAGTTTTTCAGGATTTTATTGTCCGATTAAATTTTTTTTTTATTTTGCAACTTGTTGGTGAGTAGGAGCAGAAGATTTCGGACTTTCGTCTTTATGGACTACCCTAATATATAAGTAAATATAATATATATCTTGTTATGAAAGTTTGAATAAAAACAAGGGTGAATCGACTTTTGGATATAGGTACACGATTAAACTTTGGATAAGTAGCAATTATTACATGAATTATTCATTACAATTTGACGAAGTTGAATTTAGTACATACATATTTCATTACCCAAATTTATTTTGGGGCGGCGTTTATAACTTTACTGTAATAATGTAGGGGGAAAGAATATCTTATCGAATTTGAATTTGGAATACTCTAGTAAATTAGACTAATCTAAATGAAGGATCGCATAAAATGTTGGAAAAGGGATCTGTGGATATGTGAATATGTGAAGACTATATGAACCACTGGCATAAAAGTAATTGGTCTCTGAGTAGACGATTCATACGAATTCGTTACACGAAGATAAATGAGACAATGGAGTGATAGTTCAAGTGCAAACATAATGGCAAAACGTCCCCAGTAACCAGGAACTAATGCAAAAGATAAGAATCGAGATCCATTGTTGCCGGCTGCATTTATGGTGCACGCACAAGAGCCATGGCGTTAACGTCAAAAGGCGTTTTTCGGTTCGATTGCTTCACCTGGAGTCCTGGATAAACTATAAAGCTATACTTTATACCCTATCGTCCTTCCATTTCATCCTTCTCAATAAGATCCACAATGGATTATTTAATGTTCAACATTGTTTCATCCCTTATTCTTTTTATATTTAATTCCCCTTTTTGTTGCATTGTTTATTAATAGATATAGGTATTAGTATACTGAAAAAACCTGAAATTACATTTGATGCAACAAACTTTGAGTGGGGGTTCAAATTGAATAATGACAAACTTCAAGTTACTCAAAATAATCCTGGACAATATAAAGTGTCAGGTTATGCCTAGGTTATATTTTTGTCAAACTTCAACTTGTACATTTAATTGGGAATTTTCTTAAGAATTACTCTAATTTTATGTCATTGCGAATATGATAATTTCTATACGTTTGTTATTCTAATCGGACAAAGGTAATGATTTGAAGCATTGATGCTGTTAGCATTTAAAGTTTGACAAAAAAAGATTAAAAAAGGTTGATTTCTGAATAGTTATACGTTCTTGCCTGTTTTTTTTTAATAAGTACAGTCCTGGCAATAATTTATACTTACGAACATAAGCTTCTTTTAGCTATTTAGCAGTTGTTTATACTTATACAGTCAAGCAAATATAAATAGTTCAAAGTATTTATTGATTTATTTATTAATGAATGCATAAAGTACCTATACATATAAAAAATATATATAAGTTAAAAACTCACAATCACACGGAAAAAAAAGTTAGCCGCTGCTGCTAACCAAATTTAGCAGTCAATTTTTTAGTCACCACAGCTAAATATTAGCTAAGACAGCTAAAAGTTAGCTGTGGAAGCTAACAGAAGTGGATCCCACAGCTAAAAATAGTTATTTGTCATAGGGACAGCTAAACCTTTTTAGCTATGATATCTACAAATATTAGGAACCACAGCTAACTTTTAGCTGTCGTAGCAAACGTTTTAGCTATCTTAGCTAATATTTAGCTGTGGTGACTAAATAAGTATCAGCTAAATTTTTTAGCTGCGGTATCTAATTCATTTTTTTCCGTGCAGTACTAATTTGAAATGTTTTAAAAAGATAGATGTATAATTAAAGTTTTTGATAAAATATAAGTTCTAAGTAATGAATATTTGTGATTTTTCTTTCAATTATCAATTATTTTCTCCAACACCAGCTCTGAAACTGCAAGTTTCTAAGTTAAAAAGTGTGGCGAAAGTGATGCTTTTCACAACTCTTAAAAACAGTGGCGAAAGTAAATTACGGAAAAAACTAGCCGCTTGGAAGAGTAGGCCCACCACTAGTGTTTTATAATAATTAAGCATGCTGAATTGTGTTTTATGAAAATTCCGCATACGGAATAGTGCTTTATGAAAATTTCGCATGCGGAATAATGTTTTATGAAAATTCCGCGTGCGGAATAATGTTTTATGAAAATTCCGCGTGCGGAATAATGTTTTATGATAATTCCGCATAATAATTGCACATGCGGAATACTGTTTTAGATAATTACGCAATGGGAATAAAATGCAGAATACGGAATTCCGCATGCGGAATAAAATGCGGAATGCGGAATTCCGCATTATAATTGCGCAGACGGAATATTGTCTTATAATAATTCCGCATGTGGAATAAAATGCGGATTGCAGAATTCCGCATTATAATCGCTCATGCGGAATACTGTTTTAGGACAATTACGCAATGGGAATAAAATGCAGAATTCCGCATGCGGAATTCCTCATTATAATTTCCAGGCAGAATATTTTCTTATAATAAGTCCACATGCCGAATAAAATGCGGAATGCGGAATTCCGCATTATAATTGCCAGGCGGAATATTGTCTTATAATAATTCCACATGCGGAATAATGCGGAATTCCGCATTATAATTGCGCAGGCGGAATATTGTTTTATGATAAATCCGCATGCACAATTATAATGCCGAATTTACTGTTTAAGGGTAATTCCGCATGAGGAATTTCCATAAAACATGATTTCGATCGCATAAGTGTCATAAAACACTATTACACAAGCGTTGTCATAGAACACTATTCCGCATACATAATTCTCATAAACAACACTATTCCGCTTGCGGATTTTTCATAAAGCACTATTCCGCATCTGTTATTGTCATTGAAGTTACGCATAACCTATTTAATAATACATTTAACTCTTCCCAATTAGTTTAAATTATAAAAGTATATTCGGAAACGCATTCCGCAAGGTGGTAGAGAAAATCTCGTGTGCAACACGTGGTAACACTCTCTTTCACCACTAGTCACACAATGTACTATTCTTCACATTTCAATTTAATTCTTTAATTTTCAATTTATTTTCTCCATTTTCTATTATTTTCTTCAATTCTCAATTATTTTCTTCAATTTTCAATTATTTTATTCAATATTCAATAATTCTCGTCTTCTTCCAATTATCAATCATTTTTTTTTAAATTTCAATACAATTCTTTAATTATCTTCAATTTTCATTTATTTTCTAAAATTTTTTCTATAATTTGATTCAGTTTTTAATTGACAACTTAATATTCTCCTTCAATTTTATAATTATTATTTAATTTTTTCATTAATTTTTTTTCTATTGCTTATGTCAAAAATATAAAGACATAAATTTTATGTTTTTTCTTATTCTATCAGATTTATATATTTTTTTAGATACGCTGTTATAACTCTGCTATTGTTTAATACTTTGCCTCATACTTAAAAGTGTTATACTTTTCATACAAATTTTATTGTTGTTTAGTTTTAAGTATTGTTAAGTATTTCTTCAATTTTTAATATTATCTCCAAATATTATTCTCGTGATTTCTCAATTATTTCTTTCAATTATTAATTATTTTCTACAATTTTTTCAATTATTCTCTTAAAATTTTATAATCATTCTTTAATTTTTTCAATTTTTTTGTTTTGTTTTTTATTAATCTAGTCATTTTTTGAATTTTGTTTTTAATTGTCTATTATTTTCGTCATTTTTCAACTATTTTCTTCAATTTTTCATTTATTCTGCTCGTTTTTCAATTATTTCTTTCAATTATTAATTTTTTTCCACAATTGTCAATTATTTTTTACAAATTTTTCAATGTACAATTATTTTTCTTAAATTTTACAATTATTCTTTAATTTTTAAAATTATTTCATTGTGTTGTCGATAATTCTCGACAGTTTTATAATTTTTTTTCATTTGTCAATTATTTTCCTAAAATTTAAATTTAAATCCTTAATCTTTAACTTCATTCTTCCAGGTTTAATTATTTTCTTCGGTTCTCAATTATATTATTTTCAATTTGAAATTGCACTCTTCAATTTTTAATTATTTTATTCAATATTCAATAATTCTCACCTTTTTTTAATTATCAGTTATTCTTTCAAATTTGAATTTAATTCTTAAATTTTCAATTTATTTCTTCATTTTTTTATTATTTTCTTCAAATTATAATTGCATTCTTCACTTTTCAATTATTTTCTTCAATATTCCATAATTCTCGGCTTTTTTAATTACTTTTTTCAATTTTTAATTATATTCTTTACATTCCATTCTTCAATTTTCAATTTTTTTCTATTTTCAATCCAGTTGTTCAATTTGTAATTATTTACACCAATTATTTCTATAATTTTCTTAATTTTTCTTATTTTTAAATTTCTTAATTAATTTTTCTAATTATTTTTTTTTAATTTTACATTTAGATCTGGAATTTTTGTGAAAATGGTCTGGAAAACCTGGAAAAGTCATGGAATTTTCAAATCATGTTTTTGTGGCAACCCTAAACTTGAACTGGGTTGAGTCCATTTGATAGATTTTAGCTTTGAGTAGCGTACGTCACTCAAAATGATCTCAGGTTTTTTTAGTGATAATAAACGAAAATGGTTTAACTCAAAAGATACAGAAAATACTGATTCGACTGAAATATGCATGAATTCTTTCTTTAAAATTTCATGTTTCAGGAAAGATGAAAGAAGGTATTTTAGACATCATTTGAGGTATCGAATTTATTCCTTTGATATTGACGATTGCGTTTTTATTTCTATATAAAAGAACTCCCTGGTTGATTTAAATTCGTGCTTTTTATTCTTTTTAGAGATTCGTTATCTATATCATGTTTAAAGAGCAGACACGTATGAAATGGGGGTTCTTTTATTAAACCTATATATATTAAAGTGCTCATGTTCTACCGAATCCTTTTCACAATTACTTTTTCAAATTCTATTGTGTTGGGGAATTATTTAAAAAGCAATGTTTATACAAATCCAAAATCCTGCAAGGATTGTAAATTGTTTAATTTGAGGCACGTGTCCATGTTAGAGAAGAACCCCAATGTACTTTGCTCGAGGCATTTCACGTGCTCCAAATATTTAATTTTAACTTACGCTAATATCCTTAGGCTAGAATTGATATCACTTTGGGCGAATTAAGGTATTTTGTTTGATCTGGTTTGTTGTGTCAAAGACAATAAATAAATAAATAAGAATAAAAAAGCAAATATAACCTTGTGTTTTTAAATTAATCATATTGATTCAAATTGGATCACATGCAACAAGAAAAAATATTGTAGTATCCAATACAACTAATGAAAATTCAGAGAAGAGGGCGGCTGTTAATTAAAAAAAGATGAGTTTATCTATTCGTTAATGGAAAGTCAATTAGAGGGGTAATAAAAAAGGAAAAAGGCACCGTTACCATCAGGTGTGACTCTTTTGAAAGATTTCATAAAAAGATATAGGTCAGAAAGTTACAGATACTTAATGATATCTGATAGAACTCCGGAAAGACAAGGATCAGGCACGTGCACGAATATTATTACAACTTCCCCTCTGCTTTAAACAAAAACGCACCTTTAAAAAATTTATAGTTCTGCCTTAAAAAAATATATTTTTCTATTAAAATCATTTTTATAGTAATTGTTCTACGGTGTTTTATTAATAATATATGTATATTATTATATTCATGATGAGTAAAAATTTATTAAACTGAAAATGAAAACAGAATGGAATGTAGCGTCAAAGACAGGTGATGCTTTATATAAGATAAGTGTAATGATAAACAGATATTCACATATCAGATCGTATTAAAAAGTCTAGACAAAAGGCACGTGCAAGAAATTTTTCTGTCAACCCTCTGTACTCATTATTACCGCCCCTTGAACAGTTTTGGAAACTTTACTATTCAAAGTTTTGAAAAATTTTTTATGTTGTTGAAATCCTCAGAATAATACAAATTCGAGTATTTATAAAATTATTAAATATATGAATGCCAAAAATCGAGTATCATTTTGACATAAAACTTATTTTATTTTGTACAAACATAGATAAATGTTGTTTTGTACAACACCTGAAATTAAAGTTTTTAACGTTATTCAATTGAATAAATAAATTAAACAAATATAATAATCACTTTCTATTAATTCGTAAGTTAGAAGTTAACTTAATTTTTAAAGTTAAATAAATTAATAAAAAGACGAAACCCGCATCAATATTTTTTTGTGAAATATAATTTCCAATTTTAATATTAACAAAGTTTAAAAGGATTTTTGTTTTCACTATTATCCACAGAAGATATTCGTAAAAGAAAAAGAAAGATTTAAACACTGTGAGAAAACAAAAAAAACACAATTTATGTATTTAGGTATAACTAATTTTCAAACAATTTACATTTATTTAGATATGTTATGTCAGTGGCGCTCATTGGATTTCTGGAAGGGGGGGCCAGACCCGTTTCCAGGATACCACCCCCCCTTTCATGAAACTTAATTTTGAGAAGCAAAAAAAAAAAAAAAAAAGTTCACATAATAAAATTATCTATACTCTCTAAATTTAAGTCAGTGAAATTTCACTGATTTGTAGGCTAAATCCTCACTCATTCAAAATTTAGAGAGTATATAATATATTTATTCAATAAATCAATAATTTTTTATTAAATTTTAAACAGTTTTCAATTTACAATTATTCTTCTTAAATTTTACAATTATTCTGGAATTTTCTAAATTACCTTGCTCCGTTGTCTAATATTCTCAACAGTTTTAGAATTTGTTTTGAATTGTCAAATATGCTCAAGAATTTTCGATTTTTTTTCAACTGTAGTGCTGCCCACGAGACGAGAAGAGACGAGATTTCATACAGTCTCGTCTCGGTCTCGTTAAATATCAAAATTGCAGATCTCGGTCTCGGTCTCGGAAATTATGGTCTCGATCTCGGTCTCGGTCTCGTTGAGTATTAAAATTTTAGATCTCGGTCTCGACAAATATGGCTCCATCTCGGTCTCGGTCTAGCAGTCTCGATCAATCTACTTGCTTTAATGCGAGTAATTTAGAATTAAATTAGAGAAAGTGATACACAAAATATAAGAAGTTAAAAAATTAAAATTTAATTATTAACTAGCTTTAAATAAAAGTTAAAAATTGAGTGCAAATTTGATTAATTATTAAATTTTATTTCTTACTTGTAGTACATAATATTCATAAAAATAACTCGTAAAATAAGATAGTATTATACTTAATTTTCATCGATCTTAAAAATATTTTGTTACCAAATTTAAGATAAATCCCTTAATATTTGTTCAAGTTATTTAATTTTTTACATTGCTACGAAAGGCATGGTTGATTTTTGAACTTATATGATACATTATCATTCAACTAATTGAAGTATCATATATCTTCTACGAATTTTTTCCAAGCTATTTCATCCCTTTACAGTAATATACTTTAGATAACTTTCTTCTTAAAAAAATTTCTGTTTGCTATTACCCCAAAATTTTGCAATTTTTGGCAAAATTGTCGGGGTAATGTCGAACAGCAGTTTTTCGCGATTTAAGGTCACCTATAAATTCTACTAACTCTTGTAATTATTCTAGTGATGTGACGGAACAAGTTAATGTAAAAGAAAATCGACAGAATTGCATTTTAAAATAAAAAACTTATGCTATTCGTGAGAATTAAAAATTCAGTTCGGAATTACCGCATCTGACCCTAAATAATATCATATATAATTGAATAATAATAATTAAATTTAATTAATTTTTTATTTTATTAATTATTTATAAAAATTTAACAAAAATTAATAACTTAACTTAAAAATAATAAATAAATTCTCTTAATAATATTTTATTTTTTGTTTTAAATTTTCGTCGAGAGTCTCGGTCTCGTCTCGTTTTATCCCAGATGAGTCTCGTCTCGGTCTCGTCTCGAAAGACCGAGACGAGATGAGACGAGACCGAGACTAGTCTCGGTCTCGTGGGCAGCGCTATTCAATTGTCAAATATTCTCAACAATTATCGAATTTTTTTCAATATTGTCAAATATTTTCCACTTATCTCAATAACTTTATTTAATATCAAATTATTGTCGTTATTTTATAATTATTCTTTTTAATTTTCAATTAATTCTTCAATATTTAGTAATTCCTGTCTTTTTCAATCATAAATATTGTTCAAATATTTCAATTCAATTGTTTAATTCTAAGACTATTTTTTTCAATTTTCAAATCCATTCTTCAGTTTTCAATTATTTTCTTCTATATTTAAGAATTCACAATTCAATTTTTCAATTACTTATTTGAATATTTAATTATATTTCTAATTTTTCTTTAAATTATCAATTATTTCCTTCAAATTTCATTAAAAATTAAAATTACGATTATTTGAATGAAATTTTAAATTATTTTCTTCAATTTTCATTTTTTTCAATTTTCAATTCTTTTCTTTAATTTTTAATTAAATTTTCAATAATTAATAATTTAGATACTTTATGTATTAAAGGGCATTGTCCGTTATTCTGAAATAAATAAATAAATAAAAAATAAATAATTATCGGCTTTTTTTAATTTCTTTTTTCAATTTTTAATTATATGCTTCAAATTTCAATTCGATTTTTCAGTTTTCAATTAGTTTCTTTAATATTCAATAATTCTCGCCTTTTTTCAATAAATTTTTTGAACTTGAAATTATAACCTTTAACTTTCTATTCCATTCTTTAATTTTCAGTAATCTTCTTCAATTTCCAATTATTTGCTTCAACATAAAATAATTCTTGGCTTTATTCAATTTCATTTAAATTTGAATTAAACTGCTTAATTCCATGCATCAATTTTTAATTATTTTCTTCAGTATTCAATAATTCTCGGTTATTTTTAATTATTTTTCTATTAAAATTGTATAATTATTCATTAATTTGTTAATTACTTTTAAATTGTGTCCATTATTCTGGCCTTTTTGAATTTTTTACAATATTCAAAAAATATTATCATTTGTCAATTATTTCTTCCATATTCAATAATTCTATGTTTTTTACAATTATTTTTTTCAAAAATCCTATATTTTACTCTATTTTCAATTATTTTCTCCAATTTCACATAATTTCCTACCATATTTAATCATTTTCGTCTTCTTTAATTATTTTCTATAAAATTTCAATTCCATTCTTAATTTTTCAATTATTTTCTTAAATTTTTAATTACTGTTTCGATTTTTATTTAATTTTTCAATTTTAAACAATTCCCGGCTTTTTCCAGTTATTTTATTCAATTATAAAAAATAGTTTTTAAATTGTATTTTAATTGTTTAATTCTACAAATATTTTCTTCAATCCTTATTTATTTTATTCCAATTATATGTATTTTCTTTACTATTAAAAAATTCTCGCCATTTTTCAATCATTTTTTTGGGTATCAATAAGTTTCTTTAATATTAAATACAATTGTTCAATAATTTCGTTCAATTTTCTAACCAATTCTTTAATTTTTAATTCGGTTCTTTATTTTCCAAATAATTTCTCTCATATTCAATAATTCTCGCCTTTTTTCAATAACTTTTTTAAATTTTTAATTATAATCTTTAAATTTCAATTACATTTTTCAATTTTCAGTGATTTTCTTGAATTTCAAATTAATTTCTTTGATTTTTAATCCAATTATTCAATTTACAATTATTTCCCACAATTATTCCTAGAATTTCCTTAATTTTTTAATCTGAAATTATTTTAATTTAATATTTATATAGTTTTAAATAACTAATAACAGTGAAAAGATTCTAGCCCTTGGGCGGGCGGCGCGTTCATTTTGTTATTTCCAATAGGGTACTCTTGAATTTTTATAGGAACATATTATTAATGATTAAAAATATAATTATTGAATAATTTATGGTTATAATTGAATTTGAAAACCAATATTTCAAAGACATTCTATCTAAAAAACCGCTACAGGAGTAAATATTAGGTTTACAATTATATTAAAATCAAATTAACCATAGTTCATATGTATACGTAAGTTCCTGGGGTGTTTGAATTCCGCACTCAGAAAAAAATTTCTTTTCAACAACCAAACTTTGTTTAAATCAACCAAAAAAATGCATTGATATACAGTTAAACAAATGTTTGGTTTATATAACCAAATAATTTGATTATACACATTTGTTTGAATTAACCAAATGGTTTATTACAGTTGACTAAATATTTTGTTTTATCCAACCAAAAAGTTTGTTTCATACAAACAAATTAATTGTATTAAATTTATTTGGTTCGTTCAAATAAATATTTTGGTTTATACAATCAAATGTTATTTATTTTTCTTTAATGTTTGAATTTTCTAATTAAATATTTTATTTGTATATTATTAATTAATTTCCAATTTTATATTTATGATTTCAAAGTAATAATAATAATCATCATAATAAACTGGAAGTTAACTGATAAATATGCAAATAAAATATTAAGAAATTCAGATGTTATAGAAAAGTGCATAACAGTTAAGCATTTTTAGAAACAACATTTTATTCTCTTCAAGGTTGTTTTCTTACGGAGCGTTTCTCCGTAGAAGAATCTTTTACTTCCAAAATTAAAGAATTGAAAAGTCACAATAAGTCACTCAAATGTTATAAGCACAGTTAAACACACGATGTGGTCGATGTGTTAAACATAACCTGCAGGAAATCAAAATCTCTTTTATACACTATATAACCTAAAACACACTATAGATCACTTTGTAGGAAGTTTCCACGTAATCCAATTTCTGAAATAAGAAAACAACACTTACTAAATTTATAAAACACAAGTTATAATAATAGAAAAGCACTTTATACGTAACGACGCGATTGACATGACGCTTGTTTAAATGCATCTCGAGTTTGACTATACATATATTATATCTATTTGAATCAACCAAACTTTAATTGAACGGATCAAAACATTTGGTTAAATAAACCAAACTTTTTTGTTGACTGAAATAAATGGTGCTTTATTAAACACTTATTTTAGTCCAAAGAAAGAGTTTGGTCGAACGAAACAAATACATTTAAATAATAATTTTTTTTCTGGAAACCAAGGCATTTGTTGCAAGGAACCAAATGCTTATTTAATCTGATAAAACTTTTTTGTTGTATCAAATAAAGTAAGTTAACTAAACGGTTTGTTTAATTGAACTGAACTTTTTTTCTGAGTGCGTACTTTTCTGATTATTTTGTTACGTAAAATTTAATTTTTTATTTATATTTTTACCATCCTCCTGACACCACCCACCCCTCGACCCACCCTCGACCCTGCTCCAGCCGATTGGGCGCCACTGACTGTTATGTGAATATGTAATATAAAAAATACATCTTACATATATATTTTGCATTTCATAACGACTTTTACTGCGTCGTAAATTAAATTGACCTTTCATGGCCCTATGAGGTCTATCGACTCTTTTAAAAAGCTATTTAAAAAGAACTAAGACATTTTCATCAATGTAAAACTTTTAATGATGATTAAATTGTATACTAGAATGTTATATACTAATTTCTTTTTTTTTAAATCATCGAGCAAGCCGCTCTATTATAGACGATTTTCGTTGGACTGATCCTCTAATCATTGTGTTAAAAAAGTTATGGGAACACCGCAATTCCCAGGAAATTTGTTATGGTTAATCGATCAGACAAAAAAACTTATGCAAATATTGATGGATTATTAGTGACAATCTGTTGTAACCTGTAAATTTAGTGCGACCAATGGTCACGTGCTGGCATGCATTGTGTACCAGAAAATTAGCCAATAATAATAGTTAAATATGAAAGTGGCTATAGCTCCATTACGATCACTTGTCAATGATAAAACCGCACGTGCATTGCGCCACGAAGTTAGTCTCGATCAATTTCGCACTGTTTTTTGCAAGGGTGCATATAAGAGCCACGTGCCGAAGGCGTTGAGACGTGTCTTCATGTCTTCACGCCACGTGACCAGTGTATCATACACGCAACACGTGCTGCCAATGATACACTTTAATTCCTCCTTGCAGAATTTAGACAGTCAGAAAGTACAACTTTGATCGCATCATATGTGGGAAATAATCAACCGTTATTAATCCAAAAAATTTGAACGACTTTTAACACATTAAAGAACAGATTTCTGGTTTTGATATCTAATTTGTGGTAAAATTTACCTTCATTATATATATTCCTTGCGTTTGTAAAAAATTTTTCATGTGGAAATTTTTGTACGATTGTTATTGGTTGTTGTCGTACAATAATGGTTGCATCCCCAAAATGTAAATTTATTGAACTGTATTGAAAAGAATAATAACAATAAGAAGAAAATTGTCGAAAGACAAAACATAACATTTTTCACAAAGATGTATTATCATAATTTTTTGTAACACTTGTAAGACACTCAAATAGACACGCGCCGCTTTTATCCTAATAAAAAGCGAATGATATAAGCACAGGATTCATTATTGTGTTATATAATTTTTTAGCGTGATATTTTTTGAAGAAGATTCCTGGGACATGTGTGGTGCTCCTGCGAATATCCCGACAATTACCTTACAAATAAGTAACAGAAAGGTAAATGTCGAGACACGTGCCAGTCGCGTGCCTCGATTATGGATATTTCAGGGTGGACTAAATGTAGATGCTCGATTGAAAATGGGGCTGTTTTGAACTTATTAACGCTTGCCAGGCGTTGAATGACGAATGTATAATATCTAATCTTTTGAACGGATTTGGTGACAAAGAATTTGATATTTCTATTCGTAACGGATTACATTTATTAGTTTTTAATCACTGATACTAATGTCACGTAAAAGTTTGCAGATGCGCGTTTTGGAAAATTGTGATATCTTATAACTATAGCAACTTAATAATAATGATTTTTATTTTTACTGTGTGCAATTTCGAATATTAATGGGTTCAATAAACCTGGAAAATTTTATTTAAATTCGACAAACCGTTCACGATGTATTCTGACGACAAATTTAAAATCATTTTCAAAATTAAAATGATAGACTTAATATACCCTGGTAAAATATTAGATACTAAAAATTTTAACAAATTTTTATGAAACTTCATTACTAGGGTTTTTTTTATGGTTTCCAAATCCGAATTTAAAGTTAGATTTGAAATGTTCATATTCAGCAATTGAAACAACCCTCTACTTAATTCTATAAGAAATCAGTTACCGTAAGATGGGGTAAAGTCGGCCAGTTTTTACGATTTTCTTTAAAAAATACGTTAAATAAAGAGAAGAAAATATTGATACTTAGTATATATAATCTCTGACTCCTGTTTTTGAAGTTCATCATACAGGAAAAGTGAATTCCTTTTTAGAGAATTCACAATAATCCTTTTTGTCATGGCCAACTTTTCCCCTAAATGTGGGGTAAAGTCGGCCACCACTATAAACAGGTAGAATATGTTAGTTTAACATAAAATAATCATGGGAAATAAAGTTAATTAAAAATACAATATCTATAATCTATGAAATATATATTTATTTAAACTTTATATTATGATTTGACAAAATTTCTATGTCAGATTTTTAACATAACCTGAACAAAAAAAAAGTAACCTATCTGAATTATTTAAAGTTTTAAATTAGAGAAATAATATTTTCCATGTACCCTTTTCATTTTTAAGTTTTAGTTTAGAAATAACAGTTTCTATTCTTACATTTTGGACATTAAGAACAAGTGGAAAAAAATTATTTACAATATTTTTGTAAATTCGAACCATGGCCGACTTTTCCCTACAAAAGTACAATTTTTAGAAAAACTGATTTTTCATAAAATTTAATAAACCAATAAAGGTTATTTTTGTTTGTAAATTATGTCAGGGACACAAGCAACGCTATGTACAGTTTGATTTGGCATAAATATTTTTCAATAATAATTTACAACTACCTTTTTCACACTTCTTATTTTTTAGATAAAATTGGCATGCACACAAAAATATTATTTTTATTAAAACTAACCCATGAATTTGCGTCAAGTATTTTTTAAATTCAAGTTTGATATGTCTATTAACAAAAACAAATCAATATTTTTAATTTTTCTTTCTAAGAAAAGGATAATTAAATACTTTAAAAATAGGTTACCGACTGGCCGACTTTTCATGACTGGCCGACTTTACCCCATTTTACGGTATTTTATTTTTTTCAAAATTTAGGCAGATATTTTCTAAATCCACCATTTAGAATTTTAGAAATCTGATTTCAAATTCGTATTTACTATTTAGTAAGACAAATTGGAAGATTTTTAATTTCTAGTTTAGTAGCATTTATTGTTTTTAAGCTATCTTAAATATCTGTTAAATTTAAACAATATTTAAAAAACGTTACAAAATAAATTTACTAAATATTTTCTTTTATAAATTTGTTATAAAATATTTGAATTTATATTAAAAATTATAATTATTATTAAGAATAATTTTCTATAAATAAATTACTTCCAACTTTTGGTGTATTATATTATTTTAAATTTTAATTTATAAATAATTAAGCAGTGTGCCGTGACCGTAAAATAACCTCAAACTAAGTAATGCTTTTTAAAATTAAGAGAAATATAATCAAATTTAATTTTATACAATTTTAAAAGATCTAGTAGTACAATTGTCAGAAAAAAATAGATTTAGCCTACATTTGTTGTCAAATAATAATTATTTAACATTTTGTGTTTTTTCTTTCAGCTCAAAGAAAAATCGCATTTTTTATCAAATTTTGATAAACAACAGCTTATTTTACTCTTTGAAATAAAAATATTCTCTACAATCGTAACCATTTTAATATTATTAAAAGTTTGTTGTTAAAAAAATATAAACAATACAGATTTTATTTATTTAATAATTTTTTAACAACAAACTTTTAATAATATTAAAATGGTTACGATTGTAGAGAATATTTCAAAGAGTAAAATAAGTTATTGTTTATTAAAATTTGATAAACAATGCGTTTTTTCTCTGAGCTGAAAGAAAAAACACAAAATGTTAAATAATTATTATTTGACAACAAATTTAGGCTAAATCTATTTTTTTCTGACAATTGTACAACTAGATCTTTCAAAATTGTATAAAATTAAATTTGATTATATGTATTTTTGTTTACGTTAAGAAGCATTACTTAGTTTGAGGTTATTTTACGATCACCACCCTCCTCAATTTAAAGTGACTAAACTAATTTTTTGGCACTCTTGTTAGCTATTATTTACTGAAAATAAAATAAATTTTTAAAAATATAGTGCCGATGCTTTTATAAAATTTCACATTACGAAGTTGGAACTCCTGCTTGTCTGAAATACATATTTTCTTGTTTATAACCTAAAAATATATGTCACAATAATTCACAACAGTAAGCAATTGTCTTTAAAAATGAACAAAGTAATAAATCTAATATGTTATTTACACTAGGTAATTATTATATTTCTTGCATTTTTACATAATTATTAGTCCTTTAACAATATTTTCCATTTCCTTCTTTACTCAACTGAACTTGGTTGATCAAAAATTTCACACGTTTTTAGCTGATACACAATTAAAATCGAAAAGGTTTCATACAATTTCAGTAAAAATGTGAAAATTCGATGCAGGTAAATTTGTTCTATCTAATTAGTGTTCTTTTATTTGATTTTAAAACTAATACAATTTTATATTCTATAAAAGGATCTTAGAATTTATCTGTTTTGAAGGTTTCATAAAAAGATGTTTCAATTTAGTACATTATTATCTTATATAGTAAAGGAAAAGCTGTTCTATAGATCCTTAATAACTCTATTTTCGTCCAACGTGTCAAAGTTTTCCCATACATAGGAAAATAAAATCGATTTCGAATTTTTGTCGCTAAGCAGGGTTGTACTAAAATCCCGTTAAATAGCTTTGAGTAGCATGAAATTACACGATTTGTGGTTCAGAGAAGTAACACCCTACTACCCTGAAATTTTCTGCAAGCATTAAAATCAATTCACTATGGCTCTCTGTCCTCGACCGCTGCTGGTCATGGGTTACAAAAATTTTCACCCAGTATGAACAAAAAAAACCTCTACATTGACTTACTATTACGTATTTATACATGTTTTGAAGTTAATGATTCAAGAAAAACGTCATTTTATGATCCTTTTCTCTCCGCTTCCGGATTTAAAAATAGGGAATTATTTATGGTCATTACCTATCATGTTTCCGGTTTTTTTCATTATTAACTACGTATTAGTATTTTATAATAGTTGTAAAGTATCGAAACAAAATTTAATAATTTTATACAAAATTACGGTGTATCTTTTTTCACACATTTGCCTGAGAAATAATTTCACAAAGAGAATAATAATTTGAATAACCTTTAAATTGTCATTATAACAAATAAAACTATATTTCTTTTATTGTCATATTTAAAAAATGTTTAACAAATTTCTCTGAAACTGTCAGAAGAAGCATCCACAAGTCTTGGGAAAATTTCTCCCTTAATTCTCTTAGGCTTTGATAAATTACCTATTGGTAATGGGCAACCAAGTTGCCTATAAATTTAAAGAATTAGGAATAGCTCGAAAATAAATTTGTTGCTTTCGAGTTTCATGTGAAGGAGGTTGAAACTCGAGAGGCTGAAATTTTAAAAGGAGGTCAAAAGCGCGAAAATCCTTCCCTTTTCTTTTGACCGGGGTCTCAGATCTTTCCCGGCGCGTGGTCGATTTCAAAGGAGCCGCTTTCTCGAATTCTTAAATGCCCCGTTAAAGAAGGGCACACGCTTCAGCAAAAAAATATGGGTGGCCAAGGCTGTGATCCTATTTCTTTACAAACTGGGATAAATTGTATTAAGATAAATAAGCTACAGCAACACAGTTATATATGTGAGAAATTTTCACTTTATGGGTGGCGAGATCTTCATTAGATGACGTAATTGAAAAAATTCAATGACTTTTTCTTTTATGATTTGTCATTGATCTCATCCTCTTGGTATTGTCTCTTTTATCTCAAATAACATTCTATTATTTAGTTTAAATTGATTTCTTTCAGTTTCTGCAGTTTCTTTCAGTGACAGAAATAAAGGCCTAAATTTGAAATTCATGCTGTCTTTAAAAATTTTCTTCACAAATGAACACGTGGTTCTTTAAATATTGGGAGTAATAAAACGTCATTAAATGACTTACCAAAGTTTTTATGTGGGTGATTCTACTAAGAGTGACAATTTTTTATTTGGATTTTAAAAAAAAAAAATTTTAGATTTTTCAAAATTCCTTTTGTAGGATTATTCAGAATAATATTTAAAAACTTAATTTACTAGTTCGCAAAATTAATTTGTAAAATTTAAGAGATTAAATTATATTTACTGAACGAGCAACAGTTTACCAAAACACAATATTTAAGATATAATTTTTTAAAATATTGAAATCTCATTTTTTAAAAACTGAAATACATATTAAATAAATTGTAATTTTTAGTAGAAAAATTAATAATATTTAAGTACAGAACAAATTTTAGCTTCATTTCAAATCATAAAAATAGGTTAATCTCTTAAAAACATTGTAAAATAAACATTGAAAACAAAAGAAATCTTAATGGCTTCAAGAAAAATGATAATTTTCTTATTTTTATAAAAATTAGGACACATGCAAAAAATAGTTTTCAGTTATTTTTGAAAATATTTTACTACAATTTTAATAATATGAATATTTAAAATTTTTTAATTATTTACTAAAAAAAATAAGGCTTTGGAGATAAATTTGAATTTTTACTCGCGCTAATTTTCTAATTTTGATTATTTATAAAAGCAACGATTTTCCTTTAAATAATAAATTATATGAGAGAAAAATAAACATTCAATTCTTAACTTTCGTTTAACAAGTATTAAGAATTTGTTTA
Source organism: Ganaspis brasiliensis (assembly GCA_037103525.1). Lineage (NCBI taxonomy): Eukaryota > Metazoa > Arthropoda > Insecta > Hymenoptera > Figitidae > Ganaspis > Ganaspis brasiliensis. Next base: position 2,272,230 of record JAZKLR010000050.1, on the reverse strand, counting down.
GGATGTTTTTAACATGTTAAAAATATGCGATTTTACTCGCGTAGTAATTTTAACTTAAAACAAAAGATAAAGTTTAAAGACTTTTAATATCCAGAAATCTGGAGGCTTAAAAATTTAAACATTTAGATAAAAATAGGAAAAATATTCAAGTTTTTGAAACTAATTTTTAAAAATTACAAAGAATACAAGAAAACTTTTAAAAACTTAATATAGTGATAGAATTCGTGTTGCGGAGACATAACAAAAACGCATCGGAGTTAAAAGTATTTTAGTGTTTTTATTAATTTGGTTTCGACAAAAAGTTAATTTTTTTTATAATGGGTCAGAATTCGTGAAATCATCATTAAAAAAAAGATTTTTCTTTTTCATCGAAATATTGAAAAAATTATTATGTTTGATCATAAAAATGTTTCCATCAAACGAAAAAAATTTTAAACATTTTTTACAAAAGCTATTGCAAAATTAACATTTTTAACTTTTTTTAAATAAAAGCTTATATTTCATAACCGAGTTTACTGATTTAAGTGTACTTTGCGTAAAATCAAAGAGTATAAAATAGAATTCCAATTACAGTTCGAAAATTAAACAACAAAAAATGTTCATAATTTGTTTATAAATTCCTTATAACCATTATTTTTTTAAATGTTCTGAACCTTTTAAAAATTGGGAAAAGAAATTATAATATACTTAAAACTTTAGGGAATCAAAATCCATTGCGAAAATTGGTAAGCGATTATTTTTTTGGGGAATTCCATGAGTGATTCGTATATCATAAATATAGCTTTCATTATACTTTGTCATTTGGTAATATTTTGGGTGCTATATAAGTGATTAAAAATATTGCAAAACTTTTTGCCATACTTATTTAGCACCTAGAATACTAAAGAAAAACAGAAAACTAAAAAATAATATCTATTTTCGATCGAACGAATTTCTAATGGAATGCCCCAAAAAAATAATCGGTCATTAATTTTCTGAATGGATTTCGATTTCTTAGAGTTTTAAGTGTATTTTAATATTTTTTCCCGATTTTTTAAAGATCCAGAACATTGAAAAAAATTAATTGTTTATAAACAATTTATAAACAAATTATTAAAAAAAATTTTTTTTTTAAATTTTCGTACTGTATGTGGAATTTTGTTTCATGCCTATTGTTTCTATCCAAGGTACACTTAAAGCGGAAAACTCATTAAAAAAAAGCTTTTATTTAAAAAGTGTTTAAAATTTTCATTTTGCAATAACTTCTGTAAACATTTTTTCAAAAACTTTTCGTCTTGTAGAAACATTTTTAGGATCTAACATGATAATTTTTTCAATATTTCCATAAAAAAGAAAAATCTTTTTTTTTCTATGCGTGCTGATTTAACGAATTCTGACCCAATATTAATTAAAAGCTAAATTTTAACTATGAATGTTGACAATAATTATTTATTTGTAAATAGGTTTTAAAAATTAATCAGACATCTAAAAAGTTACTTTCAGTAAAATTACTCATAAGTCTATGACTTACTTACACTGTAAATAATTTTGGTAATTATTCCTAAAACTGTTAGTGTAATTTTTCAAATTTTTTTAGTTAAAGTAGTTTTCCCGAAAATTGTTGGTAATTTTACTTAATTTGTGTATTTTCACCAAAAATATTTGCTAATTTTTCCAAATTTGAGTAATTTTACGAAAAAACGTTTGGTAATTTTCCCTGCATTCTTAGGAAATTTTCCAATGTTTTTGGGCAAAGCGTTTTTACGAAAAATTTTGGAAATTCTTCTGAATTTGGATATGATTACAAAAAACAGATTTTGTAATTTTCCCTTAATTCTGAGGTCCAATATTTTTGGGTAAAGAGTTTTTGGAAATTCTTCCAAATTTGGGTATTGTTACCAAAAAAGTATTTGGTAATTTAACCTAAATAATTAGGAAATTTACCAACTTTTTTGGGTAAATTGTTTTTATCAAAGCCTCTTTAAGTATAAATTTACCAAAAGGCTTATGTATTTTTACTGAAATATTTTTGGGTATTTTCTCCAAAAGCTTTAAGTAAATTTACGAAAAAGCTTGTGCCTTTTTAACAAAATCTTACTGTGTATTTTTTCAAAAACCTTTAGGTAAAATTACTAAAAATTTGTGTATTTTTACCCTAAAAAATCTTTGTGTTTTTTGCTTCCAAAAATTTTTTGGCAAAATTACCCAAGAAATTTTTCACAGTATAGGTTTCTATTCTGTATATAATTATGTCATAATATATGTTTCAATTTCTGCGCAGATGAGTTTTTTAAAGGAAAAGTCAAGTTTGAAAATTAATCCTACCTTTAATTCGTGGGTTATTCAACCGACCATAGCGTTGGGTAACATAACAGTTATCACCCTAGCGAACAGTGCGATTGTTATGAAATAATAATATAGTGCAGTTCGAACGAAGGGGGTGGTCCTCGCCTTCTACAGTAGGGTTGAAACGATCACAATCAACGCCAAAAGCAGTCCATGTGACACGTCAGTTCTACATTTCCAATGGTGCTCAATTTTCATTAGGTTATTTATTACACAGACGATTCATATCTCACTTATGAGATTTTAATTAACTTCCAGAATGAAGTTGCATTTTTACAAATTAAAATTCGCAACAATGAAAAGGAGTCTGAAACAATATTTTCCTATCGATCAGCGCTATTTTTAGATAAAAGTTGGTGCACAAGACAAAATAAAGATTATTTGACAATAAGAACTATTTTCTTGTCAATGATGTCGTCGCTAATTGTATTAGCATGACCCTCTTTGCAGAAGCGGAAAGAACCCTGTGGTTTTTACAGGTTCTTCAGCCCCTTTGAGCAAATCTTGTTTCCAACCCTCCGAGACTTAAGATCAACTTCATCAGATGCCGACGAGTATATCAAAGTAAGAACCACTGCGCACACGTATGCATGTAGGCAGTACCGAATATGGACAGATGGCGTGTACTGCCCCCAACTTAGGCTCACCAATACTATTTTCAAATTTACTGTACGTACAAGGGACTTGGGAATTAGTGGTGTTTTTGTGAGTGGAGCAAGTAGGCAAAGGCACTGAGTACAGGTTCACTTATACAAGTACAATAACACACACATAGAAACTAAACAATAGTTAAATCAGGGTGCCCGTCGTCCGAAGGGTTCTGTGGGTGTTTAATGAGCTGCCAGCAGAAACGGGGATTCATGGTGTCTACTTTGGGGGTACGACAAGAACGGACACGGACATGAAATCTATGGGGCACGAGCCACGCACCACTTGACTATTTGTGCGGAAGAACACCATGTAAAGTGCAGAAATAACATTACACACTTTCAGTCATGTCGAGTTTCAATTGCGCGTATTTCATCGATAAAAATACCACAAAATGTAGTTTTTGGGTTAAAATTTAAATAATAATGCAAAAATGATACCAATTCTGTTTGACAATGTTTTTTTTTAATTTTTGTTTAAAAAAATGTTTTTTCTCCATATAATATATATAATATATTTTTAATTTTGTTCAAAAATGCAACGCCTACACTGAGACAATAAGCCTCTAGCATGTAGCATATTTTTTTGTTGACGTACTCGGAACAAAACAAACAAGATAACGGCGATCACAGTGAACTTGAAGGTTAACAGTACGCGTTTAATCGGTATTGTTTAATCGTTTAATCAATAGCTACGCTACGGTAGTAAAAAATTTGTTGTATTTAGTCAACTTATTTAATGATAATTACACAGTCCCACAAAAAAGAAGTTATTGTCCAAGCCATTAGGTCTTTCTATACGTATTTTTCTTTCGCTGAATTCAAATCCGGTGTCAGAATTACTAGATTGGTTCAAATTTTTGGGATAAACTTCAAAAAAATTTTAAAACACTAATTAAAATCAAAAAAAAAAATTTTTTTCTCGAGAACACTATGCTAGTATTCCACTTGTATAACACTAGTATTATTATTCAAGATTGTTATAAACATTATAAGTGTTTAATATTATAATGTTATAACTAAAAGTTCGTTTTTTGTCCGGAACACTATGCTAGTGGATTTTCTTTGCTAAATCTAAATCCAAAATAAAAATAAACAAATTGGCTACAGTTTTTTAGATATCTTCCAAAAACTGCTAAAACACGAAAAAAAATCCCAAAATTATATTTTTGTCAAGAATACTATGCTAGTGCACTCCTACGTATTTTTTTCTACTGAATCCAAATCCGAAGTCAGAATAACTAAATTGGCTAAAATTGTTAATATAGCCTCCAAAAACTGCTCAAAAACACGAAAAACTACCCTAAAAATATTTTTTTGGCCGAGACACTATGCTAGTGTATTTCTATGTATTTTTCTTTGCTGACTCCGATATCAAAATACCCAAATAGGCAAAATAAATTTATATAACCTCCAAAAATTGCTCAAAAACACGAAAAACTACCCCAAAAATATTTTTTGGCCGGGACACTGTGCTTTTGTATGTCTACGTCTTTTTCTTTGCTAAATCCGAATTCGAAATCAGAATAACCAAAGTGGCTAAAATTTTTAAAATACTCTCCAAAAATTGTTCAATAACAACAAAAAACAGCCCCAAAGATTATTTTTTTGGTTAAGGACACTATGATAGTGTATTCCAATGTATTTTTCTTTGTTGAATCTGAATCCATAATCAAAATACCCAAATTGGCAAACAATTTTTAGATAACTCCAAAAACTGCTCAATAGCACAAAAAACACATCAAAAAAAATTTTTTTTTGCTAGAAGACAATGCCCGTGTATTTCTACGTATTTTTCTCTACTGAATCCGAATTCGAATTTAGAATAACCGAATTGGCTAAAATTTTTGAAATATTCTAAAAAAAGACTGCGTTTGAAAACACGAAAACATCACTTTTTTGAGATTATGTATTTAAAACGTTTTAGCTAATTCGATCATTTTAACTTCGGATTCGGATTCAGCAAAGAAAAATATACGTAGGAATACACTAGTTCAGTATCCAGGGCAAAAAACAAATTTTTTTGGTTTAATTTGTATTTTAAAAATTCTGATGAGATTCATATTTCAAAAAGTTGAACCAATCTTGCAATTCTAAGTTTCAGATTCAACGAAGAAAAATACATTGGAATATACTAAATGTGTAGTGTCTCGGACAAAAAAAAATTTTTTAACATCAAATTATTTTATATATATTTTGTTTTTATTTTTAATTATACTTTCAGTTTTCAAAAAATATCTATAATTGCTAAAAGCAACACATACTCAAATATTGAATATACTCACGATCTTTTATTTTCCTTTCTTTATTTCTGTATTCTAAAACAACTGTTTATACGATCATTACGCACAGCTCATTTATTATTAACCCTCTGAATCACTTGCAATCTGTGCTAGAGTCGAAACAGGTGATTCAGTGAAAGTGTCAAGATCATGTAAAAACGCTCGAAAAACATGCAGGTGGTTGTCACGAAGGTACTATTCTTTCCATATGTGCAATGCATGCATGGAAATGTCAAAAGCCCTGACACTTTTCAACTAGACTTTAATCACATGTAAAACTAGGCTACATTAAGACTTAAGACCCCATTGATCAAATCATTGATTTAGCCCTATTGTGAAGCTTCTCTCACATAATACACCTCTTTTTTTATTCGACCCGTTTAGGGTCCTACGGCTCGAAGAGGATTACATGAGTACTAAAATATATTTGAACACAAAGCTAGATTTGTACGTGTCTGGGTATAACAAAGAAACAAAAATATTTGGATTTTACCATCTTTTTCATGACTCTTGTTACTTATGAGTATTTACAATTGTAAATCCTTTCTACTTACTTTTTTCAATATAAAAACAGCCGTTTCATTGTTCAAATAATTGCGTGACAAGAATCGTATATTCTTAAATTATAATTTATATAATTTTAAATAAAAAAACGTTGTTTCAAAAGCGGCAGATAATAATGCACCGACCTTAAATACAAAATATAAGTCCCCTATTTATTTGAACCTTAAACACAATGACTGCATTATATTTTCCTGACGCGTATACCTTATTATTCTCTAATTTAATAGAGACGGATAAAATTTCATTCGGTTACGTCCAGAAACGTTGTGATCAATTTTCTTGTTCAGAATGCGGAAAACAGTTGTGCGTCGCAAAAATAGCCCGCTGAGGTAGCACTTTTAATACAGTAATTCGATTCCTGCAGCCTTATTTGATTCTACTTTAATTTCTTAAATCGTGTGTGAAAAAGTAACATGATATCGAGTATAACATGCCAACGATCCCCTTGTCTCGTTTTTTTTCCTATTTTAAATTGTTGTGGCCAAATAGAAACCAAGAGGCGCTCACAGTGAAACCTAATATATTATGTTTATTATATTTTTATAGATATTATATAGATAGATTAAACATTTTTTAATAGAGAAAATATCTACTTGTTGCGCTTATTATAATTAAGAAAGGTGTAAATTATGCAATGTACCCACTACGGTATTCAGAGCCGTGCATAAATTATGATTAACAAACGTCAACTCAACTCAACCTTCCAATCTACGAATTTGATGATACAATTTACATGTCTCATTAATCAGATCACCAGGCACGAAAATTATTCATGCATAACTTTGCTCAAAGTGTCTTAAGATTATAATTTATTGTTAGAGAAAAATGAATTCAAAAATAAAATTTAATATAATATTAATTTGAACTTATACATGAACTCAGGTAATTCTTTTATTGATCGAATTACATTTTAATTTATCGAAATTGTAGTCCATTCAAACTTCAGTTCATCCAAAATGCAATCAATCTTGTCTTCCGTTGATCCAATTTATTTGATTGAAAATTACAATTGAGCTTAATTTCAATTGCTGTCAATTATTTCAATTCATCAATATATTTCAATCAAACTAAAATTTTTTAATATAAATTTATATTCAAGGCTGGCGGAAGTAAATTTTTTGGAGTATGGAGTTTTTACTGATACTGTTTTTTAGTTCTCATTTTTATTTTCTTGATATTTTTTAAAGCTTTGAGAAGGTGATTTTAAATTAATTTTTATACTAACTACATTTTCTATTTTTTTCGTTATTTCTTCCTACTTAGGTGTTTGTAACATCGTCCGGTTTTTAATTCCAAAATTTAGTTATTTTTCACATTCTGTTTAAACTTCCTATTTTAAACAGTATTCTTTATTTTTAAAATATAATAGTAATTTATTTAAATTTATATTTTTTTCATCAAATTTATATAGTTATGTTTTTAATTTTCTGTAGGCATTAAAAAATTTTCTAGTAATTTTATCTCTTGTTAGTTATTATTTTTATTTTATAGTTATTTTTCGACTAACTTTAAAAAAAACTATTTTTCGTTATATCTCTAAAGATGCTAAAGTATGTATTTTCTGGGTAAATTTAATTCCACTTTTAGTTATTTTTTTACGTTCTTCAGTAATTTTTAAAATTATCTTCTAATAATCTTTTTTAATGTGTAAACATTGTTTCTGTTTTATTTCGTTTTGGACATTTTTTCACTTGTTTTTTGTTTTTTTTTTAATTTGTGTCTTCAGATTTTATTTTATTCTCAGCTTATGAATATACATATGATTTTTGAAGATTTCTAGTTAGTTCATAATTTCAATTTATTTTCTTGTAATTTTTAAAAAAATTTAAAATAATTAGTTTTCTACTAAAAATAGTAAAATTCTTACTTATTTAATAGTAGCTCATTTTTCGCTAATTTATTAGTAGAAAACTACTAATTAAGATTTAGAGAGTATAATTATTCTTTTCTAATATCTAGATATTTTATAATCAAAATTTAAATATAAGGTTTTTCTCGTTTTTTAAAAATGTTTCTTTTATTTTTAGTTATTTATCTGTATACCTAATTATTTATTTAGGGGAGACCGAGGAGGAAAGTAACAAAAATTAGTTTTTTGATGCTAGCATTAAAACTATTTGTCGGATAAGTTCTGTAAACATATTAATCGAAAGCTTGGACTTTCACCTATTAAATAAAATTGGAATTAAACATTAATAATAATTTGATAGTTCACTGCAGAACTTTTTAATCAGCTCTTTATTTGTTACTTTCCTCCTCACCCCTGAGGTGGAAAGTAACAGCACGAAGGAGGAAAGTAACACTTTAAAATTAAAGCTAGCATTTCAAATATAAAAATGCTATTCATTTAAATTATTTTTATTATGAACATATAACAAGACAAAGTGATATTAACTACATTTTGTACATAATTGGCAGATATTTTTGCACTTTTTTGAAATCAAGTTTTTTTTATCTATTTAGTATTCGTTGAATAAGAGTGACATTAAAAAAGCATCGTTTCTTAAAAATTCCAATCAAAAGTCCAAAATTTAGTCTTTAAAATATAAAATAAACATTTAAAATCACATAGTTATAAAAAAGGAGGAGGTTTATAAAAATAAAGCATTAGATGAGGAGGAAAGTAACAACGTGTTACTTTCCACCTCACCCCTCTTTTCCTTGAATTTCAAAAAACAAGTTTAAATTACACAAAAGTATTTTGCATTTTTTAATTATGCACTAGCACGACTTAAAGATAAATAAAAAAGCTTCAAAAAAAAACGAAAAACATATTTAAAATATCTATAAAATCAAAAAAATATGATATTTTGAAAATTTAGGCAAAAACTTACTTTTGACGTAATTTTTGCACAAAATGTTAGTATCAGATATACAGCTTATGGTAGACCCCTAACATAATTTGGGGGAGGTAGAGGGGGGCAAAACTGACTTAAAATTATTTAAGGACTATGTCTGTCCGCTCATTGGTTTAGAATTTATAAGCGTTGTTACTTTCCACCTCTGTTACTTTCCTCCTCGGTCTCCCCTACTTGTTCTTATTAGTAATTTTCTAGTTTTCTTTTTCACTTTTTGGTTATTGTTTTCATTTTATAGTTATTTTTTGACTTATTAGTAATTCAAAAACATTGTTCAGTTACATTTTTTACATTTCTGAGTATTTTATATCACAGTTCAGAAATTTTATTTTATGTTACTTTTTTTTAAATTGCTAATTATAATTTCTCTCTTTTTCTAAAGACCTTTAGTTATTTTTTTATTTCCTGATGGTGATATTTTTCTTTACTTTTGAGTTAGCCTCTTTTAATATTAACATTTATTTTATTTTACAGTTATTCTTTTAGATTTACCGGCCATTTTAATCAATTTTTTGTTATTTTCTTCATTTTCTATAGTCCCTTTTGAAAAATCGGACATCAGAAATGATATCAGAAATAACATCATATTTAATCTCAAAATCAGATGTAATTTCTAATGTCATTTCTGATATCAATTTCTGATGACATTTCTGATCTTCGATTTTTCAACAAGAGTTGTTTATTTGATTTTTCTAATTTTTGTTTTTTAATTTTAAGTATATATCTTCTTTTCAGATTTGTTCTTTATTTCCATAAGTTATTTTTTCAATTTTCTATTTATTTCATAAGTTTTTTTTTTCTTTTCGTTAATTTACATTAATTCTGATGTCAGTTGTTTTTACTTTTCAGCTATTTCTTTTATTTTAGAATTATTTGTTCTCTTAGATATAATATTTTTTCAATTCTTAGATGTCTTTTTAACTTCTACTAATTTTGTCCTGTTCAAGTTAATTTTCTCGAATTTCAAATTATTTTTTTTAATTTCTATTCTTTATATTTTATTTTTTACCTGCTTCTCCCTTTTTCTAGTGGTTTTTAACAGTTTTAGACTATGAAATTCCAAATTTCAATTATAGATAATATATATCTTCTCATGATTTTTCGTTTATTAAGACCAAAAACCAAATTTGTATTTTTTAAAATACACCGAAAAAAAAAATTCTTAATAGTAACGGATTCCTCTCATTTTGATGCAATTTTACCTCTTCTATATGGTCACTAAAGTATCCCTTTCTATTTGAGAGGATTTTCCTCTTTTTTCCTCTTCTGTCAAATTTACAAATTTTACATATTACTGTAAAATAATTAATTGGTCACAAACTTGATATTTTTTTACATAAAAAATTTACCTGTTTTAAAATTAGACTATATAATTTCTCGAATATATCTCAAGTATTAGAATTTTTTATTGTTTTATAATTCTTTATATTATTAAATTAGGTTGAAGTTAAACAAAAGAGTGACTATGTGTCAAAAATCCTTTTCCTCTCGCAAAATCCTCTCATAAATAGAGTAATATTAGAAGAGGAATATTCCTCTACTTACGAGATAATTTTTTTTTCGGTGTAGAAACTCAATCTAAAATTTTCAAACGCAAAGTTCACCTGTTACCTTCATTGGAGCACGTGAGCGTGCAATATCTAAATTTTCTTTTCAAAGCTCCAAACAAGCGGTCATCTTACTCGTTTGCTTGCAAAACGTATCCGATTTCAAATTTACGCGTGATTGTTGTCACTCAAGCGGAGGGCATTTACCCCTACATTTCTCAGTTTCGCTGTTGGATCCTTTTTTTTCTATAAAGCAATAAGAATGAAATCACGAAGGACCTATGAGGAAGAATGACATTGGGGATTGGTGGAGGGCCAACGAGGCAGGAACGCGCCACTATAAATGCAGTAAGAGCACAGTAGTCAGTCAGGATATATGCCTATAAGTACATATATATGTGCGTATGTTTGAGTTTGACTTGCGATATATGGGGACAGATGTGTATGGGGGCAGGTGTAGCCGACTGTACGCGTGCCAACCAACCCCCTACTGCGCTGCCATTCAAGACTATAATTTACTTGAAGAATGCCCGTATACCCGGCATTCATCGAGATCGAAAACCAGTAACCGAGGTCGTTAATGCAAAAAGGGGTCAGGTTTTCCACTTTCGACAAGTTCTGCTTTTCAATTTTTATCAAATTTATAATATTCTTTTCACAAAACGAAATTAATTTCATAGTGGAAAATTCCTCTGTATATACTATTATCTTCTCTACATTGAGAAACCTTTAATTATAATATCTACTTTATTGCTTAGCATTATGTATATACAATAAAATTTGAGAATTTACGGATAACACCGGCACACAAAAAAAAAATTAATTTGGATTGCCAAAGACCAGACTAGTCAATTCTTACGTATTTTGGATCGCTGAATCTGAAACCGCGGGGTCGGTTTTCAAAAGTTAGCTCTCATTTGTTTTCTAACCTCAAAAAACCACAAATTTAAGTTTAACCTGTTGTAGTATGCATAAAAGCTGTTGAAAAAATATGAATCTCAAACTATTGTAAACTGTGAAGTATCACCTTTAATTTAAGCCGAGAAAACTTAAAAATATTCAGTAGTTCCCGAGATATGATTTAAAACGTGAAAGCATTTTTTCCTTAAAAGTCAAACAAATCGTGACTTAACCTGAAAATGATGGTTTTTCAGAAAAATATGCTTTAACGTTTTGACTCATATCTCGAGAACTACTGAATATTTTTTAAGTTTCCTGGGCTTAAATTAAAGGTGATACTTCACAGTTTACAATAGTTTGAGATTCATATTTTTTCAACAGCTTTTGTGCATACTACAACAGGTTAAACTTAAATTTGTGGTTTTTTGAGGTTAGAAAACAAATGGGAGCTAACTTTTGAAAACCGACCCCGGTTTCGGATTCAGCGAACCAAAATACGTAAGAATTGACTAGTCTAGTCTTTGGCAATCCAAATTAATTTTTTTTGTGTGCCGGTGTAATCGAGATGTGTTGATAAATACTCGTTGTGTATAAAAAGACGTTATAGACGCAACAGTTGTTTTTTTTTATAAGAAGTAATAAAAGTGTTATTTTCATGAAATACACAATTATATTATACCTCTAAAAAATTTTAGGGAGATGAAAATAAAGAATTGCAATAATTCTAAAATTTGTGTTGGAAACATGGGGTGTGCGCGCAGCAAAAAGAAAGATGGCAGTATTTGTTTGACAGGTCAGACGCAAATTCGTTACTCTGTTAACAGGTTCAGTATTCCGGATTATACGAAATTTTACTAGAGATAGATTTTTTTAAATTATATTTCTAAATAAGTAATGTGAGGTCGTAAAAGCTCATGAGACATATATGGCTGCTCAAAAAACTGTCGTAGAAACATTCTAATAAAGTTTCAGATATGCCACAAATTGACAAATCTTAGTTGAAAAAATTCATAACGTCTCCAATTTCAGAGAGGTTAGTATCGAAAAATAATAATACAGCTTAAATACTTTTTTATAAGTTACGAAATGAAAAATACTAGGTTTAGAAATAAAAGTATCAAAATGTGTTAAAAAGGAATATCGTTTTTTCAAATTTACGCTTTTCTAACCTCAAATAATACTAATTCTAAATTATTAATTTCTTGGCTCACGGAATAACAATAATCGAAAACGAGATAACATAATCTCTTTTTTCCAGACCAATTTTTTTCTTTTTCCCTGACCTTTTTTGAGTTCTTAAAACCAATTTTTCGTATATTTACTATAAAACTAGATTATACAATAAATTAGAATTGGAAAAAGAAATTGAAGATAATAGGTATAATTGAAATTTAAAAAAATTGCATATTTGAAAATATATGTAGTTGGACTTTAAATACTAGGAAAAATGAAAATAATTACAAATTTTGCAAATTCATTGAATAATAATGAAACCAATTAAAAATTGGGGAAAATGATTTAAAAATCACAGAAATATTCTCAAATTGAAGAAACTAATTGAAAGTTGAGAAGAATATTTGATAATATTATAAATTATTTGAAGAAATGAGAATAATTAAAAATTGGGAACAATAATTGGAAATGTTAAAGGTTAATTGAAAAAAATGAAAATAATTAAAAGTTTAGGAAAATAATTGAAAAATATATTAATAATAGAAAATTAAATATAATGTAAATTTGACAAAAATAATTGAAAAAATTACAAAATATCTATGAAATAGAAGAAATTAATTGAGTTTTCAATCAAATTATTGAAAATCTCAGAAATTAATAAAAAAAATTACAGAATATATATTAAATAATAGAAATAAATTGAAATTTTGGACAACAATTTTAGAAATTATGATAAATAATGAAAAAAAAATCGAAAATTTCGAGAAAATGTTTTCACTACCGATAAAATGGGAAAATAATTGGAACTGAATAAAATTAATTTAAAGTTGAAGAAAATTAATGAAAAATCATTTAAAAGTAATTAAAGTTTGAGAGAAATAATTGAAAAAATTACAAAAATTTTTTAAAAAACAAAAAATAATTGAAAAATGATTTTAAAAATTGAAAATTGAAGACAGTAATTTAGAATTCAGATAATAAAGAATAAAATAAATAATTAAAGATTGAAAAAACTAATTAAAATAATTAAAAAGTAGAGGAAATAATGATAAAAATAAATGTAAATCAAGACAACGAATATTCCAAATTAGGATCAATAGGCAACTGAAATTTTTGAAAATTAATCAAAAAATAATAAAAATATTGAAAAATTGGAGAAAATACTTGCAAAATGAAACACTAGAATAATTATTCAAAATTGAAGAAATTAATTCAAAGTTGAGGTAATTAATTAAAAGTTCAAATTTGAGAAAATTAATTGAAGTATAATGAAAATAATTAAAAATTGAGACAAATAATTTTCAGATGATGTACATAATTTGAAAACGAAGAAAATAATTTTAATTTAAAAAAGTAATTGGAAAAAAAATACAAATTATATTTGAAGTGCTGTAGAAGAAAATAATTGCATTATGATGAAAATAATGGTAAATTGAAAAAAAAAGATAATTAGAATTTTCGTAAAGTAAGTTTAAGCCTTAACGAAGAAATTGAAAAATAATGAAAATAATTAAAAATTTAATTTAATTGAAAAGTAATGAAAATGTTGAAAATTTTAGTTGGAAGCATAATAGAAAAGAATTTTTAAAAATTCAAGAAATTTTACAATCACTTCAGTATTTTATTTTTGAAGTGTGGAATTGACTGAATTTTTAATCAATGCAAGTTCAAATTAATTAAGGTTTGAAGGAACTAAAATTGCTATGAGTATAAAAATTGGCAAAGTTTTAAAAAATTTGTTTAGTAAATTTCAGAAAAATATAATTTTTCATCTATTTTAGAGATTCTTTGCATTTTTCCAGTATTTTTATGAAAATCCCTGACTTCCCTGACCCATTTCAGTTTCCCTGAAAAGTGTATTATACTTTTGATACCATATGTAAGAAAAATATATGCATTATTCAAATAAGAAGAACCGTTACGAAGGAATTATTACTTTTTTTAACAGGGTGTTCTTAAAGAATGCATATCTTATCTTTACACAAGCTTAAACACAGTATTGTTCAAACTGATATTTATCAATTTAATATTTTTTATTATTAAACTGTCCAAATCGTTATTTTTCATTCGTTACTTTTTTTTTATTAAATTTCTTCCCTGATTCCTCATGTTTTTTTTCTTTTGTCTTCTATTCTAAAAACACTGTCAGAATTCATTCTGAACTTGAATTGAGCATTGAATGCCTTGATTGGCATTTCCCCCTCTGATTCAAATTGAACATATCGGTCTTATAGAAGAGTCCTTAATCCTTGAGGCAAATATCGCAATGGCTTTCCATATTTTAGTAGACGAATAACGTGCACGTACTTTCGTTTATGAATTTTGTGATCTTCTGTACTGTTATAGGGTACATATAGAAGCCTCCGGGCATTGTTCGTGGTTTACCACAAAGGCCTGCAAATGCCAACTTACAATGAAAAGCTGAACTACACCCCACCTTATATCAGGATATCTAAACAGATGCGGAAATACGATGCTGAAAGATGTTTGACAAATTTCGATATTTTTTTCCAAGGATTCGTTAGCCTTTTCAAACCAACAGGTCAAACCGCGATTTAATGCGGGCTTGATAATAAAAAATGTGTTTCATTCATTTTATGCAGAAACAAGTTTATATCTTGTGCATACTCATATGTCATTTTTATGTGTGTATTTATTTGCACGGGGATTCAAGTGAGATACAGTTTTTTATAGTTTTATATACAATATGTAGACACCTAATATATTTTCATACCGACATATTTATTCCGGAAAAATTGGATACACAAGACATCAAATTTAGAAGATTTAGAACGAATTATTTTATAGATTGAAGATGATTCTGGACAAAAGTGAAAGACCAATAAAACGATTTCCTTCTTGAATCGAAATATCTCTACAAATAACCGACAAATTTTAAAAATCACCTTTTCAAAAATTCTTTATTCCTCGTGAATGACCGATGAATTTTTAGAAAGAGGGATTTGGGACTGTAGACGTTAAGAGATCGACAGTGACGTAAGTCATAGTCGTTAATCATCGATTAAGTGCTCATCGATTGGTCAGGGCAATTTCACGAATTTTCGTGAATTAGGAAAACGGACCCCTTGAATCCGGTGCCTGTTAGAAATCTGTGGGGGGCACCTATGCCACCAGTATGTCACCGTGCAGACCAGCACCCCAGCACAATAAAGCACACAGATCGATATGTGCACTCGACGGAAACGACACACAGGATAAGCTCGATCAAAGGGAAATCACTGCGTCAAATCAAGTTCAAACTCCTTTTTCCCCATTTTTATCGACTGTAAAAAATACTGTTTTCAATGCCTTTCTTATGCACTTGAAAACCAAAAGAAACTTTGTTCTTAGTTAAAAAATAAATTTGTATAATTTTTTAGTAATAAGATGAATTTATTTATTAACGCGGTAAATTTTATAATTAGTAAGAAAATTGTCAATCACTTCAAGTTAATAATGAAAACAATGTTTTATTTTAACTTTTTGTCGGAGATATGTTGTCCTCACACTAAAAAAAAAGATCTGGTTAAAGTTACCATCTTCATCTGGTTAAATCATTCTGGTTAATTATTCTGGTTAAAAAAAAATTCTGGTTAAAAATTCTGGTTAATATAGTTTAAAAATTACACGGTAGAGTGTGCTTTTAAAAAAAGTCGAGCTCTTAGCACATGGCACATGTTGTTTGGTGCAAGTTTAGCGTTTTGTTTTCTGATTTTCGTCAAGATTTATGTGTTAGTGATAGTGTTTTGTGAATTTTAAACAAAAGTAAAATAAAGAAAATGTTAAATTCCCTCAAAGAAATATGTTTTTAGTGGAATTGAAGGAGATATTTACAGGTATTTACAAGTTTCCAGGTATTTTTATTCCAGTTTAAAAGTCCTCTTTTCCCTGAAATTTACTTTTCAACTTTAAATTTATTTATGACAATAGTCTCACAAGTGAAATAAGGTAAAAGCACCAGTACCTGGACACTTTTGAGGGGGTGTCAAGTTTAGCGATATTTTGTACTACGATAATTAATTATATTTTACGAAATGTTTGGATTTTCGTTTAACTTACATATAAAGGATTCGAATTAATAATAAATTAATTATAATAAATGTTTTCCTTAAATTAAAAACTTGAAATAAAAATATAGCTTCTTTGCAGCAGAAGTTGGACAGTACGCTATTTGGACGGGCCTAGTAGTTGGACATAAGACCCTATAGTTGGACATTTAGGAAAATACATATTCTATTATAGATTATTTGTTATTATTTATTATTAATACTTTTATTCTCAACTCCTAAATTAATTAGTTAATTAGGTTTTTAATTAATTGATTATTTTATTGATTAATTAGTGTCTGTAAAGTGTCTGTCCATCTACTGGGGTACGTATAAAAAACGTCAGGTAAACTTGGACACACAACTCAGAGTAGTTTTAAAAGAAACGTCTTAAATAATTTTTTTGCTAAACATTTTGCATCTACGATTAACAAATTTAAGTATACCTAAAAACTGTCTATCTGAAGGGTATCTATAAATTTTTTCATTTAGTTTGGAGGAAATTTTAACTCTTTTTTGCTATTGTCCAACTACTGGTCCCAATTTTTGCTTTGTCCAGGTACTGGTGCTTTTACCTTATTTGTATAATAAGAACTAGAATATTTGATTTTCACAAATAACCTGAAATACTGTTAAGAGGGATATTCTAGTATATATAGATACTGTATATATAGTTACACTAAACAAGAAATTCTGGTTAAATTAACCAGAAATTTTTTCCAGAAAATTTTAACCAGATTTTTTATTACTTTTAACCAGAAAAAATAGTAAGGGTATATTTAACTTTCTATTCTAGTTAAAATAACCAGAATTTTGTTTAATCTAACCAGAATTTTTTTGAGTGCACTTTCTAAATCTGAATTAGTGATTTTCAACTAATGAATTAGTGAGAAATCGGTTACTATTAAATACAGAAAATTTTCACTATTTTTTAGTAGAACATTCGGCTAATTATTCTTAGAAAACTACTAATTTGACAGTTGAATTCTACTAAGGGGTCATACTTAAATTATGTAACGCTTTTTTCAGGAATTTTTAGACCCCCCCCCTCCCTCCTGTAACAGTTTTTATAATGTAAACATTTGACAGTTTACACAGGTGTAACAACTTTTCAGAACCCCCCCCCCCCCCCTCCCCTCTAGAGCGTTACGTAATTTAAGTATGGCCCCTACACTCAAAAAAAATTCTGGTTAGATTAACCAGAATTCTGGTTATTTTAACTAGAATAGAAAGTTAAATATACCCTTACTATTTTTTCTGGTTAAAAGTATTAGAAAATCTGGTTAAAATTTTCTGGTAAAAATTTCTGGTTAATTTAACCAGAATTTCTTGTTTAGTGTAACTATATATATATACAGTATCTATATGTACTAGAATATCCCTCTTAACAGTATTTCAGGTTATTTGTGAAAATCAAATATTCTAGTTCTTATTATACAATTATTTCACTTGTGAGACCATTGTCATAAATAAATTTAAAGTTGAAAAGTAAATTTCAGGGAAAAGAGGACTTGGATATAGATTTTATACACTGAAATAAAAATACCTGGAAACTTGTAAATACCTGTAAATATCTCCTTCAATTCCACTAAAGACATATTTCTTTGAGGGAATTCAACATTTTATTTATTCTACTTTTGTTTAAAATTCACAAAACACTATTACTAACACATAAATCTTGACGAAAATAAGGAAACAAAACGCTAAACTTGCACCAAACAACATGTGCCATGTGCTAAGAGCTCGACTTTTTTTAAAAGCACACTCTACCGTGTAATTTTTAAACTATATTAACCAGAATTTTTAACCAGAAATTTTGTTAACCAGAATAATCAACCAGAATGATTTAACCAGATGAAGATGGTAACTTTAACCAGATCTTTTTTTTTTAGTGCGAAAGCAGCGACTTCTTTTTTATTTTTTTAATAAAAAAAAAGTTTAATTTTTTGAAAAGAGTTTCTATCTTTTTATACATTTTTATATCACTGTTTTATTCTTGTGTCGTTTTTTAAATATTTTTCTTCATTTATTTAATACTTAATAGATTAAAAGGTTTAACCTTATTCTTTTAAGCCGTGTTAATAATAAATTAAAATTGCCGTATAGGCCAAAAAAATTTTAATTTATTTTTAATACTTAATGTCCATCACTTTTTTTAATCAATAGACTGTTTTCTTATCTTTTTACGTTTTTTTTTTACAATTTATTATTTTTTCGATTCTTTTACCTAATTTCCTAAATTTTGTGATCATATATGAATTTGAAGATATTTCTTTTAAATTTTCTCATTTATTCGTCATAATTTGTTTGATTTTAATTAAATGCTTCATTCTTCATTATTTCTTGTTAAGAGCTCTCAGTTTAAAAAATAAACTACTTAGGAATAAACATTTCTATTCATTTTTATTTCATTTGTAAATTTTAGATACCGACTTTACAATATATTTACAAAAAAATCAATTTTTAATTTAAATAAAAAAATCGAATTTTTTTGATTTTTTTAAAAAAGCCATACTTTTTTATCAGCCTTGTGATTCGGTGATATTTTTTAAGTACAAATTTATATTTTAAAAATATCACCGAATCATTTCTGAAAGTATCAATTTTTTAATAAATTCATCTTCTACTACTTTGCTTAAAATAAAATGGTTTGACCCTATATTTTTTTAAACTTTAAAATTTTTTTCTTGACTTTATTATAATTCAAAATTTTTATATCTTCTCCTGACGTTCTTATGTTTCTGATAAGAACCGCATAGCTACCAAAACGTTAAAAAAACAACAGTATTTGCATTATTGATTCGGAGTAATGGACAATTTTCTTTTAATTTACAGTACAATTTTTTATTTACTGAATATAGAATTAAAATTGATAATATCTCTTTGTAAATTATTTCCGTTAAGAAATGAAAAGTTTAGTAAAATGATGATGGAAGAAGGGTTTTATGCCTAATGGAAACTGAAAAAAAGAATCTGACATAAATTGTACCAAGTTTGTTAATATATTTTCGAAAAAGAAAAATGAATCATCGTTTTGTATGACCCTCCGAAGGCACTGACAGTACGCATAATCGCCGGCAAAAACTGATTGAATCCCCCAAAATCCAGAACCTTGGGCTCAAAGCCGTCGTGTACACATTGATATATATCGTGAGCATAATAGCTTCTATCGAAGCATTTAGCCATTTACCATTATTGGCGAGATTTGGGGAAACGATCGCGCGTACTATAACGGATTCGTCGCAGCTTGCGACTTGTTTACAAATAGGACTTATATTTGAATTTATATTCATTAAATTATAAGCACTTAATTAATTGGTCACTAGGGCCTTCAATCAATGTTAAATTCATTTTTATGGACCAATAACAATTCATATTTTAAGAATACTTCTAAGACAAAAAAAGGGGGGAAATTGACTTTTCTTTTATTTGATTGCCTAAAAGTGGACTCAATTATAACAACAGCATATAAAGCTAGATAATTTCTAGATTATATGAATAGTCTATAAAATGGACTTTATGAAAAAGGATATAAAAAGGTGCCAGGAATAATGAGAATAAAATTAGACGAAATATTCTTATGTCACACGGCCTTGGTCATTATAAAACATCGGTTAGTTTTGCGCATAGTTTTTCCACTGATTTTTGATGCGCGTAAACTAATCTGATGTCATATAACGACCATGGCGTATCTATCGACTTTTCTTACAATTTTGTATGTCGCTAATATGTTCCAATTTTTCATCCACGACTTTTCTTTTGATTTTCTTGTTAAAAATTCAATACGATATTGTGTTTCATCAAGAATTAGTATCTCTAAACAATTTTGTAAAATTCTTTACTTAAATAGCAGAATAGTAAAAAGTTTTTTTGCTGATGATATTACACGTATGACTATTGTAACTGAAAAAATGTATTTGATTCAAACAATCGATTACTTAAATCTCATTAAATAAAATATGTATCCATTCCGAATAATTATTATTTAATTCAAATAAATTGTATTTGAACCAATAAATACAATATTTAAAAAAATATAGCCAGTCAAAATTTAATTGTATTATTCATACTACAAATTATACTTTTGCGTCATTTTATGTCGTCGCAAAAAATTACATTTCGTAAGGAATATTTAAAATTAAAATGAATGTGACAAACTTCAAGTAGTTCATTATATTGTTTTGCACCCTATAAAAATACGCAAACAATTGAAGGTAGATATGAAGGCTGCGATGCTATGAATAATTTGCATTTATTGTGTAATGAATAGAATTTTGTATTTGGAAAAATAGAAATTTGGGAGGCAACGAAACACTCTAGTTTGAAGTGGATTTTATGCAACCATGAGGAAAATATTATCCTTCAATCCACGTCCTTTCGCCGTGTTATTTTGATAGAACGTTTTCCGTTGCTCTCAGTTTGATCGAACGGTTCTTGAGTTCAGAGAACCTATTTATTTTCCTAACGTCGAACCATAGAGGGAACACCCACCAGCCCTTGTCACAAAAATGGCGACCTCCATCTTTATAATACTCCTCTCATAACGGATCTTTGTATTGTTCCATATTCAAACTTTTTATATGCACTATCCAATGCGGAAGTTCGCTTTTTTCTAAAATGCCGGGTGTTCTGTTTCTTTTTTTATTTAAGAAGGACAAACAAAAAAAAGGGATTATTTATTGGTCATTTTGCGGAAAATGATGAAATAATCAAATTTGACATATCACATTTTAATTAATGAAATTAATGAAATGGTGTATTACAGATTATGAAAGCAAAAGATATTTTTTAAACAATAAATTGTTGAAAACTTGTTGCATTTGAAACTTGAAAAATGGCACTTTTGTGACAAATGTTTGCTGCTTTTATTATGAAATCATGTTGAACTTGTAATCTAGTAGATTAAGATTGTATTGTGGGAGCAACCTCAATTTGTGATGCATCTGCCCTATCGTGATTTTTACAAAAGACACGTGACCTGGCACGTGCATTGGTTCATTCTTCAGTCATTCTTGTAAAGTGAATTTGAAAACAGATACAATTATGTTCAGGAATTCTATTATTTGATGAGAAAATTACTTTTGTAACTTTTGATATTTTCATTATTTTTTTTTACTATTTTGCTGCTTTTACACAAGTTTTGGCCTCAAGAGGAAGGATAGAAGAACACAAAGAAAGAACATTATAAGATAATAAAACGTACCATATACAATTAATGAAACACTAATTATGTAATATATGTAATTACATACAATTTAAGAAGAACATACGGTTACAATTACTTTTAATAAACGGAAAGAATTTTGCCCACTTTTGGGTTCATTTAGAGACAATGTTTTTATTTGTTTATTATGGATTCAAATTTAGACACAACAGAAATAAACGTTCGCTGATCATTTTAAGCAATGTTTATAGTTTTTTCTTTGTGTGTATTTAATTTAATAAAAAGATTTTACTAAAAGTTGACAGTAACAAATATAAAAATTGATTTAACTTAATACGAAGAATGACGCGTGAGTTACATTTGTTTCCTGTTAAATTGTAGTAATCAAAGATTATCGAACCTTTTGCAGCTCCATCGTAAACAGGAGTAGCATTTATTTCGAAAGAAGATTTTATCAAAACTGGACAGAATGCTATTGCAACAGTTTTTAATTCTTCTGTCGACCAAAATCTTGTCTTTCTCTTGTTAATTGACTCCACTTTATTTAAGAATTTTATTTCTGAAGTTTCCAAATTTCCAAAAACTTTCTTTCTCCAGTACTAAAAAAAACATATTTTTATGAATAATCTTTATTGTAATGGTCGTACTTTCGTAATAGTAATTATTATTTAGAGTTTATTTTGAAAAGATTATTTCAGCATGAAAATACAACTCATAAAAAAACAAATGAAAAGTAAAGTCAACTATAAATAATACAGTTTTCAGGAAATATATGAAATATATATATTTAATTGTACCATTGGAATCGGTTGATGAAAATTAGATTCTTTTGTAACTAAAAAGATCGGATTCAAAGTAGAATTAAGAAATATAAAGCTACTTTCGGGATCAGTACCAAAATTAAAATCGACATTGGATCTTAAATTTCCAAAACCGTAGGGGCTTGTACCCACTGAAAAGATTTTGAAAACATTTCGCATGAATGTTGGATCAATTGTAGCAGCTAATGCCAAATTTGTGAGAGGTCCAAGAGTTATTATAGTTATTTCACCTGAGGATAAAGAATCAAAAAAATTTTTAAACGTTGATCTTTTCCTGTTATTAATTATTATCGAAGATGCATAATGCTTTAGTTATACAGAATAATAATAAAACATTTTTATACAATTATAATAAAATTTTATAACTTTACTATATGAATTTACCTGGATTTTCTTTCACTAATTCAATTAGTGCTAAAGCAGCATGTTTTGAAGAATCAACCTCGGCTGTTATATTTTCCGTAAATTCAAAATCATTGAATCCGTCTTTTCCAAAAGATTGTGGATCACTCCAATTGGCTAATATAGGTTTTTTAGCGCCACCATACACTGGAATCTAAAGTAATTATATATGTCATTTTACCCAGTTCTCCCCTATAGGGGAGAACTGGGTAAAATGACTATTTATAAATTGCAATTGTTAATAACTTGGCCAAAAATAAATATTAAACATAATTGTTTTTATAAATGAAGTATATTGAGATAAAGATGGTTTCTATAAACTTTCATGTTCATTTCAATTCTAAACAAGATACGTACGATACGGAAAATCTCTCGTCTTACGTATTTAGATGTAGAAACTAAATATCAAGTTATTACTGCTTCTGCATAGAAAATCGGTGTTTTAACAAATTAATTCAATTAATTATTGCATTTATATTAATAATAATTATAATAATTGTACATTGAAAAATCATTTTTACTATATTTTTAAAACATAATTTTAAATAAGCGCGGAATTAATGAAACGAATTGCGCATGCGCAGAAAAAATGCGTATGAATACCATAGTCACGTCAGCATCGTGATTAAAGAATCATGGCGGATTAACCTGTCACATTTGGCATTGAATATCAAATTTTAGGTTTTCTTTCTAAAACTCACGCTTTTTCGAAGCAAGTAGGTATTTATATAATTTATTAGAGTGTTAGAAATTCAACTTCACAAGTTATTTCAATCTCAGGAGCTTTATATATTTTTTATAGTCTTTTTTTTTCCTTTTTAAAATCACCGATTTTCGATATTACTTCAGTTTTTAGAGAAAAACTTTATATTTCGTGTACTAAAAGGTAATTCTGTTTATAATATTAATAAGATAATTGATTTTTTAATCAAGATATTTTAAAAATAATTTATTCTATGTTATCTTAAATAAATTCTTTAAATAATTATTTTATTTAATCCTCAAAGGTTTTTATTTTAATGTGTGATTATATTTTCCAAAAATATCATTAAATAATTTTTACTCTAAACTTTTACACAGTCATTTTGTCCAATTCTCCCATAACTTCTTAAATTAGTTTATAATATCTAGTGAAAATTTTTATCAGTTTATACACTTACATGACTCATGTTTGCAATAGTTAATATCTTGAGCACATTTTTTTCTACATTTGATTCTTCTGTTCTGCCATACGTACAAGTAATGGCACAAATCTTAAAATCTGTTTTACTTTTTACAATGTTTAAAGCTAAAAGAATAGCTGCCGCATCCTCAGCTCCAGCATCAGTATCTATGATATATTTTTGTTCTTTTTTCTGTGTATTGCTTACATTGAATGCGCTTTTTGGTTGACTTTGTAAAAAAAAGATATGTTTGCATAATATTTAACTAACAAAATAATATTTATACTGAAAGTTAAACGGAAAATTCTTACCTCGTACTTAATTGGACCAGCAGAAAACAGAGTAAAAAATGTACCTTCATTCTAAGAAAAAAGTTAAGTATTTTATTTTAGTCTATTATTGTAATATTTCACCGGACGAGTTTTTAAGAAGTAGTTTAAAAAATAAGCTCTTTGTATACTTTTTTAATACAAAAAATTGCATTCCTAATTGCTTATATCTTCGTTTTTCTGTTGTAGACAGTAAAATGAATGCACGCTTTATTTCTAAGAATACACTTGAGTACATTTATTTAACCCATAATTTTAGTTAAGAGTAGGTAAATAGAATTTTACTAAATAAATTTATTTAGAAAAGAACTGATGATGAATTGTAATTTAATTTAGAAATCTGATAAATTAAAGCAATAAATTTGAATTAAGTATGTATATAAATCGCTATTTAATATATACGGAATATATAAATAATTGAAATATATACTTAACAAATGAAAATTTTTGAAATTTTTAAGAAGGAAAAAATATACGTTTAATATTAAGAACACCCAAGAGTATAACAAAATTGGTGATAAAAAATAACAAAATTTTACAGTGTATAAGTAAAATACGATTTATTGGTAGAAATTCTGTACAATACTTTCCCTGAATCGACAATTCCAATTACGATAAGAGCACGTAGGGCAGAAGCTTAAGAACTACTTTCTAAAAATTAACAAATACCTCTTCCAAAACAAAAACAAAATGAGATCAGAGGAATGAGATCAACTGATCTTCCGATGACTAGAACAAAAAGGAACATAAAATTTATATAATACCATATGTATACTAAAATTAAATACAAAATTATCCCCTAGAACCCGTAGTCTCATATCGAATTACAAATAAAATCGAAGATCAAAAGAAAATAAGCTTACATTATTATAGATTAATCCTATTTTATAATCTAATGCTTTCAAAATAGAGATTTTCTTACAAAATTAGATAACGATATTCTCCAGTTTACATTATTTGTTTTGTACATTCTGCTTATTATAATATAAATTTCATATGTTACTAAAGGCCTTCGCATTACCACCTAACTTATTTCGATAAAATATATCGACAGTCTACTATATATTATTAATTAATAATTTAATTTACATTATTAGTCTTGCTTTATTATTTGCGT
The DNA here is from genome assembly GCA_037103525.1 of Ganaspis brasiliensis. Lineage (NCBI taxonomy): Eukaryota > Metazoa > Arthropoda > Insecta > Hymenoptera > Figitidae > Ganaspis > Ganaspis brasiliensis. The sequence continues at coordinate 2,246,892 of JAZKLR010000050.1, read as the reverse complement.
AATATTGCATTAAAATTGGTATACGTTTTTAGAAAAGTGACAGCATAAAGATAAAGATTGTAATTTAAAAATTGAATTTCGTTATCTGTCTTTCTATAAATTTTAAATGTAAATTTACATTTAAATTACATTTTCTTTAAAATTGTTTAATTTACATTCAAATATATATCTATATAAACAATTTCGACACCTTATCTTACTCATATAAAATATACCGATATTTTACATTACTTTTTCTTCAATATTGTATTTTGATCAAGAATCCATTTTAGTGTAATAAATAATCACTTTCAATGTTCATTCTAAAAATATATAGCTATAAAACTTTATACACTCTTATTAATAGAAATATACATATAAAATTGGACATTTGAACATTTAAGGCTTGATTTCTCTTTGATTTACACAGAAAAAACTAAAAATCGATGTTGGTAATTTTGCACTTTTTGTAAGTAAACATAAAAAATTTGCTTCCTTTGGAAAAATAAATTGTTCATAATATTTATTGTAATTGAATAATTTTAAAAACCCTAAAGACATTGATACATTCCAAGATGGGGCATATGGAGTTGATGATGGAGTTGATTCGTAGGAATTTGTTGAAGATCGTGACTAGTGTACATTCTTTGGTCGTAACAGGGTTGATACTGAATCGGGGGACTGACACTTTGATCACTATAACAATCATACTCCTGCCATTCTGGCATAAACCTTTCCTGAGGATATGGGAATGTAGAGTGTGCAGGTCCAAGTCTCTTTTGAGCTGCGACTGCACAACTTCCGGACGATGAGGTGATCATATTTCCTGTTTCGCTGATACTGACAGTCACATTGCCGACATTCACTGTAATTTCTCCGCTTTCTGCATTGCCCAAAGTTTGCGAAAGAGCCCAAATGTAGTTGTGTGCAAAACGGAGAGTTTCGATCTTGGTTAATTTGGTGTCTTCCGGAAACGTGGGCAGGGCCATCCTGAGCCTTTCCAAAGCATCGTTCAGAGTGTGCATCCGGTGCCGCTCGCGATCATTCGCCTTTATTCGACGGTTTCTTTTCAACTTGAGCACCTGCAAGATCAAGAAATACATTACTTTGATGTGTGTGACATGCGTGAGTGTTGTGTCGCGTGTATAAGCTTTTATCGTTCTGAGACAGGGGTTTCCTTTAAAGGACGATCTATTTTATTAGAAAGGGACCTTTATATTCCCTACATATAATCAGACTAAAAAACCATTAGATTCTCAGGTCATTTTAAAAGTGCTCGCTTATCTTGGATCGAACATAATTGCCACAAGCTGCGCGCGTGTCTCGCTTTTTACGTCAACAACTTGAAATGTTACTTTTCCGACAGTTTTTTGAAAGTTATGAGTGTTTTTTGACAGTGGAACCGTTTTTTTTTAATGAGAAATAATTATGAAGATTTTGAGTTAGATATACTTTGTTTTATCTTTGGAACAATACAAGAAAGACAAAATATAATTCAGGACAATTTTTTCGATATAGGAAGGCAATAATGTTGAAACACAAAAAATATAATGTTCCTTTTGATTCTGTACAAAAATCAGACAGACAAAATATAGATTGCTTAATAAGAATGTGGATAAATAAATTTACAATTATATATTATAATTTACAAATTCCATTCATTCATTACTTTTGTCCAAACCTGAAGTTTGTAAGTTACTGGATGTTTTTGTCTTTTAAATTTTAAATCATTTAACATCTACGTAAAATTTTGTCTAGTTTATAACTTGTAACAATTTTAATTTTTTCGAATTTCATTCAATTTGATACTTCATTGATTAAAAATTTAAATAATCCACGCTTTAAGAATAGTAAATTTGAAATTATTTTAAAATTTCTTCAACTTTTAACAATTTTAATTAATAAGGGTTAATAAGTTTTAGGCCATTATTTCCACATTTATATATTCTTTTTTTTTAAGTTATACGTATAAAACAACGTTTCGGCTGCTGCCGCTACCCTTATCAACTTTTCTTTTCCTTTTTTCCTTTTTTTTAAAATGATTTTGAAAATTAAAAAAGTAGTCATATTTTTAAAGATGCATTCTTATTTTTTGTTTTTCTTGTTATTTTTATCTTTAAAAATATGACAAAATTTATAATTTTTAAAATCATTTAAAAAAACAAAAAAAAAGGGAAAAGAAAACTTAATAAGGGTAACGGCAGCTGCCGAAACGTTCTTTTATATGTAACTTTAAAAAAAATATATATAAATGTAGATAATGGCCTTAAACTAGTTATTTACTATATATAATTCTACAAAAAACTGCTTTTACTTTAAACAATTTTTTCTATTATGATTTCAATTATTTGCTATACAAATTTCAACTATTTTTATCATTTTTCAAAAATTTTCTTCAATTTCTAATTATTTTCATTATTTTTCAATTTTCCCCTAAATACTAAATTCAGTTTCAGCAATTTTCAATTAGTTTCTTTAATTATCTTTAATTTATAATTATTTTTACCATTTTTCCGCATTCTTGCTTATCTTAAATATATTCTGTAATTTTTTCAATAATTTTTACAAATTTTTATTATTTTTTTTTTAATTTACAAATATTTTTACCATTTTTCAATTATTTTTTAATTAGTTTTCTAATTTTTTTTTTATTATTTATCTCAAATGCCAGTTATTTTTTCAATTTACTATAATTTTTATCATTCTGCATTTATTTTCTATTATTACCATATATGTTTTATTTTTTTAAATTGTTTGTCACAAATTAAAATTATTTTCTTCAATTTTGAATTATTTATATTATTTTACAAGTATTTTCTCTATTTTTTTATTAGTTTCATTATTCTTCGATTAATTTCCTGGATTTTAAAATATTTTCCTTAAATTTTAATAATTTTCTTCAATTTTCAATTAGGTTTTATTGTTATCATTATTGTTTTACAATCAATTTCTTCAATTTTTAATTATTTTTACTATTCCTGAATTAAATTTCCTACATTTTCAATTATTTATCTCAATTTTCAATTATTTTTTTTATTTTTCATTTTCTTTTATCTTTTTGCACTTATTTTCTCCATCTTTTAATTAGATATATTACTCATTTTTCAATTCATTTCCTAAATTTCCATTATTAACTCAAATCTAAGTTATTGTATCCCAAATGTTATGCCAAATTTTTGAATGTTTTAATCATTCTTCAATTATTTTTCTCAAATCTTCAATTACGTTTGTTTTTTTTTAATTATGTATTTTTTTTAATTTGCAATGATTTTCACAAATTTTATATTATTTTGATTATTTGTTGATTAATTTAGAAAATTTCAATAAATTATCTCAAATTTCCATTTTCTTCAATTTTCGATTATTTCTATGTTTTAATTGTTTTCCTCAATTTAAAACTCATGAAATCATTTTCTTTTACTTTACATAATTCTGTATTTTTTTCAATTATTTTTCTAAAATTGCAATAATTATCTTCAATTTTCTATTATTTTTATCATTTTTCAATTGTTTTGCTTAATTTTAATTATTCTTATTTTTATCCAATCAATTTTTAAAAATTTTAAGCCCCCCGCTAGTCAACATTAAAAGTGAAGATGGCAAAAATTTACAACTCGCCGACCCTGAAACTACAGTTTGTTCTTCTTATAAAAAAAAAGTAAATATTTTTCATGCATTATTGAAAATAAGTGACAAAATTGTCAGTTTCAATTAAAAATTATAATGTGGCAAAATTAATAAGAAGAGCACAAAGGTAATTAAAATTTTTACATTTTGTATGTTGCAGATTTACTTGGGAAGCTTAATTTTGAAAAAAATGAAGGAGTTACGTGATCCATCCAAGAGTAAGCATTTTTACTTATATTTTTATTAGTTTTAAGTTTTTAGGGTTTGTTCTTTAAACTTGAAAAGACACTTGACGTTGGCACAAGTAAATGATAAAATGCGTATTTTTTCTTACCTGAGCAGGACTTTTGCAACGTGAACTCCTTGTCTTTTTCCTCCTTTCTTCTTTGACGGGTGGAAATAAGTCAGCGGGAATTTCATGTTTAGGAGATTCGTAACTGACATCGAATCCAGAATCAGAAGAACTGGACATTTCGTCGAATCCTCCTTCACTGCAGTATGAGTATTCGGACGACATTTTGATTTTGATTGCAATTTTCTGTAACACAAAAGTCAGCAATTCTTGAATATACTCTCGAAATTGAAATTTTCTATTATCGATATATCATTGAGATTATATATTTTTATTTGAGATAATTCGTATTTAGGGCCCGGTTAGTCCCAAAGTTTAAGAAAATCAGGATGGACAAAATTTTAAATATTGTTCGACATAATAAATTCGTTGAAAAAAAAAAGAAAAATTGGAATTTAATACACTCAAATTTATCCATCACACTGAAGGAGAATTTTTTCAAATTGATCCTAAATATCAATTAATGTTTTACGGACGATAAAAAATTAATTTACGTTATAAATATATATTAAACTTGACATTAAAACAATATAGTTTACTTGTTGATTTCAGAAAATTTTGGAAAGTAGTAAGCAAGTAATTATAAAAATTCCCTAAAAAAACACAATCATTTATAATTGGTAAATATTCGAATAATAAGTTTATTTAATTACAAAGCTCTTAATTTAAAAATATTAATAAAAATCCACGAAATACGATTTATGAAAACTTTTCACAATAATTGATATTTAAATAATGTGCAAAAAATTGATGCGATTTAAAATGTTTCTGTAATTTACAAACAGTACAAAATTCAAATAAATATAGGATTTCATAAAAAAATAAAAACAAAACACAATTTTCCTTTAAAAGTCAAATTATTTAACAAACAAATGTGTTTAGTTGTCAAAAAATTTTATCCCAAAATATAAAAATAATTTAGTTTAGAGAATATTTTTCTTCATATTGAGATAGTTTGAAGAAATTTTATAATTTTCAGTTTATATTTTAAAATAAAAACCAATATTTACCTTTTTCACAGTTAATTAATAGTAATAATATATTCCACAAATTGTCAGGAAGTTGATTGCAATTAAAGTTTTTGTTGTATATTCAATTATTTGGTAAAAGGTATCCTCAGACACATTTTCAATATTGCGCAAAAAAACACTGCATTGACAAAATTGAAAACACAACCGAACCTCGCGGGGTACAATTTCAAACTGTGCTTGTGCGAAGGGTTCGTTGAAGCTATATAGACCATTTGGATGGTTTTTTGCCCCCACTCCATGAAAATTTCAACCACCATACGTAGGGCAGTAGACGAAGAATTCACCCCATATCTCCGCCCTTTATACTCCCCACTTCCTGGTATAAGACGCGTGCCATGGTGATATAGCCGGCTTGTTATAGAGGATTAGAGGTTTCGAGGGTGATTACACCGCTTGTAAGTTTTTAGTATCGAAAACTCTTCTCTTTAATTACAATGGGATATTTAAGACTCTGAACAAATACTTTAATCTACTGTTTTTTAATAAATGATGAAAGGAATCTTTTATTTGTTTCTTCGAGGATCGTAAAATATTATATTAAGGGTATATACAAATTCATTAATACAACGAATATTTATAGACGATTATGATGTGAAAATAAAATGTGAACTATTAACTTCTATTTCTAAAATAAATAGTATTTTAGTTATATTTAAAATATTGAAAGAAATATCAATGTTTTATCTCATGTTTTAAAATTATGTAATTGTAAGAGAAATTAGAAAAATTATATGATATTCCGAGAAAAGTTTATAAATGACAATATAATTGGTTCAAATATTCTTAATATTAATGAATTTATATATACCTTAATACCATTATTTTTCGATTAGACTATTTTACTCAGACTTGTGTGTCATAAACTATAAAATACACAAAACTATACGTCTTGTAAGTTTATTTGAAACTTTAATTAACCTTGAATTTAATACATACACAGAAAAAACTTGAGTTTATTTTTCTTGACCCTCACTTTTTATTTTTAAAATTCAAACCGCAGAGATCCACTTTTGATGCGTTTTAAATTTAAATTAACTCAATTTTATTTCATTTTTTTGTAAAATTTTAACCATGAGTATAAAATTTTTGAAAAAAAGTTTTCGTAATCCTTGATTTTGAAGCTAAAGTCGCATTTCCAAAATTCAAAATATGGCGACTCCATTATTGCCGATTAATCCGCTATATTAGAGCCGCCATTATGAATTTTGTAAATTTGACTTCAGATATAAGATTTAGTCTATACCATATTGGAGCAGCTGTTTTGAATTTTTGAAATTTAACTTCAAATATTTTCAAATATTTTCGAGATTGTGTAAAAATGCTAAATTTACAATAATTCCAAATTTAGTTTCTTAAATTTATTTTAGTAATTCACATTTTTATGCAAATTTATAATTTATAGTTTTTTTTTATTAATGTTTATAAATATCGCGTGTTAAAAAAACTAGACTACTTTAAAATAAGACTTTCTTTTTGCAGTAAACATGTTTCAAACGAATCTGATTATCTTTAATATTCATAATTATTATTTATAACAATTAAAATAATAATAATTATTTAATTACAATAAAAATTATTATTTATAGACGTAATAATAAATAATACCTTTTAAAAAAAGAAGACTATTCACAGAAAAAAAACAGGAAAAATTGTGATGCATTGGAATGAAACAAAGAAGATTTGACAGCAGTAATAAGATGGAATATAAAAAAGAAACGGGGAGTTTTCCCACAAATTTCTTTTTTAACAAATTGTCAATCTGAGAGATGCAAGAATCTCTTGTTTCTTCTCGGAAACAAAGGTCTTTAATTCCTGACACTAAAGTGTGAAAAAATTAGGCTGACCAAAAGCTTTTTTTATACCTGCAATGAAATGGGCTCCGCCCTGCAAGAAGAAGCCCTGCAAAATTTAAAGCGGTCCGATTGTGGTGCCACGAGCCTGCCAATTATTTTTCGCCTTGTGTCAGATGTAGAAACGCCCTGAAACTAGGAAATCATCTTTTAAGTTTTTAACGGCGTTTTCTGAAACTGCTTTAGCTTTGATTAATATTGTCTTTAGATAGTTACCATTCCTAACTAGGTTTAGATTTAGTTCTTCATTCTCTCATCAGTAACTCATTTTTTGAAAGGTATTTTAAATGATGTTTTTAACAAGGGACACCTATTTATCGTACGTAGAATTTTTTATTTTTATATAATTCCTATGAATTTAAAAAAGAGACTTGTACAATAATTGGAAATTGAAAACGATACGGAGTATAGATGATAAGGTAATAAAATCAATGGTGACCATATGTCATACCTCGGCTAATCAATTGATAATATAAGATTAATTTAAAAACCAACAGGTAGCGCTTTTATCTAAACTAACACGTAAGTGAACGGTTTTTATTAGTAATTTAATAATGATGGCTCAAAATAAAAGAAATATAAATGGATATATAATAGAAATTATATATAAAATGCATACCTAAAATCGGTTGTTATATTATTCTTAATTTAAAAAATGGTCAGATAAATGTCTTTAATTTGTAATCATATGTATACATCAGCTTGTGTATAACTAAAGAAAATAAAAATACATTAAAAATAGTATAATAAATATGCATATATTTCGCATTTACCTTTTATATTCTTTGTGTTGATTTGTGTTTTATGGTCTTTGATAATTTACAAAACTAAAATTTAAAAGAAAAACCTTCGTTTTGATAGCTCAAGAAAAGTATGACAATCCCCCTTGTTTATGCACAAATTGGTATAATATAATTTATTTTACTACAAAAAAGATAATTTATTCTATTCTGATAACAAAACTGTAATCAAAATACTTTAATCAAAAATTAAAATTTATTATTTTAAAAAAATAATTTAAATAAAAACAATAATAAATAATGTATAATTCATTTATTTATTTTTAAATCATTTTAAAACACCAATGGTACGATAATAAATTTCCATCCAAAATCATTTTTTATTGAGGTAATGATTGACTATATTTTCATGTAAAAAATTATACCTATCCTAGTCAAAAATATAAAACTAATAATTATATCATTCACGTTTTACTCTAGTAAAGTTTTTAGTAGTAAACTAATTGGGACATTTACCTTAAGGGTTATTAATTCCAGGCCCGGATCTAGAAGTTTATTTAGGGGGGGGCATATATGACATTTTGCGCCCTTTTCTCCTTAAAATTTTTTTGATAACCTTTTTTTTTTGCTTCACTCAACGACCATTTTGGCGCCCCCTTGGTTGGTGTAGGGGGGGGGGGGGCACGTGCCATCCCTTGCCCCCTCCTAGATCCGGGCCTGGTTAATTCACGCATAATTATTTTTACTATATTCAAAATAATTAATTATACTTAAGGGCATGTGATGGAGAATGACGTCACTGGTAAAGACAAAATTTGTCCGTAAACTTTCTCTTAAAATAATAAATATTTTGACACCAAACTTTGTGGAAATACTTATCACTGAAAGACTTTTTAGATTAATATTTACTAAAACCGCGATTTAATTTTAGTAAACTCACTACCGTAATGGGGAAAAAAGTGTAACTATTCAGAATGTTTCAATTATTAACACTTTTTGAACAGAAGATGATCTTTCTTTTATCAAAATTTAGTAGTCACCTGTAATAAAAATTCGTCCATTTTGTATAAAAGAATTAAACTGAGAAAAAGTGATTGTAAAAAAGATATTTTTTATATATACGTTGATAAAAAATATGTAGAAAGATGAGTCCCCTTCAGCTGTGATGTCAGGGTCCTCATCCGGGTTCTTCCCCCTTCTAAAGTCGGTCCTGAAATACTTCACGCATACAACGAATTTTGCTTAAATACGTGTAACAAAACATAACCCTAAGTACTAGTTTACTTTTTTCTACAAAAAACAGATTCCAATTGAAAGGAAATTAATTTTGTGTGTTCAAAAATTGACTTAATTAATAAAACACAAAGTGACTCAAATTTAGAAGTCATTCTTTGTGTTGAAAACAAGATTTAACACCTAAACACCAATCTCACAAGTGGTAAGGAAATTGTTTAATTCATATAAAAGAAAAAAATTTACCTGTTATATTAACACTGAGAAAATAAGTTGACTAAATATAACCAATTGTTGATTAAATTTAGCAGAGAGAGGTTGTTGATATAGCACCTGCAAAACACTTTGTTTATTATTAGCCGATTAATATATTTGCGTTGTATTAGTTATAAAGCGATTATTAATATCTACGTAAATTATAGGTTAAGATATACGTTATAATATAAGTTTATGTAGGTAATTTAGAATTCTTCTTCATTTGTTAGATTTGTTAGTATAAGTATAAATGTAGTGAATAAAGTAGTAGCATTTGAGGTTATGTTATCTGTCATTTGTCAATTCGCTGCTTACTTCGGAATATTGTTTTTCTTTACACTTTTTCTTCATTTCAGTAAAAAATGTTAATCAACTGACTACTAAAAATTAAAAACTGCTTATTTTAAATAATATTGATAGTCAAACTGTGAAATAATAATAGTTTACACATTTTTCCCCATTATGATAGTGAGTTTACTAAAATTAAATCGCGGTTTTAGCAAATATTAATATAAAAAGTCTTTCAGTGTAAAATATCATTAAGAAGGTCTATCTGACTTAAGTTTCTTTAAATTTTGCCATAAGGGGTTACACCACCCTGAAATTTAAAAAAAATAGTTTTTTTTTATTTTACATAATTTCGATGCCTATATTCTTACGGTCATTTTAAGACGTTGGTTTTAATACCTTTTTCCGAGTTTTAATACCTTAAAGTACTTTTTTTATCTTCTTTTGCGTTTTCCTCAAAACTACATTTTTTGGAATGGTGTACCTACATGATTTCTCAAAAACTATTCGACCGATTCTCTTCAAACTTTGTACACAGCTTCTCTATTTGCTCAAAAAATTTTTTTTTTTAAACGGCTACGTCATGCTGTAGGTTATTTAATATAGTTTAAAAAAAATTTTTGTTTTTGGATTTCTGATAAAAATTGTGTTGTCCGCAGGGTTGTGCAGTGACGCGTCACTCGAGGTTTTCGACGTATAATACATTTTCGACGTAATATACGTAGAAAATGTAGAAAACTATGTAAATTACATCCAAAATCTATAAGGTATATCTATATATATATAAATTTTAAATTTTCGCGCGCTATCACGTGATTAAATCTGTGTGTACTGATGTATATTACATTATGTAGAAAACTAAACATGTAAATTACATATGTAATATACGTAGAAAACCCATGTAATTTACCTGATGTATTTTACGTGCACAACCCTGGTTGTCCGTCATGTACACCGCACGGCCATGCGCAAAGAAAAGTGACTTACGAGACTCGCTATATCTCCGCTATTTTTGAATATTTTTTCTTCTTCCAAGAATTTTTTTTTAGTGAAATATATGTACTTTGATATTCCAATTATTAAAAAGTGGTATTTATAATAGTTTTGTCAAAATTAATTCTTGAAATACCCTCCAATTTTCAGGCGTTCAGGGTGGTGTAACCCCTTAAAGTTAACTTTTAAAAAAATTAGCTGATTTTTAGAGAATTAAAAAAAATTAAGTTTAAGGTAAAATTACACGTACACTCAAAAAAATTTCTGGTTAGATTAACCAGAATTCTGGTTATTTCAACTAGAATAGAAAGTTAAATATACCCTTACTATTTTTTCTGGTTAAAAGCATTAGAAAATCTGGTTAAAATTTTCTGGTAAAAATTTCTGGTTAATTTAACCAGAATTTCTTGTTTAGTGTAACTATATATACAGTATCTATATATATACTAGAATATCCCTCTTAACAGTATTTCAGGTTATTTGTGAAAATCAAATATTCTAGTTCTTATTATACAATTATTTCACTTGTGAGACTATTGTCATAAATAAATTTAAATTTGAAAAGTAAATTTCAGGGAAAAGAGGACTTGGATAGATTTTATACACTGAAATAAAAATACCTGGAAACTTGTAAATACCTGTAAATATCTCCTTCAATTCCACTAAAAACATATTTCTTTAAGGGAATTCAACATTTTCTTTATTTTACTTTTGTTTAAAATTCACAAAATACTATCACTAACACATAAGTCTTGAAGAAAATCAGAAAACAAAACGCTAAACTTGCACCAAACATGTGCCATGTGCTAAGAGCTCGACTTTTTTTTAAAGCACACTCTACCGTGTAATTTTTAAACTATATTAACCAGAATTTTTAACCAGAAATTTTGTTAACCAGACAAATCAACCAGAATTATTTAACCAGATGGAGATGGTAACTTTAACCAGATCTTTTTTTTGAGTGTAGCAACGTTCCAGTAACCTCACTGCAATAGTCCATTGGAATGTTCTGAATGTCCCAAAAAAATATTCCAGGAATGTCCCTGGAAATTCAATTTATACAAATTTTAAAGCCTGAAGAAGATGGCAAATCCAGTCATCGAAACGTATAGCTGTCACGGAACATCTGTGTTTTTTATTGTTTCATTTATTGGCCTTCCAGTAATCGACAAAATTCGCCTTTTTAAATAAGTAATTTAAGTTCATTCTAGTTTGTTGTTTTTTAATTCAAATTACAATACAAGTTCCAAATGTTGTTTGTTTTCGCTATTACCTGCTATAAAAATAGGGGGTCGGTTTCAGACCACCCTTTTTGAGATTGGCGAAAACGTCAATTTTCGATTTTCTCTCTGTATCTCCCACTTCATGAGATCTAAAGCCTCGGCAACCAGTGGAAACATGGAAAAATGATTCCTTTACTGAAAAAAAATTTGACCTAAGCAATGAAACAAGTTTTTGGCACCTTTTTGGCTTTTGCCTTTTAGGGGGTTGGTTTGGGACCACCCTCCCCTATTTATTTATTTAATTAAATTAAATTAAAAGAGTTTTAGGTTCTACACTCTAAAAACAAGTGTCTTATTTTGTCCTCACTTTTAAGACATTTTGAGGTGTCTTAATTTTAAACCATTGAGATAGTGTCTTAAAAATGCCTGTAAGACGCTTTCTAAACGTCTTATGTCTTAAAATTAGACACTTGTAGGACACCTGTTTTTACAGTGTAAGTGTTAAATATTTTATTTTTATGAATTAATTGAAGTGTTTATTATTTATTTCATTTATTAGTTCAATTGATTAATGTTAAATTCGGCCAAATGTGAAAATAATCCTGTTTTTTAAACTTTTAAAATAATTCTCTTAATATAATGAGATTGATTTCTAAATACCAGTCCAACATTGATTTTAGATTCAATATTTAATTAGAAAAATGGGCATTAAAATTTAAAAATCAATATTATTTTCTCAAATTCAAGTTCTCTAAGTCTAAAAATTGTAGAATATATAACTATTCTCCTCTCTGAATTTGAATTATTTAAAAATAACTAATTATTAGTAAAAATATAACTAAAAACTAGTCAAAATTGAATTAGTAAACAGAATTTTACTAAAATATTAGTAATTTTAACATAACCTAAAAAAGAATTTGACTAATAATTAGTTATTTTTTACTAAATGGTTAGTAGAAATATGACTATTTCAATTAGTGACTAAGTTTTTGCTTTGAAATTAGTTATTTGTAACTAATTCAGATTTACAGAATCTTATTTTCATTTAAATTATTCGGAATTTTATTATATTCAGAGTAGAATATAAAATTAATTTACATTTACTTTTTATTAAAAGTTTTTAGTATATAGTAAACTAATTAGGACATTTAATTCCCAAAAAAATATTTTTACAATATATATATACAAAATAAATATACTTAAAATAAGAATGAATTCTAAATACGATTCTAACAGTATAATAATAATAATCTTAAATTTATTTTTACATAGCTTAGGTATATTCCTCTTACAGTTCACTATACAGCAGAGTTCTAAAAGCCCCTGCCAACGTTGAATTCTGCACTATTGCATGCCTGGTAGTATACCATTTGAGGGTCTGGATGCAGCAACCGCCTTAGCGCTCGAAAGCATTTTCTGTCTCTTTTTTGACGAGATAAACTGACGGCGAAGTATCTCAATTTCAAAAATTGAAAAAAATGAAAAATAAATATTAAGACGTATATAGGTAATTCAGGTGAATATTTTTAGTTCTTATAAGTTTTTTATTTGGACTCTTATTTTACCAGATAAAAAATAAAAAAGAAAATTTTTAACGCTATTAAATTAATTATATTTTAGTAATCATTCTAGGGTAATGGCACCAGTGAAAGAACTGCCACCAGTGAAAGAACAAATTGAACATTTTCCATAATAATTTAAAAATTATAGTTTTTATTCTGTTAATTATTATGTTTTTAGGGACTTAATTACTTCTAAACCTTGTATATAACATAGCATCAGATTTAAAATGCAGATTACTTTCAAAAATAATTATTTAAAAATTTAGTAGGTTACGTACACCTTGTACTAAAAGAACATCGCTCTGAACACGTCATTTTAATTTTTATATTTCTTCTATAAAAACTGCTTTAATTGATGTCTTTTTTTTCTAAATTAACTTAAGAATGTCTCTAAATTATTTTCTTTGGTAAAAAAAACTCAATTATTTATCAAATATTATTATTAAATGCAAATTCCTTTACTGGGTTTGCATTTGATCACTTTCCAGTGAAAGAATTTCATTTATTTGCATGCAAAAGAACAGTCCGAAGTAGCTGACAAATGATATAATATTTGACATTGCAAGTAATCAAAACATAAACAAAGAAATTGGTTAGAAGTGGTTAAACACTTAAAACACTATTTTAGGGTACTTAGTCCAGAAAATATTCATAATAGTAAGTTTTGAACTTAATTTTACAACATTTGTGAATTTTTTTCTACCACAATCTGTATTTTTATGCATTAATTTAACATAAATAATATTTGTTCTTACACTGGAGGGATCCAAATTCTTTTACTGGTGAACGTGTTCCTTTACTGGTGAAATAGGTATGTTTTACTTATTAATTAAAATTTTTAATTATGATTCACATTTATATAATTTAAATTTGACCGTCATATTCTACACTTAAGAAATTATTGAAAAAAAATTTACCAGACCATTTTCGGTATTTGCATTCAAAAAGAATTAATGATAAAAGTATACAATTCCTTAAATGTTCTTTCACTGGTTCCGTTACCCTACGATATCTCGTGAACGGTCGAACTAAAAAATTTCAAATTTTACTTATCTTCGTAAAAATTATTACTAAATCTATCTAAATCATCAAAATAGTAAAAAATATTAATTTGTTATGTTTTTTTTAATAAAAACTTAATTACGCCTGTCTTAAACTTTGGAGAAAGAAACTCAGCGATGAAGTTTTGACTTTTTAAAACTTCTTGATATACAATTGATCAACAAAACATAATCAAGTGTCACTTAAATTTTCATTAAGTTTTCTTGAAAATTATAGCTTTGACAACAAATTGTTTAACGAAATTACCAGTGCGCTGAGCGTGTTCATTGATCTTATTCAGGAAAACGAGAGTTGCTGTTGGTATTTTGGAAAAAATAACCAAACATACAATTTGTTAAACGAAATATTTAATGATAATAATTAATAATAACAAAAAAATATTTCATTGAACCATATTTAAATATACTTTTTTAATATTGATAAACATTGAAGTTTAAAATATGTATATCATTTTGGGATTAGATTATTTATTTTAGACTTTTTTGTTGCACGTTTTATTAAATTTTTGTAAAGTAGTTAAATCAGTGAATTTGTCACGAATTTACTTTTAGAGAGTATAGTTCTTGTAATAAAATGTTTTAGAAAAGTTGTATTTTCCACCGCGGAACCATAAAATATTACCTGCGAAGAAAGGGGTTTTAAGGGATTCACGTTTTATTTGCATTTACAATATGTTTGCGTTTCTTACAGTGCAGCACTTTAAAGCAAAAAGTAAGAAACATATGTTCTCCAGATTTTCAATAAATAAAAAAAATTTACCTTTTGAAGACGCTATTACCCCAGGTCAAGTACCCCCAGGTCTAACGCTTAAAATTGTTATAATAACAAGTTAAATAATTTAGTTAATTTTGGTATAAGAACAGCTGTGTATGTTTTAAATATATGAAATATTATACATTGTTTGTAGACAGTATTATAAGGTGCAAACTTTAGAGTATAGGAAGTGTTGAATGCTTTACGTATATTAAATTGTTTAAATAATTTTATAGAATAATATTATTTAATAGCTAAGTCTAAAATAAATTACTTAAGTCGAACAAGAAATATTTAAAATGCAATGTTTGTCAGTACTAAACAAAATATATATCTGAATATGGTTCAATAAAATGTTCTTTTATTTATTGCAATTATAATTAATTATGATATCATTAAATATTTCGTTAAACAAATTGTATGTTTGGTTATTTTTCCAAAATACCCATAGCAACTCTCGCTTTCCCGAATAAGATCAATGAACACGCTCAGCGCACTGGTAATTTCGTTAAACAATTTGTTGTCAAAGCTACAATTTTCAAGAAAACTTAATGAAAATTTAAGTGACACTTGATTATATTTTGTTGATCAATTCTATATCAAGAAGTTTTAAAAAGTCAAAACTTCATCGCTGAGTTTCTTTCTCCAAAGTTTAAGACAGGCGTAATTAAGTTTTTATTAAAAAAACATAACAATTTAATATTTTTTTACTATTTTGATGATTTAGATAGATTAAGTAATAATTTTTACGAAGGTAAGTAAAATTTGAAATTTTTTAATTTGAGCGTTCACGAGAGATCGTAGAATGATTACTAAAATATAATTAATTTAATAGAGTTAAAAATTTTCTTTTTTATTTTTTATCTGGTAAAATAAGAGTCCAAATAAAAAATTTATGAGAACTAAAAATATTCACCTGAATTACCTATATACGTCTTAATATTTATTTTTCATTTTTTTCAATTTTTGAAATTGAGATGAATTTTCGACAGTTATCTCATCTTGTTAGAAAAGAGACCATCAACGCCGTCGAGCGCTAAGGCAGTTGTTGCATCCAGACCCTCATTTGTCGATTAAAAGAAATTTTATAAAAATATAATGTATATAAATTTATTTAAAATTATAGCTTTAACAATAATAAATAATTTTTTAATTTTATCTTTTTACGAAATTACTTTACATCAACTTCTTTTTCTTTTAAATTAAATAAATATCTACTTATTTATTGAGATGTACTCCTCAGAAGATTGAAAGCAGAATAGGCTAATTTTAAAATCTGGAAAATTAAGTACTGTTTAAAATTTATCACCCAATTTTTACATCACTGAAAAAACGGTATTCTTATTTTAAGAATTATTCTTGACGCCTATTTAAGAATGAAATATTCTTATATTAAGGATATAATATTCCTAAAATAAAAAGAATATTCTTCATCTAAGAACACTGAGAAAATTAAATGGCTATAAATATAACTAATTTTAGTTAAAACTTACCGACGAGTGAGGCTGTTAGAATAGCACCTGCAAAGTGCGAGTTTATTTCTAACCAAGTGAATTCGGTTATGAGTTTCTGTTGATATTTGACAAGTTTCTATGTTATGGTAGGTAACTGTCACTTGGTTAAAAACATTTTGTGAAACTCAACTCGATTGTGACAGCAAGTATTATTTATTTCCTTTTAACTATGTCTTATGTAGTTTTAAATACGTTCCTTTTAACATAGGTATATTTGTACAACTCGGATAGAGGTTAATTTTTTCAGTGAAGCTCATTCTTACATTTAGAAGCATATATATTTTAAAGGATATGAGAAAATATTCTTAATTTAACAATGTGCTTCTTATTTTAAGAAGATTCTTCTTAATTTAAGAATGCTATATCCTTAATATAAGAATATTTTATTCTTAAATAGGCCCCAAGAATAATTTTTAAAGTAAAAATACCGTTTTTCAGTGCGCGCTGAAAAGAATCATTTTACAATTTACCATAACAAAAGTGTTTGTAGACATGGTTACCATTGAGCCTCCAGATAATTTGAATGGTTTACGAGCTCGAATCATTATAATTATCAAAGATATTTTGGAACTTTTACTTAATGAGTTCCAATTTAATTGATATACTGAATTTGCGATATCCATGCTCTATAAATAAAAAGTACTTTTTTTAAAGTATAACTTTTATTATAAGTTTCCAATTTGTCAATAAGGAAATTAATTCCCAATATATTCTATATAGATTGAAAAACATTTAGCTGAAAAATTTAACTGACATTGGGCAGTTAATTTTATACTATTTTTCTTGCAGTTAAAAATTAGTAAGTAGTTCAGTTTACTATAAAATATGTAATAAAATTTTATTATATGTATCAAATTCTAACAACAACTTCAAAATCTTATAACATTCCTAGGTTCCTTAACTAACTTCATCATAGTCAAAATACAATTTTTTAAATTCAATTCAGAACTTATTGAATTACGCAGAGTATAGTTGAAAAGTATAATCAAACCTATCACTTTCCTATATTGAGTCTGTCAAATTTCACTGGTTCATCAGCCAGCTGAATCACTTATCAGTTAAAATTTCACTAATACAATTTATTATATTAATAATAAATATTTTTGGAGTGTATAAATACCTAATTTTTTACATACCTTGCAGATCAGCTGTTCTCCGAACCAACAATAAAACAAGATTTCAATGATGTAATCATTTAAAAAAATACACATAAACCAAAAATGTGATGAAAACAATTCAATTTTTACCAAATGGAAGCTTATCAGACCCAGACTAGATGCAGTTACACAAAATTGACCAAACATTATCCAAGAAAATATTTCATTTAACGCATCAACTATTCTAAAAATATTAATATAATTAAAAGGTGTTTAAATTTAAATGAAATAATAAATAAAGTTAATAAATATAATATTAAAAAAATTGTTAATAAATTAATTATTAGCTAAATAGTTTATTAAAACATTA
This sequence comes from Ganaspis brasiliensis, assembly GCA_037103525.1. Lineage (NCBI taxonomy): Eukaryota > Metazoa > Arthropoda > Insecta > Hymenoptera > Figitidae > Ganaspis > Ganaspis brasiliensis. The sequence continues at coordinate 2,228,963 of JAZKLR010000050.1, read as the reverse complement.
ATTTTGTAAATTAAAAATAAAGGAATTTTTTAGCTTTCAAAAAAATAAAATATTGAATTTATAATTTTAATCTCCAAAATTAATGTTTTAATAAACTATTTTTTATAACATACACGCTGAAAAAACTTGAATTTTTATCTCATTATTTATTATGATATTTTGAGAACTTTTGGTCAGTATAACTTTGTAATAACTTATGGAAAATTACTGAATGATATGAGTCTCTCAATATATAATGTTTCAATTAAATTACATTACTTACTTCATTAAATGCAAATGATGTATTACCCAGTCCTTTATTATCCTTAATTCATATTGATCGATTAATGTATGGTTTAAATTGAATGAAATGTGTAAACGGTGTTGAAATATTTCTAATTGTGTACAAATTCTCTTTATCGTTCTAATCAAAAACATATCAGTGGCAGCAAGAATCACTGTTGTTGTAAGTAGAATAATCATTTCATAAAAATATGTGAAGATATAGATTATTTTATTCTCCAAACTAAAAGGAATCGGAAGAGTTGCGTAAGGTAATTTTTTCTCTGAACTTAATAAAGGTCTCAGACACAAATACAACGAACAAAGGCAAGCTATAGCTAGTATTGAAATTATTTGTTTTCTGAAACAAAATATTGAATTAAATTAAAGACTATTTTAAATAATTTTAATAAATACTTTTTTTAGGTAAGCTTTTCAGGTTTTGTCATAATGCTCCTTCAAATACGTTTACATATGTCATATATTAAAAAGAATTGTATAGGGGAGAGTAGTCAGAGTTGGAAAGTGGTCAGAGTTGGACAGTGGTCAGAGTTGAATCATCGCGTTTATTTTGTTTTATCACAGTAGATCCATATGTCGTTGTGTGTAAATATTTGTTAGCAATACCAGCAAACTTTTTACATGGATTGCAGTGAAGTGTGCGAACTATATAGACGTATTAAGCGAGTCCATGTTATACGCTTAACAAAAAACTTTTTTGTAGTTTCAAAATTAGATAATTAAATGTAGAAGAAATATGCCAAAGACAAATTAAGTTGACTAAAATTGTTCATTAAGATGTTATACGAAAATGTGGAAGGTAATTTGGTGTTTGTATAAAGCGTTCATGGTGTGTGTGTGTGTGATATGAAGCTAACCTGCGCTTAAGTCAAGGTTGGTACACCAAAAATTTTGCAATTCTGAAGCATTTTTGCAATGAAAATGAATTTGTTAACTTAAAAAGGTGTCAAAAACTTCATTTCTATTTGAAAGAAAGAAAATTCAAATTTTTGGTAATACTTTTTCACTTTCAGATCAATTTCGCGATACAAGAGGAAATATGATTTATTTCAATTTCATGTTTCCTTTTGTCATTTTCAAATGTATTTAAGTGTTATTCTATCATGCGAAGGCAAAGATATTGTCATTTTTAATCATTTATCTTCATATTTAATTGATTTTCTACAGTGACCCAACTCTGACTACCATGTTCAACTCTGACAACCTTTTTTTTTTTTTAATTGCCTATAACTCCGAAACTTATGGTCCAAATTTTTTGCAATGTTTAGCAAAAACATTGCATTTTAGTAGAACTTTCCAATAATATAAGAGACATTGCAAAATTCGGTCTACAGGAGAATTTAAAGAGAAAAGTCAAAACTATATATCCAAGTCTGACTACCCTCCCGTACTCAAAAACTAATAAATATAAAATATGAAGAAATGTATCACCTGTCACAATTTTCACTCTTCTTAAGTATATTTTTTTCTTTTTGATCGCGAGGTAAACAAATATTTCCCTCAAACATTCTATTAACAGTAATGATTTTATCCCTCCTTAAAATAAAATTCAACATTTTTATGTTGGATCCAAGAATAGTGTAAAGTAGTAATAAATTTTCTGTTGATGAATTTAAATCTTTTGAAAGTTGTAAAATATAGATCAATAAATATGATATAAATAAGATTGCCATTGTGCAAATTAACAAGCTGTAACTTCGATAGATCCTTGACATCAATTTTGAATTACAAGTGTCAGGTTTCCAAATACCGACAATTTTAAGCATGACAATTAGAATATTTATCACTTCCATTTTTTGTGCTAAATAATCATTAAGAAAGAATTTTATTTGTTTGTATTATTATTTATCGTAATGTTCTAATGACATCAAATTATTTTAGTACTTAATTAATAATAATGAAGAAGTAAACTGGATTCCGGATTCAAATTTAGTAGTATACTTACTCTACTAATAATAAAAATTATTCTCCTTTTTTCGTTTTAAGCAAAATACAAAATGTATAAAAATAAACCAATTTAAAATTTTAAACAACTTTAGATATATGTAGATATTAATTTCAATTATATCCAAATCGTAACTATAAATATATATATATCATACCGAAAATTAAATTTAAATATAAAACTGAGAATGATTCTTAAAAGAACAAGATCAAGACTAGAAGAAGTGAAAAACTCTACTGAAGAATTGTGTATGCCAATTTTAGGGTAGATTAGGTTTCGCTACATTTATAGTTTTCAAATATTAGATAAATGTATTTGTTTGATAAGTTCCAAAAGTTTTAAATACTATTTTGCTCAAGTACATACATTGAAAGTTTAACTCAAATATTAATTATGTGCCATTATGTATATAACTTTCAAAAACACAGTAATAACAATCGAAGGTTTATCTTACGTTTCATTGTTGATTTATAATAATAACAGAAAACTTGTTAAAATGCTTTCACAATATCTTTTTAATACCAAAGCACCTTGCGTGTACCATTATTATTAGACATCTTTTATTATAAATGCACATGTTCCTGAACTCATAAAATACGTAATAATTATACTGACAATAATGATTGTTTTTTATCTTAATGATTGTATACACATAGCACAAAGTTTTTCATTTAGTCTGTACGTAAAAAACTTATAAATTCTCATTATTACGAATAATTTGATTTTCATTAAACATTTCGATATTTATCATGTTTAATTTATCCAAAGAAAAATCAAATCTGAAAATAATCCTGTTTTTTAATCTTTTAAACTAACTCAATTATTAATATTGGATTCATTAATTTCTGCAAATAACAGTCCAGTATTGATTTCATATTAAATTAGGAAAATAGGCATTGATGTGTAGAAATCAGTATGCATTCTTTTCTCAAAGTTCATTTCTCTATGTCTAAAATTGTGGATTATAACTTTTTCTTACTTTCATTTAAATTATTTTTTTAAAGAATATAGTTATGATACTCTGTAATAATACTATTATAATCTTATATTTACAACCTTTTATTAACATAAAATATATATATATATATACCTACCTATATTAAAAAATAGTCAAGATTATATTTTACGTGAAAGCGGAGAAACTGACAATTTGATTTTAAATTCCTATACTGATATATTGTATATATATATATATATATATATATTAATTAAATAAATAATTTGTTTTTTAAATTAATCTAATTTCCATAATTGACATAAACATGTTTGACGAATGTTTTAAACTTTCTTTATTAAAAGTAGAACATTTTTTGTTGACCATAAGTGTGTTTTGAAAACAGCTTTCTCAACTAACCAGAATGTATCGCGCATGGAATTACTTTCTCTTAAAAATTTTACATAAAAGTAATTATTAAAAAAATTTTAGCAATGTGTTTTATACTTTTTAAGAGTATTTAAAAATATTTGACTCACTCCTATGTTATTTGCGCCAGGATATTTACAATTTACTGAATGTTAATTCTTTACTTTCAATGCGCAGAGAGAGTCACTAATGCAAAGATCAACTCTATAATAGCACAAGACTTGAACGTAAATCATTTAAACTAATTTGCATTTTGAAATTCACAGCAAATCAAAAACAAAGAAATTTCAAAATAATTGATTATAATAATGATTATAATAAAATTAATTAGTTTTACACTTTTTTCGACGAAAAATATGAAATTTGTTTAGAAAAAATTTGTATTATTAAATTGTTATACTGAAATAATTTAAATGCTGGAATTAAGGCTTTTCGCAGAAATTAAAAACCTATTTAAGTTTAATGAAAGGAATTTCCGGTTTCCATAACCAATCTTCTTTTTGCCGCTTTTTTCATCCTTTTATTACATCAAGAACTTGATTCCTGGAGATATTAAATCTTGCACAAATCTCAACATAATGAGATCAAAACGATTAAGTTTCATGTTTTCAAATAACCTCTGTCAGTATAATTAAAAATCAGTCATATAACTATTGAGAGTAATTGAAAAACATCAATTAAACAGAAATACCTCTAAGTATAAAATACGATTTACACCATTTGTGCATTTTTTCGTTTATACTTTGCTTATCAGTCTAGAAATTATTATTAAAAAAAAAGCAAACAGAAGGGGTGCATTTTTACTATATTTGGTTGTTATTAACCCTTTTTACGCTCTAAAATTCTCCCATTTGACAATAAAAGACTTCCGTGAAATCGAAACCTCTGTCACTCGATCGGTGTACAGAAACTTATTGGAAATTACACGAAAGATTTGCTTCTAGACCGTGGAGAATCAAAAATCAAATAAAAAAGGGGCGTATGGGTAAAGTCCTATTAAATCGACAGAAGGTGAAATTATTGGGCGCGATAAAAAAAGGGTTCGCGATTCTTCTTTAAGGGACAAAAGTCGTTCTCCTTAATTAGGTAATTTATTGGCAGAGAAACTTTCTCATTGGCCAAATCGATTACTCTCCTTGAAATAGATACGAAGCATGAAAAATTTATCAAAACGTATAATACATGTTAACAAGCCAAAGTTGTTATCTTTGGCACAAAAGGGGATTAATGGAAATTTATAAGTTGCAGCAAATTCTGCGGATATGTACAATGTATATGTATAGGTATCTCTACAAAATACATTAGGGTGTCCGATCAAAATGACATTTTTGAATTTAATCCATTTCCATCCCTCATTTTGTCACAAATCAAAAAAAAAAATCGATACCTACGTATTTTTTTTTTAATTTATAACTAGTGGTGCTTGTATGCTATTGAAATTTTGCATGGGAAAGAAACTTTCTTTCGTAGATTTCCTGTGGAATCGTTAAAAATCAATATTTTTTTACAGGACAACTCTGCTTCTTTTCATAAATATTCACAGAATAAAATCAAATTATTTACACATGAGACTTGTTAAGTTTACTATTTTTTACAGGACCCGAAAGTTGCCCAAAAGTAAACCAAAATAGGTTATAATATTGTCAAAAAATATTAATTCTAAAACAACGATTTTCAAATCGCTGATTACAAATCTGAAGTTAGATTTCAAAAATTCAAAATGTCGAATCCAATATGGCGGACATGGAAATTTAAAATAATTAATCAATTTCAATGAAATTTGGTATCAAGGGGTTTGTGAGGTCCCTAACCACAAATTTGAAATTAGATTTGACAAAAAATAACACAAAATAAGTAATCACAAAATGACGTAAAATTCTATTGCAAAGATATTTAAATAATATGACTGTTCATTGCACTCTTTGTAAACGGTATTCAAACTTTTTATGTAAGAACGACGTATGAAACTAGGTTAATGAACTATATGGTAAGAATACACACATTTCATTTGTAGTGTAAGAAACTTTTTATCAGAAGCTCGATTAATTCGCGAAGTGAAAAATCCCACGATTGTTATTTCCTTGTGTGTAACTTGCGTCACGTAAAATTATTTATACTTTCTACTACACAAAAACTAGGTGAAACTGTTACATCTCTTATATGTATCTTTGCATAAATCTTCAGTTAAACCCCTAATGTACCAGGATATCTGAAATTCGGACATCAGTTTTTAAATATTGATATTTTTAAACAAAAATAAATATCTAAATGAATATTAAAAAATTATAACAAAACCAGTTATCAAAAGAAAAAACAAGATACTTTTTAAATAAAGATCGTTTTTGTCTTCAAACGGCATACTTTAGACCACTTTAAATAGTTGCAAAAACGGTCGTAAAATTTACCTGCATCAATTTTCTTCATTTGTTTTTTTCTGTGTTGAACTTCCGGCAAAACAATGTCTACAATATTTTAACTTTTATATTTTTATGGAGTCATCTATATCTATATAATGTATATATATATATATATATATATATATATATATATATATATATCATCTACATACGGAATGTGGAACCTTTTATATGAAGCACCCACAAAGATAATTATTATTTTTAGAATTGCATGGATTTTTAAAGGAAAAATATGATCTGTCTGCCGAGTTTACGATCGGCTGATAGTTTATCGTCGAAGGTGTAACACACCTAACTGTACCCAATTCCCCCTCTATTCCTGACATTCTCCTTCTCTTTATTATTTTATCCAATTTTTTCGACCTTTTAGCTGACATTGGCTTTTATCATAAACAATAGTTTCTGTTCGGCTATATTGTAAAAAATTATCTGAATTTTCATCAACGAAAATCATATTTTGTATTGTTATCATCATCTTTAGATCAATTTGAAAATGGAAACCCCTCTGAGTATACTAATCCCATTTAAGATGATTTAACCTCCCTGATGGCTTTTGAACCAGAACAGAAAATCTAGTATTTTCAATTATCTTTCAAAATATCATTGCATCAAAAATAAAACAATATTTACAAGCCTGACAAGAAGAAAATGTCTTTAGGTATAATTGCTTCTTAATAGATTCTTACAATCTTTTTAAACATAAATTAGTCCAAATTTTGTCTCTGCAGTAAAAAGTTACTCATTGAGTGACTACTATTTTAATTACTTGTGACTAACTTTAAGCTATTTAAAGTGCAAATTATCATAATTTTTATTCCGTTGATTTGGCTCACACATTTTTAAAAATGACTCACATTTTTTAAAAACTTTTAACTCATGTAAATCCAAAGTTTCTTTTATGCTTGGATGTTAAAAACTACAATTATCATGTCAAAAGAAATTTTTTTGTTTCAAAGTAAAAGCTTTATCTGAGTGAACAATTAATTAAAAAAAACGCAATGGTCATTACACAAAAAGACTATATATGCAGAAAAAACAAGATAAAAAAAGGCGCCTAACTTTTTCTCTTCTTTTTACACATAGTGATCTAAAGTTTATTGCCCAAGGCTAATTTTAGATGCAGATAAATATTACCTCCAATTGGAGCTAATAATTATCCACATTTTTTTTTTCTTTATAATAATTTGATATCTATTTTCCAAAGCTGGTGTATTTTTGTATAGCTGTATTCCTGTTTAAGGTGCTTAACTATGTTCTTGTAAGAATATATATACAACACACTTACACACCTGTAGTAGAGCTCTGGTCTCTTTCCATTCCTTCCACTCGTAGAGTGGAGCCGCATACTTTCTTACCATGGAGTGTACACCTTTTTCAAAACGAGTCGAGACAGTCCTCGCCAGTGAAGAAAGTCCTGTCCGGGCCAAGGTTTCGACGTCAGACGATGTGGCCATCTTTTCTGTGTAATTTTGTGTGATGTAGTTTTTAATAGCAATTAGTGAACACGTGTCTACGTTAAAATGACTTGATATTTGTGCCAAAAGTTTAGGATACGGATTAACGCATGAGAGGTAAAAAGCTAGAAAGTCATTCCTATGAAATCATCTTTTGTGCTCCATGTGACCATATTGTAGAGTTCAAATTTCGAGAATGTCTTGCCATAGAATCTCTCTAGATTAGTTAAAGTCTTTACTTATATTCGAGTAGGTACAAATTTTTACTGTTTCAAAATAGTAAAAATATTTGTACGAATGTTTTTACTATTTCGAATTAGTACAAATGTTATTATTATTATTACTTTAGGTATTACCATGAACCAATGGGTATTACTATATATTACGAATAAGTACACTGAGAAAGTTTAGATGTCAAATTTTACAGAAAAGTTCGGTAACTCGGGGAAGTAATGTTTTTTAATTATTCATATGAATAATTTTTAATTTAATAATTTTTAATTATTCATAATTAAAAAACATTATGTACATAGGTACGTATTACTTAAATAATGTAAAAGCAGAACAAAAGCAGAAAGTTTTCTGAAAAATTACTTGACTTTATGTTACTTTTAAGCAGAAAGTCAAATATTTTATACAAATTTTAGGTTAATTGTTCTATTACAAAAATTAAAAGTTACGAAAATGACCTTATGTTCCCGAATTGGCAGACTGTTTTGTAAAATTCCATATAAATATTTTTCCCGTGTACAAATGTTCACTAATTTGAATTAGTAAGAATGTTTACTAATCCGATTGATGGTTTGCAATAGATTAATAATACCTGACTATTTGAATAAGATAAACCAACTATTTGATCAAATATATTATTGCTTAAAAACAAAAGTTAAACAAATTAGTAACATTTTTACTAATTTAGATTTACTAATTACTTACGATTATGGAAAAATGATATTGAAATGAGCATTTCATTATTTAAAAGTATAACATTTTTATTTATATAATTTTTATGCACAAAAGATGTTTATAAAATAATCCTACAGTTTCTATATACTAATAATTTACGTTATACACGTAAAATGAATGGATATTTATAAAGAATTGGTTACCTTATAATAATTGTTACATTTAACACACTCATTCTCATTTATACTTTTGCACTTTATTAATATTTGTTTAATTTGTAGAAAGTACAAAATTTTGTTAACTTCTCGTGTATTTCTTGAAACATAAAATTCACTTCCACAAGTTTTCTTAGTCTTATGTCTACAGATAGGCTAATTGGACGCGTGGTATTTTGTGATAATTATAATCTTGACCTAGTATCATGCAAATTTTATAACACGTGCCAAATTATTGAGGGTAACCCAACAGTGTTCTTACCGTTGATATTACAGTTCTTTATGCTGTACATCCTGTATATATATACAAAATTATCTTAAGTGTTTATTTTCATATGAAAGTAAAGGGTTTTACCTCCTTATCAAAAAAGTTTACTTCACCTTCTTCTTCTTCTTATTTTTCCTCTTCTTCTTTCTTTTTCTTCTATTCTTCATCTTTCCTTAATTATCGAATTCTCTTATCATGATTACCCAAATCTATCCAAGTTCGTAAAAGAATCGTAACACTTTTCATTGTCTTCAAAATTACATAAACGGACATTTTTCTAAATCTAAGCCACCATGCTTTGCAGTCTATCAGAAATACTCCATTCAATCACGAATGTCATAAATAATACAATATATAATGAAGGAAATCATATAATTGTTTTTGCAGGTCATCATCATTACCTACATTCTTATACAACATTCCCCCTCCCCTCTCTCATAATGATAGTCACCTCAAAGAAACAATGAACAGGCAATACAAATTCTGAATACCAAGTTTATAAATAAAGCAATGGTATTATATTTATACATTCCCAATAAGAAACTTTTTTCCCAGCAAGATATCTATGTTTATAATAATCGTGTGTGGAAATGAAGTGAAAAGTGAATCACCGACTTGATCGATAAAAAAAAATGAATATTATACAGATGAAGAGGTGAAACCTTGTCAGTCATTCATGGATCATCTGTCATATCCGGGCTGACGTGCATTGAGAATTCCACGCGTGTAGCGTAAGAGGGTAACGGTTTTTTCCTTAGATTAACAGTCTAGGACGTAAGACTCGCAAGACCAGTTGAAACAGTTACTTACATTGCACGCGTAAGTGTGTTTTGCTCATGCCGACTGACGGATGCTGTAAAATCTCATTTATGTACCCTACATATGTTTTTCCTAAACGGGTAACGTTATTTTTTAACAACATGTGTTCTGCTTGAGACACAAATGATTCTGAGAAATGTTTTTGAGACAGGTAGTATTGGACACATTTTATCGGCCCGAGAGCAACTGCGATTTCTTGACCTAGAGACTTCAATGCCCGCATGCAAAATATCTTTCGGCAAATCTCTTCTACAATATGCATTTGGATCTTTTCGTTCTAGGAAAAATCTTGCGTTTTACAGACTTTATAATAAAATGAGGAATTTTTTAGTTTTACATTACCCCTTATTATATTCTGCCTGTAATTGGAGTTTAATTATACTGCGCAGAAGGTGTGAATTACGAGCTTCTTTTCATCAGATGTTGCATAATAATCAAGTAATTTTATATTTCATACACCTTTGCTTTATTCTTGTATACATAGTCGCGCACTGTTCTATAAAATTAGTTCTCAACGGCAAATATAATAGAGTGTCAAAAAAAAATTGAAAGGCAAGACATTTTATTGCTTTTCATGCTAACTTGCCTATTTCTTTAATTATATTTATTCTCGAGACTATACAGCTGCCAGGACAGATAGAAGGAAATCATTTCGAAAGAAATTCTCAAGCACGATCTAATTTTTATTTGTATTATTGCTTGCAGTAATCAATGAGTGGAAAACTGTTGTTCAGATTTTGCAATTAACAGTCGCATTCTTAATCGCTTGAGTTTATGATTCATTTGAGGTTTTTAATTTATTATGGGTCGTAATAGAATTAGTAGATTTTCACTTGCAGATAATTTATGTTCCAATATAAGTCTAAAATAGATGATTGATGATTATAAATGGAATTTCTTGGGAAAAACAGCAACTTTTATAACTTTCGCAAAATTAGGTCTTTTTAAAAATGAATCAAAAGGCGTTGTTACATCTCAATAAATAAATAATTGATGAAATTCAAATTTTGAGTTTATTTCTGAGACATGAAAAGATGAAAAATTATATTATTGGATTGCTCTAAATTAGTCATCAAGTGCATTAGGATTTTTCAAGTTCGATGACTTTCTGTATCAAATGATATTATATACAATTCTATTACATATGTCAAGAAAATTAGTAGTTATACATATACGAGGGTAGAACGCGGAAGCTCTTTACCTCCACGCATGATGGTCTCGAAAAATTATACTAACAGCGAGACGTCACTTGCTATTACTTTGTTATTTTCCGGTGAATATATTATCTTCGTACAAATTAAGAACTGTTTTCTTAATCTTCAAATTAAATATAGTGTTTAAAAATAGAGATTACAAAAAACTAATTGTACAATATTTAAATAATAATTGTATACACACATTCGAATTGTAGCGGATAAATATTATATATTTTGTTTTAAATAAGAAAGTGAATTCCTTTGAATTTATAACAAAAGTTTAGACGAATAGCTCGTAGTGCGGTTTCTGTCGTCTAACGGCTTTTCTTTAGCTGAACTATATAACCTATTTAGGACAAACTGTATACCGAGTCAATAAAATTCCATTCAACTCGAGCGAAATATTGTAATTATTGTTAATATTTTTTTTTTTTATTGTAAACATTCTTTAATATCCGTTTACCCTCGTAAACAATACATTTAAAATATGCATTAATTTTCTGTATAGGTACACACGAGAAATCTGTTTTATATTTCCTTGAAATTTGATCGCATACTATTTGTACCTAGTTGTGCAATTATGGTTCAATGAACTAAAACTTTTAGCTTCGTTTTTTGAAGAATCTCATTAAAGTCTGTTTTCCTTTTCATATTCTTATATTAACAAAGAAAAAGAATAGATGACAATACAATTCCACGTAAAAAACAAACGCAAAAGAGAATTTTTACGATCGTTTTTGTTTGTATAAAGTGCTCTTAAGATGAAAAATTTTCTTCTTTTGGGACTAAAAAGCCGTTTATTTTAATGAGTACAAAATAAATTTTCTAAAATATATTGTACAGTAATTATAAAATCAAGTCTACCTACTTGGACAAAAAATTATAAGAACGGAACTTTGAACAAAAACAGTAATCTTTAACATTCAAGCTATAAAACTATTCTATGCCAGAAGAATTTTTCGAATAAAATTATCTAGGACCGGTTTATTCATATAGTGATTTCAAGAAAATGTGCAGTATGCAGTTTGTGCATGTATAAATAACCTGTATAGTTAAATTAATGGCTTTTTTCATATTCGTCGCAATCTAAGCGTAACTAAGTTCAATGCTAATATGTATACGCTGCCATGCTTCAGAAAGCAAATCAAAATAAATTGGATAAGAAGATACTTAAGGAATTAGTACTTTAATCCAAACTACATTTCCATGAAAAGATATTTTACTTTTTATTACTATTCGGTTCTACTCTCAAAGAATGTAACATTAAAATCTTTTAACTGCATATACTTTCCTTGACTTATAAACTATATGGATTTGATGCAATAATAATCATTTATATAAAAGAGGTATCTTATTTTAAATGAAAGAAACTTCAAGTGAGAAATATAATCTTGTTTTTGGACACTGAGTTATTTAGGAAAGAGCCTAAGAATGTTGTTTTTTTAAAATTAAAAATGCATTATTTAATGTATAAATGTTTACAGCAAAGAGAAGTTAAGGAAATGTGATTTTTCATTACATATATGTAAATACAAGATTATCATTCTTATTATATAACTTAGATGGAGATGAGGCTTTGAACTCAAGTTATGAAAGTACTATGAATAGGTACAATATCTTCCATCAGTTTCTCACCATCTTTAATACACTGCCTTCAATTTTATACAAATACTGTAAAATCCATTATTTATCAAAAATCAACACATTCAGTAAAAGAAATGTATTAACAAAAAAACTACTTAATACAACATGTTTCAATATCTTCAGGTCATTATCAGGTTTATATTATTTTTCAGGGACCGTCTCGAAAGTAATTTGGTTCTTTTGGAGCCATACGAGATATTTTACGAGATATTCTTTCAAAATATCTCGTAAAATCATTTTACTTAAGGCTGATCAAACCTGTAAAGAAAAATGTTCTCACCTGATTTCAATATTGACGTCTCTCACTCTTAAAAGACAAAATAAATTAGTTGATTTTGATTTATTAGAAACAAATATTTACTAATTTATTTCATCATTTAAGAGCGAGAAGCGTCAACATTGACATTAGGTGAGAGCATTTTTCTTCACAGGTTTAATCAGCCTTAAATACTCAAATCAATTCTTCAAATGTAAGACAAATAATAGTTTTAGAGAGTGGTATTAAAATTTCAAAATTAATTTTCAATTTCTTGCTATTTCACTTGACCCGTAATTCGAACCGCAACAAAGTAATTACGTTTCGAATTTCGGGTAAGCCAAAAAGTAGAAAATTGAGAATCAATTTTGAAATTTTGACAACGTACAACTATTATTTGTCCTACATTTTTGATAAATTGATTTTAATTTTTAAGGTAGTTGTTCGGTCGGGAAAATGTACACTGAGAAAAATGAGTTAGCTACTATATGGATAGCTAATTTTTAGCTGTGGTAGCTAATATTTAGCTGTTTCAGCAAACAAAATTAGCTGTGAAAGCTAATTAATAGTTGTGTTAGCTAAAAAATTAGCTATCCATATAATAGCATTTAAAGTTAGCTAAGGTACGGAACGATCATAAAGTTCTTAAAAAAAAGAGTTGTGTTACTTTGTTTTTTATTATTGGAATTTCGTGAGAAAAAAAATTAATGCAAGAAGGGTATAGGTAGCATGACAAAAGGGGTCAAACGCCAATTTTTCAAATTTGAGATTTTTTAATTAAAAAATCAAAAAAATTCATTTACACATTATTGGAAAAAGATTTTCTTTTGAATTCCGTTTTTAAACCGATATTTAAACAAAATTGAACTAATAATTACATACATTTTTACCTACAATCACAAATCAATTGAAAAACAATGGAAGTGTAAATTGTATAATAATATATAACTAAGGTTAAAAAATCTGAAGAAATTCTAATTTTACGACGAATTTGCCACTTAAATGCAAAAAATACTTTATATAAGAAAGAAATTTATAACATTAAAAACTATTAGGGCCCCCACAGCACCGAAAATTTTCTGAGAATTTATTAAAGATTTATTTGCAAACTTCGGAATATTTAGTTGCAAAGCTTAGTGAAAATTGTGTAAAGATTTAAATGTCCCGATTAAATAAATGTTTAGCGTAAAAGTTGACTGAAGATTTAAATTAAATTTTCGTGAAATTTTTGTCGCGAAAGTTTCCTGAACATTTAAATTACATTTTCGTGAAATGTTCGTCGTAAAAGTTGACTGAAGATTTAAATTAAATTTTCGTGAAATGTTTGTCGCAAAAGTTGATTCAACATTTAAATTAAATTTTCGTGAAATTTTTGTAGTGAAAGTTGACTGAACATTTAAACTGAATTTTTGTGAAATGTTTGTCGCAAAAGTTGATTCAACATTTAAATTAAATTTTCGTGAAATTTTTGTAGTGAAAGTTGACTGAACATTTAAACTGAATTTTTGTGAAATGTTTGTCGCAAAAGTGGATTGAACATTTAAGTGAATATTTGCTAAATGTTGAGCGGAAAGTTGACCAAATAAAAAAAATTATATTAAATAGAACACATAGGAAATTGTAAGTTGAAAGATTGTATTAGATTAAGGATTTGTAAAACGTTACAGAATCTTCAAAATTTTATTCAATAAATGTGTTTATATTAATTTAATTACTGTTTAATTTACTTGTTCCCCTTCTATTTAATATAATTTTTTTTATTTGGTCAACATTCCACTCAACATTTATCAAAAATTCAGTTTAAATGTTCAGTCAACTTTCACTACGAAAATTTCACGAAAATTTAATTTAAATGTTGAAACAACTTTTGTGGCAAACATTTCACGAAAATTTAATTTAAATGTTGAAACAACTTTTGTGGCAAACATTTCACGAAAATTTAATTTAAATGGTGAATCAACTTTTGCGACAAACATTTCACGATAATTTAATTTAAATCTTCAGTCAACTTTCACGACGAACATTTCACGAAGATGTAATTTAAATGTTCAGGAAACTTTCGCGACGAAAATTTCACGAAAATGTAATTTAAATGTTCAGGAAACTTTCGCGACGAAAATTTCACGAAAATGTAATTTAAATGTTCAGGAAACTTTCGCGACGAAAATTTCACGAAAATTTAATTTAAATCTTCAGTCAACTTTTACGATGAACATTTATTTAATCGGGACATTTTAATCTTTACACAATTTTCACTAAGCTTTGCACCTAAATATTCCGAAGTTTGCAAATAAATCTTTAATAAATTTTCAGGAAATTTTCGGTGCTGTGGGGGGGGGGGGTGTGATATTAATATTTTAAAAAATAGTTGTAAAAAGGTACGTATTAACGTATAACAAAAATTTCCTTTCTTGAGTTCAAAAGAAACATTTAATTCACTACTTTCTTAAAAACAATCAAGGTTTTTTTTAACAAGCTTTTTTGCACTTGATTCGTCAATTTGTTAATTCAAAACTAGTTTCTCAATTTTGCTTTAAATTGTATACTTTTTTCACAGTTAACATTTAAAGAAAAAATTCACTTATGATGTAACCATAAAATATCACAATTTTTTTATATTTCTCGTTAATATGTAAGTTTAGCTAAACAATTTTTTTTTCTAGTTAAATATATCAATATCTCAATATCTCGAAACGGTTTTCTTAGTTTTGTTTCACATAACCAGTAAAATCTTTAAATTTGTTTTTTTCGCTTCCTGTAAAAACTTGAAATTGGCGCTTAACCCCTTTTGTCATGCTTTACCCTTCACATATATTTAGAATTAGTATTATTTTAGGTTAGAAAAACGTAAATGTGAAAAGCGATATTCAGTTTTAAAACATTTTGATATTAGCTATTATGGCATATCTAAAACTTTATTAGAATATTTCTACGACAGTTTTTCGTGCAGCCATATGTCTCATGAGTCTTTACTACTTCACAATATTTATTCAAAAATATATATTTGAAAAAAATCGATCTCTATTAAAATTACACATATGTTGATTATTTTATCATTTTTACTTCAATTTAGTGAAAAAAAACATTTCTCAAATAACACTTTAGAGATAATATGTATATCAAAGACGACCTTGGATCTGTACCTCTGACCTGTCAAACAAATACTGCCATCTTTCTTTTTGCTGCGCGCGCATTCCATGTTTCTAACGCACGTTTTATAATCCTTGCAATAGAGCTGTCCAGTGTGACGTCAGAAGGCGTCGGTAAAATCAAAATCTACGCTCAGTTTACCACCTCACCGAATATTTTACATTGAGCGTAATGTGATTTTGATCTAAAATTAATTTTATTTAATAAATTAACTTAGAATTACATCTTCTTGAATAGTAGTAGGCTATTGAAGTTATTCCGGAAATAATTCTCTAGTTTTTTTTCGACTGACAGCAGCTAAACATTTAAAATCGGAAGAATTACGCGATTGCTATATGTGACCGGCAAGAAATGAGATTATGTGATTTCAGGTGCTTTTTTGAAACGCAGTGATTTATCTGACAAAAAATTATAAAGAGCTCTAGTTTGTTCAAAACCTTTTATTTTAGATAATTATCAATAAAATATTAAAAGTGTACAGTAGTCTTTTATTATTGTGTTGTCGTTTTGTCATTCTATGTGTGAAACATAACCCCTATATTATACATAATTACAAAATATGTACAAATATACATTTTTATTTACACAAAAATACTTATTATTATGTTTAATAGAAAATTAGGGACATTTTTTGTAGGTTGACCTACTCCATTCCATAAATTTCTATCATTTCTACATCGGTTACAAATAATGCTTACAATATAGGGGTTATGTTTCACACATAGAATGACAAAACGACAACACAATAATAAAAGACTACTTTACACTTTTAATATTTTATTGATAATTATCTAAAATAAAAGGTTTTGAACAAACTAGAGCTCTTTATAATTTTTTGTCAGATAAATCACTGCGTTTCAAAAAAGCACCTGAAATCGCATAATCTCATTTCTTGCCGGTCACATATAGCAATCGCGTAATTCTTCCGATTTTAAATGTTTAGCTGCTGTCAGTCGAAAAAAAACTAGAGAATTATTTCCGGAATAACTTCAATAGCCTACTACTATTCAAGAAGATGTAATTCTAAGTTAATTTATTAAATAAAATTAATTTTAGATCAAAATCCCATTACGCTCAATGTAAAATATTCGGTGAGGTGGTAAACTGAGCGTAGATTTTGATTTTACCGACGCCTTCTGACGTCACACTGGACAGCTCTATTCTTTATTAATTTTCATCTCTCTCAGTGACCAGAAAAAAAACTTTAATTGACTTTTAAAAAAATAAAATATTATTATTGATATAGTATCTTTTAGAAGAGCAAATATCACTTTTCACGAAAAAATTTAAAACCTACAAAAGTTATATATTTACTTCCTCTCCATGTAATTAGAATTTTATTTCATATCGCTAAATTAAAATTTTTGAAACATTTTCTACAAATACAATAATTGTTTGTTTATAAAATTATTTTTACTTCTCCTAAACAATTAACAATATTGGCAAAACTATATTTGTTTAAAAACTCATGAGTTGAAGTTATAGAGAATTATTTTTTAAAGAAAATAAGCAATTATTAGTTTTTAAACAAATATAGTTTTGCAAATATTGTTAATTGTTTAGGAGAAGTAAAAATAATTTTATAAACAAACAATTGTATTTGTAGAAAATTTTTCAACAATTTTAATTTAGGAATATGAAATAAAATTCTAATCATATGGATAGGAAGTAAATATATAATTTTTGTAGGTTTAAAATTTTTTTCGTGTAAAACCGAATCTATTAACTTTTACGAGATATTTTGAAAAAAAAACCCAAAAACCAAATTACTTTCATGACGATACCTGATTTTTTGTATTATGGGCTTTTTGTAAAAAAGCCTCCTTTTATATGGAGGTTTCCATGTAAATAGTATCATAAAATTAATATGCCATCATAATCATAATATCATAATCTGGATATTATATTTAATTTTTAATCCATAAATATACGTTTCTTAGGTGACAATGTGGTCGATTTTGTTTCTTCTGGTGACAAGTTGTTGGACATCATGGGCCCAAGTGATCAACAGAGCCCCACATTTTATTCAAGGGGGAGACATGGCCAGATTATCAATTTCCGAAGGGACTTTGCCGGGGGCTCCAGTTTACACCCTTCAAGGAGAAGATCCAGAAGGTTCAAGATTACATTATTCCATCAGCGGAGAATATTTTACTGTAGATAGGGAAACTGGAGTGGTGGTTCTCAGAAAAGCTTTGGACCGTGAAGCTCAAGATCTTATTGAAGTTATCATCAGTATAACCGGTAACTAAACCTCTTTTCAACTAATTGCTGTCCTTGACGGTTGTTAATTTGAAACTATATATATAACAGCTTGTAAAGTTCAATAAGAACATTTATAATCCGATATACAATTTCACCATATAATTATACTTCTTTTTGATTGATAAATCCATCATAAAGAAAACATACACAAATGTTCTGCAATGTTTTGTTATGAAGAAGAGTTGAGTAATTCTTATCCGTCTATTTTAAGAATGAAGATAATTTTGTAAGAGTAATTATAAGAAAGGAAAATTGCTCTTCATTTGTGATACTCGAGTGACCACACGCGATATATCAGATGTTTAAATTTATTTCCTGCATGCAACGCCTCTTCCCCAAAGATATTTATCAAGAGCTCGTTATATTGTTGAACTATTGCAGACGAGGGTATTGCCGGCTCAGAACCAAATATTGTATCTTTACGTCGAGAAATAGCGGTTCTTGATGAAAATGATAATGCCCCGGTGTATCATGGTCGTCCTTATTCAGCCAGAGTACCAGAAAGTGAAAAAGTAGGAAGTCTTTTGCTGCCACCAGGAACAATCACAGTAACAGACCGTGACGGCGGTGTAAATGCAGATGTCCACGTTTCTTGCATTCCAGCGTCCAGTGATGATGATGTTTGCGAAGTTTTCTCCGTTTCTTCAGAGAAGGTATTTTTACCTTTTCAATTATCTCGGAACCTGATTTTCTAGAACTTGCCACAGCTATCTTTTTAATAATATATATTGTTATTTGCAGTAATGATAATAAGAATAAGAAACTAGTATAAAAGACTTACTTTTATTTCTTAACAGTTGGCGGAAGGAAAATACGATGTTCAAATAACATTATCTCATGCTCTGGATTATGAGAAGAGAAATTCTTATTTAATCAATTTGGTCGCTATCGACGGAGCCAGTGACCCTTTCAAAAGACTGCAGTCAAGAGCTACAGTGGCTGTTGACGTTTTAGATGTACAGGTAAAAATAAATTTTTCCCTTCTCGAATGCGGATTTGATATTGAAGTTTTGATATTCATGAAATGATATTTATGTATTGATCTAATCATAATAGTTTATTTTACCATTCAAAGGACCAACGGCCAATTTTTTTAAATGCACCGTACAGTGCAGCTCTTCCCGAAAATACTCCAGAGGGATATACAATAATGACCGTGAAAGCGCGAGATGGTGACAGTGGAGAACCAAGGCCTCTTCTTTTGACACTGGAAAATGAGGATTTTGATCATTTTAGATTGCAAGTCTCCCGAAAAGGAGATATTGCAATTGGAAAATTAATTACTACGAACGTTTCTCTGGATCGGGAAGATCCGAATATTTTACAAAGTGGCGGCATTTACACATTTAAAGTCAAAGCCACTGAGCTGATTAATAATGAAATTCCAGCTGACTTTGCCACCTCGATCGTGACGATTGTGGTAACGGATGTGGATGACTTGACACCAACCTTCAATAAAGACTACTTCAGTCTTAGGATTTCTGAAGATATTGGAATGGACACGCCTCTTCCTGGTAAACTTTTTTTTGGTTCTTTTTTGTAAAAAAAGAAATTGTTTTCTAGGAATTTGTTCT
Source organism: Ganaspis brasiliensis (assembly GCA_037103525.1). Classification (NCBI taxonomy): domain Eukaryota; kingdom Metazoa; phylum Arthropoda; class Insecta; order Hymenoptera; family Figitidae; genus Ganaspis; species Ganaspis brasiliensis. The sequence goes on along the minus strand of JAZKLR010000050.1, from coordinate 2,209,209 downwards.
TTGTACCCTCTGGTAACATTTTTCAAAGTGAATGATAACAAAAGTTGTTTTTTTTTTTACATTTTGTGGATTAATGTAATCTAATAAGAAATATAAAAGATATTTGTTTGTCTAGGTCTTAATATGGTGGTGAGTGATGGGGACGTAGGAGATAACGCAAAATACACTTTGGCCTTGAGAGATGTTCCTAATTATCCGGGAATTAGTGACGCCTTTGTGGTTAGCCCTGAAGACGCTCAAGGAAGAGTTCCAGTGGTGATAAGAGCCAGAGATGACAGTGTCTTGGATTATGATGTCTCTGATCCTTCATTACGAGAAATAGAATTCGAAGTGACTGCTTCAGTAGCTGAAGAAGTGGTACGTTTTACTCACACTGAAAAAATTCATTTTAGACATTTTACTATATCGTTGACAGGTTTTCTAACCTAACCTAACAATGTCACTCGCGGTTTTAGGAATATTAAAAACTCATTAAACAGCCGTATGGGTTGAATCCATTTCAAATCATGCAGACCGACTAACTTCAAGTTGTAGATTTAACTGCCACTGAAATATGTTCTTCTTTATGAAAAATAAAGACACTCGTATTTTTTTATTTTTCAAAAAAATTATTTTTAACGAAGTTATGCGCATTTGAATTTTGAACCAGAAAACTCAAAAGAACAGTAAAAAAAATTTGTTTCGCTTGTAATTTTTTGGCTAATATATATAATCAAATTATTTTTCTTGGGTCTTTTGAGTGGTCTTGTATTCTTCAAAATCCTATTTGAAATTTGTAAAAAGTTTCAAAATTAACGAAATAGGGGGTGATTTTCTGAAAATAAATAAGGTCCATTTTCTCAAAAACCCCAGCTTTTTTTTTGTCTCAAAATTTTACCATAAATTCTTACTAATATGACAACTAATTCCCATAAGTTTCAAGCTTGCTAAACCATACTGGCAGCCAGGAGAATTTTTTTTTGAAAAATATTTTTTTACTTGGTTTTGGATTGTTGGAGGGCAAGTTCAAAAACAAATGAAATGTTATGAATCAAACTGAAGTAAGTTTGTTTATAACCAACAATTATAGATTTAAGGACGCTTATACCCTCAAGTGGTTCTCATTCTATCGGACCATGATAGTCAATATTTTTTTAATTTTATTTTTTCTTATAATTTAGTTTCTAAATAGTATTTTGTAGTTAAAATCATTACACAAAAAAATTTTATTGAAAAAAAATTTTTCTGTTAAAAATTTCAAGCTATTAACATTTTTTCTTTCTGATTATTTCAAAAAAGTGATGAAATACTACCCTTGAATAGCATTTTCTTAACAACGGTACGGTAAATTAATTAAATACTGTTGTAAAAGTTGTATTATATTACAGTTGAAAATATATTAGTTTTTTTAAAAAATTTGTAGAACCGTGTTTTTATAATTAATTAAAATATAGTTATTTTGCGCGATTTGTTACTGTTTCCATGTAAAAGTACCAACTTTATAAATTTATATCTTAAAAACGGAACGGTAAAATTCAATAAAATTGTAAGAGTACATGTAAAGTAATGCATTTAATATGTCATAAAAATTTTATAAGAACCTGTAGAAATTGGTTTTTTGGATAAACCTCCTTAAGTAAAAGCATTTTCACAAAATTTCAGACTAATATTACCATAGGCTCGAACTGCAAAACATGATTTTGAAAAAATTAAATAAACGTATTTTAAATCATATATCAAATATTTATCCAAAGTTCACTTAAAATAAATGTTTAATGTGCAATAAAAAAAATTATTTTATATTTTGAAATGTTATTTATAATAAATGCAAAAAATATATTTACAAATTTTACTGTATAAAAACGCTTCTTATTTTTAAATACTGAAAATTTCAAAACATTTATAAATTTGAATTAAAACACTTTTTAATAGCTTAAAACGTACTTAAAAATAAAATTTTAAATCTTTATTTCTTCAAATTGGAATTTATAAAATATTAAGTCTATTGAAATATATAAATTATCTAACATTATAAATTCACAAGAATTAATATCATAATATTATCTGTTAGCAAAAACTTTTAAGTAATCTTTTAAATTAAAGTACCTTTAAAATATATTTTGTATGATAACAAATTGATTTTAAAGAAAATTTCGAAAGTACGCTCCCATTAGAATCGTAACATTTAAAAAACAATTTCTTTTCGAAGTTTTCTAAGAATTAAATATTAGTTAGTGCTAATGATATTAAAATTAAGAAATTTTACAGGGTTTAAGGTTTTAAACCTATGGTAATATTAGTTTGAAATTTTGTGAAAATGCTTTTACTTAAATATATAATTGATGGTTATAAACAAACTTACTTCAGTTTGATTCATAACATTTCATTTGTTTTTGAACTTGCCCTCCAACAATCCAAAACCAAGTAAAAAAATATTTTTCAAAAAAAATTCTCCTGGCTGCCAGTATGGTTTAGCAAGCTTAAAACTTATGGGAATTAGTTGTCATATTAGTAAGAATATATGGTAAAATTTTGAGACTAAAAAAAGCTGGGGTTTTTGAGAAAATGGACCTTATTTATTTTCAGAAAATCACCCTCCATTTCGTTAATTTTGAAACTTTTTACAAATTTCAAATAGGATTTTGAAGAATACAAGACCACTCAAAAAACCCAAGAAAAATAATTTGATTATATATATTAGCCAAAAAATTACAAGCGAAACAAATTTTTTTTACTGTTCTTTTGAGTTTTCTGGTTCAAAATTCAAATGCGCATAACTTCGTTAAAAATAATTTTTTTGAAAAATAAAAAAATACGAGTGTCTTTATTTTTCATAAAGAATAACATATTTCAGTGGCAGTTAAATCTACAACTTGAAGTTAGTCGGTCTGCATGATTTGAAATGGATTCAAATGGTCAAAAGAAAAAATTTAATGTATAGCTGTTCCCAAATTAAGGACGATCGATAAATATTTCTATTAAATACCTGATATTCTCTCAAATACTTACTTCTGGAAATGGAAAATAATATTTTGGCCCTTATGAAGAAAAGAGTATTAACAAAAATTTTCGAAACTAAACTGTACCAACTTTATTTTACCTTTCTAGAATTCTATCTTGACGGTTCCGTTGCGTTCACGGTGAATTATCTACAATTTTCTTTACAAATGCTGCTAAAATTAGGAAAATATAGGTTTGTGTATTTCGTCATAATAAGAAATAAAAACAATTTTGTATAACCTTAAAATCAGTTTATAGGTTAATTTGATGATAAAAAACATTAAAAAACTGAATTTTCGAGATACGACATTTTAGAGAGGTAAAATATAGTTAAAATATAATTGGAATGTTTTCAAATCCAGAAACTTTTTCTATTCTGTAAAACAGTATACGCATTCATAATGTTTCTATCCTTCAATAATTCTTTCTGAAATAATGTCTACAAAATGTTTAATTCCTCAGAAGAAAATACAGTTGAGATTTTTTCTTTCTCTGGCAATTCTTTTCACAGTTTCAAATCAAAAGGCTCATTTATGTTAATATATTCAAGTCACGAGTAGCTCAGTGGTTACTTTCATAGACTTCACAGAACGAAGGGAATAGTAGATCTTACGCGGAAGAGAGTGAAATTTACACAATTGCTAGTTTTGGATTGACGAAATAAATTATAAGGTTAAATCAATGTGCTGTCAATTTTACTCAACGTAATATACTTTAAGATGGTTGCAAGAAGACTAGAAACAGGAGTACAAACTCGGCTGCTTAAAATCGGGAGCAATGGTCCAAACCGTGGCAGTATGCATAGGCGTGCTACCCCGAGGCGCGGTCGTCTTCTGCGCATTCCCACCACCGATTTTACTGATGCATATTTTCATGCGACCAGAATTCATGTAGTTAAGCATATGGTGGGAGTTGGTGGGGATGCGCAGAAAACTACCGCGCCTCGGGGTAGTACGCCCAAGCATCCTGCCACAATTTGGACCATCAGTCTCACTCCATGTTGGGTCTCCTGTTTCTAGTCTTCTTGGATGGTTGATATGAATTATAAAATATATGCGAGAACCTATAGATAGCACCACCGACGCTTTCTCATGTTCTTATTTTACTCAACCTGTGGTAGTACACTGAGAAAAATCTGCTGCGATTATTGCTTAAAATCATTTCTGCATTTTTTCCATAATTCTATTGATGCTATATTCCTAACAGAACGTATATTTATTGCTCGAGCTTGGCCTGAAAACTAGGTGAACCGGCCTAATTTTTAGGTGGATTCGTATTGAGTAAACCAGTGTGACGTCACAAGTCCGTTAAGTTTTGCCATTTGTCAAGAAGGTTGGGTTCGAAACCCAAATTTACATTGCAATGTAAATAATGTAAATCTAAAATATATTCATACATATTATCAGTTATATGCTTTATTTTTAAATGCCAAAAAAATACTGAAAAATTGAAAATAGGTTAGGAAGTTCTGTCATTCTGGTTGTTTATTTACCTGTTAAGTGCAAATTAAATAATTGATAAGAAACATAAAGTATATTACAAAGACGCAAAAAACATATTCTACAAACACTGGTTTGCTCAATAAAAACTTGGGATCGATTCTTATGTTTATTGAAATTGTTTCAAAAACTGATTTATAAGGAATAGAATTTTGTTATTTTTAATTTGATCAAAATGCAAAATTATAAAATTAAGGGAAACTCAGGTATTATATAGAATTAATAAAACTAATTCTAGGTTATTCCAGCCTTCTTGTCGGGTTGCTGAAAATTTGCACTTTGACAATTTTTTTAAAAGAACCAGACACTTTTTCGAAGAAATCGTGTTTTCTGGCAAAACTGCAGGAAATAAAAAATTTGGAAAGCATAGACTTTTTGCTGTTTGATACTTTTACGAGCAAAAAAACGAAAAATGGGATTAGAACTGACAGACCTGTAGGAATATCTACCACACGTCACACAAATATCTCAAGAAACTCACCAAGCCGGAAGTTTACTGGAGTCGTGATTCCCGTTTACCATAAAATATAAGAAACTTCCGACCGAAACACATAGATGGCGTTGTCTTCTTCTACGCAAACAGCTTTTATGAATTTCAGTTTTGGACTTATTACGCCATCTGTGTTTTTCCGCTTAAGGCTTCTTATATCTAATGGGAACACGATTTCTTCGAAAATGTCTGGTTTAAAAAAAAATTGTCCAAGTGCAATTTGTAAATTGTTTAGCAACTACTGTCATTTAGTCTATCGATCGTTCTTAAAAGCAATAAAATATAGTCGATCTACCCATAATTATGACAGTGCCTCGGATTTATTTTTTCCAATGCACTTTTCTCAATTAAACAGAAACAAAACCTGATGTTTGTTTTGTTTTTTTTTATCTTCTTTAAACAATCTATATTTTCAGGTCGCAAGTTCCAGGGTCCACATTAAGCTTCTGGATGCAAATGACCATAGTCCCCAATTTTTAAAATCAGTCTACAGACTCTCGGTTCGAGAAGACGCGGAGGTAGGAACTCATTTTGCCGACATTTTTGCAACCGATCGAGACAGCGGAGCTTTTGGCGATTTGACTTACAGCCTTCGAGGATTCGGGTCAGAAAAGTTCAAAACAGATCCGAAGGAAGGAGGAGTTTCTGTGTCGAAAGCTTTGGATTATGAGACCCAAAAATCGTACACATTGACGATCGAAGCCAAAGATGGAGGTGGAAGGGTATCAACTGTAAACATCCTTATTGAGTTAGAGGACGTTAATGACAATGAGCCAGTTTTTGAACAGCAAGAGTATGCACGGACTGTGAGAGAAGGGGCTACTAGTTTTGATCCCCAGATGTTTGTCAGAGCTACTGACGTTGATGGACCACTACATGGCAATGGGAAAATAATTTATTCCATCAGTAGTCATAATAGCATGACTGAGGATGTTTTTAAGGTACTTTTCAACTTAGTGGAATTCGATTATGATCCTAAATGTAAATTCTGAATCCTAAATATGAATCTAATTTGACTAATTTCCACATTAACGCACAATTTAGATCAACTCAGAGTCAGGGGAGCTGACAATGGTGAAACCAGTTCGATCTGGAGACACTGAACGAGGAATTTACGAATTGACGATCCGAGGAACTGACACTGGCAAACCACCTTTATATTCAGAAGCTAAAATTTTTATCCGAGTCGGTGTCCCAGGAAACCAAAAGCCGGTTTTTCGAGGAAATTACAAAGCTGGAACTCCGGGGCCGAATAGCTATAGAGCCAGACTTTTGGAAAACGCATCATCTGGCACTGAAGTAATTAGGGTTATTGCAAATGATCCTGATGGTAGAGATAGTTTGTTACAGTATCAAATCGCTTCTGGAGCTAAAGATAATTTTGTTATCAATTCCAGGTAATCGTTTCATTACAATTATCCTGAATTTTAATTACAGTAGAAATTATTTTCAAAATTGTGTTACTATTTATGTTAATACGTTGTTGTATTATGCTAATATTTTGTTACCAATCATTCATTTTAATGGACGATTTTTTCAGCTCCGGTATTATAACGGTTTCCCCTGACGCTAGATTAGATTTAGAAACTGGTGGAGATAAATACCATGTAATTGTCTACGCCATTGACTCAGGACTTCCTGTTCGAGAAACTGCAAGTACAACAGTTACTGTTAGCATCATCGATGTCAACAACAAACCGCCTGTTTTTAGAAACTCAACGTACCTCGTCTACGTTTCCGAAAGAGCTGCCATGGGTAAATTTTGAGTTAATAATATCCGAAAATTCGTAATTTTCTAATGGGTGCAAAATTGTGTCGAACGAGTCGAAAAATGATTAATAAAAAATTCTGTTTTAGGAGACTCAGTATTGAAAGTTATGGCCACTGATCCGGACTCTGATGCGAATATTGAGTATTCTTTGGTAGAACCAATAAAAGCTGTTGACAAGACTGGAGTTGCTCTCAAAAGTACTACTCCTTATGATTATAAAACAGCGTTTCGAATCAACTCTACAACCGGGATGATAACGGTCAATAGAGTTCTTGACTATCAAGTAGCTGCTGTTATAATCCTGACAGTTGAAGCAAGAGATTTGAATGCTTTGGAGAACAAAGAGAGTCAAGTAGCTCGAGTGGAAGTTACAGTCTACATCCAAGCATACAGTGATGATAATCCAACTTTCACGAATCCTGGCTGGTCGCCAAATAATCCTACCATTCGAATTTCAGTCTCTGAAGAACAACCTTTAGGAACTACTTTACTGATGCTCGGAGCCAAAGAACCCATGACCGGCTATCCCGTTCAAAGGTTCGAGCTCATTAGAGAAGAAGACGATGAAGGATTTGTCAATGTTGGAGTTCAAAGTGGAAACGTTGTTCTCAGCAAGAGACTTGATTATGAAACTCTCGATCAAAAGGTGTTTTGTATTGTTGAAGATTTTTATTTATTTATTTTTTTATTTTTATTTATTTTTATAGTTCTCAGGACGACTAGGAATGCGGGAAATTACAGTAAATTTAGTATCATAAAAAAACGCGAAATGAAAAAGATCCGGAAATTTGCAAGAAGTACTCAAAATTCGTAAACAAGGCTCGAAAATGTCAATTTAAGTTTTTTTTAAATTTGTAAACTTGAACAAGTGATAGTTAACAATCTGAAAATTTTTGGTAAAAGAAAAAGTCAAAAATAATAATAAATTTTAATATCCCCAAGTCATTATAATTTAAATAAATTCCAAACGTCAATTAATTCTTATTTAAACTTTCTAATTTCAATTGTCAAAAATTATTTATCTTGATTACCTTATTAAAAAGATCCTTCTTCTCTTTCCTAGAAATTTCTAAGAAGTTTCATTTTTTAGAAAACGTTGATTTTTTTAATAATTTTTTTTTTATTTCTTCAACAAATTTATTCATTTTTTTGAATTTCTTTTTCATAATTACTTTATTTTTCATGTGTAAAGAAGTTTTTTCTTCTATTATTTTCAAACTTTGTTTTTGTTTTGAAATTTCTCTTCTTTCTTAAAGATGGTCAACCCATTGACATAATAACATCAAACTAGAAAATGGTTTTTCACACAAAATAAAAACATTATTGAAATTAAGTTCACTCACTTTTGAAAGATGTAGGTGAACATTTTTTTAAATAAAGTTGGTTGAGACAAAATTTTTTTTGAAATAATAATTATTTAGCGTTTTGTGTTTATTCTTTAAAGTCTGTGAACAATTGTAATTTTCATCCAATTTTGACAAATAATAGTTTATTTTAATCTTTTAAGGGCCACACCTAGTGTGAGTGACTGAAAAAAACGTCGATTTTTAGGAATTTTTTTCAGGGAAATTATTGCATCTAATTTTTTTTAAAGTTTTGTACATGTATATTTGTATAAATAGTGAACATTTTGTAATTTTTGCAATGAAAAATATCTTTTTTTTAAAGAGTTATTCGCTATATAAAAAGAAAACCAGTTTCTCCACTGCTGCAGTTATTGCGGCCTTCTGAGTGACTGAAATCAAAAAAACCAAAAAGATTATTAAACTAGAAGATATTTGCCGTACTATGAGGCTCCAGTTTTTTTTTTGGATGAAAAATAAAATTTTGGGATGCCAAAAACTATCGAATTTTTTAGTCGAAATTTATAATTTTTTTTCAAAACTCCGCCATTTTTTTGAAATTCAATATTTTTTTCCATCCGAGGGTCATAGTACGGCAAATGTCTTCTAGTTTAATAATCTTTTTGGTTTTTTTGATTTCAGTCACTCAGAAGGCCGCAATCACTGCAGCAGTGGGACAACTTTTTTTTTTTACACTTGCGAGATGGTACATAACTTTTAAAAAAATATGTATTTTTCTTTACAAAAATAAAAAATTAATAACTGATTTATAGACAAATAAAGGTAAAAAAAATTCAAAACATTTGACGCAATACATTCTTCAAAAAAAATTCCTAAAAATCACCGTTTTTTTAGGCGCTCACACTAGGTGTGCCCCTTAAATACTCTCTATAAGTTTGTTCGTTGAATTTTGTTAAAAAAAATTTTTTTTGTTTAAAAAATACCTATAAAATAGAAAAGTTTTATTCGTTTAATAATTTTTTAACAAAACATTATTAACAAAATCCAACGAACAGATTTGTAGAGAATGTTTTAAACATTGAAATGAGATATTATTTGTCAAAATTGGGTAAAAATTACAATTGTTCACAAATTTTGAATCAACCTAATTTTTTAAAGAAAATGTATAACTGTTTCTTTCAAAATTGGGTGAAATCAATTTTAATAATATGAAAAACTTTTCATGGGAAGGTGATCATTTTTTCATAGATTAAAACATAGTTTTTTGATATTTCTCATTTTTATTTTTTGGGAGGAGGGCTAGGTGTAAAATTTGTTTTCAATTCTCTGATTTCCTTTAGATTAGTTCATCTTTTTGTAACTTCATTCAATTTGTTTTTACAGTTTATGCATTTTTTCGAAAACTTCCTCACTTTTCCATAAAATTTTTAAACTTTTTGTTTTTTCTAAATTTTATTTTTTACTTTAATTCTAAAAATAATTTGTTTATTTTCCTACCGTTTTAAAAGTGTTTCTCTTTAATAAAATCTAAACGTTTTTTCATTGATTTTCTTATATATTTTGTTAATTTGAAAAGAATATTCTTAAAAATATTTTAATTTTTAATATTTTAAAATGCAATGATTTTTTCGGAGATTTTATAGTTTATTATATAGGTATATTTATTCTCGTATTTTTCACTCTTATGCATTTTTGTATACATTTCCTTGTTTCTTTAACAATTTTCTTAACTTTTTAATTTCAAAGAAGTTTTTTATTTCTTTTGTTGAATGTTTTCTTATCTTTTAAAATTTTTAAGTATTCTTTTTGCATTTTTTTATTTTTTGGTATCCTTTCCTCAATTTATTTATTTTTAAGTTTAAAGGCTTTAAATATTTTTATAATTTTTTCATTAAGTCATAATTTGTTTGATTTTGATAAAAGTTTTTCTCTATTTTCATTAATCTTTTTTAAATGATTCTATTTCTTCTTTCTCATGAAGACTTCTTTTTTAAAACTTTCAATAATTTTTGTGTTTCTTCTTCTTCTTCTTCTTCTTGAAGTTCTTTTTCAAACTAAGTTTATATATTTTGCTTCCTCTTGGAAGAAATAAACATAATCCTCGGCTTGTTTTCTTTAAAACAAATCTTTTAAATAAATCTTTAAAATTGCTCTTCTCAATATTTATTTTAAACCACTTATTATTTTAATACTACAAATATTATTTATGAAAGGAACGAATCCAGGAAAATGGTAAATTTACGATCTGAAAAATTAAAAATGATTATTCACTGGACACCCTGATTTTTTGTATTTTTCTATTGTGTATTTTATTTTACGTAAAAAATTAACTAATCTTTGCTTTTATTTTAGTTGATCAAATTCAAAGTTCGAGCTCTTGCGAGAGATTACGAAATCACTCGGCACATGTCTGAAGCAAATGTAATAATCGAGGTTCAAGATATTAACGACAATTTTCCAATTTTTACCCATAAAGATTACAAAATTGCGATTCTCGAATCAGCTAAGCCGTCAAAAATTATTCTTAATGTGAAAGCAACTGACATGGACAGTTCAAATACAGAACAGGAAAAGAAGAGGGGATATGGAGAAGTTAGATATGCACTGACTGGAGAAAATGCCAACATGTTTGAAATTGATTCCATTAATGGAAACATTGAGGTGCTTTTTCCTCCTATCTTCTTAAAAATGGTTTTCTTAAATCTCTCTTAAAATTAATAATAACAATTAATCATTTTTAGATTGCTCAAAATTCAACTCTAGATAGAGAAAGACAATCAGTTCTTCGATTTTATGTTATTGCGTCCGACATGCCAGAAGGAGGAGTTGAACAAAAAACTGTCAGAGCTTTGGTGACAGTGGACATTCTTGATGTTAATGACAATGCTCCGAGTTTTCTTCAAGACTCTTATACAGCAGTTATTCCAGAAAATGCTGCCCCAAGTGTCAGCATTGTTAATATTACGGCAGTAGATCCTGATGAGGGTCCAGGAGGAAATGTTCATTTTGAGATCATTGATGAAGGGGAAGCCAATGGTAAATATTTAAAGAATAGAATGACTCATTTTTTAAATGTTATTTCTTTTAAACCTACTAAATTTTAATCATTTTATTCCAGGTCTTCTGAAAATAAATCACACATCAGGTGAAATATCATCAGCCAGGGAATTGACCGGAAAAGGAAGAACTGAACCCTACGTGATGAGAATAAGAGCCCAAGACAGTGGAGTTCCTGCTTTGTATTCAGATGTTCTTCTAACATTATACATCGGGGACGTTGTCAGCAATGACGGAGTTCCTCTTTTTATAAGACCGACTCTCGAGGAGATTGCTTTTGTAACTGAAAACTCAACAATCAACAGTCCAGTCTTCCAAGTTGTAGCTTCAGACCCTGACGATCCAAACTTACCAAACGGCAAGATTACTTTTAAATTTTTAGAAGACGGAAACTTTGGCAGTGACTCGAGTGCTTTTAAAATAAACGGCGAGACTGGATTAATCACGACTAGAAAACTTCTAGACAGAGAGTCGAAGGACTCGTATACTTTGATTCTGGTCGCTCAAGATTTAGGAAATCCTCCTCAACAAGCAACTCGAGTTCTTCAAGTTAAAATCATCGATATTGATGATCACAAGCCGCACTTTAAAAGAAACCTCTATAGTCCTCCGGTGGAATTGAATGTTGAAGAGGAGCTACCTGTTAATTCCAAAGTCGGTATTATTGAAGCCATTGATGAAGATATTGGGGAGAATGGAATGATTGATTATGCAATCACTTATGGAAACGAGGCTGGTACTTTCTCGATCGAACGTTTAGAGAACAACTCCGCCATCATTAAATCAATCAAAAGACTGGATAGAGAAATTAATGACAAACACTTGCTGACGATAAAGTGCTTTAAATATTCGCCAAAGAAATCAGAAAATTTCCAGGCACTGAAACCTTACAATCGACAAGATCCTTCTGAAAGGCAGATTCTCGTAAAAGTTTTAGACATAGACGACAATAAACCACAGTTTAAGAAGGAAAATATAACTCTAGGTGTTCGATTAAACGTACCAATTGATACAAGTCTGATAACATTAGAAGCTCATGATCCAGATTCCGATGCTCTTCCAATTAATTACATTATGGGGAATGTCTCCTTCATCTCTCTAGTCGATCCAATGATGTCTCGGAAGGAAATACCTTCATATTTAGCCCTAAATTCCGAGACTGGAGAACTCAGAACAACCGGATCTCTTGCAAGCTACTCCGATGGCTACATGGAAATTCCAATTTCAGCTAATAATTCCATCAATCACAAAAGACAAACGAACGTCATTTTGAGGATATTTTTACTCAGGGACAGAGACATGTTGAAATTCGTTTTTTCGAAACCTCCATCAGAGGTGAGAAAGAAGTTGGAAAAGTTTGAAAAAGCTGTTCAGCAAGCGCTGTCTCTACCAATCAGTGTGAATGTTTACGACACCCAATTTTATTCCAAGGATGACAATTCCCTTGATTTTTCTTCGACGAGCTCCTGCTTCCAGATGGTTGGAAAGGAAGTTTATGATCTTCATGAAATGAAGACTTTACTTACTGATCCACAGAATGAGGAATTAAAGAAAGTTTACAGGATGTATCACGTAGAAAAGGTTCAAAATTGTGCCAAATCAATCGCTCGTGCTGATGCTTCCAAAACTCAAATGTGGGTCCTCGCAATCGCTATATTAGTGGGAATTGCTGCAATTATTTCCAGTTGTACATTGTGTTGCATGCACTCAAAGTAAGTTGTTATTTGCTATTTTTATAAGTAGGGTTGCAAAATTCTCGGTAATTTAAAATCCTGTTACATTCTCGAGAATATAACCGAGAATATTCTCCTTTCGAAGAATTTTCTGTTTGAATGAGCTCCACTATTTTGAAACACAAACAATTTATTGGAATAAAAATGGATAAATGACAAAATAATTATCATTACTAACTAACAATAAGTCAATCAAGTGTAAAAATTATTATTAAATATAACAATTTTAATTTTAAAATGAAAGAAAATAATTTAAATTTAAGAAAAATACTTCAAAATCTTAGAAACAAATTGAAAAAAATTAGAGTAATGTTAAATTGGAGAAAAGAATTTACAATTGAAAAGAATTATTAAAATTAAGATAAATAATTACAAATTTAGAAAATGATTACAAATTTAAGAAAATTATGAAGAAATAATATAATTAATTTAAAATTGAAGAAAATAATTAAAATTGAAGAAAATAATTAAAATTTGAGAAAATAATTGAAAAAATTAAATAATAAGTATATTTTTAATACAGTAAATTTAAAGAAAATTTCAGAAAAATACTTAAAACTTTTAGAAGTTCATTGCAAAAAAGAAATTATAATTAAAAATGAAAAATTAGAGAAAATAAATGAAAAAAGATAAACATGATTTAAAATTGAGAAGAACAATTTTTAATTTAAGAGAAATAATTGCAAAAAATACAGAATATAGGTACATAAAATATACAAGAAAATCGTAGATGTAATTGAAAATTGAATAGAAAAATGAAAATTTCAGATAAATAATTCAAAACTTTTTGAAAATTATGAAAAAGAACGTAAGTAATTGAAAATAATAATCAAATAATATAAATAATTAAACATTGAAATCAATAATTGAAAATGATTAAAAATTCAATAGAATAATGGAAAATTTGAGAAAAATATTTAAAAATTTTAGAAAACAATTTATAAAAATAATAATTAAAACTTGGGGAAACTAATTGAAAAATGATGTTAAATTTTTAAACTTGAAGAAACTAACTGAAATATGATAAAAACAATGATAATTTGAAAACATTAATGAAATTTAAAATAAAAAATGTATAAAAACATTTTTAAAAGATCCGTTTGTCTGTTTCAACGTTCGTATGGTCCCCGTAATGGTCTATTTTTGACTGCGGGATATATTATGAAATAAATATAAATAAATAAATAAAATTTAAAAAAAAAAATTAACTTTAAATTTGAGAAAAATACTTGAAAATTTGAAAAATTAATTGAAAAAAATGAGAATAATTAAAAGTTGAAGAAAATAGTTGAAAAGGCTGAAAATAATTGGAACTTAAAATATAATCAATAAAGTTTTTTGGAAATTATGAAAACAAATGAAAATAATTAAAAATTTTAGATAATAATTGAAATTTGAGAAAAATACTTTAAAATCTAAAAAAAAATTTTACCTAATGAGAATAATAAATAAGAATTTAGGGAAATAATTGAAAAATGATAAAAATAATTTAAAATTGAAATATTATTGAAATATTATGAAATAATTAAAATTCCAAATAAATAATTGGAATTTTTTAATTTTGAATTCAGGAAATTAATTGAAAAATAATTACAATATGGAGAAAATAATTGCAAAATGATAAAACGAAATGAATATTGAACAAAATAATTGCAAAATGATATACAAATATATATTTAGAAGTTAAGGATATTAATTCAGAAATAATGAAAATGATTAAAAATTAAAGATAATAATTGCAAAATGAAAATAATAATGGTAAATTAAAAAAATTAATTTCATTTTTCTATAAATAATATGAAATTTACAATAAATAATGCAATTGTTTTATTGTCGAAGAGAAATAAATAAAATAAATTATTATATTTAATTCTTACTATTAACATTGAAATTCTAATCATTACTAATAAGAATGACACTAGAGAATCTATTTTCGTGCATTGATTGAGAAAATTTGACTTAATTTGATGAATAAATAAAAAATTTAAATCCTTATAAATTCTCGATTAGAATTTTGGTCGGTTATATTCTCGTTCTCATTACCGTTCTCCAGGTAATATAACTTCGTCGCAACTCTATTCATAATTAAAAGCTAAGCTAAACTCAACTTCGATTTTTTGTACCAAATAAAACTATTATTAAAATTGATTTCACCAAATTTTGTACATTTTCAGAAAAACAACTGGATCTTTCAAAATGTGGTGAAATGGCTGATCAAGCCTGTGAAGAAAAATGCTCTCACCTGATTTCAATGTTGACGTTCCTCGCTATTAAAAGACGAAATAAATTAGTTAATGTTATTTTTTTAGATATAATAGAGTGTCACAAGTGGTGGAACTTCAATTTTGTTGCTGAAAAAAAAACTAAATATTAGTTTTTAATAATTCTTCTAAATTTGAAAAATATTTTAAAAATAATTTTTAGCTTTTTTTATAGCAACAAAATTGAAGTTCCACCACTTGTGCCACTTTATTATTTCTAATAAATCAACATTAACTAATTTATTTTGTCTTTTAAGAGTGAGGGACGTCAACATTGAAATCAGGTGAGATCAGCCTTAATTTTAATATTTTTATTTGGTGTAAAATATCACTTTCAAGCCCTGATGTAAATGAAAATTTATTAGAACAAGTTGTTTCTTAATAGATTATTTTTACGATTCGCTTTATAAATTTGTTAACAGTTTTTACGAGGCCTTATTACGAATAATTAGAAAACCTCAAATAATTTGGTTAGATTTTATTTTTAATTGACAACATGTTTCGACTTTTAAATGTCCATCAGGTCACAACCAAGTTAGGCATTTTTTTCCAAATTTTCCGCCTAAACTTATAATTTCTTTAACATTATTAGAAATTGTTGAATCAATCACTTTAATCTCTTTAGAATTGAGGTTTTTTATAGCAAAATAAAACTGACTTGAACTGACTTCCGAAATTTTACAATGACAGTAGAGGTTATGTGTCTGAATTAAAACACTTCATTGACACACGTTCCTCACGTCGTTATATGTTATTAAGGGGGTCAGTTTAAATAATTATTTAGTTATTTTCTTCATGATTTTCAAAAAATGATTATTTAAACATTTGATACATAGTTCTATAATTAAAAAACACTTTGTTCTATTAAATCTCTTTCAGGGAATTCGAGATTATATCAAAGAAGAGAAAACAGTTTAAATATGTAAATTCCCTTTTTGCAGATACAAAAAACAAATTAAACACGCTCGGTTAAGAGATCAGCCAAGACCGACTTTAAGTTACATTTCTTCTGGACCAGGAATGGTAAATGCAGCATCCCACACTTCAATTGGTCCAGGAACAGTTGTTACTCTTGGTGCACACGAGAGTCCTTATGAATGGGGAGCTGACACAACTCTCTATCATCCCAGTACTTTATCAAGAACGTAAAAAGCAAGGATCTCAAATGTTATTATTTGAGAAGCTTCATGTTTTAATGAACTGACTACAGATTTTAATTAATCCGAACTGAGTGCCAATTTTTATTTTTAAAGAGCCTTTATTCTCAAGCTGCCTCTTTTTTTTAGATGAAAAAAAGAAATGACAGTGATGTTATTATAGCAAATGGTGCACAAAACTTTCACAGAAAGTAATTTAGTGATATTTATTATATTTTTTATTGAGCCTTGAAGAAAGTGTTTATTTCTATTATTATATAGTACTTCTTCAAATTTGTATATTACGATTTTGTATACATATTTCGCCTGACGCACAAAAATTTTGTTGAGATGCAAAACAAATAATTAAAGTGTATGTTTTAATTTAGATATTTATAATCAAGGAGGATTTA
The DNA here is from genome assembly GCA_037103525.1 of Ganaspis brasiliensis. Taxonomy (NCBI): domain Eukaryota; kingdom Metazoa; phylum Arthropoda; class Insecta; order Hymenoptera; family Figitidae; genus Ganaspis; species Ganaspis brasiliensis. The sequence goes on along the minus strand of JAZKLR010000050.1, from coordinate 2,192,566 downwards.
TTTTGTTACACCTAAAGTTATTCCCTAAATTAAATTAGGTTTTAAATAATACAATAATCTGAACAGTATTCGTATTTATTTTAACAAACATTCAATTTTTAACAACAGTTTTCTACTTAAAATTACTACTTTCAACAGTGTAACATTAATTATCTTATGGACACTTTGTTTTACGAAAATTTTAAGAATTGCAAATAATAAATACCTAAACATAGAATATTAAATAAATTCTCACAAAATCATTTTGATATGATAATATAAATTATTCACTATGATATGCGAATGAGATATAAAAATGTGTATTTAAATATTTTTAAATTTCTACATATACAAAATATTTTTTTTTCCTACAAAATCAGGTTTTTTATTATATACTCTTTCAATGTTCAATTTGTTAAGAATTTATTTAAATTTTTTCGACTTAGCTTTTCTAAATTATTAAAAACCAATTTTTTGTATAAATAGTTATAAAAAATTAAAAGTAACAAATTTAACGATATTTAGGTAATACAAATATAAATACAATAAAGAGATTAAACCTTTGTCACAATGGTTCTCGTCTTCTCAAACATTTAAAACACTGTAACAATAAGGAATGTTTTACAGTATTTTTATAACAAAGATTAAAAAATTTATTACGTTAACAAAGTTTATTAATAGTAATATACAAATATTAGAATGACTTGATTGACTTTTTTTTAATTACTGTTTTAGTTTTTAAATTCCTAAAAAATATTTTTAAAAAAAGTTCATATGTTTATATTAAAAATTAACTTTACCAGAAATTCTTTAAAATACAAATTTTACAAAAGGACCATTTTTATAATTCTCGTGTCATTCAAATATTTATATATTTTACATTTGTCAAAACTTTTAATATTTTAAACCATTTTCATCACCTTTAACACTTTATAGACATTGAACATTTAATTTTAAATCACAAAGCTATTTTTTATCACTAAAAATAGCTAAGGAAGTATTTTAGCTTTTTCGTGGAAGAATATTCTATTCTCTCTCAGAGTGTTTGTGCTTTTTTAAAATTACTATTATTTCGGCAACCTTTCCATTTTACATTTCGATAAACTTTGACTGTGAATAAAAATATTCTTTTGTTATTTTACTGGCACTTGTAGTCTGCAACTCTTTTTTCTAACATTACGTATATTCTCTGGAATATTTATCTATAATAAGACATGCATTAAAAACATACAACACTTGGAAATCTCGCGGAATTAATTAAAACTAGGGTATATAAAATATATTCTTTTCAGATTAGGTATATAAAATAGAATTAAGACAACTGAAAACAAACTTTTGAATCAAAAGTTTAAACAATTGTTTCAATTACACAATTATGTTTATAAAATAGAGTGACTGTCTTGAATTAATCACAGAAATCTTTAGATAAACGAGTTGATATGGATCAAGTAATCATAAAAATTCATCACATTTCGCAATTAAAACTGTATAAATATTACTCTAAATATAATTTTTAACAATGAGAGTGTGAAATTCTGAAAACACTCAACTATTTTTCTATAAACACCTTTACAAAATGCAATTTTAGACATTTTGTTTTAAAGGAAGCCATTTAGGAAGAAACGGTTTTAGGTATATTTACTTATATTCCATTGACTTTTCTAAAAATTAACTTTAGTATACTTCATTTTAATAAGTTCATAAAATTTAAGTTCATTTATATGATTTAAAAATATTCTTTCCCGTGAAAGAATAATTTCTAATATCTTTAATCATTTTTAACATTTTTTTCAAAAAAGTTAAAAACGCTCAGCGCTTTTAAATTCGTTTGTAATCTATTATTGTCTTGTTTTCTTTTACTGAACAAAATAAACAGTCAAAATATTTGTTTCTTGTTTTAATGTTTTGTTTAAGAGGAAATGCCTTGAAAAAATATTATTTAAAACGACGTTAATTTTTTTGTACCATTTAAGTCGTTTTAAGACTATTTCCTTTTAAGCATAACAATTTTCACTGTTTTTTCCTTCACTTTTCTTCATTTTCAGAGAAAATATACTAGCCTACTCTTTTTAAAGCCATCGATTAACGCTTTCAAATTCACAAAAATTGGCACATTTGGCAAGTATCTGCACTTGCGTGCTATTGTCACGAATTTTATGTTTTACTTTTAACATATTTCAATAATAATTTAGAATTTGGCATTTTGTCTTCTGAGATCATTGGGAATTATCATCGTGAGGAAAGATCCTATTGCTAGTGTGACGCAGAGGGTTATATTTGCCCAAAAGTCGCCCCATTTAAAAATTAAAAATCCAGAGAGTGAAGTAAAAGCGATTCCAAAAACTTGTGTCATTGCATTCAATAACCCAGCTGCAGTTCCTTCCGGTTCCGGATAAGTTAATTCTGCAGCAAATTCGAAACCCACCGGCAAATATCCGGTCATAAAGAACCTGAGAAAATTAATTAAATTAATGAAAATTAATTAGTAGAAACAACAATTTAATAAAATTAATTTAATGGATCTAGAAATAAATAGAAAAAGAACAATTTTCAATGTAAAAAATTACCCTAATAATCCGGCTGTAATATAGACGACATAAATTTTTCCACAATCGAGAGTAAAAGTAAAAACGATCATCCCGATTAACGAAAACAAGTAGACACCAAGAGTCGTCTCCCTGGGAATATAAACAGAATTAGCACAACATATAAATAGAACAGAGCGACAAAGATAGCAAAATAGATAAGATAGGAAACTTGTTGTCAAGCTTGTAATAATTTAATGACTTTAAAGACAATTTTAACTCAAACAAGAAACTACAAATTGAGGAAACCAGTTTCTTAAACTGAAAAACTATAAAACAATAAAAAATAGTAGATAAAATAACACTAGTTTACAGCCAAAATGTACATTTAATGCCACTATTTTTTATTTATGTACTATGGTTCTCTAAACTTAAAAATGACATTAAGAAATTTTTCCATGAATAGGTTTCCGAAATATGAATTTTTAAAAATTTTTTTTGGTTTTTTTCGGAGGTGACTTCACGTTTTAGGCCGTATCTCGAGTTACAGACGTCCGATTAAGTTTTTCTAGGTGTCAAATTAAAGGTAATCAAATTCCAAACAATCGCTTTTAACATTATTTTTCAATCGGTTAAATATTTTAAGTGATATAGTCCAAAAAAAATTTTAAATTTGAGTTTTTGGCCCAAAATCTGAAAAACAAATTCATTCTACCGCCATGCAAAAATAGAAATTTCAAACTATGTCCAGTTTTAAATTTTTTACATATATGGCTCACTTTTAAGAAGAAAAAAATGTATGGATGAAAACAATCTATGGGTAATTATTGAAGTCATAAGCCAGGGTACTGAAATTCTCGTTTTACGGCATTTCGGTATTTTATCTCCTTTTATAGTGATTATGTTGATTAATTTAATGAATACAATATCTAATTAGAAAATGAACTTTTTTCACAGATTACAAATAATTTTCAGTGCTTTACTAATTCAAATTTGACTGAAAAATTTTTTGGAGTTTTTGACAAAAATTTCTGGAGAGGCAGAAATTGATTAAAATCTGCTTCTTTGACAAGTTGAATCAGATGCGCAATGGTTAAATTTTTTTTTTATTTTGTTCGTTATTAGATGAAAAAGTTTGAAATTAGATATAGAAATATGAAAAGTAAATGATATTTGACTGAAAATTTTTTTGGAATTTTTGACAAAAATTTCTGGAGAGGCATAAATTGATTAAAATCTGCTTCTTTGACAAGTTGAATCAGATGCGCAGAGGTTCAATTCTTTTTTAATTTATAAGGAGAAAAACCATTGACTTTCGTCTGAGGGCTGCTGCGGACATATTTTTTTAAAAAAAAAATTAATTTCATAATTCTATATCTAATTTCAAACTTTTTCATCTATTAACGAACAAAATTCAACAAATCTGTTTCAACTTGTCAAAAAAGCAGATTTTAATCAATTTATGCCTCTTCAGAAATTTTTGTCAAAAACTCCAAAAAATTTTTCAGTCAAATATCATTTATTTTTCATATTTCGATAGCTAATTTCAAACTTTTTCATCTATTAACGAATAAAATTTAACAAAAATTGAACCACCGCGCAACTGATTCAAATTGTCAAAAAAGCAAATTTTAATCAACTTATGCCTCTTCAGAAATTTTTGTCAAAAACTCCAAAAAAAATTTCATTCAAATATCATTTATTTTTTATATTTCTATATCTAATTTGAAACTTTTTTATCTATTAACGAACAAAATTCACCAAAAATTGAATCTCTGCGCATCTGAACTTGTCAAAAAAGCAGATTTTAATCAATTTATGCCTTTCCAGAAATTTTTGTCATAAACTCCAAAAAAATTTTCATTCAAATATCATTTTTTTTTTATATTTCTATATCTAATTTGAAACTTTTTCATCTATTAACGAACAAAATTCACCAAAAATTGAATCTCTGCGCATGTGAACTTGTCAAAAAAGCAGATTTTAATCAACTTATGCCTCTCCAGAAATTTTTGTCAAAAACTCCAAAAAAATTGTCGGACAAATATTTTTTATTTTCTATATTTCTATATTTCTATATCTAATTTCAAACTTTTTTATCTATTAACGAACAAAATTCAACAAAAATTGAACCACTGCGCATCTGATGCAACATGTCAAAGAAGCAAATTTTAATCAATTTATGCCTCTTCAGATATTTTTGTCAAAAACTCGAAATAATTTTTCAGTCAAATATCATTTATTTTTCACATTTCTATATCTAATTTCAAACTTTTTTATCTATTAACGAACAAAATTCGACAAAAATTAAACCTCTGCGCATCTGATTCAACTTGTCAAAAAAGCAGATTTTAATCAATTTATGCTTCTTCAGAAAATTTTGTCAAAAACTCCAAAAAATTTTTCAGTCAAATTTGAATTAGTAAAGCACTGAAAATTATTTGAAATCTGTGAAAAAAGTCCATTTTCTAATTAGATATTGTATTCATCAAATTAATCAACATAATCACTATAAAAGGAGGTAAAATACCGAATTGGCGTAAAACGAGAATTTCAGTACCCTGGCTTATAACTTCAATAATTACCCATAGATTGTTTTCATCCATACATTTTTTTCTTCCTAAAAGTGAGCCATATATGTAAAAAATTTGAAACTGAACATAATTTGACGTTTTCTATTTTTGCATGGCGGTAGAATGAATTTGTTTTTCAGATTTTGGGCTGAAAAGTCAAAATTAAAATTTTTTTTTGGACTATATCACTTAAAATATTTAACCGATTGAAAAATAATGTTAAAAGCGATTGTTTGGAATTTGATTACCTTTAATTTGACACTTAGAAAAACTCAATCGGACTTCTGTAACTCGAGATACGGCCTAAAACGTGAAGTCACCTCCGAAAAAAACGTAAAAAAATTAAAAAAATTCATATTTCGAAAACCTATCCATAGAAAAATTTCTTAATGTCGTTTTTAAGTAACGAGAAGCTTAGTACATAAGAAAAAAATAGTGACATTGAATGTACATAAAATTTTTTTTTTTTGTAAACTAGTATAATTATTTAAAAAAACCAACTTGAATTTGTGAGTTTTGTCTAAAACAACTCCACACATCACGGATCCCATCATCCCAGCACAAACTATTGTTAGCCCAATTCTTCCTGCATCCATGCTCGAATCCTAAAATAATAAAAAATTATTATTAATAATTCAGAGATAAAAGTCCGATTTTCGTAATTGAAATTCAATTCTTAAAATAACAGGATTATAATAGATAAAAATTTAAATGAAAAGAAAGCCTCAGACAACTTTTTAGAATTTAAGAGATACTTGCTTCGTAATGCTTTTCCAAAATTTGACTAAGAAGTGTGCTGATAGCGTAGAAAATGCCAACGTTAATCGCATAGCTCAGCAAAAGCAAGAGATATCCAATATTTGTTACAAGTCTCTTGACTGATTGGAAAAAGGATTCGCTATTTTCTGACTCTCGTTGAACAGCTTGGGCTGGACTGGGAGGAAGAGGTGGTTGAGCCTTAAAAACTTAAATTTTACATTCATGAATATTCAATAATTAAAGTGGGTCTCATTTAAAATCAGAAATATTCTCCCTTAATTTATTTAAATTTAAACTCATCTCATAAACTCGCAGCTCTAAACTTTAAATTTCGTAAACTATTAAATTTTAACCATAAATCTCGAAAACTTTCAACATTAAACACTAAATTTCGCAAACTTTTAACTTTAAACTCTAAATCTAGTGGAATTTTGTATTTAAACTCTAAATCTTTTAAATTTTAAACTTCTTAAATCAACTGAACTTGAAACTCCTTAAATTTATTACACTTTCAACTCTTTAAATTTACTAAACTCCACACTTTTTAAATACTTTCCACTTTAAACTTTTTAAATGTTTTAAACTACAAGATATTTATATTCTTTTAACTTCAAAATTAAGAAAGATATATTTGAAAAAAAATCCCTAATTGTTATAAATTCAAAATGTGGTTTTCAATATTTGACAGGGTGTCTAGCGAATTATCATTTTTGCATTCCAGATTTTAAAAAATAAAATGTAAAAGAAATTAAATCTTAAAGTTTACTATTGAAAACATTAGTAGAAAATCTTTTAATTTCAAAATATGGAATAAATTATGGTTCTGTGTTGATAAACTATGAAAATAAATATGAAAATCAACGTAGAAAATATTTTTTCAAATGTTGTATTAACAAAAAATTACTAAATAAACTAAAATTGATGGCTAAAATTAAGAAATTTTAAGAAAATTAGAATGTTTCGTAAGAAAAAAATTAAAGCAATAGAAGAAATTTTTTTTTCAAAATAAGGAAATTCTAGCATATTTACAAAAAGATCCATAATTTAGGAAATTTTTGTACTCCAAAATATGGGAGAAAAAAGATAATAAAAGAAAATAAAATATGTTTTTAATTTTGGATTGACTAAAATTAAAATAATTGGAAATCTACTTTCCTTTTTTTAATGAATTAATGATATATAAACGATTAAAAATTGAATAAACTGAAATTTGAATCTGAGTGAATTTATAATGAATTCAAATTAAAGTCTGACTAAATTTTGAATGAATTAAGTTTAGAATCGTATGAAATTTTCACGAATAAAAATAGAAATGACATTTGGAACAAATAAAATTTGGATTTAAAAAATCAACTGTTTAAGATTTAGATAAAATGAAATTTGAAGTTGAAATAAATCGAATTTTATATTTATCTGAATGAAATCAGTTTCGACTGCTTAAATTTTGGTTAAATGAAAATTAGACATGATTACAATTTTAATTAGTTAATAATGTTAAATGTAAAATCGATCCATTTTTTGATAAATTGAAATTTCCGTCTTGATTATATTTATAATGAATTAAAATTAAAGTCTGATTAAAACTTGAATAAATTCAATTCAGAATGGATTGAAATTTTCACGAATAAAAATTAGAATTGACATTTGGAAAAAATAAAATTTGGATTTAAAATATAAACTGTTTAAAATTTGGATAAATTGAAATTTGAAGTTGATTAAAAATAGAATAAATCGAATTTTATATTATCCGAATGAAATCAGTTTCGACTGTTTAAATTTTGGTTAAATTAAAATTAGACATGGTTAAAATTTTAATTAGTTAAATGTAGAAACGATTCAAATTTGATAAATTGAAATTTCGGTCTTGATTATATTTATAATGAATTAAAAATAAAGTCTGATTGGAACTTAATTGAATTCAATTTAGAATCGATTAGAATTGGCACCAATAAAAATTAGAATTTACTGAAATTTGAATCAATTGAAATCTGGATTAATAGCAATTTTAAATTATGGAAATGGAATTTCGAATTAATTTAAAGATGATTAAAAATGGAAAAACTGAAATTTAAATCGTTAGAAATTGGCGTAAAATTAATTCCAACCGTTTAGAGTTTTGATGACTTAAATTTAGAGTTAATTAAAATTTTAATTAGCGATTGTTTTGAAAAATTAAAATTAAGTTTTACTGAAATTTATATTAAATAAAAATAAAACTTTGCTAAATTTTAAGTTTAGATTAAAAAAACTTTGAAAAGTTAAAAAGTAAGTAAAGTATGTGACAAATTAACGCAATGGTGAAAAAGGTGAATAAATTTTAGAAAGGTGAAAAAACGTAAAAAAGTGACATTTTGAAATCCTTGAAATAATGATAGAAACTTTAATAAAAGGTCAAATTCCTGGATCTTTTTGAAAATTCTCGATAAATTTCCTGTCTGTTCGAATCGCTGAACACCCTCATTTAAACAAAACTAAATTAAATGAATACTTACAAATTAAAATTAAAACTAAAATGACTGACGTAAAACCAGCAACTATATAAAACATAAGCTGTAATCCCTGACCAACAACTTCTGGATCTTTACTTTCTGGAACTAACATTGGTGGAAACAAAAATCCTATTGCAACTCCCAACTGAAAAAAAATTAAAAATTTGCATTAGTTACTAGAATAAATCGTAGTTTAAAATATTGCATGAATATTAAAATTAAAATTTTAAGAATTAGAATCATTAATTTTTATTAAGCAATTTTTCATATGGCTAAAATTAGAATAAGAAAACAGATTATGAAATTAGAATTATCTCCTGACTCCCTAGAAGCAATTTTGTGATACACATTTTCTGTTTGAGATAAATTTATAGCCCTGTCTCCTAGATCTAATCGTCTATTAAAGCCAGGATGATTACATCCTCTATTCATTCATGACAAAACCAAATCGTCTCTGACAAAAACTAAATTGTTTTGAAGGATTTTGCAAACAAAAAACAAACATTCAAAACCTCAATTTTCAATGATAACATAAGAAACTTAATTTAAAATTACTGATAGTATAAACGATTATATTATAAAATTTTAGAATAATTTAAAAGAAAAAATTTATAAATTTGCTGAATTTAAATAAGAAACCAATTTTTAATTGAAAATTACTGATTTTATTATAAAATTTTAGATTTTTTTTTAAATACATAGAACAAAAAATTTAGAAATTTGTTGAATTTGACGAAATTGATAAATTTTCACATATTCATGAATTAACTAAATTTTGTTGGTTTTTTTTTATTTATTTGATTTCATTATAAAATAGAAATTATTGACCTTAGTATATTTTTAGTGTAAATCGTCTACCATGAGAATCAAAGTTTAAGTAGGATGTGACTGAGTTTAGTGATTTGACTACGCTTAACATAATGAATATTAATAGATAGAAGGTAAATAACTCGTCGCATGTGATTAATAGTTCAACGTATCTAATACGTGAGCAGGTATTTAAGAAATTTTGTCTTTGAAATCAGTTGGAATTTTATTTGTCAAGAAAAAAGTTTTTGAACAAATGTTTTCTACCACCTTTCGTTTTAATAATTTGCCAGCAAATGCTTAATCAATTTATAATTTTAATCTCAGATCTCCTTGTTTCTTATCTTTACAACATTGTTTGAATATTCGTTAAATCAACACAAAATGAATACAAAGTTTCAAAAATAATAAAAAGCCGAGGATTCGTTTAATTTTTACAAATTTAATCTCAACAGAAGAGATAAACATTTTAAAAACAAAATTAAAAAGTCTTTTAAATTTAAAACTTTTCAAAAGTTTAGAATTAGGAAATATGTATAAAATGTTAAATATATTCTCTCTTGTATTTCATTGATCGTGTAAAATAAATCGTGCAAAAGCGTCTTTTAAAATCGTAAGACAATTGACTTTCAAATCTTTGATAATTCGCCTCTTAAACAAATTTACATAAAAATTGGATGGCATATGCACATCACGTCTTTTAGTAAAATGGAAATATTTTTAAAAACCTTAAAAGCGAAGGACTTAATTTTCCAATTCAATTTATATGCAAATTAGTTGAAAGCAGTAGAGATAAGCGTAAAGATGACAAATTTTTGATTTTCTTCATTGGAATGAAAGGTAGAATTTTTTTAAAGTTGGTTGAATAGAATAAATTTATTATTATTATTATTATTGTTAGATTAGAGTGATTGATAAAAAACGATTTACATGATTTAAAACAAATTAAGTGAATTAGAGAGTAATCATCCTATAGCATGCACCTTGGTTAAATTGAATCACTTATCATGTCCATCATACGAACATACTCGTATGTAGATATCGTAGAGGGTCCGACCCTATTTCTCTAACGTTAAACGTAGATTCCCAACTCTAAATGGTTTTTCACATAAATGCTCCGATTTTCATTTGAAAGTATCCAGCAAATAACAATATTTATATTTGATTTGCAAGAAATCAAATCATTTTACAAATGAGAAATTGGATTGCAAGTTCAAAAGATTACAAAAATGAAAATGAATCAACTAAAACAGTTTAATTTATAACACTATTAATTTCTGGCAATTTCTCGAAATTTTAAAAATTCATATTGAAAATAGAAGAAGTATTTTTTCAATAGAAAAAATAGGGTCGAAGCCGAAGATAAACAAATCAATTAAAACATTTTTATTTAATTTCTGGTAATTTCTCGAAATTTAAAAAATAAAATTTAAAAAGTTGAAATAAAAAATAGAAGTATTTTTTCAATAGAAAAAATAGGGTCGAAGCCGCAGATAAACAAATCAATTAAAACATTTTAATTTAATTTCTGGTATTATTTCTGGTAATTTCTCGAAATTCAAAAAAAAAAAAATTTTTAAATTTGAAATAAAAAATAGAAGTATTTTTTTTAATAGACAAAATTTGGTCGAAGCCGAAGATAAACAGAGTTTTAAAATTTAAAAAACAAACATGGGGTTTGATTAAATGAATGAAAGTTGAAGCCAAGATTATGTTTAATTACTTGATTTCCAAAAACTCCGATACTGCAGGCGCTTGATACTTGATCTGGACCAAACCAAACAGCAGCTAAACGCGCTGGCACCGAGAGGATAAAAGTTTGACTCACAGCTACCAAGGAATGGCCAAAAAATCCAATCCAAAATCGATCTGGCATAGCACTAAAAACTTTTATCCAGGAGCCAGCTGCTGTTCCGACGGCTCCGAAAATTGCCGCAAATCGGAGACCCTGAAATAAATTTGAATAATTACAAATTAAGAAGAAATCAATAAGTTTAAATTAATTATAATCTCCGGAACAATTGAACATTCTCGAGAAGATAAGTCATTATTTTGCTGTTTAATGTAATTTTATTTAGACAAAATATGGCAAATTTAATTTAAAACAAAACAAACCATTAAAAATCATTATTTGATCAAAATGGAAGATTTTGCAGATTCAGAAACGAGAGAAACTATAAATTTGTTTCTGAATCTCAGAAACCTTTAATTTTTATCCAATTATGAGGTTTAATTGTTTATTTTGTTTTGAATTAAATTTACTGCATTTTGTCTAAATAAAATCACATTAAAAGTTAGTTTTTCTATTTCGAAATGCAAAATAATTACTTCAGACATAACCTCTATTTGATTATGTGTTTAATTCTTCCTTAATAATATTTATTTTATTTTTTGTTTCAGGCTTCACAGTGACAATGGAGAATATTTTAGCGAAAATAGGGGACTTTTAGGGTACTTTGAAAAGTTAATAAATCAATATTAGTAAATTATATATCCTAATTAATTTGCAAGACAAAAACAGTTATTAAAAAGATTTAGGATCTTTTTTCTAATATTATTAAATTATTAATTTTTATGATAAAAAATATTTTATTTAATAAATACGTACATTAAACAACAAGATTATACATAGTCAGAATTGTGGGAATACTTGTTATAAAATAAATAAAAACACTTTAAATATAAGAAGTATAAAAACTAATTTTCGTTTCCTATTTCTTGAAAGCTAAACAATTCTCAAAAAAATGAGAATTTAAAGGTATTGCAATTTAAATGTAAAAACATTTGAATAGTTATAAATTCTTTTTTTAATAAAATTAAAAATTTTTTTAACAACATTTGAATAGATTAAAATTCTGAAAAATTGACGACTGGATTATAAACTTAAAAAATAAAACCAACAAATTTTTAAACAATTTGAAAATCAAAAGTTTTTTTAAAAAAACTTAGAATATAAAAATGTTATGAAAGGGTAAATAAATTAATGAAAAAATAGACAAAATGTAAAGAAAATTAAATAAATTTACATTAGAAACGAGTTAATCTAAAAATAATCAGATAAATAAAAAAAGTGTACTTCTCTCCCTCTTTAAATTATGAAATTAAATAAGAAAATCAATAAAAAAATTAATAAACTTTTCAAAATGTTATAAAACCAAATTTATATAAAGTAACCTGAAATAGGAAAAAGAAGAAAATCTGCAACACAAAAAAGAACATATTAGAAGCAAATAAAAGAAAAATTTTTAAAAAGTGATTAGCATTAAGAAATGGTATAATAATAATAATAATAAAATACTGAAATTTTTTTAAGAACAAGAAATTATAAGAAAAAAATTTAATTTTTCGATAAAATGATAAATAATATATATAAAATTTCACAAAACATGATTATTAAATTATAAAATTCATTATTATATAAACAATAATATTATTATATTATATATTATATAAACAATAATAAATTATACAAACAATAATTAAAGAAAGTTATCAAGGAAGGAAAATATTTATAATAAAGTTAGAAAATTTTTGAAATATCGGAATGATTTAAATTAAGTCAAAATGAATCACAAAATAATTAATTTTTGAATTTTAACTGTTAAATTTTGTTATAATTGTAATTTAAAACTTAAAATTTGGGAACAAAAGTTTTTTACAAAATCCCGGTTTTCGTGAAAAATAGGGGATATAAGGGAAAAAAATTTAAAAATAGATGCTTTTTAGGGAAAATAGAGGACGCCTGTGAAGACTATTATTTTAATTAACTTTGACATAATTCTTATATAGAAACAAATTAAATGTCAATAATTAATTAATTATAGTCTCAAATAGTTACCAAATTACTTTTTTTTTAATATATTCATTTTTCCTCTCAAAGAAATAATTACATTTAAATTGCATTGCTTATATTAATTCGATCGAAACTCATATCCTTGAAACAAATTATTATTTTACGATATATAAGTCACTAAACTTATAGATATAAATATACAAGCGATCTATAAGAAAACGTGCATTATATAGGTATGCCAGAATAATTTAATCTCAGTTTCGAGAATATAAGAGAAATCGATATGCAGCACTTTAAATTAATGTAATCTAATAAAAAAGTACATTACAATTTTTTCAGATTTTAAAATGATAAAAATTGCATTTTTAAAAAGTACTAATTTCCTTTTAAAGAATTTTTTTTTCAAAGAGATTTATTTTTAGAAATAAATTCTTTAAAATTGAAAAGAAACTTTAATGAGGATTTTAGAGGATCGATTTTTTCACTCACAAATTTATCTAAAAGGTAGCTGGCTGGAAAAATAAATGGGATGTACGTTATCATATAAATCATGCTCGTCATATCGATTGCAAAAGTCGATACGTTGTAGTATTCCGCAACTGTATTTGCAATAATACTATACTGGATCCACTGCATAGCATTGCTGGTACTGTATAAGACAAATATTGCTAAAATTAACCACCTCCTTTTGTAGATTTTCGTTGCCACAGCCTGCAACAAAAAATAAAAAAAGTTTCATCTTCATAAACCCATTTTTATAAAAACTCATTTGAAATTCAAAATAGGAAAACTACATTCTCTTGAGACATCAATGCAATACTTATTATTCATGAAATAAGGAAAGTTATCTAACATCCAATACTTCCTACTTGTCAAAGGCAAATCTGATAATACAATATCAGTTAGCTATTTATTTTTTATAATTAAAAAAAACCGGGGCGCATGATTACATTCTAAAATTCATTATTTAGAATTTTTATTTTATAGAATTTCAGTAGACACAATTTCCTTTTCGTCGAATTTGTTTCCAATCGAAATTAAATAAATCCGAATTTTCCCTCTGTAGAATTTTGAGGTTATCGAATTCATATTTAACAGAAATTTCATTTTATAGTATTTTTAATAAAAATAATTAAGATTCGGTAAAATGGATATTCTGACATTTAAAAATTCTATTTATTCAAAACTCTTGGGAATGAGAATTCTGCGAATGAAAATTCAGTTATATTCGAATTCTTTTAAATAAAAAGTCGATTAGAAATGAATTCTCTAACATGGAAATTATGTTCAGTGAAAATTCGGATTTATTTAAATTCAATTGACAACAATTTCGACAAAATAAAATTTGTCAAAAATTCACTTCCTGATTTGTAAGAATAAACATTTTGTTTACTTAATTCTAAAATTAAAAACAGTATTTTAAAATCAATATTTTTTATTCATTTTTTCCTGTAGTTTATTACTGGGTGACAAAATCATAATTTTTAAAATTAAGAATTAATATAGCATTACAAAGTAAGAGTATAATTGTGGTATCTACTATTTAAAACAATAAACTAAATCTTAAAAAATAAAATAATAATAATTATCGAGTTTATTCGTAAATTATTTTCAAATTTGAATAATTACCTGGGTCGGTGAGATACCACCTTCAATGGCTTTAACATATTCTGTTGAAGATTTAGCCATTTTCGAATCCTATTCCCTTTAAAAAGTTACAAAAATTCCTAAAATAAAAAAGACTTTATAAATTCTTTTTTTAAATAAAACTTCCAAATTTGGAATATTAATAATATTTAAACAAAGATAACGCATAGAAAAATTATTTTAAAAATCAGAAAATTTACTAAACCGTCAAAGAATGATTTTAACAAATCCAGAAAGAATGAAAAAGTCGACGAAAAAATTAGAAAAAAAGTTGAAAATTTTTAAAGTACAAAAAAATAATCCAAAAGAATGTAATGTTGGATCTAGAATTAAAGTAGATTACGGAAATACATTTGTCTTCTCTCTAAATCTGAATTATTTAAAAATAACTAATAATTAGTCAAATCTTGCCTGAGTTTTTATTTCAACAATTAGTTAAAAATAACTAATTATTAGTAAAAAAATGACTAATTTTTAGTAAAAACATAACTAAAAAATAGTTAAAATTTGATTATCTGAATTAGTAAACAGATTTTGACTAAAATATTAGTTATTTTGACATAACCTAAAAATGATTTTGACTAACTATTAGTTATTTTTTACTAAATGATTAGTAGAAATCTAACTATTTCAATTAGTAACTGAGTTTTTGCTTTCAAATTAGTTATTTTTAACTAATTCAGATTTAGAGAGTTACTACTTTAAAATTTAATTATTTTCTACCACACATGCACGAAAAACTCGTATTTTTGTTCGCGCAGTTTTGAGGTTAGTGACGTCAGAGGTAAAAAAACTTCTGAACAGTGAAAAAATCTCTCTTTGCGCATGCGCCTGAGCGAAAAGAGTTTTCGCACTGTTCAGAAGTTTTTTTTACCTCTGACATCACTAACCTCAAAACTGCGAATTTTGACCGCTTCACGCGTACAAAACACGAGTTTTTTTATGCATATATGTGGTAGAAAATTACATATGCACCTCGGGAAGCCGATTTTTTGCATAATATACTATTATTATTTTGTTTGTTTTTTTTTATTTGTACAATATTAAAATTTGAAAGTTCGAATAAAATAAAAATTAATCGACGTTCTAGGTTGATTGAAATTATAACGATTAAAATATTGTCTTCTGCAAATATTTTAAAGCCTTCGCTTATCGCCCAAATTTTATTTAATTTTTGTAAACCCCTTTATTATAATTCTTTATAATTCACTCGTTTTTATTTAAAAAACAAACGAAACAATTAAATTTTATTTAATTTTTGTAAACCCTTTTTTTATAATTCTTTATAATTCACTCGTTTTTTTTTTTTTTTGAACGAAACAATTTGGCTAAAATTGTTATTTTGAATTAAGTTAAATTTCTGTAAATATTATCGAAATGAAAATAAACACTATTCTCTGAAATTAAATTAATTAAATTTAATTGAAATTGAATATGACAAATTGTTATAATTAATTATCATTATATTTTAATAGCCTGCAAAACATCTAAGAGTATAAATTATTGCAAATGTCAAAGAAGATCACAAGACAAACATATTTTACTATTCGCAATAATAAAAACAACATTACTAACTACAAGTTTCAACAGCTTGAAAAGTTCTCTAATTAGGCCTTGCTTTTATAATGACTTCTTTAGTCGAAAGTCATAACTTAAGGGCTTTTTCTTGCTTCACAGAAGAAAAAGAAGAATACTCTCTTCAATCAAAACATTAATTAGAATCATTTTATAAAACAGAAGTAAAAAATAAAATAATATGAAATATGATTTTTTTGTAATTAATCATTAACAATTTTGTAATTTCTACAAAATCTTTTAGACGATTAGCAGTATAAACAAGAGTTAAACATTTTACTTTTTCTCTGATTTCATGTTCTCTTTGAAAAAAGAATAAAAGACCGACTTTTTCCTCCTTTGAAGAAAACTTTTCCCTTCTTTACTACTTAAAAAGTAAGATAATTGCGGGAAAGAATTTTCTCACATTTCAGTGCTCCAGTTTTGTACTGGACCAAACATTCAAAATGAAATGTTTTGTTCTCACTTTTTGGAAGAAGCAAAAAGTGCTGAAAATGCTAGAGAGCATTCCGAGATTGTATCGAAAATCGATTAGGAACGTGGCTTCGGAAAATTTAACGAGTTTTGTTGAAGGTCGAAACGCCACACCATAAAATGAATTGCTCTGATAAATATATTTTTTATCATGGCATCATAGAAAAAAACAGACAGTTTAGATCCGAAATATACAAGACACAGAGAGGGAGCACTTTTTCGATTTTTATGCCATGTGGAGAAAAAAATAAATAAAAATACTATAAAGTTGTAGTTTAAAAACACATTTATTTTATCTGACTTTTTATATCGAGAGTTTAATGATGCAAATTGCAAATTTGAAATTTATGAGAACGATAAATCTGAAGATGAGGTAGGAAGCTTCTAAGAAAAGTTTAATAAATTTTCTCATCTGTACTGAATCCAGTTTTCTACTTTGTTCCAGTTTTAAAACTTTTGATCTGGATTTTTGATAAAAATCCCTCGCAACCTTTTTATATTGCTATTAATTAATTTGACATCAAGAATTTTTAAATCTTTGCGTTTATTAAGGCGGAAATAAAAGTTTTTAAAACATGATTAAATGATTATAAATTTGTAAAAAAATTTACAGTGGATAAGATAAAAAAATTTAATTAACCCTTTCACGAGCGTGGAAAAATTTGTTCGAATTAAAAATGTTGTTTACTTGAAAAAACAAATATTTTCCTAAATTTACCATCTTTTATTATGCTGAGTTTTTTGTAAAAATGTTAATTAATTGCTGAGGGTAATTAGAAAGAAAAATAATTATTTTTGTATTATTTACTTTGCAGCAAATAAAAACTTTTTCAAATGAAGATCAAGTTGGGAGTTAATAATAAATATTGTGATCTATACTTCTACTGATACATTTTATTCCTCGCAAAAACAAATTTCTAAAATTATCATGCCACAAAATTTGTACTAAAATCTCTTCACTTCAATATAAAAATCTGATGTAATTTTCCAATACATTAAAAGGTAATTAAAATACCTGTAGGTTGCTGATATTAAATTTACAAAATAGATAAATACTAATATGTATCAAATTAACTTTTAAAGCAAGTGTGTAATAACATTTAGTTTTATCAAAAAATGTATCAAACAAAAGTTCTTAAATTATTATAAAACTGATAATATAAAATTAATTGCTTTACTTACAGATTTAATTATTGGAAATAATGAACAATCGACACCAAAGTTTCTTGACTTCACTTTTTATATTTATACATTACAAAAATATGCTCGTATCACAATGAATTTATCACGCTAAATATTTCCATAAAATATTCTTTTTAGTTGCTCCCAAAGATTATTAAGACCTCGATTTATTGTCGCTGTTGTTAACAGAAAATCCACGTGGTTTTAGACCTATATATTTATTTACCTCTTGTAGGCTTCATTCAAAAATATCATCCAAGATAAATATATTATTTCCCTCAATCTTGTATTAAAAAATAGTTTTATTTTCTACATTCAATCACAGGATCTTTCCTCAGATCTTTTCTTGCCATTATTTCTTAAAAATCCTTTTTCAATTAATAATAAAACTTTGGTATAATTTGTCTCTTATCAATTGTAGGAAGACTTTTTTTCTGTGAATTCTGTCGAAATTCGTTTATAAATCCTGGTAGGAAAATCATGACAAAATAAAAGTGCTTCACCAGTTACTTTTTTTTCTTTTTAATTGTGAGAAAAAAAAACAGAAATACAGTTTTAAGTAAAGTGCGTTAATTTTTCAGGGAAAACTGTGTTCCGCGTGGTTTATATCGATCAGTGAACAAAAATAAGAAAAAAACTCAAGAGTCATAGGTCAGGGTCGTTAAGTAGTTTCTCTTTCATGTCTCCTTGGGGTTTGATAATTTTTTCGTTGATTTGTATCTTTTCAAATGGACCAGTTGTGATGTTCTCGGGATAAAAATTTTACAAGAGACTCGTTCTCTGTGAGAAGAGAAGCTCGACTGTTTCCTCATGTGTTGAACCAAACTACTGAATCCAGCGCAGAGCAGTGCTTCTGCGCGAATAGCTTTATCGGGATCTAGTGTGTATTTCTTGCAGCCCACTCACGAATTCGTCATAGGTGTCCATCGAGGCATCATCATTAAAGAAATTAATTTGTTTTTTCAACATGTGTATGGAGGAAAAACGGATAATTTTAATAAACACCGTATTCAACAAACTGAGTCATTTTCCTCAAGACAAAATTTTTTATTCACTATTAGTTTGAATAATATAAAAATTTTTTTTTCCGGGAAGATGCTTAAGGAAAAACCCGATTGTTCAAGATTATTAATTTTTTAAAGAATTAATCATTGTTTTCTTTTTAAAGAATTGTTCTTTTGAAAATAACTTAAAATTCTAATTAGTCTTATTAGTTTTAAAACTATACCAAACACTGCGTTTAAATTTACATCCTGTAGGACATATTGATTTGATATTTATATTTTTTTCAGTAATTTTTCAAAAAATGTCCCATTGAGAAAAAGAGTCACGTTGATGGCGATTCGCCCCTTACTTATTTATTTCTTATTTATTTTTTTATTTACATATTTATTGGAGTAAATATTCTCTTGCATTATTTATGAAAAAAGTCTATTATATCTGTCCTATGAAACTAAAGTTATGTAGGTTCAAATGAACGAAATTATTGTAGGGTAAATTTACAGGGGCGGCGAGTTGTGTTGTGTATGATTGAATTAATTAATTATTATCAGATTGAATTTCGAGCATTAATTTGTATTTATTATAATTTGTTTTAAATCAATAAATAGAAAGACGTTTTAGAGAATAAATCAGATTTTCTTCCTGAATTGAAGATAAAAATGTTTGCAGTATGTTAGAAAAACTTAGAATACATCTTTTAAATAGTTTTTTGAACAAAATATTTTTAAACTTGATTTTATTAATACAAATAAAAATGTCTTTAAACTTTAATTAGTATGCACTATGAATTATTCAAATTTCAATAATAATAAACGCAAATATATTTAAAATTTGAAAATTTCAAATCGGTACAAACAGAAATTTAATTCAAACTTTAATCAATTGATACTTGAATTTATCGATTCTAAATTTTCGTATTGATTCAGACTTTTATTAATAATTAATTAATTGAAACACTTTAAGATCTTAATTTCAAAAATCTAAATATATATCAAATAATTTAAACTTCTGATCAAATTTATCAAGATTTTAGTCTACTCAAAAATAAAAGAAGTTTATTCTTTTATTATTGTTATTATTTTATATTTATTCAGTTTTAATTTTATGTACTTCTTTTAAGTATAATTTTAATAATAAACTTGTCAAATTTATAATTTGTAAGTAATAATTTTAATTTCTTCGAACTTCAATTAATTTCAACTTTCACTGAATATACGCTTTAAGAGTAGTAAATTTAAAATTGTTTAAAAATTTCTTCATTTTTTTAAAATAATTTTCTATTATTAATTCAATTGTTTGCTACAATTTTCAACTATTTTTATCATTTTTCAAAAATTTTCTTCAGTTTCTAACTATTTTCATTATCTTTCAATTTTTCCCCTAAATTTTAAATTCAATTTTCACAAGATTCAATTAGAGTATTTTCTTTAATTTTTTGAAATAAAACTTTTTGAGATTTAATTATTTCCTTCAATATCGAATTACTTTCATTATTTATTAATTAATTTTCAATTTCTTTAATTATTTTTCAATTATTTTAAAAAAATACGATTTTTGTCATTCAAATTGTAATTTTTGTCTTCAAATTACAATTAATTTCTTCAATATCGAATTATTAATGTCAATTTGTAATGTCAATTAAATAATGGAAGGACATAACTCATCAAATTTGTTAATCTAATTATCAGTTTTACTATTTTCATCGTTTTCCATAATTATTTTCCAAATATTTTTTAATATTAAAAACCTGTTTCATGCTTCATCAATTTTTTTAAAATTTTTATTTAAATTGCTTTTAAATTTTAGTTGTATTTTTGAAGTATTTAAATAATGTTCTTCCATTTTCAATCACTTTCTTTAATATAAAATAAATTTTTTTTAATTTTCTCAACTTTTTTTCTTAAATTTCCATAATTTTTTATTTTACAATTATTTTTATGATTTTTCAAGTATCATTGTTTATCTCAAATATATTCTGTAATTATTTCAATCATTTTTCAATTACTTTTTGTCATTTTTAATTATTTTTAATTAACTTTTTTATTTTTTTATTAATTATCTCAAATTTTAGTTTTTTTTGCTTCCTCATAGAGGAAGCTTTGTGATCGTTAAGATTTTCGATTTTCCAAAAATAGTCTAAATCGACTTATTTTCATCTAAAAAGCGTAAATTTTCATTCCTAAGCAAATGTCCAGATGTATGTATGTATGTGTGTGTGTGTGTGTGTGTGTGTATAGCGTTTTTTGTGTACAAGATACACTGAAAAAAATCCCTTGCACCCGTACACAAGGAATCAACCATTTTTCCTTGTTAGTTAAGGCGCCAACTAGGGAAGTCTAGTTAAAATACAAGGATAATTTTCAGTCTAAGAAATTAGAAATTATATTATATTGAACATCAGAAATTGTGGGACCGACTGATTTTATTACTCAAAAAGTCTTTTATTTTATAAAATATTAATATTTTCTATCTCTAAACCATTAGTGGTTACGGTAAATGACCTAGTTGTGGCCATCATATATTTGAAGGTTATGTTGATTTAACATTTTCAAAAAACACTATTAAAATTTTAGTGTATACTTTTGTATTATTTTAAAGATTATGTGATACAACTTAACTCATTTGCACTATAGAAAATTGTAAATTTTTAGCTGATTGATAATTTTTTCCCCCGTTTTTAAGAATTACAAACAAACAAGTTTGATATATTAGAACTAACTTCGCTTCGGTTGCAAGCTTAACTTGGAATCCTTGTCATTTTAACTAAAATGGCTTTAACTATAGACAAATAGTTGATTTTGACAAACATATTTTTTTCAGTGTATCTCGAGAACGCTTTAATGGATTCCAATAAAATTTGGATGACATATTAAGCTCATGAATGTCTAAATTTGGACACAGGGATTTTTGAAAATACCCAACCAAATTTTATTGGGCACCTTTTTTCATCGAAAAAAATCGTTTTTTGACAAAAATTTTTTTCATGCTAAAAATACAACTTAAAGAATACAAAAATCATGTTCCTCATCTCAAAACGAATCGATTGACCTATATTACTTTTATAATTGATCAAGAATTCGTAAAATAATTCATATTTTTACATAAGTATTTTTGCATTAAAAAGTTTTTTTTTAACAACTTTCCCAATTAACTTATATATTATTAATTTCTTGCTTCCTCTATGAGGAAGCAAATTATTTTGCTTACTTGGAAGCGAAATGTCCATGAAATGGACATAATTCTCACCTAGTTTCAACTTACGATTATTATTATCATTCTACAATTATTTTCTTTTATTAAAAACACATATTGTAATTTTTTCAATTATTTTTCATAAATTAAAATTATTTTTTTCAATTTTTAATTATTTTTTTACTCTGAAAATATGTTCTCGTATTTTTTATTATTTTCATTATTTTTGAATTAATGACCTAAATTTTCAAATATTTTTCTCATACTTTAATAACGTTCTTCAATTTTCAATTATTTGCCTCATTTTTTAATTATTTTTTTCAATTTTCAGTTTCTCTTATCTTTTTGCAATTCAATGCCTCTTAAATGAAAACACGTTATTCGTGAGAGCAGATAGAAAACACGTTATTCAGGAAAACAAATAAAAAACATGTTGTTCAAAATGACATTTTTTTAAAGGCTATGTTACAATTTTAATTACCTATTACGTTAAATTAACTTTATATAATTGAAATATTTTATTTTGACATTTTCTATTGACTTAAAATTAATGCTAAAATTTAAGAAAATTAGGTTACAAAATTTATCATGTGAACTAAATGTTTTCTATTTGTTTTTCTGAATAACGCAGTTCGTCAATTTTTAATTATTATTTTTCTTAATTTGCAATGACTTCACAAATTTTATATTATTTTTAATTATTTATTGATTAATTCCGAAAATTTCAATTATTTATCTCAAATTTCCATCATTTTCTTCAATTTTCGATTATTTCTATGTTTTAATTATTTTCCTCAATTTAAAATTCTTGAAATCATTTTGTAATTAGGTACTTTCTTTTACTTGACATAATTATATTCTGTATTTTTGCTTCCTCATAGAGGAAGCTTTGTGATCGTCAAAATTTTCGATTTTCCAAAAATAATCTAAATCGACTCATTTTCATCTAAAAAGCGAAAATTTTCATTCCTAAGCAAATGTCCAGATGTATGTGTGTGTGTGTGTGTGTGTGTGTGTGTGTGTGTATGTATATGTGTGTGTGTGTGTATAGCGTTTTTTGTGTACAAGATATCTTGAGAACGCTTAAACGGATTCCAATAAAATTTGGGTGACTTATTAAGCTCATGAATATCTAAATTTGGACACAAGGATTTTTGAAAATACCCAACCAAATTTTTTTAGCACCTTTTTTCATCGAAAAAAATCGTTTTTTGCCAAAAAATTTTTTTATGCTAAAAATACAAATTAATGATTATAAAAATCATATTCCTTATCTCAAAACGAATCGATTGACCTATATAACTTTTATAATTGATCAAGAATTCGTAAAATAATTCATATTTTGACATTTTTTTGCATTAAAATTTTTTTTAACAACTTCCCCAATTAACGTATATATTATTAATTTCTTGCTTCCTCTATGAGGAAGCAAATTATTTTGCTTACTTGGAAGCAAAATGTCCATGAAATGGACATAATTCTCACCTATTTCAATTATTTCACCCAATTTTAATTATTCACATTTTTATCCAATCAATTTATAAAAATTTTAATCTTTTTTTTTCTCAAATTTCAATTATTTAAAATTTTTTTTCTAATTCCAAAATTTTATAAATATTGTCCTACACACATAAATCTTGTTTTATTTATATTTAAGTATTGTATTTTAAATATTTATAATTTTTTACCCCCTGGTCAACATTAAAAATGCAGATGGCAAAAATTCACGAGTCCCCGCCCCTGTAAATGTGCCAATTACTGCGGTATGAAATCGAAGTTCGATAAAAGATTGTAAAAGAAAATAAATATAAATGAAAGATAAACATTTGACTGATTTTAAAAGCATGCTTGTTATCTATTGAAGTAGAAACCTGTTAATTAAAATATTAAAAGAAATTATGTATTCTTAAAAATAACAAATTTATAAAAAAGACTCTGTGCTGGTATTACTGCGGGTTTGCATCAATTACTGTGCCTCAATTTCTGCGGCGATAATAACGTGTATTTGAGGGTTAGGTTGTTAGCACTGTCAGCAGTAATAGAAACACATGTATGTTACCATTACTGCGGTAAGTTGTAATTTAAACTTGAATAATTAAATAATTAATCATTTAAATGTACATTTTTATTGTTAAAACTGTATCGAGTAAGTTTTTAAATAATTTTTCAATGAGTTTAAATTAATGTTAAGCTCTTTAAAAGTAATCTTTTTCAAAAGAACTGCAGTAATTGGTGCATTCGCAGTAATAGGTACATCTACTCTATTGATATTTTTTAAATTTAAATTTGACCAAAAATAATGTTTTAAATACCAATAAATAATTTAGGACATTTTAAGAATTGGATTTCTTTTTTATATTTTGCGTAGCAAAAATTATTTTTAAAAATATTTTCTTGGAAAAAAAAGTTTTGTTCAAATGAAGGTTCGGAACTTCGTGATTATTCTATCCTAATGAAGTATTGATGAAATTTTATTGCGTCAAGGTTTCAGCAATTTGCAGAAATTTTTCTCAATTTTCTAAAAATACCTTCTCAATTGCTAGAATTTGAATTACAATAATGATTGGTCTTTTATGAGTCAACAAAAGCGAAAAATCAGAATATACTGGGTATTCCACACCAAATCTAATATTATTTTGGATTTTTTGTTGTTGTAATTTTTGGATCTTTTTGAATTTATTTTCTTTAAGTACTGATTCAGTGGTTTCTTTTTGAATTTTTGGTCTTTTAACAAAAATTTCTTTAAGCACTGATTGAGTCTAACCTCGAAAATATTTTTTTATTTCTTAGGATTTGTTTGAGTCTACTCTCTAATTTTTTTTTTTTTTTTTGAATTTCTCGATTTAAAAAATTTTTTTTTAACAAAAAAATTAGTCTACACTCTACAATTTTTTACAATTTTGTTTATGAAGGCATTAAAAAAATTATTAAAAAAAACGTTATTAGAAAAAATCTATAAATTTTTGGATAAATGAAAATTAAATTGAATTGTTTCCACAATTTTTACTCTTTTCTATCGAAAATTTCTTTCTCCGTTTTAAAAAAAATGTCAATAATATAGCGCACGGGTTCTGACAAATTTTAAATTAAAAAAAATTCTAAAATAGTTTAAGAATTATTTTAAAAAAATTTTAAGCCATATACTGTAATTCCAGATTAAATAGTATACGAAAAAATTCTAAACAACACCACGTGTGGATTGTAAACATTTTTGAGTTATGGTAAAAATAAAAATTCCATAATCCATAAAAATTAAGTTCTTTAAATTTTATTATTGCAATATAATTTTGCATTTAAAATAATGTCAGAAAAAAAGTGGCACCATTAAAATGTAATTTATGTGTAGAAATTTGTTTTTAAATTAGTGAAAATTTACAAAAAATGAACGAGTCTAAAAGAAATTGAAGAAAAACAAAAAATATATCTTAAAATATTTTATAAAAAATTGTTAAGTGCACCTTTTCATTTCCAATGATTGAGTTAGTTTTCCGGAGTCTTGGAATTAGAGGAATCGTCTTCTGGTTTTCCTAAAACAGTAAAATAAAAATTTTGGAAATTATTCTTTATTAATATTAAGTTGATGTATGTCGTCATTCGGCATTTCCTAATTTTTTCTAAAAAATGATTTGTAGACTTAAAATTGACTAATTACTAAAACATAAACTGATTCATGCAAATTAGACATGCGTATTACTGTATCTTGCAACTCGGACATGCGCAGATCAAACCTATATTATACATAATTATGTACACGTTTAATCTCATTCTTTTCTTTAAAAATTTAAATATTTTCCTCATTTGTCTAAATTTTATGTAAGTAAATTTAAGTATGCAAATGTATGTGTAAAACAAAACAAATTAAAAATATAAAATTAAATTTAAAAACAGCGTAGTTTTTACTTGAAAAAAATTAAAAGAAAGAAAAATAACGAAAAATAAGGAATATTAGTTTTTTCTCGTTCATTTGATTTATTCATTTTCCAGAAATAACTAATTTCTAATAGAGTGAACAATATGAAAAAAATATGAAGTGTGAATCAGATTCAATTCGTACGAATGTTAGAGAAAGTTAAATATGTATTTTGTTAAAAATAAAAATTGATTATAACATTATTTACATTTTTCGGTCTTTAAGCTAAAATATTGATGCAATTAATACCCAGGAAACAGATGTTATTTGAACAAAATTTGATATATTAGAAATCAATGTTTCCATCTGTTGGAAAATAATGAGAAATGTAAATTTGTAGTCGCTTATTACTTTTGATCAGATTGACGTAATTTACGTATTCACACTAGATAAATAATTTCTGTATCTTGTTGGTATTTTGTGGAATTTAATTTCATTAATAATAAACGATGACGCCTTGAATAAGGCAATTTAATCATCATTTGTAATTTCCGAGGAAACAAGAGATTGAATATTGATATTTGTTCTAGCTAACAATATTTGGCTTCAAGATTAAATAATAATTATTTACACAATGATTACATTTAGACGATCAAGATAATATTTTTAAGATACTAGGAAAATGTTGTCTTTTAAATAAATAAATAAATAAGTATAACAATAAGTAAATAAATCAAATAAAAAAAAGGTAAATAAAGTAATAAATAAAATAATTGCAAGAGATAACGAAATTAATCGAGAAACCTGTAAAAACGGTTTACTATTTGTCTATTTCTAAATTTACGACTTTCTCGTGTACCTATTGTCGTCAGTTTCGATTGCAACACGATTCGCATCTTAAAGTGGCACCTTAGACGCTTGATAAAGAACGCTTAATTAAATCGAACAGAATTAATGAATGTATGTCAGGTTAGTAGATTTTTATCGCAGGAAGGAAACGACACAGATCAATGAATTTGATAGAAACTTATATATTTGGCGTAGGAAACTGCAAGCGAAAACTGGTCGATAATTACGTACGCGTAATCGTTTAAAATAAAAAATTTAAACTTGATTATTACGTAGGAAATGTTATCAAAAAAATAAAATAGTAGATCATGATATATTTGTCATTTATTAAGTAAACGGGAAGTGTTATACACTAGATTTAAAACTATAAATTTATTAGCATTACATAATTCACACCATATTATACAATTATTAACCCATATTAAACTATATTAATTTATCTGTACTTAACACTTACGATCCTTAAAACAAATTTTCAAACCAATTTAAAAAAAAAATTATTTAATCGCGTTAAAATTCTGATGAAAATTTATTATGATTAAAATTTGAAATAATTAAAGCCTGGATTTAAATAGAAGATTGAATCAAATTAGATCGATTAAAAATTGAATGAATTGAAATTCTGGTAGTTAATTAGAAATTTGAAACGATTATGATTTAGATACACGGAAAATATGAATTAGCTACCTCAGCTAAAAATTTAGCTGATACTTATTTAGTCACCATAGCTAAATATTAGCTAAGACAGCTAAAACGGTTTCTACGACAGCTAAAAGTTGTCTGTGGTGACTAATATTTGTAGATATAATAGCTAAAAAGGTTTAGCTGTCACTATGACAAATAACTATGTTTAGATGTGGGATCCACTTTTGTTAGCCACCACAGCTAACTTTTCGCTGTTTTAGCTAACATTTAGCTGTGGTGTCTAAATGATTGTCTGCTAAATTTGGTTAGCAGCAGTGCCTAAATCATTTTTTTCCGTGTAGATGGATTAAATTTGTGTTTAATTAAAACGAAAAAAGATTGGATTGTTAGAAAATTTTAGAAAAAAAATCTTAAAAACCAAAATTTGATAAAAATCAGAAAATGATTTGATAATCTATGAAAAAATGGTCAAATAAAAAAATAGAGAAATAAAACTAAGGGTAAATGCAAAAAAAAGAAGACAAAGATGAGAAGACTAGCAAAATGTATAAAAAATAAAAAAAATTGTAAAAAGAAGTTAGTAAAGTTTACAATGTTTATGATTCTCGGCATTAAAAAACAATGTTTTTTCCAATCATTGATCAAATATTAAATAAATATAAAATAAAACGTTGTCAATGAATGCAAAAATAAGTAAATCGTGTAAATTTGCCAAATAAAAAAAAATGTAAAAATAAAATAAAAGAATTTAAAAAACCTATCTACTGTTAAAATACGGAAATTGTTTCAAAATAAAAAAGTTAAGGAAAATTTTCCGAAACTTTGCATAAAATTTTGAAAAATGAAAAAAATCTTTCAATAAAATTTAATTTGATTCAATTTTCTATAACTTAATTTAATTAACTTAATTGTTGATCAAATTAAAAGTAAATAAATCCTTTTGATCCAAAATTTAAACATAAAGCAAATAAATAATTAAGTAATTCTAAAATAATCTGCTTATAAATATCTCGAAGATAAATCTAAAATTATTAAAATATAATTAATTACATAATGTAAAATTATGAATAAATTGAATGAAATAATATTGTATAAATTAAAAATATTTTTTGTTTTTATCAAAACTGGCAATAAGTATATAGATAAAATAATTCATTGTTTACAGCATTCTTCAATATTATTTTCAAGAATTACCTAATTTAGATTTTATCACTTATCTGGAAATTTGATTAGGTACTCATGAACCTACACAAAAAAATAGTTAAGTTATTAAAAACGTAAAAAATAATACATTAAATTAAATTTAAAAATTCCAAAAACCTGATGAGTATAAAATTGATAAATCAATAATCGAATCATATTATTCACTTTTTTTATGAAGTTTTTAACATTTTAATACTTTTACCAGTCCATTATTTTGATTTTTAAAACATATAATGTACAAATTTTGATCCTCTTAAAATCCTTCAAATTTTTGTACTTTTAATTATCTACATATTTTGTTGCTTTTGATGTTCTACAAATGTTGATCCTTTGAATATCCTACAAATTTTTGAACTTTTAACAGCCCACATATTTTGTTGCTTTTAATATTCTACAATTTTTGATTCTTTTAATATCGTTTTAATAACCTACAAATTATGATCTATTTAATAGTCTATACATTTTTGTACTTTTAACAGTCTACATATTGTGATGCGTTCAATATCCTACAAATTTTGATCCTTTTAATATCCTCCAAATTTTGATCCTTTTAATATCCTACAAATTTTTGTACTTTTAATAATATACATATTTTGTTATTTTAAATATCCTACAAATATTGATCCTTTTAATATCGTAAAAATTTTTGTATGTACTTTTAATAACCTACATATTTTGTTATTTTTATATATCCTACAAATTATGATCTAATTAATAGTCTATAAATGTTTGTACTTTTAATGTCCTACAAATTTTTGTACTTTTAACAGGGTACATATTTTGTTAGTTTTAATATCCTACAATCTTTGTTCCTTTTAAGGGCATGTGATAGAGTAGACGTCACTTGTATAGGCAAAATTTGTCCGTAACTTCTTTCTTAAAATACGATAAAATATTAAATATTTTGTCACGAAAATTGGTAGAATTACTTAAAATATCATTGGGAAGGTCTCTCTGGCCCAAATTTGTTTGATTTTTGGGTCAAACGTAATTTTTAAAAAATTTTCTATTTTTCGAAAATTTCTCAAAAATTAATTTTGAGCCAAAATTCAAACAAATTTGGGTCAGAGAGACCTTTCTAATGATGTTTTAAGTAATTCTACCAAGTTTCACACTGCAAAAAGTAGGTATCTTAATTTAAGATACATTTGTAGACACTTTTAAGATGTTTCCGAAAAGTTAGCAAAAGTATCTTAAAATGCATTAGTTTTCTAAGATGGAAGCTGAAATATAAGATACTTTAAACGTCTTAAAAGTGACTACAATGCATTTTAAGATGTTTCTTTTTACAGTGCATGACAAAATATTCAAAACTTTAAGAGAAAAGTTACGGACGAATTTTGCCTATGCCAGTGACGTCATATTCTATTACATGCCCTTAATATTCTATCAATTTTTCTACTTTTAATAATCTACATATTTTGTTATTTTTAATAACCTACATATTTTGTTATTTTTAATATCCTACAAATAATGATCCTTTTGATAGTCTATAAATTTTTGGACTTTTTATAGCCTACACATTGTGATGCGTTTAGTATCCTACACATTTTGATCCTTTAAATATCCTTTAAATTTTGATCCTTTTAATATTCTACAAATTTTTGTAATGTTAATAGGGTAGGGGAGAGTGGGGCAAAACCGCTAGGTTTATATTTATTGATGCACAAAAATTTAACTATACGTTCAATTGGAGTAATTTTTGTTTGTTACACTGCTGAAACTAACCAGTAACAGGTTTTAATAGTCGTTGTTACATTTATCAAATCATAATTACATTATTTAGTTGTTTTTTAAAAAGATTCAAACTAGCGGCTTTGCCCCAACTGTTGGGGCAAAGATGTTTTTGCTAATATTATTATTCCAAATATAATAAATGGTCTAAAATATATACTAAATAACATTTATTGATGCAATAATTATAAAACATAAACATTTTACAGATTTTTAAAGAGATTTAATCCATTTTATTAAAAATAATAACGACTTGTATTTTTAACCTCATATTTTCAATTTAATTGTTTTTTATTTTGTTTCAAAATCTACTTTATCAACTCTACAAAAATAGAATGTGATTTAAATAACCGCGCGAAAATATGATAAAATAATAATGCTTATTTAATATTCGAAATGCATAATTTTTTTTCAAATTAGTAGTAAATGCTAATAAATAATAATTTAAAAATTAAAGAATAATAATACTAACAATAAATTTGATAGAGAAAAATACTTATTTATTTTGATGAAAAAATGCAGGTTGACAGTTGATTAACATGAAGTTTCCATCATTTAAAATAACATGACAATGCAGTTTTTAATATTCAATTGTTTTTTATGAAATATTTTTCAAGCGTTTTTGCCCCAAACGACAAACCTTTTTTTAATTTAAAATTGTATATATTTAGATTAAAAATTAAACCTAAATTTCAAAGAGATTGTGTAGATAAATCATTACTCTACTAGAACGTGAAAATTTCAATTTTAAATGCTCACAATTTACATTCAAAATTTACTAGTTTTGGTCAATATAAATTTCATCTCAGACATGTGAAATCGATTTTTTCCGTATATTTCTTAATACATTTTATATTTTATTTTTTCAATACAATCTTTGTTCCTTTTAATAGTCTATAATTTTTTGTACTTTTAATAGCCTACCCTACATATTCTGATACTTTGAATATCCTACAAATTTTTCTACTCTTAATAATCTACATATTTTGTTATGTATTTTTAATATCCTACAAATTTTGATCCTTTTAATATATCCTACATATTTTAATACTTTTAATAGCCTACATTATTTTAATATCCTACATATTTCTGTACTTTTAATAGCCCACATATTAAGCTGCTTTTTAATAGTCCTCTCATTTTGACAGTTTAACTAATCTACATATTACCTTCATTATAAAACAATTTGTATGATCTACATACATATAATTTAGCGGGAAATGAACTTTAAAAGACTATAAGCTTTTTATAATTACGTAATCCAACGGTCGCTTGACTAGATCCTGTAGCCAGAATTTTCTCTTAGACTGTTTTGCTATCAGTGGATCTAGACAAGGTTTGATAACCGGTGTATCATTTCCTTACAACGAGAGGTTGATTTTGTGTGGCAGTCGTTCTACAATCGCATCGCAGTCAACAGGTGTTTTCTACTAGTCTCTTAAACAACCTAAAAGTGATATTGATCTATCTAAAATTAAAGATTCAAGAAACTACTCTAAAATGTTTTAAATTGAAATATGAAACTCAAAATCAGCTCAATGCACACGACAATTTTCCTCGTTTTAATTCGAGCAGTTATTTTCAGTGAAAAGTGAATTAAAGTTTAGAATGGTCAAAATGTATGTGTCACCATGTGTGGGCATTGCAGTCGCTGGTGTGGCCTCGTGCATTTGTTTTTTATTGATTACCACATTCAAAAAAGGGTGAGTTGTGAATTTTAATTAAAGAGGAAAATTGGTGTCAGTTATGTTATTTATGTCAGATGAAATTATTAATATTGGAGTAGAAGGGAATTTCAATTTTTTAACGCAAAATATTAGTGATGTATGTACACACAAATTATCTCAGAAAACACGTTAATAATAATAAATAAGTTTTAGTAAAAAGTAAAAGAACCTTTATACACAATTTTTGATCCAAACAAACCAATTTCTGAAAGAAAGAGTGAAACAATTGTCATACCTAGAGATTAAAGATAAGATAAGAATTTTCGAAAAATTGGTTTAAAAATATCAGACGGGAAAATTCAGTTTAAAAACAGATTTGTTACAATTTAAAATTGAATTTAAATAATTTACTAGATTATTATCTCTGTTAAATTATCTAGTTTTAATAAGACTTTATTCAAAATTGAGAAATACAAGTTTGCCATGATCTATGTAATGGAATAGAAAATAGAATAAAATGCAAAAAAAAGTTGAAAGCCTGAATTAATTACTATATCGTAAAATTAGATTAATTCTCTGCAGAAGCATAAATGTAAAAAGAAACATTTAAAAAATTGTAACACTTGTCATTTTATACAAACTACAAACATTACGTTTAGAAAATATTTTTCATCGAATGTTGTTTAAATAAATTTAAATTGCCTATTTAACTGTCAGGAAAAGGAGGCTTCAATCTCATTAATGATTTCGAGGCAAAGTAGTCCAAACGAGATTCCAGTCAGACGAAAGAATTTTTGGCCCCTGTAACCTTAAGGAATTTGTGCCACAGAGGTTCAGCTTCTCCAATAATTAAACCTTTCTAATCTATCTTAACAAATTGTCTATTTTATCTTAGACAAATAATTGAAATAATTTTTTTTTATATAATGTTCCTGAGTATCTCTTATTCGTCTCTAAATTGACTAATTCTAAGTAATAATTATCATTCTAGTTAGGATTCATCTTTTCCCGGTGCATTTCGTAATTTCTTTCTAGGCTCATTATCACCTCTAAAACAACTGTACTTCTACATCACTCTCTTCCTCTTTCCTTCGAAAAGAATTGCATTCTCTAGATTTCACTGTCTGAATCAACTATACTTGAATTCACGCATGAGAAAAATATTTGATTATAAGATATTGCGATTCCAGGTCAGAAAATGAAATAGCAATATGCTAAATTAAAATTACGGAAAAAAAAGTAAATAGAATTGCAGTTTTTTTGTTTTTGATTAAAATTGTCAGAATTATGACAATTTTAAGAAATTTTCTGTAATTAAAAAAATGACATGGGGCTACACTGCAAAAACATGGTGTCTTAAATTGGACAAAAATGTCTTAAATTGAGATACTTTTGGTGTCTAAGACACGAAAAATGTCTTAATTTAAGACATTTTTGAACAATTTAAGGCACCTGTTTTTGCAGTGTAATTTGTTAAAAGTGGATTTTGAGAATTTTATTAGTATAAGAGTTTATATCTTGGCAGAATATTTTTTATACGTTTCTAACGTTTCTTGGTGTACAGTTACTGGTATAAAAACATTTTCTTTCGTTTTTTTTATATATGTGTTAATACAAATTTTATGACATTGGGTTATAGATATTTTTTATAAATACTTCAAGTGACCAAGAAAACAAATGCAATTTGTACAATATAACATATTGTAAAACGTATCTTATCTGAATGTTATCGGACAATTTTCTTATAACTGAAAACTTCATTTTTTGGTCAACTTTAAAAAAAGTAAACATTTTTTTATTTGAACAAAGATTCGAAAAATTTTGTTCGAATTGAGAAAGAAAAAAGAAAAAAAAACCCAAAAATGAGCACAATGGGAATAAAAACTATTAAAAAATCCAAATAATATTTTTATAACATTATGGTTGTTTTAATAAAATTATTAATGTTAGTTTTTAAAATTAAATAAAATTCTGAATTAAAAAGATTTAATTAAGAAGCAAATTAGTTCATAAATTCAACAATTTCGCGGAAAGTTTCAAAAAATTCGAGTAAAAAAACAATTAAAAATTATGAATAACAAATTTGTAAAAACCATCAATTTCTTTTTTCTTACTTTAAAATAACAATTTTATTTAAACTTTAAGAATACTTTTATATTTTCTCTCTTGAAAAACATACCTGCAATGAAACTCCAAAAGTTGAAAAATAAAATTCAGTCATGACGTTAAAAAAATGTCCTAATGCGACAAGAACTGTTATGAAAAGAGTATTGCTTATCCAAGTATTTGACAGCTTCTATTTTCGTATCGAATAGGGAAACTTTTTTTATCATCAACTTGGGTTTTGCGATTCTTTACTCCTGGTATTAGGCAATCCAAATGCTTCAGTATACATCTCGTTGCGATCTCTCTGGCGTTTAGACCTGTAATTTAAATTTTAAATCGGAATATTGTCAAATAAAAATGAAATATTACTTTCTGAAGTTTTTTATTGTATTTGTTAGATATATTTTTAGAATATTTATAAGACAAAACGTTAACGTTTTTTATTTTTTGACAATATGTTGAGGCGTATAAAATAAAGGACTGACTTATTGTCTGCAGACTTTTATTTTTATAGATTAGATAGATTACTTTTTTAGAATAATTTTGTAAAAACAAAATATTTATTTTTAAAAAACGTTTTTTTATTATAAATTTTTTTAGATATTTTTTTAGATACGAAAAATTAATATTTCTATTTATAAAAAGAAAAAATAGATCAATCGCTTGACTTCTCATTAAGAATACCTAAGATGATTAATATTAACTTCGTTCTGATTTTAATCGATTAGAAATTTAAAAATACAGAAATTCTGCATTGTGCCCGACTTCTAGTTGACCCACATAAAAAAATAATATGTTTTCTTGCTCCTTGTAAGTCAGTAAATCCTCCCACGATATGACAATAGAAAATTGTCCTGCTCTCATTTTCCACTAATTTATTTGCTCTTTTTCATGAACTTTATCGAGTTCGTTAGCCTTGAATGTACAGTTTTTATGTTGCAAAAATGAATGAACTTTTTTTTTTATTTATTACAAAATCAAATTTTTTTTCTAAATTAAAAATTCTATACTTTAAATTACTGTACAAACTGACAATTTCAAACTCTTTTTGATCCAAATTTCATCTATTTGTTTCAAATTTTATTTATTTCAAACTTAAAATATTTCCAACTCCAATTAATCTAAATTTTTGTAACTTAATCAAAGTTTTACGATTTAAATTTCAATTTATCAAAATTTAATTCGAATAAAATTCAATTTTCGCAAACATTTTAAAAACTAAATTTTTTCTTCTTTTTTGATGATTTTTTAACGCTATAGCGTAAAAATATTACTAAAAGAGGAAAAAATTATTTATATAAAAAAACACACTGAATAATTCATTAAAATAAATGTATTTATTGACGAACAATTTTTTTTTTTTGCTAAAAGCAATTTCTGATTATTTACATTTATAAAAAACAACAATAAATGGTATATAGATATGATGTCATTATTTCATTATCACAATTTTCGATTAATCGTGTCTTAAATTTCTCAGAAATGTACAATCGATCAAAAAGGATTAAGAATTACGTATTTTTTTAAATGTTACAAGTCCGAGTAATTCCTTTAAAATGTAAGTCAATAATTCAAGATAATAATTTTTTATTTTGATCATTGAAAATAACCGTATTTATAAAAGTCTTTTATCAGTGAAAAGTCGGTTACAAATTCGTATAAAAAATTCTACTAATTTTGAGTCACACTAAGTTTTCAAAAGTTGAAATACTTTGTTATTTCCAGAAAACTAAACAAAAGCAATTTTGCACATAACCTCTAAATTTAATTATAAAGTTGAAAAATAATTCGAAATTATTTAAATAAGGATGTTTGTTGAATTTAAAATACTTCGTTTTTTATTTAAGTCTACTATAATTAGGGAATTTTAAGGTTTTACGTAATTTTTGCTAATAAAAAATTACAAATTATACATTATTTCGGTTAAGAAGGTTAAGAGTGACTGAATTTTTTGCTAATTCGGATTAAGAGTGTACAATATAAATTAGAGTAAATTGAAGTCATTAAACGACCCAAATCGTTGAAAAATCATAAAGAAAAAATGATAAAAAGATAAAAGTTATAATCAGTAAAATGCAAATTTCTTATAATATACATTGAGTCTGAGTATATAGAGAAACGGAAAATAATTATGAAGTCACATATGCGTGCAATAAATTCAAGTTCAATAACTTTTAGAATTAGAATGCGACCAAGGTACTCAAAGCCATTTATGGGCTGTTATGAATATCGAAGCTTACGTATGTAAAGCAATGCTTGTTCCGTTCTAAAAGAGGGGGGAGACAAGAGGAAGTGGGTCCGGAAATGAAAAGACTATAGGGACGAAGAGGTAACGACATTCACTGTTAAAATCATTGTTGTCCCAACTAGTCGTTATTAGGAACTTATAAGAGTAAAATAATTCCAATCAAAACAAAAAAATATAAAAATAAATTTTCAAAATTGTTTGCAATTGTAAAATTGAAATTTAATTTCCGAATTATTTAAAATTTTATTATCATTTTCTTATTAATTTAATTTAATTTAATTTTAATTTACTTATTTATAAAAACCAATGTGATATTGTGAAAATAAATATAAAAAACAAACTAATAAAAATAGTGAAAACGTTAAAGCTGCTTCTTATTCATGAAATCAGCGGAAGTGAAAAAGATAATTAAGGTGTTTCTTCTTCGAACAATTTTATGTCGGCAATTTAATGAAAAAAGGTATTTATATAAAAATGTGTTGTGGAAAAAAAAATAGCAAGTTGCAAATTTTTTAACATTCCGGTTTTTACTTCAAATTAAAAAGAATTCTCCTTGACTTATTGGATTCACAGATTTTCTTTTGTGATTGAAATTAATTGAAGAATAATTTGTGTATCTACAATATTTTAGTTTATTTTGTAGCTAAAAATGAAATAAAAATAAATTCCTCGACGTCATTTTCACTAATTCTAAAAAGGTCAGCAGTCAAGATCACAGCTATTTGTGGTCCAGATAATAAACCAAATTCCTCATCTGCATGAAATTCAGTCAAGTGAACATATATCAGCTCCTTGAAATGCAAAAATAAAGAAGTATCTACATGTAAATTGAGTCAATCAATAACGTCTATTCTATATTGGGTTTTTAAAATAATACAAATTTTCTTAATAATTTAACCTCTTGACTATATTTTTGTGCCCCTATAAATGGCCAATTTAAAAATGTAGTAAATTTAATTCAAATTTAGTTAAAAGTTAAGTTAAATACAAAATTAAATAAAATATATTTTTGAAATATTTATTTATTTATCACTAACAAATACGATTTTTTTAAAAATTTTTTCTCTGTTTCATTGTAAAAAAAATGTATTAGTTTGCAAAACGGTTTGTATAAATAAATTTATTTATGAAAGTTTAAAATGTGAAAGATAACATTAAATATGTTCTTGCCACTTTCAATTTATTAGCCAGATTGAAATAAATTTAAGAAATTCATTAATTAATTTTTTGTACTAAATATGCCAATTTATGTCTGCATGTTGATACTAGTGTTAGCTTTTACTCAGAGAAAACTCGTTTAGCCGATAAAAATTAAAAATTATGAAAGTGGTTATTTAAATAGTTGCATTTCCGGCATGTTGAACCGGTTTTCAAATAGTAAAGATTTTCTAGAGAAATGTCAAAGAAATTTTTGCAAACTTTCGATCCTGATAGTTTTTAATTTAACGCGCCTTTTAGTATTTTTTCAACGAATTTTCAACATTTCGATAGTTTTTAGTTCTATCAAACTTTTTTTTATTTTAAACAAATTCTTTTGTTAAATTTATTATATTTTTATTTTATTTTTACATTTTCTCATTTTTAGCAGTTTCTCCCCCTGATAATCTTATTTTTATATTTATCAAATTATAAGTATTTTTTGTAATATTGTTCTTTTTGTCATAAGTTAGATTTTTAGAGTTAAAATTTTTTGTTTAGTTGTGATTTGATTAAGAAGGTTTTCTTCCTTTACATAACCTCAAACCAAAGTCGTCTTTCATCTCAAATAAAAATATTCAAATTAATTTTATCAAATTTTGAAAGATCCAGCTATGCATTTTTTAGAAAAATTAGGTTAAGCTAAAATTTGTTGTCAAATAATAATTATTTAACATTTTATATTTTCTCTTTAAAACTAGTTAAAATTTGTAGTTTTCATCCAATTCTGATAAATAATAGCTTATTTTTCACGTTAGAACATTTTCTACAATTTTATTTGTTTAGTTTTGTTAAATAATATTTTGTTTAAAAGTTATTAAAGAAATAAAATTTGTTTTCTACGTAGTTTTTAAACAGAATATTATTTAAGAAAATCTAACAAACAAAACTGTAGAGAAACTTTCGACGAGAAAAATGAGCTATTATTAGTCAAAATTGGATGAAAATTACAGATTTCAACTAGATTTAAAGAAAAAACATGAAACGGTAAATAATTATTATTAGTTAACAAATTTTAGCTCAGCCTAATTTTTTCTAAAAAATGTAAAACTGGATTTTTCAAAGTTTCTTGAAATTAATTTGAATAATATTTTGATTTGGGGTAAAAAAACGACTTTTTAGATTGAGGTTATGTAAATGGAGAGAATCTCCTTAAGTTTCACATATTTAGTTTTAATTCTGAAGTAGTTATCTAAAAAGTTAATCAAAAATATTTGAAAAAATATTTTAAACTACTTATTACTCGATTTTCATTCTTTCTCGTTAAATATTTTAAGTAATGACTGCTTCAAATAGGTTTTTTGTTATGCGCGAAAAAATCTAGAAAAGATTCACTTTTTGACAGATTTACAAGTTCGAAAATCGCATTGTCAAATGGGGGAAATTTTATTCATAAAAATCATTAACTTTGTGATCTTCGTCATTTTCAAACTTTTCCAAATTTTCATTTTTTCTTATTCCTTTAGACTTTTTGACTCTAAGAATTCAAAACTTTAACTCTTAAATTTGCTTAAGGATGTTTAATCCATAGACATAACCTCAAACTAGAAAGTGATTTTACTCGTAAAATAAAAATATTATTTAAATAGATTTCATCCAACTTTGAAAGACAAAGTTGTACATTTTAACAAAAAATTAGGCTGAAACAAAATTCGTTATTAAATAATAATTATTTAACATTTTGTGTTTTTTCTTTAAAATTAGTCAACAATTGTAATTTTTATCAAATTTTGACAAATAGAAGCTCATTTTGATCTTTGAAACATTCTCTAAAAGTCTATTCGTTACATTTTGTTAAAATATGTGATAATAATTAACAAAATATTATCCAAAATCAAACAAACAGAATAGTAGAGAATATTTCAAAGATCAAAATGAACTATCATTTGTCAAAATTTGATGAAAATTACAATTGTTGACAAACTTTAAAGAAAAAACACAAAATGTTAAATAATTATTATTTAAAGGCAAATTTTCTTTCAATCTAATTTTTTTAAAAAATGTACAACTTGGGGTTTCAAAATTGGATGAAATCAATTTTAATCATATTTTTATTTTATGTGAAAAACCATTTTGTAGTTTGAGGTTGTGTCAATAGGTTGAACATCCTTAATTTTTCTTAATTTTTTCATGAACTTCCTAATGGTTTAAGATCTTTTAGTACTTTTCATGTTTTTTTTAATTCTTTTTCAAAATTGGTTTATTAATTGTCTATTTTTTAAGAAAATTTTCTGGATTTTCTAAATTTCTTCTTCATTTTCTATTTTTTCTTAGAATTAAAAATTTTTTTGTGTCAGTTATCAAAATTCCCCCCTTTAAAAGGGGGTGATTTATTAAGATTCTTTGTTTTACCACTCTCTAAATCTGAATTAGTTAAAAAGTACTATTTTAAGGGATAAAACTCGTTTGCCATGTCAAATAGTAATTTTTACTAATAATTTAGTAAAAAACTACTAATTTAATTAGTCAAAGTAATTTCTAGGTTATGTTAAACAACTTAAATGTATATTAATATATTTCTATTTACTAATTACATTAGTTATTTTTTACTATTTAATTAGTTAAATTTAACTACAAAATTAGTAGTTTTCTACTAATAATTAGTTATTTTTTACTAATTGAAAATGAGAAAACACGTTCACGATTTTAGCCACTAAATAGTAGTTTTTTATTATTTCAAATTTAAAGAGCAGACATCCTGTTAATAATAATAATAATAATAGGGTAAAGGCACCAGTGAAAGAACATGTAAGGAAATTCGTACTTTTATAATTTATTATTTTTTAATACGTGTATTGAAAATGGTCTCGCAAATAGTTTTTAAATAATTTCATTAGTGTAGAATGCGATGAATAAATTTAAATTACATAAATATAGAATATAATTGAAAAATTTAATTAATAAGTAAAACATATCGATTTCACCAGTAAAGGAACAAGATCACCAATGAAAGAATTTTGAAGATCTAGTGAAAGAACAAACTCATTTTATATTAAATTAATGCATAAAAATACTCTACATGAAAGAAAAAAATGTCTCTAATGTTATAAAATAAATTTTAAAACTTACTTTTAGTAACATTTTCTAGATTAACTGCCTATTAGGAACACTTTTTAATGTATTATTTCTTCTAACCAACTTTTTTGTTTACGTTTTTGACATTTTCATGTAAGATATTATATCTTTTGATAACCACTTCAGATTGTTCATTTTCATGCAAATGAATGAAATTCTTTCACTGGATAGTGATCAAATTCGTAACCAGTAAAGGAATTTGTATTTTTTAATAATATTTTATTAATAATTAAATGTTTTTGTAAAGAAAATACTTAAGTCATATTAATTTAAGTTAATTGAAAAAAAGAGACATCAATTAAAACATTTTATATTGAAGAAATATAAAAATGATGTCGACGTGTTCAGAGCTATGTTCTTTTAGTAAAATGCATACGT
The DNA here is from genome assembly GCA_037103525.1 of Ganaspis brasiliensis. NCBI lineage: Eukaryota > Metazoa > Arthropoda > Insecta > Hymenoptera > Figitidae > Ganaspis > Ganaspis brasiliensis. The sequence goes on along the minus strand of JAZKLR010000050.1, from coordinate 2,151,617 downwards.
AACCTACTAAAAGTTTAAAAATTATTTTCGAACATAAATTGCATGTTATATTTGATCGATGCCCTGTATGCAAGATTTGGAGATAATTAGGAACCTAAAAATATATTATTGGCCATAATCAAAACTATGATTTGCTCATTATTGTGGAAAAATGTTCATTTTGTTCTTTTACTGGTGTCTGTTCTTTCACTGGTGCTACTACCCTATTATTAATATTATTAATTATATAGAAGGTGATGTTAGTTTTTAGTTTCGACCAAAATTGTATAATTATTTAAAGGTTGTTCTTTTTTTGTTTTCAGTTTTTTGGTCATAAGTCAGTTGAGTTAGTTGTTTTTATTTCATTTTATTATAACGTTTCGGTTGCATTTTCTGAAGAGGGTTGCAAAATGCAACCAAAACGTTATAATAAAATGAAATAAAACAACTAACTTAACTGACTTATGACCAAAAAACTGAAAACAAAAAAGAACAACCTTTAAATTATTAATTATACTAATTATATTATTAATATTATTATTAATATTATTATAATATTATTTGACTCAGTGAAAATGATAATATCTTTTCAATAATTAGGTATTATCTGAGTGATAAATTCATAATATTGAGGAAAAAAATTCATAATATTACAATAATAATAATAATAATAATAATAATAATAATAATAATAATAATTGAATAAATAAATAAATAAATAATAAATTTCAAACGAAGAATTTTTGAAATAAAACAATAAAACACCTAATTATAAAAAATCAAAGGTTAAATTGAATTAGTCAGAAAAAAAACTATCAAGATTCAAATTTTCAGAAGTTGGGCAAATTTTTGATTCAGTGAAAGTGTGAACTTCAACGATCTTCAGGGACTCACTTGATCGTTATTGATAATATGACATAATCCTGGTTGTCTGCTTCTACCACCTAAAACCCATGAGTTTCCTTCGGCCACCACTGTCACTTTCAAACTGCCAGTCTCACACAAAACAAGACTTCAGTAGTTTCTGATTTTTCAAATCACTTCATTATTTCACAAATTTAATATGTACAAAAAATAAAAAAATTAAATTAAACAAAATTAGCAACTCTGGAAATAATTTCAAAAGGAATACCAGTGGCATAAAGAGTGAAGAAATAAAGTCAACAATAAAGGAATGAAGTCAACGATCAGTAAAAAAAAATCAACAATCAGTGAGAAAATTGCTAAAAAACAGTGCAGAAACATAATCTACTTGAAAATTGCGGTGTAATTCCCCCCGACAAGTGAGAAAATAATAACTATTGTATTTTGTGAGAAGATTTATGGTGTGACACGGAACTCAAAGATAATGAAATGAAAATTAATGAAGATAATGAAATTAGTAAATAATGAAAAGTAATTGATTTCGAAATTTATGAAAATTTGTATTTGACAAAAGAGTTGGAAAACCTATGTAGTGAAAATTTATTATCAGGGAAAGAAAAGAGTTATATGAATATTAAAATTTGTCAAGATTGTGAAAGTGAAAAGAGAACAACAGTTTTTAAGATACTGTGGATGAAATAGAGGCAAATATGACGATCTTTTCCAAAACTAGGCTAATAAACAAAAATACATTTGTTCATTGTTGGCATTAAAGTAGGTCACTGATTTTAGCGAAAGTTGTTTCTGCATTCAATAATTTGATCGTTCAATTCATTGCGCAATTTTGCATACTAACATCACGCAATGCAACTACAGCAGATTCATTTTTCATTTTTAAATTTTCAATCACTTGTGATTCTTTCAAAAAATCTTGTTTCAAATATATGTTTTTTCAACCATGTTAATTAAATATGCTTTGTTATAATAAATATAGTTTTTTAAAAAATAACATCGTTAAAAACCACATTGTTAAAAGTCACATTGTTAAAAATGACAGATTAATTAATATTCAAAAAACCATTAAAATTTAACAAAACCGCAAACTTATAAAGACTCCTTTATCGATTTCATATATATAAAATGTATTTATAATTCTCTTCAATTTCTACGTTTTTTCGATTTCTGAACATAATTCACTACATGAAGGGTATAAATCAAAAAAGTACTGCAAAAAGGAAGTGGAAAAAGGAAAGAAAGCAAAAATAAAGAACTGAAGATAACTCAGTGACATTGAAATATACGTTGGTGTTGATTGGGATTAAATTATTGGTTTATGTCATCGCAACCAGTCAAATTACCCACTCTGTCCCTGAAATTCAACTAGACGGTGATATATTCAACTCCGAGAGTGGCGAAATTATGATAATTAATAATCGATAATTGTGAAAAGTTGCCTATTTTTACGGAGAACGATATATTTTTTTAAAATCATGTTCACCTTGATTTCGGCTAGTTTGCTGTTACAAGGTGACACTGTTGTCCCTGTTCAAGAAAATTTCAACTTGTCAACATTCATGATGTTTTTTCTTCTAATTACAATCGAGGTTGTATTGATCAGGTTCGTCACACATGATCCCGAAAATGATGAAAGCTCCAGAGCTTGGTACAACTTTAACGACTGATTCCAAACTCGAAACTCCGTTCCATTGTTGTCTGACATTTAATACTGATCACAAAACTTGTTCTAGACATTCCACACTGAATTGAATCATTTTCTGATTGATTAAATTTATCAGAATACAATATTTTACAATAGAGTGAAAGATAATGGTTGCGAAATGATTTTGAAATATTGTACTTATAATTTCTAACTGTTTGAAAGATTTTGTGAGAAACACTTTTCTCGTAAAAACATGTTTCTAAATAAAAGTTGCGAGTTTCATTTTACAAAAGTAATGCTATAAGAAATGCATCTTCTTGGCGTTTACTGCCTTGGAAATGACAGTTTTCTGGAATTTTCAAGTTCTAAGAAAGGCGCTTAAATGTCCTTCGTGTATAGAAAAATAACACAAAAGGAGACGGAAAACAAGGCGACAACTCATTTTTATATTTGAAACAAAAGAATTGTATGAATAATAAAAAAGAAAATAAAGAAATCGTACCATTCCATTGCAAGCTTCTTTTTTTTTTTTCAACGTGTTGGTGTAATAAGCTCCCTACTTGGAAAGAAGCAGTTAAAGTACCCATCCTACACGTGACTAGCAGTAGAATTTTAACAACGACAATCTGGAAACCTTTATTGTCAATTGAAAACAATTCACGTCTTGTATAGAACTCATTCTACTGCTACTCTGCTGAAATGTTTAAATGTTTGAAAAAAATTATTGTCACAACATAATACAAATTAAGTAATTACAAGATTAATCGAAATTACATTTAAATATTTAAAAGCACTTTTTGAATGTTTTGTAAATATATATGGTAATAAACACAAAAAACAACTTTTTACATATATAGTAATGAAAAATAAGTGAAGAATAGAAACTATATATTCTTGGAATTGTTACAGGCGAGCAGCAGGATCAGATAAAAAGCATAAAAAGGACGACAATCGTTGCGCCTGCTGTTTGGAACCCTTTTTGATTGATCTGGGAGAAGATTGTAGTGATTGTGAAGTGAAATCCTGTCGAAAAAGTTGCTCTCGTTGGACGCCGGAAGAGGAGGTTTGGCGCTGTCTTATTTGCCATCAAAAGAGGTGAGTTTCTGATAGAAAATTGATGTTTACTCTTCAAATATAAATTCAGTACTGACAGTAACTGGAGTTGTAGACTTTCTATAGCCTTTCCATAAAATAAACGAGTTCAATACTTTATTCAAACGATTCAGTCTGAAATATAACCCCTTCGCGTGTTTCCTTCGTCGAACGAGTTTTAATAATTGAGCAGATAATTATACCTTAAAACACAGCTAGACGCTTGGTAATGATTTTAACTAGAGGTGTGCAGAAACTCGAATTTTGCATGGATTCGAAATTCAATTCGGAACCGAGCCCCTGTTAATTCTCATGAAGAGGATCGAATTTTACAAATTTGCACAGATCTAATTTTAACAGAAACTTGAGTATCGAAGAGAGTCAGCCAAAATGCCTATTGTAAAGTTTGGAGCAAAAAAAAAGTATTTAATTATAGTTTTGAAAAATATAAACCATCAAATATTTAGAAAACAACCTTTAAGAATATAATAAGGTAGTCATTTTTAATTACTTATTTCAGAAAAAATAGAAAATATTATCAAAGTCAAAATTCGCCATATTGACTCACGACTGGGTAAATTGCCTGTGCACAAAAATAATGAAAAATATGAATAAAAGTAAAGAAAAAAATTTATATGTTTTCTATAATTAATTATCTTGTTAATATTAAAAAAAAGAACTAACTTTGAATACAAAAATATAATCTTTTTATCATAAAACTAAAGTTTTAATCCAAAGCAGTCCGACAAAAAATGTAAATAAAGTCTATAACAAATAAATAAAGCTTCTACAATAATTATAAAATAACTTACAAAAGTAAATTAAACACTGCAATAAATTACAAAAATACCTGCTTGCTTCAAAATAGCGTAAGTTTTAGAAAAAAAACGAAAATTTTGACATTCAATGCCAAATGTGACAGGTTAATCCGCCATGATTCTTTATAGTCACGTGACTCAGGTAATTCTCGCAATCGTCTGTATTTTTTCTGCGCATGCGCATTTCTTTTAATTCTTCCCACGCTTATTTAAAACCATGTTTTAAAAATATATTCAAAACTATTCTTCAATGCACAATTATTATAATTATTATTAATATAATTAATTTGTTTAAACACTGATTTTTTATACAGAAAAAAAATAATAATCTTGTTTAGAAGTTTTGCAGCATATATATAGGCAATTTAACCAAGTCAATTTACCCAAAAACACGCGATGTAATTAAACTAATTATTTTTATTTTAGAACTTATTTTTATAAATTAAATCAAAAAGTTTAGATAGCTAAATGTTTAAGGATTAATTTAAAAAAAAATTATGTACGTTTGTGAGATAGAAGTGCATATTTTCTAAAATTTAAAAATGAAAAAATTATCGTTGGAAAGCATCATTTTCACAATTCTTTAATAAATTGTTTAATAATAAACTAATACACTTGAAACTTTATAGAAATCACCTTTACCTTAATATACTTAATTAATAAAAACAATTATGTTTAATATTTATTTTTGGGCAAGTTATTAACGATTACCAATTTACCTAATTAGGCATTTTACCCAACTCTCCCCTACGAATTTAAAGTCAGAATTGCTCCATCACCCTCTGTTTTCGAAAATTTAAAAAACTACCCTTAAATGGACAAAATCAGACTTTACAGGAAAAGAAATAAAATAATAGATTGTTTATTAAATTATATCGAAACATCACTTTATTTTTACACAAACAACTCAAAAGCACTTTTCCCATTACACTCTAGTTTTTTTTAAATCCAGAAACTATCCTTAAATTAACAAAATAAAAACTTAGAGGTAAAAAGTTGAAAAAACCGAGCATTTTTCGTGTCTTAGACACCAAAAGTATCTTAATTTAAGATATTTTTGTCCAATTTAAGACACCATGTTTTTGCAGTAACAGTACTATTTGGGTTTTTTTTTAATTTGAAAAACTACCCTTAAATTGATAAAATCAAAATTTAGAGGTAAAAAGTGGAAAAAACTGATTGTCTTTTTAACAAAACTGAATATTTCTGTATTTTTGCTCCAACAACGAAAAACAAAGTCGGAATGTCTCCAGCACCATTTGGTTTTTTTTAATTTAAAAAACAACCCTTTAATGGATAAAATCAGACTTTACAGGAAAAGAAATAAAATAATAGATTTTTTTTCAAATCAGAACTACACATCACTTTACTTTTGCGCAAACAACTCAAAAACACATTCCCTATTAAACTCTGTTTCTTTTTTAAATCGAAAAGCTACCCTAAATTAACAAAATCAAAATTTAGAGGTAAAAAGTTGAAAAAACAGATTGTTTTCTAAATCAGACCTAAACATCACTTTATTTGTACACAAGCAACTCAGAAACACTTTCCCTATTACACTCTGGTTTTTTTTTAATCAAAAAACTACCCTTAAATTAACAGAATCAAACTTTAGGGGTAAAAAGTTGAAAAAACATATTCTTTTCTAGAACATAACCAAACATTTCTACATTTTAGATCCAACAACCCAAAAAACAAAGTCATAATGTTACCATCGCCCTCTGGTATTTTATGTAAATCGAAAAACTACTCTTCATTTAAAAAAATTAATCTTTAGAGGTAAAAAGTTGAAGAAACAGATTGTCTTTTAAAATAGAACTCACCATTTCCTTATATTTGCTCCAAAAACGCAAAAACAAAGTCACAATTTCTCCAGCTCCCTCTGTTTTTTTTTTGAAAAACTACACTTAGATTGAAAAAACTAAACATTATACATTAAAGGTAAAAAGAGTTACCATACACACTGCAAAAACTGCTGTCTTCTAAGTGTCTTATTTTAAGACACAAGACGTTAAGAAAGCGTCTTACGGTTATTTCAAGCTATTTCATTGGTTAATAATTTTGAAAGATGCTTTCTCATTGGTTTAAAATTAAGACACTTTAAAACGTCTTAAAAGTGAGGACAAAAATGTCTTAAAATAAGACACTTGTTTTTACAGTGCAAGTATATGTATGGTTCTGCTTTTGAAAACAATCTGTTTCTATAACTTTTTACCCTTAAAGTTTGATTCTGTTAATTTAAGGGTAGTTTTTCGAATTAAAAAAAAACCGCAGTAGTTGCTGGAGAATTTTTAGCTTTGTTTTTGCGTCGTTAAATCAAAAATACAGATATATTTAGTTCTGTTATAGAAAACAATATGTTTTTTTTTTTTAACTTTTTACCCCTAAATGTTGATTCTGTTATTTTAAGAGTACTTTTTTGATTCTAAAAATACCAAAGGGTACTGCAGATATCGTGACATTGTTTTTGAATTGTGGGACAAAAAATACAGTAATGTTCTGTTCTAGAAAACAAAATTTTGTTTCAATTATTTATCTTTATAGTTTGATTCTGTTAATTGAAGTGTAGTTTTTCGATTTAAAAAAACCTAGAGGGAGATGAAATTGTGAATTGGTTTTTGCATTGTTGGATCAAAACTACAACGATGTTTGGTTTTGTTCTAGAAAACAATATGTTTTTTCAACTTTATACCTCTAAAGTTAGATTCTGTTAATTTATGGGTAGTTTTTCAATTTAAAAAAAACCATAGTTTAATGAGAAAAGTGTTTTTGATTTGTTTGAGCAAAAATAAAGTGTTGTGCGGTTCTGATTTAAAAAACAATCTGTTATGTTATTATTATTCCTGTAAAGTCTGATTTTGTCCATTTAAGGATATTTTTTTCGATTAAAAAAAACAGAGGGTGATGGAACAATTCTGACTTTAAATTCGTTTTCTGTGGGCAAAAATTCTACAAGATATGTGGGTACAGACAACTTTTTTTTGTACACGCATGTGTAATAATATCAACATAATTTGAAAGGAAACTTGAATATATGGGAAATTATCCTATCTGTGAATAAGAAATAAGTACTATTACCTTATTATTATCATCACTTACGCTGTCTGTGATAATTTACATTACTCGCTACTCAGAAGATTCAGACTCTCTGATGGAAAGTTTAATATTACTTTTAACCTCTTGTTCCTCTTGCATAAAAATTGGTATAATTTTTTATTGTACCGTTAGGAAATCATTTAATTCGATAACATGTTTGTGGATCAATGTTGAATAATAAGGAAGGCTATAATCCACTATGAGAAATTTGACCCTAGTTTCTGGCCAAAACCTTAAAGTGTTTTTAAAAGTGTACAAAAATAGGTGTATATGGGATTTTTAGGTTGCTGATTACCAAGTCAGATTTGAAAAATTCAAAAGGTGGATCAAAGATATGTCAGACTTAATTTAAAAATTATTTTTGAATTTACTTAAAACTTAATCTGTATATGTATTAGTGTATTTGGGATTTCTAATTGTGAATTCAAATCAAAATTTATTTATAAATGTTTAAAACTGAACTTTATTAAGATAAATGAAATGAAAATATTAGGTTTTCAATTATTGCAATATTTAGTTTATATTTCTGGACTTTTTCAATAAATACATTTAAAACACGTTAGAAACATTAGCACCAATAATAATTTTCAAAACACAATTATAAATTGCATTTAGTTTGTTTTTGTCTCTCTTTTTAACATACATCATATAAATTGCGATAAATGTCTGAGAAAACAAATTATTTATTCAAAAAAACATTTTTTTCATTTTGAACAATTTTGAAAAATAGGTTTTGGCCAGAACTGCAAAAGTTCAAATCAAATATGAAATTGAATATATATCGATAAAACTTTCAACCAATTATAACAATTTGGCCACGTCATAATTAAATGGATTGCTGAATGAATATTAGGAATATGCAAAATCTAAAATGATAAAGTGTGCTATTTAATGCAGGAAAATAACGATCGTTCTGTTGGAAATGAATCTTGTAATTGAATCAGCAATTGCATTTAGCCCGCTGCTGACTTCATCAAAATTTTGCCACTGCCTTTTGATATTATTTAGATCCCTTACAGCATCGATCATATCGCTCTCTATTCATTTACTTTCATTTATCAAATTTTTAATTCATTTGTACGCTCTTTATTAATCTGCTCTGTTGATGTATATTTAATAAAAATGATGCGGCAAATTTGCGCCCAGTTGCAAATTTTTAAACATCGATTAAGCCTGTTACCAAAACTGATTACGGATGATAATCAGTGTATTGTTATTAAAAAAATAATAAAATTATCTTGAACAGTGTGAAAATAATTGTTTATTCGGAATTAATTATTATAACTATATTATGAAGGGGACATTGCCCAACAGTAGATAGTGACAAATTCTAACACGTTAAATCGTTTCAGATTGAATTAATAAAATTTTTATTACTAAAATAAAATTAATATGTTCAATTGAGCAATACAATTGTCAAATTCACCATAAAATTGCACATTTATCTATTTTTAATGTTTTTATTACACAGTCAAAATATACGGTATTGAAAGCGTCCTTCCAACAGTATAGATAATCGCTTTTAATTTAATATATATATATAAGCAGTAAAATAAGTATTTACTCGTAATCACATTTGATCACAAGTATTCTTGCAAATATACCTAATTAAAAACTGATTAAATAAACTAGAATTAGCTAAATAAAATATGAATCAATAAATAAATAATAATTCATAAAATAGATACTTTAAACTTTATTATAAAAATGCCATTTCGAGGTAAAAAAAATTGTCAACTTTATTATTTTCAAGTGGGGAGTTACATAACCAGGGTGGCCACTTGACCGTGAAACCTCGAAAAATCAGATACTTTTTTAAAAAATGCATTTAAGGATAGATTACCAAAGTTTGAAAAAACCGACGTAATTTATCAAATATATTGTAACGATTGCAATGGCGTTTATATAGGTCAAACGACACAGGAACTCAAGACAAGAATCTATGAACATAAATATTCCCAAACTAGGAAAATAAGACATTATGCTCTATGCGCCCATTCTACAGATTTAAATCATACATTTAATTTTGATCAAAAGAAGGTCCAAATTCTAGATAGCGCAAGTTATTATAGAGAAAGAAATTTTTTGGAAATGTACCATATATCAAAGAATAAAAATTCAATAAATTTTAGAACAGATGTAGATAATTTGTCAACAATATATCTTGATATTATTAATACATTCAAATAAATAAATATACAACTGAATAAATTTTAAATAAGGTAGAATCTTGTTTTGAGTTTCTGATTTATAATTGGCCTTCAGGACTTTCAATTAATGATTGAGAGGGGATTTGTAATTAAAATTAGTCAGTATGTTTTTGTCACTCGTTAGTGTTGAATGTCTATATATTACAATTTTAAAATGTTAAAAAAGTAAAGAAATAACATTGTCTTCTTGTTTTTGTTTTTGTGCAAGTGCAATGTTATTAATGTTTATTGTTGGATTAATTTTGTAACGCGTCGTTATTTGCAAATGCGTGTAAGTTTTTTATTTACATTTTGTCTTTATTATTGTTTATTTTTTTTAAATATTTCTATATTGTGTTTCCGTAATAATTTAAATATATTTTTTGTAGTCCTGATAAGCTGTGTTGGGTCTTCCCACTGGGAAATTAGTGGGCTTGTAATGCTCAACCCGGTTAGTGCCAATTCACTAAAAAAGATCGTAAAAATGTAAGATCGTTAAAAAATATTCATTACAACTTTTAACAATATTTTCCACCAAAATTTTCTTTAATGATATAAAAATTAGTTAATAACAATTGTTACATGTATTTTTTAATTTGTTTAAACAAATCAATATTGTTTATTTGAAACTTTTCATCTAATAGAGCTAGAAAGTTGTAACTTTTTTCTAATTTTGCAACTATATAAGTTAAGTAAAGCCTAATATTAGAAAAAAACTAAAATATAAAATTATTAAAATTGTTTAAACAAATTAATATTATTTATTTGCAACTTTTCATCTAATAGAGCTAGAGTGTTGTAACTTTTTCTTAACTTTGCAACTTTTCAAACCTATAAAAGCCCAATACTAATAATAAACGAAAGTCCACAATTATGAAAATTGTTTAAACAAATTAATATTGTTTATTTGTAACTTTTCATCTAATTAAGCTAGAGAGCTGAAACTTTCTTTTAATTTTGCAATTTTTAAAGCTTATGAAAGCTTAATACTAATAAAAAAACAAAAATCCACAATTATAAAAATTGTTTAAACAAATTAATATTGTTTATTTGTAATTTTTCATCTAATTGAGCTAGAGAGTTGAAATTTTCTCTTAAGTTTGCAACTTTTCAAACCTATAAAAGCTTAATATTAATAAAACGAAAATCGACAATCACAAATATTGTTTAAACAAATTAATATTGTTTATTTGCAACTTTTTATCTTATTGAGCTTTAGATTTAAAATTTTCTTTTAATTTTGCAACTTTTCAAACCTATGAAAGCTTAATATTAATAATAAACGAAAATTCACAATTTTAAAAATTGTTTAAACAAATTAATATTGTTTATTTGCAACTTATCATCTAATTGAGCTACAGAGTTGAAATTTTCTCTTAATTTTGCAACTTTTTAAGCTTATGAAAGCTTAATATTAATAATAAACGACAATCCACAATAAAAAATATTGTTTAAACAAATCAATATTGTTTATTTGCAACTTTTTATCTTATTGAGCTTTAGATTTAAAATTTTCTTTTAATTTTGCAACTTTTTAAGAATACCAAAGCTGAATATTAATAATAAACGAAAATTGACAATTATAAAAATTGGTTAAACAAACTAATGTTGTTTATTTGCAATCATTCATCGAATTGAGCTAGAGAGTTTAACTTTTTCTTAATTTTGCAAAATTTTAAGCCTATAAACACCCAAAACTTATAGTAAACGAAGATCCATAATTATGAAATTTTTTGTTTAAACCCTGTAACTCAATTAGATGAAAAATTGCAAATAAACAATATTAATTTGTTTAAACAATTTTTATATTTTTATATTTTAGTTTTTTTCTAATATTAGGATTTACTTAACTTAAATAGATGCAATATTAGAACAAAGTTACAACTCTCTAGCTCTATTAGATAAAAAGTTTCAGATAAACAATATTAATTTGTTCAAACAAATTAAAAAATACATCCACTAATTGTTAGTAACTAATTTTTATGTAATTAAAGGAAATTTTGGTGGAAAATGTTGTAAAAATCGTAATGAATATTTTTTAACGATCTTACACTTTTTTTCGTTTATGAAGATTTTTTATGGCCCTTTAAAAAATAGTTAATAATAAAAAGTTTGTTAAATAAATTATTGGATCTTATTCTTTAAATTTTCCTGAGGAGAAACAGCTTTATCCGATCGAAAAAGGTTAATTTTCATGGAATTTTTATCAATTCTATGAAAAAGTTTTTTTCCCCATGCATTTTGCATGGGAAACTTTGAGCGCTTTGACCGAATTTCATGAATTTTTAAATTGAAATGAAGGGAAATTGCAATATATAAAGCCAGATTGACGATAAGTTTAGTATTGAAACTATTATTTAGTAACAATTTACGTATTTGATAAAAATTGGGAAGCCCAGGTTGGCCCCAACTGGCGCCCACATACAAACTGGGAATTACTGGGAACTTTTCTACACGGGTTATTACAACCACGGACCCAAGGCCACAATTGTTCTTCACAATTTATATCTGTTAATTAATTTAATGTACTTTCGTATTAAAAGATTTATCAAACATCTGGTTAGTTGAAGATGGTTTGTGGCCGTTTTAACATGAAACTTTTCATTTTTAAACTTTATTATTTCAAAAACCAGACTCGGACCAATGCGAAACTTATAAAATAATTAGATTTAATTTAAATGTTCTAAAAGTGTAAAATATTTTATTATTTTTCGTGATTAGGGATATTAGTTTATAAAGTTCGCAGAAATGAAGAAAGTGCTTATTCCGAATTTAAAATTTTTTATAATTTAAAACGGAATTTTTAAAAATAAGAAAATTTGAAAATATGTACTCAATTGCTTCATATTGGGTAAGTTAAAATTTAGTTAAAGTTTGATCGCTCTCCATTGTTTATTAAAAATAAAAGAAAATCAATCTGTATTATCAATTTGTTTAAGGTTTTAAATTTTAGATCGATTTTCTTTTACTTTTAAGTTAAAATTTATTTTAATAATTCTACCCGTTGACAAATAGCTGTTAAATGTAGCGAAATTATTCACTTAAAATCAATAATTTTAATAATTATGAATAAATATAAATCATTATTTTCACACTTTACAGGACTTTTTTTTAAACAGGACACATTTTTTAGTTTCATTTTCTGTTAGCTGAAACATATCCAGCTGAAATTTTAAATTTTCATAAAAAAAAATTTTTTCCCTCGAGGGCTCTTTAGTCCTAGGAACTTCACTCTTTCAATAAATAAATAAAACAGTTGCACGAACTATAAAAGTTTCTAAAATATTCCGTTTTTCTAATAAAACATTTTATTTTCAGAAGGTGGTTGAAGAAAAATAAAAATTGGATAGAGGCATTTGGTGGATTTAGGGAATTTTCCGAGTCATCAACTGAATTCAATACGGCAAAAACGCGAAGCCTAACAGCAGGTAAATGATTTACGTATTCTTTCTTATTTAAATTAACAATTAATCTGAAACATAAAAAGTCAAGAGGTTAAATTTAACACTGATTTTATCAAGAAAGAAGAACTTAATTAGCAGAAAGATTTTCAGATAGATAAATAAATCCGGTTACACTTGTAACAGTATAAATTAGTTTAACAATTCATTTAATTTGTTAGTTTCACAGCAATTTTTTCAGAAAATAGATCTAATTTTTTATCTTATACAATTTTTATTTAACCTTCCATTGAACCGAATTTTAATTGGTTCCAAACAATCAACCGATATTTCAATATAATCCTAGTTTTGATCGATTCAAACTTCAATTTATCCTAATTTTAAATAATATCAATCTATTCAAATTTTAATTAATTCTTATTTCGATCAACATTTAAGAAGAATATGAAGAACACAAAAAATTGTATAAGGGGGTATTTTACGTGATTTTAAGAAAGTTGAGCAAAAAAGATGTTACTCGGTGATGTTATTTGAAACTTTTAGTGATTTTTTATTACCGATAAAATAATCTTATAGTACAAAATGGAACGGGAATAACTGTGTGGAAGACAAAAGGAAGATGATAATCTCATCTTAATGCGCATTCTTTTCAATGCATTCGCTAACAGTTCGTCCCTCTAATAAAATTACAGATTGTCTCACGACCGTGAACAAACAAGATGCAGTTTAAGGCACAACACGCTTTCGTTTAAATTCTATTCGCATTCAACTTTGTCTTAACATAATTCCCACTGGATTCTATTTTAATCACAAATTACTGTCGCGACAGACTTTTTATAAAATAATATTCTTAAATTATTCGCAACAGTGTTCCGGAATGAACAAATCCGGAAGTAAAAGGAAAATATTTTTTTACTCAGAAATTACAAAATGGAGACTGTTAATTTTTTTTAAAACTAATTCAATTGTCAAAGTTTTGTTTAAAAACAATCAGAGGCGATGACTTGTGTATATAGTATACGTCTGCAATATTCCATAGGGCAAAATTAAAGGCAAAAAATAAATTTCTTAATCAGAATGTGGATAAGTGAATTTACAAGTTTCTTTCATTCATTCTGTTCACACCTAAAGTTTGTTAATATATGTTTTTTCTTTTAAATTTTAAATCATTTACGACTTACGTAAAATTTGGTCAAGTTTATATAACTTATAACAATTTTAATTTCTTCGAACTTGAATTAATTTGAAATTTCATTGATTAAAAATGTAATTAATCCACTCTTTGAGAATAGTAAAATTGAAGTTATTTCTATCATGATTTCAATTATTTGCTACAATTTTCAACTAGTTTTATCATTTTTCAACAATTTTCTTCAATTTCTAATCATTTTCATTATTTTTTAAATTTTTCCCTAAATTATTTTAAATTCAATTTCCGCAAGTTTCAATTATTTTCTTTAATTTTTTTCAAATAAAGCTTTTTCAGTTTTAATTATTTCCTTCAACATCAAATTAGTTCCATTATTTTTATTAATTAATTTTTTAATTTCTTTCCTCATTTTTCAATTATTTTTACAAAATATGATTTTTGTTTTTAAAATTGTAATTTTTTTCTTTAAATTACAATTAATTTCTTCAATATCAAATTATTAATGTTAATTTGTAATGCCAATTAAAGAATGAAAGGGCAAAACTCATCAAATTTGTTAATTTAATTATCAGTTTCACTAATTTTATAGTTTTTCGTAATCATTTTCCAAACATTTTTCCATATTAAAAGACCTTTATCAATTTTTATTAAAACAAATAAATTATTAAATTTTTATTTATTGTTTCTAAATTTTAGTTCTATTTTTCAAATATCTAAATGATGTTCTGCCATTTACAATCACTATATTTTATATCAAATAAATTATTAAATTTTCTTAATTTCAGTTTCTTAAATTTCCAAAATTCTTTAATTTTTAATTATTTTTATCATTTTTCAAGTAGTCTTGTTTCTTTCAAATATATTCTGTATTTCTGTAATTTTTTCAATTATTTTTTTTTAAATTTTTTATTATTTTCTTTAATTTTCAATTATTTCTATCATTATTCAATTACTTTTTCACATTTTCAATTATCTTTTAATTAATTATCTAATTTTTTTATTGTTGATTTCAAATTCCAGTTATTTTTTCAATTTACAATTATTTTTATCATTCTGCAATTATTTTCTTTTATCACAAATATATGTTGTAATTTTTTCAATTATTTTTCACAAATTAAAATTATTTTTTCCAACTTTTAATTATTTTTATTACTTTACAAATATCTTTTGGATTTTTTTTATTATTTATTTATTTCTTACATAAACGGGCAAACTACAAAAATAATAAGGCAATTTCGTACACTAGGTACTGGTATTAATGATTAATTTAAAAAATAATACACATAACATAAATTTAATGTCAAGAAAACAACAAATATCGCCAAATATCATTTCGCAGGAAATTTATTCTTCAATTAATTGCCTAAGGTAAAAGCACCAGTACCTGGACAAAGCAAAAATTGGGACCAGTAGTTGGACAATAGCAAAAAAGAGTTAAAATTTCCTCCAAACTAAATGAAAAAATGCATAGATACCCTTCAGATAGTCAGTTTTTAGGTATAATTAAATTTGTTAATCGTAGATGCAAAATGTTTAGCAAAAAAATTATTTAAGACGTTTCTTTTAAAACTACTCTGAGTTGTCTGTCCAAGTTTACCTGACGTTTTTTATACGTACCCCAGTAGATGGACAGACACTTTGCAGACACTAATTAATCAATAAAATAATCAATTAATTAAAAACCTAAATAACTAATTAATTTAGTAGTTGCCAATAAAAGTTTTAATAATAAATAATAACAAATAATCTATAATAGAGTGTGTATTTTCCTATATGTCCAACTATAGGGTCTTATGTCCAAACTACTAGGCCCATCCAAATAGCGTACTGTCCAACTTCTGCTGCAAATAAGCTATTTTTTTATTTCAAGATTTTAATTTAACGAAAACATTTATTATAATTAATTTTTTATTAATTCGAATCCGTTAAATGTAAGTTAAACGAAAATCCAAACATTTCGTAAAATATAATTAATTATCTTAGTACAAAATATCGCTAAACTTGACACCCCTTCAAAACTGTCCAGGTACTGGTGCTTTTACCTTATATTTTAAAATATTTTTCTCCAACTTTTATAATTTCCTTCAATTTCCAATTATTATTGTTGTCATTTTGCAATAAATTTCTTTAACTTTTAATTATTTTTACTATCTCTAAATTAAATTCAGAAATTTTCAATTATTTTCATTTTTTAATCATTTTCTTTTATTTTCAACTATCTATTTCTATTATTTTTGAATTATTTTTTAATTAATTCACAAATTTTTTATTATTTATCTCAATTTCCAGTTATTTTTTCTATTAACAATTATTGTTATCATTCTGCAAGAATTTTTTTTTATTAAAAATATAGGTAGTAATGTTTTTAATTATTTTTCTGAAATTAAAATTTTTTTTCTTCAATTTTTAATTATTTTTATTACTTTGCAAATATTTTCACGAATTTTTTATTATTGTCATTATTCTTCAATTGATTTCTTAGATTTTAAAATATTTATCTCAAATTTTAATCATTTTCTTCAATTTTCAAATATTATTGTTGTCATTTTGCAATCAATTTCTTCAATTTTTAATTATTTTTACTATTCCTCAATTACATTCCTAAATTTTCAATTATTTATATTATTTTTCAATTACTTTTTGTCACTTTCAATTATTTTTTAAATAATTTTCTAATTTCATTATTATTTATCTCAAATTCCAGTTTTTTTTCAATTTGCAATTATATTCATCATTCTCCAATTATTTTCTTTTATTAGAAATATAGTAATTTTTTCAATTATTTTTCTCAAATTAGAATTGTTTTCTTCAATTTTTACTTATTTTTATTACTTTGCAAATATTTCCCCGAATTTTTAATTTATAAAATTATAAAATTATAAAATTATAAAATTATAATATTTGATAAAAAATGTTAAAATTTAAATTTGTATAAATTAAAAATTATTTTTTAAATAATTTTCTAATTTTATTATTATTTATCTCAAATTCCAGTTTTTTTTTTCAATTTACAATTATATTCATCATTCTGCAATTATTTTCTTTTATTAGAAATATAGTAATTTTTTCAATTATTTTTCTCAAATTAAAATTTTTTTCTTCAATTTTTACTTATTTTTATTACTTTGCAAATATTTTCTCGAATTTTGTATTATTTTTATTATTCTTAAATTAATTTCCTAGATTTACAAATATTTTTCTCAAATTTCAATTACGTTCGTCAATTTTTATTTATATTTTTTAATTTGGAATTATTTTCACAAATTTTACATTATTTTGATTATTTATTGATTAATTACGAAAATTTCAATTATTTATCTCAAATTTCCATTATTTTCTTCAATTTTCGATTATTTCTATGTTTAATTTTTTTCCTCAATTTAAAATTCTTGAAATCATATTGTAATTAGGTATTTTCTTCTTCTTCACATATATTCTGTATTTTTTCAATTATTTTTCTAAAATTAGAATAATTTCTTCAATTTTCTATTACATTCATCATTTTTCAATTATTTCACCCAATTTTAATTATTCTCATTTTTATCTAATCAATTTCTAAAATTTTTAAACATATTTTTAACAAATTTTAATTACTTTTTTTTTAATTTTTTTAAATTCCAAAATCTTATCAATTTTGTCCTATATCTCTTTCCCTCCCCCCCCCCCCCCCCTCCCAGTCAATATTAAATATGCAGATGTCAAAAATTTACAAGTCGCCTCCCATGAAAAAAATATAGATTTAGCTTATAAAACACCGTGCGATTCTGTATAAAAATATTAAAAAATCGTATTTTATTCGGGATCAGTAAAAATTGAATGCAGAAATTAACGAGTGAAAAAAATAATGTACCTATTGTAATAGAAATGAAATTCTTGAGCAGAAGTTAGACCGTTATAATATTATTGAATCTAAACGAAATCTTCTACTATGACTCGTGACTTGAAATTGACAAAAAATCATTGAAAGCCCTGCCGCATGATTATATTGCCCGTTATATTAGGCTTTCACAAGAAGAACGACAATGAACACAGCAGAATACAATTTCACCAACACAAATTACTAGTAATAACCTAATACATAGATTACCTACACTATTCTTTCTCGTATATAATAACAACAACTCTGACAATCGCCCCAAGCTCGGATATAATTATCGAGTCTTGATTATTTATTTCGATACGCCAAAAGAAAAAGGATATTAAAACCGCACGATCTGATGGCTTGATTAGAAATTTCCAATTTTTGACAAAAAAATACAAGAGAATTTTGTTCATTAGAATTCAAAATTTGAGTGAAATTTTGAATGAAAATTTCTGTCTAAAATATTGAATTTCAATTTGGGTATTTGGTGTTTTATATTAAAGGGTTCTTTAAGGTTTCACATTCCTGAAGCACAGAAGCTACTTCAAGGGTCTGATCTTCACTCTTCTTCGCCAAATAAGGACAGACTGGAACAGCTCGACCGAGTCCTTAACTTTTTCCTTTTTTCAGTTCTGACCGTCCATCTTCGGCGCTTCTTCTAGGAATAAGGGTTGCTTTTTAGATTGTCCATTTTTTCCTGGAAGCGGCAATAGTTTAAGCGCCGAGCCTTTTTATTCAGATTAATTTAAATTGAAGGCAACTCGTTTGCAAAAAAATTACCCTTTTTTGGATTTATGCTCGATATTCTTCTTGGAGAAAAGTTTCATCGATACTTTCTCTTCTTTTGTAATTTTCGGGCAAATTTAATTAAATCTTGACTTGTATTGAACGAAAAGTTTTAAAAAAACCGCTTAAACTTGGAACAGTAGAAAACATGCTTTTAACTGCTTAGAACTAGTTTCAAAAGGTTCAGAACTGTTTATAAGTATAATTATAACATATTATAAAATGTTTGAATAACTGCTTATAGCATGTATAAAACTAAATATTAAATATGTTTAAAACATTGAAATTCAAAATGAGTTGAGAATTTAACTTAACACTATTTAAAAATAATTTAAAACTGATGAAAATCTGTTTAAAAATGTTTAGAACTGGTTAAAAACTGTTTGTGACTAGTTAAAACCTGATTACAACTAAAAAATGTTTATAATTTTTTTAAATATGTTTAGCAATACATATATCTACTTTGAACTGTTAGAATATGTTTAAAATAATTCAAAACTAATTCAAACATGTTTAAAACGGTTCAGACAAATAAAATTGTTTAAAACTGTTAAGAACTTGATAATTATTTCAAAGACGTAAATAATTAGTTCAAACTTGTTTCAAACTACTTAAAAACTGTTTAACATTGTTTGGAACTTATGGAAAACTATTTAGAACTAGTTTAAAACTAGTTTTAAAGCGAATTATAAAATGTATATAAATACTTAAAACTTGTTTAGAACCACTTATAACTACGTAAGAGGTTTAGAACGTATTTAAAACAATTTATAACTAGTTTAAATATGTCTAGAACGGTTTGTAATAAATTAAAATTGTGTAAAACTGTTTAGAACCTAATAACTAGTTCAAAATTGTTTAAAACAAGTTTATACCTATTTCAAAGTACTAAAAACTGTTTATAACTGGTTCGAAGTTGTTTAAAACTATTTAGAAGTACTGAAAACATTTTGAATCTTGTGTCAACTTTTTTAAACTAGTTCAAAACTGTGCAGACTTGGTTTAAAAAAGTTTATCACTAGTACTTCTTTTAAAACCATTTAAAATTATTTAGAACAACTTAAAACTGTTTAAAATATACGAAACTTCTTTAAAACTACTTATCACCAGTTTAAAAATACTGTCAAAAACTGATTAAAAACTGTTTGTAGTCACTTCAAACATTTTCAGAACTATTTAAAACTACTTCAAAATTGGTAGAACTTGTTTAAAACATTGCATTATCAAAAATATTCTAAACTGGTTTGGAATTCTTCAAAATTAGTTGAAACTCTGTTTAGAGTTTGTTTACTATAATAATAATGATGATGATAATACCTAATAATAATAATAATTGAAATAACTTTCTTATTTACTTATAACTAGTTTAAAACTGTCAAACTGTTTTTAATTACTTCAAACTATATTTAAAACTGTTTGGAATCACTTAAAAATGTGTAGAACTTGTTTTAAACTGTTTGAATCTGATTTGAAATTGTTTATCACTAGTTCAAAACTGTTTAAACTATTATTAACTACTTAAGGCGGTATAGAATATGTTTGTAACAAGTTCAAACCTTTTCAGAACTTAAAATTATTTAGAACGTATTTAAAATTGTTTAAAACTATTTAGAATAACTTAAAATGTTTTGGAAGTTGTTTATAATTGTTTACAACTCACTGAAAACTGTTTACAACTAGTTTCAAATAGCATAACTGGTTTGAAACTGTTTAAATCAATTTTGAACTTATTTAGAACTATTTAGAACTACTTTTAAAACTGGTTAAAGACTGTTTAAGACTATTTAGAACTATTTAAGACAGTTGACAACTTAATATTGTTTAAAACTGATTTAATACGGTTCAGAACTTATTTAGAACTGTTTGGAACTTGTTTAAAACTGTTTAGAACTTGTTTAAAACTTTTTAAAACTGGTTAAAAACTGTTTAGGACAATTTAAAACTATTTAAGATAGTTGACAACTTAATATTGTTTAGAACTGGTTTAAGACGGTTTAAAACTTGTTTGAAACTGTTTTGAACTTGTTTAAAACTCTTTAAAACTGGTTAAAGACTGTTTAGGACTATTTTAAACTATTTAAGATAGTTGACAACTTAACATTGTTTAGCACTGGGTTAATACGGTTTAGAACTTGTTTAAAACTGTTTTGAACTTGTCTAAAACTGTTTGGAACTTGTTTAAAACTCTTAAAAAAAGGTTAAAGACAGTTTTGGGCCATTTAAAACTATTTAAGACAGTTGACAACTTAATATTGTTTAGAACTGGTTTAAGACGGTTTAAAACTTGTTTGAAACTGTTTTGAACTTGTTTAAAACTCTTTAAAACTGGTTAAAGACTGTTTAGGACTATTTTAAACTATTTAAGATAGTTGACAACTTAACATTGTTTAGCACTGGGTTAATACGGTTTAGAACTTGTTTAAAACTGTTTTGGACTTGTCTAAAACTGTTTGGAACTTGTTTAAAACTCTTAAAAAAAGGTTAAAGACAGTTTTGGGCCATTTAAAACTATTTAAGACAGTTGACAACTTAATATTGTTTAGAACTGGTTTAAGACGGTTTAAAACTTGTTTGAAACTGTTTTGGACTTGTTTAAAACTCTTTAAAACTGGTTAAAGACTGTTTAGGACTATTTAAAACTATTTAAGACAGTTGATAACTTAATATTGTTTAGAACTAGATTAAGACGGTTCAGAACTTGTTTTAAAATATTCAGAACTGGTTTAAATCTGTTTAGGGATACTTCAAAACTGTGTAAAACCAGTTCAAAACATTGTGAAACTAGTTTAAAATTGTTTAGAACTAATTCTGAACTGAGGAGCACTTTTTCAGAAGGTGATAAATCCATTTTCCAAAAAAGTAGAGATAAACACAAATTGAACATATTAACGACCTTATAAATCGATCTGTCGTTGCTAAATTAACTCCAGGGATTAGGTGCAAAACTGCATTTGTTCAATTTTCTCAAAATAACAAAATGTGGATTTATCAATACTTTTGAAAAAGTGCTCCTCAACTGTACATAATAGTTTATAATTATTAGAAAAACTGATTAAAATCCATCGTTTGGGGCTAGAAACGGATGTGTCCAGTTTTTGAATATGAAAGACGGACGAGCAGACAGACGGACAGACAGACAAACGGACGGACAGACACCAAAATCTCGCAATAAGGAATTTGCCCTTGTCCAATAACCTTATAATATATCTCTCGGTTACCTACAGGATATCAGAAAAAAATTCCAGTGTCCTTTAAAGGATTCAAAATTTTTCGGAAACTATATTTTTAGGAAAGAAAAACGTCCTTTATCAGGAAAAAAATTGCAGTGTTAAAAATTGTTTATTCATACACATTTTTAGGTAATCAAACTTTTTTCTCACATCGCTTCTTTGCCAATTTTTAAAATTTATGCGATTTTCATTTGAGGGGCTGATAGTAAAAATGGATTATAATAATGATGGGAGCAAAGGTGTGTTATATTCACTAGGAGGAAAAACGGGTCAAAAGTTCCAAACAATTTCTTTATTTATAAAAGATGCTATCAACTGTTTTGAAATTATTTTAATTTACGAATATTGTTTTAAAAATTTCGAATGTTGTAATGTTTTGTTAGTAAATTCGCTATTTCCTAAGCTGATTTTCAATTAAAAAAACATTAATAAGTTGCTGAGAAATTTTTTTAAAAAAAAACTAGTTTTTTATAGGAAATTGTGGTTTTATGGGGTGATGTGCAACACCGACGATTTTCGATTTTGACATTTATAGTTATTTCGTGAATTGTTCTGAATTATTTTATAGGTGAGTTTGTTTATATTGTTTTTTTTAAAGTGCCTTTTAATATTTAAAGAGATTTTGTGATTACCTCACATTGTATTGTTGTCACACCAGCTTGCGCAAAATATCGTATTTGGGGTGATGTGCAACAATGAATTTTTTTACTATTATTATTTTATGATTTATTTTATTATTATTATTATTATTACGTTACGAAAATAAACAAATAACTAAAAAATAATGTAGTATTTTCCTTTCTCTTCATTATTTATATTTATTTAAAATTTTGATTATTGAACATGTTTTACGAGCAACGACAAAAAGTGTTGCACATCACCCCACAACACCCTATATTTATTTACAATTTTTATATCCCAAATTATATTTTAGAGACAAAAAAATTAATTTTTGTACATAAAGTTTGAGTGGGGCATGAAAAGGGTTCATGGAGATATGGAGTGTTCAATATTCTGACAAATGGAGATTTGGAGAAGTTAAAAGTTGTGACAAAAGTAGATTTAGAATGTTCAATATTCTGACAAATGATGCTTTTGGTAAGTTAAAAGTTATTACAAATGAAGATTCGGTAAGTTTAATATTCTAACAAATAAATTTCAGTCTATTGGAGATTCTGTCAATTGAGTTTTGGAAAAATGATGGCGACCCATTTTTAAATAGAAATTCAAATTGTTTAGTTCAAAGCAACGTGTGCAATATCACAAATGTGAACATTTTTAAATTTGTAGAAAAATCACTTTCTGTATCCAAAACTTACGAAAAAGGTTTCCGAATTTTTCTTCTCGCATTCAGAAAAAAATTTGTTTGTGACAACCAAACTTCAGTTAAAGAAACAAAGTTTGATTGAAACAACCAAATTTTGGTTGAAACAATAGAATAATTTTGTTGATTTAAACAAAATTTGGTTGTTTCAACCAAAATTTGTTTCTTTAACTGAAGTTTGGTTGTCACAAACAAATTTTTTTCTGAGTGGGTGGTCCTTAATTTTAAAGGATGCTTCATTTGCAGAAAAAGACCAAAATCATCAAAGATCTTTCAAGGTGTCTTTTCAAGTTTCTAAGTCTTCCTCGCAGTAGCTTTTGATTAGATGTTTGAAGGTGATTCCAGGAGAAGGTAAAATCACGGATTTGTTCGATTTACAGATGGAGGTCGTCGTCCTCGATTGCTTATATTTCATCGTACGCATTTGCAGTTTTCACGCACCCTGTGGGTGTTATTTCTTCTCGAATTTCTTGAATCAGGTATCAACGCACGATTCCGCTGAACGCCCTCCTGTCTTCTGAGAAGGTGGTGAACCTTCAGTTCTGCTCCAGTACTCTTTCGAGCAACATCGTGATCCCGGTAGCTCTCTTTACTCTCGCTCCGTTATTCGCAATCAACTTGGCAAAAACACTGCCTTTTCTTATCTTCATTGATATAAATACTCCTCCCAATATTCTAAAAGAGCGCGGCACGCACGTTTTTTTTCCAGCATCTTGTCTTCATCTGAACCACGTGATTTCATTAGTGCGCCTGAGCAAATTGCTGCATTCCAGAAATACATTTGAAAGTTCGCGAAACTAAACTGAAGTAACAGTTTTTCTTCTTTTTTTTAAACAATCATATATTAAACAGTTATTTTTCCATTAATAAATATTTCGAATAACTTGCTGAATTACTAATCAATCAGTTGAAAATAATGAAAAGAAATTGGCTAAGGAAAAAGTGTCTAAAGAAATTAACCATGAGATAATTTGCAAAAGGATGATTCATTCTTTCGGAAGATATGCGGAACTTTAAGTTAAACGAGGTTGAAGCTGATGTTCGCTCAAGTGCAACGAAGCAATTAATATTGTTAATTTTATCGATATTTAGGAAAAATGATCTTCTGGAATAATTCTTATCGTGTCGTTTTGTTTTCCCTTTTCTTCAAGTTAATTTAGTGTTTCTCAAGTAACTGAAAACACGAAAAGTTGATTTTAAATTTTGAAAAGTTGTTGCACTTAAGTTACTAAAAGATTTTAAAAATGTGTAAAATTAGAAAAAAGACTTTACAAATTATGCATCTTAGTTTCGTGTGAATTAATAAACAAATACGAAAAAGTGTGATTTTAACTGTTTTTCTAAATTCCTAAGACTCGGACTTTATGTTGCTTGAATAGAAGTGAAATCGCATCGTATAAATATTTTATTGCTACGAGATATAAACTTTCTTTGGTACATTTAATGAGTAAGTACAATTCAGAAAAAATCCTTATCTAGATTAGAGAAAAGCGTTCCAAAGAGAAAATTGAAATTTAACTTATACTTATCGAAATTATTATTACTTTATTACTTTCTTCTAAAAAATAAACTCTAGGTACAAAATAATGAATAAAAAACGTCAACAATGAGACACCTTTTAACAAAATTTCAATTTTTTGAAAAAAAGATTTTTAAAAACTTTACATAAAAATAATTAAAAATAGAAACAAAAAGACCTTGTTATATCTTTTTTTACGTAAAAAAATTATAATAAATCGAAATAAACTAAAATTCCAATCGATTGAAATTTGAATTTATTAAAATTTAAATTGAAAATTAAATAATTGAAGTTTGGATTGTTCAAATTCAAGGTTGATTAAAGAGAAAGTGAATCGATAGTTACATTGTTAAAAGCTTAGATGAATCAATTTTAGAATCAATAAACATTTCAATCAATAATTAGAAATTCAATTAAAAATCAAAATTTATTAAAGTTTGGATTTATTTGATTTGGGATTTATAGAATTTTTTAAATTCCTTAATAAATTAAATTCTGAAGGAATAAAAAAGTGAGGACCTTTTATGAAGAATAATAAAAAACCATATGAAAAATGCAGTAAATTTTGTTTAAATACTACAAAATGATAAGCAAATGAAAAAATTACTCAAAAGGATGAATAATGCATGAAATTTCAAATTAAAAAAAGTCTAATAGCTTGACAGAACAGAAAATTGATTTAACAAAGGAAAAAGGTCGTTTGGTAACATTTTTAAATTGATTACAAAAGCTTTAACGGCAACCATTTAAATATTTACTTTCTTTTTAGAAGTTGAGCATGTGGCAATTAATCACGATTTGTATTCGGCTGCGGGTACTGAAAAAGAGGAAAATTCGATGGAAACTATTCGAGACATAATTGAGAAAATAGTAACGGATTTAATTGGAAATGTGGATGATTCTCCAATAAATCGAATCTACAATCATCCTGCATGTAAGTATTGAAACTTGATTTTAAAACAAAATTTTCCAATATAATAAAAAATTGTGCATTAAGAACTAACGTAAAAATAATTTTCATTCATTTCATTCTTTTTTAATTTCTAATATAATATGCACTTCAATTAAATATAAGGACAAATAATTATTATACGTAGAACAGATTAATTAATTTTGGTAATCTAATTTGAATTAGATTTTATATTATGATAATTTGATTTATCTTGTTTTAGATTAACAATTTAAAAGTATTTTATCTGAGTATCTTTTTAGTTCGCTTGGCGGTAAAATGCTGCCACCTTTTGAGAATAAAATAAAACTGATCAAGAAGAGAGTTAAAATTTTGTTAATAAAGAAAATTTCGCATTTAAAAAACGTAATTCGTTTATTACTTTTGGAATCTTAATAAACAAAATAAATAATATTTTGTATAAAATAATTTATTTGTCCTGTATTTAATTTTTAATTATCAGGGTGGTCACTTTTTTTATGAAATTAAATTCCCGGTCATTTCCCGGTTTTTCTCGGTCAATTTTTTGGATTTTCCGGTCACAAATTTTCAAACAATTAAATATTAAAATTAAATATTAAATTTAAACAAAATAGTTTAAAAATTATACGAATAACTGTTAGAAATAATTGCAAATTGAACAACTGAATAGAAAACAAAACAAACAAAAAATTGAAATTGAAGAAAATAATAAAAAATTGAGGAAATAAATTGAAAACTTAAGAAATAAATTTTAAATTTTAAAATGAAATTAAAATTTAAAAAAATAATTGATAATTGAAAAAAAAATTACAAAATGACGAAAATAGATTAATACACAACCGAAAAAAATAATTTAAAAACTCAAAGAATAATTATAAAATTTTAAGATAATAATTGAAAATTGAAAAAATTGTGGGAAACAATTGAAAATTGCGAAAAATAATTAATAACTAAAAGAAATAATTGAAAAAGGGCGAGAATAATTAAAACATTGAAGAAAATATATGAAATTATGAAATTTAAATTATGAATTAAATTATAAAATTTATTTAAAATAAATTATTTAATAAATAAATTATTTAATAAATTAATTATTTAAAATAAATTATTAAATTAAATTATGAATTATTATTTAAATTATAAAATTATGAAAAATGATGAAAATAATTGTCAATTGACAAAAAATTCGAAAAATGACTAGATTAATAGACAACTAAAAAAAATAATTGGAAAAATTAAACAAGATATATTAAATTTCAAGAAAATAATTGCAACTAAATTAAAAATCTAAAAAAATAATTAAAATCGAAAAACAGAATTAAAAATTGAAAAAAGCAATTAAAAATTGAAGAATGGAATTGATATTTAAAGAATATATTTAAAAATTAAAAAAAAGAAATTGAAAAATGCTGAGAATTAATAATATAGAAGAAAATAATGGAAAACTATAGAAAAAAAGCGACAATTTTGTAATATTAAAGAAAATAATTAAAAATTGAAAGGTGGAATTTAAATTTGAAGAAAATAACTGAAAATTGAAAATAATAGTTCTAAAATTGAATAATTGAATTTAAAATTTAAAACCACTTTTATGAGTGAAAAAAACAATTTCAAAAATCCGAGAATTTTTTATATGGAGAAATTAATTGAAATTCGATAAAAATAATTGAATTTTAAAGAAAATATTTGAGAATTGAAGAAAATAATTAAAAATTGAAGAAATAAATTAAAAATTAAAGAATTAAATGAAAATATCAGGAAAATAATTGATAATTAAAAAATAAAATTACAATATGACGAAAATAATTAACTATTAAAAGAAATAATTAACAATATTGAAAAAAAATCGAAAAATGGTGAGAATAATCGGCATTCGAACAAAAAAATTTTTTAATTAAAGAATAATCATAAAATTGACGGAAAACAATAAATTGTCAATTGAAAATTGATAAAAATTATGGAAAAATTGTTGAAAATAAATGAAAATTGAAGAAATTAATTGGAAATTGAAGAATTGAATTGAAATTTCAAAAAAATAATTGATAATTGAGAAAATGCGAAAATGACTGAATATTGAATAAAATAATTGAAAAACGAAGAATGCAATTGAAAATTGTAGAAAATAATTGAGAATTGAAGAAAATAATTAAAAATTAAATAAATTAATTGAAGATTAAAGAATTAAATTGAAATTTTAAGAAAATAGTTGAAAATTTAAAGAAAAATTACAAAATGACTAAAATAATTAAATATTAAAGAAAATAATTATGAAATGAGAAAAATAATTGACAATCGTAAGAAAAATTCGAAAACTGTCGAAAATAATAGACAACAGAACAAACTAATTAAAAAAAATTAAAGAGTAATTATAAAATTTAAGGAGAATGATTGTATATTGAAAACTGTTAAAAATTATAGAAAAAATTATAGATTTATTTTTTAATGAAATTAAAATTATTTAAACTGATATTTATTAATTTAAATTTTAATCAATTTAAGGATGTTCAACCCATTGACATAACCTCAAACTAAAAAATGGTTTTTTACACAGAATAAAAATGTTTTTAAAATTGGTTTCACCCAATTTTAAGAGATATTTAAAAAAAAATTAGTTTGAGACAAACTTTGTTATCAAATAATAATTATTTAACATTTTGTGTTTTTTCTGTATAGTTTGTAAACAATTGCAATTTTTCATCCTATTATGACAAAAAGAAGCTCATTTTTAATTTTGAAACTTTCTCTATAAATCTGTTCGTTGAATTTTGTAAAAAAAATTATTTAACAAATAAAACTTTTCTATTTTATATTTTTTAAACAAAACATATTTTAACACAACTCAGCGAATAGATTTGTAGAGGTTGTTTTAAAAATTAAAATAACCTATTATTTGTCAAAATTAGATAAAAATTGCAATTGTTCACTAACTTTGAAAAAAAAAACATAAAATGTTAAATAATTATTATTTGATAATCAATTTTGTCTCAACCTATAACTTTTTTTGAAAAATGTACAACTGGAACTTTCAAAATTGGGTGAAATCAATTTTAATAATTTTTTTATTTTCTGTAAAAAACCATTTTCTAGTTTGATGTTATGTCAATGGGTTGAATATCCTTAAATGCATTTTTTAAAAAAGTATCTGATTTTTCGCGGTTTCACGGTCAAGTGGCAACCCTGGTTATGTAACTCCCCACTTGAAAATAATAAAGTTGACAATTTTTTTTTACCTCGAAATGACATTTTTATAATAAAGTTTAAAGTATCTATTTTATTAATTATTATTTATTTATTGATTTATATTTTATTTAGCTAATTCTAGTTTATTTAATCAGTTTTTAATTACTTGTTATTTATTTTATATTTTTAACGTCATTTCCACGTAAAAATACAAATTTTAATTTTCAAGTGAACAAAAATTCAAATTTTCTCATCTTTTGCACAAAATTAACGCATACTAACAAATATTAACAGATGATCAACTTATGGAAAAATATTCTTTTCTATTGATGGAAGTCTTGTCGACTCTTGCGGTTTCCTTAGAGCTAGTTATTCAAAGTAAGTACATCTTAATCAAATTTCAAAATTAATCAGAATACAAGCTTTAAAATACAAAAAAGAAAAAAAACCCTGATTTTTACTTTTTTAACTTTGATAATATATTTTTTTTTATTTCACTGACTGCTATCAATTTATTTTCAATTTTTAGCAAATCTTCACTTATATTTTAATTCACATATTTCTCTCTCGGTATAATCAAAATCTAATCATTTTCAAATTAAAAATGTCTGGTTAATTTTGAAAATCATCAATTTTCACTAATTTTTCATTAATATTTGTACAAAGAAAAAATTAGCAGAATCATTCTCAAGATGTATTTATTCAGAGTCTCAATTTGTATGCAAGATAATTGCAGTGACTTTGTAAAAAGCTTCTTTCTTTTCACGTTTTTTTCTCTCTCTCTCTCTCTTCAAATTTTTTCCTTAAATAAACGTCAGAGACGACGACGAACTCCTAGACAGAAAATCTATTGATAATTTATTTCTAAGTAGAAAAGATTGATTACGCATAGTGAAAAAAATTTGCATTACAATTCCTTTACGTAAGGTTATAGAAATCATAATTATGGTACTTTTCTTCTTTTATTATGATCAATTTTGCTACAACAACCTTCCCTTCTATCAATTGTCCACGTTCCATCATGAAAACGAATATTGAAAAAATTATCCTAACACTCATTTTGCAATTTTATGGAAGAAAATTGCCTATTTTCCTGTACAAACATTGTATTAAAGCATTATTTAACATACTTTTCCATTTTTTTTCCAATATTGCAAAATTTTGTTTCAAGATTTTTTTTAACTATGAATAATATTATATGATTATATACCTAAACTTAATTATGTTTTAAAATTTCCCCAGATAAAAGAATTTAATTTATTTCTTAATCTATTGTAAAAACATCTAAAAACATTTGTTATTCAAACAAAATTGTTACATCTGTTTAAAAATTATCACAATCATTATTCGTTTTAAAAAAATCGCACATGACAAAAAACTCAATGAATTGCAATGAAAACATTGAATAAATAAATTTGAATATGCAAATTGAGGTGTAATGCAAATGAGCTATAACTTATTTCTTATTATCAAGGTAATTACTTTAGAAAGATAGTAGAATATAAATATCTATAAAACACTTTTTACACTAAGTTCAGTTTTCAAAAAATTGACACATTAAATTTTTGAAATTTAAGTTTTTTAAATTAAGAAAATAATTTTAAAAAATATTATTTTATCAACTATGAAATCCAAAAATAATTTTCACATTGGTACTGTTTCCCATATTTGAATTTAAATAATTTGAAGAACTTAAGTTAATAAAGAGAATTTAAATTGCTAATCTTTTGTAAAATATTCTGGGTTACGATTTTTTATGGGTGTTGGTAGAAACCAACTTAAAACAGTTATTCTCTTTATCACCAATTGTAAACGTGAGTCAAACACAGAAACGCATAATTCTTATCACAAGTCTCCGCAAACTACATTCAGGTACATGGACGACGTACCTATTCTTTTTTTTTAAATGAGGTCAAAATCGATAAATGTCAGAGAAAAAACCATCTTACATACTTATCTTGGGTTTACGCAATGGCTTCTTCAGTCAAGATTAACCCGTTTAAAAAAAAATGACTGCAAGAAAAATATGTCTCATGAAATTCATATTTTTCCTGCGTTCAAGAAAAATATACTTTTCAAGCAAAACATTCGTTGTTTCTTCACGAATAAGTAGATAATTATTTATTAATTTTCCACTTGGAAAATTATTTCGAACTTTACCGCGCCAGAAAGTTTAGGCAAAAATGTGTAAAATAATAGTAAAAAAACAGAAGAAGATTTAATAAAAAGAAATAATATTTGAGAAATGAGGGGAATGTCAAGTTTTAAAAAATTTACAAAATTGCGAAAATAAAATACTAATAAAATGTAAAAACTAAACAAAATTGTATGAAAACTGTACAACAAAAATAAAAATATATTAAATTTATAAATAATTTTCAAAATACCAATTTAAACTTCTTATTGAGAAATGAAGCGATAATCTAAAAATAAACAAATTAAAACTACGTAAGAATGACAAAAAGTGTGAAAAATAAAAATAAAAAATGTACAAAAAACAAGAAAAATGACAAAACTTGTTTAGAGATAAATGGTTTAACATTTGAAAAAAAATGACACTTGAAAGCAATTAATGACGTGAAATTAATTGTTAGATAAGTTGAAAATTGAAAAATTCAAGTGTTTGACTTTTATGTAGTTTTATTAACAACTAATTATAATTATTATGAGTTTAATGAATGAATGAGAGAGAAAAGTTCAAGGCCATGTAGCATAAGCGACGACTTGAATTTAGAATGAAAACAGGTAACACATCAACTCGCAAAACCCCCACTTAAAGAAGCCGTAGTAGCAAATGTGGGGTACGTCGTTCACATATCTTTCCGTTCAGTCGCGGTTCAAAGACTATAAGCAACGTTTCTCTTCATTAAAAACAAAAAAAAAATAATAATAGTAAAGTGTCTTTAAAATAAAAAAAAATGTAGAGTGTATTTAAGAAAATGTTTCAAGAAAGTTGTGATTTAAAATAAAAAATGTTGTGTTTTTTCCAATTGTAAACAAGTCACTCGACAGACATAAGAAAAAAAATTATTATGTAAATTATGTTATTGAACTAGGAGAAATTGATAACTTTTCCTTTCCTGTTAATGAATACTGAGTGAAAAATTCTAAATTAAAAATAAATTATGTAACTTTTCTCAGAAACTCGCTAAATATTATAATAATAATAATTAAATAAATAAATGTAAGTTTAACGTAAAAAATTCTGGGAAATTTTGAATAGCTTTCCATCTTCGAAACAAAAAACATCAATTTTTAAGAAATGGTTTTAAATTTGCAAACGATATTTTTTAATGCACTTTTACAGACAAATAAACTTTTTTTCGTAACGTTTTTTTCTAAAATTTATTAAATTATAGTATTTTAATTAACAAAGACTGATTGTTTCGAGAAAAATAATTCTCTACAATTTTAACATTTTAAAGTTTTAAAAGTTAACCGTTTTGCAGTTGCAATAATTTTAATCGACAAATAAAACAATTAATTTTTTATTTCTAGAAAAATTGAGTTTTTAAAACGAAAATATTTGCAAACTGGCAATAATTATAGTTGTTAAATAATTCTAAATGGTGAAAGTTTAGAAAACTTTTTTTTTTTAAAGATGTCTTCATTTATTATTAATTCGTTGTGAGCAAAATGTGCCTAAGTAAATATTTTTCCAGGTCCTCTTCTTTAAAATTAACAATTTTTTCTATCAAAGAAAATAATAATTAATCAATTAAATTTTTTTAAATAAAAATTTTTTAATATGCAGTTAAAAAATAAGTTTCTTTATTTTTTGCCGGTAAAATACTTAAAATATAAAAATTGCAATTAATTACAACAAAACTAATTATTAAAAGTCAATTTTCCAATAGTTGAAGAATAAATTCTAGATTTTGAAAAATTTCGCTTCAAGAAAGAAGGAAAGACTGAAGTTATTTTTAGAATTATCTAAACAATAGTTTCTTTATAACGCACGATTTTTCCGCAAGGATTTTCGCATGTTTGGAAGCGATCTTGAACTTAATGATTTATTAAGTAGAAGTACACAACTTACATAACTTTTTGAGAATCACAGAAAATCAGTTTCAATTACATGCTTAATGAATGAAAATTGCCAGATGAATCTGAACAAAAACCAATAAAAAGAACATTTTCAAAATAAATAATAAAAAAAAAATTAAACTAATAATGTTGCATGTAAAACAATTTTCAAATCTTAAAAATTAAATTAAGTTTTTAACGTTAAGGCGAATGCAGTAAGAAAAATTTAATGAACTTAAAGTTATAAGAAAATTAAATACAAAATTAGAGAAAATAAACAAATAAAAAAGATACAATTATCCGGTGGGAAAGTGATTATACGCCAATAATAATTGGATAGTTATATTCATGGAAACATAAATTTAATAACCATCTCTTTAATAACTGGCAAATAAATCAAGACTCAATTATAAAATCGTCGAATAAAGACTATCAAATCAATTGTTATCAAAGTGTACTTTTCACTTATCTTTTACTTCCATAAAATATTCAGTGCATTCTATAATCGTAGTTTAATAATCTCTTTTTGAAAAAATATCGCAAATTAACAAAAGAAACTATTTTCACTTTACAATTAAATAATTAAAATGTTATTAATATTAATATCACTTAACTTTTCAATTTTAATTTGACTTTTAATTTTGAAAAATGAAACGGCTTTTTTTAATGTTCTAATCAAATAAACAACTTTCGATTTTTATAATTATAGCCCGCAGCATCGCTAATGGCTTTTTTCGGACCGATACGATACTTTCAATGTACAGCATGCAAACGGACTTTTTAGTCGTGGAAAATCCATCGAACAGAATACGCGTGACCAGAAACTTAAAATAAAAAAATAAAATTCCTAAAGTAAAAAAAAACATTTTTAATCTCTATTTCTCCTATTTACTAATTAATTTGTTAACTGATTTGTAATACATTTATTAATTATTTAATAATTGTAATTACTCATTTTAACTGAAAACCATTATTTATCAATTTATTTTTTTACTAAACAGATAAAACGATTAATTTTCAATTAACCCAGTATTATCAAGTTGATTCTTCAGTTGGAATTTACACATGACAAGATAATGTAGTGTATTTAGTGAAAAGTGAGATATGGTTTCTTGAGACAAGGAACTATGTAAGATGAAAAAAAAATGACGTGGTAACTAAAAAAAACTAGTCTTTTTAAACAAAAACTAGTAGTTTTTTAAAAAAAGTGGTCAAAGGTCATCAATTATGTTAATTACTATCAAAGCGGAATAAATGTTTGTGGACATACTGAAGGAAATGTTAACATTAATCGGTGGACTAATCGTAGCCTACTTCATCTATTTATTCATCTCGAGAAAAAATGGTAAATAAAATTTAATTAACAAAAATAATAACAACAAAATATCAGAAAAATAAATTAAAACAATTTAAATTTACAGTAGAAAAAAATATATTTTTTAAAATAAGGCTTAAAAATGTAAGTAAAATTATAAATAAAAATGTAATTAGTGACATAAATTAAAATTTTCGATTAGAAAGTGAAAATAAACTGAGAAAGTTTTTAATTTGAATAAATCAAATGTGTTTCTATTTAACTTTTTCAATACAAGTTTCGAATTTTAAACTTTTTAGAGTAAAATGCAGGAATTTACAACAAAGCTTCAAGTTTAACGATTAAATGCCAATAAATTATTCTAATAACAATAAATCGATAATTATTGTTAATATAAACATCATTACCTATCTCAGATTTGTTTTTAATATTTTATTCAAGAAAACTTTAGGAAAATATTTAAGAAAACTTTAGGAAGAATGTTTTGATAAAACATTCTTAAAAATACAAATTTTAATTTATTGTTCTATTACCTGTCGTCAATTAATTTCAAGATAGGTAGTTAAGAACGTGAGCTCAGTGAATTATAAATGAAACCCATAATTACGTGTCATTCTATCAATAATTTTATAATCAGATATGTACCTTGATTAATGAAACTCATCTTAATCGTTAAAATATATTCTTTAAAAAAATCTCTCGTATTAAAAAATACAAAAATAATACATTTTTAAAATTTTCGCCAAAAAGATCAAACAAGTTTCCTTTTAATTTCCCGAACTTCTTACAAATTAGCCAATCTTTGGGACGTAAGATTAAGTTCTAAAATTAATTATTTAGAATATTTATTTCATAGAATTTCATTTAAAAGAATTCCAATTTAAACGAATTTTAATTTACAAGAATTTGTATTTTACAGAATTTTAGGTTAATCGAATTTTTAAATAGCAAAATATTCATTCGATAGAAAACTTAAAATGCAGAATGCTCATTTGTCCGAAATTGCAAATGGACGAAAAAATATCTGACAGAAATATTTTGGCGCGAATTTTGAAATTGATAAATTCTAATTTTCTTCATATTTTCTGATTGGTCAATTTCAAAATTCGCGCAAAAATATTTCTGTCAGGTACTTTTTTGGACATTTGAAATTTCGGACAAATGAAGATTCTGTCAAATGAATATTTTTCTATTTAAAAATTCGATTAACCTAAAATTCTGTAAAATAATTCTTCTGAATTAAAATTCGTTTCAATTGGAATTCTCTTAAATGAAAAGTTGGTTAAAAGAATCTCTGTAAAATGAAAATTTTGTTAAATATGAATTCGGTGACCTAAAAATTTTGTTAGGTCAAAATTCGGATTAATTTATGTTCGATTGAAAACATATTCGAAAATGTGAAATTTCGACTAAAAAAGATTCTTCCTAATAAAATTTTATGAAAGAAATATTCTAAATAATTAATTTTAAAACTTAATCATACGTCTCCAACCTTTTTGCGAATTTCCGATTTTTTATTCCTTTTCGACAAATTTCGTAATTTTTTGGACCGGTGGCAAACAAAATACTTTTTCTCATTTTGCTGATTAATCTAATTAAAAATTGCTTTAGTTTTAAGTATCAGGTTTCAATTTTTGATGCATCTGTATATTTTGAATATTTTGATTTTTCAATTGAATTCGAAACATGAGGTGTTAAATTACAGTCCCCTAAGCTATTTCACGTTTGAAAGAGAAATGACAAATAAGCAATGAGGAAATGAAGAAGAAATAAAGACAGGAATTGCAGACCTTGCATAATAAAAACTCTTTCAGCGTTAATAACAGACCGAGAGGTACCTTTTTGACCAAATACAAATTTTGAGACTAAATTATGGTTTAATTTCACGCAAGTCATGGGAGCTTATCGTGTGCGTTTTTACGCTCAACCATGCACATAAGAATACAATTTTACCTTATTAAATTAAGTCAGTTAAGTAAGCGCGAAGTTTAGCTCATTTATTATTTGTAACTTTGTATGATGTGGTAATTAGCCTCAAACTTATTTAAAGAAAATAGAAGTTATTGACATTAAAATATATCTAAATAAGTAATTAATTTAATTAAATAATAAAATAAACATTAATTAAATATAGTGTGAAAATAATTAAGTATTACTTTTTAGAACGTTATCAAAATAGAACAACGAATTCGTATTCTTATAAAAAATGAGTACAGTGAAAATTCTTAAGAGAATATCTTGGAATTTTGAGACAGAAGATGAGTTGCACAAACGACCTAAAACCTGTTTGGTAGCAAAGTCTCGAGCGAAAAATGGCGCTAAACGTTATCCATAAATTTATGGAACCATTTTTACAAATCAATAGGGCATCTACAACTAATCAGAGATAAATTGTTTCCCAATCTAGAATTATTGTTTGTTTCTGATTATAGAGGCTTGTACTAATTTAGATGCTAAGTCGATAAGTATTATCTTACAACAAAATTAATGAAAGTTTCAAACAACAGTTATAATTATGTTAAGAAACAGTTATCTTTAACTAATAAAGAAAAGGAAGAAACAAAAATTTAAACAAAAACAAATAATTGAAATAAATAGAAAATAGACAAAATAAATAAAACAAAAAACAAAACAAAACAAAGTTTTAATTAACCGTTGGTTTACTTATCTTTAACATATCTTTAATTATATTTTCCTGGATCCGAAAAGAAAAAAAATTATTTCGAATTGAAAATATTTTTTTAGACTTTTGAAGGTCGTCAGGATTAACTTTAAAAATAATTGAAAGAAAAGAGATGGTCGCACGACCTTCACCTTCCGACAAATCACAATTAGAAAGCTCTTTAAAGAACATGAACTGTCCAGTTTTACTTCTCGTTTGACTGGCTTTGAAGTTGTACACCGGTCAACGCTTTCGCGATAAAGTGGTTAACATGTTTAATCTTTTTATATGCGGAAAACATGTATGATCAATTTACATATTGACTTATTTGTAAACTGCATCTTAAATGAGATTGAATATAAAACTTTCACTAATTATCGTCTCAATTATAATAAATGTTTATTTCTTGGACAATAAACCCGAAAAACTTCAGAGGACCTCAAAGTCCAAAGTAGAATTTAATATAAAAATAGAAATTGTTAGTTCTAAATTTGAATCTGTGGAATTTCAACTAATTCGGATTTAACAATAAATTTGCTGTTTTTTTAATCCAAAATTCAAAATGCTTGAAAATTTTGTTCACGAACCAAAATTAGATACAATTCAGAAGAGGCTTTATTTAAATTTCAATAGATCCGATTTGAAAGAAAATTTTAATAAATTTAAAATTCAATAGACTTGAAATTGAAAGAGTTTAAACCTCATCTCATTCAATCTTAAAACAATTTTTTTCAAGAAATAAGTTTTAAGAAATTCTATTTAATAGACTGTTAAATAGTTTTCTTTTCAAATTATTTTACATTTTAAATTTACGTTTTGACATTAAGGATAGATAAATAATTTTTTTTTCAAATAAAATGTATTGGGAAATCACGATGTAATGTTTTTTTTTCATTTCAAACAATACGATTTCCATAATTTCCAAACACGAATCGAAAGATGGATTTGAATGATCTTCACCTTCACCTGAAAGGAAAAGGTCGTACAATCCCTTTTTGCCGTGTTTAACACGTGCCAGATTCTTTAGTATTTTTCTATTAAATTTTCTTCATTCATTTTCACTGCACGCAAAACTAAGTTCCTTATTTTCTCCAAGTTGAATACGGAGAACCCAAACATGAAGGAGAAATCACCCGTGAGTGATCAGTAGTTGTATCACATTTTCCATAATCGTCAAGTTGGCACTTGTTTAAGAAAGTTTTATAAACTTCTCGAAACTATTTTAGAAACTCTTACTCGTCTGGTTCTTTTTCATTTATGTTTCAAATGTCAAAAACTGAAATTAAAATAACATTAGACATATTTAATTTAAATTATATTCTAATAATCCTAAGTCCAGCGACTTTAAAAAAAAATTCTTAGTACAAGGTTTTAAAGGAAACAAATTAATTTTATCAAGGTCCACTTTATAATAATGGTAACAATAGCTGGATAATAATATAATGAAAATTTCAGGGGGAATTTGAAGAAAATAATCGAACGCAAATAATAAAAAACTAAGTGAAAATTATGTTCATACATGAATATTTAGCTTCCATGTACGCAAAATAATTTACTTCCTCACAGAGGATGCAATAAATTAAAATGAAAAAAAAAAATTGAATTTCGTTAAAAATAAAAAATAGCCATTAATTCTATCAATTTCCAGAAAAACATATACTTTATATAAACCAATTAATTCGGCTTTTAATCTAGAATATTTTATCCAAAGGATCTATAATTTTAAAATAAAAATTGGAGAAGTTATAAATAAAAAAAGTATTTTAAATTAATGATTGGGTATTTTGAAAAATCCCTGTGTCCAAATTTAGATAATCAAAAGCTTAATAAGTCATCCAAATTTTATTGAAATCCGTTGAAGCCTTCTCGAGATATACTGGCGACAAAAAAAGTAACACACATACATACATCTGGACATTTGCTTAAAAATGAAAATTTACGCTTTTTAGATGAAAATGAGTAGATTTAGACTATTTTTTGGAAAATCGAAAATCTTAACGATCACAAATCTTCCTCTATGAGGAAACAAAATTGAGAAAAAAAGTGAAAAAATGCGAAATATAATAAAAATTTCAAGGGAAATTTGAAGAAAATAATTTAACAATAAAACAGATAATTACAAATTAAGAGAAAATAGTTGAAAATATGGTAGAAGTTAAAATATTTTTGAAATTTAAAGAAAATATTAACTGAAAACTAAAGAAAATAAATTGAAAATTAAAAAACTTGGAAGTAACTAGAATTGAAGATTTTAATTGAAGATTGAGGAAAATAATTTTAAACAATGAAAATTTTATTTAAAATACGTAGAAAAAATTTTCAGAAAATAATTAAAATTTTAAGAAACATTTTAACAGTGCGAATTATCTTCTTTAAATTTCTGGATTTGTTACTTTAATAATTAATGTTCATTAAGAAAAAACAGTAAAATTGGTTTCAAGAAGAACTAATCTAAAAAATCAGATAAATTATTAAAAGGTTTAAAAACATCAGAAAGTCTATGAAAAACTGAAAAAATCACCGAAAAAGTGAGGAAATTAAAAGTCAAAATGTCTAAATAAATAAGCAAAGTTAAGAACATCCAATAAAAAAGACTTAAAAACTTTTAGATCTTAATCCTAACAACAAATTTTTTTTAAAAAACCAAAAAATCTAGAAATAACTTGAAAGTAAATAAATTTACGAATAAAATAGACAAAACATGAAAACGAATTGAACAAATTTACAAAAAGATAAAAAAAGAAATCAGAACCTTGAAAAAAAATTAGTTTACTCCTCTCACGACCAACAAATAAAAATGAACAAAATTGAGAAAACAGTTTCTTAATCTACGAAAAAATAATTTATTCAAAAAAGAAAAAATATAAAGAATGAAAAATGAGCATTCTAACAAATTTATTTTTTGAAAACAGAAAATCTAAACATTGCTTGAATGAATAAATAAATTTATGAATTAAATAGACAGAATAAAAAGACAAAATGAACAAATTTACAAAAAAGATAAAAAAAGAAATCAAATAATTGGAAAAGAAAAATTACCCCCCCCCCCTCCCCCATAGTATAAAAAATTAAAATTATGCAAGAATTAAAAAAAGTCGAAAATTATGTTAAACTCGTGAACATTTTCTTCCACGTCAGCAAAAATATTTGCTTGCTCATGGAGAAATGAAAAAATTAATTTTTTAAACATATGAAATTATAGAACAATTTAAAAGACAACTTGAACATTTCCGGTAAAAAATGAAAAATTCAATTTTTTAAAAAATTATGTACCAATATGAAAATATTAAAATAGCAATATTCAAATTTCTAAATTATATAAAACTAAAAAATTTTCAATAAAAAGAATTCTAACATATAAACAAATTTATTCTTTTTCAAGAAAGTTAGATAATATTGCTATTTATCAGCTTTTATTACATTTTATATTTTCAAAAATAGCATTACAAATTTAAACAAAGGACCCAAGGAACGATTTTAAATCTTAAAAATTGCGAAATTTTCGAAATTTTTAAGAAAAAAATAGATAATAATTTTTTTCTTCCAAGAAACAAAAAAATATGAAATTAAATTTTGGTAGTGAGTAAAACACTGAAGTAGCTATAAACCCTGAAAAAATTTTGTTTAAAAATAAGTTACCTTTTGAAAATGAACATTTTTTTAGTTTTTTCAAAAAATCAAAGTATTGTTTTTATTTACCAATATTTTGACTTTTCTTAATAAATTTTTAAAAAGCATAAAAATAGAAAAAAAATGAGCCAAGGAGCAACTAAAAAGCTTGAAAAATGTGTAAATTACGAAATTTTAAAGAAAAATTTTTAAAAAACTTTTTTTCTGGTAAAATCTTTAAAAAATCGTAAAAATTCAAAGAAAAATGTTATGAAAATTTAAAAGAATACGTGTCCCTTCATTTTTCGAGCAAAAAAACATACTTTCATATGAAGTTAATTCTCGATGCACCACCGGACAAATTGAGAAAAAAAATGAAAAAATGCAAAATGTAATAAAAATTTCAAGGAAAATTCGAAGAAAATAATTTAAAATAAGAGAAAATAGTTGAAAATATGGTGGAAGCTAAAATATCTTGGAAATTTAAAGAAGATAATAACTGAAAACTAATCAAAATAAATTGTAAATTAAAAAACTTGAAAATAACTAGAATTGAAGATTTTAATTGAAAATTGGGGGAAATAATTTTAAAAATTGAAAAATTTGTTTGAAATACTTAGAAAAAATTTGCAGAAAGTAATTAAAATTTTTAAAAAGATTGTAATCTATTACGTCTTTTGTAATTCAAGATTTTGGTTTTAAAATTCAAGGTTTTTAAAGTCGACGCTCCGAAAATATTCTAATCTAAACGTTTTTTGGGGAAATTTGAAAATGTTTTATTTATTTTAGACAAAAGTACGACGAGTACGACAAATATGGCCCAAATGGCACTCAAGGATCTGGTGGAACGCGTTGTGGAAGAAGCCAGAAAATTACCAGGATTAAGAGGCTCCGAACCCGAGAAAGAAAAGGAGCAAATAATATCGGATCGAAGTTATGAAGATTTTCTAGCAGCTGCCATACTTAACAAGGTAAATTAATTTTAATTTAAAATTTCAGAACTTTATCTTTACGAACTTTAAGAGTTTCAAACACTTTAAGAACATTTGAAAAATTATCTAAATCTGGAATTTTTTCCAGGTGATAGAAAAATTTCAAAACGAATATGTAGATGGAAACAGAAACGTCCTTAGTGGAAAAACTTCCAACTGTACAAATAGTGAGTTACCGTACGATAGCAATTTCTAAATAAATTTTCTTGTTGAATTTATCAATGCTAGTCGAATTTCCCTAAACGAAGCTGATATGATAAAAACAATGGACACATTAAACAACTTTCTTTCTTTGATTGAAGGCGAAATCGAAACTGGTCTCGAGAAAGAACAAGAAGGAGACCAGGACGAATGTGACTGTGGTGCCGCTCAAGATAGACAACACGACAATCACTCTCAACCTCTGTCTCTTACAGTAATTATAAAATTTCCTTTTCCTCTTTATTCGTACCTAAAAAATAAGATTTTAAACTGCTGATTTAATCACTAAACTCTCCAGTCATTTTTTCTGTCTAAAATGAAATAGAGATTCATTAAATAATAATTATAGGTTTTGAGTTGTCAAATGTAAGAGTAAAAATCGTAAAAATTCTAAACATCTGACTTAAAGATAATCAGTCACGAGAATAGGAACTACATTGTTAGATTTTAAAAATAACGTTCTTTTAATTGTGATTACTTACCACAATTAAATTTTCTATCGAAGATGCTTGACTCATTCTCAAGAAGGAAATGCTGAATGACTGTCAAGTAGAAAAAGTGGAGGTCCTTGAAGACACTGCAACCCCGTTCCATTAATCATCAATCTTTTTCTTTTTCCTACTCTTCTATGTTGACATTTACCTACAAAAATGAAACTAATTAATTTTAAATTAAAAGTATTTTATTTAGTGTCTAACAAATTCAAAATTTCAAGTTCCTGAAATGTAAATTACATTTATCTTGGATTTATTTGTTTAAGGATTAATAACTTAGTAAAATATATCAGCATTTAGAATATTTAAATATTAATAAAAATATTTTTTAACTATTTCGAAGATTAACAGTTTAAAAGCAAAAAGTTCTTAAAGAATAGGACATTCAATTCAAAATTGAAGGAATTAAATTTAATTAATTTAAAAGCTTTAAAATGTCCTCTAAATATTTTTTACAGATAGAAGAACGTATCGAGGAAGTGACAACGACATACGCTTCAGATGAAGGTATCAACAATGAGGACGAAAATGATTTAGATTTTCAAAACTCTCGACGAGTTCCATTTCCAGAATATGGCATGGACATTGTTGATCGTAATTATCTGAAAAATCAATTAATTCAATTTCAAATAACAATTTGTTTTTCAATCTAAAATAATTCTTCTTTTTCTAGCTTTTCAAGATTCGTCGGATGAAAGCCAAGAAGAGTTTATCCAAGACCTAGTGACCCCTGTTGAATCATGGGAAGAAAATTGGCTCTTCCAGAAAAGAAAAATACAAGCTCGATCAGAACCTGTTGCCATGTTGGTTCCGAATGCAAATGCAGATTTTAGAGCTTTGATTGGAGATCAAAATGCAGAGGATACTTCCGATTTATCTGAATGTTCAGTTCAATCTGACGAGGAAATTGAACAAGAACTCAACTTTGTTATTGGCCATGTTGATCCTAAATCTTCAGAATCTCTGGAAAATTTAGAAAAATCGAAAAGTTCTGAAAAATTGAAAAATGAAATACGCAAACAGATTATAGAAAAAGAAACTTGCATTTCGAAGATAAAAAATGAGAAAAATGATGTTTTCAGTCTGAAACAAGAAATTGTTGATAAGAAGAATGAAGGTGAAGAAATTTCAAGGAAGATTGAAGAAAAAGATCAAAACTGTAAAAAGGAAGAGAAGATTTTTAATAGTACCGAAATGCAGAATGTAAAATGTATAAAATCTGAAATTAATCCAAAAGAAAAGGTCTTAGAGAAAGATCAATTTCAGAAGTCTTCTCAGACTTTTGGAAATAAAATTCAAAAAACAGAATTTTCTAATAGTGTAAATAATAATTCTTCAGAGAAAATGACCAATGGTAATCACTCGTTGGATACAAAAGAAAGCGACAGAAAAGAAGAGAAGGCAGTAAATAAATTACCTAATCCAGAAAGCAAAAATAATGAAAACGTTATCAAATTTAAAACGAATGAGATTCACAAACTTGACGGTGAGTTCAAATATAAAAAATTATTTTTATCGATTGGGGGGATCCTTTTTCAATTTATTTTAAAGATATTTTTAAATTAGAAGAGTAGGAAA
Organism: Ganaspis brasiliensis; assembly: GCA_037103525.1. Classification (NCBI taxonomy): domain Eukaryota; kingdom Metazoa; phylum Arthropoda; class Insecta; order Hymenoptera; family Figitidae; genus Ganaspis; species Ganaspis brasiliensis. Next base: position 2,107,659 of record JAZKLR010000050.1, on the reverse strand, counting down.
ATTTAGACTAAATAGATTCATTTGAATAATTTTAAATTGTTTTCAGCAGAAGATGAAGTTCAACAAGAAAGCGAATATACAGAACATTATGATACTGCGACACAAAAACATATGGATAGCTTAACAAAAGATTATGGACCAATGGGAGTCGATGAAGTAGATTTCGAAAATTCTTCAATTTCGGAAATAACTCCTAACCAAAATTCTAGGTATTTACATTTTTTTGCTGCAATTTTTAAATTAAAACTCAAAGATCAAATGTACAAAGTATACAGATCAGATTAGTCCGTCAATTTTATAAATTCAATTAATTTTATCTTAATCACTTGTCAGGATATTTCTAATCACTTAAAAATATTTGTCTCACTATCTTATCAATCTGTCATTTGAAAATAAGTTTCAAATTATCTATTCTAAAGAACTTAAAAAAAAATACCTAAATAAAATAATCAAAAATATTTTCTTGTTACTGAAACTGATAGAAACAATTTTTCAATTGTTTAGTTTCCTAAAACGTGAAATTAGTTTTTTTTTCTCTTGCTCTCAACCTCCAAACTATAAAACTCCAATCTAGGGATAATTTAAAGTTAAGTCAACTTGACGAGTTTCGTTGATTTATTTTAAACTGAGTTCTCTTTGAAGTTAATTTGCATAAAAGGTTGAGTTTTGATTGCATGTCAGAGAAGTAATTAATTTCAAGATTCCACTTTGCAGGAAGTGCCGCGACTTGGCGGCGTTCATTAAAGGTGAGCAAACATCTCTTCAACCCTGTATAAAAGACGAAAGAATTGACGACAAAGTAAAATTGGCCACTCCTCCACGACCAGGTAATTTTCCTTTAAATGAAAATAATTCATGAAATTGAAGTACAAAGATAAATATCTTATAAATGTGTATAAATAAATATAAATAAAAAAGTAATTACGATAATTTTCTATCTGAAATTTCACAGGAACAATCGCGGAACGTGAACACAAAAAGTGGGAAAATGCTCCTCCAATTGAAAACAATCCATACAGTGAGGAAAATATTCAGAGGAGACTTTTGGAACGACAGTATACTAGAGGCTCAGATATTTCTGGGTAATTAAATATAAATTATAAATATATTTTTAAATAGATTTAATAAAAAATATATTTTTTTTTGTAATTAAAATATTTACGGACATTATTTTTAAATTAAGAAAATAAATAAGAAAATCAATTAAAAATCGTTTAAAAAATTACCAAAAGGAAAAACATTTTAAAAATTACAGACAAAAACTATATTTTTTAGAAACTTGAAATAATGAGAAATTAGAACGAAAAAACAGTTTTAAAAAATTGATAAAATTTATATAAAATAGAAAAATGATGATAAATCAAGGAGATTTAATTTTATTGCAAGCCAATAAAATTTCACTTCTACCCTTTTTTTTAGGAGTAATATTCCCAAGTCGACGGGAAAACCTCTGCAAATTGTATTAGGAGCGAAGCAGCTAGATGTAAAAAGGTAAGATTTATTTGGATTAAAAGATTTATATAAAATAAATGACAAATAAATAAAAGAAGTGAAAGTTAAAAATCCCTTTAACTATTTGAATTTTTGAATTATTTTTAATTAAGGAGGTTTCGGACAAATAATCGGGAAAAAAGTTTATTTTCGTATATTTTAAATAAAACAATGTTCTTATTTTTAAGTGCGGTTTGATGAAAGGGTAAATAATTTTATTTTTAAAATTTTGACCTATTCAAAACTGCAGTTTATTGGAAACGATTGTGTAGGTTTTTTTTTATCTAAAACGTACCCAATAAACAGGAAATTGCAATTTTTATTAAAATACAATTTTGAATTGATCAAAATGTTAAAAATACAATTATTTACCCTTCCACCAAAACGCTTCTAAAATTCAGGCAATTTTTATATTTGGGTCAGACCATTTTATTTCGACCTAAGTCGTTGCGGACCAATTTTAAAAAATCTGAAACTTTCAGAAATGATTCTTTATGATTTCTAGAGTATATGAAATGAAAAGAATTATGTTAAAATGTCTTTTATTAATATTTAAAGATGATTTTAAAGTGTAAAAAGTACGGAAAAACGTCACATTTTTAGCTAGCAGAAAATATGTAGGAAATATAGAATTATTCTATATTTTCCTATATATCTACTCACATTAAAATTTACACGTTGATTTTGAATTTAGTTTTTGAAATAATAAAGTTTAAAAAGTCTGATATAAGTATTTTCAGGTTAAAGCAATGCTTATTTCTAAATCGAAGGTGGTTTTCTTTATGGTTTTAACCTGAAAAAATATTAGAATTTTTAAACTTTATTATTTCAAAAACTGAATTCAAAACCAATGTGAAAATTTTAATGTGAGTAGATTTAGGTGTTATTTGAATATTTTGAAAGCATCAAATTTTTATATATTTCCTTAACTAAGGTATGTAAAAGGTCGTAAAGTTGGCAAAATTGAAGAAAATTCGTGTTTTCAATTCGTTATTTCTTGTAATTTAAAATGAAAATTTAAAAAGTGCTTAGAAAATTTAATAATTAGACTCACTTTCTTCATATTGGGCAAACAACTTATTTTAATAATTCCATCTTCTTACAACAAACGGTTAAAAATCGCAAAATTAGGTTATTTGACAAGCGAACTTTGAAAACATATTTTATCTATTATTTTATATATTTAAATTAGTTATTCATTAAAAAATAGTAATTTTAATAATTTTGAACAAAGTTTTCCCACTTTTCAGGATAATTCTGTATTTTCTAACATTTTTTCTGTTAGCTAAAAAAGTGACGTTTTTCCCTACTTTTTACACTTTAAAACCATAATTTAAGATTAAAAGACATTTTAAAATAACTCCTTTCATTTCATATTCTAGAGACCAGGGCTGATAAAAATCATGATTTTTTGGATTTAAATCAAAAATTGATTTTTTTAAGAATATAATCAGTATATAAAATCTATAAATGTCTATTTTGTACGTATAGATAATTAAAGAAATGAGAAAAAATTTAAAAAAAAAACAACACAAGAATGAAACAGTGACATAATTATATAAAAAAAGTAGAAACTCTTTTCAAAAAATTAAAATATTTACGGACATTTTTTTTAATTAAAATAATAAATAAGAAGATAATTAAGAAAACGTTAAAATATATTACTAAAAAGAACAGAATTTTAAAATTAGAAAAATTAGAGAATTATTTTATAAATTGAATAAAAAATAAAAAAAGTAGAAAATTGGAAAATTTTTAAAATTTAGATAAAAGCACCAAATAAACGTTTTCAAAAATTCTTAATTATAAGATAAAAAATAAACAATTGAAAAGAAGGAAAAATGCTTCTTATAAATGGCAAAATGATAACAAAAATTAGAGAATTAATTAAAACGCAAGAAAGAACTAAAAAAAATAGTGAAATTTTAAGTAAATTAAATAAATAGGAAGAAAATAGAGAAATGTTTTTTTCATTAATGTAACAAACTAGAAAAATTTAAAAAGTACAAAAAATAAAATTAAAAAATGTATATATCAAGATAAATAAAAAGAAAGTGCACAAAAGAAACTTAAAAATCCTTTAAAAATAAAAAAAGTTTAAGCAAATTAAACCAAACACATTTTTTTATAATATTACACTTAAAATAAGTCCAACAAATAAATTTGCAAAAATAAAGAAAATCTAAAAACTTTATGGAAGAATAAGTAAGTTTTCAAAAAATCTCTTAAAAAATAGACAAAGATGTGAAAAAAATTGAATAAACCTCGGAATAAACTTACCAAAAAAATAAGAGTATTTATTTTTAAAAATATGGAAATAATTATGAAAATCGACGAAATAAAGGGTTTAGTGAATGTTACAATAACGAAATTGTTTAAAATAATATTAAATAATTTGCATAAAAAGAGGAAAATTCAAAAAAAATTCAAAAATTAAAAGACAAATAAAAAAAAATATCAAAAGTAAAAGTAGAAAAAAACTTAAAATTTTGTAAAAATAAGAAATTATAAGATAAAAATTAATATAAACAGTTTCGAAAAATTGAAATCTTTGTGAAATCTTGTAAGAATATTAAAAAAAAGGATTATTGTGAATATGAAAAATTATTAATATTATTTAGTTATTTTGCATTAATTAATATGCATTTAAATTTAAATTTATTGGAATTTAAAAGTTGGAACAAGTTGGAATATGACTTAATTGGAATTTATATTATTATAATGACATGAAGATATAAAAATGTAATACTATTTTTTGCTATCTTCTTACCAAAAATTTATAAATCGTAGGTATTTTGATCATCTGTAGTAGCACAATTTTTTAAATTTTATAAAGAATTTAGAATTTCTAATTTTATTAGAATTGAAATTTTTAAGATTTATCCACAAATTTGTGGGTTTTGTTTATGGATTGCGATGTTTTACATGCAGTATTAGATATCCGGAGAATTATAAAGTTTTTTTGATTTAAATAATGATTTTAATGCACATTTTCCAATGATTTAAATCAAAGTGATTTAAATAAATAACAGCCCTGCTAAAGACTATAAAGAATCATTTCTGAAAGTTTCAGATTTTTGTAAAATAAGTCCGCAACGACTTTGGTCTAAGTAAAATGATCTGATCCATTTAAAAAATGCGAAAATATAGAATTAGATTAATAGTTTTTTCAATTATTTTTCTGATTTCTTCTTAAAAATTTACCTGATTTCTTAATATTGACAGATTTGGGAGAGATTACTATATTAATGATGCCATGACTTCGAGTGAAGAAAAACAAAGAGAATTAGGAACTAATTCAAGTAGACCAGCTAGCTCACTGTCTCAACATTCAAACTCGGGAACACAACAGGTGAGTTTTGAGCTTGAAAAATTTGAAGAGGCATCGCTTAAAGGTAGCCTTTGTAGGTCCACTTATCGTAGTCCTAATTCTACTTCACAATTTGTTATTAATCCTTTGCTTCATCTAAGCAATGAAGACAAAAATAACGAGTTTGAGAGCATTGAAATTAATCCTGAAACAAAAAAACTTGATGGTAATTTCGAAGATATCAAACACTTGGAAAATATTGATTTTACTGAAGATATTGAAAATACTGAAGATTCTAAAAATACTGAAAATAATAAAATATCCAAATATATTCCAAATATGGAAGAATTATCAGAAATTCGAAATCGGAAATCATTTTTTCTCAAAAACCAGAACAGCCTCGATAGAATTCTGAATTTTTCCAGAAGAAAATTTTCTAACCCAATAACAGAAGTTACTGTAAACCCTTTATTTAATATAGAAAATAGAAATCCAGAATTAACACCTGAACACGATTCTGGAATGTGTTCCACGGAATCTAGTGATTCTGATTTTGTGAATATTTTTCAAAACGTTCAAGAATCGAGAAATAATTTCAAGAAAGCGAAAGAAAATCAGATAACTTACATTAATGGTAAGAGGTATTGGAATTTTGAAGCAGAAAAATATCACACTTTCGGAGGAATTAAGAGTCGAAGACTTCAAGGGAACAGAAATAATAGAAGCAATTATTTAAGTGATAAAAAAGAACTTCAAGAATGTAATAATAACAATTATTTTACGGGATTAAAGTTCCTTACTTTTGGAGGGATCAAGAAGGATCATAAAATCAATGAAAGGACAAGCAACAAAAAAAGGAAAGAATTTACTGATTTTCTGAAAGAGAAAAATCTCGAGTTGGCCAGTTTATTAGATTTCGAATTTCAACAACGACATCAAAATATTTTTAATAGAGCAAAAACAGTAATAGACGATCGAGGTGATTCGTTTAGAAGACAATCTTTGGAGGAGGGAAGATTAAGGAAAATTTCTGAAAATGAATGTCATATGGATGAAGAAATTATGAATAAATTTTTAGAAGATACTTTAGCAAGGCCAAAGTCCCGATTATCAACTGATAATGTGTCAGTTTCTTCACAAAATGACGGGAAAAGAAAAAGACCAAGTTTTCAAAAGTCTCTGAACATCACAAGTACTTTAGAAAAGGATGATAATCTCAGATTAGATGCGCCAGTAATCCCAGAACTTGTCGAAAGAAATTTTGAAACTTTGAAAGATTTGAGGTGTAATTTCGATAATAAACGGTTCAGGAAATCTCGACAAAAATAAACAATAACAATTACAATCTTAGGAAAAATTCAATATCTTAAATTATTTAATATTCTTTTGTAATTATTTATTTTTCCAAGGAAAAAAGTACAACTGTATTAGAATATTTTTCACCACAATATGTGAACATTTAGTCAAAAAGGTCAGAAATTGAACGGAAGATATTTAAAAGCAACGTAACCTCTAAAAGTGACAGATGAATATAAACCAATATAATTATCTAAAGAGTAATATTTAAAGTGTATTTTCAATTGTATCTTTTAAATTATTACCGTTTAGAATTAAATTATTGAAATGATAACTATTTTAAAGATAAAAATAAATTAACTGTACGTGCTCGTAATTGAAGAGAAATTTTGACAAGAACGGTAAATGACGGACATGACGGTAAACTTGCACATATTTCCAATATGATTAACCAATCAGATTCAGGCTTTCTAAAGCTATATTCATTTTCTTTAAATCAGCTAAATGTTCGACTATTGTGGTGAAAATTTTCACAGAATTAGTTATGTGGGTTCTTTATATTAATTATATCCACAATATCTCTCGTTCACGTCATAAGTTTTTTTCCGATGTATTATAATTTGTAGAAATAATTTGTAAAAAGACTGTACAATATAATTCTTAGGGTGAAGGATAAAGAATTTTAACTAAAGACACTTATTCTCTTTTTTCTTTTTCACAAAGGCATGTGATAAATTTGCTTAAATTTCAAATTTATTTGTAAATACATTTATTTCTCAAACCAAATTAAAGTATTTAGAAAACAAAACTTAGAAACAATTTTAACAGAATAAGTTTTTAATTATTCAATTATAAATATACCAACTTTTCTGCAATCTATATCCTGAGCTCGGCCTTGCATGAGAACTACTTTCTTTTTGGGTGAGTATTTTCATCGAATTTCTGTTGACTAACAGCATGCTGAAGAAGATTATAGTTTTTAAAAGTGGTTTTAACTTTTTTAAAAATACACTTTCTGGAGGCGATTTTATAATAATTTACAAATTAATTCGCCCAGTCTCTTCAAAATCATTGTTAAAATTATCAAAATTTACGAGAATTTGATCAAGCTTGCGATATTTGAAAATATTTTAAACCAGCTTTGAGCTTCCGATAATTTTTAAGTTAAAAATCAATCCGTTTCTGAAAAAAAAAGTTTAATAAACATGCTTTAGCTCTTTATTACAGAAATTTAATCAAATTTTTAGAAACAAAAATATCAGCTTTGCAAATCATTTTCCTTTATGTGTGAATATCAAAACAATTGTAAAGCTAAGAAATAGAAACGAATTTAAAATCATGTTCAGCTAACAATTCTTTAATTTTGTTTGTTATAGGATGAAATATGTTACGATTCAACAAACTCTGCTAGTCCGGAAAACCCCAAATTTTCCAGTTGGCAGAAAAATAACGAATTGAAAGACGAGAAAAATGAATTTCAATCTTTAGATGCAAAATCAAATGGAGTAACACATTGTTTCAATTCCGAGGTGATTACACCAAAAAATTGGGAAAATTCTGAAGTGGAAAAATTGTTAGAAAAAGAGAGAAGAAATAATAAAAATGAAATAAATGCAAGATTAAACAATCAAGAAATTTCGAATATTCACGAACCGATTTCGGACGAGAAGAATAAAAAAATTCGGCGCCTCGATTTAAGAGCATATGGATTTGAAAATGATTTTAGATTCAAAAACTCTGAAACCTCAAAGTCGCCTCAGCCGAGAGTGGTGAATAAATTGGATTTGAAGTCATTTGGATATGAATGTGGCCTTCGAAGAGCTCAGTCTATTCAATTGGACAGCAGAAATCACAGCAATGATTGGAAACCAAAGATTACAAGGACAATAAATAAATTTAATTTAACTGAAAGGGAAGAGACTAAAAATCATAAAGATTCAAATTTCGATGTAACTCAAAGCACCGAAGATTTAAATCGAATTCCCTACCAAGACGGAAATTATTTTGCAATTCGTGGAATTGTTTCTGCAAATTCAGTTCCGAATATTACAGATATTCAGCTTTACGAGAGCAATGTTGATGTAAATATGATGAGGTGTAAATATGAAAATAAAAGTAAATTCAGTAAACGAAAAGAAAAAACAGAAGATGAAAAAAGAAATCAAATTAGAAATAAAATCAAGCATGAGTTGGAGAATTCCATAGAAAATCTTTCAATTCACAGTGAAACTGAAAAATCAGAAGATGATATTCCGAGTCTTCCATCTGTGAGAAGATTGGCCCAAGCTTTTAGCAAATCGACGGAAATATTAAATCATTCGAAGGTAAGATTTGTGAAAATTATTTTTCGTATCAATAAATAATTTTTTTTTCACACTCTAGTAATTTTATTGTTCAGGTTTCAGCAAACAGATTGGAAAGATCGACCACTCCAGAAATTCATTTGGTGGAATCGCCAAGACAAATGCACAGTTTAACAGCTAGATCAATTTCGAAAGAATTCAGAGAAGGTCTGCGTCAAGTTCCTCAAAAAATCATCTCACCGCCTGCCATTCGTGGAAAACTAGAACAAAAATTTCACGATAATCAAACCAACTCAGAAAATGATAAACAAAGTTTAATTGGTGATATCAGTATTATCTCTCCCGGCAAATTGAAAAATAATATTCAATTTTGGGAGCAGCTTCAGAAACGAAATTAAAATAAAAGATTTAATTTTATCAATTAGATTTCTAATTAACTAGATTTTTATATTGTAAAATATTTTGATATATATTTTTAAAAGTTTGTAAAATTCTAGTTTATTGGCCATTTATCGTAGTATTATGTATTAAAATTTTTTAAGTTAAGTATTTTATGCGCAATTTGTTAAAATAGTGAAAAAAAATTCTCATTGAAACTATTTACAATAAATGTCTATAATAGAATTCTTTATATTTTTTCAGATTTCTTGTATTCGTTATTATTTTCTATACTCGATCAAAGTTGTGCAATGTATTATTTTACACACTATCTTTGGTAATAATTCTTTGTTATAAAAGTCCAGTTTCTATTCTTGAGACAAGCAAGAATGTGTAATACTGTGCTGGAAATACTTATTTTTATTTTTGTTAAAAAGTTGATGCATTTTTTTAAAATATATAAGTTATTCATTTGTGCCAAAGGAGACAAGAGATATCCAAAGAATTTAGCATCTGAATAAAAAAAATGTTAAAAAATTTGTCATAGCCATTATTTATAATTTAAGTGTAAAATTAAAAATTGTACATTATGAGGCAAGGAATAATTTGTACACCATTTATATAATTCTATAAAATTTTATTTATCTTTAACTTTAAATTGAATGTTTCTTGATAAAAATATAAGTTTATAAAAATGTTTAATAATAAATTGTCCTGACTTTGTGGTAAGGCACTTTGTTTAATTCTTGAGCGTGTTGCCTGCGAAAATACCATAAGAAGAAGTCAATTTGAAGAGCATTAAAATCCGATTCCTTTAATTCCAAAATAGGATATTGAAGAACCAATGACTTGATTTCTTTTACAATCTGTTCCACAGCTTCTATTGAACATCCTCGGATTTCAATTTCTTCAATACAACCTGCTTTTAATTCCGTTTCTAAACAAAACAAAAAATTTCTTTTATTAGAACAATAAATTCAATTTTCTTTCTGTAAAATAAAAATTAACATACCACATTGAAGAGTGCTGAGTAGAGAATTCGTATAACGTAAAGCGCCAAAATGCACCAGAACTTGAGGAACTCGATAGTCAGCAAACATGGTGAGTGTATCTATGTCATTAAAATTTCCCAACTCTTTTCCTTTGAAACAAGCCCAAATGTCAGCAACGACAATTTGAGCTCTCTTGTAAAAAGAAACTGTTGAAGCAAAAATATACGTTTAAAAATAAACAATAAATTTTAAAAATAAATATTTAAAAAATAAAAAAGTTGATGTTTATTTTAAAAAATAGGAAAAGTATTTTTGCGCCTACCTTTCTGATCTTTAAATATAGCTTCGTCTCGAAAACATTTAAAATCTTTAACAATCAGTTTTAACAATTTTTCAGCTGAGCCATTGCATTGTTTAACACATTCTTCAAATGTACCTGTGGTACGCAGAAGTTTTTAAGTATTTTTTAGAAAGAAAATGTTGAAGATTCTCTTAAATCATTGAGAAACTTGAATCAGTTTCAAATATATACACTACCATTATATTTTTCAAGAAGAACTCGTCCAACTTCCTGCAAATTCTGAACTCTTTCATCAATTAAAGGAACTTCAGCACTACCAGGATCACCTCGCAAAATATTTTCTAATTCACTTTTCGTTATCGTCAAACAGAAATTCGGATCCAATATTGGTATTCCTTCCTAAAAATTGTTTAAATTATTTATTTTCCAAACCGAAACCAAAGCTAATTAAACCGTTTATTAATTTTCGATTTCATTTTTTTTTTATTTTAAGAAACGCACCAAACTTCAAATAAAATTATATTTGCCAATCCTAAAAATGACGTTAGTAAAGTTAATTTAACCAAATTGTCAAGTATAAACAAAGAATTTAACTGGTTATAAAAATGAGAAATAAATAGTTAACATTTTTTAAAAATAATTAAACACCATGTTTCGTAAAGATAAATTTAAGAGAACAGAACTACTCTGCTTGAGAAAGTCAGGGTAAGCAGATAATAATAAGAAATTTATAATAAAAAAAAAACAATGTAGACATAATTTTTTTATTGCATCGTGCTTTTAGTGATTTAGAAAAAGTAATAGAAAATGTGCCGAAACCAAGTGGAGCCATTCCAAAGTTTGGATTACCAAAATGGAAAACAATACCTCTTAAACTTAAAATTCCCTTGGTTCCTGGACCTAAAGGAGCATACTATTTTAGCCGAAAGAAAGTAGGGAAAAAGTTATTGATTCGAACACCAGATACAGAATTTAATACAAATGATCCTTATAATCATGAATTTAAACTTGAACACGATGAACTTCATGATGAACATCTCACAAATTTTTACAAAAGACCAGCAAACATTGAACGAATGATAAAATTAGGTTTTGTGACTGAAGATTTACATGCTAAATGTTCCGGAAAGGAATATAATGAATATAGAAAATTTTTGAGAAAAGTACACGGTGACAGTGTAAAAAGAACATTAAATAAGCAAGCGGACATACGTCTTGAAGAAGTTAATTTACAATTAGCAGAGGAAAGTGCTAAAAAAAATGTGGAAAGGTAGCTAAATATTAATAGTAGCTAATTTCAAAATCCTAATTATTTACTTATTGTTTATATTTAATAATTATTTTAACTCGTTTATTAGATTGAAAAAAAGAGAAAAAACAGAAATGCTTATGGAAGAGGCAGAAAAAAGAAATATAATTAAGCAAAACGAGTTCAAAAACTTAATTTCAAAATACGAGGAGAAATTAAAGAAATTTGAACGACATCAAAAGAAAGAGTTATGTAAACGAAAATGTAAGATAAAACGAAAAATCGAACAGTTTAGAAAAGTTTGTGAAATGGGTGTAAAAATTGAAAGCAAAAGAGTAATTAAAATAATTGTAACTCGTAAAGAACAGGAAAATAAACGCATAAAACTAAGAAAAATCCGATTGAGAGAAGAAGAAAAAGAAAGAAAAAAATTGCTTGAAGACAGGTTTTATATGATTACAGTATTATTTAATTATAATACAAATAAAATTAATATTAAAGAAAATAAACTTTCTTACATATATTAGATGGAAGAAACAACAACAATTTCAAATTGAGCAAATGGAGAAAGAAAATTTTGTAAAGAATTCCGCGGTTCAAGAAAGTCAAAAGTTTATTCAAGAATATAATAAAAAAATTGAAAAGGATAGGAAAAAAATGCAAAGTAGTTTTTATGCACATACAAATTTTAACATTTCCTTCAATTTTGAAAACACAGTTAATTAAATTCTGTTTATTTTTAGAGCTTTTGGAAAACAGGAAGAAGAAAAACAGTATAAAAAAACGATTCGTTTGCCAAAGACTAAAGCGGAGGAATAAATGCAAAATTAAAAATAAAAAGAAAATTTCAAATCATTAAATGTTCGATACATATGGTTTACATGTGTAAACGATAAACGTGCCAATTATTACTTAGATTAAAACAAAATATTACCTCTAAACTTCTTTTTATTGCAGCACATAATGCGAAATAGCCGGATTCTCCATTAACTGTCCACTTTAAATCTCTCTCTTTTTGCCAAAAACAGAAATTCAAAGCATCTAGTATAAAAATCCAATCAATTGCTTTTGAATCAGTTTCTTTTGGTAAGAGATCATGATTAAAGAAATCTTTTTTACTGATTTCTCCACTTTTTAAACCTTCTAAAATCTGCAAAAATAATTTGAGGTTAGAATATTCAAATTTACAATTACAAGTTCCACTTGATTTAAAACACGTGAATTACTACGCACAAGTGAAAATATATTTATTTTTCTTAGAATGCATAAATTAAATTTCTTTGTTAAATGGAAAATATGAAAACATTGATCAAAAACATACCATACATGAAATGCTTTTAACTCCTTCTTCATTAATGAAAACATTTTTAGAAAATCTACTTATTAATTTCGCAGAATCCCTTGGCATCAAAAGTATTTTGTCATTTCCGATTTGTACATTATTTTGTTTCATTTTCGAATATTTGTAAAATGAAAAGACACTTGCTTAAGAACGCCCCGAAAACATATGGACAAAAGTCATAACTATTGGCATTTTTGCAAAAAGGTAATATAATGTAGAAACCTGCCATTGTTTAAATTATTGAATTGTTATTATTTTTATTATTACCAATGTTATAATTAATATTATGTATATAATACAGTAACTTTTGAAGTAAAAATACATTTTTTAAAGTATGTGATTTATATTTTTCCCGCTTACACAAAACATCCAATAGGGCCGCGTTTCATATTTCCTGACTACGTTAATCAATTTCAAAACTTAATAAGTTATGTTTTTATTAATTATTAAGTGCAGTTTCTTTATTAAAAACAAAAAATAATCTTATTTAAAACATTTTTAGTTTTTGGTTATAAAAGATACATTAAAAACTTGATGTAAATTTTTCTTTGAATTAAAAGTATGGGGATTGATTGACAATTTGATTAGGCAAGTAATAAAAATGACGTTCCTTTAAATTCAAGTGATTTAATTATTAAAAAAAAAACTTTTCTTTTGTTTAACGATTATAATAACAAAATATTTTTGTTGATTTGTGAAAACTAGATAAGAAAATAATTTCATAGCAATAATTAGCTGAATTGTACAAAACTTACAAGGCTAAATTCAGCAATTTGTAACTTAATTTCGTCTGATTTCTATTATACTTTTTTGTTATTTATTTTATCTATTTATAATAATGCGTACTAAGATTGAAATAACTCCTACATTAACCAATTTATCAAGGAGTTTTGATTAAATTAACTGAATTAGTAACTTCCTATAAACATATATAAATATATACATATATGTGTGTTTATAATAATATCTGTATATAGATATATAAAAAGAAATGCATCCCGCCATTTCGGTCACGTGATTTACCGGTGCAAGCTGACACACGTTCGAAATAAATGAAAACAAATATGGAAGAAGCAGATAGACGCCGTATTTATATATTATAAATGTAAAAAATCATTTTTCTTTATAAAACAACAGTACCATGTTTGTTTGAAGCTTTTATTAAGGTAAGAAAATAATTAGTTCGTTCTCTTTTTAACAGTACGTTTATTCAAATAATTTTATGTTATTTCTGCCAAATATAGTGACAATGAATTGTCTATTAACCTAATTTTAATTACTCATTAATGTTATTCTTTGTAATAATTTGTAAATTTTCATTAGTTTTTTTTATAGATTTCTTTATAGAAAGTTAAAATGTAGCATTATTCTGGTTTTGGAAACCAAACATATATTTAATTTAAAAGTTTACGAAGTTTATAAAAGTTTTATAAAAGTGAATAACAATATTGAATAATTTATCGACAACTGCTAATAATTTTAATTAATCACTATATTTTTTATAATTAACTCGAAATGTGAATTTATAGCATAATTAAATATTCAAATTAAATTTAATCATAAAATAAATGCAACAAAATAAAAGTATTTAACTAAATGTTAAATTATAATTTTTTAAGTTGTTTAAAAATTTCCAAAATTATTTTCCAATTTTTTGATATTATTTTTCAGTTTGTGTTAATTTTATATATATATATATATATATATAACCCTTTGTATGTTCTATTTCAATTTTTCACCCTAACATAAAAATCAATATTTCTTATCTACCACTTCTGGAAACTACGTTTACTTTCCATTAAAAATTTATACTTCAGAGTGCTAGTGGTTTAAAGCAAAGATTTATTTGATATTTTTTTAAACTAATAATCTTGCAAAGAATAAACTTAGTGAAAATTATTTTTTCAAAAAACTTTATTATAAAAACAGTCCCACAATTAATAGCGATCTATACTAGATTACATTCCAAACACCTCGTTAATCAAGCATTCTTATTATGTTCACAACTTAATTATTTAAAAAATTAATATATACTTATTGTAAACATAACTGAGAAAATGATTTGTTTTTTTTAAGTACAGAATCAAAATATTAAAGTGACACCACTTTATTCACTCATTAGTAACATTTAATAATACATAAATCAAACGATAAACTTATTCTGTTATTAAAATTTTTACATCAGGACACATGTTGACACTCGATTGTTGATTATTCCTAATTTTATTATTCATTTATAATAGGCAACTATTTTCTGTAGAGTTTGATAAGATTCGAAACTTTTAACATTATGTCTGTAATTTACATGCGTAACTCATACTCATTTAATGCGATATCTTCTATCTATTCACTTAACTATTTTTATTATTATTTATTTATTTTCTTTTCCTCGAGATAATTCAACGTCAGTATTTTGCGTTATTCAAATTCTGCAATTATTTACTACTTATTACAAAAATTATAGAATTTTCATATATTCAAAGTGAGTGAAAAATCAAGTAAAATATTTTTTTTTGCTTTTATCGCATTCATTCATTCAAATAACATATTTACACATTATTCTTTTAACGCAAAAGCTGCAGGCTATAGGCTAAATTTTACAATGTACAATGCATCATGTACTTCATTAGTTAATTTTTTTCATTTGTCTGGTTGTGTAATGTTTATAGCACCAAAAGATTCCCCAACATTTCAATCGTGCATTTTTTTTGAGATTCTAAATTAAAAATTATCAAACCTTGTAACATATTCACCTATAATAGACACAGTCATAAAATAATAGGATTCAACAGAAGTGTATATATTTATTTATCTTTCAAGTTATATAAAGTTCAATAAAAATATGGGCCCTGTCCACTGATCTATATAGAATCCCTCAATAAAACTCGTCAACACTTTGTGCCTTTCGAGTAATACAAATAAAGTAATACAGTAGTTTAAGAATATCTCTGCGATTGTTGATTTATCGCGATAAATGCATTCTTTTCGGCAAATACAAAAAATCTCATTGTGCTAGGTTGCGTGACGTAAGGATTTTGCAAATTGTGCAAACTCATTCAAAAAGATCTGCACTATTTGTTTTGAAACAAAACTTTTTGAACGAGTTGATAGAATTTTTTTTTTCTTATGCACAGCCCGTGAACAATTGGCCCTTAGTGGAGAACAATCTTCATTCTAATAGGATAGTTTCATTTTTAAATCTTTTCAACACTAATACGTTTGCTTCCATGTTCATCACACCTCCAGACTTCACCCGTGTAGCGTGCTTTTTTTTAATTAATTCTCTTAATATAAAATTTTTAGAAAATCTAGTTCTATTGACTTTTAAGCTCTTTGCCAATACTATACGACACAATTTTGTTCCAATCGATTTTAGTCCGCATGACAGGAAGTTGCCTTCGCAGAGCCTTAAACGTTGTATCCGACATCGTCTGGTAATTTTCTGAAATAGCAGTCTGATAATCGTTCTCAGATTCCTCGACGAGTCGTATCAACTCCTTGGCTGTTTGCTTCTCAGAGGAGATAGGCAGACTCTCTTTCACGTCCTTGCTACTGACCAATTGAACATTTCCGTCCTCGTAATAGTGCACTTGCACCTTTAAACTGCCTCTTAATTCTGCTGTCCCGGAACTTGTACTAAAGCTCACTGTCCACACCGAACGCCAGCGACCGTTCCAAAAGTTCTTAGGCTGGAATTGGTGATCTTCTATGCAGGCAGTTAGGGTAATATTTCCTAAAAAGAAAAGTACAATTAATTACATTATTAAAATTAATTTTATTAGGATTAAAAGAAAACTAATAATTAAAAAATTAGTAGCTAGTTGTAAGTCAAATAAAATTATTTTAAAAAAGCAGAAAATAACTAGACGAAAATAAATAATAGGTTTGTAAATATAGTGAAAGCAACATATATCTGACCCGCATTTATTGGATTCCCACTTACATAGGAAAAAATTTCCGATCTTTTCTATGTTAAAAGCTAAAAGCTATGTTAAACTGAATTATTCCCATATATATCGGATCTTGAAATTTTTGTATAAAATTCAGATAAAATTTATAACCAGTTTTTGACAATTCTTTCAATAAATATAAATAAATTGTTTGAACAAGTAAAAAAATAAATAAGAAAATACAATTATGTATATCATTAAGTTTATTGATAAGATTTTAAGATTAGATTATAACTTTATAATTTATAAGTTACTTTTTTTATAAATAAAATATAATCTATTAATTAAAATAACTTTTGAGAAAAAATTCAGGGTGGCCACTTGACCGGAAATTTAAACATTGACTGGGAAATTTGTTACTAAACCGGGAATTTCTTCGTTGATCTAAAAGTTCTGAGAAAGTTTATGGAAAATCAATTTTTTTATGTATCAAAAATCTTTAATAATTAATAATAATCCGCAAGTTCTTTCATTCTTTTATTCATTTTTTGACTGTTTATACCTGATGTTTGGCACATAGATATTTTTTATTTTAAATCAAATACTTGATATAGACCTTTTCATTTTAGTTATTTTGTCTTTTCCCAGCTCATGCAATCGCACATGCATTAGAACACAGAAAAGTTAAATGAAAAGGTCTATTTAAATTTATAAATATCAGTTCAAATAATTTTAATTTCATTAATAAATAAATCTATAATTTTTTTTTTATAATTTTCAACAGTCTCTTTAAGTTTAATAATTATTCTTTAATTTTTTAAAATTATTTTGTTCTGTTATCGATTATTCTCCACAGCTTTCGAATTTTTCTTTCGATTGTCAATTATTTTTCTCATTTCTCAATTATTTTCTTAAATATTTAATTATTTTAGTAATTTTGAATTTTTCTTTCAGTTATCAACTATTTTCTTCAAATTTTTAATTCATTTCTTCAATTCTCAATTATTTCCTTCAATTTTCAATTATATTCTTTGTGATTTAATTATTTTATTCAATAATTCTCGAATTTTCTCAATTATCAATTATTTTCTTGAAATTTCAATACAGTTCTTCAATTTTCATTTATTTTCTACAATTTTTCCATAATTTTTATCAGTTTTCAATTGACAATTCATTATTCCCCGTCAATTTTATGATTATTCATTAATTTAAACAATTTTTTTGTACAAATACCGATTATTCTCACCATTTTGTAAGTTTTTTTTTTCAATATTGTTAATTATTTTTTTTAATAATAAATTATTTTCGTCATATTGTAATTTTTCTTCTAATTACGAATTATGTTCTTAAAATTTCCATTTAACTCTTCCATTTTCAATTTATTTCTTCAATTTTTAATTATTTTCTTCAATTTTTATTTCCATTCTTCAGTTTTCAATTGTTTTCTTCTATATTCATTAATTTTTTTTGTTTTTTTTTTTTTAATAGTTAATTATTTTCATCAAGATTTAATTATTTTCATCATATTGTAATCTTTCTTTTACTTATCAATTATTTTCTTGAAATTTCCATTTCATTCTTTAATTTTCAATTTATTTCTTCAATTTTTAAATATTTTCTTCAATTCTCTAATGTTGTCTTTAATACTTACTACTTATTAAAGATATTAAAAAAAAAGCCCATTCCTAATTAAATTATTTTCTTTAATTTTCTTGTATTTTTATCAGTTTTCAATTAATTCCTCAATATTCAATAATTCTCGGATTTTTTCAATTTTTTTCTTCACTCATAAAAAATGTTTTAAAATTTCAATTCTCGAACTATTCTCTTCAATTCTCAGTTATTTTCTACATATTTAAATTCCACTTCAATTTTCAATTATTTTCATTAATATTAAAAAATTATCGCCTTTTTTCTATTATTTTTTGCGATTAGCATTAAGTTTCTTTAAATTTAATTACAATTGTTCAATTATTTTCTTAAATTTATAATTTCATTCTTCAATTTTTATTTCCATTTTTCAGTTTTCAATTGTTTTCCTTTATATTAATTAATTCTTGGCTTTTTTCAATTTTTAAGTATATTATTTTCTTAAATTTATAATTTCATTCTTCAATTTTTATTTCCATTCTTCAGTTTTCAATTGTTTTCCTTTATATTAATTAATTCTTGGCTTTTTTCAATTTTTAAGTATATTCTTAAAGGAGGTTATATTATGAACAGAATTAACATTACCATTTTAATCAAATTTGGCCCACTGATAGATAATGGTTTTATAACGATGTAGTTAAATTTTGGAAACTTCAAGGTACTTGTGAAAAAAGTTATAAGCATTTTAGTTTTTAACATTTTGCATTGAGTTTTGTGGGAATTCGAATTGAGTAGTTTGTTATATATATTTAGACATTTACATGTATTTTCAAAAGTACCTTGAGGTTTCAAAAATTTAAATGCATCATTATGAAGCCATTATCTACCAGTAGACCAAATTTGATTAAAATGGTAATGTTAATTCTTTTTACGATAGAACCTCCTTAAATTTCAATTCCATTCTTAAATTTTTAATTGCTTTCTTCAATTCTCAATTATTGTTTAAATTTGAGTTATTTTTTTCGATTTTCCATCCTGCGTAGTTGTTAAATGTGCAATTATTTCCAACAATTATTCCTTTAATTTTCTTAATTTTATTTCAATTTGCAATTATTTTCTTTAAATTTAATATTTGTGGTTTCATTTTTTCAATTATTTTCGTCATTTTTCACATATTTTTTTTAATTTTCCAATTATTCTAGTCATTTTTCAACTATCTCCTTCAATCCAGTGTTTAAATGTGCAATTATTTCCAACAATTATTCCTATATTTTTTTTAATTTTTCAATTTGTATTTATTTTCTTTAAATTTAATATTTCATGTTTAATGTTTTCAATTATTTTTCTCAGGTGTCTATTCATCTAGTCATTTTTCGAATTTTGTTTTCAATTGAGAATTATTATCGTCATTTTTTTAAACTATTTCCTTCAATTATTAATTAAATTATTTTCCTCAATCTTCAATTATTTCCTACAATTTTTTCAATTTTCAATTATTATCTTAAAATTTTATAATTATTCTTTGATTTTTTACATTCTTTTGTCCTGTTGTGCATTAGTCTAGAAATTTTGTTTACAATTATCAATTATTTTTCCAAATTTAAATTTAATTCTTAAATTCTCAATTTATTTCCTCAATTTTTTATTATTTTCTTTAATTTTAATTATTTTTATTTTATTTTCAATCCAGTTGTTCAATTTGCAATTATTTCCAACAGTTATTCTTATAATTTTTCAACTATTTTGTTTAAATTTAATATTTATTGTTTAATTTTGTAAACTATTCTTTTCAATTGTGAATTTATGTATCCATTTTTCAAATTTTGTTTATTCTTCAATTTCGGAATTTTCAATATTTAAATTTGCAAAAATTTATAGTTTTAAATGACCAACAACAATTCAAAGTTTGTTAATGTTAATGTTGCTAGTGGAATTATAATTCGTAATTCTTTTTAAATGTTTAAGATAAATTATTGTCTAAAAGTTTAGATTTTAATATTTTGTAATAATAAAAATTTGCAAGCTCTAATGATAATTAATAATATTATAAGAAAGTATAAATTTTAAATTTAAGTATAAAAATTATATTTTAAATATAAAGCCAAGTTTCGCAAAATTAAAAATACCGTTTTAATTGTTCGAAAATATGTAACCGAAAAATCTAAAAAATTGACCGAGAAAACCCGGGAATTTAATTTCATAAAAAAGTGGCCACCCTGATTTGATAGAATTTTATTTTTTATACACAATAACATCAGCGGCAAAGAAATCTAAATCGCAAAGTTAGTCGACCAGAATTATTGGCTTCTGAAGTGAAAGAAACCCTTTTTTAAAATAAAAGAATTTTTAAATTAAAAATAAAATATTTGATTCTACAAACCTCCTTGACTCTTTCCAAAAACTGAGCAAGCTCCGTGTCTGTAATGATTTTGAGTGTAGGTCGTTATTTCCTCTTGCAGAGCGGATCTCCACGGCTCTGCAGTTGGATCTGGTTCATAAGATTCGTAATCTTGAGCTTCTTTTCTCAGATGATCGTATTTAAAATTTTGTTTACTGCGAGCATCGTAAAACCTCGAACCTCCCAAATCATTGTGCTCAGTTATGAGAGCTGGATATTCACTTCCCTCTATCTAAATAAAAAAGAATTTTTTTTTTAATTTTTGTAAATTTACAAATTATGCTTTTTTCAATTAATTTAACAACTTTTTATAAACACACAATGAAGTACTTTAAATCATAATCTCGATCATCTGGAAAACAAGAATAGATATCACTCTACATTTAAACTCTAAAATAGGTCATTCTCCGATTAACATTGGCCTCCGGATAAAACTAATAAAAATGACCATCAGATAAAATGCAGCCCATCTAAGAACTCTTTTGTAATTATTTAATTTAAGGACAATTGAGAACAAATTTTTTAACATGAAATAAATAATATCATTCTCTGCATCTTTCCAAAAAGTCAAATGTCATTAACCGCGTTTTCATGGATGTTTAATTTCTGATCAACTGGGAAAATTTTTATTAGATACAAGTTTATAGTACTGGCACAAATAATTCTGTCAATTTATAATGATAAATTGAGATGAAATGGGATACTTTCATAAAAAATCAAAGAAAATTACAAGACTCGAGGAAATATACCTTAACAGGCGTGAGCTGATCCTTGTTGTACAGGGAAAATGCACAAGATGCGCCTTCTTTTAATAAATTGTCGTTATTTAATAGAACTCTCACATCGTTAAAAACTTCATTAAACTCGCCAGGAGGCGAGTGTAAAATAAAATTTGATACTATTCGCACTTTTTCTTGATCAGGAATCACATCTCCGTCCGCCGCCATCTTTTCCCACTGCACTCACACTTGAACGAGAACCGATGTGTCAAACGTCGCCCCACCTTTCCACTTACGATAAAAACCGGCTGAATCATATAAATGATCATAAAATAATACTTTGACAATTCTCCACAAGAATACAATTCTGGTAATAAATAATTATTATTTTATTTGCTATTCTGTGCTTTTAGATATCAATTACTCTAACCCAAAACGCTTTTATTCAAATTAACAAAAAACATTTTTATTTCAACAATTTCTTATGCATATTTTTAAGTTGGATTATTTTTAACTTTGACTTCTTTATTAGATTTTGGCAAACGTATTTTGGTGATTTTAGAAAGGCTTTTTCTTATTTTAAATGAAGAGATTTAAAAAGTGTATTTAAATTTTAGGTTATGTTTATATTACAGTTATTTTATTATTGTTATTTTCATTTTATTGATCAAAAACATTTTATATTTTTCAATCACTTTATTGCAACAGAAAAAAAACCGAGAATTTATAATAATATCTTTTAATAATTTTTCTAATTTTATTGTTTCTCAAAATTTTTTATTTATTTATTTTTTTGTTTTATTTTTTTAAAACTGTTAGTCTTTAAACTACAAAATCCAGGAAAATTGTACTTTACGATCCGGGTAATCCAGGAATTTGAAAATGATAATTAGCTAGATATGTTTATTTTATTTATTTAATAATACAATGTTTTTAGGAGTTGCAACTGTCCTTTAAAAATGGCTGATATTCCAGGCAGCGATTTCCTTCTAATAAAAGAAGGATCATGTTCCGACACATGTCGCAGTAGTATTATAGGTTTGTTTACATTTATTGTATTTTATATTTATTTTTTACATGTATTACATTTACAGCATTAAAGTGCTGCGAAAAATTCAATTTAAATTCATTAGCGGAAGCAATTAATTAAATACATACTTAAGGGGACATTCATTTTCTATCCAATAAAATGAATGTTACAATTAACCGTCAATTTCTAAAGAATATTGTAAATTTGATTTCAGGTTTATCGGCAATTCTTCCTGGAAGAAATTATTGTCAACTTGAATGTCCTCTTAACTCTTAGTTTGAATTAAAACTTTGTACTTATAAGCAAAAATCAAAGAGTAGTAAGGATTAAACATAAACCACCATGAAAGATCTTAGGGAACGTCAGTTTGTGAGTAAACTCGATCGCTATCAACTTGAAGATAAATATTTGCGGCTTCTGGAAGAAATGGGAAATTTGAAGAAACTGTCCAATAGTCAAGAAGATAAAATTAAAAGACTGGCTACAAAAATGATGAGAGTTTCTGCTAATCCTTCAGCTTGTATTAATCTTCATGAAATTTGTAGTGAGAAGGAAAAGATTTCTAGTTTGGAGTGCGAAAACAACAAGGTGAAATATTTTTTTATAATTACTCATGCAGGATTGTTAATTATACAAATCACTTTGATTTAAATCATGATTTAAAAAAAAAACTTCACATTTCTCCAGGTGTCTATTACTGGATATAAGAAATCGCAAACCATAAAAAATCCATTAATTTGTGGATAAATCTTGAAAATTTCAATTTTAATATTTTGTTCTTTATAAAATTTAAAAAATTGTACTGATACTCATGATCAAAATATCTACGATCTACAAATTTTTCGTATGAACATGACAAGAAATAGAATTAAATTTTTATATCTTTAAGTCATTATAATTTAAATAAATTCCAAACATCAATCAACTCATATTCCAATTTATTTAAACTTTTAAGTTTCAATTCAATCAAATTTAAATGCATATTATTTATTTTCCATGCTCACGTATTCAAATATTCCTTTTTTTAATTCTTTCGAGATTTCTAAGAGATTTCACTTTTTCGCAACTTTAATTTTTATCTTATAATTTCTTATTTTTACAAAATTTTAAGATTTTTCTTCTTTTACTTTTGATATTTTTTGTTGTATTTTTTGTCTTTCTTTAATTTTCTTCTTTTTATCAAAATTATTTAAATTATTTTACACAATTTTTTTATTATAACATTCACTAAACTTTTTATTTCGTTGATTTTTTTAATTATTTCCATATTTTTAAAAATTAATACATTCATTTTTTTGTAAATTTATTCAATTTCTTTTAACATCTTGTCTATTTTCAGTAAACTTACCTATTCTTTCATAAACTTTTTAGAATTTCTTTATTTTTCTAAAAAAAATATTTAAGTGTTATAATTAATATTATAACAATATTTTTAGTTTAGTTTTCCTAATCTTTTTTATTTTTCAATGATTTTAAATTTGTTTAGTGGACTTTTTATTTATCTTTATCTTATTTTATTTTCATTAATTCTAATTTTTTAGTAGATTCTTACCAAATCTTAATTAATTCTTTAATTTTTGTCATCATTTTTGTATTTTCCAGAAATATTTTTCTTCTTTAAAATTGTTTAGTTTTTACCTTGTAATTACGAACTGTTTGAAACATTCATTTGATGCTTTTATCTACATTTTTTAAATTTCTCTTTTTTCTTTTTTGAAGACATTTATTCTTTTATTTTATATTACGTAAATTGAATTTTGAACTAAATATTCTCATTTTAAAATAGTTCTTCTATTTCACAGAATTTTTTTTCTTTTGAAATTTTTCAAAATGTTACTCATTCTTTTTTTCCTTAATTCTTTGTAAATAATTCTTTAATTTTTCTAATTTAATTTTAATAAATTTAAAAAAAAAATTAAATTGTCTTCTTTTTTATTTTTGTAATTTAAAAAAAATATCCGTAAATAGTTTAATTTTTTGAAAAGAGTTTCTACTTTTTTATATATTTTGATGTTACTGATTCATTCTTGTGCTTTTTTTTTTAAATTTTTTCTTTATTTCTTTAATAATGTCCATGACTCTTTTTATTGAAAAGAATTGTTTCATTTTTTTAATAGGCTGTTTTCTTATATTTTTAATTTTGTTTATAATTTATTATAAACAACATTTTACTTAATTCTATTATGACTAATAATATTCATTGTTTTATCAAGTTGAAGAATAAAGTGGACGTTTTAAGAAATCAATTACTAAGTCATGTAAGTCAAAGGCGAACGTCAAAAATACATCAAAAAGCTGTACAAGGGTCACCTTCAAATGAATCGTAAGTGTAAATTAATTAATATTGTTTAATATAATTAGTTTGTGAGAATTAAGCTAGTTTTTTATTTCAGAATTTATCAAAATGAAAACATAAGATCGAAATCTAATTCACGCCAATATCTGGTACAAA
Source organism: Ganaspis brasiliensis (assembly GCA_037103525.1). Lineage (NCBI taxonomy): Eukaryota > Metazoa > Arthropoda > Insecta > Hymenoptera > Figitidae > Ganaspis > Ganaspis brasiliensis. The sequence continues at coordinate 2,082,918 of JAZKLR010000050.1, read as the reverse complement.
ATGATCAAGAGGGTTGTGAAATACAAAAACATTTGCTCAAAAATCAGGTATTTAAATTTCTCTAGTAACCAAATGTAGACATTTCGTGCTTTCAAAATAATATAAACTAATTTTGTCTATTTTTTTAGGAACTGGAAATACAAAAGAAAGAAATGGCGTCCAGGATTCTCTTTCTGGAAAATGAACTAGAGAATCGTAATACAGGAAATAGAAGAGAAAAAATTGCTGAGAATATTCAACACATTCGTAATTTGCGTTATATTAAAGAATGCACTGGAAAACTTACTATTCTTGAGAATGAAAATAAATCTTTGAGAACAGATATGGATCATTTGAAGAAACTTCTCACAGAAACTAGAAGGTGAGCATTTATTCTGTAAAACAGTAACACTGAATAATTTGAATTTTATTTTCATAAATGTTGTCTGTGAACTTTTTTCATTTTAATTTTGTAAAATTATAGGCTGAATAAAGAGGTCACATCTTTGTTGATGAGTGAGAGGAAAAAAACAACGGAAATGGATGTAGAGATTTTAAAATCGAAAGATTCCGAACTTTCTCTTCGAGAAAAGGACGAGCGGATTCGAGATTTGACAAATGAAATGAAAATTCTTCAAGAACATAACAACGAATTGATAGAATTAAGTACTAAATATTCAAAGATTGAAGTCGAAAATGTGCAGCTGATAAAAAAGATTTCAGAGCAGGAGAGTGACCATCAAATTCTGAAAAATAGTTTAAACAACGAACAAACTAATACTGCTGCTCTTCAAACTGTAAATTCACAGCTACTTGTCAAACTTAACGAGCTTCAAAGAAATATAGACACGTTAACGATTCAACTAATGGTAAATTTTTCAGAATCAATAATAATCCACAAGATTAATTTATTCTTTTATTCATTCTTTTATTCTCTCCGCACCTGAAGTTTGGCACTTTTTTGTTTTAAATCAGAAACTTTTCAAAAAATGCATTTAAATTGATTAAAATTTTAATCCTTATAAATATCAGTTCAAATAATTTTAATTTCATTAATAAATAAATCTATAATTTTTTCAACATTATTTTGTTCTGTTGTCGATTATTTTGCCAGTTTTCGAATTTTATTTTCGATTGTTAATTATTTTTCTCATTTCTCATTTATTTCCTTCAATTTTCAATTATTGCATTCTTCGTTTTCAATCATTTTATTCAATATTCAATAATTCTCACAATTTCTCAATTATCAATTATTTTCTTGAAATTTTAGTACAATTCTTCAATTTTTATTAATTTTCTACAATTTATTACATAATTTTCATCAGTTTTCAATTGACAAATTATTTTTCTTCAATTTTATGATTATTCATTATTTTAAAATTTTTTTTGTTCAAATACCTATTATTCTCACCATTTTCGAGTTATTTTGACAATTGTTAATTTTTTTTTAATAGTTAATTATTTTCTTCGTATTTATTTATTTTCCTAGTATTGTAATTTTACTTTAAAGTAACAATTGAATTCTTGAAATTTCCATTTAATTTTTTAATTTCCAATTTATTTCCTCAATTTTTAATTACTTTCTTCTATTCTCAAATATTTTCTTTATTTTCAATTATTTTTTTCGGTTTTCAATTCAATCCTCAATATTCATTAATTCTCGGACTTTTTCAATTATTTTATTTAATATTTAATAATTCTCGAATTTTCTCAATTATAAATTATTTTCTTGAAAATTCAATACAATTCTTCAATTTTCTTTTATTATTCTTCAATTTTTTGATGTTTTTATTAATTTAAAAAAAAATTTGTTGGAATACCGATTATTCTCAGCAGTTTTTTGAGTTTTTTTTTTAAATTGTTAATTATTTTTTTTAATGGTTAATTATTTTCTTCAATTATTATTTATTTTCGTTGTATTGTAATTTTACTTTTAAGTAACAATTAAATTCTTGAAATTTCTATTTAATTCTTTCATTTCCAATTTATTTCTTCAATTTTCAAATATTTTCTTTATTTTTTAATTATTTTTATCGATTTTTAATTAATTCCTCAATATTCAGTAATTCTTCGATTTTTTCAATTATTTTATTCAATATTCAATAATTCTCGCATTTTCTCTATTATCAATTATTTTCTTGAAATTTTAATACAATTCTTCAATTTTCATTTGTTTTCTACAATTTTTTCGATAATTTCCATCAGTTTTCAATTGACAATTTTTTTTGTGTGGGATGTGAACACCTGCTCACAGGTACCCTGTAATTATGATCGTGAAGTTGTAGTTTTTCTTTTAATTAATAATTAAATTCTTGAAATGTACATTTAATTCTTTAATTTGTAATCTATTTCTTCAATTCTCAAATATTTTCTTTATTTTACAAATATTTTAATCGATTTTCAATTAGTTCCTCAATATTCAATAATTCTCGGATTTTTTCAATTATTTTTTCACTCATAAAAATTGTTTTAAAATTTCAATTCAATTATTCAATTCTAGAACTATCTCCTTCAATACTCAGTTATTTTCTTCAAACTTGAATTCCACTTTTCAATTTTCAATTATTTTCTTTAACATTAAAAAATTATCGCCTTTTTTCTATTTATTTATTTATTTTTTTTTTTATTATCATTAAGTTTCTTTAATTTTAAATTTTAAATTTCAATTATTTTCTTTACTTTTTAATTCCATTCTTTAATTTTTATTTACATTATTCGATTTTTTAATGGTTTTCTTTTGTATTAATTAATTCTCACCTTTTTTTCAATTACTTTTTTACAATTTTCAATTACATTCTTTAAATATCAATTCTGTTCTTCAATTGTTAATTATTTTTTTTAATTTTATTTATGTTTTTTTATACATTCAATCCAGTTGTTAAATGTGCAATTAGTTCTAACAATTATTCCTATAATTTTATAATTTTTCAATTTGCAATTATTTTCTGTAATTTTAATATTTCTTGTTTAATTTTTTTAATTCTTTTCTTCAGTTGTCTATTAATCTAATCATTTTTCGAATTTTGTTCTCAATTGACAATTATTTTCGTCATTTTTCACATATTTTCTTCAAATTTTCAATTATTCTCGTCATTTTTTAAACTAGTTCCTTCAATTAGTAATTATTTTCTGCAATTTTCAATTATTTACCACAATTTTTTCAATTTTCAATTATTATCTTAAAATTTTATAATTATTCTTTGAGTTTTTAAATTATTTTATTGGGTTATTTATTTTTAATTCAATTTTTAAATTTTCCATTTAATTCCTCAATTTATTATTATTTTCTTTAATTTTATATTTTTTTTATTTTTAATTTTCAATCCTGTTGTTCAATTTGCAATTATTCCCAACAGTTATTCCTATAATTTTTCAAATATTTTGTTAAATTTAATATTTATTGTTTAATTTATTGAACTCTTTTCAATTGTGTAACTATGTAGTCATTTTTTGAATTTTGTTTTCAACTGTCAGTTATTTTCGTAATTTTTCATTTTCATTTTTTTATTTCTTTTTTTTATCGCCTTTTTCCTTTTTTGCAGGCATTTCAAGAAAGGCCCGTTGATCATGATAGAACTGCAAGAAAGGTTCTCAAAGAACAGAAGCAGAAGCATTTTGAAAAGAAAGTCAATTCATCACCAGATTCATCACCAAATTCTGAAAAAGTATGCAAACCTTTGACCACAACTAATGAAAAAAAGTCTAAAGTGTTGACTGAACAGCCTGTTAAGATTCTGGGAGCAGAGAAAGAATCACAAACTGATAATAGTTATTTGCAAGAATCTATAAAACTTCAAAGAAAAAAAGAAATTGTTATTCCATCGCAAGTGGATTCTGGAAAAACAGAAATTCCTGAAAAAATAAAAACGCAGGAGATTAATGGCCATGCGAGGACTATTCAAAATGGAAACACCTTGTCTCCAGAAAAAATGATAAAACTGCTGGAACAAGCTCAAATTAGTACTCCCTTTGAAACGCAAAAGACCAGGTTGAAGCACGTTGATTCTATTTCGGAATCCCTTCAGAAACAGAGGCAAGTCATGAATCTTGAAACATTACTCTTTGGTGATCCCAGCATCTTCTGACAATGGCTGTCAGAAAAAATAGTGATCTTGTTCTTTCAAGTGTTTATTATTGTTGGTAAAGACTTTCAGAAACGGATTTTTGAATGTGGAAAAATTTTATATGTGAGTTTAGAAATTGTTAATTCGTATTAAGGAAATGAAAGGTAATTTTTAAATCAGGGATAAACTTTCTTGCAACTTAAAAAATGATTTACTTATAAAAATTCTAAGATAAAACTGGTCCAAGTGAAAGAAGTCTGTTTAAAAACATTTGAAAGTTCAGAAAATTTGCATCTTTATAATACACACACACATAATTTTAATAAATGTTTCAATTTCTTTTAACAAATAGATGTTTGCAAATTTTCTAGACTTAAATCTATTGATCTCAGCGCTTCCAAGTAGGAGGTTTACTTTTAATCGATGTTTATTAGTACAATGAATGGTACAAAAGTAATTAAGTATATTTATTTCTAAGAAGAATGTGTTGTCTAAAAGATTTATCACGATTGATAAATGTATTATAGAACTGACACTGCCATATATATTTTAAATAATTAAAAATGTCAAATGTGACTATTCTACTTTCGTAAATGAAAGTATTGATAGTCTAGGATATGAAACATTTTTCGTGTGAATGTAAAAATCTGTACCTAACTCTAGTCAATTTTGTATTGCATAGACAATAATAAGCTAATTAACTATACTAATTACTCTTCTTTATTATAAAATTTTAAATTTATTGTTTTTAAAATTAATTTTCAAGTTTTAATTTTTAGTTTTTCAAATTTCATTTTTAATTTAATGATTATCTTTTATTTGATTCTTTATTTTGATTTATAATTAAATTTTTGTTTATAATATATAAATTTAAAAATCCATTTACAGATTGGAAGAAGAAACGAAAGTTTTGCAAGATTTAGGATCATTAGAAAACCTGAACAGACAAATCGACGATTATTCCAATAATTTTTCCTTTAAAGATCCAAATCAAATTTTATCCCTCTTCTTTGAGATTTTAAAAAATGGTTTGGAAATTGGAGACGAGGATACTTCATCTATTTTAAAGACTCGTCAAAATAGAGATAGAAATAATAATGAAACTAATGTCATAGAAGGACATTGTTTATCTCTAATAGAAGATAATATTAATAATATTTTTTGCACTTCTAATCAATTGTTCAAGAGTAATTTAAAAAGCCTTAAATCTAAGGACAAAGAAGAAAAAATCATAGATGAAGAAAAAAGAACTGAAGAATCAAAGAACCCTTGTATCTGCGATGGAAAACGTCCCAATTGTTTCTATAAACAAATCAATGGAAAAAATGTTTGCTGCTGTAGTAAAAAATTTAAGAACAAAGCTACAAATGTCGATAATTTAAATTATGAAGATATTGCAAAAACGAAGAAAGGAATTCATCGTGAGAAAAAAAGAAGATGTTCTGAGAAATGCTCTTATCAAAAACATACATTGAACGAAGATATTGATAAATATGTAAGAGATGTAGTTTTTTTTTTATTTGTGGAAACTTTTTTTCTCTTTATACAATACTTGAATTATAAAAAAGGTTTATATTTGTTCAACTTTATAAAAATAAGTTGAAACAATCGACATGAATTTTCTACAGACAAAAAATCATTCATCGAAGGAAAAGTCATCAAATGAGGATCTTACCCAGAAAAAACATAAAACATTGGATGCAGAAGTCACAGAATCAAAGAATAGATTGGATGAAAAGTGCAGTTCAAAATTGTACGACAACTCATTATTAATTACAAAGGACCAGATGGAGGTTCATATAGTTAATCTCCAATTTTCCAAAACGGTAAGTCTACAAGACATTCTTCATCAAATATTTTTTAAAAAGTAAACTTATAGTTGATGAAAATTTTAGGCAGTAAGGCTACTTTTTCAAGACAACACTTTTTGGAATGCATTCTTTTTTGTAAGTTGGGATATTCAAGGCCAAAAAACTTCATTTACTCCACTTTTGAAATACCCGAAATTAAACTTTGATTCATCATCGATTTTTGTCGTGTCAGAGCTTTTCAAGTTTTTCGACTATATTTTCGAGGAATACATTACTTTTCAAATTCATGTTTTTTATCCTAATGAAGTAACTCATACTATTGCTCAAACAAAACTTTGCATAAAGGAAGTACTGGATTATCCTCATAATAAAATGCAGTACATTTCATCAATAACAAGTATTATTCCCTGCAGTTATGGAATAAGTTTTGGACATCTGTCTTTGTGGGTTCGGCTTAGTTGTAATCCTAATGAAATTAAAACTTTTAAAACGCAACGAGGAATAGTTTCAGAAGACATTTATCTTGAGCCAATTTCAACAATAGAGAAAAGAGAGGAAGAAGAAAATAAAACGATTGATTCCTCTAGAAATTATATTTCTAAGGAAAATCAAAGTAAAGAATCAAACGAAAGTTTATCATCGAAGAGTGAAAAAGAGATGGAACAAGAAAATCAAGAAAAATTAAAAGACATAACGAATAAAACAGGTAAAATTTTTATCCGTGAATTAATTTTCAAATTAATTTGCAAAAATTAATTATTACTGAAATAGTGGATAGAGATTATGATGCAAATAACGAAGGAAATGATAATAGTAAAGTTCAAAATCCCGATTATCCTGAAATGATCAAAAATTCATTTTTTGAAAAACCTTCGAAAAATCCAAATAAATCAACATCGACAAGCAATATTTCTAAAAATGAGGAAATAGCAGGGGATGGTTCTGATCAAATTGAGATGGATGACATGGTTGAGTTTAATAAAATGCTTTTAAATGTGAGCAATATTAATATAATAATAATATTAATTTTTGGAAAGTAATTTTAATATTATTTTCTTCTAGAATCAAGAGACACAAGTTGATTCTGATAATACATTGCACGATATCAATGAAGTTCTCACGGATGATAATTGGGATAAATATAAGAAAAAAAGTCCACAATCTTTAAGTACTATATTTCATTGTACTTCCTAAATCTCAATTAGTTAAAAACTACCAATTTCACAGTAAAATATTGTCTACCATATCAAATATTCATTTTTTTACTCGTAGTTGAGTAAATAATTATTAATTCATTTAGTTGAATTAATTTTTAGATTGTCTTAAATTACTAAAACAATTAGTAGATTTCTGTATTAGGATTATGTTTAGTTCTATGTTAGTAATTTTTCACTATTAATTAATAAGATTTAACTGCTGAATTAACAATTTTCTACTAATAATTGGTTCTTTTTTACTAATTGGAAAAGAGATTTTTTACCAATTCAGATTTAGAGAGTATTGTATAGGAATCACAGTTTTCTCCATTTTCAGAAAATTTACTTTTTGACCTTTTTGGCGCCAAAAAATGACCTAGCTAAAGTCCTCCTATTCCTAAAAAAGTCTAAAGATCTAAAGTGCCAAATTGGTCGTTCAGAGTACCTAATATACAGTAACTTCGGAATTTGTCAGTCCACAATTTTTTAAAGTTTGAAAAACGTCTTTAAACATCATTGAAATATATGTTTCAAAAAGTGGAATTTTTCATGTTTGGCAAAAATTCAAATTACTCTTGAAATAATTATGGTTTTTTAAAGTTTTTATACTTGTTTTAAAAGTCATTTACTGAAGAATAAGATTATTGTATAAGCATTGAAGTGCAATTTTTTTCTTAGAATATGCCAGGCTCGGAAGTTGGACTAAAAAGATAGAAAAATTATTGTTTATATCAAATACAGCTATACAAAATATATCAACATTATAATTGTCAATAACTTTCGGAATAAAGTAAAAAAAATATTCATTGAAATATTAAAAATTATTTGTATGTCAAAATAATGTCTTCAAATTTTATAAAATTTTTTGTTCAAATTTTGAGATTTGCGTATTCTAGGGGAAAAAAACTGCATTTCAATACTTAAACAATAGTTTTGTTCTTCAGAAAATTTCCTTTAAAATAAGCATAGGAACTTTAAAAAACTTTCATTATTTCGAGAGTAATTTCAATTTTTGTAAAACATTCAAAATTACACATTTTGCTTCCTCATAGAAAAAGCTTTGTGAACGTTAAAATTTTCGATTTTTAAAAAATAGTCTAAATCGACTTATTATCATCTTGAGAAAATAAAGACAGAGCAATTTTAATAATTATACTCTGTACGTTTAAAGACTTTTTTCAAACCTTAAAAAATGAGTGGACTGTCAAATTCCGACGGTACTGTATGATTTTTACAATTTTGATATTTTTTATCATCAATTATTTCAGATTATCGAAATACTAAAGAAAAGTCTGACGACACAGAGCTTAGTGATGATTCTTATTCCTTGGATGATAAAGTAAAATTAAATATTTTTATAAAAATAAAAATCAATCCAAATTGAACAACGTAGTAGAATATTAATAGACATTGAGAAATTATAAAATTTATCTTATAAATTATGAAAATTTTAGGACAAGGAACAAAACTACATATCTATTGAATTAAAAACCATTAGACTTTTCGAAGGATCTTATTTATTTGAGGATCCAAAAATTATTCAACTTTACATTGAGTATTCTTTTTTGGGTTATTTTGGCAAAGATATGGAAACTGAATCAATTCGTGTTCCAGAATTTCCCACTTTAGAGATGAAATATAATTTTAGAAAAGGTAAAATTATTTCAATAATTTTCCTTTTTTTTTTCCCCGATATCACGTAAAAAATTGGAAAAGATATTGAAATTAATTTCTAGAGTTTCAAATAGATGAAAAAAATCATCCAAATCAACGGAAAATTTTACAAAAAATGTTGAGAGGAGAATTAGATCCGTGTGTTAAATTTATTATAGTCAGTGAACCATTGCCTGAAGAACAATACAAGGATTGCGAAGAAGTCGGGTAAAAGTTTTGAAAAGTTTGAAAACTCTTTTATAATTATGGTAATTAAATAAATTTTAGATTCGCTGAACTTAATTTGAAGGACTACGTTTTGGGCAACTACTCGAGGAATATGTCGCTGTTGATTAAGAATGAAAATCAAAGAAGCTTAGGCCATTTAAGAGTAATTAAACCTCTTCAAGACTTTTCACTGTGGTGCTTAAAACATTTTAACCCAAAGGTCCTGTCACTGTAAAATTTCTGCCATATCTTAAATTTTGACACTTCTCTAAGTATTTTTTAAAAAAATCAAAAATCTGTCATCGAGCCGTTTTTGAAAAAATCGGTTTTTTATGGGAAAACATTAATTTTTTCGTATTTTATGAAAAACATAGTGTAATATAACTAAAACGTTTTTACATAAAACATATCTTTATAAAGAGTAAGTATTATTAAAGCTTTTTAGATATTTTCTAAGTGGCAAAAAAGTGGAATTTAGTTTTGTTTTAATTAATAACAAAGATTCAGAAAAATTGTAAATGGAAAATGATCTTAATTAAATCTGCTACAGGTGTACCGGGATAGATTTATGCAAATTTGTCCAGTGATAATTCAAAATGTTTCTCATGAAAAACGAAAAATTTAATTGTTTAACTTAAAAAAATCGATATTCTCATCTTCGTTTAGTCAAAATTTCACATTTTCGAATATGTTTTCAATAGAACAAAAATTATTCCGAATTTTGACCTAACAGAATTTTTTGGTCATCAAATTTATATTTAACAGAATTTTCATTTTTACAGAAATGCTTTTAATCAACTTTTCATTTAAAAGAATTCAAATTTAAACGAATTTTAATTTAGAATAATTCAGGCTTGTGTCCGTAAATAGTCTGATTCACTATAAAAGTAAATTCTATAGTGAAGTAGACTATTTACGGACCCAAGCCTGGAATAATTTTTATTTTACAGAATTGTAAGTTAATCAAAATTTTAAATACCATAATATTCATTTGATAGAAAACTTAAAATACGGAATGATCATTTGTCCGAAATTGCGAATGGAAGAAAAAGTATCCGACAGAAATATTTTGTTGCGAATTTTGAAATTGAACAATCAGAAAATATGAAGAAAGTTGCAATTAGTCAATTTTAAAATTCGCACCAAAATATTTCTGTCGGATACTTTTTCGGACATTTGCAATTTCGGACAAATGAACATTTTGCATTTTAAGTTTTCTATCAAATGTCAATTCGTACTAATACAGTTTCGGACAAACGAAGATTCTGTCAAATGAATATTCTGGTATTTAAAATTTTGATTATTCTGGTATTTAAAAATTTGATTAACCTACAATTCTGTAAAATAAAAATTATTCTAAATTAAAATTCGTTTCAATTTGAATTCTTTTAAATGAAAAGTTGGTTAAAAGCATTTCTATAAAATGAAAATTCTGTTAAATATGAATTCGATGACCTAAAAAATCTGTTAGGTAAAAATTCGGATTAATTTATGTTCGATTGAAAACATATTCGAAAATTTCGACTAAAAGAAGATTCTTCCTAATGAAATTCTATGAAATAATTATTTAATAATTAATTTTAGAACTTAATCAAACGTCCCATTTCATCCCAAATATGTTGTCATTGTAAAATTTCATCTATATATTGACTCTGGATACTTTTCTAAGTATTTAGCAAAATAATCTAATATATTGCATCAAACAATTTTTGAGATAAAAGAGAGAGAGATTTCTGTAGGTTGAAAGATTCAATTTCTTGTTTTTTATGAGATACATAAAAAAATTACATAAATCTATCACGGTGCAGCTGAAATAGATTTATGTAAATCTTTTTAGTGATACTACACAATGTATTTCATAAAAAACAAAAAATTCAATCTTTCAATCTAAAGAAATCGAATATCTAAAAAACTGTTTGATGCAATATATTAGATTTTTTTGCAAATTACTTAGAAAAGTATCCAGATTCAAGATATGCACCTGTAGTAGATTAAATTAAGAGTTTTTTGCACTCAAAATTTTTTTGAATCTGTGAGGTTATTAATTTAAATAAAACTAAACTCCACTTTTTTGCCACGTAAAAAATATCAGAACAGCTTTAAGAATAATTAGCTTAAGATATGTTTTATATAAATTTTTGTAAATTATATTACACATTGTTTTTCATAAAATACGAAAAATTTAATGTTTTCAAATAAAAAAACAATTTTCTCTAAAACGGCTAGATGAAAGTTTTTGGATTTTTTTTAAAATACTCAGAAAAGTGACTAATTGTAAGAGATAGAAAAAATTTTACACTGTCAGGATCTTTAGGTTAAAATATGTTAAGCACCATCGTGTTTTCTAAACACGAATATTGCTTTGAATGATTATAAACATTCTAAAATTAATTTCAGATCACTGTCAATGGCATTGAAACGATGAAGAATTGTCTTTGAATTTTAAATTATACTTTTTCTAATACTTTGATATCCTTTAGACATTTGAAAATAAAAACTAAATGAAGAATATTTTATAAGAATTATTTTTTAGAAATAAATAATTTTAATACTAGCTTCAGTTTAAAGTTTGAATCTAAGTAAGTTTATTTTTTAATTTACAACAGCCTAGAATTATCGAGTTTAATCAAATTGAATTAGATCATTTGGGCTTTTTTGTCTGAGATCCTGTTCGTCGAAAAATATCGTTGTAAATTCCAGTCGCAGTTTGAAAGTCTCGACAATCTTCGGGAGTGTGCGATACAGTCCAGATTCCTTTAATTGTATCAGTTCCTTGACAAATTCTGCAGGTGCCTTTTAAAAAATTAAAAGTCAGCTTTTTAAATATTTTAATTTCGAAAGTTTTCAACTAAAAAAAAACTCACCTACGAAGACTGCAACTGATTTTGTTTGATTGTTGACAGCGGATAGAAAAAATGGCCCTCCATTTCTAAAAGGCGTGTGACCAGTTATATTCCAAGTTGTGTTTAAAATTCCTTCATGCTTGAGTGATTCCAATTTTTCGGTAGTGATTGTTAAAGAATGTTGGGTAACTTTGATATTTAATTTTATACCTGCCTGACTTGTTTCCCAAGAGCCAGGAAGTTTGCAAGGTTGTCCTGAAATTTTTAGGCCTATATTTATGTAATTTATGTATTTATGTAAATTAAAGAATAGCACACACCTTCCTTGTGCGATTTTTTCACTTGTACGGCTTTCAAATCCTCGAGCTCATCAACAATTTTAGTAAGAATTTGATTTAAATTTTGCTGTTCTTGATTTATGAAAGGAACTAAAGAATTTATCGGTCTGGCATCTTTCTTTGTGTTTGCTTTTAAAAGCGCTGAAGTCGTAACTTTTTTTTCTAATATGGAGTGATTATTAGTGCAATTTGTATCTGACAGAAAAGTACAAACTTCAGTTGTTGAAGAACTTGTCGATCCTGAAGTAGATGAATTAGACGTTGTCACTTCTATTCCAGAATTAATTTGTTGATCATTTTATTTTGTCAGATTTTTTTTTCTTGATTTAATTTATAATTACCTCGCTTCCTATTCAAGTTAATTCCATTATTTTCTCTTTCGTCTACTGATTTCTCGAGAAATGGCGAAATTTTATTTGGATTCTGAACTTGATTTATGTACTGACTTGGGTAGAAATATTGGGGATAAGGAATGTAACCAATCTGTCTAGGATCTGCTAAGAGAAAAGAATTTTGACGATAGGCTAAACTTGGATCATAAATTTGATTCTGATTCTTATCTTCATTCTGAATAAAATTACTCAATTGCGCTGCTTTTCTATCAAGAGTATTATCAACTTGTCGTGCAGATCTAATTTTAAAATTATCTTTTTCCGTTTTTAAAATTGTTAAATCATTTAAGTCATCTTCGTTGTAATATTCAGAATATTCCATTCCGGGATCACCTGATTTTGGTTTTTTAGGATCTTTGGTAGTTGTTTTCATTATTTTCTCTATCATACTTTCTCTAACTTTTGGTTTTCTAGCTTTTCTAATTTTAGAATCGTAATGTGTTTTTCGCTTACACATATTTTCTGGATGTATTTTCTAAGAAAATGAAATTTTAATTTAATTTAATTTTTATTTACTAGAAGATTTAATTTTACCTTAAGAGAACTAGCTCTTTTCTGATGAGAATTTTTTTTACTGGTAACAATTCCTAGACGTCTAAATCCTTCTTTTATTTTCATTAACTGGTCTTCGGATTTTAAAGAATAATCGACTTTTCGCTTATTATTTACAATGCCTTTTGATTCAGGTTTAATTTCTCGATTTCTTGATGAAAAGTCTTTAAAATTGGTTTTAAATTTAGCTTCGTTACTTGTCAATAGGAAGATAATTAAGCTGAATCTAAAGTAAACATTTTATTTTTACAAGTTTTAAATGTACAGTAGGTAATAGGTTATTAAACAATTTTAGTTTTAACAATTTAATTTAAATATTTTTCACCTTAAAAATTTTGACTGCATTCCACTAAAAGGTAAATTAGCCGAATTAATAATTCTGAATCCATGAGTTTAAAATTTTGATTCTTTGTAACTCGTAACAATAGCCTAAATTATTAATAATATTATAAATAACTATTTCTCGATGCTATCTGTTTTTTTGTACAAATGATTAAAAATTAATTTTTTTCAAATCTCAAATATTTTGAATAATATTTTTAACTAATTATTTCGAACTAGATATTTTTAAACTGTTTTTATTTAGACAACTGTCATTATTAGTTTACATACAAAATATTATTACCTGAAGAGAGTCACATTTAAAAATTTAATAGGTTTTTTAACCTTCTTATGTAATTGTTCGAAATAAATTCCAAGAACCTTTCATAAATTGTAAAAGAATAAATAAATAAAATTAATGAAATAAATTATACAACATAACGTTTTTGTAATATATTTAATAATATAATAACAAATAAATATATGTCAAATTATTTTGTAGTCTATTTATTTTTCTTTGATGAATTATTCTGAGAAAACTAGTATATTGTACGTATAAATGAAAATTTGTCTCATTACATTATATTCTCAACAAATTTCTGTATGATACAAAAATATATATTTACATTAATAAATAAATAAATATTGATTTATTTATTTATATATTTACATATATATTTATTATTATTTTTTTTTTTATTAACGAGGTATATCATTCCAAAAATATTTAAGCACAGTCTTAAGTCCATATTTCTGTTAAAATTCTTAAAAAATAGTAAAAATTTACAAGTTCCATGTATTGTCCTGTGATCTAAAATAATTTAGGTACTAAATATTTGTAAAATATTTTGACCTAAGTATAAAAATTGATTTTTCACGAAAGTGAAAAAATTCACTTTGGAGGAATCTTCAGACGTTCCAAGTTTGAAGAACAGTTCATTAAAAAATGCTTTAAAAATGTTTCACTTGTAACACGATAAAAAATGCAAAATTTTACAAAAATTACTGAAGATAAATTCGACGATTCTGAATAATGTAATTAAATTACATTTTTCAGATAATTTTTTGTTTAAGAGTGACAAATGTCATTCTCACGCTAATTATAATAACTAGACTACACCCTGTTTTCAAGATTTATAAAATTTTTAAATTAAAACTTAGTTATTGTTTTTACAAAAAAATCACTTATTAAAAAAAACACACACAGTTTCTTCGAAATTTACTAGAACGTAAATTTAACACTGATCATTTCAATAAAGTTTTAAATCTTGAAACAGCTTTCATTCTTCCATTCTAAAGTTAATCACAAAAGAATGGCACATGATTATTATTATTATTTTTTTTTTTTGAAAACTCAAGTTCTGTTTTCATAAATTCTTGACTGAAAACACAGTCTTAACTTTTTACAAATCTCAACTTTTTACAAGTCTCGACTTTTGAGCCGAGTGTATTAGGAACACATAAGTAGAGTTCAATTTGTTGGCACTATTGTTGAACACTTTGAGAAAATGGAAAATTAGAACATTTTCCAGACACTTGATCTTGGATCAAGAGTTGATGCCCTTTGATTTTTCCTCCAAATTTCGACGCTTTTCCCATTCGTTTATCCTTTTCAAAGGATAACAGATGACAGCTGACAGGAGAATCATCATTCCGGAAATATAGAAAGACGCGTTGTAGCTTCCAGTTAAGTCTCGAAACAGACCTGCAAAATGAATCGAATTTTTATTTGTTTATGTTTATTTCATAATTTATTAAATTTACTAATGTGAAAAGTTTTATTACCTGCAATAGGCGATCCGACTGCTGCTGCCATTCCTTGAAACAGAAGAAGAAGACCAAAAGCATTGGTCAGCTTTTCAAGTCCCATCAGGTCCACGACGATAATTGATCTTAAAGAGGCGAAGACAGCTGTGGAATTTTGCAAGATTACAATAAAAGAAATGGTAAAAAAAATAATTTTTTTTAAGCATTACATATTTATAGATAAAATAATTTTACATAAAATAAATTTTAGCGTAGAATTTTTCTAATACAATTAATTTTCTTCCAGATACTCACAAATACTGAGACCAAAGGCTGCAGAGTAGAAAAATTGATACTCTTGAGAATGAGAGAGGCCGGAAAATATCGTGAGTAAGCCACCGATGCTAATGAAAATATTGTTGACGATCAAAGCATCAACTCCTGGAATACTACTCGCCAATCCACAAACGACACGACCAATTGTGTTTCCAATTCCAATAATTGAGACCAGGAACATACAGGTGGACTCCTCGATATTAAATGTTTTTGCCCTGTCTGGAAAATGAAATTATTTTTCAGATATATGGCAAATAGAAGAAAATTAATCCAAGACTTGTGAATATTCCTAACGGACAGTTATTACCTGGTAAATATATAAAAGGTGTATAAAAACCCATCATTGTTAAAGCCCCACTGATTGCCAAGATCAAAAATGAAGGACTTTTGAGCAAACTCCAGTCTAACATTGTAGATAAAATTCTCCTTACACTTTCTGGGCATAAATAGCAACTTCCACTTTCCTCCTCGGCCAAGTCCTTTGCTGTTGGAAGTCGTGTCACAGACATGTGATATCCAACTGAAGAAATCTAGAAGAAAATTTTATTGTTAGTATACAGTAGAACCTCGATTATCTCTTCTTTCGAAATAATTTTGTCAAATCTGAGAAATTCACTACGTTTATGATCAACGAATTGAGACGCATGTTCTAAAACTCATTAGTTCGAATTTCCAATTGGTAGAATTTCATTAAACAAAACATTCATGAAGTCGAATGTGAATTAATTCGAATTTTTACTAAGCAGAATCTATAAGTCACTGAACTCGCATTTGATAAAATCTCATTTTACAGAACGTCTGTTTAACAGACTCAGCATTTAAAAGAACTTTAATTTAAAAGAATGTTAACTTATCCGAATTTTTAAGTTACAGAATGTCGGTTTGGCAGAATTTTCATTTGTCAGAATCTTGATTATACGAATTGATATTTGGTAAAGTTCTTAAAACGTCGAACTTCCATTTGGCATAAACTTCAAATATTTGAATGAACATCCGACAAAAAGATTTTAAAAATTAATCAATCAGCGATTATCAGCAAAATTATGATTGGTTAATTTTCATAATCTTTCTGTCGGATGTTTATTCGCATATTTGCAGTTTCTGCCAAATGGAAGTTCGGCGTTTTAAGGATTTTATCAAATATCAATTCGTATAAATGAAGATTCTGACAAATGAAAATTCCGATAAGTTAAAATTCTGTTAAATTAAAGTTCTTTTAAATGCGGAGTCTGTTAAATAGAAGTTCTGTAAAATTAGATTTATATCAAATGTGAGTTCAGTGACTTATAAATTCTGATTAGTAAAAATTCGATTTAATTCACATTTGATTTTAGGGAACGTTCTGTTTAAAGAAATTCTATCAATTGGAAATTCGAACTAATGAGTTTAAGAACGTATTCAAACGTCTCAACAAATTAAAAGAAGAAATATTTTTCTACGCAAATCATTATACATTTTTTTAAGATATATCTCTTGGTGAAATACAGACTACTAGAAAAAAATTTATGTGTCTTTTAAAGAATTCAAAAATTTTCGGAAACTATATTTTTTGAAAGGAAGAACGTCCTTTTTAGGAAAAAAAAATGTGTGTGTTAAAAATTGTTTATTTACATACATTTTTAGGCAATTATACTTTTCTCTCATACCGCTTCTTTATAAATTTTTTAAATTGAAGCGATTTTGATTTATAAAAGCTCATTTTCTTCAGAAATAAATTATCTATAAATTCAAGGAAGCGAATTTCTAAAAAACTGCACCCCTTTTCAAATATGATTATTTGTTTAACAAATAAAGTGCAATTTTTTTTTTTTAAGAAATAATCTTATTTAAAAAACGGTGGAGTTTTTTAAAAATTCTCTTCCGTGAATTTGTGGATAATCTATTTCTGAAGAAAATGAGCTTTTATAAATCACAATCGCATCAATTTAAAAAATTTGTAAAGAAGCTACGAGAGAGAAAATTTTGATTGCCTGAAAATATGTGTAAATAAATAAATTTTAACATCCTAACTTTTTTTTCCTAAAAAAAGGACATTCTTTTTTCCAAAATATGTAGTTTCCGAAAAGTTTTGAATTCTTTAAAGGACACTGGAATATTTTTTCTGATATGTAGTCTGTATTGAACCGGGCGATAAACAACAAATTTTAAAAGGAACATTTTTAGGCAACAATTTTGATTATTTTAAAAAAATTCTTCTAATCCTTGATCATTAACGTTATTAATTACAAACTTTGGTTTCTAGAAAATTTTAAAAAACAAAAACTTCAAACAAACTTTTTTAGAATCGTTCTATCTTATCCACTACTATGTCTACGACCCAATCATGAAGGCAGTCCGATGGTGCATCGAGAATTAACTTTATATGAAAGTATGTTAATATAAAGAGACGGTTTTTTTTTAATTTTTCATTACATTTTTTTTGTTGAATTTTCCCAATTTTTAAAGATTTTACCAAAAAAATAAGTTTTTTATTTAAAATCTTGTAATTTACACATTTTTCAAGTTTTTTAGTTGCTCTTTGACTCATTTTGTTCTATTTTTAATGCTTTTTAAAAATTTACTAAGAAAAGCCAAAAATATTCATAAACAAAAACAATACTATGATTTTTTGAAAAAACTAAAAAAAATTTATCTTAGAAAGGCCACCTTTTTTCCTAAAATTTTCAGCTTTTATAGCTACGTAAGTGTACTACTCACTACAAAAAATTCATTTGGTATTTTTTTGTTCCTTGGGAGTAAAAAATTATTTTGTATTTTTCTTAAAAACATCCTAAATTTCGCAATTTTTAAGATTGAAAATCGTTCCTAGGGCCCTTGTTTAAATTTTTAATGTTATTTTCTAAAATGTCATAAAGTAATAATTGTTCTACGAAACGTTTATTATATACCAATATGAAAATATAATAGTAAAATAATTACATCCAAATTGCTAAATTCTATAAAATTCAAAATTTTTCAATAAAAAGGTTTCCAACTTAAAAACAAATTTTTTCTTTTTCAAGAAAGTTAGATAATATTGCTATTTATCAGCTGTTGTTACTTTTTATGATATTTTAAAAAATAGCATTAAAAATGTAAACAAAGGTCCCAAGGAACGATTTTCAATCTTAAAAATTGCAAAATTTAGAAGGTTTTTAAGAAAAAGTAGAAAATATTCTTTTATTCCAAGAAACAAAAAAATAGCAAATGAAATTTTTGTGGTGGTCCTTTTTGAGAAAATTTTTTTTAGTTTTTTCAAAAAAGCAAAGTATTGTTTTTGTTTATACATATTTTTACTTTTTTTCGTAAATTTTTAAATAGCATTTAAAATAGAAAAAAATGAGCCAAAGAGCAACTAAAAAGTTTGAAAAATGTGTAAATTACGAGATTTTAAAGAAAAAATATTTAAAAAATCATAAAAATTCAAAAAAAGGTGTTATGAAAATTTAAAAAAAAATACGGATCTCTTTATTTTTTGAGCAGAGAAACATAATTTTATGTATAGTTGATTCTCGATGCACCATCGGACTTTTTGCATGATTTGAAATGGATTCGGTTCTACTTATTTGACCTGTAATTTCTTTCTTCTATTTTAAATTCTAATTTTGTAATCAAGCTCAGTTTAATCTTTTATTTAATCGAATTTTATTAAATCAAATTATTCTTTGTCATCTCTGTAAAATGTAAATTATTGTTATTTTTGTTTCTAGATTAAAAATGTACAAAGCGTACTTGTGATTTGTAATGTGGCAGTCTATTCAAGGATCCTCCGTAGAAAATGTCATCTCTGTAAAAAGGTCTTTGATGGTCTTTCACTGCCGGACTTCGACCATTACCTATTTTGAGACTTTTGTGGCTAACATCAGAACTTCGACGACGTCCACTAATGGTGTGTCTACGTATCTGAACAGGAAATCCGGGTTTGTCAAGTATGAATCAGTTATGCGGTTATTCACGTCAGTTTGTTAGTATAAAGAAAATTATTTTAATATCACTTCTTTTTTTGTATTAGACTATAAAATAGTTAGCAGTGACAATAGTAGATAGATTAGAAAAAGAAATTTAAATTGAAAAAATACTTACTGTCGGTATACGACCATTTAATCTCTCTAAATCGCCACTAAGTAAATTGTTCTCCTCTTCAACAGATTTCATTTCCTCATCGTTGACTATTTCCAATTCTGGATAAATCGGTACAGACAATCTCTTTTCTGAGGTGCTTATCTTTCTTTCCATTCGCTGCAACTCATTCACTTTGTGCAAAGAGTGTACCGATCTGCTACTGGAAAAAGATTTTTTTTTAAATTATTTTCAAAAATCCAATGAAACGTTAGCAAATTATATACTATTTTTAAAATTTCAATTTTTTTAAAGGAAATTTTTATATTATTTTGAAGCCAGAGTTTCATGTACTTCACCTTGAAATATTTTTTAATATCCTTTCACGTATTAAAACATGTGAAATGTTTCCAAATTTTAAAACAAAGTTCAAATAATCAATTTATAAGTAGGGAATAAAAAATTATAAATTCTCTTGACAATAACAAAAACGAGTCTTGATTAAACATTGACATAAATCATCTATAAAGGAATAACAAACTTTTGAAAAAAAACTATTCAAGATTATAGATCTTGAAAAAAGTTATCAAGATTATAGATCTCTATTAGGTGAGGCTTTGTTTAATACTGTTAATATGTTAATTGTTTCAAGGTGAAGGCATTACCGGACTATAAAGGCTAAAGTAGTTCATTTATCGGTGAATGGTGTTCCGACGAATTATCTTTATTACTTTACTATGTCGGGGCTGCTACCGATGAATTGAGCAGCCGTTGGATATTCTGTATTGTTATTAGTTCCAAAGAAACCACTTCTAATTGGTTGTCCTGCATGTAATGATCCGAGTGATAAACCCTTTGCCATCAGTGAAGTATTCGCCTCGATCATCGCGTTTTCCTCTGTCGGTTTTACTTTGATCCGCTTCGGTTTTAGGGGACGAAATAAAGCTCCAAATACAGCACAATTTAATAGCAGGCCTATAAAAATAACGTTTATTTTATTACTTTTATTCAGTGCAATCTATTTCAAATAGTTAATGAAACTAACTGTGAATTCTTGAACCGATTACTTCCTCATTATAACAAATTAGCAATTATAATACTTCCTCATAGAAAAAGCATTAGTTTAATTTATTCAATATATAGATCAATTGATTTCTTTTCATGAATATAATTAAGTTCTGTATTTTTAAAAATCCTTGAGATTGTTTTGAAGCTTTGTTCAATAGATTACGATTAATCTCTCTCACAGTTTGTTGAATTATCTAAATATCTTGTGCAAATAGTACGATAAAAAATTACTATCTAAACATCTTATTAAAAGTATTACGATAAAATATATTCTCAATTATCAGAAGAATCTTTTTTCTAATTAACAACTTTTCTGCCAGTTAACTTTTATTCAAACTATTTTCATCTGTTAGAATTTTTGTAAATTAAAGTCTGACCAGCCTGAACCAAAAGTGCTTGTTTCCATCCAAAATTTCTAATTAGAATATCAGAAATTGGTGCAAGAATAAACGCTCCGATACCAGATCCACAAACCGCGATTCCTGTAGCTAAAGCTCTCCATCTTTCGAAATAAAAGCCTGTAGTTATCACTGCAGGTACATAAATCAGTCCGGCTCCAATCCCTCCTGAAAAGTTATAAAAATCTTTAGTTGATATTTACTTATCAATTTGTCCCAGTTATTCTAAATTTATTAGTTGAAATCACTGCAAAACAGTTTCAAGTGTTAAGAATTGTTAGTTTTTCGATTATTCATTTTATTTAATTTTTGATTCTTGAATAAAGAATTTTTTTTCTTAATGTAGCAACCTACATTACACAAAGATTATTGGTTGAGAAAAGTACATAAGATAAAAGATAAGACGCTTTTCGAATAGTCAAAGCAGTTTATTATATTATAAAAATGGAGCTCTTATCAAAATATAATCTTAAGGATCTAATCATTGAAAAAGAAATCATCTCTTTATCAATCAACATTTACAGAGGTTTTATTTAATTTCGTAATTGAAAAATTAGTTTCTGATAAAAGTTTGATAAGGAAATTCTCTCGTGAGTCTAAAGTTGCGAAAATCTATTTTTTTGTGAATATGAATAGAACAGAAGAAAACAATGAGAAAATAAATAGCAGATTGTTTCTTGAATTAAAAATTGCAAATATATTTTGTAACTATTAATAAAATGATATTAAAATATTTTTTTACCCAAAATTCCGTAAGATATGTAGAGATATTCAATGGACCAACAAAAGGATGAGAGTACAAACGCAAAGCAACTAATTATACTTCCAAGAATCGCTACAGATCGAAAACCATATCTGTTTGCTAAGGCAGAAACGAATGGTCCTGAAAAAACAATCATTTGTTAAAAATAATTCTTTAGTTAATATTTTTCAAAGTGATAAATTTATTTTTATGTAGATTTTTAAGTTATAATTTTTTAATGTCATGTAGAGGAAAGTCAATATCACATTTTTCATCCGGAAATATTAAAATAACTTTTTTCATGTATTTGAAAGATTATTTAGCAAATTTATTTTTATTTATTTAAAAATTCTATATTTATACTTCTGAATGTAAATAAAATCGACAAATTTGAGATTCATTATTTTTTTCAATAATTTTTCAGAAAATTGGAATGGTTCACTGATGTCGACTTTCCCCTAAATTTTTCTTTTTATAGAAATTTTCGAAGCATATTTAACATAATATTTTTTCCTAGATTGTAGTATATTGTTTGTTTATGTGTCTTTTTTTTTTATTTAAGAAAATAAAATAAGAAATAAAACAAAGACAATTGATTTCTGTCTATTTGTAAATTTTTTACTAATTGTCTGATTATTAATTATTATTATTTTTGATTTTAAGGAACTCACCAGCCATCAAATAAAATCCAGATTGTAAGGAAGTTGCCAAGGCTACCCGAGCTTTTGAAACTTCAAAAGTTGAACTAATCCTATCGAGAAAAACTCCGAAACTGAAGATAATTCCATCCACAACAAGATTGCACATGAAAGATGCTGCCACTATTATCCAACCCCAGCCTCCATCAGGAGGTACAACCATTTCCACTTCGATTCCCTAAAAGTGAGAAAATCATCTTTTACATAAATATAATAAACATAAAGTAATTCTTAAATTTTTTAAACAGTAAGCAAAAAATATAAAGATCAATTTTTGTGCAGATACTAATTTTAATGTTTTCTAATTTTAGAAATTCCGAGTCATTGTTTATTTTTCAAAATCAGTTATACTTTTAACCTTCTTCACAAAAACAAAAGAAATTTTTTTAATGTCAATTTGCAAATTTAAAAAGTATTTCACTAAAATTAATTTCTCATTGAAAATTAATTGTAATTAATTAATTTTTATCTGTTGACCTCATTTATAAAAACCTAAGCATTAATTTAATGTCATTTTAAAGACTTACAAAACATTTTACTTTGATTAATTTTTATTTTAAGAAAATTACGTTGAACTGTAATTAGGTGTTGAAATTTTAACACATTAAATAACAAACTTCAAAAAATTCATTGACCTTTCTTCAAGATCATTCAACCTTCATTAAAATTTTATTACTTGTTTTCTTTATTGAAATTAAATGTGCGTAAATTATTGAATCTTTTATATATTTTTTCTTTTTTTGTATTTTTAATCCAAAATTATGTTATTTTTTTATACGTTATTTATTTAGTAATTGAAATTTGAAATTAAAAAATTAAATTGCAAAAATTTTTTCAATTTGCAAAAAATTAAAATGAAAAGTAAAAATTGACTCACATCGTCGATTAAATTCTCAAGGGGTACTTCTTCATTGTGGTTGTTATATCCATTCTTTTTTAAAACAGAATTCTCACAATGTTCTTTGTTGCTCTCGATCGGATCCATGGCTGTCATGCGACTGAAACAAGTAGAAAATTGCTACACCAAAAATGCTACAGTCGAAGTAGGGGAATGATAGTTTAGTTAGCTTTGGACTGAGAGAAATAAAAGAAAGAAAGAGACTTTTCACAACGAGATGAACAATCGACTGCTAAGCACTTGCTTCTTCGCCGCGTGGCGCCAACGGAATATCTTGGTTGCATGTTATATTTTTTATCATTAAATGAAAAAAATAAATTCCTTTTATCACTCAACCTGCTACCACAAGAAATTGCTTCTTCTGATACACCACAGTTTAAAAAAAAAAACTTTCTTCGATTGAAAACATTTTCTAGAAATTGTCAATGTTTATGCAAAAATTCAATCCCCCATTTCTTCAAATGTGATATTGTGTTAAAATAAATATATCAGAGGTTTTGTTTCTTTGATTTCATTCGTCACGTGTCTTCTGTTATACAAGTATCAAGAAAGCGTTTTGTTGCTAAATTCTCGATAAGCATTGAAGCTACCTTGAACTATTGCACTGACCTTCTCCACTTTCGGTAGAATAATTTTCAAATGACCTCGTCAATTCAAATCATTAATATTTTTATCGATCTAATTTATAGTATTCAGGAAGAAGCAATAAGTAGTCAAATGGAGCTTGGATTGATTCTTGAATTAAATTAGAAAGTCGATAATTCCGGTCTTTAGAAAAAATAACTTTATGATTTTACATAACTTAAATTCGCTCTGATTTTAGCTAAATGTCAAGAAAGGATTTTTGACAAAAAATTTGAAAATTTTGAAATAAACTTTGGACTCTTAGATAAATTCTTTTTCTTAAATTTAATTAATTTATGTGAGAATTTGTGTAAGTGCTTGGTCTTTAAAGCAAACGTCCCACAAATGTAAATGAAATTCATCGCTTGTCATTGTTGTATCTTATTTTATCGGGAAGTGTCTGACAATTTTATTCTTAACGATTGTCAGTGGAATAGCGGAAAATTTTTATTTTTAAAATATAATCTCCAAGCAAAGCTTTAATATTTCGCAAGGATCATCGGGAGAATTGACAGTAATATGATGTAATAAACACTTTCCGGTTTTAAGGAGAGTTTCCGATGACTCACCAGCAATTCCTATGTACGTTTATTAAATTTATCAAGTTTTCAAAGTTTAGTTATTCCACTTAGTGATGCTGTCTTCTTAGCAGATTCCTCAAACCTAAACATCTTCGTGGGATTTATTCTTTTTTTAGATAAAAGAAATTATGATAAAAACTTGATAAAATATGATGATTGATAATAATTTGATAAAAGCTATGACGATTGATAATAAATTGATAAAATATGATGATTGATAATAAATTGATAGACTATGATGATCGATCAAAATTCGATAAAACATATATGATTATAACTTGATTTATTAAAAACAAAGTTGCATTTAGAAATAATAAATTATGAAAAATAAAATCGACAGGCATTTTGTTAAATTTAATTTGACATAATTAAACTATTCTTATTTTTCAAAACGTTATCTTTAGCTAATAGTTAGTTTAATTGACTCAAATATTGAGCAACTAGTTACTGATAACTTTGGCTAATGTTAACAATTTTCTGTGAAATAATTATGTCATAATCCTCAAGTACTAAAGACTTTATTAAATCATATTCTCTCAAATTTTATTTAAATTGATAGATATTTAAAAAATAAAATTTTATTTGTTTCTTTAAAATATCCTCTTTGAATTTCCCTAACAAAATATAACATTTTTTAAAAATGCTTTCGTAAATCTTTTAATTTTTTTTAAGACTTTCTTGTTTTTTAGACTTCTCTTTATATCTCTCAATTTTTTCATTTTTTGCATCCTAAGTCGGTACTTTGTTTATTTTTATTTTACCACTTTTTTTAGGAGATTATCGTTTCTTAATTTTTTTAATACAAGTTTTTAAGATGTTTTCTTAAATATTCTAATATTTTAAGCAATTTTCTTATTTCATTTCAATATTTTCTCAGTTTTTAGTAGATTTTCCAAAAATTTCTTATTTTTGCATTCATTTATAAGATTTTAAATGTTATTTGTAGTTTTCTCATTATTTTTCATAATTTATTAGATTTATTAAGCAGATTTTCTGGTTTTTTAATAATTTTTTTTGTCTTTTCATTCATTGATATTTTTGTTTACTTTTTAGATTTGTTTAATTTATTCTTTTTTGGAAAATTCCATAAATTAAATTTTTTTAAATTCGGAATACAAATCGCAAACAATTTAACCAAAAATTAAATTAAATTTGTTAATTTTTTAGTGTTCTTAATCTTAAAAAGAAGAATATTTAATGTTTTTTATTGTGACTTGAAAAATATTGAGAATTGTTACTACGATAAATTTAAAAACTTACAATCAGCTGTTTTGGTTCACCTTTTAAAATGTAGGTAAATTAATAACACTTATGAAAACATTGATAAGAAAGATTGCGATGCGCAATAAAATGTTGAAATTAATCTCAATTTTATTGACAGCTTTGAATTTTATTAAACAAAATTTTTTTAAAAAAGCTATAACTTTATTCATTTATAATCTTACAAAAATATTGTAAAAATTTATTGCTGCTATAAAAAATTGAGAACTTCAATTTCATTTTATTGAATTACTTAGATCTTTTGGATTCATCACTTACAGCACTTTAAGTTTATTTTCATTTTTTACATCTTTTTTTTTACAATGCTTGTATAATAAAAATTCCAAATTATCTTTCTCTTGTTATTTTGTGAGAAATTCGGTTTTTCGAATTATCAATTAATTATTCATTGTAAGTCAATTGATCGTCGTTAATTATAAATTTCTGATAATTACGTTTGGACGTTGAGCGATTTAATTTACTTGACCTAGTTATTGATTTTAAAATTTCTTATTGATAATTCTCTTTTCTTTTTAGATGAAAAATTCGTTTGCGAATTTACGAGAAATGAGCAACGTCAGACTGGAGAATTTGCCAAGAAATTCAAATTTCATGGAAAATCAAGAGTTTTATTCTTGAAAACAAAGTATAAATTAAAACAACTTGTTGCTTATTGAATTCACAAATTTGCATGTTTAAAACTCTATAAACAAGAAGCTGAAACTGTTTCTTATAAGGAAAGTGATAACGAAAAAACTTAATTCAAGAATCGAATTTAATAACGTGTTTGTGCTTGAATAACCTGTTTACCTCCAGAATTTCTCTCAAAGTTTTTTAACTGATGTAATCCGCACAGTATGAAACAAGATCCAAATATTAACTTTCGTTTTCATTTTTAATCCATTTTTAATTGTTTTTTGTTTTATCTACCTTTACTGCGCAGCTTTCTGTTATTATACGGTATTTCGATTTTTATTAATAATAATAACTAATCAAATTCGAGTATACCAAATTAGGACCAGAAAAAAAAACTTTTTATTTAACAAGAATAATAATTAAAGAATTAATAATCGCCTTTGGTCAGTTAAATTGACCCTTAGTAATTGTCGAAAAAATTTGTTTGCAGAAAAATACATACTCGAGGAAATCCGGAAGCCTCTTGACGGCAGTTAGAATCCAAATTGGGCACTATTGTGGGAAAAGAAGCAAATTTTAAGTCACAGCTGGCAGTCTGGTGGGTGCCAAATCGGACAATTATGTAATATCACGTTCAAGGCCAATGACCCTCAAGGTAAATTTGCACTAATCGCACGCTGAAGATGTGTCGGGTCAGACACAAATTCCCGCTCTTCCCTATCGCCTGATGAGCGTCGAAGACGAGAGAAGAATAACCCAAATTTCTTCCTACGCACGTTCACGGTTTCACTTCCACAAATCTAATATATTCGCGTATCTTAACCGTCACCGATACGATACTTATTTCGACACACCCGAAAAAGATATCGCGTTTCTATTCATTTTTACATCAGGCAGACTTTTATTCAAATCGAGCTAATCTTCATTTTCTTCTCATATCAATTCGGTGGCTCTAGTCAGCGAATCCACTCGACTGTTAAATGTTGTCTAAAAATAGGACGGTCTAATAAGGGAATAAATTATTTCAAAGTGACAATGTGCGTTCGGAAGGAATTTAAGGAAAAGTGAAATTTCTCTCGTTCATCTCTCTCTCTCTCTCTCTCTCTCTCTCTTGTGAATTATTTATCAATTTATCCTGAATTTTCAATATTTTTTGGTTTTTTAATTTATTAATTTAATTTTGTAAAAGGAAACAAATTACAATTTTTTACATCGACTAATGAATTATTGAAATAAAATAAAGAATTGCATAATAAATTAATTTCATTTGTTATAATTCCAAAAATTTTGTTAAAGAAATTGGAAAAAATTATAATAACAAAACCGAGATTGCTGATTAGCATGTATTTATCATTCAAATGACGTTACGGCAAAGAATAGAATCTCTCTGAACAGTTTTATCCAAATGTGGAGCAAATTACATGATTATATTTCTAACTCATCACTGGCGAGGAATTTGTTTTCAACAAGAAATTTGTTTATTGTGAAATTGAATTATTTTGCAACTGAATTATCAATTTTTTCCCCTTAAGTTTTTTTCTTTCCTTTTTTCTTGTGGAAAACGAAAACATGGGTAATGCAATCATTTAAACAAATCTATTTATCACTCTATTTCAAAAGGGAGATAAATCCTTATTCACTGCCATTAAGATAGAAATATTTTTTAATTTATCTCTCAAATTATGGCTAAAATTAATTTTTCAAATGTGTAGAAAGTTAAATTTTCGAGCTAAACAAAAGATAAATAAAATATAAATAGTTTATCTGAATTTTAATCTTATTTTCTTTTCCAGGTACGAGATGTATAAAGTTCAGGAAGAAATTCTAAGGAATTGAATTAGAATGAGTCAAGCTGCAATGGTAACTCCGATTAGTCGGACAAATTTAAACAAAAGGTTGCAAGCGCTGGATTGAGTTCAATACAATAAACAGAAAAGGTCACGTGCTTTGGGTTAAAGTCCGTAAGTATATCTTCTTTCTTTTATTTATTTACCAACATTCGTCTTATGATGTAGGATGCGTCAAATCAACTAACTGTCGAAAAAGTATAAAAATAGCTCTTGTACACGCATTTCAAAGTATATCCACATCTTATTATATTTATATTAATATATCTATCATATTTTTTAATTAAAAGTACAAAAAAAAAAAGAGTAGAGAATTTTTTAAAACTTTAACTCTACATTAATATCTATTACAAAAACAAAAAATTTAATTTAACATTTTAAGACTGGTTTTTAAATGAACATTTACATTCTGGAATGTTATTCTAAAGATAATTATCAATTAGTACCAATCATGAAAATATGAAGCTTGAAAATCTCTAAACTTGTGATTCAAAACTTTGAGATTTACACAAGTACACACAAGTAGAAACTATTAATAAACGAAAAGAAGTTTTTAAAAATGTCCAACGCAATTTAAAAATAACATTGTTGCGAGTCGGTTTCTGGATGTCGCAGTTAATCGAGAATATTAATAAGAAAATCTTGTTTATTATTATCGAACGAAATATTGCGGATGGAATTTTTATTATGAATTTTTAGTTTGAATTCACAAGTGTGAGTGATAAAAATGTCCAGAAGCATAATCGAATAAATAAATTAACACGCCTCTACTGCTTATCATTAATTTATTTACTGGTAAAATTTATTTTACAATTTTTATTAATTCGTTTAGTTAAATTTTAAAAGTGAGAAAAAAATTAATTTTATTGATAATAATTTCTTAATTAATCATTAAAGGTGTATTTTTTATTTGATTATTTTTTGAGTTGAAGAACTTAGAAAAATGAAGCTTGTCTTAATAAAATAATTAATAAATGGACAGCTTTTATTATTTCTGATAGACAAAATTAAATGAAATTAAAAAAATTACCATTTGATGGGAAAAATCAATAAATTTGGAGAATAAATGTTAATAAGATAATTTTTAATAAATTTGACAAACATGACAATATTAAGCGATAAAGAATAATTAGTTATTGGATCGAAAATTGGAAATAAATTTGTAAAATAGCCAATCCCTTGCAACTGAAATTAATCAAATGTTATTTATTACCTGAATTGTCGATATCAGTTGCCAAATTGTCCGAAAACACTTGAAAGATATAACTTTTTGAACCACGAACATGTAGAAAAATCAATTCCAAACAATTTCAACTCGACCTTAAAAGCCTTCATGCTTCACTCAACCTTTAAACAAAAATACCAAAATTACGTTTCTCGATTTTTATTTTAAAAAATCAGAAAAAATTTGTCAATAACTTTTTTCAATTTATATTCTACGTGTTTTAATTACATCAATTAATCTAATACATTAATAAAAAATTATGGTTTTCAAACAAGACAATATTTTCTAATCATGATGTGTTATTTTTGAAATTATTTTTATATTTGTTTTTTTATTAAAAAAATACATTTCAAAAGTAATAATAATAATTTTTTAAAAGCATTAAATTCGGTATTAATTAAATGTAGTTTAAAAGAAAAGATTTAGTGGATAATTGAATTGATTGAAGTACCAAAATCATTGTTGTCTGAGTATTTTTCTATCTTTCGCAAAAAGAGCAATTAAATTGCACGTCGGATTCTCGATGTAGAATGAACTGCAGCCGCGTATGTAAAATGCATTAATACACCACACGATTTAATTCATACGGTTGAGCGGAGGCGTTTGTCTCCTTTCATTAAATCTCACATTTCCCTCTTTAACCTACCTCATTGTAATAAACAAACGAAAATACTAGATTTCTAATTACGTTAGGCATTCGACAACATTTACGGCGTCTCACTAAAATAGCGTCTGAGGGTGTTAACATTTTATTTAGAAGTTATTATTCAAATTACTGTCACGCAATTTTTTTTAATTTATCAATTTAGAAATTAGAAATAATAGAATAATAATAAAATAATAGAAAGTTTAGAATTTTCATTTATAATTTCTTGAATACTTTTTGTAAAATGATAAATTTTGATTCTATTTTAAAAGTTTATTATTATTGTTGTTATTAATGGATGCAAATAATTAATCTCAGGGACATGTAACGGACATGGAAAATATTCAAAATCTGCAATAGGCAGAGATTTTTTTTTTTTGCAGATGTAAGAAATTTAAAAAAGTCGAGAAATTTTAAATTTAATACGGAAATTCTATTTTTAAATATTTAGAATAGTTTTCTTGTTTACAAAAAAAAAGAAATATAAATTTTCAATATTAGGGTGATTATTATCCGTGTAGGGAATGATTTCATATCCGTCGTATTTATAAAATAATCTATTTTATATAATTAAATAAATGCACGCTCAAAGTATTAATTTTGTGTTTACAAAGATCGAAAATAACATTTTATTAATAATGTTATCTTTTTTTTAAATAAACATTTCTTAAACGTCATGGCGGGGCATTACAATTTTTTTTTATTCAAGGGATACAAAATTACAATAATTAACCCTTTGCCTTAAAAAAATGTTTACTTTAATTTAAAAATGAAAAAAATGTCTTGAGGAATTTATTATCGCCCATTTATAAATTTTAAATGATTGTTTCAAATTAATTACAAAAATCAAATTTGAAATTTCAATAATCTTGGCGTGAATCAACCCTGAATTAATCAGTTAATTTTAATTTGACTTTTCAACTTTTAAAAGCAATTATAAATTTAAAAAAAGAATTTAAATACTGATTAAATGTCATTATCTTAAAATAAATCAAAATAGATCAGCGCTCGGGAAATAAATTTTATCATGGCTGATATTGCTGACATAAAATAGTTGAGACTCAATCTTCCAGAAAATTTTAAAGTTCATTAGTCGATCCTTTCACTTGCAATCAAGTCGCAATCGAGCACATTGCATATAATAATAAATTAACAAATTGAGGTCTCAAATAAATCTACACTCTTCTATTTTTTAAATGCTAACATAGTAACAAGAAGTCCTGTTTTTCATTAGATAATTAGAATTTTATTTACCGAGACTCATTTCTTTTAAAACTTAATCACAACATTAATAATAAATTTTTATATAAACAGATTCCTGATTGATGGGTGTTTTCATATAGTAGAAAAATGAAAATGATTATCTTACATTAATATTTTAATTTTAAATTGTGTTTTTGTCATGAAAGCTCGAAACGCAATAGAATTCAAATTATGAATTCTTGTTTATATTAAGGGCATGTGATGGACTATGACGCCACTGGTGCAGACAAAAATTTGTCAATAATCTTTCTCTAAAATACAGACAATTTTGACACGACACTTGGTAAAATTACCTAAAATATCATTAGGAATGTCTGCCTAACTCAAACTTGTTTAAGTTTTGCATTAAAATTAATTTTTTAAATTTCCGAGAATTAGCGTTTTTTTTTTTTTTAATTAAGTTTATTGCAAAATTGAAACAAACTTGGGTCAGACAGACCTTTCTAATAATATTTTGGTAATTCTACTGAGTTTCGTGACCAAATGTTTAATATTTTAAGAGAAAAATAACAGACAATTTTTGCCTGTACCAATGACGTCATACTCAATTGATAGAAAATTGTTTACTATATAAATTTATGATATATCATCACATGCTTTTTATATTTTCAAAAGGCGCTACAGAATATTTTTTATATATTTCTAAAGACAAACAACATTCAGGGAAAAATATTTTCAAGCTTCATAATTTATATAAGCCTACTTTTCCAGTTTTACAAATCTTAATTAATTAATTATTTTAATTACCTCAATAAAACACTTTTTTCAATAAGAACATTTTCAGATTAAACTTAATATATACTTTTTTTATATAATAATTTTTCAAAAAATAGAATCTCTCCCCCGTCTTATTTTATTGAAAATAAAAATCAGGATGGGTTAATTAAAAAGTCGAGAAATTTTTCAATAATAAAAATTCTTTTCACTTTTAATTTTGATGTACTTAATACATTCTGTCCATTTTGTACCACTATATATCTTCTTTTTTTATTTCACATAAACATTAGCATCTACTTTTCCAATGTACGTGCGCTGCTGGAGCAGCACATTTTAGCTCACTTTTCTTTGAAATTTATCTTTTTTTAACTTGCACGTAACGCTGTGCTTTGTACATCAAAGATAAATGAAATTATTTATGTGTTTTCACTAGTCATAACGATAATGACAATAAAATATAAATTGAGAGCATTAGAATTGAAAAGATTTCGCTTACAAAGCATTGCTTAAAAGCCTTATCGATTTCAAAATTCTTAATGTCTTTCTGATTCCCCCTAAAAAGTAGTAACAATCAAGACTTGAAAATTGTCACAACATAGAGTGACAAAAAGTGTTCGTTACTCTCGTAAAAGTTACACCCCCCACCCACCCCCTTACCCCGCAAACAAGTGGTAACGGATCACCCGTGAAATATTTAAAATTAAAAACATTAACTTTAAATTATTTTCAGTAGCAGTATGCCATCACTAAGTACACTGCTTAACGTTTTCGTTTAGCTTTTCAACAAGATTTACAATAACTTTTTTTTTTCTCCTCGTTA
Source organism: Ganaspis brasiliensis (assembly GCA_037103525.1). NCBI lineage: Eukaryota > Metazoa > Arthropoda > Insecta > Hymenoptera > Figitidae > Ganaspis > Ganaspis brasiliensis. The sequence goes on along the minus strand of JAZKLR010000050.1, from coordinate 2,049,998 downwards.
ATGTGTGTAGTAGAGTTATATACATTATTTGTTTACATATATTCATATATTATAAATCACATAATATCAATAATTCATCGCTATTTGCTTAAGTCACAGAATTAGATAAACAGCGATTTCATAAGACAGACAATGCGGTGCACGTCGTTGCCTCTTGTAGCATAACAAAATTATTCGCTTATTAGTTTGCGCCAAATAATTGTTCAATTTCAATTATTATATTGACACATTGAAATCTGATTGACTAATTGGCTCAAACTAGCCGATAATCGGAAATCCGAACGCTTGGAAAATTGATCTATCGCTTTTGTTTCTCGGGATCTGTACAATATATTATGATCCTTGACAATTTCGATAGAGCAAATTTCATTCTCTAATAGTTGACTTGAAAACCGTCATTATGACATACAATTCGCAAATTTTGCTGTTATCACATTACAAGTCTCTGCAATATTTACAAGAAGTTCGTTCCGCGGCAGCGTTGCTATTTTCTGCGTGTTTAATTAATTGATTCATTCAGTCACGTATCGTGCATCGATCTTATGTACAATATATAAGTGCAAGAAACATCAGTTTTGCCGCGAATAATTTAAGCCTACATAATAATCCAAATAGAGATGAAACCTCAAATTAAAAATACGTAAAATTAAACGCAAAAAAGTTTCAATTCTTAACCGTACAAAAGCGCATTTTTGTTTCACGATTTTATTTAAAAATTTTTGTTTATACTGATGTTCGATACTGATTAAGTTACTTAAAGAATCTACACATCGACAGAGGCCGATTAAGAACTAAACAAAAAATACAGTTCTTTTTATCCGATGGAGTTTCTTTTTCAGGCTTTGGTCAATTGCAGTCGATCTTTTAATTTTAGTGCATTTAGTACATATTTTATAGCTCCATCGCGATCTTTTTAGGTAATTTGTGCTTTGTTCGTTCTCACGGTATTCAGACAGTGAAAGAAAATACCTTCTCAAGTCAGCCTTCTCCAGGCGACAATCCTATCCTTGTAGAATAGGCAATTTTCTAAGGAAAAACAAGCGAAAGCTTTTTGAGTATGATTATAAAACAGACTCTATCTGCTTAATTTCTTTTTCGGGTGGGTCCACTGGTGAAGGAGCAGTCTCCACAATTTCTGGAATATCGTCTTCATTTTCTTCTTCGATATCCTCGTCAATTGGTGTTAATTGATCTAGTACCAAAGGCTGTGTCTGAAAATTAAATCTCGAATTCAGTATCTATCTTTTCAATTCAAAAATCTCTCTTTACATCTGTTATTTTATTTTCTTTTTTTCCTATGAAATAAATTTAATATTTATTATTTAAATTACCTGTGGTGTAATGCAAGTTTTCATCATGGGAGCCATGAAACTAGTAATGGTACTAAGAAGGAAAAGAAATCCTGCCATATAAAACGTTACACTATAGCTTCCTGTCGCATCATTAATAGCACCAGCAATTGGTGGTCCTATCATTGCAGCTGCTCCTCTGAATAAAATCAGTAGCCCGAAAGCATTTGTTAATTTATCCAGACCCAAAAGATCCACCAGGATGATTGACGTCAGTGAAATATATCCCGCTATAAAGTAAAATGGTTATTAATTAAATTTTTTAATTCTAATTTTATTTAAGGTGTTTTGTAACTTTTTTAGGCCTAAAATAGAACGTTTTTAAAAAAATTCTTGCTTATAAGTTTTAAGTTGTAATTAATCAAAAGTGTCTACATCTTATTATGTATGTCAAGAACTATTAAAAAGAAATTTGCGATCTTGAAAAAACCACTCAAAAGTGCAAAAAATGGCAAGCTTTTGAAATCAAAAATCTGAAAAAACACATTTTTTTAACTTAATCATTCACAAAAAATTTAAAATAACATATTATTAGAAAGGTTTAGGACCTTCAAAAACATCCAAAGAATCGAATGCAATAAGAAATTTTGAAATTGGTCAAATAGTTTTTGAGTCAAACAAAAGTAACCAAATCAGCATAAAACTTGTTACTCGAGGGTTTTTAGGGTCGCTAATTACGAATACGATGTCAGATTTCAAAAATTCGAAATGGCAAATCCAATATGGCGGACAAAAGAATATTTAATTTAGACGAATTTGCTTAAAATTCGTTACGTCTACTCCATAGACTTATTTATGTATTTTGTTAAATAACTTAAGTTTATGAACAAATAACGATCTAATATTTTAACAACATATTCTTGACATATTTTCCTGTAGAAAAAAGAAAAAACTTGATTTTTTTTAACCAAAAAAGTTACAAAATTCCTTAATGGAGAAGTATTCTTTATCACAGGCTTCACAGTGACAATGAAAAATATTTTAGGGGAAATAGGAGACTAAATATATAAAAATTAGGGACTTTTAGGGCACTTTAATAAGTTAATAAATAAAGATAAATAAATTTGATATTATCCTAATAAATTTGGAACACAAAAAACTTTTTTAGTCCAAATTTTAAAAGAGTTACGATATTTCTTCTAATTTAAATTCTAATAAATTATTAACTTCTATGATAAAAAAAAGTTTATTTATAGTATGCGTACATAAAACAATAAGACTGCATAGTCAGAATTGTGGGATTAATTATTATGAAATAAATAAAAACATCTTTAAACGTAAAAAGTATGAAAATTAAATTTCTTTTTCTTATTTCTTAAAAGCTAAACAATTCTCAAAATAATGATAATTTGAATGTAATAAAATTTGAATAGTTTGAAATTCTGATAGAATCAAATAATATTTTAAAAGATAAAATAAAAAAAGAGAAAAGAAAAGAAAGTAATATATTGACAAATGGGAAAAAATCTTCAAAGAAAAGTTTAACAAGCTATAAGAAAATTAGAACAAATATAAAAATTAATATTTATAATTTATGAAAAGGTAAATACATTTTCAAGAAAATGACAAAATGTAAAGAAAATTGAATAAATTTACATTTGAAACGAGTTAATCTAAAAATAATAAGAGAAATGAAAAAACAAACTGTACTTCCTTCCCCCCTTAAATTATCAAATTAAATAAAGAAAATAAAAAAAAAATTAATAAATTTTTCGTAATGTTATAAAACCAAAATTATATAAAATAACCTGAAATAAAGTGATTAGCATTAAGAAATTGTATAAAAATACAAAAAAAAAAAATATATAATATTTGTATATCGGAAAGATTTAAATTAAGGTGGTTCTCTCCACTGACATAACCTCAAAACTAAAAAATGACTGCTCTCAACAAATATAACTATTATTAAAATTAACTTTACGACATTTTGAAAGTTCCAGTTGTACATTTTCCAGAAAAAATAGGTTTAGATCAAATTTGTTATCAAATAGTAATTATTTAGCATTTTATGTTTTTTCTTTAAATTTAATTAACAACTGCAATTTTAATCAAATTTTAATAAATAATAGCTCATTTTTCACGTTGAAAAATACTCTACAGTGTTATTTGTTGGGTTTTATTAAATAGTAATTTGTTAAAAGTTATAAAACAAATAAAATTTGTTGTTTACGTATTTTTTAAACAGAATATTATTTAACAAAATCTATCAAATAAAATTGTAGATAATGTTTCAACGACATAAATGAGCTATCATTTGTCAGAATTGAATGAAAATTACAGATTGTAAATATATTTAAAGAAAAAAACATAGAATATTAAATAGTTATTATTTGACAACAAATTTTAGCTCAACCTAATTTTTTCTGGAAAATGGATCTTTTAAAGTTTGGCGAAATTAATTTTAATTATAGTTTTATTTGATAGAAAAAGTCATTTGTTAGTTTGAGGTTATACGTCAATGGAAGAAACCTTCTTAAATTAAATTTTTTGTTAATAAAAAGTTTGTTTTAAAAAAAATTCAGTTATTTAAAAAATAAAACTTATTTAAAGTCGATTGACAACAAATTGGATAAAAAGAAAAATCTATCTAATAAAATTTTAAATAAATGGAGAGGACCTGCTTAAGTTAAAATGAATCAAAAAATAATGAATTTTTGAATATTTTAACTGTTAAATTTTGAAATAATTGTAATTTAAAACTTTGAATAAATTGAAGTTTGGGATCAAAAGTTTTTTAAAGTCCTTTTTTTTTACAAATTCTCAGTTTTCGTTGAAAATAGGGGATATTAGGGACATATTTTCAAAATTGGGGACTTTTAGGGGAAATAGTTGTGAAGCCTGTTATCATAAAAACGAGGCGCATGAATATTTCCCAAATTCTATTTAACGAAAAAAACATTTAACCGAGAGACAACTTGCCGAATATTATCAAATTCTAATTTCTATTGATATCCAATTTTCCATCTAAGTAAATCATAATGAAATGCGGAGATTCGGTCAAATAGGCATTCTGTCGTTTAAAACTCGACTCATTTAAAATTCGGTTAAATGAGGATTTCGCTAAATTAATATTCCATATTCTATTAACTGAAAATTATGTTAAACATGAATTCAATGACCCAAAAATTCTGTTCAGAATTCAGCTTAGTTATCATTTGACTGAAAGCAAGTTCTGTAAAATAAAAATTCTGTTAAAAGAAAATTGTATCTAATGAAATTCAGTAAAATGGAAAATCTAACCAATGAATTTGAGATCTTATTACTGCGTATCTCAAATTTCATTTACTCCCAATATAGACTAATCCCAATTCCAATCGTTTAAAATTTTAATTAATCCAGACATCAGTTTATTCAATTTTCAATCTGCCCAAATTTTAATCGATTCAAGTTTCAATTCATCTGGATTTTAATTGCTCCAAACTTGAATTTTCTGATTCCCCGTATTGCTAGACATTCTTTAACGAAATTTTCCATTACATGGAATTTCTGTGAAATAAAAATTGGGAAATATTTATGCGCTCTATATTAAAATCTAGACAAAGTGTGTTCTTACATATCGCAAGTCCAAAGAAGACACTAGCAGCGACATATGCACCATAGGAGTTACAGAGTGGTGTCGCGGCCAATGAAAAGGAACAAACTATTAAGCAGACATTATTAAGCAATAAAGAATTCACTTGAGGGAAATCTGCTATGTATCCACAAGCAATACGTCCAATGATATTTGTAATTCCAATTACAGAGAGCAAAAACGTTGCCAGGTTCGTCTCAATTCCCTAAAAAAGAGAATATCTATTAGCTGCTATTAGCCATGATTTAAAAAATATATAAAGTAGGTAATTTTACTACTTTTTAAAAAAGTTTTCACACTCACATCATTCTCGGCAGCTCGAGGAAGATAAACAAAAGGAATGTACGTGGCAGCCATTCCAAAAACGTTACTGATCCCAATCATTAGAAAAACTGGATTTTTCAATAGAGTCATGTCCAACATCGTGCCTAAAGCTTCTTTGAAAGAGTTTGGTAAAACGAGGCAAGGACACAGTGGTTCTAAAAATTTTAAATTTAGAAATAAACAAAAATCTAGTTTTGAGAAATTTTAGATTTCGCTGCATTTAAAAGAACAATACATACGTTGAGGGCCTTTTTCGAAATCACCATCTCGAGCATCTCCTCGCATCGATTTAGAGAGAGAAATAACACTCTGCCGATAATTCGTAAGAGATTTTTGACTTTGATACTCTGGTAAATTAACTACACTACCACTATAAAAAATATCTTTGCGAGACAAAGGTCGAACTATCATAGGCTTCTCTTTCGGGATACCCTGTCTCAAACTCGACTTGCTTGTCGTGAAAGTTATGCTCTCTCCATCCTGAAAAAAATATTAATTATGTTACAAATTCGAAACTCATCTTTTTCTCATAACAAATTTCTAGCAAAACTCACATCTAATTCTGTGTTGTTGTTTCGAGACCCCAACATGCTGCTAACTGAAAGTCTCAGGTGTAGGCTCTTCCTGATATCTCCATTCGAATTCAATGTGGATCTCGAATTCTTAATTGCGCTAAGACTCGGCTTGTATCTTTCGCCCGTGCTGGTTTTTCGAATCCTGTCAAAAAATGGCACAGATCCATTTTTCGGTAAGCCCTGGACATGAGTCGTGAAAGCTGGTTGCGAAGCATTTCGTGGAATAACTGTTTTATTGAATTCGTCTGGCTTGTCCAAAACATCCTTCGTTTCTTTGGTATCATCTATGGCTTTTTTACTTTTTGATTTGGTAGACGAAGCTTTCAAATCCATACTTCCACTGTTACTCGTTGCCCCACTAGAAGAGTGCTCCTGCACTTTTACCTCCGAAATTGTAGGAAGGGTCGGCACAGTTGGTACTGGAGTCAGCGGAGTTCCTTTTATAATGTGAGTATCAATTAATACAATCAACATGTTCTTTTCTCCAATAAATGCTTGTTCCCTCAAATTCTTATTTACAAATTGTAGGCTAAATCCATTTCAAATCATGTTACAAGTTAAGGAAGTTCTCGCCATTGACATAACTTCAAAAAATGTATTTTCCGCCAAAATAAAAATGTTTTTAAAATTAATTTCACTAAATTTTGAAAAATCCAAATGTACAGTTTTTAGAAAAAGTTAGGTTGAACCAAAATTCGTCAAATAATCGGGGATGTTATTGATTTAAATTATTCTCCGGATGTCTAATACTGTATGTAAAAATTCGCAAACCATAAAAAAAATCCTGAAATTTGTGAATAAATTTTGAAAATTTCAATATTTCATTCTTTATAAAGTTTAAAAAATTGTGCATATACAGGTGATCAAAATACCTATGATGTAAAAATTTTTGGTATGAAGATAGCAAAAAATAGTATTAAATTTTTATGTCTTTAAATAATTATAATTTAAATCAATTCCAAACGTCAATTAACTCATATTTCAATTTATTCAAATTTTTAAATTTCAATTAATTTAAATGCATATTAAATAACGCATAATAATTAACAATTAAATAAATTTTACTATTTTCCATATTCACAATAATCCTTTTTTTAATTCTTACAAGATTTCTAAAAGATGTTTCTTTTCGAAACTGTTTAATTTTTATCTTACAATTTCTTATTTTTACAAAATTTTTAGATTCAGTTTCTTTTTTACTTTTGATATTTCTTTTTGTGTTTGTCTATTTACTTCAGGATTTTCTTGAATTTTATTATAAAAATATTCACTAAATTTTTTATTTCGTTGATTTTCCTAATTATTTCGTTAATTTTAAAAATAAATATACTCATTTTTTTGTAAATTTATTCAATTTGTTTTCATATCTTGTCTATTTTCTGTAAACTAACTTATTTTTTCATAAACTTTATAGATTTTCTATATTTTTCTAAATTTATTATTGAACTTGTATTAAGTATAATAATATAAAAATATTTTTGGTTCAATTTTCCTAAACTTTTTTATTTTTAAAGAATTTTTAAATTTCATTTGTGGAAATTTTATTTATCTTTATGTACATTTTTTATTTTATTTTCATTAATTCTAATTTTAAGTAGATTTTTACCAAATTTGATTATTTTTTATACTTTTTACATTTGTTTACAGTCTGTTAGATTAAAAAAAAAAACATTTCTCCATTTTCTAACTATTTATTTAATTTTCTAGTTGTTTCACAATTTTTTAGTTCTTTCTTGCGTTTTAATTAATTTTTTATTTTTTGTCATCATTTTTCTATTTCTTAGAAAAATTTTTCCTTTTTTTAAATAGTTTAGTTTTTATCTTATAAATACGGATTTTTAAAAAAATTTATTCGGTGTTTTTATCTACATTTTGTTAATTTCTCAATTTTCTACTTTTTTGAAAACTTATTTTATTTTATTTTATATTATGTAAATTTAATCTTGTACTAAATATTCTTATTTTAAAATTTCTTCTATTTCATAAAATATTTTTTTTTATTTTCCAAAATGTCATTCATTCTTTTTTTCTTCAATTTGTAAAATAGTTTTTTAGTTTTTCTAATTTTAAAATGTTGTTCTCTTTAGTAATAAATTTTAACTTTTTTTTTAATTTAAAAAAAATACCCGTAAATAGTTGAGTTTTTTTAAAAAGAATTTCTACTTTTTTACATATTTTTATATCACTGTTTTATTTTTGTGTGTTTTTTTTTTTAATTTTTCTATATTTAATAATTGCAATGACTTTTTTTTTATTTAAAAGAATTTTCTTATTTTTTTAATAGTTATTATTATTATAATTATTATTTATTATTTTTTTAATTGTTGTTTGCTTATCTTTTTACATTTTTATGTTTTTTTTACAATTTATTTTTTTTTCGTTGCATTTTACCTAATTTTCTTAATTTTGCGATTAATATTTCTATTTGAAGATATTTTTTGAAATTTTCTCATTTATTTGTCATAATTTGTTTGATTTTAATAAATGTTTTATTCTAGATTATTATTTCTTATTAAATGTTCTCAGTTTAACAAATAAACTACTCATAAATAAACATTTTAAAATTTTATATACTGATTTTATATATTCACAAAAAAATCCAATTAAAATAAAAAGTCAGATTTTTTTTAAAAAATTCATTATTTTTATTATACCTGCAAATAATAATTATTCAAAATTTTGTGTTTTTTCTTTAAATTTAGTGAAAGTTTGTCATTTTCATCCAATTTTGATAAATAGTAGCTCATTTTTCTCGTTGAAACATTCTCTACAATTTTATTTGTTAGATTTTGTTAATAGAATTTTATTCCAAAGTTATAAAATTTGTTTTTAAAATATTCTTTAAGCAAACCATTATGTAACAAATTTCAACAAATAAAATTGTAGAGAATGTTTCAAGGAAAAAAATGAGCTATTTGTTAATTTTGGATAGAAATTAAAAACTTTCACTAGATTTTAAAGAAAAAATACAAAAATAATAATTATTTAACAACAAATTTTGACTCAACCGAATTTTCCTTAAAAAACAAAAATTAATTCTTTCAAAATTTGGTGAAATTAATTTTAATATTTTTATTTGGGGTGAAAAACCACTTTCTAGTTTGAGGTTATGTCAATGGAGAGAACTTCCTTAAGTTCATTGTAACAATTTCGTTAAATTTTTAATTTTTAAATTCGTAAATATAGAATTGTGGAAAGAATAATTACTGGACTAGAATCACTGTTTAATTCAAAATTAAGTTAATTTTCTTACCAGGCACTAATTGGTCTAAGTTGAAACTTGAGTGTACACCAGGGTCAATGTTAATTGGCATTTTCATTCTCTTTTCCATGGATCCATCGGGAAGTTGAACCATAAAGTAAGATCCTCCGATACTTCCACGTTCCATTTGAAACCGCTTTTCTTCTGCCATTCTTTGGAGCAGAGGTTTTACAGAAGAAGGTTTAGCATATTCCAGAGGTCTCATTAATGCTCCAAAAACCTATGAGAAAATCAACTATAAGTCCAAAAAAACAAACACCTCTTTCAAGTTTAATTCTTCGATCATTGCAATTATTATTCTTACCACACAATTAAGTATAAGGCCAGCTAAAATTAAATTTGCTCCTTGCCATTTGTATTCCTGCAGCAGAATCTCTGCAAGGGACGGAAAAAAAACAGTTCCGAATCCCGATCCACAAACAGCTATTCCCGTGGCCAACGATCTCTTAGTTTCAAAGTAATATCCTACACAAACTACAGCTGGCAAATAAATGAGACCGAAACCAATACCTAGAAAAAAGTTTATAATTAATAAATTGTTATGAAATTTGATAACATTTTTAATTACGGTTTAATAACGTTTTTCATTAAATAAGCAGGCATCAGACTCAATTTTAAAAGAAAACAAAAATTTGGAAATTTACTAAGTGTTACAAAAATAATAATTCATGAAATCAACTACAATGATTTGCGTGGAAATTTAAAAAAAATCGTGACTAATATTTTTAAATTATTAAAAATTTTGAAAACTAATTTAAAAATCAAGGAAAAAGTAGAAATTGAACTGAAATTTTAAAAAGATCAGAAGGTCTTGAATAAACTAAATTAATTTGAGTAAAAATAAGAAATTAAAAAAAAAAAGTTTATAATTTGTAAATAAAGAGGCTTGTATTAAATAAGAAATAATAATAACGATTTTCATTAAATAAGCAGGCCTCGGACTCAATTCTGAAAGAGAGACAAAATTTTTGAAATTTACTAAATGTTACAAAAATACTTAATAATTTATTAAATAAACTACAAAAATTTGCGTGTAAATTTAAAAAAAATCGTGACTAATATTTTTAAATTATTAAAAATTTTGAAAACTAATTTAAAAATCAAGGAAAAAGTAGAAATTTAACTGAAATTTTAAAAAGATCAGAAGGTCTTGAATAAACTAAATTAATTTGAGTAAAAATAAGAAACTTCGAAAAGAGTCTTTATAATTTGTAAATAAATAGTACTTATTAGTAGACTTTTATTTAAAATAGCAGCTAAATAGTTGCGTTAGTTGAAAAAAAAAATAGCAAAAGCTTGAGTCCGAGGCTTGCATTAAATAAGAAATAATAATTTGAAAAATGAAACTTACCTCCTAATACTCCATAAGTTAGAATTAGCATATTGATGGAGCTTGAAAAAATTGACAGGACAAATGCAACAGCACCAATACAACTACCAGCTATACACACATTTCTACAACCATACTTATTAGTTAAAGCGCTGACAATAGGACCTGAAAAAGAAAAAAGAAATATTTTTAAAATAAAATTCAATAATTGGAGATAATTTTTATGATTGTAAATTCTCGGTTATTTATCGTTTTTTCTCCCGGGTCGATTGTTTGTATTTCCGATCACATTTTTGGGAATAATTTAACAGTATTATTATTATTATTACATTTGAAATTTAAAAGTATCTTTGAATTGTTAGAGATCTTATAATAACAATAATAATTGTAAGCTACAATTTATGTTCATGGCATAAGAAAAAATTTAATTTTTATATGAATCTTTAAGAAATGTTTAGAACAGCTAAGAAAAAAAACGCATGAATAAGTTCTAATATTCATTAGAGTCTTTATTTAAAATTTTATTAGATAGATTTTTCTTTTTATCCAATTTGTTTTAATGGACTTTAAATAAGTCTAAAATTTTAGATAAAACTGAATTTTTTTTAAAACAAACTTTTTATTAAACAAAAATTTTAATTTAGGAAGGTTCTTTCCTTTGACATAAACTCAAACTAAAAAATGACTTTCCTCATCAAATAAAACTATTATTAAAATTAATTTCACCAAACTTTGAAAGATCCAATTGTACATTTTCCAGAAAAAATTAAGTTGAGCTAAATTTTGTTGTCAAATAATAACTATTTAATTTCATATTTTATTTTTTTGAAGCTAAAACAAATTTACTTTATTTTTAATTTACAAAATTAATGTTTTTATTAAACTATTTAGCTAATATTAAATTTATTAACAATCTTTTTAGTACTATACTTATAAACATTATTTATAATTTCATTTAAATTTAATCATCTTTTAATTATTTTAATATCATTAGAAATCTTAATATTATTTTTATTAATAATTTTATATTTTTTTATGTTTTTTTCTTTTAATCTAGTTAAACCCTGTAATTTTCATCCAATTTCAACTAATAACTCATTTTTCTCGTTGAAACATTCTCTATAATTTTATTTGTTAGATTTTCTTAAATAATATTCTGTTTAAAAAATACGTAAAGAACAACTTTTATTTGTTTAATAGCTTTTAAACAGATTATTATTTAACAAAATCCAATAAATCAAATTGAAGAGAGTGTTTCAACAAGAAAATTGGGCTATCATTAGTTAAAATTGGATGAAAATAACAGATTTTAACTAGATTTCAGAAAAAAACATAAAATATTAAATTATTATTATTTGACAACAAATTTTAGCTAAACCTAATTTTTTCTATACAAAATTGTACAACTAAATCTTTCAAAATTTGTTGAAATTAATTTGAATAATATGTTTATTTGGGGTGAAAAACGACTTAATCTTAAGTCAGTCGAATTTTGAAATTTCAGAATTTCTACTTGCTCGAATCTTTATTAACCCGAATTTTTAATTACTTACTTAGTAAAATTCTGAAAACGCCGAATTTTCATTTTTTCGAAATTCCAAATGGCTAAACAAGTATTCGCCAGAAAGATTTTGATCAATTTGAAAATTGAAAAAAAAATTCTCAAGAAAATTGTGATTAATCAATTTTAAAATTAATCTGTCAGGTGTTTGTCCAGTCATTTTTAATTCCAGGCAAATCCAAATTCGGTCCAAATTAGGAATTCTATTTAATATAAACTCGTGCAAATAAAATTTATGACAGATGAAAATTCGGTGAAATAGAATTTCTGAAATTTAAAAATTCACTTAAATTGGAATTCTTTTAAACAAAAAGTATAAAAAAAACTGTACGAATTGAAAATTCTATTGAATATGAATTCATCCACCTAAAACTTATGTCAAGTAAAAATCATTTCAAAAAATGATATTTCCGTTAAAATAAAATTCTATCTAATCAAATTCCGTCAAAATAAAATAATATCTAATGCATTTTAGAACTTATTCACGCTTTTCAAGAAATTTCCGGTTTTTCCATAATTGGATTTTCAACATTCTGAATTGAATTGTTTTCTAAATTATACAACTTTTAATTTAAGATTAATTAATTTTCGATTAGTTGACAATTTTATCGTTCGTGCAGGATTCCAAGGTATTTTCCGGTTTGGAGTTTCTTTTCTAGTTTATTCTCGACTCGTATTTCATGATACTCTTAAATTACCTGCGCTAAGGTACACGCCAGATAAAAGAGATCCAACCCATGCTGTTGTTGCTTGGCTTTCATTAAAATGCTTAGCAAAAGGTTGGTGAAATTTGCCGAATGTGTACGCTATTCCATCCACTATCATGTTACACATAAATGATGCAAAAACCACGACCCAACCATAGCCACCGTCTGGTGGTGGTGGTATGTCATGATAGTCACATAATGACACATCATCCTCAGGCGATGTTTCATCGGCTCCTCCATCCCCTGTCAATTTTGCTTGTTCTTCTACTGAGTACTCGCTTTCCGTCTAAAAATAAATAGAGTAATTAATAATAAAATTCCTGACATAAATTAATTATTCTGTAAAGAATTAAAATATTTCTATTTTATCTTAATTATTCTCAACCTCTTGGATCGAGAATATTTTTTCCAAGATCGAGAATAATTATTCTAGGATCAAGAATGATTATTCCTGAATTATGAATTCTTATCCTTAATTAAAAAATATCTTATTGAAATTATTCCGGTTCCAGGGATATTTATACTTGGATCAAAAATAAATTATTCTTTATCCGAAATAAATGAAAATAGACTAGAAATTGAACAAAAGTGTTAAAAATTGTTTTAAAAATTAATTTGGTCTTTTAAATTAATGTCGAAATTATTAAAGCAAGTAAAAATGAGAAAATAATTTTTAAAATAAATTCCTTGCAGATATAAAGGAATAATTAAAAATATTTTTAAAATTACCTCAGATTTAAAAAATACTTTAAAATTGAAAAAAGAATTAGAAAGAAAATCATTCAGACTGAAAATAATTTTTAAATCTATTTTTTATCATTACTTTCAATTTATGACTAAAAAATAGAAATCCCAGTTCTTGTAGATTTCCATATATTTCTAAAATTCTAAACATTCAATTAAAAGAAAATATTTTTAAATTTTCTTAAATTCCTATTTTATTGTAAAATATTGTTTTAAGGATCGAAGAATAAATCATTAATTCAATCAATTTTTAATTAACTATTTTAATTTCAATTTTAGTCTAAAATTTGAAAAATAATTAGATCTAGACATAGAATTTTGTTTTTTGATCGTCGAAAACTTCAGGGATTATTTTTGTATTATCTTCTGAATTTTAATTCAACTGAGAAAACATTTTGACAATTTTAGAAAATTTTCTAATCTTGTGCAAATTAATATCGTTACAAGTATGAGTTATAAGTTGACTCTCTAAGCCTACTTGGATATGATGAGCAGTTCACCTTGATTGAAAAAGCAAGAAAATCATGTTTTTGTTTATTCCAGTTGTCGATAGGTTTCTTTTACTTAAAAAAAATATTTAAAATACTTCATACAATGGTAAATTAGCTTTTCTGAATTACAAACTGAATTACAACTAAAATGCATAGGTATTTCAGTTACTCAATGCAGAAAAAACTATTTAAATACGTGAAAAAAAACTCTCGTTTTAACGAGCTTATTCAGTTAATTAATCAGTAACCGTCAGTAACTAGCTTTTTTTAAATTCAACGCATAATACCTTGAGTTGCATAAGTTTTAAAATTGAAAACAATGTCAATTCAACAAAACAGTTTTTAAAAAAACAAAAAGTGGTTTTTGTAATTTTCAAAGAAAATACTTATTTAAAAATCTAGAAAATGGATTTTTTTATTCAAAGACATTTTTTTAAATCAATACTTTTGTTTCAATATTCTTGAATGCTAAATTTCGAAAATATTTGGAAATCTTTAAGATCAATATTTTATTTTTGTTCCTCTAAAAATAACCGAAAATCTTGGTTTAAACATTCTATAATTCCGTTTGCGATGAAATGTTTATGAATCATGTTTAATTTGGTTGTCGATAATTCTAAAACACACGACTAGTTTTATCCGAAGATAACACAAATGCACTTATTTTTATATTCTAAATAGCATTTCTCAAGTTCATAACATTCAATTGTGATTGGAATTTTTAAACTCTTTCAGAAACTAAATATATATAATATTTCGTTTCTTATTTTTTATAGATATTAAAAAAACCTTCCATTCCTAAGTTAATCAATCTCAAAAAGTTTAAAATTGTTTTACAAAAATATGCTTATTTTATTTTATTAACATTGAAAATAACTGTAGTATAAATAAAACAAAAAGCCAGCTTATACTCTGCAAATCTACGTCAACATTTTCATTCGAGTATAAGCTTAGTGAATCATAAATTCAACAAAGTGCAGAAACGCACAAACGTGAGCATATAAAACCTCGTGCAATAATGCACGGGAAATCCTTGAATGCAATGACCTTAAAAAATAATTCAATTCTTTGTTCGATTTAATCAGAATTAAATTACGGCATGTCAAAGACCATGCCAAGTTTTTCTTTTTTTTTTTTTAATAGAAATAAGAAAATCAAACGAAACAGAAAATATCCTCTAGATTGAACACGTGCTTAGACTTAATTATAAAGTTTAGGAATTAAGCCAAAGACACGATCAATGACCTCGTCAATTATTCTGCATCACAAACAATCGTGGGTGATTTCATGACTCGGCCAAAAAAAAAAAACAAGATCAGAAGGCGTATCAAATCAGCTGACTTGTCAGACACAATTTTGACATATCAACGGCACCATACGAATGAAAACAAGTCTTAGTGAATTTGTTGTTTTCGACCTTGTTTATACATTTGACCCATATACAAATCACCTACACAACACAATTATTCACGCCTCTCCATCCAATTTACGCGTCAGTTACTAATTAACAAATCTAGGAAATCCAAGTAGATATAATTCTAACCTCTAAATTAACCTACAACTTTGCATTTAAGGCAATTGGGAAAAAAACAAATTAATAAAATTCATCTTTCTCTTCGTTTAACAACCTCTTTAAAAAGTAATTTACGTTTCATTCCAGTTTTTTCATTTTGGAGCACAATCTAAAGGCCCTGACTGAAACAAGTGAATGGAGATTCTGAACTGTCAAGGCTGGTCACGTGTTGTCGTCTCACGTGTTTTACCAAAAACGTGTTTTATTTGGGAACATGTCCTGAAGACGAATTGTTTTGTTTTGGACCTACCGTGCTGATTTTTCGGACTCTGCGAGAGCCGTACTGGCTGTACTGCGACTTGTTGAGCGACACTCTTGACATTATGCTGCTTCACACTTTATTTTCTTTCGAAGAATATCTATTAATACGCGGTGAGCCACTGCCCGTAAAGCGTTTCGAAACGAATTGAATCAAGAGCTCTAAAAAGACTCGTCATAGTCTGCAGCCATGGTTTCTTTATCCAAGGAGTCGTTTTGTCGTCGCCCCCTAGATTCAATTTGCCATAATGCACTGGATCACTTTGTACTTCTACTCGGTGCAGCCTTTCCCCTGTCACTCCTGCAATTCACCAGCCTTTAAAGCTTTAAACAATCGAGTCACACAACGCCATGAGCCACAAGGTTCGATAACCGAGGCGCGAACTGTCATGATATACACGTCGCTTATTTCCCTTCCTGTGGGAGAGAAAACGACCACTTCTATTTATATTACCTCTTTATTCCCCCAGCATTTTACTCTTTATATTCTTAATTCCAATTACATACTTTTCCCCTTGGAATCTCGGAAAACTGAAGGTAGTCTTGAACCGACATTCTCTGGACTCACTATTTGTTGCTCCATTCAGAACGCATTTCTCATTGTTGCACCAAGTTGCATTATTATGTGTCTTGATTATTAACATATTTTATTAAACTTGTTTTTTGCATTGTAAGTAACATTCTTTGCGACATTATATCTCGACACAGTTTTTTGTCAAATAACTATATGATAATTAGATTATTGTTTCAAGACGTTTTTGAGGTTAGGTTGCTTCGTAGGCTGTTTTAGTGTTTTTTTTTTTCGAAATTAATATAAACTGAATTGACTAGTAAATAAAAGGCATATCAAAACTCAGCTCTCGATAAAAGTGCAGTTCCTGCGACTGTAGCTGCATCACTACTAAAGATATATTCATTCTTGAAAGAAGCTATGAGGCGTCACGCCCCCACTCTTTGTGACGAACATGACGAACCCTCTATTCAAAATTACTCAAAATCAATATAGGCTTGTGAAAAAAGAACAAAGAGTTAAAAAATGTGGTAAAAATTCCACAAGTTTCCCTTAGTTTTTCAAGATTTTCCTTGTCCCGTTTTAATTTTTCCTTCTTTCCATTTAATCTTTGTTTAATTTTAATAATTTTAACTCAATATAAGTTGAACGACCCCCAAACGCTAAATAATTAAAATTTTTAATTCATCCAAACAGTATAAAAATTAATTGTCAAACATCAAATTTCTTTCGGTCAAACGATCAATTTATTTACATATAAAGAGTCATGAAAGGAACTCTATTTGTGCGGACAAGACTTGATGTTTGACAATTAAAAAATTTACGATCAAAAAAATTTATTTGAAAATTATCTTTGATAATTTTCTGTTTGGAAAAGTATAAAAATTAATTAATTTGCTTGTTAATTAATTATATCTGTAATTTTTTTTATTAATCTATCTTTTATAATTTTTTTACTGTTTTCACTTTTAATTCTTTATTTTCATTTGTTTATTTTTTATTAGAAACAAATAATATTGTAATTTCTATCCATCTTTAATTCATGTTTAAAAAATTTAAATTTTCATTTAAATGCTCTTCACTTAAATTTTTTAGATGTTTCCTTATCTATTTTAGTATTTAAAGACTTTTCTGTCCTTTCAAAGTAATTTCTTAAAAATCACCACATTTTTTGAATAATTACGTTAAGTTTTTTAATTTTAAAAGATTTTTTCTGTTCTTTTGTAAAGCCTTTTTATTTATTTTTTTCACATTATTTGTTCTCTCTAAATCTGAATTATTGGTTTTCTACTAATGAATTAGCCATAAATTGATTACTATTAAATAGTGAAAAATTTCACTATTTTTTTTTAGTAGAAAACTACTAATTTTAAAGTGAAATATCTATTAATTGCAATAGCGAATGTTTACTTTTTAAATTAGTAGATATTTCCATTTCAAATTAGTAGTTTTCTTCTATTAATTAGTAGGTAGTTTTCTATTAAATATTAGTGAATTTTTTCACTATTTAATTGTAACTGATTTCTCGCTAATTCATTAGTAGAAAATCACTAATTCAGATTTAGAGAGTTAGTACATTTTATCCAATTTTCTTAGTTCTCCGTTTGTTTACAATTTTTTACATAATTTTCACAGAATATTCAAATTTTTTAATGATTTATTAGAATTTTAAATTTGTTTGTTGTTATATACATTTTTTAAATTTTATAAAACCTTGTTTCCTTTGTTATTTGTAAATTTTATTTATTTCATCATTATACTGGTTACAATACCTATTGCCCTTTAGTATTTTCTTTATTTATTTTAAAACCTCTTCAAAAATTAAATAATAATAATCTCCGTAAACTCCTGAAGTTAATTACTATTTATATTTATTCATTTTTTTCTGTCCACGTTTTAAAACTTGAAAGTGAAGTTGGTTAGTATTTATATATTCATCTTTTTCTGTCCACGTTTTAAAATCCAGAGTGAAGTTAGTTCCTGTTTTTTTTTTATTAATTTTGATTCTCTTTTTTTAAAAAAACTTTAAAACTTTTTTAGTTTACAGACAAAATATGCAGATGAGTTAGCCTTAATGACGAGATATTGATTATAAATAATACTAATTTATAAATTAAACAATTATATGAATTTTAATAATAATTTAGACTAATTTAAAGTGTTGAATAGTCGGATTTATTAAAAATTCAAATTATGTTATTTTACTTTGTTGGAAAAAATTCAAATTAAAAAACTAAATACATTCAATTATTTTTGTCATTTTTAAAGCACTTTTGTCAACTCTAAAGTATTATTGTGCCAATTTACAAGTATCTGAGCGATTCTGAATTTAATTTTTTCAAATATCAAGTCTTTAAATTATTGTCATGAATATTTAAATTTATTACACAAGTTTTTATTTACTTCTATCATTTTTCAATTATTTTCTCAACATTTTAATTATTCTTTTCTATCTTTGAATTACTGACAGGAATATTTAAATTTTCAACGCCAGTTTCTATTCTACTTTTGTTAATTTTCAATAATTTTCTTCAAATTTTAATTACTTTTGTCATTATTCAAGTATTTTTGTCATTTTACGATTATTTTCTTCATATTTCTATTATTTTTTCAATTTTAGAATTATTTTCTACAAATTTCAATTATTATTTTATTCAAATTATAGAATGCAACCTATTAATATTTAATATAGACATTATTATTGTTATATAAAATTTTAATTTTATTGTTGTAATATCTTTTTTAAATTTTATATTCTAATGGAATTTTGTCCGTAAATAAATAAATAAAATCAATGTTTTTTATTGCCATGAATTTTTAAATTTATTATATTAGTTTTCAATTATTTTCTACAAATTTCAATCCTTTTCTTTATTATTTTTATTATTGTCATGAGTTTATTAAATTTGTACATTGTTTTTCAAATAATTTCAACAAATTTCAATTATTTTCTTCAAACTTCAATTATTCTCTATACATTTTTTAATATATATACACCAGCTTTCAATTATTTATGTCATTATTCATTCAGTTTCTTAAGATTTCAATTGTTTGGTCAATTTTTCAAGTATTGTCTTTACAATTTTAATTTTATGCACCAGTTATCAATTAAATTTTCAAATTACAATTATTTTTGTTATTGTTCAATTATCTTCTTGTAATTTCAATTATTTTTTAAACTTTTCAATTATTTTTTTTCTAAATTTCAATTGTGTTCTTCAATCTTCAAATTAATGTCAGGAATACCAAATTTTTTACACAAGTTCAAATCACTTCCGTTATTTTTCAATTATTTTATTCACATTTCAATTCCTGTTGTCAAAAATCAATTATTTTTGTTATTTTCCACTTTTTTTTTCATATTTTTGTTATTTTGGCCATTTTAGAATTATTTTTTACAAATTGCAATTATTTTTATTCAATTTTTTTTACTGTTATGAACTTTTAAATTTCTTACACCTGATTTCAATTATTTTCATCATTATTTTTATTATTGTTACGAATTTATTAAGTTTTTACACCTTTTTCAATTATTTTCTTAAAACTTTAATTATTTTTTCATATTTGAATTATTCTTTTCAAAATGCAATTATTGTCTTCAAACTTCAATTAATTTCTTCAAATTTCAATTATTTTTCTTAAACTTCTAATATTTTTTTTAATTTTTCAATTAATGTCTATAATTTTTTAATTTTTACACCAGTTTTGAATTCTTTATGTCAATATTTCATTGTTTTGTCAAGATATAGTATTTTCTTTAAATTTTTATTAATTTTTTTAAAGTTCTCAATTATTTTTGTCATTTCTCAATTATTTTTTCAAGTTACAACTATTTTTGTCAATATTCAAATATTTTTTACATTTTGGAATTATTTTCTTAAATGTCATTTTCTTCAATCTTTTTATTATTGTCATGAATTTATTAACTTTTGAAGATCAGTTTTAAATTATTTATGTCAGTATTCAATTAGTTTCTTCACATTTTAATTGTATCGTTAATTTTTCATTTATTTTATACAACTTTTCAAATAATGTACATATTAAATTTTTTATTTTTTTACTTCATTTTTGAATATATTTCTCATTTTCCATTAATTTTTTTTTCTAAATTTCAGTTATTTTTGTCATTATTCAACTATTTTCTACACATATGCATTTTTTGGATATTTTTTAATTATTTTTTTCAAATTTCAATTATTTTTTTGAAAATTCTATTATTTTTTTTCAATTTTTCAACTATTGTCTAAAGAGTATAATTTTTACACCAGATTTTATAATTATTTATGTCATTATTCAATTAGTTTCTTTACATTTTACTTATCTCTTCAATATCTCAATTAGTGTGCGAAAATTAGAATTTTTTTACACCAGTCTCAAACTTTTGTTTCAAATTTTAATTATTTTTGTCATTTTACTATTTTTTTGTAACTTTAATAATTTTTTAGACTTCTCAATTACTTACTTCAAATTCCAATTATTTCGTTTCAATTTTTGTCATCATTTATTGATTTTTAATCAATTTTTGAATTAGTTTTGTCATTTAAAACTTTTTTTCGAATTGAACTATTTTTGTCATTATTTAATTATTTTCTACATATTTTTATTATTTTTGCGATTTCCGAATTTTTTTTTTTTCAAATTTGATTGGCATTTCCTGCTGGCGCCCCCCAATTTAATATCAGTAACATCAAACTCTATATTGCTTATTCACTTTTTTTTTTATTAAAAAACTTACTATTTAATCACTTTTTATATTTAAAGCTCACTATTTACTCACTTTTTCACTTAAAAACTCATTATTTATTCACTTTTTTAAATTAAAAAGTCTTTTTTTCACTATTTTCAATTTGCAAGTCCACTGGTAGCCCTCCTTATTGGTTAAATATTATTCATCGATTTGTTTTATTCATTAGTATAGTTTAATTTCTAAAATGTATGGAAAACTAATCGCGTGCGTTATATTTTGCTGTAAAAACAAGTGTCTTATTTTAAGACATTTTTGTCCTCACTTTTAAGACGTTTTAAAGTGTCTTAATTTTAAACCAATGAGAAAGCATCTTTCAAAATTATTAACCAATGAAATAGCTTGAAATAACCGTAAGACGCTTTCTTAACGTCTTGTGTCTTAAAATAAGACACTTAGAAGACAGCAGTTTTTGCAGTATACTTTTATAATATTAGGTTTGTATTTTAAACTGAAAAGCTTTTAATTTATCATATTTTTCAAAACTTATTACTTCTCTTTCAATAGAAATGTTTGCAGCTTTATTTAATTATTAATGTCACGAGCATTTTTTTGTTATCTTTATCATATTTCAAAACATATTTCAAAAGGTTTCTATACTCTTCAAATGTGCAGAGAAAATATTAATTTTTTATTTACTTTGTGAGGATTTGAAATAAATTTAAACGTGGATTTTATTTTCCTCTTTAATATCATTTAAATATTTTAATACCGTCAAAAAGAAACTTATTTACTTGGTTTAATTATTAAATTAAAAGCTAATAATATTATCACTTTATTATTGTTATTAAATTCATGTAAAAAAACGGAAAATTGTTTTCCCCCCGTTATATATTTCTTGATTACATTGTTTCATTGCACGAAGGTCGAATTTTCAAGTTTTTAAATTCGTTAAAGTGCGTCCATGACTTTCTCACGTATTTTAATTGTATAATTGAACTTTCTTGTTATCGAGTCAATAATAGATATTAGATCGTTCTATATTAGTTTGAAAATTTTACACACTATATAACAAGAAAATAGAAATTAGTGTATGAATAATAAAGTGAAAAATTTAAAGTCTGTCGAGTGTGAAGGACTTATTGAATGGAGATATCTCTAGTGATAAAAAAAGTTATTAAATCTGAAAAATGTCAAATTTGCAACCTTGTAATTTGATGAAAATAATGTTTCCAGAGAAAAGAAACAATTCACGTGGAATTGGAAAATGTCATTTACAATTAGAATTATTTGTTTTGAAGAAACAATGCACTCGCGTTATACAATATTCGTACGTTGATGTCGTTTATGAATTAATTAGATAACGAGCAGCGACAATTAGAACTGGTAAATGGCCGAATGAAAACACCATCTGCTTCTCATCTCAAGTGAAAAAATTGGTAGCAAAGTCTTTTGATGATTCAGGAGTTCAAACAAGTGATTCAACTCTCATTTAGAAACATTAAGCATTCCATAATGTTTGTAAATTAATATAATCTCAACATAAATTACCAGATTCATAGTTACAATTTGATTTTTGACAAGAACAAATTTCAAGGAAAATCTGTAAAATTTGTTTGAAGAATATGAGAATTAGCTTTGTTTGAAAAAAAATTTATTACAGAGTTTCTGATGTGTCAGTTATTTCGACATTTATAAAAATTTATTATTGAAAGGGAGAAAACGTGTGAAGGCCAGTTTATTAATTACAGAAAATGCTGTAAGTGTAAATAAAAGTCTAGGCGCATGGTGATTTGTGACTTGGAAAGTGGATGAGAAAAATATCAAAATAAATTAGTTTTGATACAAGCCGAATAATTGTTTTTTTAAAATTTGTAAAATATTTATTTTTTATTCTATTATTTCTTCAATTAAGAAATATTGCATTCTAATTTATTGCATTAAAATATTTCTTTGCTTAAAAAGTATTTTTAAAAAATTGCTCGTAAACATTTGAAAAAATTTTATTTTAAAAGAAAAATCTATTACAAATTGAAGATATCGGCCAGCGTTACCGGTTTGATAATACAACTGATAAATGTTGTAAAGATAAGTAGTTATCAAGATTGACATATCTCGATTTTGATATATGAATATATCCTTCTAAGCAATTATTGTTTTGAAGAAAAAATCAATTAAATGCAAAACCTATAATTTAATAGCAAGTCCTCCTTGAAAAGTCTGAGCTCAGTTCGATGTACTATGTGATTTGAAGAAAATTACGCGAGATAAGATATTCGTTTTATAGAGAATTAATCAATCATTTACCGATCATTTCCCTCCCCCGCATTCACGCATCTACTTCCTATGGCGCTTTCTCACAAATCTTCTATTTTTTTCTCTTCTTTTCATTTTCTACATTTTTACATTATTAATTTTCTTTTTACTTTATTAAATTGTCAATTTTCTAAATTAAAATTTTTTTAATTTAACTTTTATTTAATTAATTTGTTTACATTTATCAAAGTGAGAAAATACTCCGGTTAATAATCCTGCTTTAACTAGATTGGTGTTAATTAATTTATTATTTTGTTTTGAAAGATTCTCTAATTAATTTAAATTGGAATTACCATTTGGAAAATAGGCTGCCATTAAGAAAGTAAAAAAGTTTTGAAAAAATAATTAAGATAAATTTTTATCAGGTTGGAATTTAAGTAGAACTCACGACTTTTATCAACAGGTACTGAAATGATTTGATAATAACATTGATGACCAAATTAGATTACTGAGTTTTCGATATCGAAATTAGGTTTATGTCTTTTTTTAATATTTTATATTGATTTTCAAAAGTAGATTCTCGACAATTTCGTTAGACAGGCGTGCCTTTATAATCATTTTTTATTTATCAAAAACGAGTCAATTTACCTTCAATCTATTAATACTGGCAATTTGTTCAACGCGAACTTTTTTAACATTTTTTTTTCTTTTGCAAAACTGTTCAAAACAGAAAGTTGATAAATTAATACAATTTAAATTTGTACGAGAATTTGAATAAGGCAAAATAAGGTTCAAAATTTGAATTTGTGGTTTAGAAAAAAGTAAATAAGAGACAAAATGCAGGGATTTTTATGATTAATACTAAAATATAAATTCAATTGATTAATTTAATTCATAATTTGATTTCCTATTAATGTTTACGTTTGATTTTCAGATGGATGAAGAAAGTTGAGGATTCTCAATGAAAGGATGAAGTGGGCGAGCGGAAATTGAAAAAGGGTAGTTGGTACATACCTTGTACTTGGACGGCATGATAAGGATCGAGGACTTCCAACCTGTGGACTCTGAGGAAGTCCTCCTCAGGATAGGAAATGACCACCAAACTGGACTCTGTCCAGCTATTGAAAGAAACGAGTGATATTAAAATGCGGACAGCTCGAACGAAGTTATCACTCACGAACGTGCCCAGCACAGCACCATCCAATTCCCCACTACCCAACACAACTCATCTGACTTTAATTCTCTTCCCCTCATGGAGTGCCATCTTCATTTTCTTTTTTCTCTTTCTCTCACTCTAGCTAATGTTGCCAACAATAAACAAAGCAAATTGCGGTAAGGTACAAAGTTCTAGTTGATTAGCTTAATGCCAGATATGATAGATTTCAGAGGAAAATCGGATGAAGGTTCCCACCTTGGAAGTATCCGTCACTGCGAGGAAACACGTCACGATTCAACAACAATTCTTTTCGATTCAGATTATTGTCTTGTAGATTACTGTCTTATAGATTATTGCTTCTTTCGTAAAACTGAGCTGACGTACTGATGGTGTCAACTTGAAACAATTGAGTCTAATCGTCATAGATTTCTTAACAGACCCAAAGAGAAATCAGAATCTTGTTGACACAATCTTCAAAATTTGAAGATTATAAAGTGCTTGTTAGAAAGACGGTATTTTTTTAAAGATCTAATGATTTACGTTTTTATGATACGAGGATTTTTCTTCTGAATTTCTTCGTTCAGAAAGTCTTTTTTAATGAAAGAAGGTTTAAATAGTCGAAATGTTTACAAATCATTGTTTATTTTAATGGTAGAGTGAAAAAATATTCCGGTTAAGAATCATAAATTTGTTAATTAAATTTCGTTTAAATTCACTAGAAAATCCGATTATGATTTCTGGTTAAAATATTCTAGTTAAATAAATATCCGGTCGAAATTAATGATAGTTTAATTTACCGAAATAATATTTTTAGGTATCAATAAAAAATCAGAATCAAATAACCAGAAAATATATCGTTATTTTTACTGAAAAGTGTGGTAAAATTTATCAGAATAACTTGTTAAAACAACTGGAAAATTTTAACTGCAATTTTTTCACTATATTTTAACCGGAAGGTTTAGTAAGAACCTACTTAAAACTTTTTTCTAGTTTAGGTATTAGTCCCGTGCCTGCTAGCCTAAAATTGATACTTTTTAAAATATTTTTTACAGAGTGTATATGCAATAATTATTTAATATATCTTACTTAATGTTCCTTAATATCTTTTGTAAAGAATAAGCTTAGTTTCAGTTATTATTTGTTGATATAAATAGGAAATTAAGTAACAATTAACTTTAATTACTTTTTTTAACACTCTCACACGTGAGGTTTTTTAAAAAATGTTGCAATTTTAATTAATAATAACTTATTTTATTCAGAAAAAGGTTCCCTACAACTTTACGACGTTTAATGTTAAAAAAACTGTTTTTTAATATGAATATTTATTTAAATGAAAATGTCAAAAAAGATTATTTTTTTAAACAAATATTTATATTAAAAAATAACCTTTTTTTGACATTTTCATTTAAAAAAACAGTAAAAAAACGTTAAACGAGGTAAAGTTATATAGAACCTTTTTGGTAATAAAAGAAGCTATTAATAACTAAAATTACATTTTTTAAAAAACCTCACGAACGAGTGTTAGAAAAAGTAATGAAAGTTAATTTTCTATTTATAGCAAGAAATGATAATTAAAACTAAGCTTATTCTTTAGAGAAATATAATACGGTTATAATAGACAAATACAATAATTATTGCATATTTACTTTGTGAAAAATATTTTAAAAAGCATCAATTTTCGTTTGGCAGAGACACGACTTAAAATATTAAGAAGTCCGGTTATATTTTAACGAAACATTTTCTCAATTCAATTTTCATAATTTTAATTATGTCAATATTTAAATTTTCAGTAAAAATGAAAACTTTTATGGATATAAATTTCAATATTGATTGAAATTTCAATCAAATCTAACTAATGTCGATCCAAACTTTAATTCTAAATTGAAAACCAATTCTCATTTTTATTCCAATTTAAAGTTCGATCGTCTTTAAAATTAAGGGGAAGGTTCGGTTCTATTTTCAACACATTGAAATTCACTTTGCTCAAGGGTGCCAATTTTTTTAGCATAATTTAGAACCTAAAATTATCGTAAAATTATTTTAAAAGGTTAAAATTTTTACCAGTTTAGAATTTGTATTCTTGAAAGAAGTAAAATTTTTCAAAATGGAACTTTTTTCACAATTTTTACTATTTTTTATCACCGATTTTTTTCTCACATTTAAAATAATTTTTCACAATCTCTGGGATGGAGTATGAAAAACTTTAATTATTCAAAAACAAATAAATTCTAAAATGGTAAAAACATCTTTCTTTAGTTTTTTATGCTAATTTAAGATCTAAAACTATGTCAGAAAAAAATTGGCTCTTCTAAGCGACGAGTTAAAATTTCACTTTTCTTGAATCAATTCCACAATTTTTACTACCTTTCACTACAATATTTTTTCTGGATAAAAGAACAGGTTTTCTACAAAATCGCAATTGGATTTTTAAATATTCAAATTTCAATTGATCCAAATTTCCTCTTTCTGCAAATATTAATATTAATTCGTATTTCAATTACCGATCTTGATTTTAATTAATTAAAATTTCAATCAATTCATTTAAATACTGTTGATCTAAATTCAAATTCCTCTAAATTACAAATCAATTCCGACTTTTCTTCAATCTAAACTTTGATTAATTCTAAATTAAATTAATTCAAATATTTAATTCTAAATTTAACTGATTTAAATTTCACTTGATTCTCAATTAAATAGATTTAAGTTTCGTTTAATCTATTATTAATCGAGCAAAATCTTGCTGATAAAATCTTCAAAAAAACATTAAGCAAAGTTCGTACACGTGAGAAAGTTAAAACTTCTTGGAAATTTTTTTTAATGATGTGTCTCTAACAATAGATAAGCTTTTATAATTTTTATATGTTGTATTTTACGATGCTTCTTCTGAATTTCTTTCAAGAAATAGCGGAATGTTTTTCCACTAAAACTGTGAAAACAGAATTTAATTGAGAGCGTTAAATTAATTTATCCTAGATTTAGTTTAGAGATTACATTATTTGGCGTTTGATAAGATTAAATCTTTAAAGTCAATCTTTGCTGACTACAGTTATCAAATTTCAAGTTATTATAAGGTGAAAATGTCTAATTTGAAGGAATCCTAGTTTATCAGATCGTAATTTGAGGGTATATATAAAGCTCGACTCTTATTTCAAATCAGAAGCTGGTATTTCCAATTTGAAGGTTCTGTAAGCTTTCACCTTTCAGTCAAAGGATCGAAATACAGAAAAATCTGTAGTTCAAAGAAAATCATCATTATCAAAGAAATATCTTTTTTTTTATTTTTGTATTAAATAAATCTTGGTTTCTGTTTGGAATTAAATTACCGGTTTTTTGAAGCTTTTATTTTGATTTTAATCAAGGTTTCTAGTTTAAATTTAATGTCAATCGAAGAGCTGTTTTTTATTCCTTTTTTTATCAAAGATGATAATTTTGATACTTTTGGTAACAAAGGCATGGGGGTGTAAATGAACCTTTGTAAAAGATTCTTTCTTGTTGATCTCTCTGTAATGAAAAGAACTTAAGGCACCTTCCTGGTTCTCTTTTGACTCTTTCTTGGAGCCAAAAATAATTTCGACGCGTCTCTGACTTCTAAAGGAAAAACAGAAACACGCAGACAGAATGCAACGATCAATACTCGCTGAACGATGTTTGCTAACTCTTTCACTATGTGTTTAATATGAACGACATGTAGGTACCTAAAGTTATTCTATCAAAATGACAAATTACCCAGGAAACGAGAAAATGCTGGTTAATTCTTAGAGAATAGTTCAGATGGAATTTAATCTTCATATATATGTATAAGTTTAATGCCAATATCTTTACAATGTACTTCCATATGTACAGTTTGTGTTCCAATTGAAGAAAGGGGATCGATATTTTTCCTGGTATTCTACATACTCATTTTATTTTACGGATGCGAAATTTAAAATCACGCAGAATTAGAATTAGTGTGAAAATATATATTTTGTATTGAAATTGAAAAATTAAATATATAATAGACATTTGTTTTGAAATTTAATGCTGCCAACTTTTCATTGTCTTTGATTAGAAATACGAAGAATTGTGAAGCTTGTTATTACATAAAAGTTGAATTTTATGAGTTCAGAGTCGTAAATTATAGAGATAGAATTTTTTTTAAAGCCTTCAATTCAGTCTTCGGAATAAAAACGGAATCTCTTTGCTTTTAAATCGCTTTTCTAGATTTATCTTTTCTGAAGTTTAATTTGTTTTGAAGTTTTATCAGATAATACAACACCTGGAAAATCAGGAATTCTCAGGTGAACTTTTATTTTTTGCATACTTTTGAAAAACATAAAAAAAATTGTTTTTATGTTCGCAAAATAATCCAGGTTTTCAATATTTTTTATATTGCCTTTTTTATACTTTTTAATATTTATCTATTTTTCCGTTTTGAGTAAAAATCAATTTTGCACTAAACGTTATTGGTAAAAAAAAAATTAATTAAATCTGAAATTTATTGTTACCTGGAAAAATTAAGATCTCGAGTGAAACAGTAGTCACTCTGAAGGGAAATCGATACACCTATTCTCTAAGGAAATATATTTAAATGCAACTGTTGCATGACTGGAGGTTGCACAAATGTTAGATTCCACGCATTAAATCATCTAGGTTTTCTAATCACAAAAAAGTGTTGTAACATGAGAGCGATACGAAATATATTCTCGGCTTTAAAAGCGCATCATTACAAACGATGTATACATATTGTATAAGATGCACTCAAGTAAGAACGCTGACTACACTTGTTTCGGAACCACACGTTTAAAGACTATCACTTTGTCCTAAACCTCTCTTTAAACCCTTCAGCTTTTCAATTTTCATGGCTAAACCTTATTTTAAGGGTCTTTAAAATCTTCAGAGTTGTCAATAGTTTTTAGATTGATTAAATTAGTTATAAAATTAAAAATATCACTTTTTAATTAATAATGTTTGTTTTCGTATTTTCAAATATTTAAAAAATATCAAACTTAAATTATTTTCAAGTTATAGGAACTTTTTTATTTTGAATTATTCGAAGCCTTTTCTATTTTTGTATTCTTTTAGAGAAACAAAAAAAAATAATTTCAGTTTTGAACAGCAGGCTTTTTAGTTAGATTTGTGCATTGCACTTTTCGCAATATCATCTCGTCTATTCTTAGCAAAGCAAAAGGAACTCAGGCGAAATATCCTTTTTTCACAACATTTATTTTCAGAACACTTTATAGTTCTTTAAAAAGGAAACATTCTTTTTTTTTCAAAATTAGTTTTAAATTTACGCATTTAGGTTTGAAAAAAGTTGTGATGTTATTTTCTACTTTTAATGATGCACTAAGATTAAAATGAATCAGAGAAGTTTTCCCGTACCGTGAAATTGAATTCTTCGTCATTTTTGTTGTAAAGATCTATTTTTAAAAGCAAGAGTTTACACGAATTTTGTGGACAATAAAGTGAGCTTTTCTTATTAAGTTTGAAAAAATTTCCATTTTTAATACTAAATTTTTATGATAATAACAACCGGGTATAAAAAGTACGGAGTTGGCAATATTGGATCTTTTATCATTTTATTTATTATCTATTTTATGATTATTACATTTTTATTATTTTTTAAGAAATTCTCTTTATTTCATTTTATACTATAGGTACGTCTTTAATTTTACTTCAACATTATTTTGCATACTGGAATGCTGAGAATACTAATTCAGAGCCAGCCGTGAAAGAATTTCAATTTAAAAAGCTTTTATAATGAAGAAATATCACTTTAATTCCGTGGTTATTAAAAGTTTTTATTGCACAATTTTTTACAATCAATTTGAAATGGCTACATGGTAATTCATATAGTGTAATATATATATATATACTTAAAAATGCTATTATTTGATGAAAATATGTTTCATGATTCTTATTTCTTTTTCAGAACATTTTGAGGATGATTCTTGAAAGAATAAAAAGTTGATGAAAACTTACAACTTGATTCGAGGTAGTTCGTGGATTAATGTGTAGGCCATCGTCATCGCCAATTTGCTCCTCGCTCTCTCGACTGCCGTTGGGGCCCATTTCAGCGCCGGAGCGCGAATCTTAATAATCTCAATACACCTAAGTTTTTCCAATTTGACCAAAAATATCGTCACTTGGATTTTTCTTTTATTTTGGACCGAGACGATCACAAGAGAGATTGTCACTTTATCCCGCGCTTCCCATTTTTCTCTGCGACTCTCCCCCAGGAGGGTCACAACTACTTTTTCGTCTTATTTATAAAGGAAATCTTTTATTTCACTTGTCCCATTTGGGAGGATGGATTTTAAATTGTGGACAGTTGGTGTAATCCCAAAG
The DNA here is from genome assembly GCA_037103525.1 of Ganaspis brasiliensis. NCBI lineage: Eukaryota > Metazoa > Arthropoda > Insecta > Hymenoptera > Figitidae > Ganaspis > Ganaspis brasiliensis. The sequence goes on along the minus strand of JAZKLR010000050.1, from coordinate 2,019,319 downwards.
GATTACTTGAGAACTGCACTTGGCGGCTCCTTCTGGGCAAGGACGCCGACGCATCGGGATGAGCCAGGACAGCGTCGCGGCGCCTCAACTGCGACCTTCTCGACGCGCTCGGCACGCGAAAAACACTTTTAAAATAGTGATAAACCACGATATTTTTTCTTCTCGATCAGGTTCAAAAGGGATGAAAAAAATTGATAAAATTCGAAGGCGAACCCGCGGGTGGGTAGCGCCGCGGCGCCCCGGGATCAATAAACCGAGGCCGGCCGTCGCCTTCTACTCCTGGTTGTCTTCCTGTGCCTCTGGTTTTCGTTCACACGACGTTGGACGTCGCGGCGCCGCACGACGCTCTATCGGGCACGCGCGATTTCGCTCCTACACCCCGACCTGATCGATATCCTTCCGCACAACCCCCAACTGGTCTCGGACAGGTTCTCACCTCGTGCACTGCACAGTAGGGTGGTCCAAAACAAAAATATTTTTTTTTTAATGCTCTCACCCCCTAGGATTGTTCTATATCGAAAAAAAATACCCCTATTTTTTGTTTTTGTTTTTTTTTTTATTTAGATGGGGCTCAAAGCGCTCAAAGTTTCCCATGCAAAATGCATGAGGAAAAAAGGCTTTTTCGTAGAAATAGTATAGAATCGCTGAAAATCAGTATTTTTCAATCGCCCAACTCTATTTCTCTTCAGAAGACTTCAAACAATAATGCCAAATCGTTAAAAAAACAATTTGGCATTTTGTTTGAAGTCTTCTGAAGAGAAATAGAGTTGGGCGATTGAAAAATACTGATTTTCAGCGATTCTATACTATTTCTACGAAAAAGCCTTTTTTCCCCATGCATTTTGCATGGGAAACTTTGAGCGCTTTGAGCCCCATCTAAATAAAAAAAAAAACAAAAAATAGGGGTATTTTTTTCGATATAGAACAATCCTAGGGGGTGAGAGCACTAAAAAGAAAAAATATTTTTGTTTTCCCATGCATTTTTGGTCCACCCTACTGCACAGGCAACTTGGAAGAAAATCGGTTACTTATGGGTAATTCTTCTAAAAGTGACACTTTTATATTTTTGTTTAAACACATTTATATTAATTATATTAGGGTCAAACCGTTGACTTTCGTCTGAGGGCTGTCGCTGACATATTTTTTGAAAAAAAAAAAGTTTCAGAAAATATGAAACTTCAAACTTTTCTGAATCCAATAACCATAGTGTTATTGTCAGGGTGTCTACTAATTTCGTCCCACAAAATTCCCGGTTTTTGTTCCTATTTTTCCCGGTTTTTTCTCTTGTTAACTTAAAATTTATTTTAAGTATAAATAGACCTACAAATGGCTACAAAAATTGAAAATAAATAGTTGGTAATTAAAGAAAATAATTGAGAATTGAAGAATTAAATATTAAACTTTACACAAAATAATAATTAAGAATTAAAAGAAACAATTAATAATGAAAAGAAATAATTAATAATGGAAAGAAATAATTGAACAATGACAAAGATATTTGACAATTAGAAACAAAATGAAAAAAAAAAGTAAATATTAATCTACAATTGAACAATAATTGAAAAAATTGAACAATTGTTATTAAATTCAAAGAATATAATTGAAAATTGGTCAACTAGATAGAAAATCAAAAAAAAAATAATTTAAAATTTAAGTTAATAATTCAAAATTGAAGAAATAAATTGAAAATTAAATAACCCTGACAAAAGTATTGGATTGAATCTCAATCAGATTGAATAAGTTTTAATCAGTATTCTTCCGGGTCATTCCGAAATTTGTTTCCGAGCCAATCAGTTTTTATTCGAATCTAAAAATGGATGTAACTTGACGGAAAATTCTTTCCGAATTAATCCGTTTCATTCCGAAGCTAAATTTTAATCCGTTTGAATCACGTTGTTTCATTCCGAATCAATCAGAATCAATCCGTTTTATATTCGAATAAACCCGACTCATATTAGAACGGATTGATTCGGAATGAAATAACGGGATTTAAACGGATTCAAATTTAGCTTCGGAATAAAACGGATTATTTCGGAATGGTTCGGAAAGAATTTTTCGTCAAGTTACATCCATTTTTAGATTTGGATAAAAACTGATTGGCTCTGAAACAAAGTTCGGAATGCCCCGGAAGATTTCTGATTAAAACTTATTCAAACTGATTGGAATTCAATCCGATACTGTCACCAGGGAATGAAATTGAAATCAGAAAAAATCGAATTATTGATTATTAAAAAAAAACATAATTGAAAATCGAGAAATAAAATTGAAATTCGAATACAATAATGGAAAATTAAAGAAAATTACTGAACAATTGGATTGAAAAAAGAAGAAAATAGTTTATAACTAAATAAAATAGAAAATTCCAGGACTTATTTAATATTGAAGAAAACATTAAAAATTGAAGAATAGAATTGTTATTTAAAGAAATTAATTGAGAATTGAAAAAAATAATGGAACAATTGAACAATTAATATGAAAATAGAAGAAAATTATCGAAAATTGAAGAAAGTAATTAAAAATTAAAGAAAGTTCTTAAAAATTAAATACAATATTTGAAAACAGCAGAAAAATATAGAAATCGACGGAAATAATTGCGAATTGATGAAAATAATTTAAAAATTATCAATTTAAATAAAAATTGAAAGAAAAACATAATTTTAATAAGCTGAGAATTGTTAAATATTGAAGAAAGTTGAGAAGAAATTGAGAAATTGAAAGAAATATGAAAAAATAATTGGAAATTGAAGCAAATAATTGAAATTTAAGAAAATAATTGGAAATTGAAGAAAATAATTGAAAATTTAAAAAAAATCATTGTAAAAAGCCTAGAATTATTGAATATTGAAAAAAAAAACAATTGAAAATTGAAGAATGGAATTGAATGTCGAAAATTATAATTGAGAATTAAAGAAAATAATTCAACAATTGAACAAATCTAATTGTAATTTGAAGAAATTATTTAAAAATTGTAGAAAATAATTTGAAATTGAAGAAAATGTGATTTTATGAAAATTGTTGAATATTATTGATTATAAAAGAAAATAATTGAAAATTGGAGGAGTTCTTGAGATGTGAAATAAATAAATGATAATTGAAAAAAATAGTTGAAAACAGTCGAGAATTATTGAATATTAAATTAAATAATTAAAAATTGAAGGAAATAATTGAGATTTGAAGAAATTAATTAAAAATTGATGAAAATAATTGAAAATTGAAGAAAATAATTGAAAATTGAATCAAATAATTGGCAATTGAAAAAAAATTTTAGAGTTGAAGAAAATAATTAAAAATTGATTTAAATAATTGAAAATATTTCAGAGTTAAAGAAATTAATTAGAAATTGATGAAAATAATTGAAAATTGAAGAAAATAATTGGCAATTGAAGAAAATAGTAGAAAATCGAAGAAAATAATTGAGAAATGAAGAAATAATTTGAAATTATTGAAAATAATTAAAAATGGAAGAAAATAATTGAGAATTGTAGAAAATAATTGAAAATTGAATCAAATTGAAAAAAATAATTTAGAGTTGAAGAAATTAATTAAAAATTACCTCCTACATTTGATTAATAATGACTCTGAAAAAAATAGAACTTACACAATAACACTATGTTATTGGATTCAGAAAAGTTTGAAGTTTCATATTTTCTGAAACTTTTCTTTTTCAAAAAATATGTCAGCGACAGCCCTCAAACGATAGTCAATGGTTTGACCCAAAAAATATATTTTTTTATAATGTTTATAACTCCCTTCCTTTAGAGTACTTAAAACTAGGTGAAAATTATGTCCATTTCATGGACATTTCGCTTCCAAGTAAGCAAAATAATTTGCTTCCTTATAGAGGAAGCAATAAACTAATAATATAAAAGTTAATTGGAGAAGTATTTAAAAAAAAAGGAGTTTAAATTCAAAAATATCATATCGTGATTCGTGATATGTTAATGGCTCTCCAGATTCTTCATTAATTTCAAATCTAGCGTAGAATTGCTTGTTAAAACTCCCTTGAAAGAGACAACAGTTAATATATACAGAAAAATAACTAGAAAAGTAGACAATTTATTAAATAAATAAATTTTTTCGATAAAAATAAAAAATAGCCATTAATTCTATCAATTTCCAGAAAAATATATACTTTATTTAAATCAATAAGTTCGTCTTTTAATCTAGAATATTTTATCTTAAGGACGTAATATTATAAAATAAAAATTGGAGAAGTTATAAATAAAAAAAGAGTTTTAAATGCAAAAAAAAAATGAAAAAATATGAATTATTTTACGAATTTCTGATCAATTATAAACGTCTTATAGGTCAATCGATTCGTTTTAAGATAATAAATATGATTTTTGTATTCATTAAGTTGTATTTTTAGCATGGAAACAATTTTTGGCAAAAAACGATTTTTTTCGATAAAAAAAGGTGCTGAACAAAATTTGATTGGGTATTTTCAAAAATCCCTGTGTTCAAATTTAGATATTCATGAGCTTAATAAGTCATTCAAATTTTATTGAAATCCGTTGAAGCGTTCTCGAGATATCCTGGTGACAAAAACGCTATACTCACACACATACATTTGGACATTAGCTTAAAAATGAAAATTTACGCTTTTTAGATGAAAATGAGTCGATTTAGACTATTTTTGGAAAATCGAAAATCTTAACGATCACAAAGCTTCCTCTATGAGGAAGCAATAATATTTTAAATTTTTAATCAGGGCTGTAATTGATTTTAATCACTTTGATTTAAATGATTGGACATTTGCATTAAAATCATGATTTAAATCAAACAAATTTCACAATTCTCCGGATGTCTAATACTTCATGTAAAAAATCCCAAAACATAAAAAAACACAAAAATTTGTGAATCAATCTTGAAAATTTCAGTTTTAATATTTTATTTTTTCATTTATACTTATTCTTTCATGCAATTTTTAGATTTTCTATATTTTTCTAAATTTAGATATTGTTGAACTAGTATTAAGTGTAATAGTATAAAAATATTTTTGGTTCAATTTTCCTAAACTTTTTTATTTTTAAAAATTTTTAAATTTCTTTTGTGGGATTTTTTATTTGTCTTTATATAAATGTTTTAATTGTATTTTTATTAGTTCTAATTTTTTTGGTAGATTTTTAGCAATTTTTTTTTATTTTTGTACTTTATACATTTTCTACAGTTTGTCAGATTAGGAAAAAAATATTTCTCAATTCTCTTCCTATTTATCTATAATTTTCTTGTTGTTTTACAATTTTTTTTAGTCCTTCCTAGCATTTTAATAAATTCTTTAATTTTTGTCATTATTTTTATACTTCTTAGAAACGTTTTTCCTTCTTTTAAATTGTTTAGTTTTTATCTTGTAATTACGAATTTTTAAAACATTTATTCGATGCTTTTATCTACATTTTTTAAATTTCTCATTTTTCTACGTTTTTGAAGACTTTTATTCTTTTTTTTTATATAGAATGAATTTAATCTTGTACTAAATATTCTCATTTTAAAATAATTTTCTATTTCATAAAATTTTTCTTTGATATTTTTTAAAATTTTCCAAAATTTTATTCATTTTTTTTCTTTAATGCTTTGTAAAATTATTCTCTAATTTTTCTAATTTGAAAAATTATTTAATTATCTTCTTATATTTATTTTTTTAATTTAAAAAAAATTTCCGTAAATAGTTCAATTTTTTGAAAATAGTTTCTACTCTTTTATATATTTTTATGTCACTGTTTTTTAACTCTTGTGTTTTTTTTAAATCTTTTTTTATATCTCTAATAATCTTTCTTTCATCATTTTTTTTTATAGAGTTTTTTCTTATCTTTTTACATTTTTATGTTTTTTTTAATATAATTTATTATTTTTCGTTGCTTTTACCTGATTTTCTTCATTTTGCAATTATATGAATTTGAAGATTTTTTTTTAAATTTTTTCATATATTCGACATAATTTGTTTTATGATCAAATGTTTTATTCTTCATTATTTCATATTAAATGTTCTCAGTTTAAAAATAAAATACTTACAAATGAACACTTGGAAATTTTATATATGTATTTAAAAAAATCAATTTTTGATTTAAATAAAAAAATCATGATTTTTATCAGCCCTGATTTAAATAACACAGGCCTGCAAAATTCGAACTTTTGTTATTTTTCATATTGGAGTGGTTTCCTAAGTATTTTTGTCAGTTGAATCCGAATCCGAAATCAGAATAACCAGATCGGCTAAAATGTTTTTTGTGTTTTTTTTCGAGTTTTTGCGCAAATTTTGAAATTATCTAAAAAAATTTAGCCAATCTGGTTATATTCTAATTTCAGATTCGGATTCAGCGAAGAAAATACGTAGGAATACATTAAAATAGATTATCAAAAAAAATTTTAAAAAAAAATTGTTATAAATCTATACCTTTGATCGCGGAGAATCATTATAAAAACGTTTTAATAAATATTGACAATTAAAAATAATAAAAGTTTCAAAAACGATTCAATGTTTAAAGGGAGAGACTAGTGAAATTTCAAATCGCATTTTGAGCATACCAATTTTTTTACAAGTACAATTTTGGTTCTAGACTTACACTGAAAAAAAAACTATTTAAGGTTTACTTGAGTTAAATGTAATTTTTACTTTTTTACTCAAGCAATGAAAAAAAATCAAAAATTGCTGTGAAACCAGGCAAATTTTACTTTGTTTATAAAGAAAAAAAAACAATTGACACTTTTGAAGCAAAATTTGACGTTTATGTGCCAAACTGTTAAAATTAAATTTTCAATACATTCCAGAAGATTTAATAGTGGAAGAATAAGTAAAAGTGAGTAAAAACGTTAATTGCATATTAATTTATTGTTTATTTCTTTTAATTAACTCAAACATTGTTTTAAAGTACAATATGTCAAATTTGTTTTAAAAGTGACATTTTGTTTTCCTTAAAAAACAAAGTAAGTTTTACTTTTTTTTTGCACTGCTTGAGTTATAAAGTAAATTTTACTTGACAACTCAAGCAAATATTCCATTGTTTTTTTTTCAGTGTAGTATTATTAAAAATTGAAAAAAATGATTTTTTGATAAAAAATTATAATTTTTGAAAATCTTTGCTCTGGATCGTGTAGAGGAAATTAAAAAAAATTCTAGAAGAAATTTTCGAAAATAAAAATTTTGAACTGACAGAATTCATTTTTTTTTTTACATTCTTTTCATATCTAAAATAAAATGCTAAATTATGTTAGAAAAAAAATTGGTACTACAATTTAAATTCGGACAGATTTAAGTTTGGATGGATTGAAACTAGGGTTGATTAAATTTAGGATTTATTTTTAAAAATTAGATCAATGGAAGTTTGGATAGATACTTTTTACCCATAAAATATTCAGTACAATTCAGCACACACTTGAAGCTACAAAAATTCTGAATGGAAGTTTGGATAAGTTTATATTGGTTAAAATTTGAATAAACTGAAATTTGATTGAAAATTATCGAGTTGATTGAAATTATCAATAAAAATTGATTGTCTTCAGGATCTTTTCAAATTCTTTTTTCAACATTCGCTATACCTGAGTAATTCCATAAATTACAGAAGTTCGTGATTTTTTTTTATTTCGCATAGAAATCATTCCATTTTTTCAGAAATCAGAATTTTTGTAGCTTCAAGTGTGTGCTGAATTTTACTGAATATTTTATGGGTAAAAAGTATCTTTGAACCTAGTTTTATTTTTTTGTAATCTATTTTTTAGAGTTGATTTTGTTATATTTTTGTAAATGATTTTTGTGATAGATTTTTTTGATTTTTGAAAGTTACTTTTTGTCGTTGATTGTTTTGTACTAGATTCCGTTTTTTTTTCAACTTAAGTATTCACACTGGAAAATCATTTTTAAATTCATACGATTTCTGTAGAGTTGCAAGAAAAATGCTGATAAGAATTAGATTACATTAGATCACATGCATTCCATGGTTTGTCGACAAATATCATGACATTGAATCTTTTATGCGCAGTGGCAGCCCCATTTTATTTTCATACAGGGTTTCTTCATTTAAAAATAACAGAGACACAAAAGCAAATAAAAAGAAGAATCCTTATCAAAACTAAAGTTGGAAAATATCTTTTTTAGTCCAACTGAAAAGACAAGACCTTATAAGTTTATCCTTTTCTACCTGAAGGGCGTAAAAAAACAAATTCAAAGAATCGAAGCAATAAAAGCTTTATATAAAAAAGCGAGCAATAAAATCAGCAAATATTTATAAAGAATTTTTCCAAAATTAGAAAATATTTTTTAATTTATTTACATTTTGTCAAAAAGAACATGACAAATACAAATAATTTTAAGATTGAATACTAAATTTATTACTTGTAAATATAAAATAGATATTGTTACTTCGTCTGGTTATAGATAGAATTCAATAAAAGATGAAAAGTTCGACTTTGTCATTTATCGTGTAGCCTCTGTTCTTTGGTATGCAAAAGACTTCGTGATTTTTTAAGATTTTTCTTAATTTCTTGTATCATAATAGTCATTGGATAATCTCCAGCTAGAGAAACTTTATCAATTCTTTCTAATTGAATAGATTGAAGGATTTCTTGCAGGTGTTTCGGATCAGCTAAATCACATGTTATTGAGTGTAGGATTCTGAGACAAAGTAAATTTATGTCCTTCGGGGTAAATTCTTTAAAACACTGACTTAAAACTTTATTCGATACTTGAAAATCAAGCAATAATTTTACTCCAGTTACATTTACACTAATGTTGTACAGAATTGTTAAGATCAGCCTGAAAAAATGTACCTAGATTAATTTTTTTTTACATTATTTATTAAATAATTTAAATGTAATATAACAAAAGTAAACATTTTAAAATTTACGAACTATATCGTGTTATTAAAAAAAAAAAAAAAAAAATAGTAAAAAGATTTTTCTCAGTTCCGCTCGCAAGAAAATGAATGGATAATTAAATAAATCACTTTTTACACATCGAGCATGCTTTTGTTTGTCTTATCTATTGCAGAGTTAGTAATTTAGTTGCAGAAATGAGTCACAAAATTGTTTATCACCTCTCTCTTTCTTTCTCTCTTTTCTTATCGGAAGTAATGCCATATTCACATTGTACAGAGATAAAAATTTTTTATGTTTGAAAAAATGCAACAAAAAAAATAAATTATAATAAATAAATTATGAAAAACTGAGTAAATAGTAATTCACTGAAAATTGAACACTTATTTTCAGATTTATAGAGTTATATATGTACACATGTAATTTAAAACGTCTAACAAGCAATAAATGAATTTTAAAAAGCAACTAGTTTCTTTCTGAATATATAAACAGTTGTTTCATGAGAATTGAAAATATTCAAACTATTTTGTATGTCACGAAAAATGAAATTGCCGTAAGGTCAAGGTGGGAATTTCAAGGTTGATGAAAATTCTCTGCTCTACCGCAGAGGCTCTAAAGTCTTTATAGTTTTTTCTGCAGTATATGAAATTGTTTGTAAATTTGACACGTTTTCAAATAAAATTTAAAATCAAATTGTAATATAATTTTTGTTGTTATAATTTACTTAAATTTCTAATTTAAACTTTAAAAAGGTTCTCTAAATTTAAAGTTGTTTTCCTTAATAAACAATGAAAATAAAAATTTAATTTCCTAGATTGAAATTTATTTCAATTAATAATAATTGAAATTAATGTTAGACCTCCATAAAGCATATCTTGGAGTCGTTAGTTGTAAATATGAGAAGTAGTGAATAAGATTTTCGATAAGTTCTTCTCCAGTGGCTCGTGTTACGAGAAATTCCCTTCCTTCAGGAATTGATGTTACATTGGCAGTAACTCCCAAAAGGCTCATTACAAATTGACATTCATCACTATAAATTGGAAGTTCAGCTTCTCCATAGGTCTTTATGAATGAAGAAAAAGTGCCATTCACGGCTCCAAGAAATTCATCGAATTTACTCTGAAGCTGGAACTAAGCCAAAAGTGTCAACTTTCCACACCTTGAATTTAATATTTATCTCTAGTTCTCTGTCACTTGTTTCCAAGAAAATAAAATAAAAATATTTTTAAAAATTAAAATTAGATTATCGATTTAAAATAATAAGAGTCACTTTTTTTTTTAGATATTATTACAAAATTAGATATTTATCAAAATAAAATACAATAATTATCGAAATTCTACATTTTTCAACAATTATAAAATTTTTAAAAACAGTTAAACTGCAACAACATTTCTAAAAACTAATAAAATTCGAAAAACAAAACTTAAAACCTTTGGTTACAATTTTAGATAATAAAAAGGAGAATCAAAAGCTACCTTTGTTATCCATAAATCTACTACTTTGGGAATGCTTGAAGCATGCCATAAAAGGTTGCCCAAAATTGCTCCTAAACTTGTGCTAAATTTACTGTGATCTAATAACTGTAAGAGAATATATACTTCAATTGTCTTCATTTTCATTGAATTTATTAATGTAGTAATTTACTTGTTCCTGTAAAATCAATTTTTCTTCTTGGGCTTCGAGTATTTTTTTCTTTTGGTGTTCTAATTGTTTTTGAAGATCGGACAGCTTTTCTTGTACCTTCAGTATTGCGTCAGATCCCACTGTAACAAAAGTTAATTTAGAAAATGTTTTCAAAATTAAAAAGTTAATTATTAGGTAAAATTAAAGAAATCTCTGAGCCAAAAATTAATATATAATAATTTACGTAATATTTACTAACTTTTTTTAATAGTTATTACTGGCTCATCAAGTAAACAAATATTTTTGCTTGATTTCCTGTTCAGTTTATAAGGAAACATTTGATTCCATTTATTTCGTGACGACGAAGAAGTTAGAACTTGTTCGGTACATTTTGAAAGGTTTTTTCTGACGACAGCTGAATTCATTTTTGATTCATCCTAGAAAACAGGAAGTGAAAAATGTAAAGTTTATAAAAGATCGTGTAATTAATTTAACGTGTCATATGATTGCTTCTACAATTAACAACATTTTTTAACATTGTAATTTATTGCATTTTTAAAAATATAAATCATTAAAATTATTTTGGAATTTACGATTTATACCTGAACTATCGATTCCATATTAAGTTTGAAAATTCTTACAGTTATGTGAAAAATTTATTATTTTGTTAGCTCTAAAGAAATTTTAAAGAATCATTCGAGAGAAATAATATAACCCCAGAATTTTCAAAAATTGGTTTTTAAACAGAAATACAAAATCTTCTAAAAAAATATAAAAAACCACATGTATAGTTTTTGATATAATTAATGTATATTCTGTATAATTTTATAATAAATAGACTTTTTATAACAAAAACTCTGAATTAAATCAGTTGTCAAAATTTAAAAACAAAGATAGTTGGGATGTGACGTGTCATGTGTTCTCAAAAACACAAACAGCGGGAAACAGAAAAGTAAGAAAGAACTTTTTACATTTTAATAAAAACGTAAGAAATTATAAGTAAAATACCATGATAAAATTTTTTTTATAATTATTTACAACCTGATTTTCAATTTTAAATTAACGTTTAATAACAAAATCAAGAATTAATTATTTTCTGTTAACGACGCTAAACTATGTTTGGCCAATCAGAACAGTTATTGCCACGAGACTGATTTTCTATTGGTCATAAAAAATGGTGAACACGTCACTTAATGAGCAGGGTTGACAAAACAATTTAAAATTTAATAGAACTTCGTTACTATCTTTATAGTATAAAAAATAAAAACAAATTATTAAATACTTTAAGAACTGGAACATTCATAAATAAGAATAATTTGTTTCCTTTTTAAGTTTTTTTGATCTTTTATTTAATTTTACAAAAGTTGTGATTGAAATTTTCTGTGTTGAATGGTGGCAGCACTGATGACGCGACGCGCCATTTGCGTGGTCTACATTTATCTTATTTAGGAACGCTGTAGATTAGTTGGCGTCTACGTTGTGATGAAAAAAACACAGTTTGTTATAACCTCATGTGTATTTGATAAAAAGTTGTGTAGAAAGTTACTTATGCAGTGAAAAAAAAACAAATAACGGAGCATAATTAATTGTAAGTTGTTCAAGTCTGTGAGTTTTCTTATTATTAATTCATCGAGCTTTCTTTTCTGAGACCGTTTAACTGTTGATTCAGAAAGTTTGTTTTCAAAAGCATTTTTGAAATTTGAACGCCATTCAGCTAGTTAGTTAAAAAAGTTTGTTTTTATTTCAATATAATTTTCATTAACGAACACAAATAAAAAAGGAAAATTCCACATAACCTACTCTTGTTGGCATTCTTAAACAAAACAGTTACATAAACACTCCCGGCTTGTTGTCTATAAATAGAGTTTTTAGTAGTTTTTATCGTACTTAGAATTACAAAAAGAAAACAAGAGCTATTAGAACGATGAAATTGTATTTTTAGACTCAAACAATGTAAATAAAACATCGTTTTCTTGCAGTAACATGAAGTTTCTTGAAGGCGAGGAGGTCCTCGCAAAACAGCCAAACTCCTCGGAATTTATAAAAGGAAAAATCGTTAATGTGAAGGGAAGTAATTATAAAGTCCAGTTTAGAGGAGGATCAGAATATACCATCAAAGAAGGCGATTTGAAGGTAATCTTTTATTCTCTGACAGCTATAATACATTTTTTAATGTTTGGTGTATGTGTACGTGGACACTTACACAATTTATTTGCTACAGGAATTTACTTTATCTTAGTGTTGTGTTATCGTCCACATTCCTCAGATTTTCCTTCTTAATTAGAGTTTACAATACTAATTAGATTCCTTTTAATAACTTGAAGATTACAATTAAGTAAAGCGAATTATCTTTTAACAATTTTAAGCAAAAAAAAAGCTGAGCAAAGTAATCGTAAATCATGTTTAAGCAAATGTTCCTAAAATATCTAAGTAAAATTTTCGAAAAAGAATAACACTTAGATTTAATATTTATTATTTCAAGTATATAAAATTTTATATTAATTTAAATAGAAATTGCGTATTCCAGCTTTTTATTTGAAATATTGGTATTAATAATTGAGTTAAAATAGTGTCGATAAACGTTTCTTTTCTTTTTTTAAACAGCCAACCAGAACTTCGAGAAGTGCAACAAGATCAAAAGGAATTGCAAGAAAGAGTCCTTCTCGAAATTCCCCAAGTCGACGATCTCCAAGCAGAAGATCTCCAGCTAGAACTGCAAATCAAAATAGAAAATTGACAACACGGAGTACCAGAGTTATACAAATTTCGGATGATGAGCGCAAAGGTAAATTATATTTTAAAAAGTTGATTTGTTAAAATAACAATTTTTAATAATAATTAATGAAGAGTCGTAATTAAGATAGATTATAGAAAAACATTGTTTCCTCTTTTTCACAGAAGGCTCTAGCGAAGCTAGTGGAAGCACTCGAGATGATGAATCAGACGTGATGCCAATTCACGCACGAATTCGTGAAACTGCACCTCTAACGAGACGGTCAATAAGAATTATGTCCAACTTTGCAAAAGCTGAGCAAGATCAACGACTAATGGCGCTTACAAGAACCATCGATCGCGCCGTTTCTCTTCCAACTGAAAAAATGCAAGGATACGACAGCGTCAGAGAAAGCAAAGAAAGAGGATTCTCGATGACACGAGATTCAGTGAGTCTTTTAAATTTCGTTTAAATCTTCTTTCAATACTTCTAAATTTCCTGTTTCTTAACGTCACCAGGTCCAGGTTTTTTTCTCTCTATAACTTCAGTTAATTTATTGCATATTTCAGGATTTACAGAAAAATGATTACGAGGACAATGCAGAAATGGATTCAGATACTCTGAAGAAACATAAAAAAGAAATTGATCTTGTCAGTAAGCCGCAAGAATGGGGAGGCTGGTTTGGGGCTTTATTGCTAATAATTGTGGCACCTCTTTTTATTCTTATGCCACAATTTGCTTGCTCGAATGGCAAATGCAGCATTAACCAGTTTCGTCTGAATAAGGATCTCAAAACTTACCTAAATCCTAATGCATTCTTGTTGTATGCGGGATATTTGTTCTTCGTGGCTATAATGTATTTGTTGCCAATCGGTAGGATTATCGACGGTCAACAGACCAAGATCGGTAGACTCCAATACCGCATTAATGGTAACTTTATACAATTTACACTTATAAATTAAACTTTTCTTATTTTCTTTTCCAAAATAAATTTATTAACATTTTCTCTTACTTTACTTTCTTTACTCATCTATTCGCCAATTGTTTTGATAAATTTGTACAATGAGAAAGAGGTAGTTCTGGAATTAAACTCTTATAAGACATGCGTTTATAGAGCACTTAACCTTGTACGTAATGTCGACTTGTATACACCCTTTCTGTATCTAAACAAAAGGAGAAACGATGCGTAACGAATGGGCATTAAACCATTTAACACACCTGGGTTGTTTTGTGCTCTTCATTGTGTTTACTTGCCTTGTGTGTTGTGATCTAATTTGTTCTACGTTTCCTCCATTTACTTTTGAATCATTTTTACAATTTTCGTTCAGTTATGTTTTTGAAATACTTGAGCTTGACAATTTAATAAATTTTAGGTTTATTGACTGCAACTCTTGTCTTGATCGCATATGGTGTCAGCGAGTACAAAGGATATAAAATCAGCAATTTCATTTTGAATAACAGTTTGCAATTGGCGCTTGTTGGATGGATTTATGGCGCAATTTTGTCATTAATACTTTACATTAAAGGTGGCAGAACATCAGTAGCTAATTTGAATATGTACGCGTCAACAAATAATCATATCTATGATTTCTGGCAAGGAAGAGAAATTAATCCAAGACTGGGATTTTTCGACATCAAGTTCAATTTCGTCAGAGCTACTTTAATTGGATCGGTAATTGATTTTTCTTATTAATTTAAAAATAGATTTGAATTAAATCTAATTTAATCTAATCTATAGACCAAATTTATTTTAATTCAGGCAAGTTGGACATGGTCGGAACTGAAAATCAATTTTATCTTCCAACAGTTGTTTTTCAAACAATTTTAGACGACACGTATTTTTTTGTTTAGCTGAATAAAATTTTTTCAGGGAGTTATAAAGATTTTAATTTTTAAAGTCGGAATTCTTTTTTATTTAAATTTTAAGGAAAAAACCTTATAAGTGTAATAACTTTTTAGGGACTTGGGATATCTTATTCTTTTCCTACGGCCTGAAAGAGTTGTTAGTCTTCTTCAAAAATCCATTGAAAAATTTTCAAAATGTTGTAAAATAAGAAATGGCGGCTGCTTTACTAAAAAATTTTGAATTGCAATTACTCAAAAACCTGAATGTTTTTATGGTTGAATTTTTTTTTTTTTTTTTTTTTTGAATTGTCATAATAAAGATTATTTTTTATAAGAATTTAACTTGTGCCCGATTTTGCTAAAAGAGAAAAAATTACTTTTATATTTTTTTAAAGGAAAATTGCATTTTTCTCAAAAATACACTAGATATCAAAAAACTTCCTAAATACAAGTTGTTCCTCTTTGAAGAGGAAATTGTAATTTATTAGAAGCGTTTATATTTTAAACATATCACATTTTTAGCTTAAGGATGTTCTCTCCATTAAGATAACCTCAAACTAAATAATGGCCTATCACATCAAATAAAAATGTTATTATATTTATTAATTTTACCAAATTTTAAAAGATACAAGTGTACATTTTTCAGAAAAAATTAGATTGAGCTAATATTTGTTTTCAAATAATAATTTTATTTAACAATTGGTTTTTTTTGTTTGTTAAATCTAGTTAAAATTTCATCTTATTTTGACAAATAAGATAATCTTACTTGTTAAAACATTTTCTACAATTTTATTAGTTGAGTGTTTTAAAATATTTTATTCAAAAGTTATTGAATAAATAAAATTTGTTTTAGATAGATATATTTTTAAACAAAATATTATTTAATAAAAGCCAATAAATGGAAATGTAAATAATGTTTTAAATAGAAAAATTAGCAATTGTTTGTCAAGACTGGAAAAAATATTATATATTTCCACTAGATTCAAAGAAAAAATATTAAATAATTATTATTTGACAACAAATTTTGAGCAAACCTAATTTTTTCTGAGAAATGTGAAACTTAATATTTCAAAATTTAGTGAAATTAACATAAATAATATCTTTATTTAGCTTAAAAACCACTTTTTAATTCGAATTTTTTAATGAAGAGTGTTTAAAAATTATAAAAAAAACCAATTAAACAAAAAATGTTTGAAATATAAACGCTTTTGATAAATTACACGTTTTCTGACAATTATATGCATATTTGCATCCAAAATTATTACAAAGTTTTTTTAAAAATTAGCTTTTTAACGAATTTTGACGAAATTTATTGAAAAAACTAGAAATAGAGAAAAATATCAAAAGAATCTTTTTTTATATTTTTTGAAGATTTTTTTTAATTTTTGCTTGGGAAATTTTTTGATATCTAGTGTATTTTTTGAGAAAAATGAAATTTTCCTTTAAAAACAGAAAATGTAATTTTTTTCTCTTTTACCAAAATCGGGCACAAGTTAAATTCTTGTGGAAAATAATCTTTATTTTGATGACAGGTTCAACGAATAAAACTTTGGTGTTTTTGAGTAATTGCAATTCAAAATTTTTAGTAAAACGGCCACCATTTTGTTATTTTACAACATTTTTTTAATTTTTCATAGGATTTTTAAAGAGGACTAACAACTGTTTCAGGCCTTAGGAAAAGAATAAGATATCCCAATTCCCTAAAAAGTTATTACACTTGTAAGATTGTTTTTCTTAAATTTTAAATAAACGTGAGTTCCGACTTAAATAATTTAAATCTTTATAATTCTACAAGAAAATTGTTTTCAGCTAATTAAAAAAATCCGTGTAGTCTAAAATTCTTTGAAAAAAACTTTTTGGAGATAAAATTGATTTTCAGTTAAAAACATTTGCAGCCTGCCTGATTTGAAATGATTTCAGACTATATTGAAATAATTAGAATTTAATTTTATATAATGAATATTTATAATTTTTCTTCTAGATTGTAGTTTCTGTGGCTGTAATCGTAAATGTTCTTCGAGGATCTCAACCCCTTTCCCTCTCAACGATTAATTTGACTGCTCTTATTGCTGCTGTTTTACAAATAATTTACGTTTTTGATGGTCTTATTTTTGAAGCTGCATTTGTGAGTTCTTTTGAAATCGCATACGAAGGAACTGGATATATGCTTTGTATTGGGTATTTAATGTATCCTTTCCTTTGCACTCTTCCTGCAAGATATGCACTTTACAACAAGTAAGTTGATTTAAAATGTTTATTGATACAGTGTAAAATTTTAAGTAACTAAATTAACTAATTTTACATTAAAATTTTCAGCGTATCTCAATCTCCGTACATTTTGGCTTTATTGATCGTGTGCTTTTTTATTGGTTATGGTCTCTATAGACATTGCAATTCTCAGAAAGATGAATTCAGAAGGAACCCACTTTCTCCCAAACTAAATCGTGAGTATAAAAAATTAGTTCTTGTGTTTTTATTATATGATCCGAGAAGTCCAGGAAATTGAAAATAATAATAAGCTTGATACACACACTATTTTTAGATGCTTAGAATTTTGATTTGTTTTTTAGGATTGGAAACTATTCCAACAGTACGAGGTAAAAAACTGATTGTGTCTGGTGTATGGGGCTATGTTCGACATCCAAATTACCTTGGTGATATTATTCTTCATTGGTCAATAGCTTGCTTGACTTTTGTAAAAGATGTCTTGCCCTACTACAATGCAATCTTTTTGACAAGTATACTGATACATCGTGCAGTTAGAGACAACAGACGATGCCAACATCGATACGGGCTTGCTTGGGAAGAATATTGCTCCCGCGTCAAATATATGATTCTGAAAAGAATATTTTAAGACTCCTTAATTAAAGGGTTCCTCATTTATTTGAAATCTCAGCGGGCCACGATTTCTGCTAATGAATTGAATTTCTGCATATATTATACGTGTATGCATTTTAATTTAATATTGTACATTTGATAAAATATTCTAAATCTGTTAATTACAATGTAAAAGACAGAATTTATTTATAATTATTTTTGATTTTTTTTGTAAATCAAAATTTAGTTTTTGAATCTTGAGATTCAGGTGTTTACACCTTTTATTTGAGATTTTTATATTTTAGGTAATTATCCAAGTATATAGAATTTATACCTAGGACAAATGAATTTGTATAAAGGGAATTTTGTTGGGGGGTGCAATAAATTATTTTTCTAAAGGTGTTTGCGGACTTTGTAATAAAAATCCACGTGGCCCGCAAACCTTGTTTTGAGGTCCCCTGATTTAGGTCAAGAAATGAAAAAAAATATGCTGAAATACTTTTAAAACTTCAAATTTTAATGAACTTTATATTCCTCGTTGTTTCTAGTTTGCGGACCCGTTGCAACAAGTATATTAAAATAAATAAATAATTGTATTTCAGAGTAAAATATGATACTGACTCCGAGTCTTTTAGGGGTTAAGATTAATCAATTGACCAATAAATGTAGATAAACTCCTAAAAGACCTCGTGCAGTAATGTCAGGGTTTTAATTCAACATATTTTGTCTCACAAAATAGGTATGTTTGAGTCAATATTAACTCTGTTTTTATCGGATGTTTATAAATATAGAATATACTTGAGAATGTGAAATTAGAAGCATAGCTCAGTCACCTAAGACTGTTATCATACATTAGATTTTAAGAAAAATCCATGACATTTCAGATCACAACATAAATTAAGAGTTTTATACTTTTTTATCATATAGAAATATATAAATGATACTTTACAAACAAGTCCTTTGGTAAATAAATAAATCCAACATCAATCTTCTTAGTTTATGCTTTAATTCTTTTTAATATTATTTAAAATTTTTCAGGATAGAACTTAATAAATTTAACAATAAGTTTGTTACTAAATGCAATTAACAAATTACCAAATCCATATAAAATACCCTTTTTAATAAGATTTTAAGCAGTTTTCTACAAGGCTAAGAACAATTAAATTTTTTTAAAATTTCTAATGACACTTTCGGACAAGTCGGTTATTAAATATGTATTTTTATTAAACAGATAAAAACACTACATTAGTCCGACGTTTCGAAAATAAACCATTCTCATTTTCAAGGACTGTAAAAAATATAATAACAATCAGTTTTTTTAAAATTAAAACTAGTTTTTGTATAAAAATATATCGCACTTTTTATAATTTTAATTTATTCTTTAAATATCAATTAATTTATTGAATTTTAATTCTTTTTACCATTTTCAAATTATTTTCTTTCATTTTAATTAATTTTTTTGATTTTGCTTTCTCATGTAGGAAGTATTATCACAAATTTTTCTTAAAATTTCAATTATTTTCTTCAATTTTCAATTATTTTACTCAAATTTCAAATATTTTCATTATTTTTCAATTGTTTTTTCCAATTTGTAATTATTTTTTAATAATTTATATCCCGCATTGGGGTAAAATTTATCTGCATCTAAAATCACTCTGAACATACATGCAAAAACAAAATGTGAAAAATTACCAACACCCAATTTCACTCCTTTCTTTCTTCTGTGTTTGAATCTTTTAATTCTGACATCACGAAAGTAATTTCTAATAGATTCGAAAATCTTCGCTGACTGAGAATCTTGATTCACAGTGTGCGAATCAAGATTTTGATTTAAAAAAATTTAAATTGTAGATTTAATATGACGGAAGTAATTAAAAAAAAATAAATTACGATCATAATAGTTACTACTCAAAAGTTCTCAAGGTCGCTGATAACTAATTTCAAGTCAGTATTTAAAAATTCAATATGTCGGAAAAAGTTTTAAAAAATTAAGTTAAGCCTTGAGTTAAGCTCACAATAATGACTAACTTATTAGGGGTTTTCAGGGTCACTGATAAAGAATTTTATGTCAGTATATTTAAAAATTCAAAATGACGGATTCAGATGATGTATGATGATCATACATTCAGTTGAGTAGATTTTACAAAAATTTGTGTAAAATTTATAATAATAAAAATTTTTCTGGTACTAATTTGCATATTTATTATCTGGGCACCGAAGGATAATTAATTAATTTTTTCAATAGAAATCCAGTGAATTGTTGAGGACAATTTATCCAAAAATCAACGCCCGTTTGTGTTTCCAACGTTTTTGTTTTGTTTGTATCATTAGTGATCAAGAACGATCCTAAAAAAAGTAATATGTAAAATAGTTTTTTAAAATGTAAATGACAGTTGACAAAAGTTATATCAAGTTATAAATATTTTTCAGGGTTAACGTTTTTATTACGAACAATATTACTAATTTAGGACAAAATCACAATGTTTTATTAAAAATTTTTTTTTGTCATTATTCAGTCACATTGTTATTAATGACAAAAAATTTGTATTCTAAAAATCTCTTTCTTTATTTCATATATTCTTCTCTATTTATATTTGCTTATTTGTCTTTAAGAAATTTGTTTATATTAGGTATTCTTTTTACATATTACAAACAATATCACAATATATATATATATATATCACAATATATATCAACTTTAATACATAATTGATGGTTAATAGAAAATTTTTTATTACTAATTTCTGGAAAGTAAAATGCTTCAAAATCTGATTTTATAAAAAAAAATTAAGAGGCGCTCTTTACGCCATTTATTGATAAGATACGCTTCTGTTTGATGCACGACTTTCAAATGAAATATCACAATGCGCATGCGAGATGATTGGCTATACACTCGGGCGGTAAATTGTTACACGTGAAGTTGGTTACAAATTTAATCAAACTTATTTTGATCAATTAATTATTTTCTAGGCTTTAAATCTCAGTGAAAATAGAAATATTGAAACGTTATGGTACCATGGGCGATGAATATCACTTCTCTTACTTTTATTTCCACTTGAAAAATAAATATATTGCAAAATCATACTCACCACGTGCGGGATTTGGCGCAAACGGTTAATTTGTGACGCGCACAATTGCGCAGTATGACAATCTTCGAGAAGAACGCATGTCACGTGACCCTTCTCGTTCGTAACGACCAATCAGATTTCTATGTTCTCACCACCCCCTTTATTGGTTGAATGCTGATCCAGTATCGACTTGTTGTATCGTGGACTCTTTGCTACGATCAAATTATTCATCGTTGCACCGAACAAGCCGGTGAAGTGTTGGTTCTGTTTGTGAAAATCTTTCAAATTTGTTGAATTGAAAATACAGTGCTTCTCAACAGATTCGTCCGATCATCTTCGAATAATAATCTACCATAAAGAAGGTATTAACGCAGTATTTTTCATCTAAGAGCATGTGGAAGATTTCTTGAAAAGCATGATTATCTTTTCAAAGAATATTCTCATATTTTTCTCATGCTTTATGTTTAATTGATATAAGGTAAAAGCACCAGTACCTGGACAGTTTTGAAGGGGTGTCAAGTTTAGCGACATTTTGTACTAAGATAATTAATTATATTTTACAAAATGTTTGGATTTTCGTTTAACTTACATTTAAAGGATTCGAATTAATAAAAAATTAATAATTATAATAAATGTTTTCGTTAAATTAAAAACTTGAAATAAAAATATAGCTTATTTGCAGCAGAAGTTGGACAGTACGCTATTTGGATGGGCCTAGTAGTTGGACATAAGACCCTATATCTCGGTCTCGGCTCGGTATCGTCTCGTTTTCCGAGACGATACCGCAAAAAAATTTCCGAGACGATACCACGAAAAAAGCGAAATAGGGTAGTAACTGTAATTATGAACTTCTTTACTACGGATAACAGATATAGATATCTATTTTTAAACGCTAAATAATGCATATAATTAGACTAAACTTTTTTCAAAAATATTCAATTAAGTTATAAAAAAATAATCATACCGGAAAATGAAAATGTAGATTACTGATCTTTTTTTAACAAGAAGATTGTGAAGTATCGGTTTAAAAGTATTGTCCAACATTTCACTTATTGTTAATTTTGCTGCTGGTCAGTTCCACATTTTAAACAACATCTTATTTTTAATCTTATTTAGCTGAGAATTTGTAAGCCACAGCGACACTATTAAATCAATAAGACCCAAGTCGACTTGGGTTAAAAACGATCGTTTTTAACAATTAACAGCTGATTTGCAAAACTTATCTTTTTATAATAAATAACTTAACAATTGTATTCTGCAGATTACTATGTTTTATTTTTTCGATGTTTTTAAGATCGAGACTAGACGAGACCACAATTATGAAGGCGATACCGGGTCGATAGCGAGACGAGACCATCAATTTTCCATTTTTTCGAGACCGAGACGAGTCTCTGTCAAATATCGTATCGTATCGTATCGTGCGCACCCCTAGAAAATACATAGTCTATTATAGATTATTTGTTATTATTTATTATTAAAACTTTTATTGTCAACTACTAAATTAATTAGTTATTTAGGTTTTTAATTAATTGATTATTTTATTGATTAATTAGTGTCTGCAAAGTGTATGTCCATCTACTGGGGTACCTACGTATAAAAAACGTCAGGTAAACTTGGACACACAACTCAGAGTAGTTTTAAAAGAAACGTCTTAAATAATTTTTTTGCTAAACATTTTGCATCTACGATTAACAAATTTAATTATACCTAAAAACTGACTATCTGAAGGGTATCTATAATTTTTTTCATTTAGTTTGGAGGAAATTTTAACTCTTTTTTGCTATAGTCCAACTACTGGTCCCAATTTTTGCTTTGTCCAGCTACTGGTGCTTTTACCTTATCTGTTAAATTTTAATTAATTATTGCTTGCAGATTTTTTTCCATATAATAAAGTCATTTAATTTTCAAGATTTTCAAACACATGTTTTTATCCATTACTTAAATCTTAAAATCATAAATAAAATGTTTAATTATTCAATTCGCTTTCAACGTGAATGGTCTCTTAATTTCTTCAATATTTATCCTACCATTAACTTTATATTAAAATCTGAAAATTAATTTGATTTCTTTTTAATTAATCTTCAACGAAAAATGACGGTGAAGAGCGCAACGTTTCTAGGAAACGAAGTAATTAAAAAAAATTGTTGTTTAACTTTTTAGGTCAAAGAACACCTTAAAATCGTTTTAAATTCTCTAATATAGGTTATTTAATAAAGAAATCATAATACTAAACCATGAAATCTGAAGTAGAAGAAAAAAATTGTTCTTCGTTTCTCAGGAATGTTGCGAACTTCAGCATAATAACAAAAGTCTGATAAAATCTTGTATATACTTTTTTTCTGAGGTTTTAGTAGTTTTTTCTCAGATTTCTTCAAAAATTTTATTCTAATTTTCAGATAAAAATAATTCAGATATTATTTTCAAACAATCTGTCGTGAAAATCGTTAAAAATTCAAAAAAAAATTTTTTATTCTGAATTTACCTTTTCACTTTATCGCCTAACAGAAAATAAACTTTATATTCAACTCTAATATTATTCCAAGTAAAATTTTTGTTTTTTAATCTGAAAATTTATTTGATTTGTTTTTAAATTATCTCCGACGAAAGTCGTTGAAAACCTAAACTTTTATTTCGGATTTATTCGGCTTATATCGTTTCTCCAGCCTCATAATCCTATGAGATTCTTCGATTCACATATACTAAATTCGTTAGTATTTTCTCTCAGTGCGGAAAATCCAAAAAACTGACCGGCCAAAACGAGGAAGTAACCGGGAATTCAATTTCGTAAAAAAAGTTGTCACCCTGGTGATAATTTACGATGAAAACCCCCTGCTTTCTTTAACTTTAAAATATAGTTAAACTGTCCGAAATTGATATTAAAAAATTTTGTAAAAGATTTTCAGGCACTTTTAAGATATTTCAATAAATTACATTATTTAAGTATGTAAGCCTTTAAAGCTTTTTATTTACTACAAAACTTCTATATAAATAGTTTCATTTTTAGAAATTTTCCATAGTAAGGCTAAAAAGTTGGTTCCTTCTTCAATTTTAAATACATATGCACATAAGATTGTGAAAATCCTTATTTCACAATCAACATTTCCGTAAAATATACGCAAGAATCTTAGGCAAGAAAATTCTTGCTTTTCGCAAAATTTTTTATAATCATTCATTTCAACCAATTCTAGTTAAAAATTAAAATCATTAACAATACGTCATATACAAAATCTAGTTAAAGTCTGAACCAAAGCTTAAAATGTTAGAGTAATTTACCCTAGAATTTTAGAGACTTTCAGCCTGGAAAATCTTAAAAAAAAAAGGAATTTCGAAAAACAATTTATGTAGCAACCCTGTTTGTTGTATAATTTAAATTACTTTTAATAATGTTAGCTGATAAACATTGAAATGATGATTAATACATGTTTTTTTCTGTTGCTCGTTTCAGATTGTGATGGGGAACTGACTGGAACAACGCTACCACCAGCATCATCACTGCAACATTTTTCATCTTGTGACTTTTCTCTTTAATTGCAAAAAATGTGCAATTTTCATGTATTTAAGCATTGTTAAATCGTAAAAGTTTTCTCGCCTTGAATTTTAAAAAATTTAAATTGTGACGATTGCGTTTGTGAATCCTGCGTGTAATAGTTGAAATGATTTGTGTAAATTTAAATTTCTTGCTCCGTTCCGTTACTCGTTCAAGTACTCGTAATTGACAACGCAACCAGAATCATCTGCAATAAAATTGGACAAAGGAAAAAAGGAAACAGATAAAAATAATGCAGCTAAACAGTCGTTTTTAAGAACGAAGAGAAAAATGTTAAAACCATTTAAATGTCCAATTCCACAAAACGATTTGTCGTTGGATAATTCAAGCACTCGTGGTGAAGGATCAGCATCAGCAACCTCATCAACATCATTAAGTTTAAGGATAGATAAAGGAAAGAAGGTACTAGAAGATGAGTCAGAGGACAAAGAGGAAGTAAGCAAAGAAGCATTTTTAGAAACAAAAAGGAAAATGTCGGAACCATTTGAATGACGAATCCCATCTAAGCGGTCGAAGTCAAATAAATCAATGAAGATAGAAAAGAGAAAAATGGCATCGGATGATGAGTCACAGGACAAAATGGATGTAGGTAAAAAGTGCGTAAGCAAAGAAGCATTTTTAGAAACGAAGAAGAAAATGTCGAATCGATTTAAATGCCCGATCTCGTTGTCCAGTTCACTGACAAAATCACAATCACCACCACCTTTACAAGCTTTAAATGCTGAAAGGAATGAAATGAAACCCGCATCTACTCGTCCACAACCGGAAGTGACAAACAGTCTTGAGAAATTGGAAGTGGAACAGGAGCAATGCTCAATTTCTTCAAAAGCTTCTTCACCTCGCCATTTCTACGCATCTTCATCATTATCCCTGCCCAAATTGTCAAATTTAAATTTTACCCCTGAAGAAAAAGAAGAAATGGACATTAAAGGAATTGAAGAAGAAGAACGAGAAGAGCAAGAGAAGGATCAAGAGGAAAAAGACAATGCTGAAGAGGATGAGAAAAATGTAGACGAGGATGAAGAGAACGATGAAGAAGATGAAGAGGATTTTGTAGAAGTAATTGAAACTTCGATATTTGCGGAATTCTGTCTACGTCATGAAACGAATGATTATCTTTTAAAAGAATGGTCAGAAAACCGAATCAATTATAAAAATTTATTGCTTTTCTTTAAAGAAAGAACAAACGCATGCACAGAATCTTTATATAAAAAATATCCCGAATTGGACGAACTGTATAAACAATTTATAACAGAGTTTAAGGAATACGGCGCTGCTGAAGTTTACAACACGAAGTTGTGTAACAATATTCTCCTGCAGCAAACAAAGATGATGAAAGTCAATCTGCAAAATAAACCTCGTAAGCACGGTTTAACTTTTGTCCGTCGACTTTTGAAGAAAGAAAAAATCCTACTTAATAAAAAGGGGGAAACAGAGAATCCGAAAACAAAAGATGAAGATAAGACGAAAAAGAAAGCTACAAAACAAAAGAACCAAAGAAACATTCGGCGAAAACGAAGACGGGGAAAAAAAACAAATAAGCAACAAGGAAAAGAAAAAACTACACAAATAGAAAAATGGAGAGAAGAAATATGTTTGAAAAGAAGTTGGTGTAAACGTCACAAGGGACCTAAAGAAAATAAAAAATTAAAATTGGAGAAAATGTCTAATAAGAAGCGAGTGGCTTACGAAAAGACAAGAGAAAAGGAGCGGTTTAAATTGAAAAAGGCAAAGACATATTTATTTATGTAATGAGCTTTTTGTTGTGATTTTTAGTCCACTTTTAGTTCCGCTGCTGAGGGAGGTCCTAGAACTTCTGTTGTATTGCCAAACTCACTAGGCAGCTAGAGTGAAACATCTTTATAATTTAGTTTGGTGAGTAGCTTTAATTATATGTTAAAAACTGTTTCTCATTTTTTGATATACGCGGTTCAAAAATAATTATCTAATAAAAAATATACTATTAGACTATGATTGCGTTTTTCGTGAATTATTGAAGCCCGAAATTCGGACTATGTAAGTTTATTTTGTATTGCTAAAAATGCACTCTGAAATTTACGTTTTAATGTAATTATAATTTTTTAATGGAAGAAAAAAGTATTGGATTAGCAAAGTTCAGAATGTATTTTAATTAATACAAAATAGCCTTTTATTCAGGGTTGCTACAGACCCTGGAAAAGGTATGGAATTTCCAAAAGGGTATGAAAAACTTGTAAATAGTATGGAATTTTAAAATATTCTCTTAGAAAGAATGAAATTTTCTTTTATCTAAAAACTAATAATCTATTCTTTTTAGATGTTTCAGATAAATTATTGTCCGAAGATCTCAGTTTTCAAAAATTTGGATTTTAATATTTTGCAATAATAAAATTTTTTCAGCTTTAAACATAATTAATAAGTTCAGAAAAATTGTAAATTAAAAATTTAAATATAATATTATATTTAAAAAATAAACGAAAAATCTGCAAATTTTAAAATAGGGTCAAACCACTGACATTTAACCGACGATAGTCTCTAACATATTTTAAAACATGTTTAAACTCATGTAATATGAATTATTGAAGTCTCAAAATTCAACTTATCAAGTTGTATTAGAAAATTCTTTTCTTTTGTATCTGTTAATTGCAATTAAATATTTAAGTGTCAAGAAAAAATCGATGTTTCCAATGCTTACTTGATATGCTTTTTATTCAAAAGTAATAATTTTAATTTTAATATTTTAAAGAAAAAATCTTTAATTATTATTTAAATATTTATTTTCGATAATAGAATTTTGTTTATAATGTGAAATAACAATAATGAAATAGATTTAAGCTGTTGCATAATCTGTCACTTTTTATCATTTTTAAGAGCCTAATTTTTCAAAATCTACTTAAATTTATTTTCTAATCAAATCATTCCATTTGAAATTTCAAAATTAACCACAGAACTCATGTTTTCGAAATTAAATAACTTTTATCTGGATGAAATTTAAAAATCATCATTTTCCACAAATCTAAGTTTTTACAAAATCTATAACAAATTTTAATTTTTGCGAGAGAATTCTGCTGAATTTATGAATTATTTCGGTTTAAAAAATAGATAGAAAAAGTTTTTTTTTCATTGTTCAAAGCACACTCTGCGTTTGCTAATGGCTTACTTATTTTATAGGTTTTGAGTTTTATTAAATTATTAATTAATCAGGAATTAGGTATTGACCAGCTATTTCAAGGTATATGCCTCAATACGGCAGACGTACGGATTGATCTCAACGCAGTCTGTATGTATAAGTACGCATAAATTATGTGGTTACAAAAATACAATGGACATTTTTGCGGTGTTTCGTTTTTGAAACTGTACACTTTACGTTGCAATTACTGCACATTTGTGTCGTAAATCCCTCGTATATTAAAACAACTTTTAATTTGCTGTCCTTCTCCTTGCTTTTGTCTTTTAATCGACGTTCCAGGAGTCCTAGTGGAGTTTGAACATGTCCCTTTATACAAGAAGCAATTTTTGTTTTGCCAATGACTACTTATGTAGCTCCAGAAGGTTCATCATTTCGACAAATTAAATTAACCAATCTATCAATCTCGCGGTTTTCACAAATTTGTTTATTCCACTTGTGGGAAGCAATACATTTTTGCGAGTACGCACCCTGCTTTATTTTAAATGACTCCAAACGGTGCTTTGTAATATTCTTGTAATCAGATGGATTATTACATTTAATGACCTGATAAGAGACGTTCTTTTTCACTAAGTTGTTGTATTCTTCATCCGCCTTGTTCCTTTTACGCTTTCCAACACCAGACCGTCGAAATTCTCCGCTCAAAAAACGGTAACTTGTTGCCTTCACGTAAACTGGCTAATCTTTACTTTTGTCTTGAGAGGAAGGTTTAGGACAACCAGTGCAAATGACTCCAGCTATGGGAGCTACAAGTCCTGGGTCTAAACCCACGAAGAGAGTAAATTTCAATTTCTCTGTCGGCTTTGATTTTTGTGTTTCTTTCTTCTTTGAAGGTTTAGGTTCTTTAAAAATTATTGAAGTTTTTATGCCGTTATAGTGCATATGGTTCGTGGTACCCCTTTTCCTTTCTTCATAACACGCTAAAATTTATCAAGATTCAAATATTTGTTTGAAATAAAAGCATTACATTCAATTACATTCATTTTTTTCAATTCTACAGCTTCTGCAAATTGTGCCTCAGTCTTTTCCCGTGCTCCATTTCTGTCTTCTTTTTCAAAATAAGCTTGTAAGTCATCTTTAACAGCAGTCGGTGTAAACATGACATGATGCCTGCCAAATTGTTTTATTGGAGGAAGAATGAAAGATTTCAATTTGTTTTCAGCAAACCACTTTTGTAAACGCAGGAAAAAAGGTATAAATTTATGACACTCACTTTTAATTTTTAATTTACTAAAATCGAGTTCTTCTTCAATAGACTGAGGAACACTTCGTCATTGCACTCATTCTTAAAACGTAAGTTTCTCATTACTTCATTCACTTCCTTCTTTCTTCTTCCAAATTTCTTTCTTTTCTTTTTTTTTTTGCCAAGTGTCTTTGCTTTTTCCAATTTAAACCGCTCCTTTTCTCTTGTCTTTTCGTAAGCCACTCGCTCCTTATTAGACATTTTCTCCAATCTTAATTTTTTATTTTCTTTAGGTCTCTTGTGACGTATACACCAACTTCATTTCATATATATTTCTTCTCTCCATTTTTCTATTTGTGTAGTTTTTTCTTTTCGTTGTTGCTTATTTGTTTTCATATTTTTTTTTTGTCGCTCCTTTCGTTCTTTCTTTTTTTCCCGTCTTCGTTTTTACCGAATGTTTCTTTGGTTCTTTTGTTTTGTAGCTTTCTTTTTCGTCTTATCTTCATCTTTTGTTTTCGGATTTTCTGTTTTGCCCTTTTTATTAAGTAGGATTTTTTCTTTCTTCAAAAGTCGACGGACGAAAGTTAAACCGTGCTTACGCAGTTCATTTTGCAGATTGACTTTCATTATCTTTGTTTGCTGCAGGAGAATATTGTTACACAACTTCGTGTTGTAAACTTCAGCAGCGCCGTATTCCTTAAACTCTGTTATAAATTGTTTATACAGTTCGTCCAATTCGGGATATTTTTTATATAAAGATTCTGTGCATGCGTTTGTTCTTTCTTTAAAGAAAAGCAATAAATTTTAATAATTGATCCGGTTTTCTGACCATTTTTTTAAAAGATAATCATTCGTTTCATGACGTAGACAGAATTCTGCAAATATCGAAGTTTTAATTACAACTTTGGAACAAATTAGAACACTTCCTTCAATCCTTTCGTAAACACGGTTATCAGTGACAATTGAACGCAGTCCGCTTTTTATAACAAACATTTTATGTTTACCTTCCTCTTCGTCTTCTTCTTCCACAAAATCCTCTTCATCTTCTTCATCGTTCTCTTCATCCTCGTTACTGAAAATTGTTTATTTATTTATTTAAGAGCAAAAAATTACCAAATAAGACGGTAACACAAAATTTTCATCCCCTCCCCCTCAGTAAATATTAATCGAAATGTAAAAAAATGTTACCCATAATTACCATCCAATAGGACTACAAAATACCTGAATTGGAAAGTCACAAGTGAAAATTGTTATCCACCTTGATCAGTTGATATGAAATCCCCCATATATACTTATATACATATATGTGACAAATGCATTTTCGCATTTGCTCTAAATTTCTTTTTCTTCCAATGTTTGATTACAAAATAATTAAGTTTATTTAACTGTTACGTACGTAACATATATAAAAAGGATATTGAAGTATTCTTTTTTTTAAATATTTTTAAATCTTGAGAAAAAAACTCCAGAAATATTTTAAAATTCCATACTATTTACAAGTTTTTCATACCCTTTTGGAAATTCCATACCTTTTCCAGGGTCTGTGGCAACCCTGAATAAAAGGCTATTTTGTATTTATAAAATACATTCTGAACTTTGCTAATCCAATACTTTTTTCTTCCATTAAAAAATTATAATTATATTAAAACGTAAATTTCAGAGTGCATTTTTAGCAATACAAAATAAACTTTTTTTTGTAAATTTTTAAACTTGAATAAATTGTGAATAAATCAAATTATACATAAGCTATATTTATTTCTAAAGAGCAGTTTTTTTATTAAAAGACAAAAAAAACATGGAATTTTGAGGCTATCTTTGCGCTCTCAAAAATTACATGGTCCGAATTTCGGGCTTCAATAATTCACGAAAAACGCAATCAGACTCTAATAGTATATTTTTTATTAGATAACTATTTTTGAACCGCGTATAAAAAAATGAGAAACAGTTTTTAACATATAATTAAAGCTACTCACCAAACTAATTTATAAAGATGTTTCACTCTAGCTGTCTAGTGAGTTTGGCAATACATCAGAACTTCTAGGACCTCCCTCAGCAGCGGAATTCTGGATGTCGAATTGTTATGAAGGAAGACAACACCGGAAATCCAAAACGAAAGTTGAAATTGTTAAAAATTTTTGTTCAAGATTAATTAAAAATTAATCAAATTAAATTACACGTAAAATAAAGACTTATTACTTCTGAGCAAAAAAATTTTGGAAACCAATAAATGAAAAAAAAGGATTAAAAATAAAAAAAAAATTAAATTTGGAACCATTTTCATCGCACATTGTTTACAAATAATTTATTAAGTACTATTTTTATCACGGAAAGTAACATTGAAATTTGAAAAATTCGACTAAAACTCTAATTAAAGTTGAGATTTTAAACGTTATTCGTGAAAGTTTAATTAGGAAAAAATGTAATTAAATTAATTATCACTTACTACAACAGACTTAAGGACGGGATAATTACAGAGTTACATATCCAAAAAAAGTTCGACTTACAAAGATTTTCATGACACATTGATTAAAAATAACGTATTAATTATTTTTATCACGAAAACTGAAATTAAAATTTGAGAAAATCGATAGTAACAGTCGAAATTGTTTACAATTTTTGTTAAAGTTTAATTAAAAATTAATAAAATTAATTTTCAGATTCTAAAACAAAATTAAAGATAGGATAATTTCGGAGTTGGATATAAATTTTATTTTCTGTTGGGCGTTTATATTGTTATATGAATTGAAATTTAAAAATTTAACATAAACTTACTTCAAAATTTATGATATTAAAACTTTGAAGGAGTTTTAAGTAAAATGAAGACTTTGTGCACTCCTAGTTACTTCTGAGCAAAAGAAAATTTGGAAAACATTAAATAAAAAATAAATAAATTCAAAATCCAAAAAAAAGTTTATTTAAAACAATTTTTAGGACCCATTGTTTAAAAATAATCTATTAATTATTATTTTTATCAAAAAAACCGATGTTAAAATTTGTAAAGTCCACAAAATGCAAATTAAAAGTAGAAAATGTTAACTATTTTTATTCAAGATTAATTAAAAATAAATAAAATTAAATTTCAGTTTCAAAAACGAAATAAAGGATAATTTCTGAGTTGGGTATAAATTTTATTTTTTAGTAAGCGTTTATATTACTATATCAGTTCAAATTGAAAAACTGAACAAAAACTAACTTTAACATTTAAGATAATAAAACTCTAGAGGATTTTCAAGTAAAATTAAGACTTTGTGCAGACCTAGTTAATTCTGAACAAAAGAAATTTTGGAAAACATTAAACAAAAATAAATTTAAAATCCAAAAAAAATTTTCATTTGAAACAATTTTCAGGACCTATTCATATAAAATAATCTATTAAATATTATTTTTATCAAAAAAAGGCGAAATTAAAATTTGAAGAAGTCCACAAAATACAAAATAAAAGTTGAAAATGTTAACTATTTTTGTTCAAAATTAATTAAAAATAATTAATATTGAATTTCAGTTTTAAAAACAAATTAAAGGATAATTTCGGAGTTGGATATAAATTTTATTTTTTAATGGACCTTTATATTATTATATCAGTTCAAATTGATAAAATTAACAAAAACTTACTCCAAAATTGAAGACATTAAAACTCTAAAGAATTTTCATGTAAAATGAAGACTTTGTGGACTCCTAGTTATTTCTAAGCAGCAGAAAATTTGGAAAACTATAAATAAAAAAATATAGATATAAAAAATTCAAATTTTAATAATAAAAAAAAAATAAAAGTTTAATATCCAAAAAAAAGTTCAATTGCAACGATATTCAGGACTCATTGATTAAAGATAATCTATTAATTATTATTTTTACAAAAAAAAAGCAAAATTAAAATTTGAAAAATTCGAGAAAATCCAAAGTAAAAGTTAAAATTTTTATCAATTTTTGTTCCAGATTAATTTAAAATAAATCGAATTAAATTTCAGATTCAAAAACAAAATTGAAGGATAATCTCCGAGTTTTTAGGCTATCGTTGGGCTCTCAAAAATTGCATAGCTCGAATTTTGGACTTCAATAATTAACGAAAAACAATTTCACGGAATACGCAATCAGACTCTAAATTACAATTTTTGAACAGCTTAAAAAAAACATGACATATATAAAAAAATGGGAAATTAGTTATAAAATGTGCCAATTAGAAATAAGAATTTCTCAATGTTATCTTACTTGCAGCAATTAGTACAAAAAGGTTTA
Organism: Ganaspis brasiliensis; assembly: GCA_037103525.1. Lineage (NCBI taxonomy): Eukaryota > Metazoa > Arthropoda > Insecta > Hymenoptera > Figitidae > Ganaspis > Ganaspis brasiliensis. The sequence continues at coordinate 1,986,315 of JAZKLR010000050.1, read as the reverse complement.
ATTTTTTCTGTAAAGATGAAAAGATTTCTAATATTAATTTTTACAATTTAAATATATTTTATTTAAACAATTTAGGATTTTTTAGATCACCGTTTTGAAGAAATGAAATATTATTCCGAATATAAAACCAGGGTGGCCACAAAAGTCAATTTATAAATTTCCCTGACATTTCCCTAACATAAAAATTTTATTATTTTTATATAGATAGAGATAGGAACTTTGTGCTTTAGCATATCAGCACAATTTTTCTCGAAAATTTTTAAATGTTATAAAACGTCTAAAAACCATATAAAACATGTTTTTAAATAGAAATTTCTTTAAATTAAATCAGCACAAAAAAGCACAATTTTGTCATTTAAGCAGCATAATTTTGTTCGGGTAATTGTGCCGCATAATTAGCGATTTTCAGCATATATTCAGCACATATTTAGCACAATTCGTATAAATTTATATTGATTATTAACGAAATAGTCATATAAAAATTTCAGGAAATTTCCGTTGTTTATGTTTTGAAGCAGATTCGCATAAAAGAATATAAATGGGCCTTAGCAGAATGAAAATTTGAAATCATAAGGAGTGAGATAGAAAAAGACATACATAAATATGTCTGCCTTTTCTATCTCATTCTTGCGATTTGTCGGTTTCGATACAAAAATATGAGAAAAATAAATTGTTTACACAAATATAAATTGTCTAAATAATTAAAAAGTCTTGAAAATTGCAGACGAAAAAATTTTTGGTATTTCTTTAATGAAACGAAATGCTTCTAGGAGAATTAAATAAAATTTTATTTTAAACATTCTAAATTGTTTAAACAAATAAACAAAAAATTTCACCAAAAAATTTTCTGTCAATCGTTACTAAAGAATCGCTAGCTATTACAAAAATTATTTAAATTCGAAAATATAAGAAAAATAAATTGTTTAAACAATGGAATGTAGATTGCGAATTATGAATCAATAACTTTTTTTTAGTTCTTCAATGAAAATTTCAAAAGACTAGATAATTCTAGCTGAATTTAATAAAAATTTGAGTTTAAACGCAATCAATTAAATTAAATCAATTACCTAAACTGTTTTTCCCTTCGCTATTTAAAAAGTTGTAAGCTTTTAAAATACCTATGTAATTAAAGTAAAAAATATGATAACTGTTGTTTAAACAATTAAAAATGAATTTAAAAATGTAGCAAGCCTTGTATTTTGTTAAGTAAAAAAAATTATAAAAAAATGACATAAGAAAATAATATTTTAGACCTATTTACTTATAAATGCTGAATTTGTGTTTATTCGTTCTTTAAGGCACTCCTAGAGAGTGTTTATTTGCAAAAAAAATAATAATAATCGACAGTTTCTTCAATTTTGAACATTTGTCGAGGTCTCATAAACTTCTGAACCTTTTTCGATAAAATTAAGAACAATTTTTCGCAATTTTCTTAAAGAAGTACAAATTTTCCTTGTATTTCTTATGAGAAAAAGTGACGGTACCACTCAATATTGTTGGATCAAATAAATTCTTTTATTTGTAGTCAACTCTCGAGCGCCTTTAAACCATATTTCAAATTTTTCATTTTTTGAACCACCCTACTAGACAGAAACGTCGAGTATTATAGAAAAAATAATTTTAATACCTCAAAGTATAATTTAGACTAAAAAGAAATCAATTTTTCTATATATAAATAAACTGGAGTGTTAAAATTTCAATAACTACTAACCTTCCGTACATAATTTTGGTTGAAACAAGCAAATTGCCTTAAAATTAAGTAGCACATTTAAAGCACATATGATAGCCAATAAAAACATACTTTCAACACAATTAGGCATTTTATTTTAGCATAATTCTACCTATTAAAAAAGCACAAAGTTCCTATCTCTATGCCCTGAAAATTGGAGATTATATTTAAAAAAAATTAATAGCTAAATTAAAATAAAATTTTACTTTATTCTTGAAAGCAGGGATGAATAAATAAATCCAATATCAATCTTCTCAGTTTATGCTTTAATTCTTTTTAATATTATTTAAATTTTTTTAGGTGGAAGAATAGAACTTAATAAATTAAAAATTAAGTTTGTTACTAAATGCAATTGACAAATTATCAAATCCTTACAAAATACCCTTTTCAATAAGTTTTTAAGCAATTTTCTACAAGGCTAAGAACAATTTTTTTGTAAATTATATTTTTATTAATCAATGTAAATCCTTAAGATTTGCTTAAGATGTTTATAAAACGAGAATTTGAATTTTACGCGCCAATAAACCCAACTTTTTCTTCGGTTTACTCCGGTTTAAATCGTCAACTTTCGGAGTGACAGGTATATTCTTAAATTCGAATGTGATTTATTAATTGTTTTTAAACTTTTTAAATTATTGTTTTAAAATGAATCATCAATTTGGAGAAATAGTACAACCGTCGTCTCGAGCTTTTTGGCTAGATGAAGATGACGAAGAGTTGCATGAGAATGTAGAAAATGAATCGTAAGTTTTATAAACTTAACCTCACTTTTTCAAAAAAACAAAATAGATTGTTTTATTTAGTTATTATTTAACAGTTAAAATCTTCGAAATGTAAGTTAATAGAATTCGTGTTTAGTGCATTTTCGATCGAGTGGGTAGAAAAAGAACCGTCAGTTATTGAAAAATTAATCATCATTGAAGGGGATTTGGTCATTGGTAATTTTCTATTATTTACTTTATTTATTAAATTATAATTTTACTTTTGTTATCGATGTTTAATTTTTTAGGTTTTACAAAGGCCACTTTACTTCAAGATGCAAAAGAAGTCTGCAGTATAAAACATAAATCACACAAAAAGTCTTCTATTATTTATGAACTTGAAAATTCTTTATACATTTGTCTTGTTAGCACAGAACTCGATTTAACAGAGTCTGGAGAATTTATTGAAACTGTAAGCTGAACTCCATGGTTTAATTAATTTTATTTATTATTGTTTTAATCTAACATTCTATTGACTATTATTATTAGAAACTACTTTTGATCATTTTCAGTTTACCACATTTGATTCATCTCTGAAAATTATTTTAAACTTGTTACAGATTCACCGTGTTCTATCGAAAGCAAAGAAAATTGTCGCTCTTACTAATTCTCATGTGTCTCAGCTAAAAAGTAATGAAGAGTATAGTGTTCCTTCATTCTTGAAATCTTTATCTACTAAAGAAGCCCGGAATTCGTGGAAAGTTAATGCACCAAATTTAAGTCAACCAAATATAATTTCAGGAGTTGCTGCAGGAGGTAAGAATTGTATAAATAAGTATTTCTTGTTAGTTATCTTTTGAAGAATTATAATGGTCTCTTTTTCTTTCAGCTCTCTCCTTTGCCGAAGTAAAAGGTTCTTACGGCATTCTTTTCGTACTTTACACCGATAATTTTGAATTAGACTCAAAAAGTGCACATCCTCTGGTAGAATTATTCTCTGAAATAACGAATCGTACTATTCCTGAATTTTCATCTGTTCGAAGCGGGTTTTTTAATAAAGGTAACCTTTATATGTAGATAATACCTATGTATGCCTCAAAAAGGCAGACGTACGGATTGATAATTAATTATTTTTCTACTTACAATTAGTTTCTAAATTTTATACCAGATTGAAACTTAATTAGAAAATAGTTATAAAAAACACTTAATTATATAATAATAATAAATAAACTTATTTAATATAAAAAGTAAAAGTGAGCGATATTAAAAGTTGCACGATATTTACAAAGTTTTATTAAAAAAGCAAGTACATTATCTCAACGTATAGTTTGACAAAGGAATTTAAAAAAAAAATTATTGAAACCTACGATTGTGGAGGATAATATGAACGTTGATTGCTGGAAGGACCAGTAGGTGTACCACCGGAGAAAAAGGATGAATTTGAAGGATAACCAAAAGGTGGAAATGGTTGTTGTGTTGGTGTCGAGACTGATTGAGATACAATGTGATTTATTGTATTAACATTTGGTGGTGGAACTGATATATTTGCAGGTGGATAGACCGGTGGATAATTTGTGTTACTTGTAAAATTCGAAGGATATGGTGGAAAATGAACTGGAATTTCTAAAGGTTTTGAATTTTCGCTAACTTCAGTGGAACCACATCCATTTGTTGGCACTGAATTTGACTCTGTTTTCGATGGTTTTGTTGAAACTCCAGCTGAAAAATGATAATAAGTTAAATACTTAATTTTAGTTTTTCTTTTATGCTTTCTTTTAATTTTGTTTTAACTTACCATTTGGAGTACTTGATCCCGATTCTATAGAAGGTGGTGCCACAAGCCTTTCTCTCACTGATTCATTCGAAGGAATTAAAGGAGGTGAATCTGGTGCTTTCGCGTTATTTGCATGTGAGTATAAATCTAGAACTTGGTGACATATATCTAAAAACAAAATTAAAACATTTTCGTGAGCATGATTAGAATATTCTCTGATAATATTTAGTACGAAATCTTTCTGGAAGCAACAAGAAAACTTCCTGAGAAGTTCCTGGAAGCTTTTCACGGAATTGCATACATTTTAATTTTAGTAATTAGGAATTAGTAATTTAGGAATTTTAATTTATTAAATATTTTGTTATAAAAATAAACCAACCTTCTAAAAGATCCATCGTGACATCTTCAACAAACATGTCCCACCATGTTAAATGTTTTTGCTGTCTTCCATTCCAATCGACAACTTCAAATTTACTTAATTTTCCTGCTAAATACATTAAAGCAACTGCTATGATCTCCGGTTCCCACTGAAGGCATAAAGTCGTACACAAGCTGAAATAAGAACGATTTTTGTCTTTTACTGTAAAATCCTTAATTATTTTTTATAAATAAAAATTGTCTGCTTAAGTTTAAATGCATAAAATTTGTAAATATTAATGAAACAGAAAGTTCATAAAACTAATAAATCACGTTGGATCTATTATCTTATTAAAAACTGACTTACCTATCGTTTACAAATGTCCAGGCCATTTGAACCATTTTTTGTAGTTTATTTTTGTCACCTAAAATAAGAAAATGGTAAATAGTTTTAAGAAAATCAAAAAATTGAAATACTGAAAAATTTATAGAGGGATATAAAATTACCTTTCAGAGATTTGGCGTATTTTAAAAGATAACTGTATGGGTGCTCAACTTGGAGATCGAATTTGATTGTCTGTAGTAAAATCCTTTCTAAAGTCATAACTTCTTCCTGTAAAAAAAAGTATGCTTCAGTGTCTGCTAAATTTGTTTGTAAAAATTCCCGGTTTAAAGAAAATAAATCTCTTTATTATTAAAAATAAATTAAATAAATCAAATTTTCCCTGTTATTTTATCTTAAGTGCAAAATTAAAAAATCTTACTTTTGGATCTTCTCCAAAGCTTAAAAACTTTTGATCAGAAAGTAGCCCTTTGGCTGTTTTAATGATATCTTTGCACTTTTTTGGAGTCTCTTCTACTTTTCCAGCTAGGAATAAGCAACTACACGCCGTGACCTAAAATGATAAAAATTGTTTTTCATAAAAATAACAAGCAAATAAAATCTGTAGATTTATTATTTAATTAATATTTATAAAACTCACAAATCGTGGGAAAGTTTTAAAAGAGTGAAACATATAGAAACGATGAAAGTAAACAACTCCGGTAGCCATGGTATTATAACCAAGATCCATTTTTGTGCCAGTATCAATAATAAATCTTGCTCCTTCTTTTCTGTATCGACATTCTGTTTCATAATCGATACCATCTTGAACAGAAGGGGTATTCTTTAAATTTTTTTTCTCGTAATACCAACATGGCATTTTCGACCAATCCTAAAAATTAAAAATTACTTAGTTTAGCTGTAAACATTTTTGTTATACAATTTAAAATTTGTTATATATTTTGTTAAATTCTTAAAATATATATATAATTTTACGAATGATAACAATAATTTTAATTAATATCAACAAAAAGCGTAAAAACATTCAAAAATGCTAAGCAGTATAGAGCTTTAGAAAAGCATAAAGTATATATACACAAGTATGTAGCAGTAAATATTAACATATGTTTATTTTTTAAATTAACTACAAAACTTAAAATGATTGACAAGATATTAATTATCAAATGTTTAATGCAATATTAATATAATATTGATAAATAAATTTTCTTTTGTATTGAAATGTGCATTCTAACCTCAAAATTTGAACTCTTAGAGACATTTTTGATTGAAATTTAATGAAATAAAGAAGCTTGTAATAAATTATAGAAAAAGTTGATCACTCACCTCCGCGTTGAACAAAATATTGACTATTTTTTTAATCACAGCAAATAAATACACCACTTTTTACCACCGAACTGGGTCTTGTTGTTATTCAAGAATTAAATCACATTTGACATCTGAACTGCGCATGCTCTCAAAGAATTGCGCTTTTTTTATAAATTTCAAATAATTTAACTTTTTTATAAAATCTGAAATAAAAAAAAAATCATTAACGTTTGATGAAAGTAATATTTTGACTGTGTAAATAAATAATGTTAATCAAAAAAAAAAATTTAACTACTAATAAAGACAAAATAATTTAAACATTTTATTTTTTCTGTATTTACAATTTATATAATATTTCATTTTCACCTTTACCAAAAATATACACCGATTGAAATAATAATATATATTATTAAATATCTTTAATCAATCATAAACAGACAACTAGCAACAAGTAACAAAATATATATTATGAATCAAGCTATCACAGTTTGGGTCGATAGTAGGGTTGATTATATCTGGGTGTTGGAGGAATGTAGGGAAGGTTTGGAGGATAACTATAAGGTTGATATTGAGGTTGTATGTTCGTTTGTTGAATACACGGAATCGTTACCATATTTGGCGGAGGTACGGACACATCTATGGGCGGATAATAAATAAAATTATTTGGAAAATTCATAGCATATGGTGTTTCCATTGTATTTTCTTCAACCAGTGGACGTTCATTGACATCAGGCACTGAAACTAAAATTTTGAAATAAATTTAGTCATTCGTTCCTAATGAATATATTTAAATTAATCGATTTTCCTTTCTTACCGTTTAAAGTATTGGAAGTAGAAACAACGGGGCTCTCAGTAGTTCCATTTGAAGAATTTGAAGGAGATTCAAAAAGTTTTGTATTGGCTTGTGGATATAAATCTAAAGCTTGTAAACAAATATCTGAAAAGTTAATAATTTGTTTTTTTTTCTTAATTAAAATCGTGATTACAGTGGTTGGTGCAGATAATGTTTACCTGAATAATGTTGAATATAATTTTATTTATTGATTTGAATTCATTTAATAAGGCTCGATGACAGGGCTGATAAAAATCATGATTTTTTTTTAATCAGATCTTTTTTAAAGATAATCAGTATATAAAATTCCCAAATGTTTATTTGTAAGTAGTTTATTTTGTAAACTGAGAACATTTAATAAAAAATAATGAAGAAGAAAACATTTAATCAAAATCAAATAAATTATGTCGAATAAATTAGAAAATTTCAAAAAAATATCTTCAAATTTATATGATCGCAAAATTAAAGAACTTAGGTAAAAACAACGGGAAAATATTATAAAAAAAACAACAGAAAAGCGTAAACAGATAAGAAAACAATGTTTTAAAAAAATGTGAAAATTTCTTTAAATAAAAAATGTATATATAATATAAAAAAAATATATATAAATATAAAAAAGTGAAAAAATTGTAAATGGTACAAAAAGTAAAAAAAATTGGTAACAATCAACTAAAAAATTAGAATTAATAAAAACAAAAAATTTTACCTAGATAAAGATAAATAAAAAGTGTACAAAAAAAATTTTAAAATCCTTTAAAAATAAAAAAGTTGAAAATTAAATCAAAAATATTTTTATAATGTTAAACTTAAATAATTCCAACAATAAGTTTAAAAAAATAAAGAAAATCCAAAAATTTTATGAAATTTTTTGCAAAGAATAGACAAGATGTGAAAACAAACGAAATAAGAAAATTGTGTAAAATAATATTAAATAATTTGCATAAAGAGAAGAGAATTAAAGAAAATTCTAAAATAAAAATAAGTGAGATCTCTTAGAAATATTGTTGTATAAGAATTAAAAAAAGGACTATTGTTAATATGGAAAATAATTAATATTATTGAATTATTATGCATTTAAATTTGAATTAATTTAAAAGTTCGAACAAATTGGAATATGAATAGATAATAAAAAACGTTTGGAATTTATTTAAATTATGACTTAAAGATATAAAAATGTAGGTAATACTATTTTTTGCTACCTCATACCAAAAATTTGTAGATCGTAGGTATTTTGATCATATGCGTTAGCACAATTTTTTAAATTTTATAATAAAGAACAAAATATTAATATTGAAATTTTCAAGATTTATCCATAAATTTCTCGTCTTTTTTTAATGTTTGCCATTATTATAATACATGCAGTATTAGACATGCGGAGAATTGTAAAGATTTTTGATTTAAATCTTGATTTTAATAGAAATTCCCAAATGATTTAAATCAATTGCAGCCCTGATCAATGAGATTTAATTCTGAAATAAATGTACCTTCTAAAATTTCCATTGTAATATCTTCTATAAACATATTCCACCACTGTTTTCCGTTCAAATCCATAACTTCAAATCTACTTAATCTTCCAGCTAAATATATTAAAGCAACTGCTATTATTTCAGGTTCCCATTGAAGGCACAAAGTTGTACTTAAACTGTAATAAAAATAATTCCATTAATATTACATAGACTATTTTCTTTATTTCGCTATAACTAATCACTCAATTACCTATCGTTTACGAAAGTCCAAGCCATTTGAATCAAATTTTGCAATTTTGCTTTATCTCCTTTCAAAAATTTTGCGTATCTTAATAGATATTTATAAGGATGATTAACTTGTAAATCGAATTTGATTGTCTGCAGTAAAACCCTTTCTAATGTCATTAGCTCTTCCTGTAAATAATTTTATATTTGAGAATTTTGTATTCTGGGTCAGACAATTTTATTTCGACTAAAGTGGTGGTAGAATTTTTTTTTTAAATATAAAATACAAAAAATTACTTTAAAATTGTTATTATTTCCCTCAATATTCCCTTAGCAGTTTTTAAATTTCCTATTTAAAAATATAGAAAATTTTAAGTTCAGCTATTACAGAGCTCTCGAAAATAAAAATCTTATAAATAATTTTTGAAAAACACTAAATTAGGTTATTTGGTAGGTTGTCTCAAATATGGGTTTAAAACCCATATTTAATCTATTATTGAATATCATTAAATTTTTTAATAATTTGAAAATAATAAATTGAATAGTTCTAGACAAATACAAATAATTTTTTTCACATTTTTAATAATAATTCCATGTTTTTTTACTTAACTTCTATTATAGTAAAAAAGTTTTCTATAACCTCTATGCTTAATAATATTTCTTTAATTTTATACTCAAAAACGTCACAGAATCATTTCTGAAAACATCAATTTTTCAAAAAATTATCTTGCGACCACTTTAGTCGAAATAAAATGGACTGATCCTCTTGAAAATCATTTCAAAATGGTTAATAAATCGCATACTTACTCTAGGATCTTCTCCAAAAGTTGTAAATTTTTGTTCACTTAATAATGTTTTTGCAGTCTTGATAATATCCTTGCACTTCTTTGGAGTTTCTTCTACCTTTCCAGCCAGAAATAAACAGCTACTTGCAGTGACCTGAAATTAAAATATAAAAGAAAGTTAATATTTCTACGTTTTTTCTTGCCTTTGATATATGTACATTTAAGTTGAACTTTTAACTTACATAACGAGGATATTCTTTAAAAGAATGAAACATGTAAAAACGATGAAAGTAAACTACTCCGGTAGCCATGGTATTATATCCAAGATCCATTTTTGTGCCAGCATCAATAATAAATCTGGCTCCTTCTGTCCTGTATCGAGATTCAGTTTCATGACTGATTCCATCTCTAGCAGAAGGTGTATTTTTTAATTCCTCTTTGTCATAATACCAAAAGGGCATCTTTCTGTAAGCTTAAAAATTAAAAAAATATTTTTCTAGTAAACACAATTTTTGATGTAATTATTTTGGTTTACGTCACTTTCTTAAATGAGAAATCCTTATAACATTCCTGAGATATAATTTACATATAAAAGATATCAGTAGCCTATTTTAACGAAATTGATCTGATGACTTCAACACAAATTCTTAGAAATCAATTAAATTTGTTGTATAAATTAAAAAAAGAATGACATAAAGATAAGCAACATATGTTACACGACAAAACGCTATCAAGTGTAAAATAACTTTTGAAATAATTTCCTACTAGTATTTAAAATGTTAATAAATATATAGGATAAAATTTATCAAATGTTAATTTAATAAACAAAAATTTTATTTAAAGAAACCATAAATCCTAATTAATAATTAAATTAAGAATATAATAGGTGTTAAAAAATCATTATTGAAAATACTGCAAATGCTTTTGGTAAATATTAAACTTTGCTCAAAACTAATTTATTTGAAAAATAATTTTCTAGGAACTTGTAAATAAATAAATAAATTTTTTATAAACACGCATTTTATTTTACACACATTGAAGAAAAATATATGTTTATACTCACTTAATACGCTTTTATTTAATTCTCAGTTTTTGGAGTAAATCACATGTACTTAGCTATAATACTTTAATATACTTTTCAATGGCACTTGGGTAATTTAGTACTTTTGTAAGTAAATATATTGTTTTTGATGAATCGTAGTACATACTTCTCATAAAGAAAATATTCTGACTGTGACTGTTAATGCAGGATTCCAACTCGCAGTTGTGACTTCACCAAGTGTCTCAAAGATGGCACCATAATTCAGAAAAATTGGACAATAATTTATTTATTTTTTATTTATTTGAATTTCATAGTTAATTTATAACTTAGAAGTTATTTTAATAAAATTTCGTTCATTTTTGGTCTATAATGTAATTAAGCATTTTTTAAACCAGAATTGACTTCAGATTCAGGATACTTTCAACACATCTAGAAAGGATTCCCTGTAAAAAGTAAAAAATAACTCAAATAAAAATTAGTGTCACTAGAAAAAATTTAATTAAATATAATACCAACAATTTCTATTATTTATCCTCTCTAGAGGTAGGATTAAAATGAAAATTATAAAAAAAGTATATTATTTTTGATTTCTGAAAAAAAGTTTATTTCTAATTGGAAATTAATTAAAATTAATATTTGTTAGATCTATCTAAAATTTATTTCAAAATTTTTGAAGACTTTTTCAATAAGTATTACAAAAAATCACTATAAGTACTTATTGAAAAAGTCTTCAAAAATCTTAAAATAAATTTTGAAATTCTAACAAATATTAAGATGGTTTTATTTTTTTTTAGATAGTTTATTAAAATATTTTTAACACTCTTTCCGTGTAACAGAAGTTAAAAAATTTGAGTAAAAAATCGTAATAATGAAAGAATGAATACCTTTTTCTCTTAAATTCCGGTTTGTTGACGTTTTAGGGGTTTCTTTGTGTTAGTATAAAAAATATGTAAAATAATTTATGTAATAAATGAAACAAATAGGGGGCTGAGATTTTACCCCTTTTGGAGGGCAGTAAGGCAATATGGCCGATCTTTCTGGTAGGACGCAGTAGGATATATGAGAAGGGTGATCGTCGCCTGCTCTTCCAAGATAAGGTATTTCTATGCTTAGCTCAACCAGTCCCCTTTTTCTCACCTTAACTTTTACCTCACGAGCAATTCGCATTTTCAAATAATTTTCTTAAAATAAAAGTTTTGCTCATTTTACATATTTTCTCGAGTTATTTAATATGTAGAATTTAAACTGAATATATTTAAGGAGGTTCTCTCCATTGACATAACCTTTAAATAGAAAATAGCATTTTTTTCCACCAAATAAAAGTCACAAAATTTTTGAAGATAGAGTTGTACATGTCTCGGAAAAGATTAGTTTCAGCCAAAATTTATTGTTAAATAATAATTCTTCACATTTTGCGCTTTTTCTTTAAATCTAGTAAAAATTTGTAATTTTCTTCTAATTTTGAGAAATAATAAGCTCATTTTGCTATTTGGAACATTCTTTACAATTTTATTTATTGCATTTTGTTTAATAATATTTTATTCAAAAGTTTATATTATTTTTTTTTTAACAAAATCCAACAATTAATTTAAATAGCATTGGATCAACTTTAAGGCACAAAATAGTAACATTATTTAAAAAAAAAAAGTAAACTTTATTTTCCTAATAAACATTAGTTATTAATTTTTTTTTTAAATTATTACTTTTAGTCCTTTTAGATAGCAAATCAACATTAATTTTTTAACCAGAATAAACCATAAAAAGATTTATAAGAAATTTTATTTTAAATATTTCAGTATTCAAATTTGAAAAATGTTCAATTTTCAAAAGTCCAGGTAAAATGTATGAATTAAAATCGTTCAAAACTTATAAGATATTTTTTAAAAAACTTATTTATTAGTTTATTCTTGGGTAATTGGTAAGTGAAAGAATTTTAAAAAATGTGTAACTTAAGGACGTTTATGCCCTCAAGCGGTTCTCATTCTATTGGATAATGATATTTTTTAATTTCATTTCTTCATATAATTTGGTTTCTAAATAGTATTTTGTAGTTAAAATCATTACACACACGAATTTTATTTTAAAAAAATGTTTCCGTTGAAAATTTCAAGCTATTAAAATTTCTTCTTCTTAGTTATTTAAAAAATAACCAATCTTAAAAACAGAACGGTAAATTTCAATAAAATTGTAACAGTATATGTAAAGTAATGCATTTAATATGTCATTATTCTTAAGATATCAACTCATTCAAATTTAAAAAAAAGTCTTATAAACACAAAGCTTTAAAAATGATTTAAAACCAAATTTTTTTAGTCCTGCTTTGAATAAAATTAATAAGATTTTTTGTCTTCCAAAAAAATGTTTAAGTTATTTTTTCTTAATTTTTGAAATTAATTAATTAATCATTAGCTAACAAACTTAACAAAAATTAATTTTTTGATATAATTGTTGTGACAAAAAATTAACAACATATTTTAATTACAAGTATTCTCAATATTTCAATTTATAAAATTTTTTTAAATTATACAGAAAAACTTTTTTGTAAATCCTGTTTTTGAGAAGTTTTTAAGAATTAAAGGGAATTGACATAAATTATTATAATTACTACCGACATTAAATTGCATTATTTTTGGTCATTTACATCTATACATTTTTTAATTGTAATAAAAATAACGTAGGATTTTTGAGATTATCTCAAAAAATTTAGCCAATCTGGTTATTCTGACTTCGGATTTGGATTCAGCAGAGAAAAATACGTATAGAAATACAGTAGCGTAGTGTTTCGGAAAAAAGAAAAACATTTTTTTGGTTATGATTTGTATTTTAATTTTTTTTTTTTTCAGATTATCTCAAAAAGTAAAACCAATTGTGTTATTGAATACAATTTCATGGTCAAACTTAATTTGATTTTTAATTTTTTGGAAGCTATTTTTGTAAAATAAGGGTTGATTTCAAAAGAAATATTTTTGTATTAATTTTTTTCGCATTTATTTTTGGGAATATAAAAGGAATATAACTAAAATTTAGTTATTGTTACAAAATAGATTCAGTTATGTTTACCAAACGGTTTAGTTATTGCTACAAAGTGTTTAGTTATGCTTACTAAACGGTCTAGTTGAGCGTACAATATAAGTGTTTAGGTATGGTTACAAAACGGTTTAGTTATAGTTACAAAAAGTTATAGTATCTCTAAGCGGGGATATAGGCATTTCTATGACATTTTCGCTTTTTTTTTTGGGGTATTTAAAAGGGGACTAGGGATTTCTAGGAAATTTTCGGATTACTTTTGGGTATTTAAAAGGGAATTTTTAGATTACAAAAACTGATAGTTAAATATAAAAGCTTTTAAATTCATAATTTACTTTTTGTTTCCTTTCAAATTTTTAAATACAAAAAATTAGTTTTACATGCGTATTTCTGTCTTAAAGGCTAATTTTCTTTTATTTTAAATTTGCTATTTTCTCTGTCATTTTTTTTTAATTTTGAGGACACTTTTTACACTTTTTTTAGTCTCCTACTACGCTTCGGAGCCTGCAATTAATAATTAGATACATAAAATAAAAACTCATATGAATTATAATTAATTTAAAAATTAATTTAAAAATATACATTTTTTTCAAACGTATCTGATTTAAAACAAAAAAAAATCAATGTGGACAGAATGAAAGAATGACTGAAAGAATGAATGAATGAATCTTGTGCCCATGAAAAAAAAACTTATTGAATAAAACCTTTAGTGAATCGGAGTTTTTTAAGAAAGCAGATTAATAATTGACATTCTGAATAGTTTTGAATCGGAGTTATCTATAATAAGTGATTTCCTATATTAACGCAAAATTTATTGAATCGGTTCTGCCAATTTTGAATCGGTTTGGAAATTTTGATAATACTTTTTAAAATTCAACAAATTTATAAAATTTTTATTGAACATATTTCTGAAAAGTAAAAAAAACACTTGAAATAATTAAAATGATTTGAATCAGAGTTAATCAGAAATTTCCTTTTAAGAAAGCAGATTTACTTGAGCTCATAACCGATTTAAAAACAGTGAATAAGTTTTTTTTCCTGGGTGAACTATTATTATTATTATTATAGATTAAAAAAATCTTGAGAACTTGAGAAAGTTATATTTTGGGAGAATTACTCATTTTTATTTGGTACATGTGAAAATCCACTTTCTGCTTTGAGGTTATGTCAATGGGGAGAACTTCCTTAAGTGACCCACAAGATAATAATTAACTTCTGGGTCACCTAAAATTTAAAGAATATTGAGAAAAAGTGAAATTCAGAACTATTTTGTCGAGTTCAGAGATCAAATGGTAGACAGTTGGTGTCTCGCCTTAGTTTGAACTTTACTGAACTTATATAATGCATGCGTAAGGATGGACCACCCATGTAGACGGGCTCGTCGTGCCTCAAGTGTCCTCAAGGGTTGCGCGAGAAAGTACTCCATCAGTTGGAAGAAGACCGTGTTACGCGAAATCAACGAGTGCCCCTTAAAAGGACAAGCTGATTCGCTACCAAACCCTCCATCAACAAATATTTAAATCGAGTATTTATTATTTTAATAAAAACCTAACAAAAACATGGACAATCCTATAAGTCATTTTTTAATTCTTGTCCCTCTTCGCTAAATTTTTTCTCACATGTTTTAATTACAATCAATAATAATAATCGAAGACATCCGAATATTTAAAAAAAAAAGATACTTTTCTTTCTTGATTTTCTGAATAGGAAACTAAAAGTGACGAGTCATGTAAGGTAATCGTTTTTTGAATATTTTTAATTTTCATGAACTGAAATTGGTCTAATTTAGAGTCCTTAGAACCAAATTAGAATAAATAAAAGAAAAAAAATGGTTGTAATAAGAAATTAATCAAGTCAAACTAAAAGAAATGAGGATCATTTGTACATTTTTAGTCTATTTTATCAAGATTATGTTCAACCGGTTTACCGGTATGGTAATAAGATCCAAAAACATCTTTTGCAGCTTTTAGAGATAATTGAGTATTTTTTACTATTTGCTAAATGGGGAAATTATTCCGATGTGTCAATAACTAGAGTTTAGATTTTGAGTGCAAATTGAAAGTACTTGGAAGAAGGAACCATCGTGTGTGGTCTATATGTGTTAACTTGCTACCGAACCCTTCAATTATACCCACATCTCACCTTCGAAGACCATTCCTCGCACCAAGTTGCATATACTTCTTTCGTGAGACTTGTTTTCGAAATTCTCTTTCTTGCTTTTTGATCTTTTTTCTCAGCTCTCTTGAAACAACAAGGCTTCATTGTTTTCTTCAAATTGTCCAAATGAATGGACAAATTTTTTAAATAATGCTTTCACTCGTCAATCGGATAATAAATCTGAAACAATAGCAATTAATTGTAGAAACTTTAATATTCTTTTAACTTTCTCATCTTGATATTAGTTTTTTAAATAACTATTATTTAAATCAATTTTTAATCAATGTATGTTAGTGAGAGTTACTTTTCTCAAATAACGCTGGAAAATTCAATAATTTTGTTATTTTTGCAGACCTTGGTTTTATGAGACCTGTTCTGGGCTTCTGATTGTATTCGAAGGCTACCTGTCTTCATTCATAATATTTCTCTATCTAAATGACACTTTCACTTTTTTTTGCAATATAAAGCCGGTTTATCCATTCCATTCATTAGAATATCTTTCGGATGAGACTGAAAAAAAAATAAACATTATTTTTACAAAGTAATTTTTATTGACAAATACATGAGTGTGTTAATCATTAAAAAAATAAATTCGGGAAAATTGCAGTTTACTATCCGGGAAACTGAGTTAAATTTGTAAACAAAAATTCTGCAAATAGTCGGACAATAAAATTTCGGATTTTAAAATTGATTAATCAGAACTTTCTTGATAATTTCTGATTCTTCAAATTTTAAAACTGTGCCAAAATCTTTCTGTCGGATTTTTGTTTGTCCGATTGCATTTTGGTTATTTGAAAATTCTGTTAAATTAAAACTCAGCTCGACTGGAATTCTTTAAATAGAAAGTTAGTTAAAGACGCATGAGACTGGATAGTTTGTTCAATTTAAAAAATAATTGCTTGTAATCGCGCATTAAAGTGCGCTTAATTATTTTTAGGTTATAAACATGAAAACCTTTTACAAGTTCAGGCACCAAGTTCAGGCCATGTTCAGGCACGAAGCAGAAAGGCTACCAACCTCTTAATGTGGAATTTATTGAAACTATTGGCGCCACTGACGAAATAGCGCTAAATTCGAAAACTTATTAATTTTCTTACACTGTGAATAACAATTCGGTGATCGAAAAATTCTTTTCAGTAAAAATTACGGTCAATTTAAATTCAATTGAATAGAAAGACGAAATTAAAATTCGGCTACAAAGAAATTCTACAAAATAAATATTTTAACCAATGAGTTTTATGCTCATTTTATTAAGTAAATTTCAGGAATTTCTGATACAGTGAAGAGTATATATTCAGTGGCTGAAGTTTGGAGAAAAATAAGCAAGAATGATTTAGTTAAACTCTCAACTAGGGTATAGTGTAAAAAAGTGTGCTCTTTGATACACTGTGGTAAATATTTGCCTGTCAACATACAAACTCTTACCCCCTCATATGCACATAAATGGTCAGGCTCGGTGTCAAATCTTATCGAAGCGAGAATATCACATTGAGGAAATGAATTGGCTAAATATTTTTCATTATAATTAAATTTACTTTCTCAATGACTACATATATTTAAACTGCAATTAAGAAGACTACATATATTTATTGAAGGCATTTCACTTTTTCTCCTGTACAAGTGTGTAAAAAAAAAAAAAATAAATGGTAAAAATTCTTTTGATTTAAGTTAAATGTTTTAGATACTGATCGTTGATGTTGGAATTTATTGGAAAGTTATCAGAACAACTTGGGGAAGAGGACATACATGTTTGATGTTAGAAAAAGTCAATGAAACTTGTCAGATGGTTCTTGGAAAGATTCTCCAGAGATCCTGCAGAGAGTGTATCAGGAGCTTTTGGAGCAGATAGCAGGAAAGAAAAGGAAGAGGAAGCATACTCTCCTCCTCTCTGTGTGCTTTTAATTTACCAGGAGGCAGGCAAATGTTTGCAGCACTTCCCCTATCCTCTTGGTTCCCTTGTCCTGGCCATTTTCAACCCCCTGAAATCACCTTTCCCCCTCCAACACCTCTTTCATTCCCATCAGTAACGAACGAATGATACATATATGTATACCTATCTGACCATCGCTACCACTCACGATAATCTCATAGCGTAGTATATAGTCAAAGTCCCAAGTTCATTAAATGGAAAAAAAAATTATCAATAAGGGAAAATATATAAAGTCAGTGTTAAAGTAATTTTTTCTATATCGATTTCACATAGTGGAAAAAAAATTCAAGGTGTGAAGTCAGAACGTCACTGAAAAAATCTGGCTGAACTCGTATTTAATGAAACTTATTTTGAATTAGATTTCAAATTGAGAATGTGGCAAACTTTAAGTTACTGCTTGAGCTACTACAAATAATCCTGACTGATATAAAATGTCAGTGTTATTTTAGATTATACTAAAGTTGAAATTTTTTTTATTTTTAGGTTGGTATAGCATTTACTTAAAGAGGTTCTCTCCATTGTCATAACCTTAAACTAAAAAATGACTATTCCCAAGAAATAAAACTATTATTAAAATTAATTCCACCAAATTTTGAAAGATTCAATTTTATATTTTCCAGAAAAAATTAAATTTAGCTAAAATTTGTTGTCAAATAATAATTATTTAACATTTTCTGTTTTTTCTTTAAATTTAATGAACAACTGCAATTTCCATCCGATTTGAACAAATAATATCTCATTTTCCACTTTGAAACATTCTCTACAATTTTATTTTTTTGGTTTTGTTTAATAACATATTGTTTAAAATTTATTAAACAAACAAAATTAGCTCTTTACTTATTTTTTAAACAAAATATTATTTAACAAAATCTAAAATTTTAAAATGTAAAAAATAAAATTGTAGTGAATGTTTTAACGTGAAAAATGAGCTATTATTTGTCAGAATTGGATGAAAACTGCAGTTGTTCATTAAATTTAAAGAAAAAACGTAAAATGTTAAATAATTATTATTTGACAACAAATTTTAGCTAAACCTAATTTTTTCTGGAAAATGCACAACTGGATCTTTTAAAATTTGGTAAAATTAATTTGAATAATATGAAACAATTAATATGTTTTTTAAAATGATTTTTAAATCTCGAGTAAAATTATAAGATAACTTAAGGAGGTTCTCTCCATTTACATAACCTCAAATTAGAAAGTCATATTTGTATTTGGGGTGAAAAACGACTTTCTAATTTGAGGTTATGTAAATGGAGAGAACCTCCTTAAGTTATTTTATAATTTTACTCAAGATTTAAAATTCCTTTTAAAAAACAAATGAATTGTTTCTTATAGTATTAAAATTGGGACAAAAAACACCTTAAAAATTTCAAAATTGAGAAAAAAAACATTTCACACTGGGACTCTTGTTTTTACCGTGTAAGCTAAGTTTTCAAATTTAGCGCTATTTTGTCAGTGGCGCCAATAGTTTCAATAAATTCCGCATTAAAAGGTTGGTAGTCTTTCTGCTTGGACTTGAAATATTGGCCTTCATGTTTATAACCTAAAAAATAACGGACACTTTAATGTGCGAATACAAGCAGTTATCATTTAAATTGTACAAACTAATAATAAATATAATAATATGTAATTATTATTAAATATATAATATAATAATAACATGTATGTTATAATATGATTGAAACTTGATTTTCGGTTACCAACGGAAGATTACCGAAATGTTCTTTTCCTAAGAAATTTTTTTTAGTATCATTTCAGAAACTCCTTTTGGAAACTTCCAAATTTATTTTTTTTTTAATAATGAATCTTTTTACAAAGAAAACACGATATTTTTTTAGGGGTCGTACACACATTACGTAAGCTATTAGAGGGTGGGGGAGGGTTTGATGAAATCTTACGGCATCCTACATAGGGAGAAGGGGGGTTCCTGCGAAATCTTACGTAATATTTTTTTAATTAAAAGAAAATACGTTTTGCTAATAATGTATGTAATCTACTTTTAAATATACTGTGAATATTTTATATAATAAAAATTTTACTTTTCAATTAGATTGATAAAATGCTTTTAAAACATTATTTGTTCGAAATTAAGAAAAAATGGATCTTTGTAAGATTTCAGGAGGGGGAGGGGGCAAAGAAAAATATTACAGTGTCTTACAACGATGAGGGGGGGGGTCTAAAGATCTTTAAAAACTTCTTACTTAATTCGTGCTCGAGCCCTTATTTTTAAAACCAAGTTCTTAACAGTAAGGTATATAATAATATTATCCATGAATTTAATATTATACCTCACTGTTAAGAGATTGGTTTTAAAAATAAAAAAATATTGAGTCCTATTTCTAAAATTATTTATTATTCAAGTTAAAAATTAAATAACTGAAATTTTCCAAGGTGAGTTTTCGAAAGGGGGACATTTCGCAATGTCCAAAAAGTTTCCTGAAAACTTCTGTTGGTAATTTTTGACTTTACTATGTTCTTTTTCCAAAAAGCTTCCCGGAAAATCCGGTGTTTTCGGGGATCCTTCAGGAACCATGAACATTTTAAATTATTTATCAATATCAGGATATAGGTATTTTTTGTAACACACTATACGCTTCTTCTTTAAGAAGTTGAAGAGAACATCAAAGGGAATTGCTTTCTTTCTTTGCTATTTCCGATTCTGCTTGTCCCTTGACAAAAGCAAAGTATGTAACCTGGATGAATATTACACTGCATTTTCTCACAACTTCGACAATTTTTTTCTTTGACAAGTTCTATTATTCTCCGCTTGTCGTCCTTTATTCTTTAAAGTTGTAGTTTTGCGAAAAGTGATTTAAAAAGAATTTTACATAAAGTTGTCAGGTGATAATTTTGCATTAATTAACTGACCTGAAATGATAAAATTAGAATTTAATAACAATAATTAAACAACAATATACCTATTTCAAAACATTGGAGAATACTGGATTGTAATTTTTAATTATTTAAAAATGATACCTATCATAATAATAATAATCAAAAATTGAATTCTGCACGGATCATAAATTTTATTACAATGTTTTACAATTTAGAGAAAAAGGTGCTAAAAAGCGAAATTTCCATACAAGAAATTTTCATAATTAAAAAAAAAAACATTCTACACAATACCAACCAATTCTGAACTTTAATATATTTTCTAGCAAATTTAATATAGTTTTTTAAAGTCCGTAATTGCTTCTCTGAAATTTTCCCTTTCTGAAATTTTCTTAAATTGTTAAACACTATAATAAAATTTATAACTAATTTTCTTTCCGTGTGTTTATGCAGTACTAAAATAGTAAAATACGTGAGAAAAAATTCAAACTACCCTCTTTGTCGTAAAATATTTAGATAATTCAGTGGAATGACAATCATAAATCCATCATATTTACAACTTGAACAAAATAGGTAATAGGAATTTTTGGATTCAAACACTGTTCTCACGATAAATAATAAATGAAGAATAAACATAACGAAATCGTTGTAATTTAAATGTAATTATTGCACACGCTCATTACACAAACTTTTTCAAGCACGATGAGCTTTGAAGGTCCGGTATTTAGTTTCCGGTCACGTGGATGGACGAAAGTAAAAAGAGGGTCAAACGCCCTAAACGTCTATTACGCGTAGTATATCAAGACAGAAGCGCGTGGCTTATTCATAATTATATGTCGCATAACCCTTGTATTTTATCGGTCATCGGTCATCCTGACCATAATTTTTAATATTTAATTCTTTCTCTAACATTATGTCGCAATTTTAGATAATTAAGTTCTTTGTCTTATCCATAAACCACGTAGCCTCTTTTTTTTTTGACAATTTTACCCCCCCCCCCCCCCCCTCCCAATGTAGCACTATATTGCATGTATTAGCGCCATTTTTTCCTCTTAGCATAGAAAATTTATGGACCCCCCCCCACGCCCCTGAATAGATTTTATAATTAATAGTAATTTTATTTGTGTTAAGAATTATATTATATAAACATTTTTCTATTGATATGACCTCGAAACAGAAAGTTTATATAAATATTTACTTTCACCGGTTTTAATCGTACTTATTATTGTTTTTAAGGTTGTCGAGTGTTAGGGGAAGCGTAGCAAGTGACGTTATTCATATATAGTAAAAATAACTCAATCCGACCTAAATATACAAATTTCAACACAGAAATGCGACTCGTTGTGAGAAAAGGGACCTAAGAAACAAAAAATTTCAGGTTATGTTGTCATTTTCGGAATGAAAATACACAAAGAGGATCAAATCTCAAAGCAAACCATAAAGATTTCATTCTGTCCAAAATATTCAATAATAATCTGGTTTTAATTTTACATAATTCATGGTTGCTACAGAACCTGGAAATCCTGGAAAACCTGGAAATGTCAGGGATTTTAGAAAAAGGTCTGGATAACCTGGAAATGTCAAGGAATTTAAAAATCCAACATGGAATTTCATTCATTTATACAAAAACCATGAATTTTTTCTTAAATTGTCCTGCAATTTTCCCAAATTTTTTTTTGGAAAACCAGTAAAAGTCATGGACTTTTTAATTTAGACTTCTGCTGTAGCAACTATGTAATTATTATCATGAAAATTTAAAATTTCTACACAAGTTTCAATTTATTTTTGACATTTTTCAATTATTTTCTTTAAACTTAAATTACTTTTGTCACTGTTTAAGTATTTTTGCTATTTTTCAATTATTTTTGCAATTTTAAAATTGTTTTCTACAAATTCCAATTTTTTTATTGTCATGGATTTTTAAATTTTTTACACCTTTTTCAATTATTTTCTACAATGTTCAATTATGATTCTTTTTGTTCGTTAATATCTCAATTAATCGTACTCAAAATTTTATTTTTTTCACCAGTCTAAACAATTTTTTCAAATTTTAATTTTTTTTTTAATTCTTTAATTTTTTCTTGTAATTTCAATTATTTCATTATAATTTTTCAAAGTTTGCTTTAATTTTTTAATTTTTAATAAATTTATTATTTAGTATTGTCATTTTATTTTTTTTTCAAATTGGAATTATTTTTGTCATTTTTAAATTATTTTCTTATTAATTATTATTTATTTATGTCATTATTCAATTAGTTAATTGAATTAACTAAAATTAATAATTAATTTTCGATTATTAAAGAATTTTCAGATTTACACGAAAACGATGGATTTTTTTAAAAATTGTCCTGGAATTTATTTATTGTCATAAATTTTTAAAGAATTTTCAGATTTATACGAAAACAATGGGGGGTTTTTTTTTTTAAATTGTCCTAACCCTTAGAGTTAATTATAAAGTAGAAAAACTATACGAAAATTATTTCTATAAGAATATGTTTTGAACTTAAGGCGATTCGTTTTTTATTAAAGTTTATCATAATTAGAGAATTTTAAGATATTTGTAACTTTTATTAGGAAACTAAAATTAAATTTTAAATCATCTTGATTAAGTCCAGATTTTTTAAAATTGGAAATTCTTAATAAAACGTTTTTCTTAAATTTAACAGTGGCAGTTCGGTTTGTAAGGTTCTTATATTATGTTATTATATTATGTGTTTATCTCTACTTTTTTATAAAATGGATCTATCAACTTTTGAAAAAGTGCTCCTCAATTAAAAAGGAACTTTTATAAGCAATGTAAAATTATCACTGAACATAAACTAACATTTTTAGCTTCGCATATCCCTTTTTTCGTAACGCGTCCCAAATTTGTTTTAAATATTTTTTATGAGTGATTTCTCCGAGTAGAGCATAATTTCTTTTATTTAGAAAAAAATATATTTCATATAATTAAATAATTCCATTCTCAAACTATTATCAATGAAAAGTACATTATTTAAAAAAAAAACATGTTTCTAATTAATAATACTAAGGTATAAAAAGAATATTATTATTGCTTCCTTATAGAAGAAGCTTTTTGGTCGTTAAGATTTTCCATTTTCGAAAAATAGTCTAAATTGATTCTTTTTCATCTAAAAAGCGTAAAGTTTCATTTTTAAGCAAATGCCCAGACGTGTGTGTGTGTATATCTTTTTTGTCGCCAGGATATCTCGAGAGCACTTCAACGGATTTCAATAAAATTTGAATGGCTTATTAAGGTCATAAATATCTAAATTTGGACATAGGGATTTTTGAAAATACCTAAACAAATTTTTTTGGGCACCTTTTTTCATAGAAAAAAATCGTTTCTCGCTAAAATTTTTTTCCATTATAAAAATACAACTTAATAAATGCAAAAATCATATTCCTTATCTCAAAACGAATCGATTGACTTATATAAAGTTTATAATTGATCACAAATTCTTAAAATAATTAATGTTTTTTCATTTTTTTGCGTTTACAATTCTTTTTTTTTAATAACCTCCCTAATTGATTTTTATATTATTAATTTATAGTTTTTCTTTAAGGAAGCAAATTTTTTTGCTTATGTGGAAGCGAAATATCCATGAAATGGAAATAATTTTCACCTAGTTTTTTAAATGGTTTCACAAAAAATTTATCTGAATTGAAACTAAATTTCAACTTCGTTATTGAAGTAGAAAAAAAATTTCTGATTGTGAGCAACATGGAGTAACTTTTATAATTCTAATTTGCTCAGAAAAAGAAAAAAAAATCAATTTTGTGGGGCCTATCTCAAGCATTATTTTGTTAACCTTCTGCTTTAAAAAAATTTACATTATTTTAAAATTAAGAAAACAAATTTCTAAATATTTATTTTTTGGAATTATGCCCTACTCGGAGAATCATCCACATAATAATAAATGTTATGATTATAACTTAATATAACTCATCTGGGCTATTTTTGCAAGTATTTTCTAATAATTTATCATTAATTAAATTTCGTTTCAAAAAGCATGAAAGCATACGGATTTGGAATTATAGTTTAATAAACTCGATGCTCGTAAATCTTAAACATTGTAACATCTGAAAAGACATAGTTGCTATAATATTGAGACTCTTGAAGAATGGCAGTCTTTGAAGCATCGTAGAGTAAAGGATTTGAGAAGTTGGAATGGGGTAAGAGTTGGGGGGGTTGGAGGTGGTTTTTCACGAAAAGGGGTAGACAGCAGAGGCTTCCTTTGAAGTGAACTGAATTCGGGCGTTCTCTGAGAAAACGAGGCTTGTGTCAGTCTCGTTTCTAAGTAGAAAGACTATGCAGAAGGTAAAAGTTTATTAATTACGTGGAATTAAATGAGGGTTCTTCAAAGAAACACGATAATAAATAAGAACACCTGAACCACAAAAAAGTAATACTTCGGAGTTATACACTCTTTATCAATTTTCTCAATTTGAATTAAAATAAATAAACATTTATTTTTAAATGTTTAGGAATTAGTTTATATAAAGGGACGCCAACATTTTGACCAAAATTCAATTGTCAGAATGTGCAATAGACAGAAATTTATTTATCCGAAAATTTATAATTCTCGAAACTTCATTTATCAGAATATTTAACTTTCCGAAACATTATTTGTCGGAATATTTAATTCCCTGAATATGAATTTGCCTGATATTGTATTTATCAGAGTTACCATTTGTTTAAAAATTTAATTTCTCGAAACCATTTTTCAGAATACTTAATTTTTCGATTTTGTATTTTTTAGAAACTGTATTTATCAGATTTACCAATTGTCCAAATATTTAACCTCTCAAAACTCCATTTCTCAGAATATGTAACCTCTCGAATTTTCGTTTGTCAAAATGTTTAAATTCTCGAATATATATTTCTCAGAACTTGTATTTTTATCAGATTCATTATTTGTCCGAATATTTAACTAACCGAATCTTTATTTATGAGAGCCTTAAACTTCCTAAATACAAAAATTCAAAAATGTGCATACGAAATGTAGAGTTTTATAAAGAAGCTATCTGATTGGCTGGTAATCTTTCCGGAAATATTACCGACCAATCAGCGAGCTCTTTTAGAAATTCTACATTTTGTGTGTCGGATATAAATGCACATTATGGAATTTTTGTATTCGGGAAGTTTAAGACTCTGATAAATGAAGTTTCGGTCAGTTAAATGTTCGGACAAATAATGAATCCGATAAATACAATTTCTGCCAAATGCATTTTCGGAAAGTTGAATATTCTGACAAATAGAGTTTTAGTTTTTTAAATATTCGGACAAAAAATAAGTCTGATAAATAAAATTTTTGGAAAATGCACATTCAGGGAGTTAAATATTCCGACAAATAAAGTTTCGGGAAGTTAAATATTCTGATAAATGAAGTTTCGGGAATTATAAACATTCGGATAAAAAAATTTCGTTCTATTGCATATTCTGTCAATTGAGCTTTGGTCAAAATGTCGGCTACCATTATTATGAACAAGTTATCATTTAGAGAAAATGATATGGGAATCACTATAGAGACCGTTTGTTCGGCCTATTCATAATTAATTCATTCTGCACGTCAGTAATACGTCAAGGGGTATCTAGTTATACGGTTGTTCTGTCGATTGTTCAATTCAGCCTTGAGCAACAGAAGTTATTAAACTGCATTTTTAGGGAACGGGGGTGGTTAATTCTTTTGTAGACGCATCATCGTATATAATGCGCTTAAACGAGCTCCCTTTTTCGTCATGCTCACTTAGCACGCCAATGTTTTAATTATGTCAGATATGTCCATCAAAACTTCATTTTAAAAAGTCATTTTAACCACAGACTTTTAGAAATCATGCATGATAATTCTGACAAACTGCACTTTCAATTCAATCGATAACATTTTTTTTCCTTTGGAATTTAAAGTAATAAAAGTTGGGACTGCTTATACAGTTAGAAATCCCTTATAAAATTTAAATTCATTAATTTCTGATTTATTGAAAACTGGATAATTTTTTGTGAAGCGTAAATTAGATTAATGAGAGGGTTTAAAACGTAGATAATTAGCAAATAGGATAAATTGAAGTTTGGATTGATTGAATGAAAACTTTTAGGTTAAGTCGTCACTTTCAGACCAAAAAATAATGTTTTCCATTAGAACAGAATGAATGTTTTAAACTGATCGAATGCCTGAATTACATGAGATATTTTGCACAAACTTTTTGAAGGAATTGCAACTTTAATAAAGTAAAACACGATAATTTATAGATGATCATGTCAAACACTTTGAGGTTCACTTATAAAACCAAATCGAGCATCTGCGCATGAACTTTGCGCATCTCCAAATTCCGGAACCGTATTTGAATTTCTAAATTTCCAGTCGCTGTTCCTGAATCTTAAGGCAGCAAATTTTAAATTACAATACGATTTAGAAGCTGAATTATATTTCAAGTTCCTATGAACTTGAAAAGTAGCCCTGACGAAATTATCTAATTGAATTTCATTTAGTTTCAATAAGTTTTAATCAGTATTTTTTCGGTGCAATACGAAATTTGTTTCCAAGCGAATAAGTTTTTATCCAGATCTAAAAAAAGATGTAACTTAATGAAAATTTTTTCCGAATCATTCCGAATTATCCGTTTTATTCCGAAGCTAAATTTTAATCCATATGAATCCTGTTATTTCATTTCGAATCAATCCGTTCCAATTCTAATCGGGCGTACCCTATTCGAAATTTAAACGGATTGATTCGGATTGAAATAACAGGATCTAAACGGATTAAAAGTAACTTCGGAATAAGGCAGATTAGTTCGGAATGATTCGGAAGGAATTTTCGTCAAGTAACATCCCTTTTTACATTTGAATAAAAACTGATTGTCTCGGAATCGAATTTCGGAATGCCTCGTAAGAAAACTGATTGAAATCCAATCCCATACTTTCGTCAGAATATTCAGTGTGCACAATTTCTATTTTAATACTTAAGTTAATTTTTTACATTCCTTCAAATTATAAAGAGATATCAATAACCTTCTCCAACCAACATTCTTTTCATTACATTATTAATTTAAACGTGTTTTACCAAGCCATAAACAGAAAAAAAATTTCAGCCATTCGGATCAATGCCTGTTTGCAATTTGGACGGCGATTAAACACGAAAGCTTGCCATGAAAACGTATCCAGTCGCGGTCGCGACTGCATCCTCGTTAATGATTGGCTGCAATTTGGCAGCTAA
Source organism: Ganaspis brasiliensis (assembly GCA_037103525.1). Taxonomy (NCBI): domain Eukaryota; kingdom Metazoa; phylum Arthropoda; class Insecta; order Hymenoptera; family Figitidae; genus Ganaspis; species Ganaspis brasiliensis. The sequence goes on along the minus strand of JAZKLR010000050.1, from coordinate 1,958,593 downwards.
AAATACAATCAGCTCTCGTGAAAAACACGTTAAAAACAAAGCGGCTGTTGTTGCCGATTCTGTAGTGTGGCAGATATATATTGGAATTGAAACCGCGGAACTATAGTGCCCTATGGGGAAGGGGACGAGGGTGGAAGCTCAAAACAAAGGGTTGAAAAGGTTGATGAGAATCGTGGTTTCGGATCACTGATCTATGGGAATTTGTTGTCCGTTATGTGGTACGTATTGAGGAGCAACCAGAGATACCAAAGGGTAGAAGGCAAAGGGGAAAAGGGAGCGGGATGAAAGATGAACGAATTCGTGAGCATTAAACATGGTGGCCCAACTGGTTGCGCAGTAGCTGGGCGTTCCATCGACCAGAGAACTAACTATAACTATACTCACCAGACCCCAGCCACCCCTCGTCATATTCAGTTTCATCCCCCATCCCTCTCCATCGTCCATAAGCCATATTCCCCTCAAAAATTTTTGAAACTACCAAAAGTAAACCTAAGGGCATAAAGTACTTTATTTTCCCAAAACAATGAAAGGTATTTGCTAAATACCTTTGCGTCTTGTCTGAAACACTAAAAATATGCTTCTTTTCTTATGCGACACACTTAAAAAGGGTTGTTACAAAAATCCGATTTTAAAATTCTACACCTTTTCCAGGTTTTTCAGATCCTGTAGGAATGACGTTAAACAAAAAAAGCAATAAGTCTGAGGCAGTGAATCAATCTGACCTGCAGAAAGTGCCTCTGTAATTAAACGGGACATGAAATATCGAATGATTCCTGTGCTCGGAGCCATATTGATTCATTTGGTATAATAGCCGTTGATGAATGTTCATTTATTTAAAGGCTTCCAAATACCAGTGGAACCAGAAGAAGCCTGAAGGACGCCAAAGTTGGTGATTATCGCAGGTGGAAGGAGGTGAAGCTCAGGGGTGAGCCAGAGTACGGGCGAGGCACTAGTAACGAGCTCGATGCATAGGTAATGATTTGTCAACTATCGGGCCTAGCCCAATACAACGGGTGACCAGAAACGCCGTCACGTCGTGTGAGCACACATAACGTGCGTGCACTCTCAAATAGAAACGTGCACAGCACGCTGGCGAGCCGATCAAAGTGTTGCATTTACTTTCATGCTTGTATTTGCCCTCGTCGGATTGACCGATCTGCGGAAATGGTGGATTCGAGGCTCGATTGGAAAAAACCGTCAGCATCACTGACGGAATGAAAAGCGATATTTCGATTTACACTTCGCGCCTCCGATCAGGCGTCATAGCCACATCCCGTCGATCCCATTTAAAATTCGGTCAGCAGCCAAATCATTTTCCTCTGGCAGGAATCACAAATCCATTGAAAAATGTAGCGAAATCTGCAACGGCATGTGAAGAAAATTATAGAGAAGATTTACGTTCAAAATATAAAGTTTGGACAGACTAAAGTATGGAAAAGGGAAATTGTTTAATGTGAAAAACAATCTAAGAAAAGGAACTGGCATAAGATTCTGAAAGATATCATATTTATTGAGTTTTTCTTGGTACTGAAGGGTGGCCGAAAATTTCCATTTTCAAAAATCTATGACTTCCCACCCTATCGATTGTGGATACAAAATGATATCAAATTTTTATTTATTTTAATTCATGTAAAACGTATAAATTTTTATCTTTATCTATACCCACTTGAATCCAGGCTCTATTAATTTTTTAAACTTACACACTTTTAATTGTTTAATTACTTTCGATTTTGCAATTATACTATTCTTTTGTATATAAATGTACTATCCTAATAACCCTACTTCTATTGTAGTTTTATTTCTACTTGTAACTGAATCTCTTTTAATATTTACTTTTTTACCCTTTTTTAACTTTTGTTCTATAAGCATATATTTCCAATCTTATTCTTCTTATCTATTATATGTAGGTTGGTACAAAAAATGAAAATTTTCGAATAATGTTTAAAACCCCTCGAAAATCGACCACAAATTGAAAAATTTACCCCCATTATTTATTTTTTTGATCTAACAATATTAAAGGGCCTTTTTTGCTTTCAAAAAGTACATAAAACCAGGGATCACAGTGGTTTCTTCGTTCAATTTTAGGTGAAAAAGGGGATTTCGATTTTCAAAAAAGGGGATTTTTTTTAATAAAAAGGGGATTTTTGAAATTAATAAAAAAGGATTATATTAATAATTCAAGTTTTCTTTTACAAAATTTTATTGTTTCTTTTTTTCGAAACAGTTTTATTAATTAATTTAGTCTTTTTTTGGTCAATTTATTTATGAAAATTAAAAAAAAAAAGAGCACTTTCGGAAATACAAAAATTTATCTTTTAATAGGTTGTCTATTCAACGACGAGAAGATGGTTGTTGCAATTAAATAATTTTTAAAATAATATGTAACTTCAAATGGTTTTTTAAATTATTTATTTAATAATTAGATTTTAAACAGGAAACATAAAAATCTGTGATGTAAAATGTTCTGATATAATATTAAAGGAAATAAATTGAAAATCTTTCAGCGAAATATGACAAAATCAATTCAAATTATTTTTATTATTCTCTTTTATTGTATTTTTCTTTTTTAGGTATGATTCAAAGCAATTAATTTTTGTTTTAAATAAGTAAATATATTTCATAAACAATTTTTTTTCCATCCAATAAAATCAATTTGATGTATTTCAGCAAGAATACATGGTACTCGAAACATGTTTTAATTTTATCAAAAATATGACAGCAAAATTTTTATTACAAAAATATAATTAGATACATTAGATAATATAATAATTTTCATAACATTTATTTCTTTTTTAGCAGAATGTGACAGAATTAGTTCAAATTGTTTTTTATTAACCTTTTGTATTATTTTATTTTATGATGCAAAACTAGTAATATTTGTTTAAAACGAGTAAAAAATATTTAATAAAAATTTTTTTTATTTAATAAATTAATTTGCTGTAATTAATTAAGAAAACATGGTAATAAGAATATTATTTAACTTTTTAAAATAATTTTATTTTAATTATGTTTTTTTTTCATGTTTCCTGTTTAAAATCTGAATAAATTTAATAAATAATATAATAAAAAACCATTTCAAGTTAAAAATTATTTTTAAACATTATTTTAAATTCAATAACTAATTTCTCATCATTGTACGGACACCCTAAAAAAGGATAAATTTTTGCATTTCCAAAAGTGGAAAAATAGAAACTTTTTTTTTAAAAAAAAGGTCAAAGAGGAGAAAAATCTTGATTTAGGTGTTTTGGGTAATAAAATCTTGATTTTAGGTGTTTTAGGTGATTTTTCTAAAAAAAAAAGGGGAAAATTAGTTGAAAAGGGGAAAAAAAGGGGATTAGGTTAAAAAGGGGAGAAACTGTGATCCCTGTAAAACTGTTCTTAATTTTATCGAAAAAGGCTCAGAAGTTTATGACACCTTGATAAATGTTCAAAGTTGAAGAAACTGTCAATTATTATTATTTTTTTGCAAACTGACTAAGGGTGCCTTAAAGAACCACTCCTAAAAGTAAATTTATAAGAAAATAGGTCTAAAATATTATTTTCTTAAGTCATCTTTTTTATAAACTTCTATACTTGACAATATATAAGGCTCAATACAATTTTAAATTCATTTTCAATTGTTTAAACAATTTTTTTCATATTTTATGTTTTAATTAAATGTCTTAAAAGCTTAAAATTTAATTTTTTTTTTAATTACAAATTAATTGATTTAATTTAATTGATTGTTTAAACAATTTTAATTGTTCAAAGTCATCTTTTCATTAAGTTCAGATAGAATCAAGTGTTTCATTGAAGAACTATAAAGAAGTTATTTATAATTCTCAATATACATTTAATTGTTTAAATAATTTTAATTTGTTTAAAAACAAAATTTTTACTAAATATTTTGTGTATTTGTTTAACCAATTTTTCATTAAATTCTCCTAGAAGCATTTCGATTTTTGCTTTCTTCATTAAATAAATATTACGAATTTTCCCGTCTGCAATTTTCAAGGATTTTTTATTGGTTACACAATTTATATTTGTGTAAACATTTCATTTTTTCCATGTTTTAGAAGTTTAATAATTTTTTTTTTTTTTAATAACTCATAGAGGAAGCTTTTTAAACCCTTTTTACCTTTTACTTACCCAAAAAGTTATTTCCCTTAATAAAAAGCATATAAATTTAGAAAAAGCTTTTATTATTTAGACCAGATAATAATATTTAATTGTTAAATAAATAAATAAATATATTATACGTAAAATATAATAGTAACGGTAAAGGTTCATTAATGAAAAATGAACGAATTCGTTGATTCTGGTTAATTATAAGGTTAAAGAGATTTAAAAAGCTTCCTCTTTAAGTTGTTAACAAAATTAATATATCCCTAAAATATGCTTAAAATAAATTGTTTACACAAATATAAATTGCTTAAAAAATTAAAAAGTCTTGAAAATTGCAGACGGAAAAAGAAAGTAAATAACGAAATGCTTCTAGTAGAATTTAATGAAAAATTGTTTTAAACAATTTAAATTGTTTAAACAAATAATCAAAATATTTAATGAAAAGATTTTCTGTTAATTACTACTAAAGAATCGACGGCTATTAAAAAAATTATTTAAACTCGAAAATAAATGATTTAAACAATTAAAAATGAATTTAAAAATGTAGCGAACCTTGCATTTTGTTAAGTAAAAGAATTTATAAAAAAGCGATATAAGAAAATAATATTTTAGACCTATTTAGTTATAAATGCTGAATTTATGTTTAGTGGTAGTTCTTTAAATCACCCCTAGAGAGGGACAAAAAAATAATAGACAGTTTCTTTAACTTTGAACTTTTATCGAGGTCTCATAAACTTCTGAGCCTTTTTTGATAAAATTAAAAACAGTTTTTTGCAAATTTTGGAAAAAATACATTTTCCCCATGTACTTTGTAATAGGAAAATAGGGGGGGGGGGCAAGCGGTACCCCTTAATATTGTAAGATCAAAAAAACAGTAAATAGGGGTAAATTTTTTTTTATTTGTAGTCGATTTCCGAGAGCCTTTAAACAATATTCGAAAATTGTCATTTTTGGAACCACCCTAATTGTACTCACATATTTACTTACTAATTTAATTTCTATTCTTTTGAATCTTTTCCGAAAATATTCTTATCCCTTTCTATTTGCATGTATTTCAATTTTTACCGATTTAAATCTTTCCAAAAAATATTCTCGTCTCTGTCTATTCACAATATATTATTTAAGTTATTATCAATTTGAATCTTTGTTAAATATGCTTCGATTTATCTAGTTTTTTTTATTTTCAGAAAATTATTTTAATTCACTTCAATCCACACCTTCCAAATTATACGTCCCATTTTTGAATATGTGTTTTATGTAAATTTTGTCCAAGAAAATTTTGAGTTTAGGCAAGTTTGACTATTTCTACTCGAGTAGATTAAAAAAAGATTAAAGTGGATAAAATATGGATGGATTTGAATAGAAAATCAGGGATGAAAATGAACGTAGTTTAAAGCAGAATAAAAGTAAACTTAGATGTGATTCGAAATGATTTTTTTCGAGATAGCGAGAGATATAAAAAAATGGGTGTTATTTAGATTTAAAAGGAATAGAAAAAGATTTAAATGGATAAAGAGAAAATGAATTGGGATCAAAAATGAGGGATAAAAAGGATATATACTGCTTCGTACTTGTTAGTGGAATAAAAAAGATTTAGCTTGCACTTAAAATTATTTATTTGGAATTAAACAAAAGGGATTAAAGAAGATTGGCTGTTGATAAGATTTTTAATGAATAAAAAAATATTAAAGACGATAAAGAGAGGATAAATGTAGGTACAAAATCAGGGATAGAAATATAGAAATATCTATCAGGGATAGGTACACTGTTTCGTAGTTTTAATTTATTGGAATAAAGAAAGATTTAGGAGCGATTTGAAATTATGTATTTTAATACGAAAATGAGGGATTGAAATAATTGACTATTATTCAGATCCGGCATGGATAAAAAAAGATTAAAGTGAATAATTGAAGGGCAGATTTGTATTGAAAATTTGAGATAAAGTAGGATAGATTCACTTAGAAAAAAGAAACGGATAGATAGGGATTCGAACGGATAAAGTTGGAATAGATTTTGATAAAGTTTCTGAGACTAGAGAAATTAGAGATTGGCATATATAGAAGTTAGGAAATAAAATAGATTGGCGGGATTAAAGAAGATAGAAAAAGATAGAAGTGATTGGAAAAAGTTCAAGTTTATCCTTTTTAGTCTTAGAGATTAAAAAAGATTCGAATGGATAAAGTTTTAATTGCATTACTTCCAGCAGATGCTGGTTCACAATATAAGATAAATTATTGAAATCTGTGATATACTTATCACTCTAATTAAGATGCAGAAAGTAATATTTTAATATTCGTTTCCTTTCTTCTTTTATTAAATATTCAAGTTTTGTGGTTGTAATAGTCATAAGACTATAAAGCTTGTTGGGAAAGGACTTGCGGTTTTTTCCCGCAATTGTCCTTTAATCCTAGAAACGAAGGAAATTAGGAAGGGTTGTGGTCAAGTGACCCCCATACCACAAACCCAAAATTCATACACGACTGGTCAAATAATTAAATAATAAACCGATCCTGTTGCTATTTCCCAGTGTTCTAAAGTCCATAAAATAATCATTCTTACAAAAGATTTTTTCATATCACGAGACTTCAAATTTGAGGAGTTTAGATTAAGATGAGTAAATATAAATAATTGAGTATTGAGATGAGTATTAATATACGTAAATTAGCTTTCAGTTAAGTTAATAAGTAAATTGGTATTCAGATGAGTTAATAAGTAAATTAGCACCCAGATGAGTAAATTAACATTGAAATAAGTTAATAACGAAATTAATATCAAGATCAGTCTGCTAAAGAGAAGATAAGAGATTTTAAAAGAATCTAAGAATTATGGAATAATTTAGGGATTTTCTGTACAAGCAGTCTGAAGTATGTACATTTGTAATGTTAGCGTTAGTATATGCTATTCATTAAATGTAACAAGAGTATAGAGTGGTGCGCATAGTGGTTAGGGATTGTAGACAGCAAATATTTGTGAGCCCAAAATGTCTTACCTAAACAGCAAAGTGTCATCCGTCACTCTCGTCCCAGTTTCTCAGTATCTCGCGAATCGGCAATCCTCTAAAATTATAATCGTAAATGGGTCTTGAATCTGCATTTGATTTTCAATCCATTCTCCTGCAAACATTTCATTTACTTTATTACCCATACTTATTATTAAAAATTACACATGTTATAATTTAATAAACTAGATTATTTTACTGTTTTAATTTAATTAATTTATTGTTTTACGTTATTTATTCAACTTGAAACAATTTATTATGAATGAAAATACTAAAGTGGTTTCAATTTTCGTGTAAATAATAAAAAATCAATATATAGAAATAAAACAAATATTACTTGTTTGGAGGTTCGGTATATTTAGACTGGTGTAAAAAATAATGAATTTAGAAAATTAGGAAAAAAAAGCAAAATAAAGGAGTATAAAAGAGATATTGATATAAAAGCCGAGGGAGATGATATTTTTAAAGAGTGAAGAGGTCATGTTGGTTTATACATTTAAAGAATCCTCTAATTTGTTTGATGTTTAGTGGAAGGTATTTATTTGCTTTCTAGAGCCACGCGCCTTTTTGATCGTTGTATCTTTTTAGTGGGATCGAAATCGACTTCAGTGATCTTTAACGGGTTTCCCGCAGTGACTATCGTGTATATAATTGTTTGCTAGCAGTATGGGGCTCGCGCGCCCCACCTGGCACCTATCCCATTCATCTCAGGACCACGAGGATTGCACGAGACCCATAACTTGGTCCATAATTTGTCACGATTACCAAGAGATTACTGGTGTCGTTGACAGCCTTTTGGCTACCGTTTACAAGCTCCGGCTGTTACTCCTACTGTGATTCAAAGTCCCATGTTCTGCAACCGGATTATAGCACTTTTTTTAAAATTTATTCTTTTAGACATTTACGATCTACGACGACGATAGGTCGTTTTTATGAAGAAAGAATTTTATATCCCTCAGCACACTATTTGGTAAAAATGTACAAAAAGAACATTTTAAAAATACGAAAGAAGAATTAAATAAAAATAAATTAGATAATAACATCTAATTACAAAAATAAGAAATTTTGAATTGTTTGTCTAGATTTTTTTTAAGACTTGATAAAATTACAATTAAAATTTTAAATTTCAGCTACTGGAAGGAAACTGTGGTGAATATTTGGAAAAGTAACTGGATAAAAAGTGGAGATTTAAAAAGAGATTGATGAACTCTCGAGTGTTGAGTTCACGAATTTTGCATTTTCTCGTACCGCGAGCGTCGCGACGCCGGCGTTTGCTGGCTTACTACTCCTTAGATTTTATGTATATGTATAACAGCTTGAAATGTATTCGTGTTCGCGAATGTATATACATTTGCGTTTGTATACGAGACCGAATACATGTACTCTCTACGGGTGTGTACGCTGTCAATATTATACGACAAACACACTTAAATAGGCTTAAAATATACTAACATCATCCTCGTTCTCCACCACTGTTGAATTGTGTGCGCTATGACTTTATAGAAGTGTTTAGAGTTTGACACGAATTATCAGCCCAATTATGGACAAAATCTAAGTACAGGTCAAACACAAATTACAGAAAATATAATTAAATTACCATGTTGAATGTAGGGTAATATATCGAAGCTTTATCCATTTGAATCTCTTTTAATCTCTAAGAATAAAAAATATACATTTTGTATATCTTTTTCTTTTCTTCGTGTAATGCCACCAATCCATTTTAATCTTTGGTTCTATACATCACAATGTCTATATTTTCTAATCATGGAAATATTATCCAAATCAATCCCAACTTTATCCATTTAAAATCTTCTATCCAAACATGTTTTACATTTATCCATTTTAATCTACTTTTATCCATTCTGAATCTGCATATAACAACTATGCTCTTTTTAATTTCTCTTTATCACTTCCAAATACATAATTTTGAGCTCCATATAAATCTTTTTTTATTCCATTTAAAACTACGGCGCAATATATCCATTTTTATCCCTAATTTTCTATCCAAATGTATCTCTTCTTTATCCACTTTAATAATTTTTTATCCCTTACGAATACGCATAACAAGATAACAAGCAATCTTTTTCAATACAATACTTTTCATATTCAAATAAATAATTTTGTATCGCACCTCAATCTTTTTTTATCTTATTTAAAACAACAAAGCCGTATATCCATTGTTATATCCTTGATTTTCTATCCAAATGTATCTCTTCTTTAACCTTTTTTCCACTTTAATTTTTTTTTATCCACTCCGAATGTGTATGACAACCAATCTTTTTCAATACCTCCTTATTTTCATATTCAAATAAATCATTTTGAATCCCACCTCAATCTTTTGTTTACATTTACTACTTAGGTGAAGTGTGTGTAAAACGGCCTAGCTAACATAAATCATATTATTTAATTGAAAATATAGTTTATTTAATCTAAATAAATATACTAAATTATACTTTGATATTTAATTAACTGATTGTATACAATTAAATTCGATTAAGAAACAGTTAAATATTTGAAAAATAAGATAAATTAAAGACTTGAATTTTTGCCATAATAGACACATACTTGTCTAAAATGGCCTACCTAATGTATATTTTCTTAGTTTAATATTTGCTACAAATTAGAAGATTTTTCTAAAAAGGAAATGATTAAATATTTTTCTATAATGTTTTTCTTATTAAATACTCACGTTTGCTTTAATAAATATCGTTGAATTTTTCAAAATATGTGATTTTAGTGATACGATATAAAAACTTGTTAATATCAGTTTGCAACATTCTAAAACTCTCAATAAACTTTTTTAACTAAAGTTATTTAATTCAAATTTCTTAGAATTATATTTTGTGCAACATAACTCATCAAATGTATTTATACACTGTCAAAAAAGGGAGTTGAAATTTAACTCCCTACGGGACTCTATAAAAGTCGCACGCCTTGAAGAGTTGAAGTAAAGAGAGTTAACGCTTAATCCTTCAGTCCCCACTCTTCTTAAACATGGAGCGTATGAGACTCACTCACCTTGGAGAGTCGATTTTTAACTCTAAAATCTCAACTCCCAACTCCAGCAACCGTTAACTCCCCAAATTTTTAACAGTGTAATGTTAATAATTTGAGATATTTGTGAAAAAATAGCATTCCTAACCTCAAAATCAATTCTCTGTTGTTCATTGAGTTCACTGACAGCGCAGCGTGGGCGCGGGCAATTTGAAAATCTATTTGAGACCTTGTTAGCAGCTGATGGTACTTCTTATTGTTCCCGCTAGGATGCGCGCCTTTCTATAGGCCGTTTTATACACACACGGGGTAGGCCATTTTATACAAGTTGATATATTTTTACTTTTTATTTTATTTAAAGCAATTAAAGTAAAATTACGAATTATAAAAAAGCTTGATGGAAAGATGAAGAAATACACGATAAGGTAATAATAGTATATAATAAATTATTACAAAGTTACATTACAAATATTGGTTTCAAAATGCAAGCAAAAACTCTAAGCTTTAGAGACGAAAAATATAATGTTATCTTATTTAATCAGTTTAAAGATTTAAAAACTCAAATAACTTGCAGATGGTACATTTTATGTTTAAAAATATAAAATTAACATTAGTTGATGAGAATTTTTCCCCTAAAGTGTTTTATTAAGAATTGGCCATATTAGACACTAGGCCGTTTTAGACACACTTCCCCTATATTTGTGATCGGTTACGGAGGTGAGTAAAAAATGGTGCACAAAATTAATTTAATTCTAGGAAGTAAATTTACCAAAAATGTTTTCTTTCTTTTTCATAAATCATTTCAAAATATAATGTAATGAATAAATATTACTCGAAAAAGGATGGAATTTTATCGCAAAATGAAAGTAATAAATATAGGTTTAATAAAATATGGAGGGGAGTTTTTACATCACGTAAACATGAATATTTTAAACAATTTGAAATTCTTTAATCCTTTCTCGTAAAATCTGATTAAACAATATTGAGTTTCATCATATGAGGAGCACTTTTTCAAAACTTGATAAATCCATTCGAAATAGTTTATCAGAAAAGCGACAAACATTGTACCTTATTTATATCCAGAAGTGGTAAAAAAAAACAGTTGAAAGTTATTTTGCATCGAAGCGATCGCGTCTATATAAATAATCAGTATACCAAAAAAATTTATATTATTTATCATTTTTCATTTCCGTTGTTTAAAAAACAAAAATGGATTGTCACAGAGTTAAAAGGGATTTATGTAGTTTTGATAAAAAATTGACAAATTTTGGGAAATTCTGAATTAAAGCTAAATAATCATATTCATCGAATTCGTAATGTATGGAAATCATATATATCTCATTTCATTTAAAGAATAGATTGATCAAATTTTGAAAAAGTACTCCTTATATCCTATATTGTTTTTATTAATTTAAATTATTTTTTAGATAAAATGACGTGAACATATGTGATTTATCTGTTTTGAGAAAATGACCCATATGCATTGTGGATAGACATGGATATAGGAAAAGATAAAAAATTGTGTAATGAGTCAAATTTGACCATAGTCCTTAAAGCTGGTTAAAAATTACAGAATTAATGATCTAAATTTCGTTTCCCTCGAAGCTTAGTCTCTTTCGGCGATTTCGAAAAAAATGAAAAGATCGCGGTTTTCATTGATGAAAAGACCGCAAATTCGGAAAAAAAAATCGATCTCAATCATGAATGAAGTTTACATTCGGTAGCGAATTGATGCTTTTTATAGAGAAGCATGAAAAATGAAAGAGGAATGATGTTTGAAGCCTTGGTAGGAGAAATTGAATGGTAGAACACGCGGTAGCAAACGCGTGGAACGCAACATTGAACTTGTAAGAGCTAACGAGATCAGTACTCATATATCCGGGGCTGGTGACTGCTTGTTTACTGATTGGCTTAAATCAACTTTAAGCCGATCCAATCCAATCCGTGGCTCGAGGCCAGCGGCCCCTGTCTGGTTCTTTTTGGCCAAGTCTTTCTAATGTACAGATACCCTAACATCATTTAGATTTTAAACCCAAGGGAGAAAGGAAATCGAGAGTCTGTATCACCGCAGGATACGTTCCACATTAGGATTAGAAATCAACCAGAGCAGGTAACGAATTATCCATGAATCAAATCAAACTTTTTGCAATGCCACAAAATACTGTTAAGAAGTCTAATCTATCTCCGACTGTTACAAATACCAACAATCTTAATTACTTAAATTCTATCTTAAATCTGCATTTTGAAACTTTTGACGACTTCAATTAAAGTCAAAATTTGAATAGAAAGCTATTTTCGGAGTAAATTGATGATGTTGACAGAAGTATTATTCATTCGAATGTCGTTTTCCAAGCCTACCCTCATAACATGATATCTATTAGATTCATAAGAGTCGACAACAAAATTGTTCGATTCGAGAATGACAGGGGCGGTATACTTTGAATACAGCTATTTCCTGGGGGTGTTTCGGGCGGGATTACTTTTATTCATAGCTACCTTAGGGATCAACTGTGCCGACAAATTGGTCGTGGAAAAAGATTTAGGGCGATTTCCGATTCACCTTGCTTCCCTAAAAAGATAAAATAAAATCAATTCAATAACCTGTTGTATTCCCAAAACAATTAAAATGATATAGTTCGTAAAAAAATCTATCTTTATATTTTTAAAAATTAACTTTCATCATCTTTATGAACAGATTTATAACTTTCGTTTAAATTATTTGAACTTGAATATTTAAATTTTGATTCAAATTTTTACAATGGTTAAAAATATAAATATGTCCGTTGAGGAATGTATAAACACCCTGTATTTCCAATAAATGTAAAAAAACAACAAAAATTTAGTAAGAATATAATTCTTTGAATTACAAAAAAGTTAATAATTTAATAGTTTTAATAATGAAATTTAATACAAGATGACACTTGTTTTCGTTCAAAAGAGTCGCCTGAGAACCTAATAAAGTTTCAAATAAATGTCCTTTCATCTCAATTCTTTTAAAGAATTCAAGTGTGACAGAATTGTCAAGTTAAATTTGAAGAAATACATCTCAGATCGTGTGAAATTTCACAAATTCACAAGTTCACGCAATTTTTCCCACAATCTATCATCAATCTAGTGTGAAAACGCCTCCGAGTTACACACCCCAAAAATCACTTGTTCACGTCATTAAAAGCAATTTTCTTCCTACGCCTATCTACTTTGCAAAAGATGGAAACGAGTCGTCAAAGCAATGTGTTCCGAGTCTTTTTAAAAGTATGTCAAAAGAGATTCAAAAAAGGCACAACACGGATTTCATGGCAATTGAGCTCCGCCCAAAAAGGCACAATGTATTCTACATCCGGACATTTTGACTTCTTTTCAAATTTTCTTGGTCATTTCATAGCTTCCGCCGGCACCTTAAATCTCACCAGCAAATTCAGTCTTTAATATTTTTCATCTTCTTACAAAGAAAATAAAAATGTGTCTAATGTGAGATGATCACTTTCTTCAATAACGGTAAAGAATCTCTACAGGTTCATATAGTATTGTTATTTTGAATTTTAAACAAGATTCTTTGAAAATTAGTTTTATAAATGAACATTGTGTAGAATTTAATATAAATCAATTTTTTTTATTTTTGGCTGTTTTTGACTTTATTTTTATTATTTAGACATTTATTTATTTTTATTATAATTTTATATTTATTTGTTTTTATTATTTCCGGTTAATTTTTTCCAACTGAATAACTTTTATAAGAAATCATTGTCTTTCTTATATGTATATTATCTTTATAAATATAATTATTATGGTTAAAATAATTAAATAGTTATTTTAATTTTATTTAATTGCATAATTATTTTAAAAATTTAAATAAATTAGCAATACCTGTCAAAACCAAAAAAATATTACCTCAAAAGCAGCCAATGTACACATTACGGAATCCTAATTAAAAGAATCCCCACTTTCTCTACTTTTTGAATAATATTCACACTTTACGAAATTCAGAAAACAACAATCACTTTTCCTTTTATTCGTCTTTTCTTCATTTAGAACCATCCTCCAGAGTTTTTATTACTTGAAAATAAGTCCAAGGAACCTTCCACATGCAGATAAATATACTGAAAAAACAGAAGAGGCAAATTATTATAAATAATTATTATTTGAGTTAAGTAAATTTATGGGATTTTTGTATATCTAACTGTGAAGCGTTCTGAAGAAAGTGACCTAAGAAGCCAAAAATCGTTTTTCGGTTTATGGTTGTTTTAATTTTATTAAAGGTTTCTTTTTCATTATCTGAAGTCAGAAAAGGCTTTTATTGGATATTTTTTAAGTTATAACAATTTAAATCTCTTGATTTGTACAGATTCCCATGCGCGCTCGACTTTTGTTTTCGCTCTCCTGTAAAATAACCAATTTCCTTCTTAGGTCCCTTTCTTCGGAACGCGTCACATTACTGTTTATTTTAAATAAATGTAATTGAACCAAATTTTGATTTAACAGAATTCTCTTTCTGGTGGATTTTTGTTGGATCATTTGCGACTTCGGTTAATAGAAAATGCGGTGTTTATCAATCTTATCAAATATCAATTCACGTAAATAAACATTCGGGCAAATAGAAACGATGTCATTTTAATATTTGATTTACTTTAAATTCTATTAAAAGATAATTCTGTTAACTTTAAACTCGGTACAATTTGAGGTTCAATTAAAATTCTTTTAATAGAAAATTGGTTAAACAGAAATTCTGTAAAATGAAAATTCTGTTAAATAAAAATTAGTCGATCTAAAAATTCTATTGAGTAAAAATTATCGTTAATTACGCTCAATTTATTTGGTACAAAATAAAATTATATGGTTCCAATAAATCCTGTTTTAATAATAGTCAAGTAAGCGATATTTTAATCAAATAAATTTTGTAATTGTCTAACAAATAAAAGAAACCCTTTTATATTTTCTCTAGCATTTTTTCCGACTTCGACAAAATGTTATTGAACTTTATTATTCGATTGTTATACTCTGAAAGAAAATGTCTTTCCGTGTTTACTCTCTAATAATGTGTATTTTATCTTCCAAGTTTGAAAAACGCAAAATGGTTCTTTTCTTTTGCTTAGAAAAAGATTTCTTTTTATTTTTCAAGATGCGAAAATGGATCCACGTGGCTCGTGTCAAAAAGAAGAACGAAATTGCAACAATTATGGGTATATAGACTACAACAATTATAGACTTCCTTTGATATTTACAATGACTTTTACGTCTACATGACATATATAAAGTAAATGTGTTTTCTTTAAAATTACTCCTAAAATGTTCAATAGGATCACGCCAGGAGGCCGCCAGTGTCTCGGGTTGTAATCCTCGGGAACTAAGGACTAAGCCACAAAATACCTGAAGACCTTTATGAGAGATAAATTTAACGTCAACTTCCACCGGGGGTCCTTTCACACCACACAAGCGTGCCGAACCGCTTTGAATATAAATTTCCTTAAAAAGAGCGTGCAGATGACTTTTCTTGAAAAGAGTTCATTGACAAAGTGTATCTATCCATATACTCTCGCGCTTATTCTTTTCACCGTTGTCAACATTTTCCTCGTGAACTACTTTCTTCATCTTTTCATTCAATTTCAAATTTTTATTCACTAATGGAATTTTAATCTCTCGACATTAATAATTTGATAAAGCGTACATTTATCAAATTTGAATTTATAAATTTATCAACATAAATTTATCAAATTTAAATTCACTATATTTGATAATGACGCTTATTGTATCCATCAACCTTTCAAAATTATATTTATAATGTGCCTTAATTTCGTGTAGGCGAAACCAGCCAACAGTAGATAGTGAAAAATTTCAACACGTCAAATGATTTCAGACTGAAGTAATTAATAACATTTTTATTACTAAAATAAAGTTAATAAACAGTTAAAAATTTTGTGTATTTGTGTAGAAAACAGTCCTTGTTAAATTTTTTGTATTAAAATTTAACATTTTTCGTGAGTTGATTTTGCATATTCTTCAAATGTCATTCGATTCTTGAACAAAACCTCAAATTTTTTAGTTGTAACACTGTAGGGGCCATCCATAAAAAACGTTCCACCAATTTTCGGGGTTTTAGACCCCCACCCCCCTTTTGTTCCACTTGGTTACAAATGACATCCCCCCTCCCCTAAATAGAACGTTCAAAAATTATTTATACCCCCCCTCAAAAATCAAATTTTCTTTCATATATTCATTAAATCAAATTGTTTTTTTGTCATAATTATCGGCTCTTATGATAATACATGTGATTGAAAAAAAAATTACCTCCATTTTTTTATTTTCAAATCGGATAATATTTAGAGGTTGCTTAAAGCCCATGAAGTTTCCCATCTATTTTCTATGGGCAAACACACTTTTTCGTAAATTTGTAATAAAATTGTAAAAAAAATTGTGTTGAAAAAACAGTATTCTATTATTTAAATACATTAATTTATCGGAACTGACTATTTCTTATGCAATTTCAAAAAAACCACAAAAATTAAAAAAAAATGAACAATAGTTAATATCAACAAATGAATAAATAAATGATAGAATACTGCTTTTTAAAGACTACATGGGAAACTTCATGGGCTTTGAGCCACGTCTAAATATTGTCCGATTTCCAAATAAAAAATAATGTAATTTTTTAATTAATTAATTAATTAATTTTTTTTCAATTTAGAAGAAATTTGGGGGTAGGAGTATAACATATCTGACTTTTTTTTTTTAACCAACCTAATATATATATCTAACTTATCGGCCACTCTTTCTGCTGTGACATATATTGCTGACTTTTCAAATTAAAGGCTCAAATACGAAAAAAAATAGAATAATTCAGAATAAAAAAATAAAATTTCGAACGTTCCAAACTTCAACTACTCCCCCTCCCCCTTGTTACAAATGGTTACATTTTTCGACCCCCCCCCTCCCCCCAACAGTGGAACGTTCTTTATGGATGATCCCTGTAATTTACTTTTATTTTTTTGTTGTAAAGCATAAATTTGATTTAGAAAATTCATTTTAATTTCCAAAAGGTAAGATACGCTTTAAAATTATAACGATTATATTTGACTCGTACCAAGCAATCGACAAACAAAAAAACAAATTCTTATTATTAAAAATCAACACAAATTTTAAGTGGGCCGTTTGGAAAATGTGAAATATGTTAAATCTTACAAAAAATTTTTAATTGTGTATTTTCATTTGAGCAATGCAATTGTTATACTCACCATAAAATTGAATATTTATCTATTTTTAATTTGCTTACTACACAGTCAAAATATACAGCATTGAAAGAGTCCTTTTAACAGTAGATAATCGCTTTTAATTTAATATATACAAGCTGTAAAATAAGTATTTACTCGTAATTACATTTGTTCATAAGTATTCTTGCGAATATAATCGATTCGTTGAGAAGACGCACTGTAATCTATAAAACTTCAACAAAATATTATCCTAATTGAGATTGATTTGACATTTTTTGTCGACTAAGAACAAGAAATTGGGCGTTTGTTCTTTCTGCTGTATACCTAACCTAACGTATATGAGCTAAAAAGAGCGCGAAATTTGAAACCTACATATGAACAAAATAAGCAATTAGTTACCTAAATCGTTTTGTGTTACAATTTATTTATGTAATTAAGAAGTACTTACTTAATTTAATGTAATTTTCATTAAAATCACTGAGTTATTGTTTAAAAAAGGCGCGATGATTTGAAATGTTTTTTAAACAAAATATTTCAAAGTAGATCAGGCGCGGATCCAGCTGGGGGCGATCGCCCCTCCCAAAAGTCTTTGATTCATATGAGGGAGAAAGAGATAGCACTATATTGTTATCTCTTTTCAATTTATATATCGCCCCCTCCAAAACCCTCGTCTGGATCCGCCATTGAAGTAGATTTTAGATTGGAATTTACGAATGCCTTTACCATTAAATACATTTCTTTAAGTTTACTTATCATAAAATTATTTTTTATATTATAAAATACTTATTTTTAAAAAAACATTTCAAATCATTTCAAATCAGTGCACTTTTAGTAGAAGTGAACAGTATTTAAAAAAATTATGTAATAATATCTGATATTGTTATTTTTCTCATACTAAGAAATTAAAGATTACAAAAGTGTCTTTTCCCATAAGATATCGTATAAAATATGAAAAAATAAATCTGAAATGGAGAGAACCTCTTCAACCTCCTTAAGGACGAATTGGACACATACTTGAGAAGGGATTATGTTCGAAGTCAATTATTTACTTTTTGAAATAGAAAAACTAACTTTTAATCTCATTTTATACAGACAAAATGTGACAAATTCACTTTAAGACAAAATAAACCAACAAAACTCATAATTGAATAAAAATTAAAGATGTTTGAGATTCGGGAAAGTTTTAGAAAAACACCGGAAACTATAAATTTGTTTCTGAATCTCAAAAATCTATCATTTTTATCCAATTATGAGTCTTAATCGATAATTTTGTTTTAAATTAACATACCACCTTTCTTCTAAAACCAATTACAGTTAAAGTTAATTTTTCTATTTCAAAAAGTATAATAATGACTTCATACATCACCTCTTCTTTATAACGTGTTCAATTCTTGTTTAATTAAAAAAAATGTTATATATAACAATAATTATATTTACTGGCCCATTAAAAGAACAATCGAAGCAGCTTGAATCCTTTTCCCTCAAAGACATCAATTTAAAACCATTGAAACAAGAAAATAAACAAGTTTTTTTTTTATTAAAATGACTCGTGTCATCATTATGAGACTACGATGAGTTCGCAAACGTTATATGGCAACATTTTAAACTGGTAAACATGCATAGAAAATGGTAACAAAGGGCGTGACCTAGGCGGAACACATGTCCAAACATTAAGCACAATGTCCTACCGGTCAGATTGTCCCCTACGAGGGTAGGCAATGGCAAAATGTTTGCAATGCGTTACACGCATTCAAACTGTGAAATGCTTTGGTAAACGCTGCGTAAATGCCATGCAATGACCAAGAAATGGCCACTGTCCTCGCTCTCGAATTCAAAACAACCGGAGGGGCAAAACTTGATGAAAAAAGGAAACAGAAAAGGGCCCTTGCTCGGGACTTCCTGTCGCGAGAAATAAAGAACGATGAGACATCAATTTTGACAAAAAGAGAATTGAATAAGCTAACTCTGCAAAGGGCACAATGTAAAACGTTTACTCGGTTTGTTAAATTCTAAACTATTAAGAACGTTCTGGAAACTTGAATTTGTCACAATATTCGATAAATGGATACATTAAAAAAGATGAATTTTATCCAGTTGAGATTCTTGTTGAATCTTTGAAAAAGTAAAAATCATGTCCTGATTCGATCAATTTTATGCTACAAATTTTCTGACTAAAAGGACCTGTGGCGCATGATTATAGTCCAAATTTTAATTTTCTAATTTTCATTCGTCGTAATATTCAATAATCGACTAGCTATTTGACGTAAATCTTATAATTTGATATAATTTTTATTTACTCGAATTATAATTGAAAGTAAATTCTAATTAAAACAATTGTTTTTTGGCACAATTTTTATTTAGCCGAAAAGTGATTTATCCTAAACTTTTTCCCCTAATGGTCATTTATCAGAAAGATTGTTGTTTCGAAAAGTTAAAAACTAAAATTTTTTTTGTAATAAACGTACATTAATATAATTTCAATATATTTCAAACAATCATATAACCAAAAATTTATATAAAATAAGTACTGCTGGTCATAATGTTTCTATCATACAAAATTTATTTGATATAAATTGTATAATTTATCTAATTATTATTTAATAATTATATTTAATAATATTTATATTTATATTTAATAATATTTAATAATTATTTATTATTTTATTAAAAAACCACATAACCCCAAATTAGTTACATAACCCCGAAATCCTAGATTTCGTTCTGTCGATATATTATTTGACATAATCCCTGTTTCTTCTAAATACACATCAACTTACCTAAATACAAAATCTTTGAATCGCTATGTTTTTTATTTTTTAGTACGGACAGATGAAGAAAATAAGAAGGAACAATTAAAAAAAAAATCCTGCAACTAACATTTTTTACGCAGTATATATGGATGTAACAGCTGACCTGTCAAGAATCCAATCCTATAAATATTTATTATTCTTTCAAAAAATGGACAATTATTTGAATGAAACATGATAATTAATAAATAAATGAAATTGTTTTAAAGGTTGCAAGTTTTTCATGCAAAATTTTTAAATATTTTAACAACTTTTTTGGACGTGTTTTTCTTTAATTCACAAAATATGTTATTTCTGCCATATGAAACTTTCTTACGCTGAACAAAATTTAGTCTGGAGAGTGTTGATTGAATAACTTAACAAATTTTATTTAAAGTGAGTCGTATTTTATTATTTTTATAATGTATTTTGAAAAATTTCTCTCTTTTACGTGCTTTGGTTAACAAAGTTACCTACTTCTGTCAGCCATTTTTGTTTTATTGACATCACGACCGCCAATCCTAATAAAATTTAACAAGACAACAGCCAATCAAATTAAAGGAAAATATTGAAATTTAAATTCGATTGGCTGTAGCCTTGTGCATTTTAGGAGTAATGACATTTCTGTTGCGTGGATAATAATTAAACATATGTATAGCGATTCAAAGATTTTGTATTAATGTACGTTAATATTGAAAAGAAATAGGGATTATGTCAAATAATTTATCGATAGAACGAAATTTAGGACACTTAGAATTTCCGTGATCTGGAAATTATATAAGTTCAGAATTATTGAAACTAATTTGGGGTTATGTGGTTTTTAGACAGTTTAAAAATGATGTCAAATGTCAATTTTTAATAACGATGTTTAGGTTATGTGCATATTAGAGATTTGCCGGTTAGGAATAAAAGTAAGTAGGAAAATAGACATTATAGTAAATAATAAAACAGAATATTAAAAATTCTAAAAAATTGAAATTCGCCCAAATAAAAGTTAACTTAACAGCATTACGACAATTTGGGAGTTATGATAGATTGTCATTCGAGAAGTTGATGTTATGTTAAATAATAGTAATTTAACCCCCTGCCTACTGAAATGACCGTTAACGACAAAAATCGACAATTCGGACGCCTGGTGGGGACTATAGGAAACTCGTTGGATAGTGCGAGAGTGGGGAGAAGTAACCGTAGGTAGAGGGTTAAGATAAATAATTTTTCAACTAAATAAAAGTTATGCCAAAGAATATTTCTATTATTTAGAAATTAGTTTCAATTATAATTTGAGTAAATAAAAATTATATCAAATTATAATTAGAATTATAAAATTTTCGTCAAATAGCAAGTCGATTATTAAATATTTCGACGTACGAAAATTAGAAAATTGAAATTTGGGCGATAATCATGAGCCATTTCAAAGATTTTACTTCTACATTATCAAGTCTATAGAATTATCTCGACTCTTGTAGAACTAATAATATACACAATTATGAAAGAGTACATCCTCTCGAGAATGATGCGACATCAGCAAACTATTTTTTGCCTTTGGGAAGGTATGTTCATGGGAATTGAACAGAAAAATATCTTGCAAGTGCCAATGGATGTATCTCTTACGAAAGTCTGATAGTTGCGTCCTTTTTTTAAAACTCTCTGGATACGTTCGACTCTGTTTCTATTTCTCTCTCTTTCTCCCTGATGATCACCTTTCACATCCATCCTCCTTCGTTACCTTGTACCAACGATGAGGCATGGATGTTATGTGGGTCGTTTCGTCTCATCTCATCTCATTCCGTTCTGTTCCGTCCCGTTCCAGGCTGAGCGAGCCCGACTTGCGTCAATATTTGACTCAAACACGTTAAAACAATACCCGGTCTCGTACATACCCAAGAATCGTTTCAATGAGCTTCTCGGAATTTTATCTCGCGTCAGAAAATGCCTAACGACTTCACGCTTAGGAAATTCGGGGATACTACCTCTTCCATCTACTTGAAAACGTGTAAAATATATCTCTCTTTCGTTCTCTCTCTACGGAAATCTCGGACCGGAAATATATAGTTAAGTGCTTTGAGACTACTTTTCCCAGAGTGATGTAATGCTTCTCAGCAAGAGGTACTCATCTTTTCGATTCCTACAGCAAAAAATATTCCAGTTTTAATTAAGGTTAATTACATTTTTCTGATAATATATCTTATCTAAATGATCACAGTTTCAAGAAGAGCTTTTATTTCCATTCCAGGTTTTTCAAATTCTTTTTTTTATAACAAAGTAAAGAAACTAAAAATTTTTTTCGTATAAACTCTGCTAATCTAACTATAATATCAAATGTTCTAGTTTCCAAATATTATATTCGTTTGAAAAAATTGTTAGATCCAAGACAAGTAATTTCCATGAAAAAGCGCAGAAGTCAGTGTGACATAATTGAAAAATCTTATCCCTCCTCTCGATATTCAAGAAAAAGGATCAAAAGGAAGGTTCGTAAACCGCTTTGAGTCTCATAAAATCTCATAACCTCAGGGGCTAAGTTCTGTAAGGGACCAACCCCCCTTTGGAGAACATTGAATGGAGCTTGTTTGTTTTTAGGATCGCTC
This sequence comes from Ganaspis brasiliensis, assembly GCA_037103525.1. NCBI lineage: Eukaryota > Metazoa > Arthropoda > Insecta > Hymenoptera > Figitidae > Ganaspis > Ganaspis brasiliensis. The sequence continues at coordinate 1,935,924 of JAZKLR010000050.1, read as the reverse complement.
GCTCTTCCCTGCACGCTTATGTGCCGCTTTCTATTGAAAATTTTAAAAATTATATTCACACGTATGTAATCGGGATGTATATATTTTCGGTATCCGACAGTGGAAAATCTTTCTTCTCTTTGGAGCTCGTGTCCTTTGGAAAGAACTCGTGCAGAACTTTGTTAGAGGAATGAGATGGTGGCACATCAGAGAGAGAGAGTGGGAGAAGTAATTCACGTTTCCTCGGCTCGTCTTCAAAAGACTCGGAATATATTGTCCTGCAGTGTAAACAGTTCGGTGTTCCACTTTACTTCAAGTCTGGTAAGACGCCTCATGTGTTTGCCCACAGGCAAATGTGTTTCCTTAGGCTGTCCGAAATGTTTGGACGAGCCCAGCACCAAGCACTTGTCAATTCAACGTAACCAATCAAGAGCACGGCTTTAAAAAATAGGAAACGACTCAAAAGACTTTAACAAAATTCGAGAGTTTACCTTTAATGGATTAAGTTATAGTCTCTCAGGGGTTGAAAATCTTAAAACCTGTCAGTAAGTCTTAAAGCAATAGAAAGGTATAATATTTGTATAGACGCAGTTTGGGAAATTTGAATTTTTCTGCGTTTTTTTAGAATATAATTCACTGGTGTTTATGATAACTGGGAAGCGTCATGTAAGTTTTGTACTTCGCAGTCATTGATGCAATAAAATGATATTTTTTTATTTTTCGGTGAATGGATAAACCTTTATTTTTAGCAAAAAAAAAAAACAACCTAAAGTTCTTTCTTTTCTGAGAATTTATAATTTCCATATTTTGAAAATGTTTTTTGTGAAAAAAACCTCGGAAAGTTTATACCATCAAAGTTTATAATTGGATAAAAACTAAAGATGTTTAAAATGTTCCTCTTGTTTCTCTAAAACGTTCCTAAATTACAAATTTTTTTAATTTTTATCTAATTATGAGTTTTAATGGTTTATTTTGTTTTAAATTTACCTACCACCTTATATCCAAGAGAACTACAATCAAAGTCAGTTTCTTATTTTAAAAAGCAAAATCATGTTTCTAAACATAACCTCCACTCGACTGCGTAACCACTTTTACCTTAAATACAAATAATAAACAAAGACCTTATTATTTATTTGTTAAGTGTTTACGGAACAAAAATATTCTAAAAATTTTGAAAGAAAATAGACAAGCTGTATTTTGTGTCTTTTAATGTATACTTTATCACGTCTATTTTACAAAATACTGACACTCTGAGAACGTTGTTTTACTTATACAGCTTCTAAATTTTATGACGAAATCAAAACCATTTTGACTTATATTCAAAAATACTTTCAAAAAAGAAAATAAATGATAAATTACTTTATAAGCGTCTACACATTTGGCTTTTGTCCGCCATTTTGTAACAATTATATCTTCGTTTCTTGCGCATGCGCATAAACATCGCGCATGGGAAATTCGCAGTATTGGGCAGTGACTTGTCACTTAAGGTTTTTTACGTAAAATACACGATATTTTACGTGGGTAAAATATGTTTTTTATCCCCTTCCACCAAAAAGATATTTTTTATGAAACTTTTGACGCAAAATACATGGTGAATTAAAGTAAAAAAACTAAGTAAAGTAACCCGAGATAAATTTACTTGCCCAGAAGTGGTTATTAGTAGATGTTGTTGAAACATGGCACACTATGAAATCATGGAACAATTTTGGCAGACATTGGCAGCCTATTCAGTGCTATTCAGTTATTAAAGAGATCAGTGATAATTCTTGTCTATAAGAATATTCACACTTTTGGACAAAGTTTTTCTAAATGTATAATACAAAGGAAAATACACGACCACTATAATAACATTTGAGTCCCTTTGACTTAAATCAAGAGCATCAAGGCTTCTTTGGTAAATAAACATTAAACGAGTATCCTCCAAACTAACAGAATTTCGAGTTCTCTAATTTTATCTTGATTTAGAAGCGATTTTGAGCCTTAACTTGAACTGGGCAAGGTATCCTATTTGGAACGAGATACATTATTGTTTTGCACCAGAGGTACATACCGTCGCATGAAACAACCCTGTACCCTAAGTACACACATGTACATGCTGGTGAATTCTGATGTGTATGAGACTGCGATATAGCAGCCAGGAATATGGGTTGAAGGTGTGTGGAGGCAGCGGCGGTGGAGGCGGTGTGTAATATAGAGCTAAAGGCGGACGTAATTTCCTGCCCTGCGAACATGTTTGCAACTCTAACACATACAACCTACTTATACGAGCCTACATGTGTCTCTAGTTCTCTACAACAATGTTCAGTACAAGCACACAGGAATCTCCACTGTACGTGTATAATCCGACCTGTAACGTCTATTACGAGAGCCGAAGGCGCTTTGATCAAGGGAGGAGGAGGAGGCCGAGAGGTGGAGCGCAAAAGCCAAAAAGAGCTAGAGGAAATTCTTGATGAAATCCTTCCTAGAGAAACATCTAGAATAGTCATAAAATGCAACTCGGGTTAATCTTTGATGTCGAAAATTTACGGGATTGCGTTTCTGATGATAGAATTTAGAGGCTAAAGTACTCTACAGGCTTTTCAATCTGTTCCTATAGAGAGAGAAAAAATGAAAGGGTGCATATAAAGACTGTGAAGAAAATTATAAACAAAATTAGTGGTACTAAATTAAATATAATATTTGAAAATAAATTTATATAAATAAATAAAATAAATATTTATTAAGGACAAAAAATAATAGAAATTAAACAAAATAATTACAGAACTAGGAGAGAGTTATGTTCATTTCATGGACATTTCGCTTCCAAGTAAGCAAAATAATTTGCTTCCTCTATGAGGAAGCAAGAAATTAATAATATATAAGTTAATTGGGGATGTTATTACAAAAAGGAATTTTAAATGCAAAAAAATGTAAAAACATGAATTATTTTACGAATTCTTGATCAATTATAAACTTTATATAGGTCAATCAATTCGTTTTGAGATAAGAAATATGATTTTTGTATTTATTAAGTTGTTTTTTTAGCATGAAAAAATTTTTTGTCAAAAAAGGATTTTTTTCGATGAAAAAAGGTGCTCAAAAAAATTTGGTTGGGTATTTTCAAAAATCCTTGTGTCTAAATTTAGATATTCATGAGCTTAATAAGTCATCCAAATTTTATTGGAATCCGTTGAAGCGTTCTCGAGATATTTTGTACGCAAAAAACGCTATATACACACACACATACACACACACACACACACACACACACACACACATACACATATACATCTGGATATTTGCTTAGGAATGAAAATTTACGCTTTTTAGATGAAAATAAGTCGATTTAGACTATTTTTGGAAAATCGAAAATTGTAACGATCACAAAGCTTCCGCTATGGAGAAGCAATTTGGGAGAGTAATTTAAAAAATCATAGAAATGTTTTAAAAATAAATTGAAAAAACTAAATAATGAAAAGTTAGAGAAAATAATTAAAAATTGAAAAAAAATGATTGAAATTTGATGAAAATACATGAAGAGCTTATAAATTAATTGACAAAAAATGAGAATCAAATAAAAATTGGAGGAAAGAATTGAAGAAAGCTAAAAATAATTGAGATTTACGATAATTAATAAAAAAAAAATTTAAATTATGAAAACAAATAAAAATAATTAAAAATTGAAGAAAATAATTGAAATTTTAGAAAAATACTCAAAAATCTTAGAAAATAATATTAGAAAATGAAAATAATAATTAAGGGCATGTGATGGATTATGACGTCACTGGTATAGGCAAAATTTGTCCGTAACTTTTCTCTTAAAATATTAAATATTTTGTCATGAAACTTGGTAGAATTACTTAAAATGTCATTAGGAAGGTCTCTCTGACCCAAGTTTATGTAAATTTTGGCTCAAAATTAGATTTTGGGAAATTTTCGAAAAATAGCAAATTTTTTTAAAATTACTTTTGACCCAAAATTCAAACAATTTCGGGTCAGAAAAAAAATTAAAATACGATGAAAATAATTTAAATATGAAAAATTGAAAACAATATAAATAAAATTTGAGAGAAACAATTGAGAAAATCATAGAATATATATGATTATAAAAAGAAAATAATTACAAAATTACATACTTAAAAATGTTTAATTAAAGAAAATGTCTAAAAAATCGCAGAAATAATCGAAAATTAATGAAAATAATTGAAATTTCAGATAAATAATTAAAATTTATGAAAATAATGCCAAAATAATGAAAATAATTAGAAATTGAAGAAAATAGTAGATAAATTGCAGAATTTATTTTTAAGCAAACGAAAATAATTGAAAAATCGTTAAAACATGGAAAATTGCTGACAATAATCTAAATTTGAGATAGTAATTGAAAATTTAGGAAATTAATTGAAAAATAATGAAAATATTAAAAGATGGAGAAAATAATTGCAAAAAAATAAAAACAAATGAAAATTGAACAAAATAATTGAAAACTGAGATATTTATTTGAAAGTTCAGGAAATTATAAACCATGAATTATGAAAATGATTAAAAATTGAAGATACCAATTGAAAAATGACAAAAATAAGGGTAAATTAAAAAAATATATATTAATTTGCGATGAATAATATAAAATTTAGGAATAAAGAATTAAATTGATTTAAAGTCAAGGGAAAAATAATTAAAATTGAAAAAGTGATTGAAAAAACTAAATAAATTAATTGAAATTTGTAGAAGGTAAATTTCTGGTTTAGGGAAACAATTTAAAAATAATTAAAAATTGCAAAAAATAATTGAAAAATGATAAAAATAGTACAAAATTGTATAGTTTAAGTAATGGAAATCACAATAGACAAAAATTATTAAGAATTGGAGAAATTTTTAACTCACTTTAAATTTAGTATATTTGAAACGTGGATTAATTGAACTTTTAATCAACGCAACACGGGAAAAAATCTCCAACTGGAATAGCAATAAGTTTCTCTGGAACTGCAATATGTTTCACTAAAATAACAAAAACTTTCGCTATTCTAGTGAAACATATGGCTGTTTCAGTGAAACTTATTGCTTTTCCAGTTGAAAATTTTTTTCCGTGAAGTTCAAAATTAACCGAAATTTGACGAAATTAAAATTGCTGTAAATTTAAAATTTGAGAACATTTTAAAAAAGTAAAATATGATTTAAAGTTTTAAAAGAAAAAACATCTAGTGACAAGTGTCAGGTATAAACAGAATGAATGAATGAATTAAGCTTGTAAAGGGCCCTCTTTGTTGATTTTATTTTCCATGATATTAGCATTTTTCTAAAAGAGGTTCAGATTTTCGATTTTTTTTTATTGGTGAAAAACAAACTACATAATGTCCTAAGCCGAATCACAGAAGTTTATTTTAACTTTATGGTGATTAAAAACACAAAAAAATCTTATTTTTAATTATTAAAATTTAAAATGCATGAGCGCTAAAGGTAATCTTAAACTTTAAACTCGTTTTTCTCAAAATTAGAGTTTTAACACTTCTGACTTTAAATGCTTATAATATTGTGAATTTTTCATCTAAAAGGATCCAAGACCTCTCAAAATGTTCAAAATTTAATGAAGAATATGGTTATAAATATGACTAGCTTCCTAATAAGATATGCAACCTAGTTCGATCCCTTGCTACGAATTGAAATGTCGATAACAACCATCCCCTGGCGAAAATCGATTGGGCATTAATTAGTCTCGAAACACTTAAATCAAATAAAGCCCAGCGTAGTTTGCTTGTTAATACAAAGATATTAAATTAAATTTTGAATAGATAATAAAAAATAGATGAAAAATGCTAATTTCGCTTATAAATAAGAAAATGTATCACAAGATTTGGAAATTCCTTATGGGAATTACCCACATTTTCTTCAAATGCGGAGATTAAAATCTGAAAATCCTATGTAAAGAACAAATATTTACCAACACATATTTCCCAACTATTTTTACTTAAAGGACTTAAATTTGGCCCTGACAAGAAATAATTTTTCAATTTTCCTGCAGCGATAATTTGAAAATAGAAAATATATTTATCTTTCATCCCTGAAACATTATCTAGTCGTTAGTTTAAGAAATTTATTACACTGCTGAATCAAAACGAAGAATAGTCCTTTTCGAAGATATGCTCGCACGTTCCAAGGACCTTGTGATCCTTCTACAAATAATGAGTCACTGAAATAACATCCAGCTTTCAATACTTCTTTCAAGCTATCCTCAATATATGTGATTGATCAGTTATCGGAATCGGTAATATTTTTCTCAACAAAAATAGAGAAAAATATCTTATCAATTCTATTCAGTCTGTATCGATAATTATTTCTAAAGAAAACTTTGTACTCATTGAAATTCAATTTAAAGAATAGAAAAGAAAAAAATTAATATTGAAACACTTGCCAAGGGCGAGAGATTCAGGGTGGATTTAAATTAAATCGACACGTTCTTTGAATATAGGGTGGACTTGCATAAGGGTGAAAATTATGAATGTCAACTTACAATAATACCAGCGCTAATGCCTTCCAAAATGCAAAACAGGCCTGCTCTACTTGTTCATTGAGTTTCGACCTGCCACTTAACATTGTTTTCCTTACGAGATACCAAAGATGCGACTTTTGTTTTCTTTTCGTAAAGGGAATCTTGTATAAGGGAGGCTAGCTCTTCACAATGAAAGGGGTGCCGAAGTTTCTCCACATCATATACAAAGAACCTGCAAAACAATAAGAATTTCTAATTTTTTTTTCATTTATAAACCTAGAGAAAAAGAAACATAAATAAGTTATATTAATTGACAAACATATTGTGTAAAAGCAGGAAAATTTAACTTATAAAAAAAATACTTTTAATATCCTCTGACATAAGATTTTAGGCACGTAATCATAAAAATTGTCTTGGCAAATCCCAATTTTATAAGGTAGATAACGAAATTCTTTGTAGCAGCAAATGCGTTTATACTGCACAAGCTTAGCGAATATTTATGGAGGACAGGACTGTAAAACAGGGTCTAAGGGCTTTGCGCAAATATCGTTATCAACAGCAGCAGTGACGAAATTTGCTATTAATAGTTCCTTACCACGAGAAGCTCAGCGCTAACCTGGCACGAAAACGGTTGCAATAAATAATTTTCAAAGTAGCTGATAAGAAAGACTAGATTAAAATTGCTGATTTATCAATTTAACAATCAAATATTTGAAGATGTTAAGGTAAATTTTAGATTATAACAATTTAGTTTTACACGATAAAAATCTTTTTAAATGAATATCTATAATTTTGAACATTTTTTCTAATAAATCTAAACTTTAATCATTCTAAATTTCAGTTTATTCCAACAAAGCAGAATTAAAATCGTACCAAACTTTAATGTTTGAAACTTTAATCTGTCTAAACTTTAATCGATTCAGAGTATCAATTGAAAAATTAAATTAATTAAAAAACTTTTAATACCTAATTATAACTTAGATGTTTCTTATGCATCTTTTTTCAACTAAAATAAAATATTGCTTTTCGCTACAAAATTTTTAAATGATCAAAATTTAACTTAATAAATAAAAACCAAAATTTTTCTTATTTTACAACGAATTGATCTATATAAAGTATAATAATTCACAAAAAATTCGTACAATAACTATTGATTTTTTTATCTCTTTTATTTTAAAACTCTTTTTCTTACTATAACTTTTAAAATTTTAATTTTAAAAAGATAATTTGGTCAGAGAAAATAATGTTTTAGAAATTTAATAATTAAAAATAATAAATATAATGATATAATAATAAAAATAATTGATATTTTTTAATTTTCAAGAAAACATTTTTTAATGTAACTTCTCGAATTGTCACTCTGCTTCCTCACAGAGGAACCTTTGTAATTGTTACGATGTTCAATTTTCCAAAAACAGGTTTAATCCACTTATTTTCATCTAAAAAGCAAAAATTTGTGACGCGTTACAAAGAAAGAGACATAAAGAAGATAAAAATCTTTGGTTATGTTTGTAATATTGGAAATGAAAATACACAAAGAAGATCGACTCTCAATAGAAACCATTGATGTTTTAGTCTACATTCCGTCTAAAATATTCAATAAAAACGGATTTTAATTTTATTTTTAATTAAAAAGGAACTTATAATCAAGGTAAAATTAACACTGAACATAACCTAAAATTTGTTGCTTCTTAGGTCCCTTTCTTCGTAACGCGTCACCTTTATATTAATTAACAAATTTCTGGTTGTGTGTGTGTGTGTATGTGTGTGTGAGTGTTTATGAAGTAATTTTTTTACTGGATTTTTCGAGAAAGTTTTAACGGATTTCAACAAAATTCAGTAAGCATATTAAACTCCTAAACATCTAAATTTGGACACCCAATGAAATTTTTTTACACGCTTTTTTCCAACTAAAACTATCGTTTTTCATCAAAAATTATTTTCATGTAAAATTTAACTTTATAAATCAAAAAATAATATTCCTTGCCTCTTCACGAATCGATTGAAACAAAATTGAATTTTTTTTAATGTATGTAACTTTTTTATTTGTCATTTTTTATGACAAATATTTCATCATTTCTGATATATGACAAAATTTTTGATGATTTCTGTTGAAAAATTTTTCTATTATGAAAAATGAAATATATGAAGTAAATATTTTCTTGGAAATTAGTCAAATTATGGCTATTTTCTATTTTTAACAAAATTGAATTTTTTTAATGTAACTTCTCTGTTTGTTATTTTTATTTTTAGTGATAATTGCCTTGGAAAACATATTTTTCATTGAAAAACAAATTGATTGATCTATATGAAAGTAAATGTTTTCCGGAAATTAGTAGAATTACTGACAAAAAAAGTTACCACCGCAGACAGTGAGGCGCCACTTGTTTCAAAACAAATATGGCCGACATAACAGTGTTTTTCCAGACAGTGCAATGTTTAAAGTTTATTTTTACAATAAATTATTTTTTTTAAGTGTTATAAATTAAAAGCATTTTAACTTTAAGCTCAAACAGTTCGTTTTCATTCCGTAAAGCTACTCCGTTATTTAGAAATATGATAAAAGGTATATTAGGATTTTTTGTTTAAATTTCATTGTTTCCACAAAAAATGAATCACTATTATAAAATTATCATTTACTTCTGAAAACATCTCAAAATCTAATTTTTTAAAAAAAATACTGATTGCCGTGTACAAATAACGTAAATTTTCGCTCTAATGTCGGCCATATTTGAAAGTTCCTAGAGTAACCGATAGGGGCGTTCCGTAAATTTGAAAATGTATATTTTTTATTTTTAAAAATATATTCTTTACTGCATTGTTTTAAGGAGATTCTCTCCATTTACATAACCTCAAACTAGAAAGTCGTTTTTTACCTCATCAAGTAAAACTATTATTAAAATTAATTTCACCAAATTTTGAAAGATCCAGTTCTACATACTCTGGAAAAAATTTGGTTTAGCTAAAATTTGTTGTTAAATAATAATTATTAAACATTTTATGTTTTTTCTTAAATTTCAATGAACAACTGCAATTTTCAACCAATTCTGACAAATAATAGCTCATTTTTCTCATTGAAACATTCTCTACAGTTTTATTTGTTGGGTTTTGTTAAATAATATTTTGTTTAAAAGTTATTAAAAAAATAAAATTTGTTCTTAATATATTTTTTAAACAAAATTTTATTTAACAAAATCTAACAAACAAAATTGTAGAGAATGTTTCAACGAGAAAAATGAGCTATTATTTGTCAAAATTGGATGAAAATTGATGTTGTTCATTGAATTTAAAGAAAAAACATAAAATTTTAAAAAATTATTATTTGACAACAAATTTTAACTCAACAAAATTTTTTTTAAAAAATGTACAACTGGATCTTTCAAAATTTCATGAAATTGATTTTAATAATATTTTTGTTTGGGGGTGAAGAACGACTTTTTAGTTTGAGGTTATGTAAATAGAGAGAACCTCCTTAATCTATTGCTTTCTCTTACAGGAAGAAAATTTTTCGCTAACATAGAAACAAAGTGTTGATAAAATGATCATAATTTTCATCTAGTTTATATGTTTTTTAGGTTAGATTCCTAAAACGAATACCTAAGAGGTTAATTTGTGATGCGATTCATTTTTCTACTCAATTTAATCCCAGGTTTTTTTTTGTGAATACTTTATCGGCGTTAAATAAAAAGATTGATAAAACTGTCTGAAATTTGAGTAGGAATCAAAATATAGGCAATATCGGTATGTTGGTGTGCCAATGCCCCATGGTTGAGTGACTGGTGCTGATTGATGTTGCGATGTTTGACTAGAGGGTGTTTCTACGCTCTGCAGTTTCCCTATGGACCCAATAAGCACCTCACTCACATGAAAGATTATACGAGTGTGTACTTTTATGTCTGTGTGTATATGCTCGAAAGATAAGACCAACACATCTAAACCTGTTAATTTTGAATGTATATATCACTATATTCACCCACCCACGCTAAGCGTTTCTTTTAGTATATATATAGAAGGAGAGGCCATTGTTTACATTGACTGCATCCCGTCTGCTGTCTTTCTATATCTTATTCTCTCAAAAACTCTCTGGGGACGCTATCAAAATTAGCAGAGGGTAATCAAAAGAATCGTATCCTCTAAGTTAGAATTTTTAATAAAGAGCGAATCACAATCAGTTCAAATTTTAAATATCTCTCAATGTTGAAGAAAATATCAGGAATTAAAATGAGTATAGCATTACTCGATTTCAACAAACTTTTCCACAAACATTGTCCTACATTATATTAAAAAAATCGACAAATTACATTGTGAACTTTATTCTGTGATAAAAATAAGCAAGGATTATTCAAAAAATTTTATGCAGCATTAATTTAAATAATTACTCAATTATTTAATTAACAGTTAGAGAAAGCTTTCATGCAAGTCACAATTTTCCGAACATCTCTGACTAACATTGGTTTTTAGTTGAGGACCGAGTAATTAGTTAATTAATCGCTCTGGGCATTAATCCACTGTCCTGAAAAACGTCTTTTCCCAGAGCTGTATTGTTTTTCAGACTTGTACTAAATAATTCGTTAATTAATTAATCAACCCAAATTTCGAGCTCTTTTTAACTTCAATTAGTTTAAAAAAAAACATTTACTAATGAATTGTCAAATTTAAATTAAGAGAATAAATTGCCTAAAACACTAATTCATTTACTCCCTGAATTAGTTTAATTTATAAAATTAAAGAATTGAAAAAAAAAAGTTTCTGATAGAAAAATTTTACAAGGGAATTGCAACCTATAACTATGTTTAACGATAAAAGAGTTTAATGGACTTTTTTTGTGACTTTAAAAGTTTAATAAAATGGTGGTAAAATTGAACATTTACAAAGAGCAGGATCGAATTACGAGGAGAAATGAGATTTACAGGGAGCTGGGGTGAAAATTCAGTTAAAATAGCGTACACAGTGGCGCATTAAAATTGAGAGTGCGCGCTCGCGAACGCGCAGTTATACAGTCGAAAGCGCATTAATTATCCGAATGTGCCGCAGTATAGGACGCAAGCACAGCGAATATTTTAATCTACTTAAAAACCCATCCGTTTGAGTGTAATTATCATGGATGAAATTAAAATGTTGCCGTTGCTGTCGTGCGTGCTTCTGTTTACCTGCAAATCTAACTGGTAATGCAACAGGATTATACAATACTATACTCATTCACATTTTCCAACTGCGTTTAATGAATTTTAACTAATGAACGCTCTCACTCCGTTCTCTATTTTCCTTTAAAATGTCCTTTTTCATTGACTGGTATTTTTGTTAATAAGCAAAATTTATTATTATTTAACAATACTGGTTCACGAATTTATATAGAAAAAAAAAATTTATAACGCACTGTCCACAATTATTCAATAAATGGAAAAAAGAGATTTTGCTTCCTCATTAAAGGAAGCTTTGTGATCGTTAAGATTTTTAATTTTCCAAAAAATAGTCTAAATTGACTCATTTTCATCTAAAAAGCGTAAATTTTCATTTTTAAGCAAATGTCCAGATGTATACACTGAAATACTTTAGTAAATAATTTTTACTATCAGGTTTGTAATCTGGGATAATCGTGTAAAGCAAAGATTTTCCCAGCGAAGATAGTAAATTTTCAATACATTAAAGGAAAATTTTCTAAAAAAAATGTAAATATTTTTATCCTGGATTTAAATTTTTCTAAGAAAATAATAATATTCCTATCCTGAATTGAAACTTTACTATCTTAAATGGGAAATTATTTCTTTTTCTACGATTATCCTAGATTAATTATTTTTATAGTAAAAATGAATGGATAAACTATATAATACACAATGTCTAAAGTCTTTAAGTGTATGTTTGTGTGTACTGTGTATGTGTGTATAGCGTTTTCTGTCGATAGGATATCTCGAAAACGCTTCAACGGATTTCAATAAAATTTGGATGACTTATTAAGCTCATGAATATGTAAATTTGGATACAGGGATTTTTGAAAATATCCAATAAACATTTTTTAAACAACTTTTTTCATCGAAAAAAATCGTTTTTGCCAAAATTTGTTCCTTTCTGAAAATACAACTTATGAATACAAAAATCATATTCCTTATATCAAAACAAATCGATTGACCTATATAACTTTTACATTTGATCAAAAATTCACAAGATAATTCATGTTTTTTCATTTTTTTTGCATTTAAAATACTTTTTTTTTAATACCTTCTCCAATTAACTTTTATATTATTAATTTATTGCTTCCTCTTTGAGGAAGAAAATTAATGTGGTTATTTGGAAGCGAAATATCCATGGAATGGACATAATTTTCACCAAGTATTTTAGTACTTTTAGATCAAAGGATTTAGATTACTTTTACATATTTTACTTTTTCATGTTTTAAAAATTAATTGTAATTTTTCACTTTTTCCGCCTATTTGTTAAAATTAATTAAATTAATGAAAGTTTTAATTTGTTAAAAATTATTCATTAATTTAAAATCTAATAAATTTACATTTTAATCTTCATTTAATTAGTTAATTTAAATAATAAATTTTAATTAAAATTAAATAAATAAATAATTAATTAATATTAATTAATTAATAGTTAATTTAAATAAATAAATAAATAAAAATAAATAAATTGATTTAAAATATTATAAATTCAAATTTCAATCTCTTTTTAATTAGTTAAAACATTTATTCATCGAAATTTTAATCAATTTTGAATTCAATTGACTAGATTAAATTACGATCCACTCTGATTTTAACAAACCTTGAATTCCAACAATCTGAACTTCAATTTACCAAATTTTCAATGTTTCAAATTTGCGACTCCATTAAATATTAAGCAGGAATTGGAGACATAGTTCAGAAGAGATTATGTTGTTAGTCATTATTTTGCATTTTGAAATAGAAGAACTAAATCTTCATGTAATTTTATTTAGACAAAAGGTGGAAAATTCACTTTATATTAAAAAAAGTCATTATAATTCATAATTGGATCAAAATGAACGATTTTTAAGATTTAGTAACGTTCTAGAGAAACGAGAAAAACTATTAAATTGTTTTTGAATCTGAAAATTTAAAAATTTTATCCAATTATGAATTTCAATAATTTATTTTCTTGTAATTAAATTTGCCCCATTTTGTCTATTTCGTCATTTATGAATTTTTGATCAATTATAAACGTTATATAGGTCAATCGATTCGTTTTAAGATAAGGAATATGATTTTTGTATTAATTAAGTTGTATTTTTAGCATGGGAAACAATTTTGTCAAAAAACAGTTTTTTCGATAAAAAAAGGTGCTCAAAAAAATTTGATAAGGTATTTTCAAAAATCTCTGTGTCTAAATTTAGATAGAGCTTAATAGGTCATCGAAATTTTATCGAAATGTGTTAAAGTGTTTTCGAGATATCCTGGCGACAAAAAATGTTATTCACACACACACACACACGCGCGCGCGCTCACGCACATACACACATACATATCTGGGCATTTGCTCAAAAATGAAAATGAGTCGTTTTAAACTATTTTTTAAAAATCGAAAATCTCAACGATTACAAAGCTTCCTCTATGAGGAAGCAAAATGAATTTCAACATAACCTCTCTGACGAAGGTATCGGATTGAATTCCAATCAGTTTGAATAAGTTTTAATCAGCATTCTTCCGGGGCATTCCGAAATTTGTTTCCGAGCCAATCAGTTTTTATCCGAATCTGAAAATAGATGTAACTTGACGAAAAATTCTTTCCGAATTAATAATCCGTTTCATTCCGAAGCTAAATTTAAATCCGTTTGAATCCCATTATTTCATTCCGAATTATTCCGAATCAATCCGTTTAATATTTGAATAAATTGGAAATTGAAGAAAGAAATAAGAAAATGAAGAAATAAATTAAAAATATAAAAATTAAATTGAAATTTGTAAAAATAATTTATAATTGAAAAAATATTACAAAAACAATGACGAAAATAATTGTCAATTGAAAGCAAAATTCAAAACATGACTAGATTAATAAACAACTGAAAAAAATATTTGTAAAAATTAAACAAGAAATATCAAGTTTAAAGAAAATAACTGCTAATTAATTCTTCCCCCGGAAGAATACTGATTAAAACTTATTCAAACTGATTGAAATCCAATCCAATACTTTTGCCAGGGCTCTTCTCGAATATGTGTCAAATTCTTTCGTAAACTATTTGAGAACATGCGGAAAAAATGTTTTGGTTAACTTTTACCATATTTACGTAGGATTATAGCTACAAAAAATTAAAGGATTGAACTCAATATTTATTAAAAAATTATATCCATATTTCTGGTAATTTCGCTCAAAATAGGAATAATTTTTTAAAATATTGTACAGGGTCTATTGTAAGTACGGCAAAAATTACCCAAAACCATTTTTCTGTTTAAAAATGTCTTTTTCCAATTTAGAACAATTCCGGAGGTGCCGTGATAATAAATTTAATATTTACCTTTTCTTGGACAGTGTCAACCAATGAAACATCATGAAAAAGAAAATCTAATGTGCGACCTACAACGAAAATAAAAATGCTTTATTATCCAGCCTAAAATAGAAATGTAATTTCAAACAGAAATTACACCACTTTTTAATTCTGGCTTCTGGGAAATTCTTCATTCTTTCATGACACGTTATTCAATCGTAAATTGGGTCAAATAATACTTTTATTACTAAACTCCTAATTTGAATTCAATGATAATGTCAAGTTAGAAAAAAAAGTAAATAAGAGAAGTTAAAAACGAAACTTGGAGAATTGAAGGATTAAATTTATACAAATTCTCGTTTCTTATATTGAATAAAAATTGGCATTTCTTAGTGAATAATAAATTTACGAATAATTTGTTATTAATTCTAAATTAAGAATAATATTATTAAGAAATTCCAGGGCCATTTTATAAACAAGTCACACCCGAGAAGAGAAGGTGGAACGAGGTCGTACAAATGGCGGCGATCGAACTTGGTACGTGAGGCCTCGAGTTCGAGTTCCTCGAAGAATGCAGCACGCATAGGCTTTTGCAGCCAATTTCAATATTTACAGAAACTCTGGGGACGTTCGTCCTACGAAATCACCGGGTAAGACGAAAATATGTTCTGTCGTCACTGCAAAATGGTCGTTAAAGTTACAAAACGACTGGGCTTTTTTTTGCAATCATTCACATTCACGTCATCTTTTCTGGAACTGGCTTTTTTTCACCTATTATCTTTATAGACATTTCAATTCTACAGGAAACATAAAAGAAGAGTTTACGTCATATTTTATTCAAATAATAATATACTATCTATATTCTTTATCATTTTGCACAAATAAGAAATTATATATCTTTCCTCATCAGAGGAAGAAATGCGATTTTCATGACTGAGAATTGCGACCCGTATTTTTATAAACTAACGAAGCTCAAACTGTCTTAAAAATTGAAAATGTATTTTCAATTTGTTTTCCCTTTTATAAAAAATAAAAATTATTAAATTATTGTATGCACAATCTAAATATCGAATTTTTTCTGTGTATAAACTTTCATGGAACGGAAAAAAATTGTGGCAGATGGAATAAAGGTGATAAGTCATATTATCGAGATCAGGTTAGTAACATAGAAGCGGAAGTGCTGGACTCGGTTGCATTATCGAATGGCCACACAGGCCAGCCCATACATATAGGAAACATGTCCTGCGCATACAAACTGGCATGTTTCGTGGCGGCAGAATATTCTCTATGTATACCAACTGTATACCATGGATTTCCAGCACACAAGATTGAAATTCCCATTTTAATGGTAGTGGATCTACGAAAATTTTAATTAAATTAAACAAATCTATTATCAAGTCTAAACCCAATTTCTTATACTTTTTAATAAAAAATACTTTAAAAACTCTCTAGTTTAAATCAAATTAGAAGAAAGTAATTTTCTTTTATTTTTTAAAAAATTCCGTAGGGGAGACCACCCAACAGTAGATAATTTCAATTTTCTAGAGAACGATTTCAAAATTTTAATTAATAAGATTTTAGGAATAAAATAAGGTTACCTAACCAAGTTTTTTTAAAACAATATGAATAATTGTGAACAAATGAATTGATTGATAATTTCCTAAGAATTAACATGAATAATTGTTTATAAATGGAAAAAGCGTTTTTTGAGGTTAAAAAAAATTGACTTGACATATATTTGCGATTTAAAAAAAAAATTCCGGTATCACAAACGCGTTATTATTAAAATTGGAATCTTAAAGAAACAATATGGGCCATTGCCAAATATTAGTTTTCTTTATATATAAATATTTTAGCAATTTTTATAAATCTCAAGAAGACTAGAATAGTATAAATTATAACAACAATTCTCAACTGTCAGAAGTTGAGTTTATGTTTTGAAGGCATTTTTGTCATTCGAAAAACTTTTTAATTTAGCTTGAATTCTTGCCATTTGTCAGAATATTCACCTTTCCGAAAATGCATTTGGCAGAAATTGCATTTATCAGATTTACCATTTGTTCTCATATTTAATTTCCCGAAATTTTATTCTTCAGATTATTTGACTTCCCAAGTATGAATCTGTCAGTTATTGTATTCATCAAACTTACAATAATTTGTTTGAATATTTAATTTCTCGTAACTCCATTTCTCAGAGTATTTATAACCTCTTGAATTTCCATTTGTCAGAATGTTTAAATTCTCGAATATATATTTCTTAGAAATTATATTTATCTGTCTCACCATTTGTTCGAACATTTAACTCACCGAAACTCCATTTGTCAGACTTTTAAACTTCCCGAATACTAAAAAATCGGAATGTTCATTTTTGCCAGACACTCGGAAAGTACAGGAACTAAAAGAGTTCGCTGATTGGCCGGTAATATTTCAGGAAAGATTACCAGCTACGAGAAATTGGATATTAAAACAAACGGTAAGTTTGATGAATAAAATATCTGACAAATTCATACTTTCCCAAGTATGAATTTGTAAGATACTTTATTCATCAAATAATCTGAAAAATAAAATTTCGGAAAATTAAATATGAGGACAAATGGTAAATCTGATAAATACAATTTCTGCCAAATGCATTTTCGGAGAGATAAATATTCTGACAAATCGAGTTTTGGTTTTTAAATATTTGGATAAAACTTAAGTTTGCTAAATACAATTTCTGGAAAATGCATATTCAGGAAGTTAAATATCCCGACAAATAAAGTTTCGGGAAGTTAAATATTCTGGCAGATGAAGTTTCGGGAGTTTAAAAATTCGGATAAATAAATTTCCGTCTATTGCGCATTCTGTCAATTGAGTTTTGGTCAAAATGTCGGCTACCCGAATTTATGTGATATTTAGTTTTTTCATTTCAAATTTCCCTCTCTTTTAAGTCCTTAGGTTTGGTAGGCGTGTTTCAGAGAAGTAAAAATTTCTCATATTTCAGTTGAATATTTAACAATTAACAAGTTTTATGCGAACAAATTGATTTTATTTTGAAGAAGTTTTTTTCAAGGAATTGTATTATGCAGAAAAAACTGCTCTTCAATTTGTTTTCTTTAAATAGGAGCCGATTATCTACTCTTGGCAGGAGGTTCCTTTTCGAGAGATTGTTTATCGTGTTAAAAAATTATTTAAAATGAAGAAGAGGTCAATTTTAGGTTAATTTTTCTTTCTGCGTTACTTACTTTAATATACTAGCTTCATTTTAGCGTTAAGCATTCTATTAATAATTTTAGCTTAAATTAATTACGCCTATCAGAAATTTTTACTATCCACTGTTGGGCGGTTTCCCCTACTAATTTAAAATTAATCAAAATTCAAAAAATCATTTTTCTTTATTTATTCTAAATCTATAATTCTTCGATTTATCTAGGTTTTCCAGATCTTGAAACTATCCAGACACAGAAAAAGCAACAATTTAAATCAACACCTAATTCGCAAAATTGAAACGCAAACTCGAAATCAGGATTCTCAATTTAGAGAAGAGTAAAGAATAATGGGTTTTAATGTAGAATTCTATTGAAAAGAAAAGAAAAGAGAGAAAATAGATGAAAAAACGATCATGGAAATTGGCTCGATAATAATTAAAGTTGTCGCACTTTTGGGTCGTACAAAAAGAGGCGTGAGTGGTTGTAGTTGGATCGGTTCAGTCGAGTCGAGTCGAGTCAGGTTGAGCTTCGGTACCAACAGGGCTGCCGCAAATATTGATGTTTGGCAAAGACTAGCCTTGATCCGTGCCTCTTTCTCTCCCTTTTTCCCTATCTACCTCTTTCTCGCTCTCTATCATTCTCCCTTCTTTTCATTCTTTTTCACACACCTCGCTATTCTTTGTCCTTGTTCCTCATCAGCTTTTCCAATGACACGCTCTTTTATTCGCTAAACCAAAATGAGATGTCAGACAGCCAGCCTCTGCTTTCCTCACTTCTTGTCTCTTTCTCTTCTCCCTAACCCCTTAGCGGATTCGTTTGCCATTTCGTATTATGAGGTTACATCCCTGAACCCACTAAATGTCCTATTTGTTTCCACTTCAGTCAATGACAACAATCTCAATTCGCAAACAGTTGAAAAATGGTTCCTTGCTTCAAAAGAAAATCGCTTGGTCTTGAAAAACTTGGAATAATTGTGTACACAGTGACATCTGAAAAGAAAACAAGAGCGACTTTTTTTAATTAATGAGTAATTTAATAATATTGATAATGTAGAAAGAGACTTTCTACTCTCCCTGTAAAAAGAGATTTATTTGAACAAGGTATTTTTTAATTGGAACTGGCCCTAGTTCCAATTGAAAAAGTGCTTATTTTTAAATTGGAACACAAGTTCAAATCAATCAGATTGTATTTATTGGAAAAAATGACAGAAAAGACGCTTTAAATTGTATAAAAATATATTATGCAATTATATTTATCCATAGCAATCACTTTTATCACATCAAAAACGAGTTTTTTTTTTTATGAAAAACTAAAGTCAAATAATAACTATACTGGATTTTAAAATAGAGGTTATGTTTCTCAATAAAATGTAAAATATTTTGTAACCAAAAGTGATTGTCTTAATATTTTCTACATAATTATTTTAAAATCTTCAATTAACAAATTAATAACAAAATTTCTAAGTAGTTATTTAGAAAATATTAATAAAATCACTGTTGGTTATAAAATATTTTTAAATATGCATAATGTACTTTTATACAATTTAAAGCGCCTTTTCTATCATTTTTTGTAAGAGATACAATCTGATTAATTCGAACTTGTGTTCAAACTAAAAAATACTTTCTTTTAATAAATCTCTTTTTACAGGGTTCAATAATTAGAAAGGGTCGTTTATAAATTACGTCACACATTAAGGAGGAGGGGGGGTTGAAGATTTTGTGACATTATGTATTACTAAAAAAGTTAAAAAATTGATGTTTTTTAGGTATTATATTTTTAAAACTTTTAATACTTAAACTAAAATCTTATCAAAAAAATTGCATCCTTAAATATACAAATAAAGATTTAAGATTACATTTGTTAACATTGATATCTTTTTTAATTTTTGTAGAATTTCAATGTAATTTTATAATACAGTGCAAATGCCTTTTTTTATCTAAAAAAATCTTTATAAAATATTTTCTTTTAAATTAAAAGCTATTTTACTAAATAAAACCCGAGATATTAAACAAAATGCTTATAAACACAATATACATATGTGGATTCTAGATTCATTTTAAATAATGCAGCAACCGAGTCTAGGCGATTATTTTTAGAATGGTCCCAAAAGTAATTTCAAATTGTAGAAAGTAATTGAAAAATGATAAAAATAATTAACATTTCATAAAATTAATGAAAAAATAATTATGTAAAATAATTAAAAATCGGTGATAATAATTGAAAAATGATTAAAATAATGGAAAAAAGTGGAAAAAATAATTGAAATCCGATAAAAATAATTGAAAATTGTGGTAAATAGTTGAAAAATGATAAAAATAATTAAGAATTGATGAAATTAGTAAAAAAATTATTAACAAAATTAAAAATGAGGCAAATAATTGAGAAATGATTTTAGAATATGAAAATTAAAAAAACTAATTGAAAATCGAAGAAAATTATTGGAAGTATAAGACATTAATTTAAAAATAATAAAAATAGATAATAGGAAATTGGAGGAGAAATTGATTTAAAAATGATGAAAACAATTGAAAATTGAAGAAAATAATTAAAACATTTAAAAATGTGACAATTAATTGAAAAATGATTAAAATGATTGAGAATTGGAGAAAACAATTGAAAAATGATAAAAATAATTAACAATTCATGAAATTGAATTTTTTTTTAATAATGAAAAAATTAAACTAGGTGAGAATTATGTCCATTTCATGAACATTTCGCTTCCAAGTAAGCAAAATAATTTGCTTCCTCATAGAGGAAGCAAGAAATTAATAATATATAAGTTAATTGGGGAAGTGTTAAAAAAATATTTTAATGCAAAAAAATGTCAAAATATGAATTATTTTACGAATTCTTGATCAATTATAAAAGTTATATAGGTCAATCGATTCGTTTTGAGATAAGGAATATGATTTTTGTATTCATTAAGTTGTAGTTTTAGCATAAAAAAATTTTTTGGCAAAAAACGATTTTTTTCGATGAAAAAAGGTGCTCAAAAAAATTTGTTTGGGTATTTTCAAAAATCCTTGTGTCCAAATTTAGATATTCATGAGCTTAATAAGTCATCCAAATTTTATTGGAATCCGTTAAAGCGTTCTCAAGATATCTTGTACACAAAAAACGCTATACACACACATACACACACACATACGTACATACACACACACACACATACATCTGGACATTTGCTTAGGAATGAAAATTTTCGCTTTTTAGATGAAAATGAGTCGATTTAGACTATATTTGGAAAGTCGAAAATTTTAACGATCACAATGCTTCCTCTATGAGGAAGCAAAATTGAGACAAATAATTGAAAAATTATAAAAATAATTAACAATCCATCAAATTAATAGAAAGATAATGAAAAATTTAAAAATTGGAGAAACTAATTGAAAAATTATGTTAAAAATTGAAAATTGAAGTAAATAATTGATATTTGACATAAATTATTGGAAGTTTAAGAAATTAATAAAAAAATAATGAAAATATTTTAAAATTGGAGAAAAAATTGAATAATATTTAAAATAATTACCAATTGATGATTTTAATGAAAAAATTATGAACAAAATTAAAAATGAAGGCAAATAATTGAAAAATGCTTTTAAAAAATGAAAATGAAAGAAAATAATAGACATTTGACATAAATAATCGGAAGTTTATGACTTTAATTAAAAAAAAATTAAAATAATTTGAAATTGGAAAAATTCATTTTAAAATAAGGATAAAAACAATCGCAAAATTGGAAAAATAATTTAAAAACTAGGTGAAAATTATGTCGTTTTCATGGATATTTCGCTTCCAAGTAAGAAAAATAATTTGCTTCCTCATAGAGGAAGCAATAAATTAATAATATAAAACTTAATTGAAGATTTTATTAAAAAAAAAATTTTTAATGCAAAAAAATGAAAAAACATGAATTATTTTACGAATTTTTGATCAATTATAAGAGTTATATAGGTGAATCTATTCGTTTCAAAATAAGGAATATGATTTTTGTATTTTTGAAGATTGTATTTTTAGCATGGAAAAAATTTTTGTCAAAAAACGATATTTTTCGATGAAAAAAGGTGCTCAAAACAATTTGATTGGGTATTTTCAAAAATCCCTGTGTCCAAATTTAGATATTCATGAGCTTAATAAGTCATCCAAATTTTATTGAAATCCGTTGAAGCGTTCTCGAGATATCCTGTACACAAAAAAACGATATATACACACATACATACACAATACACGCACATACACACACACACACACACACATAGATCTGGACATTTGCTTAAGAGGGAAAATTTACTCTTTTTAGATGAAAATGAGTCGATTTAGACTATTATTGAAAAATCTAAAATATTAACGATCACAAAGCTCCCTCTATGAGGAAGCAAAATTAAAAAAATAATGAACAATTCATGAAATTATTTTTAAAATAATTTAAAATTGAGGCAATTAATTGGAAAATGTTAAAAATAATTGAAAAATCAGGAAATAATTAAAATCTGATAAAAGTAAATGAAAAATACTATTGATTATTAAGCATTGATTACGTTAATCAAATGTGTGGAAGAATATAATTGTTATTTTTTAGAAATTATTTTTCAACTTATGAAAATAATTGATAAATGAAAAAAGAAACTAAAAATAAACAAGTATAATTTTAATAAATAAAATAAGGATTCTATATCATTATTGAGGCAAATAATGTAATAGTAAAAAAAAAAATTTAAGAAGAATATAATTATAATTTATGGAAAGTGAGTTTTTAATTTGGGGAAAAAACTGAAAAATAATGAAAATAATTATTAAAAATTAAGAAAATAGTTTAAAAATATTTTAAAAAATTGAAAATTATTATAAATAATTGAAATGACAATATAAAATACTTTAAATTTCAAAAAGTTTATTGATTTAGTAAATTTTACTCTTGCTTTAAAGGTTTTTAATCTTTTCAATTGTGTAATATATTCAAAAATTTACCTCTTATTTCACAAAGTTTTTTTAATATTTTTTGAAAAAGGAGTCATTTTTAAGATTTCAAAATACAAAAGTTCCAATACTTTAAAGTGTAGAATAAAAAAATTTCAATAATAATTTTTCAATGTGATTTTTAATCGGGGGAGTGGGGGTTAAGAAAATGTGACGTTATTTTAAAGAGGGGTTGACAAATATGTGACAAGTTGTGACAATGGGGAGAGTGGGTGGGGGGTGAAAAAAGGAAAAAAGCTGATTAATTTGAATTTGATTTAAGACCAAAAATGACGCATTATTTATTTGACGCAGAATTTATTTGAAATTGATTTTCCGTAAATCAATTACTAAACAAACACATTTTTCGATAAAACTGTTTTGGAAATCACTTTAAACCTTCGTTTTCAGTAACAAACATTTATCGATGTTTGCGAGCCGTGCAGAGGCACCCTCTGGAGCGACTTATACAGGGACTCTATATTTTACGGTAGATCGCCCAAGAATGAATTTTATCCCCTCGCAGTCACTCTTGTCGGTTAGAGAAGAGGTTTTCCAAAAATCACTGGCCCTGTAGACCAAATGCCACATTCTTTTGTCAAAAACCACAAGTACAAATGGTACACGGCTTGATTTGCTACTTGGTTGTTCAATCTGCTGAGAGTCATTTACACAATGAAATTCAGACATTCGACTTTTTTTCTTTCTTCAAGCAAAATTTGCCACTCATATTAATTTGATATTTTCAAATTCATATTTATCAATTTTCAAATTTGCTAAATATTTCAAAATTTCAAACCTGTTTAAAATTTACAAATAATTTTTTATCAACTAAAAAAAATGTCTAAATAATAATAAAAAAAAATAAAAAAATGTCTCAGGAGAAAGCTGTAAGAGACGTAAAACTCGAGAGTCTCACCACATGACAAAATTTTATCTCAGAAATGATAAAAAAAAGATAAGACTCTACCATCTTTGGAGAGAATGAACAAGAAATTTCTTGTTATCAATTTCAGTTATCTCGGTAAAAAAAGAATTTACTTTTATAAAAAATTATTTTATATGAAGAAAAATATATAAATTGATCATTTTATCCAAAGCCGGAACTTCCTACGATCATTAAAATTTAAAAGGGTTGAAATAAGGACAGCGCGCTTGTTTTTGCTCATTTTAATCATTATTATCACCTCTGACATTTGTTGTGTAAAAGTAAAATTTCTTTTGGTTGAGTAAATCAAGTTTTAATATAATATTGGATAATAATGAGTGATAATTTCGAAAGTGCTCAACTGCTTTGTGAAAGTACCAGTTGTTGAAAGAATTTTGACAGAGAGCAGCTGAAAGAGAAATTATAATTTACATAAATGAATTCTTGCCAATGAATTCTTATAATAATAAAATAGCATTCTTCGGAAATGAAATAACTTTAGACAATTTGAAAAGTAGATCGTCTACGTTAGAAATGTTAGAATTGTACGTGCTTTAAGTAAACGTTTCCTTATAATGTATCACGTTAATACCAATTGAAAGGAAACACCCTCTGGACAATAAAATTCCTAATTGCTATGACACGAGTCCAGTCTCTTTGTCCTCCGACCCCTGACACACCTTAAGCTTTAGATTGACCCCAAGTCACACGGATTCAATCATTATTATCTAAACTGCAAAATATATATTTAGTTCAATTAGTTTCAAACTGTACCAATGATGTAACAATTTAGGTTTTTTTAAATTACCCATCAATATGGTTATTATCAAAAATCATTAAATTCAAAATTTAAAAAAAAAATTATAAAAACTGATTAATATTAAGTCTAATTTATTAACCCTTCCACATTGCATATATACAATTTTTATATTGGATGCCACTTATTTGTCTCATAAAAAGATATTATCAAAAGACATCTCATTGAAGATTTTCCATTTACAAGGTTATCCTTGGTGTTGATTTACAAAGACATAAGGAAAAATATTTGCTTCAAAAAGATAAAAAAAGTCGGAGTAATAAAAAATGAGCAAATAAGAGATTAACTGAAACATTGTTAGAAATTTGCTTTTCATTGGTAAAGGAATTTCTCAGCTCATTATGTAATTTGAAAAAGTAATGAATGGTTTAATGATGCGAAAGACTGAAGTATTATATACCAAATTTACATTTTTAATATTTTTGTTTTCTGATTTTTAACAGATTTTTCAGTTATTGATTTTAAAACTATACTTTGTCAGTTCAAAATTTACCAATTTTGATCAAATTTTCACGAAAAATATAAAAAAAAAGTTGTGTTTAATTATAAAAAAAATAATTTTAAGTTGAAATTTATAAGAGCTTTTCAATAATCCGAATTAAATATAAATGATATGAAATCGTATAACCTTAAACTCAATTAACGCTATAAATTACCTTGCTTTTTTTCTTTCGAACAAGATAATAAAATGTTATTTTCACATTTTAACACATACAATGTTCAGACTCGACAATTTTCAAGGATTTGGTGTGAATGGACTGTCTCTTGAATTTGCATTTCTCTCAATGAAAATTTGCAACTTTTTAAAGATGAAAATAGAATAACTGAGTAGTAAAGCCTCTTTGATAATTCAATAGACTTTCTATTTTAAATAAAAATTGTACATACAAATAATCTTATCAATTCAGTATAAAAATACCTTTCTGCTAATTAGAATTTTTGAACACAAACAATGTAAAAAAAACTAAAACCGGCTTTACATTTCAGAGTCAAAAACCAACTACATCTTCTCAGAATTTAATCCAAAAAAAGAATATTTATAAATTTACAAAGTAATGAGGAAAAAGTCACTTTTAAATTTAATCTGAATTTAAATTACAGTAAAATTCAATAAGTGAGAATTTTTAATTATTCAAAATTTAATTACTATTACAAGCTTAATTATTTCACAGTTTTAGTTACTCAAATTTTAATTATTCAACGCTTTAATCAATCTAACTTTAATTAATTAATGTAATTAATTAGTTACATTTTTAATTAATGGAAACTTAAAACATTTTCAATCGACACAAATTCAAATTATTTAAAGCTTCAATTTATACGAATTGTAAATAATCCAAATTTTATTAATTCATTGATTTACAATTTCATTTTATTACATTTATCTGAACGTAAATGAGATTTTCTCATTTCCAATTTTTTAATTCTAACAATTAGAAAAAAATTATTTTAAAATACAAAATTGAATTATCCAAATTTAAAGGCGATTTAAATGTTAATCGATCCAAATTTCCACGTATCAAAATTTTGATATTTCCAAATTGTAATCTAATATTTAAATTTTCTAATCTAATCTAATCTTTAAACCAATATTCAAATTTTATTTGTTTCGTATTTCAATCGATAGAATTTTCATTCCCATTCAAATTTTAATCGTTTTTAAATTTATTTCATCTATATTTCAGTTCATTATATCAGTTCATCAAATTTTATTTGTATCGTATTTCAATCGATAGAATTTTCCTTCCCATTCAAATTTTAATCGTTTTTAAATTTATTTCATCTATATTTCAGTTCATTATATTTTTTGGTAA
This sequence comes from Ganaspis brasiliensis, assembly GCA_037103525.1. Classification (NCBI taxonomy): domain Eukaryota; kingdom Metazoa; phylum Arthropoda; class Insecta; order Hymenoptera; family Figitidae; genus Ganaspis; species Ganaspis brasiliensis. The sequence continues at coordinate 1,909,339 of JAZKLR010000050.1, read as the reverse complement.
TCTAAAATCAATTCAACGAAACTTAAAATTATTCAATTTTAAAAATTATGGGAAAAACAAACATTATTAATTTTATATCGTAATATGTACTTGGTGATCAAAATTTTAATTATTATTAAAATGATAAATTAGAAAATAATATTAGTATAAATAAGTAGATTTTAATTATGTATCACTACAAAAACGAGAAAAATCCATCAATTATTTCATAGTTTAGTGATTCCAATTTTATTACTCAACACTTTAATCTATTTATGTTTTAATTAATTTTATAATTAACTTTATTTACAGTTTCTATTTATCCAAGTTTAAATTACTTAAAATTTTAATCGGTTCGAAATTTAATTCATTCTAATTGTTGATAAATTCAAAATCATCGAAACTTAAAATTATCCAAATTTCAAAATTGTGTAAAGAACGATAATCATTTTTTACTCTTTTCTATTATTGTGTTATTGAAAAATTGGAAAATAATGAAATTATAAAACGAAATGTACGAGTAAGAAATATAAGTTGAAAGTTTTATAAAAGGCCAAAAATACATACACGTTTTTTTCCAGTTATTTGAATAATTTAATGTACAGTTTATAAAACGAATACCATCCGTACTAAAAATGAATGAATAATTTAATTTAAAATTCCAAAATAGTTATCTATCATGACAAAAGGTAGAGAAATCCTTTTTCAACGATATTTCTGTCCAGAAGGGAATTCTTAAAAGAAGAAATTCTTAATAGTACCAAGATGCAGAAGCATTAACATGACTGTGAAGTGAAATAAATAAATGCATGAGCTGCCTGATCTTAACAATGTGGTTTCTGGTGCAGTCTGGCTCAACTTGTGGTCTTATTGTTCGCTAATCAAGTACCATCAGAACCCATTCCCCCTTTTCCCAATTCACCTCTTTTCTTTTAAAGTGAAGAATACTTATATTTCATAATATATCTATGACAGGTTGTAAATGTGGCACAAAACGATGAATATATACCTACCTTCGAATCTGCACGTGGGAAGCTATGATAATAATAATTCTGTAATGAACAGGGCGCGTGTCACAGCTGTTTCTATTCGATGGGACAAACAACATTTTTGGTATTTTCGATCGACCTTCCTCATTTTTCTCTTGAACCAAATGTACGAAGACACGTGTCATGTCACGATATTGTCAATTGTCACCACTTCCGGTTCTCAGCTCCTTTCTGCCATGTCGCCAATTAACCTTGCTCACATTAAATCGAGATGATCAATTTGAGCCCTGTAATAAAAAAATATTTTTATTAAAAACACAATATATTTTTCAAATATTGTAAAGATACAGTGAAATAAAGAAATTTGTCAATTTACATAATAGGTAACTGTTTTATGCTTGTACTAGTAGATTAAATTAAATATATGCCAAGCTAACAGAATTTAAAATTATTATTGATTTGAAAGGTATTCATTATTAATAAATAATTAATTATTAGCAGTTATGCCTTAAATATATATTTGTTAATAAATAATAATATTTAAGATTCTAATATTATCTATTATTTTTTAAATTGAAAAGAAAAACTTTTTTCTTGTAATAATTTTCGTATGTGTGTTCATTATAATAGAACAAGTTAATTAAAAGAGTATATAATTAGAAGGAACTTATGTCGGAAGTGGACATTTTCTTATATTAGAATTAATACAAAGAAAGCTTGAATTTAGCATTCTCGAGGAAAAGTGGGCAGGGTCACATAAATATTTCAAGACAGAATTCACCAGCAAAGAGTTACATTGTTGTCACATTGTGAGTTTAACAATAGGGGGTGTGAGGCAAGTATCGACAGCAATTGCTATTGTACCTAAATTGCATGTTGCAAGCCAACACAATACCCACCGATTCCTATTCCCTTCTCATCCCCACGTTCAACAGATTAAGCAGCGACAAAGTATAGCTGTAAAATCACGGATGACCGCCATATGTTCGCCCTTCGTTTGAATTACATACTACCACTGTCCGAACGCAATAATTAGAGGTTCATCGAGGATTTGTTCAATCAGTAACGACCCAACCGAAACACCTCGTTTCTATCGATTCACTTTTCTGGAAAATTTTGTCGTAAATTACTTGCCACTTTCTAATTAAAATTTACAACGGTTCTTTAATTTTAACGTTTAATCATTTAATAACAACTTTTTTTAATGATTATTTTTGACAAATCTTGTGTCTAATTACAGATTTTAATAGTAAAAGTAACCATACCAAATTTTATTAAAATTTGTCAATTCGATCTCAAGTTATCGTATTTACAAGTACATCCGCACACATACACTACCGGTCAAAATTGTGGGACCACTTACAAAAATAGGATTAAAAATATGAACGTCCTAAAATGTTGATAACTCTGTCAGATATCAGCGAAATGAAATTTTTCATAGACCATTTGAAAGCTTATAAAATTTGCCAAAAAATAGTTCTATTTTAAAGCTTTTTCGATTAATAGAAATGGAGATTTAAATGTGATGAAGACAGGTGAATTTTTCGTTTTTTGTGAATTTTCATTGTTTAAGTTTGGTGGCCAGCATTTTTTAGACTTTTGGCTGCTTAATTCATGGCAAATAGACGGGGAGGGGAGGAAACAAAGGAATTGTTGTGTTTAGTTCTTTATACACATTTACTTATAACTTTTGAACCAGTCAAAATATTTTCATTTTCTTTGGCTTATTTTAAAGCTAGTAGTTTAAGGTTTAATTTAGCTTAATTTCAAAATTTTTTAATCACTTTTCTAGAAAATGCAGTCAACCAATAACTTAAACAATGAAATTCACAAAAAACGAAAAGTTCACGTGTCTTTATAACATTAAATCTCCATTTATATGAATTGAAAAAGCTTTAAAATAGGACTATCTTTTGGGAAATTGTATAAGCTTTCTAATGGTCTATAAAAAATTTCATTTCGCTTATATCTGACAGAGGTATCAACATTTTAGGACGGTTTTATTTTTAATCCCATTTTTGTAAGTGGTCCCCTCAATTTTGGCTGGTAGTGTACATACATATGAAAATTTATTCATTTATTCTCATATATATAACAACATATAACAACTCATATAGCTATATAGATAAAGAACAGTTTGTTTAAAGCATTTTAAAAGAAAAATTATTTTGACGCAATAATTTTATTAATTAAGAAGGTTCTCCTCATTGACATAACCTCAAACTAAAAAATGGCTTTTTCCACCAAAAAAATTCTGAAAGACCCATAGTTGTACATTTTTCAGAAACTAGGTAAAAATTATGTCCATTTCATGGACATTTAGCTTCCAGGTACGCAAAATAATTTGCTTCCTCTTAGAGGAAGCAATAAATTAATAATATGTAAGTTAATTGGGGAAATTATTAAAAAAAAATAATTTTAATGCAAAAAAATGAAAACAAACATGAATTATTTTACGAATTTTTGATCAATATAAACTTTGTATAGATCAATCGAATGGTTTTGAGATAAGGAATATGATTTTTGTATTCATTAAGTTGTATTTTTAGCATAGAAAAAAATTTTGTCAAGAAATAATTTTTTTCGATGAAAAAAGGTGTTTAAAAAATTTGATTAGATATTTTCAAAAATCCCTGTGTCCAAATTTAGATATTTATGAGCTAAATAAGCTATCCAAATTTTGTTGGAATCCGTTGAAGCGGTTTTGAGATTTCCTGGCGAAAAAAAGGCTATACACACAGACACAGACACACACACACACACACACACACAGATATTTGCTTAAGAATAAAAAATTACGATTTTTAGATGAAAATGAGTAGATTTTAGACTATTTTTGAAAAATCGAAAATATTAACTATCACAAAGTTTCCTCTGTGAGGAAGCAAAAATTATGTTTAGCTCAAAATTTGCTGTTAAATAATAATTACTATTTACCATTATATACATTTTTTTTTAATCTAGTTAAAATCTCTGCTTTTCGTCAAATTTAAGAAATAATAGCTTATTTTTCTCGTAGATACATTCTCTACAATTTTATTTATTGGGTTTTGTTAAAGACTATTTTGTTTAAAAGTTATTGAACAAATAACATTTTTTTTACGTATTGTTCAAACAAAATAATATTTATCAAAACCAGACAAATAAAATTGCAGAGAATGTTTCAATGAGAAAAAAGAGCTATTATTTGTCAAAATTGGATAAAAATTACAGATTTTAAGTAGATTGAAAAAAAAAACATAAAATGTCAAATAATTATTATTTGACAACAAATTGTAGCCCAACCTAATTTTTTCTGAAAAATGTAAAACTAGATCTTTCAAAATTTGGTTAAATTGATTTCAATAATATTTTTATTTGGATTGAAAAACGACTTTTTAGTTTGAAGTTATGTAAATGGAGAGAACCTCCTTAAATTATAATTATGTTTACTGTTTTTTCTAAAAATTGTTCACTTTTAATAATAAATAGGTGACAAAAATATATTATATTACATAAAATAAACTAATATGTAAAATAAAATAACAAATTTGTACCTAAAATCACGGTATCTGGAAAATGGTCATTTTTCAAATTCTCAGAAAGTAAAGTACAATTTTCTCAGACTTGTTTTTTTAATGCCTTTATATTATAATGATTAATAACTGTACTACTTTTAAATATTATATTCAGTGGCTTAAAAGAAAAAAATATTTAAAACTTTACGAACTCAAATAGAAAAAATTTGGAGAGAAGTTACTGAAAAGTAAGACAAACAAAAAATAAAATATAAAAATATAAACAGATATGAATTTTCTCTCTTAATCTGAATTAGTAAAAAATCGATTACTCATTCAAATTAGTGAAAATTTCTACTAATTTTTAGTCACTTTTCACTAAAGCAATGTAAACATTTCAAATCTACTAATTTAAGTATAATAGAATTTGACTGAAAATTAGTAAAAATTTCTATTAATTTAAGTTAGTGACCGATTTTTCACTGATTAGGATTTAAAGAACTTTAAAATTAAAAAAGATATGGATATTATTTTGAAAAATGAAAATATGTAAAAAGATAATTAAAAGTCTACAAAACGAATCAAAAAAATTCTTCAAAAATATAAAAATAGTTTAAAGAAAATAAACGAAAAGAATTTTTATAACACAAGACAAATTTTTAAAACAATCCTAACACCAATAACTTTCAACAAAATTAAGAATATCTAAACATTTTATGTAAGAATAAAAAAATTTTCAAAAAATAGACAAAAAGTAAAAACAAACAAAATTAATTTACAAAAAGATAAGAGAATCTAAAAGAAATCAGAAAATTAAAGAAAATATCTAACTAATTTAACATGTTTTAATCGAGGAAAAAATAATTCTGTCAATTAAATTAATTTTGTATTTAAATTAAGAAATGATTGAAAATTCCATCAATAAAAATTTTAATCTCTTATAATGAAATAGATTTTATTTAGACAATACTTAGGTAACATTTGAATAGAACAATATTTGAGTTAATAAAATTCAATTCATTAAAATTTAGTTAATTATAACTAGAATTTATTAAAAATGATATAATTTCAAAACTAAACGAGTTAAATTTAATGTCAATTAAAAATCTAATCAACCAATATATCTTTGCCAATTATTTAAAATTGAGATTCAATAAAAATTGACAAAATTAAATTTTTAACTCTAATATTTTGATAAACTATAGTTTATTTTTTTAAAAATATGTAAAAGATAAGAAATTAAGAAAATAGAAGACAAATTAAATTCCAAAAAAGGTAAAGAAAGAAGGTTAAAGTTAAACTAACTACATATTTTTTAACAATTTTCTGTTTTTTAGGAACGACATAGTCAAATTTTAGGTTATTTTATTTAAATCGTTTTCAATAAACAGAAAACTGGTATATTTATTCAAATGCAACTTTGCATTAATGAAAAGATTAAAAATAAAATTGTTTATCCTTTTACCAAAACGCCTTTAAATTTTAGATAGTTTTTTAATTTAAAATAAACGAAAATAAGCATGAAGTAGAACAAACTTTTGTTTCATTCCTCCTTCAAAAATATTAATAATCTAATTGAGGAGAATTTTTCAAAACTTGATGAATCCACATTTTGTTATTTCTAGAAAATTAAACAAATTCAGTTTCGCGCCTAACCCCTAGAGAAACTCCTAGTTAAATTAAAATAACTATACGAAATTATTGATATGAGAATGTTTTTTAGACTCAAGGAGATTTGTTTTTAATTAAAGTTTATCAAAATTAGAGAATTTGAAAGTTTTTGTAATTTTTATCGTAAACAAAAATTTAAATTTTAAATCATCTTGGTTAAGTCCAGAGTTTTTAAAATTGTAAATTATTTATTAATAAAATTGTTTTCTTAAATTTACCAGCGACAGTTAGTTTATCTTAAATTTTTGAAAAATGGATTCACCAACTTTTGAAAAAGTGCTCCTCAATTACATAATAAAAAAATATACAAAAAATCTTACTAAAACGATATTTTAATTGGAGTAATTTATAACAAGATTTAAAATTACGAGACGAAAGAGCCGTAGATTTAATAATTTATCTCCTTTTATCGTTTTTTGACATGTGTATTTTTGTAGGAGATTTCATTTCCGGAATTCTGGAGTATTACAGGTGGATTCGCAAGAAACGGACCTGTGGGAACGAGGTAGGGAAAGAAGAATCTACCCTAATTTTTAAATAACAGATAACAGGTACCGGATGTCCAGGATTACGTCTCCCTAACGATTGGCCATGCCAATTTTCTCCAGTTATACGCTCTGTCCGGGTTTGAAACCGAACTCTTACATAGATCATTGGTCATCTTAAAGAAAGTTTATTTCATTTAGAATGAGGTCGACGACTCCGGAAAATTCGCAGTCAATGGAATTTAACCTCAGATTGCTTTCAAGCGGAACTCCATTCTTATATTATATATATTATGTGAACTATTACAGGCTGGAAAATCAGCGATAAATGACCATCGGAACTGCTCAACAGCGAAGAATCGAGAACCTATCAAAGATGTTCTGGAACCAAAAGAAATTTCAAATTAACTATGGGATAGTCTCACTTAACAGGATACACATGGGGTATCATTAGAAAAGAAATTTTATGGGAAAATTCTGGTAAAATCATTTTTCGGATACTAAAAAATTTAATTAAATGAACATAAAACCATTTTTTAGTTTTTAAATTTTATTACTAATCATTAAAACTGACAAAAAAGGCTTTTTGTTGTGAAATGAAGTTTCAACATTTCTTTTTTGTTGAATTGTTTTGATGTTTCATGAGTTTAGAAACAGGTTCTTGACTAAGATTTCGTCTCTTTGGAGTCCAATCTGGCAATTTTGGAACAGTTGGATTTGGAACTTCCGGAGGTCGTTTATTAGCAAAATTTTCATCTTGTTTTTTATTTTTTACACGACGACTTGTCGAAGACTTTCTACTTTGTGGTCTTCTAGTCATTTTCTTTGGTTTTCTTTTTAACATATTAGGATTGTATCTTTAAAGAAATAAATTTATGTACAATAGTTTTTAAAATTTGTATTTCAAAAATTAAAGAATAAATGAATTAAAAGTATTGTTTAAAAGAAATAATGGTTATCAATTTCAAGAAATATAATTACTTAATTGAACTATATATTTACTGAAATAAAAAATATTTACTTGTATCTTTGAACGTCTTTTATTAAAATTCCAAAATCCAGTCCTCGACGAAGAGCAATATCAATTTGTTTTCGAATTCTTATTCCTGGCGCAAAACCATACTTAGCGTAAAATAATTTGATAATTTCACCTTTCGTCAGACCTTCTTTAGAGTTTTCCGATTTAATGAGGTTGTAAACCAGAATGGATTTTTGCGCCATCTTTTTTTGCGAATCACTCATTTAATTTATGCTAAATTTATATCAGAAGAAAAATGTCAAAGAAATATTGAGAAATATTTTCACTTAAAATTTTGTAATACCAAATTTTGACGCATTTCAAAAGTAATAAACAATCAGAAGTGAGCAATAAAAAAATCCAATTGACAGTATTAACTTGAAGTTAGGTGAATCTGGTAAAACATTAGAAAACATTTTAGTTTCTCCGAAAGCAAACTGATTATTACTCATAATTCATTTCAAATTATTTAGATAAATTCTGAATAAAATGATACGAAAGAGGGAATTCGTTTTCTGACTTTTTAAATTAAAAATAATTGTTGCATAGTTTTTTTTTTACTGCAAATATTTTATAACTCTTTATAAAATAATTTTTATTTTAAAAAGAATGCTTCTTTAGTCCATTTTAAACATTTTTTTCTGTTTTCAGTTTTGTTCATTTCATGAATATTTTGCCTTCTCATAGAAAAATAAATTTCCGGGAAAATACATGCTCCCAAATAAGTATAGGTCAATCGATTCGTTTTTCACTGTAGAATGTAGAATATTTTTTTTTAAGGAATTGGATCTACGAAAATGTTGACAATTCGAGAAGTTACGTTAAAAAATAGATTAATTGGTTCGTTTTTCAATCTAGAATATTTTTTCCAAAGAACTAAAGTTATAAAATTAAAATTTTAGAAGTTATAGAAAGAAAAACAAATTAAAATTTCAATATGACTAAAAAATCGTGAATTATTGTACAAATTTTTGGCGAATCATATACTTTATACAGATTCATCGGTTTCTTTTCACACAAAGAATATGATTTTTTGATGTATTAAGTTGCATTTACAACATGCACAAGATTTTTGTCGAAAAACTATATTTTTAAATGAAAAAGAGATGCTTAAAAGAAATTAATTCAATATTTTTAAAAATTCTTGTGTTCGATTTTAGATATTCGTGAATTTAATAATCCCATCAAATTTTATTCAAGTCCGTTAAAAAGTTCTCGAGGTATCCAAGAGACAAAAATATTACCACACACATACACACAAACACACACACTAACACACACACTCTCTAAATCTGAATTAGTTAAAATTCGTTTACCATGTCAAATAGTAATTTTTACTAATAATTTAGTAAAAAACTACTAATTTAATTAGCCAAAGTAATTTTAGGTTCTAAAAGTATTAGTAGATTTCTGTTTACTAATTACATTAAATTAGTTATTTTTTACTATTTAATTAGTTAAATTTAACTACTGAATTAGTGGTTTTCTACTAATAATTCTAGTTATTTTTTCCTAATTGAAAAAGAGAAAACTCGTTCACGATTTTAACCCCTAAATAGTAGTTTTTAACTAATTCAGATTTAGAGATCACATCTGGGATTTTTCTTAAAAATGAAAATTTAGGCTTTTTAGATGAATCTAAGTCGATTTAGACTATTTTTGAAAAATCGTAACGAACACAAAGCTTTCTCTATAAGAAAGCAAAATTGAAAAGGGAAATCGCCTAAAACAAAACGGCATTAATTTGAAATTGGGTAAAAGTACGTACCACTTTGTAATTATAATCCACAACATTTAACTTTCAAATATTTAAAATAATTTGACGAGTCCAATAACTGGCGCACGGTAATTGGATCTCCAATGTTTTTCGAACTGGAGCAAGTGTTATCTTTTTATTTTCTTTATATTTTTTTAAATATTTAAAAAGTATTTAACTCCAATCAACATTTTTACATGTACAGAAAGACTTAATAATATGCGATGCTTCATGAGGGAAGGGACCTTTGCTCCATTTTCTTAAAGGGTTTTGTAACTTTTTTAGGCATAAAATTATTAGTATAAAATTATTAGTAAGCGAGGTTAAAAGTTTAGAACCTGCAAAAACTTCCAAAGAATCGAATGCAACAAGAAATTTTAAAATCGGTCAAACGGTTTTCGAGTTGGTTTTCAGAAAAACGCGTTTAAAGTTTTAATTTTGTTAAATAACTTAAGTTTTTAAACAAATATCGATCTAATATTTTAACCACATATTCTTGACATATTTTCCTTTGGAAAAATGAAAAGAAATTTCTTTTTGATATTTTTGACCCAAAAAAGTTACAAAACCCCTTTAAGTTTCATTTTCCCGTGGCCGGTCACGGTAAAAGCAACCTTAAGTCAAAAGAGCTAAGGTCCCTTCTCTCGTGGAACGTCACATATGCATTTCAATTGATATCTTTCATAAATACATGTGTAAGTTTCCAAAAATTAATTAATATTCGACGACCTAACACAAAATGTCCAGTAACGAGTACCTCCACTTAAAACTGTGGACAGTAATGTATAAAAATGAATATTTTTGAAATATATCCGGAAAAATTGTCTTATTTTGTAGAAATATATTATTTTCCTTGGTGAAGAATGTTATTCTTCGCAGGGAACAAAAATCTTCAATAAATCAGTAAACTGTCAGTTTGACCCGATACATCCCCGGGATTCAGTACTGGTGCTGATGTTTGCCGAGAGGGATGCGAGCTTAGAAGCAGTCAGCCCGTCGGGTGGTAGGTTCTGAGGATAGGATAGGATAGGATGGGCGAAACCGGGTTGTTCACAAGGGTTGGAAGGACTTGTGTCGTCCTATGTTGTACCAAGGTATACCAGAAACCAGCGGGAGGCGGAGGTGAATGTCCAACAACTCTGATTTCCGTCGGGAGTTTCGCGCGCTATCCATTCGGTCATGCGAAACTGCCTTTAATCATTTGATTGCCGACGCTTTGATTCCTTCTCTCGGAAATCCGATATCAATTGCTAGACTCTGAGTCCTGCTATCTCTAGATATAAACCCACAAGAGGGTATCCCGTAGATTCCTCTCAAAGCATAAACTTGCCCCAGAAGCTTCTAGTCTTTCTTAATTTCATAAACCTAATTCACAAATTCAATTAGCGAAAGAAGCTCTCAGAACCTGTTCTTTATTAATTGAATCATAACACAGGACCACAAAAGTTTTTTTTTGTTTCAAGAAACCAGACCATGAATCCCTAAAGAATTTTTTGTCGCAAAAAATTCAAATCTGGTGCACATTTGTCTCAATGAATTTTTTTTCAATATAACACATTTTTAAAAATTTAAACGAATTATCAAACATGTAGCTATAAAGGAACCCTCATTTTCCAGAGTAGTCAAGCAGGAAGAAAAGATTTAATATATGTTGGATAGTTTTAAACACGAAAAAATATTTTTAATTATTCTACTGTGCAATAAAGTCAAAACCACCCTTAACAACAACCCCTATGTAAGATATCAACCATTGGCTTCTAAATTGTACCAGAGACAATGTATGATACTAAAATATGATTTTTATTCAAAACAACCCCTAAAAAATAAACCCCATTTAAGATACAAACAATTTGGCAAAAATACTAAATTCAAAATTATTTTGCTGGAGCCTTTGATTTCTGAATTGTACCAGTGACAATTTTTGATACCCTATTATGATTTCTATTTAAAACAACTCCTAAAAAACAACCCCCATTTAAGATACCAACTTCTTGCAGGAACTTTCGTCAGGAAATGGATTTTCTTCAGGATTGTACAGAAGAGAATGTGTGATACTCTAATATGATTTTTACTCAAAACAACTCCTAAAAAATAACCCCCATTTAAGATACCAACCATTGGCAAAGATACTAATATCAAAATTTTCTTGCAGGAACTTTCTTTAGGAAAGGAATATTTCAGGATTGTACAGGAGACAATGTGTGATACTCTAATATGACTTTTATTCAAAACAACCCCTAAAAAATAACCCCCATTTAAGATACAAACACTTTGGCAAAAATACTAAATTCTAAATTATTTTGCTGGAGCCTTTGATTTCTAAATTGTACCAGTGACAATTTTTGATACCCTATTATGATTTCTATTTAAAACAACTCCTAAAAAATAACCGCTAAGATGCCATCAAACTGGAAAATATACAAAAATTATAATTTTCTGGATGGATTCTTTGTGGCTTCTGGATTGCACTAGAAACACAATTGCGCAGAAATGAACTATGTGTTCACTGTTACTTCAGTGGACGTCGCTGATTCTCAGTGAAATTTCAAATTACTGACCAAATCAGCGAAAATGTCACTGATTCAGATTTTGAGAGTTCATGATCCAGTTTCTTGAAACAAAAAAGATAAATTTTTGTGGTCTTGTGTAATCATCGGCTGGCAGATTTTTTTTCGGATTAAACGATTCATGTTGAAATAAATTTTCCCAAAATTCGCTCTCTCTTTGATTAGATAAATAAATAACACGAAAATAAATAGGTGAGAGAGTTCATATTGTGGAGCAAGAAACTACTTAAAAGAATAAGAAGAACTTATGGAAAAGAAGACAAAGAAGTGAATCGTCTTACGTGGACAAGAGTCGACTTTCTTGGTTGAGAAGGGTGAATGAAGAGATTTGTAGAAAAGGGCCCTGGTTTCCTCTTTTGCTCTTTCCAATTCAGCCCCGATGATGCAGTCGGCCCTCGAAGTCGGAGCAAGTGGATTATTGACGGCACAAAACAATGGCGTAGCTTTGTTCCAGAGAGTCCGTTCGTTCCCGGTGTAATATGTTTGATGCTGAGGGTCGGAGAGCCTGTCCATCCGTCAGTTTTATGTACGAAGTGCTCCGGTAAGCCCCGGGAGTACTCTTCGAACAACGAGTCAAGTAGAGCATAGTACATCTGGCTGTCTGATCCTTGTGTTTATTAAAAATCATGCTAAACATCACAAATGCTCATCATCATCAAATTGTCTTCGGGTCCTCAATCTGAAATCAATTAGAGAAACAAAAATTAATACTTTAATCAAATAAAATTGTTTTTAAATTAAATTAAAATTACATTGTATTTATTTAATGCACGAAAAGATATCGAACATGTTTCTGAAATTTATCTGTCCCTCGTGCAAAAACTAGCGCTAATTAAAATATAACAAACGGAGAAAATACTAATTAATTACTAATCCAATTTTTCAACGACTATTTTACTCTAGTTTTTTACTAGTTAATTTATTCATTTTTCAGTTTGTCCTGAAGCAGAAGACAGCCACGTTAATATTTGTTTTTCTTACATCCATTCGTCTCTCTCGAATCTATTGTCTTTGTCTCTCTCCCGTAACGGACAAACAGTCTTAAACTACATAACAGTTATTTGCGTAACGGGCTTATAGCTGCCTGATTACGGAAAAAAATAAAATTGTTTTTTTTTCAGAACCAAAGACAATTCCAAATCTAACGTCGAATAATTTAAATATTGTACAATCAGGGTTGCCACAAATAATTTATTACAATTTTTTCTGATCTTTCTCTGATTTCCAGACCAATTTTTTTCTTTTTCCTTGACCTTTTTTGAGTTCTTAAAAATAATTTTTCGTATATCTACTATAAAATAGTGAAAGATAATTATTTCCCAGTACTTTTGATGAAAATCTCTGACTTTTCACTGATCCATATCAGTTTTCCTGACTTTTCACTGATTTTCCTGAATTCTCTGAACTGTGTCAACCCTGACAATACAACAAAAATAATAATTTTGCAGAATAAAATTTATCCACTGAAGAGGGACCATATACGGGTCAAAACATAAAGATTTAATTTAAAATAAATAAAGTTTATTTTCTTAAAATTGACCCTAAAACCACTATCCTTCTTCAAAAAATTAAATTCATATTAAAAAAAATACATTTTTTCAAAGTTAAATCCGTACTTTTTAAACTGACAGCCATATTGTTAAGATTTACCACAAACGGTAAAGAAACCTTAAATTTATATTTTAATTGTACAATTAAAATTTGATCATGATTTCAAGAAAGAGAGGAATAAAAAAAACTTTTCACTTTTCTTATTTATTTTGAGTAGCCATGTTTGAACATTCAATCTCAACCGCGATTTGCTGCAAGTATGGGTTGGGGGCGAGGATGAGCAGCCATTCGGAAAGAGATCTGAAACTTTACTCTCCGATTCTTACCCTGAGGATTGGAGAATTGGGGGTGATCTTATTGCTCTGCACGAATAAGCGCTCGGGTTCACCCAAGGGAATTTACGAGGGGAGAGGAAAATTTATTTCCTGCTGCTGTACGATCTTTAATTATGGAGAGTTTCACCAAGAATCGTGTACATTGTACAACATCCATACTTTTCTACATCATTATCAATTAATTAAAATTTCATAATAATTTTACATTGTTTTCCAGCGTTTCTTTTAAAGTCAACAAACTGATGGGAAAAAATAAATTTCCTGTCACACTGCATGTTAAAAAGGATTTTATTCATAAAAATTTAGGTTATGTTACAAATATGTTAAATTAAATTTTACTTTTAGAACATTTTTTCCATTTTTATTATATTCTAAATTATAATAACGACGTTTCGACATCTGTCACTATTCTTATTATTTATAGCAGCTTTTAAAATTATTAAATCAAGACTAATTCGAATTTTCGCCAAAAATAGAAATGTGGCCAAGGGTGCAGCTGATTTAATTCGCATAAATTCAATTCAATATAATTCAAATCACATTAATCCAAAGCTAAAATTAAGCACGAGCCGAATCACAAGCCATCGGCCATTTTGTAAAAAAAACTGCTCAAAAATAGAACTTTCAACATAACCACCAAACACATTGCACAACTTTCTGCGCAAACTCGAGACACATATCGATGGCAATAATCGAAAATCTCGATCCTGCGCAGAAAGTTCCCTAACGTATTTCAAGATTATGTTACAAATCCTATTTTTGTCAAAAGTTAACCAATTTTTTTACTGATTTAATGAATGTAAAAGTTGTTACAAATATTCTATTTTAATATTAGATAAAAATATAAAACAACAATAAATTTTATAGTCCAGAAAATTATGTGTTCAGAATTTTCCCATTCAGTTTCTTGGTCTCATGACAGTCAGCGCCTCCTACATTTTTATTTAAGACTTTTAATACTTTTAAGTCAAAGAACTGCAGGAGTCTTCTTCTTAGGATGTGGCCTTGGCACGAGCAAATCAAGTATAGGTAAAATTCAAATCTCAAATTCAAGGCCATTTGTATAGTTTCGTAATTTTAATAAATATATCTGCCTCCAGATGTCGAATCACATTTCTGCGGTTTTTAATTTGTAAATTCAAGTAAATTTAACAAGAAAAAAATGTTGTTTGTTATTTGAAAAAGTTGGTGGAACTTTGCTCGAACCAAAGTGATTAATCGAAAATCCCTTAACGTTTTTGAGGCTCCTTCCATTAAATCATACGGACACGCTCTAGCAGAACGACGATATATGTATGTCAGGCAATGAATACCTCATGTTTGCATAGGTCCAGAAGTGCAATAGACATGGTGGCTTCACAGGGGGAGGGAGGAAGTAGGTAGGGGTATATTATGGGGTAGATTTGAAATGTTGACGGTACCAAAAGAGAGGTAGACTAAAAGTGAGTTTAGTGCATGTGAAGAGGGGGGGCGGGATGATATAACTGGGTAGAATATGAAGAAACGAAGGAGCGGGGAGCCTTATGTACACTCAGCTGCCATCCCTGTTTTTACGGGCATTCTGTTCTGTCTAACTTAAAAGCGTGCTGCCCTATAAATGGACACCAATATATTTTTTATTTATATCCAATATTCATAAATATTCATAGAAAAATATCTTCGAATTATTCTTTATGATTTCTGATGATGAGCAAATATATTTTATTGCTGAGATCGACCAAAAGTGAATTAGGTATACAAACAGCAAATTCTGTCTACACTGAGAAAATAAGTTGACTAAATACAACCAATTTATGATTAAATTTAGCAGAGAGAGGTTGTTGATATAGCACCTGCAAAGCACTTAATTGATTTTAGCAGAGCATATGCTCCGGTATCCTAGAAGTTTGATTGTCATCGCCGGTGTTTTGTTTGTTTTGTCCCGAGGAACCCTAACCTAGAAATAAAGCTGCTTGGCTAGAGGCTTATTTTCTCAGTGTAGTTTGGAATTATTTCCCTTTAAGGGGAAAAAGATTTAACACTACATGGTCAACTTTTTCGTAATTAGATTTCGTGTAACAGGTTATAACCTCAGTTTTTAACTTATTTGTAGAACCCAGAAAACATTTGGTTTTGTATAAATGAAATGTATCAAAGTTGATACGAGAACGAAAGTATAATATAATAGAATTTCTTTTCGTGGGCCGATTATTACTTCATAAAACTCTAATCTTCTTTGTGTTCCTAAGTTATAATCTGACAATGGATTTTGCGTCCTGAGAAGAAGATAAAGAGTTTTAATAAATAATCCTACTTCATGAATTGAAGATATTTGCAGTTTTAGAGCAATGCAAAGAAGGAGAAATACAAATCAGGAAATCCTTGATTCGAGAGAGCTTTTCTCTCTTCCTCGACGTTTTGCTCGATAAAGAAGAGGGTTGGATTGTAGCAAAAGTCCCGTGGGATGCGAATGCTCGAAATCGGTACGTTGCTTGAGAGAAAAGAGAAAGGAGAAGGGGATGCTGGAAGAGAAAAACTGAAGAAGAAGATCAAGACGAGAGCACGAAATGCGCTTCGTCGAGCGTAAATTCACGATATTACCTCTGTATTAGACGATCTCTAAACGTTCCAAAGGCACTGGCAAATAAATGTTTAAAAAATTATTTCTCTTGTAAAAAATATTTTATTTCTGTTTCGAAAAAAAAATTGTATCTCTGTTGTTAAAAAAGTTGTATTCCTATTGTTAAAAAAATGTTTTTTGTACATTTGCAAAACGTGAGCTTCTTTTAAAAGCTACTATATTCCAATTTTGAAAAGTTTTAGACGAATGGAAATGAAGAACCATTAGAGTTAGGAAATTTGATCTGAGGATTTTGGTTGGCTCTTAAGAGCTCCGCCCTTTCATGAAATTCGATCGTAACTTAATTCCAAGGGCTTGCCATAAATAGATTGCAGGAGTGGCTGAAATTTTTACATTGACGGGATATTAACAAGCAATTGCATTTTTATTTTATTAAAAAGACTTATTTCACTTTTTACTCGGCTTGGAGAGATCGATATTATTATCTTCATTATTAATTTGCAATTTTTTTCTTAGTGAAAACTGTTACATAAGGGAGAGGGGGGAGGCAATTTCTAAAAAAAAAACCTTTACGTAATTTAAAATGGCTCCTTAGAGATAAAGTGTCAAAGAAAAGTATTTTCTGTCCATATAGTCGAACAGACAGACTGACAGATAGACAAACAGACTGGCAGACGAATAATCAGACAAACGAATAAATAGACGGACGAATTGAAAAATAATTTATAAAGATTAATGTAAATTTATTAGCCATTTTATCCGTATATTTATCAGTTTTAATCAATATATTGTATTAGAAAGATTTATATGACAATTAGAAGAATAATAAGTAGGAAATTATCAATTCAAATCTATTAAATTTTGAAGTATTTTAAATGAATTATTCTTCACAAAAGAAACGGGCAATTGAAATTAAATATTTGAAATAAGTGAACAAGTCAATTATTTGAAATTCAAAGTATGCTTTCAGTGAATGGAATAGTGTACTTAATAAACTTAACATCGTAAAAGTCAAACGAGATATATAAATTTAAGTAGAAAGGCAAATAAACAAGAATAAATTGAGAGTCAATAAAGAAGAGATATTGGTAAAAAAGTGGCATTACATTATTAATCAACACGTATAAATTTGGTGAATAGTCGTGGAGTCGAGAGAGATGCTCACAGATAAATATAAATATACACATTGCGTGAATTTATGTTCAGTAGTTCGATTAAACAAACACTATTTAATCCGAGTATCGGGGATTGCACATCGTTTCATCTCGTAAAATGAGGATTACATGGCGAAAGAGCAAAGCGAATCGCGTTTGTGGACTCGGTTTGAACCCGTCGCGAGTACACACACTGCAAATGTGTACATTTCTACGGCCTAATTCCAATTGCTTAGGACAAATCATACAGATTAGCTACAAGTTTATATGTATAAAGGAGAGAGTGTACATAAATTTATACGCCAATTAAGTATAATGTATTTATTCACCACTGAATAGCTTTTTAAATTAGTCAAGTCTGATTCCTTATGCGAGGCACAAGTGTAAAGTAAAATATTTACCAAGTCTTATATACAAAAGTTATTCCTATTTAATTCTTGCACCATTTATTCACCAATCTCCCAATGTTAACTTATTTAATATTATACCAAATTGCTTTATATTTTTTATTCTTTTTAAGATGAAACAGCAACATTTTCGCAGCTTTAAATAATTATTCTAAATGGTCAGGAAAATTAATTTTATAGTAATTTCTTGCAAGGAATTCAATGTTTATAAAATCAAAAAGGTTAAAAATATGCTTTCTTTTTATCGAAGAAAACTTTTGTAGAAAAATATTGAAATTTTGGAAAGTGGAAATTTTGGAAATTTTGGAAACTAAATATTTTATGGGAGGGAAATGTGAAATTTCAACCCGTTGCTGAGGGGTGTCAATTTTTTTCTTGGCTTAGTTTTGAAAATAGAATTATGCTAAATTATCAAAAATTAAAAACAAAATTTCTGGACCCTTCTAGAATTAATTTTTTTTTTTTTTAAATTAAAATTTTCGAAAATTCATTGGCTGGATTGTGCAAAATTCTTAGAAAAGTGCGAAAAAAAATTAGCGATGAAAAATGATAAAAATTGTGGATCAAGTTCAATTATCAAAAATGAACATTTTTCACGAATAAAGATGTTTAAATTTGGTCAAAAATTTATTTTTTAAATTTCTGACATTGTACCTTAATTTTAGGTCTTAAATTGTGCTAAAACCAAACTTTGCACCCCTAAACAACGTAAATTTTGATTTGTAGAAAATGTCATCGCTGTCTCCTCTTAAAGAGATTTTCTTTAAACAAATAAAATTTGTTCGTTACCTATTTTTTAAACAGAATATTATTTAACAAAATCTAACAAATAAAATTGTAGAAAAAAAATGTTAAATATCACAGCCCCACAAAAAGAGAAACATTTTTTGTCCAAGACACTATACACTAGTGTACTCCTATGTATTTTTCTCGCTGAATCCGAATCTGAAGTCAGAACTGTTTGATTGGTTGTAGGGTAATGTCACCATGAGTGGACCACTTAAGCTTTTTTTCGAATAAATTCTTTATGAAAGTAAATTAATTGTACATCTCTATTCCAAGCTTTAGTTTAGATCCCTAGATGAGAGTTTATGTCATGAGAGCTTTGATTTTGTTATTTAGAAAAAATATAATTGGCTTAAAAAAATATGCGTTTTTTTGAGGAATGAAAAAATGTAACTTTGAGTGGGCCACTCTTAAAAAATTGCAAGAAAAGGTCATAAAATCAATAAAAACTCAAGAAATTGCAAAAGTTTTTAAGGTTTTTAATTTCTTTCAGTAAATTATCTAGTTTTCACTCCCTGTTATTCTATACTGTTTTCCACAATATCTATTTAGAAAGCACAAAAAATATTAATAAAGAACATAAAATATAATTAGAAACAAGTTTATATTCAATTTACATCCATAAGAATGGTAAATTAACAATAAAATCTAAAAAAATTAGATGGTTCACTCGAAATTATAAACAATGGTCCACTCAAGGTGACATGTGACTTTTTAAGGGAGCCATAAACATTTTTCTTTCGAGGCATGTTTTCATGTTTTCAATGTCAGATCACTAAAAAATTTTAGGCGGTCCACTCATGGTGGCGGTCAACTCAAAGTGACATTACCCTACTTTTTAAAATAACCTCAAACAAATTTTTAAAACACAAATCAGAACAAAAAAAATTTTTTTTTTCCAAGACACTATATTCTTACGTATTTTTCTCCGCTGCATCAGAATTCAAAGTTAGAAGAATCAGATTGGCTAAAGTTTTTGAGATAATTTCAAAAAACTGTAAAAAATCCCCCTCCCCCCTCAAAAAGGTTTTTTTCTCCGTGACAATATGCTAGTGCATTACTACTTATTTTTCTCTTGTGAATCTGAATCCGAAGTTAGAATTTCCAGATTGGTTCAACTTTTTGAGATAATCTCAAAAAACTGTTCAAAAACCAGGAAAAATAAAAAAAAAAGTTTTTTTTTGTCCGTGACAATATGCTACTGCATTATTACTTATTTTTCTTTTGTGAATTTGAATCTTAAGTTGGAATTGCCAGATTGGTTAATCTTTTTGAGATAATCTCAAAAAACTGTTTAAAAACCCCAAAAAATCCAAAAAAAGTTTTTTTTGTCCGTGACAATATGCTAGTGCATTACTACTTATTTTTCTTTTGTGAATCTGAATCTTAAGTTAGAATTACCAGATTAGTTCAACTTTTTGAGATAATCTCAAAAAACTGTTCAAAAACTCCAAAAAATCAAAAAAAGTTTTTTCTTGTCCGTGACAATATGCTCGTACATTACTATTTATTTTTCTCTTGTGAATCCGAATCCGAAGTTAGAATTACCAGCTTCTTTCAACTTTTTGAGATAATATCAAAAAACTGATCAAAAACACGAAAAAGTCGCTTTTTGAGATTATCTAAAAAATTTTATCTATTCTGACAATTTTTACTTTGGATTCGGATTCAGCGAATAATAATACGTAGGCATACACTAAAGTAGTGTCTCGGTCCAAAACAAAATTATTTTTTTGTGTTTTTCGTGTTTTTGAGAAGTTTTTTAAAATTATCTAAAAAAATTTAGACAATCTGGTTATTCTGACTCCCGTTTAGAATTCAGGGAGAAAAATACGTAAGAATACACTAGCGTAGTGACTCGGTACAAAAGAAAAATATTTTTTTATTATTTGTATTTATTTTATTTTTTTGTTTTATTTGTATATTAATTTCTAACTCTCGAAATTAGAATTAGTGATTTTCTACTAATGAATTAGCGAGAAATTTGTGACTATTCGTTAGTAAAAATTTTCACTATTTTTTTTTATTTTAGAGAGAGCAATTCTGATTTCGGATTTGGATTCAGCGAAGAAAAGTACATAAAAATATACTAGTGCAGTGTCTCGAAAGAAAAAAAATTTTTTTTTGTGGGGCTGTGTAATTTGAAGGGGGGAAGCACCTGTGCCCCCTGGATCCGCCAATGATTTGAGGTTATGTAAGTAGAGATAACCTCCTTAAATGCTGTTTGAGAATGTTTTTTTTACTAATTCAAAGACAGATGTTTTTTTTTTAAATAACATACACTGTCTAAAATATCAAAAATAAAAATGTATAGAATATTTTACAATTCATAATCGTATTAATTTTCAAATATTTTAAAATACATTTTATATTTAGCTTTCAAGTTTTCCTTCAAGGTCAAAAAATACAAATAAGTGGAAATTTTCTTTGCAATTGTATAAACAATTTGTAAGTAAACCTAATTTTTGGAGCTAGCAAGAAACGCGTGTCGCGAATAGAGTCAATACAAGTCTAATTTTGAGCAGTACTAAGCAAATATTTGTGTTTTTTGCGCTGATGGCATTACTTCTAGTCATTTAAGGAAGTTGTGTAATAAAAATATTTTTAACTTGAGAAAAAGACATTAAAACGCGCTGAAAGTGCGAGATTTCGTTTTGTAATAAAAATGAAAATAACAGGAAAACTAAACACGTGCTAGGAAAATTGTTGATTATGTGAGAAATATAGATGGGAATAAATGTGTAAATGCAGCAGTACACCTAGCTGCACAATCAGACAGAGTGAGGCTGTATTTGGTATTGTTGACTCGGAGTATATTTGTCTAGCAATGGAGGCGCTCGACTCAAATATTGTGCTGTTTCATTCAGCCTCACGACGATCATAGACACATTATCCCGCGTCAGAAAGACAAGCTTCAATTCCAAAGAATAAAGGAAATTTGTAAAATAATAATTCCATCAAATTGACATCAATGTCGACTTTAATTTTAGATTCAATTCGCTCGGATTTTAAATATTTCCATTCAGTTTATTCAATTTAATTTTGTTTTAATGTCAAACTGAAACTAACCAACTGTCAATTAGTCCAAAAATTTACATTTTGTTTAATCTCAATTTAGAATAATCCAAAGTTTAATACCTATAGCAAAATTTTTGTTTATTAAAATTCTAATTAATCTTAATTAAAACCATTGCAAATAACAATCGATCCAAATTTCAGTTAATAAAAATTTGAATTAACTCATAATACCATTTTTATATTGATGTAAAATACAACCACTTTTAATTTCAATTAATCTAAACCCAAATTTATCTCATTTGCAATCTATTAGAATTTAACTGACTAGAATTTCAAGTAAATCAAATTTGAACTGATTTAAATTTAACTCGAATCAAATTTTGATTAACCATAGCTTAAATCAATTCAAATTTTAATGTAAAAAATATTTTAATTAATCGAAACCTAAACGAATACAAATTTTCAAGGGTTTCAAATTCAATTAATCTAAATTTCAATTGATCGAAACTTCAAGTTTTCCTATATTTTTCATCTACTAAAACTTAAAATCAAAATTTTGATCGATTTTCAAAATATTGACCACATATTGGATCCACCATTTTGAATTTTTGAAATCTGACTTCATATTCGTGATTAGCGGTCCCAAAAATTCCTATGTAACAAGTCTCAAGTCAATCCGATCAATTTTTAAAATCTTGTCCGCCATATTGGATTTACCATTTTGAAATTTTGAAATTTCTAGTCTCTAATTAAAAAAATGATCATTTTTTAAACAAAATTTTTTTAGAAATTCCATTCTTTTCCACAAAAATGTTTGTAACCACTTGAAAATAATTTTTTTTGACAATTTAATAGCAAATTCTGAAAGAGCGCTCTTAGATACGTAAGAAAATATTCTTCGAACATTTTAAAATTCCTAATATAAAAAAAAACTATAGTTTCTAAGGGAAAAATGTCCTAGATTAAAAAACAAACCAATTGGCCTATACCTATAAAGTACACATTTTATCTGAAATTTGAAGAAAGCAAAGTGTTTATGAAATAAATTTAATTTTCATCTTACTAATTTATTGCTTTATGTTAATTAAATGTCACGCAATTGAAAAATCATTACACACCCAAGTATATTTTTAATTAATTGAAATTTTAACTGGTTCTAACTGTTTATGTAAATAAACATAACAGGGTAAAAAAATTCACGTTGAAAAGTAATTCAGAAAAGTACGTATTTTGATTATCGTAAAAAACTATAATTAAGAGAAAAGGCAATTGTTTCGTTAAAGCAAATAGTAATAGAGTAAATTTGGATTAAATATTGCTTGCAGCGGTTTACCGTGCGCGAGTGGGAAGAATCTTCAAATATACAGACTGAAAATATCAACTTACTGGATTGAAAATGTCAATAGAATTAACTCTGAAAACAGTGAACTAACAAGAATGACAAAAAATATTTGCAAAAACATACTATCAATTTTTTTAATAAGTCTATAAATACTGCTCAGAATTCTGACCAGTTTAATTAGTAATGCAGTATTTGACTAAATGAATTAGTAGTTTATTCCATTGTAACTAATTGCAATAGTAGCTATTTCAAAATGACTAATCCAATTAGTGAGGCAAAAATGGTAAATTCCACTTTTTTCACATGAATATACTTCAAAAATGGAATTATAGAAAATTGTTAACAAAAAAGCGAAAAAGTGCATCTAACCTCAAATTCACATTTAATTTTGTTCAATTTTTAACTAAGGACACAATTTTAAGGAAAATTAGTGCTTTAAGTAGATGGACATTTTGATGAGTTCAGAGCTGAATATAAATGACTCTGATTTTGAAGTAGGGTAATGTCACTTTGAGTGGACCGCTTAAGCTTTTTTTCGAAAAAATTCTTATTATGAAAGTAAATTAATTGTACTTCTCTATTTCAAGGTTTAGTTTAGATCCCTAGAAAAGAGTTTATGTCATGAGAGCTTTGATTTTGTTATTTAGAAAAAATAAAATTGGCTTAATAAAATCTGCGTATTTTTGAGGAATGAAATAAATGTAACCTTGAGTGGAGCACTTCTGAAAAATTGCAAGATAGGATCAGAAAATCAATAGAAACTCATGAAATTGTAAAAGTTATTCAAGATTTTAAATTGCTTTCAGTAAATTATCTTGTTTTGTCTCTCTGTCATTCTATATTGTTTTCGACAATATCTATTTAGAAATCACAAAAAATATTAATAAATA
This sequence comes from Ganaspis brasiliensis, assembly GCA_037103525.1. NCBI lineage: Eukaryota > Metazoa > Arthropoda > Insecta > Hymenoptera > Figitidae > Ganaspis > Ganaspis brasiliensis. Next base: position 1,885,334 of record JAZKLR010000050.1, on the reverse strand, counting down.
GCAGAAAACAAAGTTAAAAACAAGCTTATTTTCAATTTATATCCATAAAAATCATAAATTGACATTAAAAAAAAAATTAGACTGTTTACTCAAGATTATAAACAATGGTCCACTCAAGGTGACATGCAACTTTTTAAGGGAGCTACAAACATTTTTTTTCGAGGCAAAATTATCACTTTATTAAACTTAATCAATCAATTTCTAAGTTCATACTAACAGTAAAAAAATAAATTACACTTTTTAGAACTCGAGTTCAACACTATATTTTTACACTTTAGAACCACTTCATTAATTGGAACGGCGACTTTTTTAACCCAGTTTGCTTTTTAAAAAATTCGTTTTGTCAAACTATAACGTATCTGTTCACCGTAAAACTTAATTTATTTTAGTTTCCGGGTGCTGCGCTGCTGCTCGAATTATTTATTTTACGTTTCCACTGTCAGATCACTAAAAACTTTTATGCGGTCCACTCAAGATGGTGGTCCACTTAAGGTGATATTACCCTAATATATTATTTGTTCTATTGAAATGCAAATTTCTTGAGAGTCTTGTCTCTCAGAATTACCAATTCAATTAGTAGGTTTTCACTATTTGAGAATAAACGAATTTTTTATTTTTCAATTAGTAAAATATGACCCTCAAATAGTCATTTTCCACTATTTCAGATCTAGAGAATTTTAAGATGGAATTACAAGAACCGCATTAAATGAAAAATATCTGCCAGTAATTGAAAATAAATAGTAACTTGGGAAATTGTCTCTGGGCCGAATTAACAATCAATTAAGCACCAGAAAGAAGGGTTGAACGCAATAAAAAAGGAATTAAATTGAAAGGCGCTGCTCTGTCTCTAGACAGAAATGAAGATCTTCATCATTCTCGGCTCTAAATTACGGGAAGCGGGTTCCACGGTTCCGCGGGGATCTAATTATCAGTTTGGGAACTTTCGAAATTAATAAAACTGGTCGCCCTCGCTCCACTTGCTCCTCATCTAGTCCGCGCCTTCCCGTTATATTACTCTCGGAAGTAAAATCCAAGTTCCTTGAGAAAGAGACTGGTATATGCCAAGCCGAAGGAAGGAAGCTTGAATTGAGGGGTAGAAAGGGGACTGAAAGTTGAGAGAAAGTAAAGGATAGTGAGTCTTGCTAAGACGTGTTGGAACCCAGGAGAAAGCACTGGGGTTGGGTACCAAAGAAGGGTAACTCGAATTCAGAATTTGCCAGTCTAATGCTGAAACTCCACCCTCAAACTACCCTTGAAAGTTTGCGGGGTTCAACTCGCTTCAGACTTCTCAAGACTTATCTCTTGGAACTCCGTTGCGCTGTCACCAGCACTTTCCCGATAATTTGGCCGCTCTTTCAATTTCAACGTGCCCCAGGGATTGGGCTCTCGGATTCCCTGCGAGAAATTTCACAGGTTTCGAGAAAATTAAATATCACACAAAATCCACTACTTTATACATCGATCTATTCCAAAAGTCATCAAAAAAGTAGTTCAACATTTTTTCTCGAGTAGGATTTTTACAAAAATATGTTTTTTAATTTCATGATTGTTGCAGGTTTTTCAAATCTTGTAGCAGAGTCATTATCTTTAAAAAACAATTTATTGGAAATAAAATAGTTTAATTCCATTTTTGCTTCCTTATAGAAGAAGCTTTGTGATCGTTTAGGTTTTCGATTTTCCAAAAATAGTCTAAATCGACTTGTATTCATCTAAAAAGCGTACATTTTCGTTTTTTACAAAAAGTCCAGATGTGTCTATGTTTGTGTGTGTGGTCACTTTTTTGTCGCTGGGATATCTTCAGAATGCCTTAACGGATTTTAATAAAATTTGTATAGAAAATTAAGCTAATAAATATCTTAATTTGAAAACAGGGATTTTTGAAAACACGCAACTAATTTTTTTTCTTGTTTACCGGGGACACTACACTAGAGTATACCTACTTATTTTTCTCTCCTGAATCTGTATCCAAAGTCAGAATGATCAGATTAGCTAAAATTTTTGAGATAATTTTAAAAAAGCGATTTTTTCGTGTTTTTGATCAGTTTTTTGAGGTTATTTCTCGGACAAAAAATTATTTTTTTTGTGTGGCTGTGTAATAATTTCTGGAGTTCATCAATGAATGATGTATAAATGCTTCAATTGCATTCAAATTTTGTAATTTTATACTAAAAATAAATAAATCAAACCTCTATATGTATTTCTCGGCATGATTTAAAAATTCAAAATGGCGGATTCAATATGGCGGACAAATTCGCGAAAAGTCATCAAATTCGCTTAAGGGGTCTGTCTCATACAAACGACCTTTTTTTCAAGATTTTTTTTTTTCATTAATTTTTATTTTCAGCTTTCTTATGTTTTCGCACATCAAAATGTACATATTAAATTATAAGAAAAACCTTTGTTTATTATTTTTTATAGGTTTTTTTCCGAGAAATCACCGCTTAAACTATACCACTTTTTTTCCTGTTTGTCACGATATCTTTAGAAGGATGCATGTAAAAGTAAAAAATAAAACGGATTCTTAAAATATAGATCACTCGCTATGGCATGAACTAGGATTTTTGTGATCGGGTAAAAAAAAAAAAATGGCGGCCGTTTGAATTTTTTTAACTTGTTTTTACAACTTAAATTGTTTGAAAGTATTAGTAAATATTGATGGAAAATTAAAATCCTAGTTCATGCTAAAGCCACTTATGTGTAGAAAAAGTCCTGAAAATTTGAGCCCGATCGATCCCGTGAAGAAATTTCCCTATCTAGAACTAGTCTAGACCGGTGACGGTGCACCCTACCGGGGCCTCGTGGGGACCTCATGGGGCCCTGGTTGGGAAAGCGTGAATTCTCTAGATAGGGAATTCTTGTCAGACCCTAGTCGGGACCGAGACAAAATTTCTACACGGGATGCAATAGATTTTTGTAAATCGTGACAAACTCGTCAAAAAACACGGTTTCGAGAAAAACGCGTTTAAAACAAGTTTTAAAAAAAATTGCTATTTTTGTTATACTTTGCATTAAACAAATAAATATAAACAAATAATTAAATATACAAGTCAAACTATACAAGTCTTTTCCCAACTTTATTATCTTTAATTTTTAAAAATTTAATAAAATTGGTTGAAAATAAAGGTGCTAGACCTTTTGGAACGGTAAATTACATTTTGCTCTGACTGTGCGGAGACATCATTCTATTTTTTGGCTTCTGTAACCTCTTCTTGTGCTTGGAAATATTAATAACTATTTTTTCCTGATTTCTAGATACATATATACAGTATAAAAAAATTATTTTTGGAAAATCGATTTTTTTAAATTTTTGTATGAGACAGACCCCTTAAGACTCGTTACTCGGGAGTTTTTGAAGTCGCTGATTACAAATTTAAATTGGATTTTTATATTTAAAAATGGCGGATCCAATATGGCGGACATATAACGAGTTTCCAGAGAATTCGAAAAAATTTAAAGAATTTATACGCCATATTGGATTCGCCATCATGAATTTTTAAAATATAATGTTAAATTCGTAATCAGTATTCAGTAACCCTATAAACCTTAAGTAACAAGTTTCAAGCGAATCCTCACATTTTTTTAAATTCTAAATTTGTTTGTCATATTGAACCAGCTATCTTGGATTTTAAAAATCTGATGTAAAATTCATACTTTACGACCCCAAAAACCACCTAGTAAAAATTTTCAAGCGTATTTCTTTAGTGTTTTTTGGTTTTTTTTTTAAATCATCCACCATATAAGATCCGTCATTTTGAATTTTGAAAAATAAATATCAAATTCGTATTTAGCGAACCCCAAAACTCCCGAGTAAAAAGTTTCATGCAAATTCTGTCAATTTTTAAAATTTTGTTCACCATATTGAATCCGCAATTTTGAATTTTTAAATCTGACTTCGAATTTGAAATCAGCGACCCCAAAAACCCTAGTATAGCAAGTTTCATAACAATTGAAATTCATGAGTTTTTTTGTACTTTTTAGTTATTCGTCTCTACTGTAAAATTTGGTTTTTAAGTTTTTTTTATCTTTCGATTCTTTAGAACTTGGGAATTTTTTTTACATTTTAGTATAAATGTTTTTAAAAAATTATCTGTTTAAGATGTCTTATTACTTCTTATTCATATAATTGATTATATTTGTAATCGAATAAAACCTGGAAGAACGCAGTTGGAGTAATAGTTTTCGAGAAAAGTGTACTGAAAGTTGACTCTTTTTTATCATTAAAAGACGAACTAATTGGTATACACAAAGTATATATTTTTCTAGAAATTCATAGAATTAATGGCTATTTTTCATTTTTAACGAAATTCAAAATTTTTTTTTTGTAATTTTTAATCTATTGCTGAGGAAGCAAATTATTTTGCGATATGTTCATGAATGAACATAATTATCACCTGGTTTTAATTTAATTAAAATTACAAATTCCAAGATAAAGGTATTAGCATTGAAAAGTTTTATGAAGAAAGAAATTAATATATTCGAAATAAAAAGCAGAGATCGAAATGAAAAGTAATGCCTAGCTTTTCGTAATTTCGTGAATGAAAAGGGTCCGGACGACACTTCTGTAGCAAAATGACGTTGAGAGTACTCGAATAGCCACGTGGGACGATCTCTTCCGTTCATCATCAAGTTTTGGTCTACACGAACGTGATACACGTATTCACATTCGAACGCGTCAACAACGTTACGTGTAGATCACAAGAGTCCTAGAAATAATTCGATGTCACACCAAGCTGCGGTTTTACATCAAAATCTCAAGGACTTGAAGATATTGCAACCAGATATTAATATTAAGAGCCAAGACTGAAAATGACACGTGCAATCAGTAATAATTTATGCAATTACATGATTTCTACATCAATCGCATTAAATTCACCTGACATCAATTTTTATTCATTCGTTTAATTAATAATTATGATTTAAATGAAAACTTATTAAAAATAATCAGGGTGTCCGAAAACTTTGAAAAAATCTATTTAAGGTTGAAAATGAATAAGGTATCCTATGTCAAGGTCCATTTTTTAATAATTGTAAAAAAAACTGAATATAATTTTCAGCTGGAGATTAAAAAAAATTTGATTGGGTATTTTGAAAAATCCCTGTGTTCAAATTTAGATACACATTTATGAGTTAAATAATCTTGCCAAATTTTATTCAAATCCGTTAAAACGTTCTCGAGTTATCCTGTCGATAAAAAAGTTGCTACACGCACATTTGCTTAGGTTATGTTCTAAGCCACGAACGCATGCGCAGTAGTTTCTCAAGTACCAAGTACATGCGCAGTAGTTTCTCAAGTACCAAGTACATGCGCAGTAGTTTCTCAAGTACCAAGTACATGCGCAGTAATGTTCCAAGAATAAAAAACATGCGCAGTAGTGTTCCAAATAGAAAATACGTGCGCAGTAGTGCCCCAAGTAACAAACACATGCGCAATAGCGTTCCAAGTAGCGAACACATGTGCAGTAATGTTTCGAGAATTAAAAACATGCGCAGTAGTGTCCCAAGTAACAAACACATGCGCAATAGCGTTCCAAGTAGCGAACACATGTGCAGTAATGTTTCGAGAATTAAAAACATGCGCAGTAGTGTCCCAAGTAACAAACACATGCGCAATAGCGTTCCAAGTAGCGAACACATGTGCAGTAATGTTTCGAGAATTAAAAACATGCGCAGTAGTGTCCCAAGTAACAAACACATGCCCAATAGCGTTCCAAATAGCGAGTACATGCGCAGTAGTGTTCCGAGTACCAAATATATGCGCAGTAATGTTCCAAGCACAAAAAACATGCGCAGTAGTGATCCAAACAAAAAATACGTGCGCAGTACTGTCCCAAGTAACAAACACATGCGCAATAGCGTTCCAAGTAGCCAATACTTGCGCATTAGTGTTCAGAGTATCAAATACATGCACAGTAGTGTCACGAGTACCAAACTATTAACTAAATACATATAAACAAAATAAAATTTAGATTCAAGATCCAAAATAAAAGAAACCATAAGTAGAATCCTATCACCACATCATCTGGAAAACAAGCATATTACTACCACTATTAGACTGCTCTCAATTGACCCTAAGAAATAAATTTTTCTCAAAGCTAAGCTGTCGGAAAATTATTTTCTAATACCCTTCAGATCTGAATATCAACAGTGCATTTCCGAAAAACAGGAAAACAGCCTCGTTTCGAGATTAAAAGGCGTCGTGTGTTCGTGGGGGATCAGATTGAAATCGGTATTCAAATCCCAAAACAAATTCGTGACAAACCAAGCAATATGTAGCATTTAGCTGGTATTATTTCGAGCCTTCCGCTCGTCGCAGGTTCGTGAAAGGCTGTAGAGAGGGTGCAGGACAATATATCCCGTGCATATTTCCCTATGCTCGCTTGTATTTAATGCAACCCCACAGCCCTCATAGCTAGAGGGTCCTAAGCTGCCCTGTCGCTCAAGCTTACCCCTGATTTGCTCGCGTTATTCCTACATTCCAGTCAGGAACCACATTTAGCGCCGCCGGCCAAAGAGCCCAATATCATGGGGCACAGCTCAAATCTGCCAATTGTTTTCGGATACCCTGATAAAATTACCCCCGTTGTTTGGGGTCACGGGTTAAACCACGTAGCTAATAAATTTATATGTACTGTTTTATCCCCCTTATTTAAAAACATCATCAACTCTTCGTTTTCCGAAAATAATCTCTATTCTGAAAACAAATTACATTATAAATTGATTTTTTATAAACATCCCAGAAAATTTGTGTCAATTGAAATACATTTTTTTCTGAATTTTAATTTTTTCTGTTATTAACGGTGAAACAAATATTTCGTAGGATGACAAAAATTACAAATGTAAAAATAATTACAAAAAAAAGATTACAAAAAATTAAATGTAGAAATAATTAAAATAATTAATTTCGTAATAAATTCTTTTGTGATAAATGCAAATTTTCGACAATTTTGTTTGAATAATTATTATTAACAATTATAAGAATTTTAATTAACGTTCATATTTGTACCTAAATAAAAATTTAACAAAATTTGTATATTATCGACTTATAGTTTGATATAATTTCAATTGTTTCAAATTATTATTTATTTTAATTTGAATCTTTATCAATTGCAGTTCGTTATAAAATTTATTTTTACGAATTATTTTTTATTGTAAGTTTTCTTACTTGGGTGACTTCCATAAATAATGTCACTTTTAAGAGGGGGGAGGAGGGGGTAAAATTTTTCAAAAAGATCGTAACGCCATTTATGGAAGCTACCTTACATAAAGTTAAGAATGTGTCACAAAAAATATTAAAAAAAAAAACTAAACGTTGTTCAAATGAAAATTGAAATAAAGGAAAATCATGCCAAATGTGAGATCGATAAAATTGAAATTAGAAAGACTTAAAATTCGGAAAAATGACAATTAGGACGCCCGATAATTAGGAAAAATAAAACTTACCATACAAAATAATTTGTAAAAATAAATTTTATAATAAATTGCAATTTGAAAAAATTCACTTGGGATAAATAATCATTTAGAACAATTGAAGCGTTATCGAATAGTAAAAAGGAAACATAAAAATTATGACAAATAGTAAATTTGTATAACAAGAAGTATGAAATTTTCCAGTTACGTAAAATAAAATTTATATTCAATTAAATTTTAATACGAAAAAAAAGTTATTGTATGAATTATTTTAAAAATATGCAATTTATAACAATTTTTATTTTAAGCTTTTATTCCGTAATATAAAAATTAATTCACATTTTAATTTAGTTTTATGAAATTTGGTGTAATAAAAATTAGGAACAATCAAATTTGGGAAATCTCATATGCCCCGAAATTTTTTCCAAAATATCAAGACCCAGCAAAGACTTTTTTGAATTTTATTAACTTTTATGAGTCTGAATATCTAAATATTCTGTGGGCCTATTCACGAATCTAAGGTTAGGCTTCAAAAATCCAAAATGGCGGACGATATTTTGAAAATCCGTAAAATTATATGGAAACTTTTGAACTGGAAATTTTTGAGGTCACTGATTATTCATTTGAAGTTAGATTTCAAAAATTTCTTGCACAATCACACTAGAAATTATGTAAAACGATTGAAAAAATAAAAATAGAACCACATTCGTTCTGCCATTAAAAATTTTTTAAAATAAATTCAAATTCAAATTATCAAACTAAAATTTTAAATGCAAACTTTCAAAACAAAATCAATTACTCGTTAAACATTGATACTATAAATTTCTAATTATTTATTCTAATTAATTTCTTGATATTATCAAAATATCTTAAACTAAAACAAATATAATCCGTCGGCAAATGAATTCTAGCAAGTTTGGAGGTAAAGACTGGAAGAAAAAGGAGATCAAGTTTTTGCATAAATCTTGCAAGATAAGCGATACAATTTTAGTGAAAAGGAGATGGGTACAGTGATGGTGAAATATAAGTTATCACCATGAAATAATTCATAGAAGGTACTTACTATAAGTCTGGTCTCTTTGTTTCCAAGTAGCTAGCGATAATTTTACCATGAATTTTAATTCAACAGCGCTCGAAGCGTTCATGAATTTTAATTTGCCTCGCTAACTCTCTCGCTTTCCTTGTCTTTCGTTTTTTTCCCCGAGAATCGTCTCCATAGTGTCCCGTTACCAAGAGAACAAGATTTCCTCCTTGACGGCACTCGATGCTGCTGTCCCGTACGAGTCGACGATTTCACACGTAGATCCTCCAGTATCAGCATCCCACTGGTCCTCGAAACCATCTATACGAGTACAGTCAAAGTTAAAATTCACTTTAAAAACGTAAACAAATTTTATTTTATAATGCTTCGTTTTAAAATTATAATCTCTTTGATAAAATAGACAATATTAAAATAATTATACATGGAAAATTACCAATAATTAAATCATAACAATTCAATAAATATGCGTGGCTGAAAATAAAAAAAAAAAATCGAAAAATCTTTTTCTTTTTCGTCTCGAGAATCGAGTTTCTTTTAATAACATACAGGAGATATACATTTTCTGTGGAAAATTTTTAAATATTTGCAGGAGAATCTTCAGATGGTCACTGTAAAATTTTACTTGCTGGAGATGGACTTGGTGGGTCTCCTTGTTAGCACTTAATTAACTGCTAGCGACTCGACCAGTCTCTGGAGATACGACTCTGGTTCTCGACAAAAAGAAATAAGACAAGGAAAGAAATATTTAGAGAGAAAAGGGTACGCATCTTGAGTTAAAAACATCACTTATATTCTGTGCATGAAATACCGGGTGACATTCTAACTTGAACTTTTCTAGAATTTCAATATTTCAAGGAAATGCAATAATCGAAAATAATTCTCAGTTATACTGAGAAAACTCGATACTCAAATTGTGTAGCTTGATTTTGAACTAGAAAATTTCAAAAAATTACTAATGGACATTTTTTAAAATAACTTTGAAAAGAAGCTGAAAGTTGATTTCATGAATAAGAATATTTTTTCTGAAAGAACTAAAGTTAGAAAATGAAAATTTTAGAAGTTATGGCGAAACACGGTATTTTTCTATAAAAAAAAGAATGTAAAAAATTGGATTCAATATTTTTAAAAATCCCTGTGTCTGATTTTAGATCTTTATAAGTTTAATAAGTCTACCAAATTTTATTGAAATCTGATAAAACGTTCTCGACATATCCTGGAGACAAAAATATTGCTACACATACACACACATTCGGAAATTTGCTTAAAACTGAAAATTGATATAATTTAGATGAAAATCAGTCGATTAAACCCATTTTTGGGGAAAAGAAATCTTTTCTCTCAGTGTTTCTACACAGAAAGCATCATTCTATACTTAATTTGGGTAATAATCATACAATGCAAATTGATATCAAACAGTAAATAAAAGAAGTCAAATTTATTTATTTAACTTTTACATTCACTTTTGTCAAAAGCAAATCTATAATTTCAGAACAAACTGTGTACAAATGTGTACCAGATTTTAAAAATATTGATATTTGTAAAACAATTTTTGAATTTATATACAATGCACACAAAGGTATCAGTTTGCACATTTTTTCACTAAATAAATTATCACTCAAGTTTGATTGCAGTGCGTTTACATTTTTGAACGAGCACATAGAAGAACAATCAGAAGTACAACAGAATTTGAGTGATTCAATACACAAGGAAGATTTAAATAAAAAAATATTATGACTCAATATTTGAGAGGTAAATAAGAAGACAGTGTTGCCTTTGGTAATCGAAAGCCTATCGACTCACATTTTCAGCTAAATAACCGTGTCTGCAAAATGTTAGGTTTGTGCTTGGACAGGAGTTATTTGGTAAACACATGTCTCACTTTTGGCTTCCTATCTGTACGTATTGACAGTTCAAAATCCTAGATACAACACATTGCAGAGCAATGTTTACGGCTGACACACACAAACACACATCTATATATCCATGCAGGACAATTGCATCTGGTATAATGTCAATTTGTTACCGTTTCTAGTAAGATAAATATATTCCATCGTCTTGGAGATTTTCTTTGATAAATAATCTTTGATATAGCCACCGCCCGACAAATATTTGCAGACATCAAAACCTCCAATATTTTTCGATACCAATTTTCACGGATACTGATTCGAAATATAAATAATTTATTATCAGATAACATTTAATGCTGGTACATAAGAAAAGTACAAACAAGCGCAATTGTTTGTACGCAACTATTTATTTAATTTTAATGTTGTAATTTATTAGTTGACCTAGCTATTATCCATTACTGTTCAAAGAATAGTTGTGTTTATTAACGCAAGTGTTGTAATAATAGATTAAGTGATTCATTTACTTTTGATGATCGTTATATGATTCTACTTAGGAATGAGATGAGTGAATAATTTGATTTTAGCAAACGACCGCAAAATGCTTTGTATGTTCATTCCGCGCGACAGAAGTTTGACGACAAAATATTTGTCGTTCAAACAGCCCGGATCCTGAAAGTCCCTAGATTGACGTAGCGTCAAGCCTCGATTTACTTGACCGAATCACTCGAAAAAATGGCAAAAAGTGACCTCATAGCACCATGACCTAACTTTTCATAATTCAAACAATTTCTTCATCATCCTCCATTTTTATAAAAATTGATGATACGACTCTTTATAAATAAATGATAAAACTGGACAATTTTATATTAATTTAAGAATTAAAAATTCTAGTAAAATCATTTTTATCTGTTTCATAACTTTCATAACTTTAAAATCACCAAACTCGCATTTGCCAAAACATTTCAATTAACGAAATTGCATTTATTAAAATCCTCGAACTTGGATTTGTCTGAACTTTGAAATTACCGAACTTTGAAATCACCGAACTTGGATTTTCCGAACTTTAGAATCACCGAATTTGCATTTTTCCGAACTATGAAATCACCGAACTCGTACTTATAGCAGAATATTTAACTCCCCAAATTTGGAATTGTCAGAACTTCCAGATCCCAGAACTTGCATTTGTCCGACCCTAGGAATGTAGAATTTCTAAACGAGTCTTCTGATTGGTTGGTAATTTCTCCGAAAGCATTACCAGCCAATCTGAGGGCTCTATTAGAAATTCTACATTCCGAGGGTCGGGCAAATGTAAGTTTTAGGACTTAGAAGTTCGGACAAATATGAGTTCGGGGAGTTGAAAATTTTAACAAATGCAATTTTGTCGATTTAAATGTTTTGGCAAATGCGAGTTCGATAATTTTAAAGTTATGACAAATGCAAATTTGGGAAGTTAAAAACTTAAAACTAATGCCGATAAAAGAAATAAAAAATAAAGGAGAACAAACTTTATAACCGTAAAAAAATTCTCCTTTCTGTAAAAATAGTAGCTATCGACAGATATTCGACATTCGAAACCAGGGTTTGGATAAAAAAATCTAATAGCTCTAAATGCTAAAGCATATATGGCGATATAGGTATAAAAGTGATAGAAATACGAAGAAATTTAAGGAAATTATAATAAAATTTCGAATTCAACGATGAATATTTTATTTGACCTCAAGAAATGTACCAAAAAGCTGAAATTAAGTAGAAAAAATGTGGGATTACGTAAAAGGTAGGCACGTGTCGTGTAGAGTAAATACGGCATACACTTGGCGCTACCTTGGTGCCACATGTTAACCAGGCTAACCGAGATAATCACTCATTACAGGTGTTTAGCGTAGAACCGAGTACTTACAGGTTTTCTCAATACGACCCGTGACTCGCTCTTATTGGGTAAGAATAACCCAACAATAATTCTTACAACAAACATATCGGTTGGTCTGGTTAGCGTGCGATCTAAAATTTTTTGTCACTTCTTTTTACCGACTCTTAGTTCCCACTTCCAAGAAATAGCAGACACTTGTCAAAATCCCTTCCACATTCTATTTCGTAGTATTCTCAAATGCATCGTAATTCTGCTTTTTAGAAACTCGTATTTTAGAAAGAAGAAAACGATTTATCCCCCAGGAAATAAAATTAAACTTTTTGCAAGTTATTCTTTAGGGTTAATCCACTGACTTTCGTCTGAAGGCTGTTGAGACCATGTTTTTAAAAAATATGGTGAATATGGTTAAATGTGTGAAACTTCAACATTTTCTGCATTCACAAATTTTATGCCATTAAATCAAATGACATAAATTTTATTTCTTTTCGTTTTATTACGAATTAAAAATAGAAGGTTCACTTCGTAACCTTCAATCTAATTTTTTTTTTAAGATGTTATAATTCTAAATCTATATTTAATGTAATATGTATCAAAACTTATTAGAAATATAAATCATTTTATTCTAAGTGTATCTATGGTCAGTTTGACCCTTTTTTGTGGCCAAAACCTATTTTTCAAAATTGTTCAAAATGAAGTAATTTTATATGCTTAGAAAAAGTACACTCCAAATAATAAAGCTTTATATAATTATTGTTCGAAACAATTAATTTATATTCAGAAAACTAGTTGTTAAATACCACTTTTAAGTAACCTCTCATCTGTGCCGTATACTTTATAATATTTCATTTTAACTTAAGAAATAAACTTTAAGAAAGATGAAATGAAATGAAAAAGACAAAGTAGGTAAGTATTAATTATGTATAATCTCATTAATATTGACTTAATATTATAATCTTCCTTAAAATATGCATTTTTAAAACTCTTTAATATTAAGTGGTTTTTTAACCTAAACTTTGAAAAGACTTTTAAAAATAAATAAAATATAACATAAATGCAAATAAATGCAATTTGTAATTGCACTTTGAAAATTATTGTTGAAGGTGATGTTTCTAACGTATTTTAAACGTATTTATTGAAAAAGTCCAGAAATATAACCTAAAATTGTAATAAACCGAAAATTTAATATATTTTTTTCATTTTACTTAATAATATTCAGTTTCGAGCATTCATAAACAAATTTTTATTTTAATTCACAATAAGAAATCCCAAAACCTATTTTTGTACACTTTTAAAAGCACTATAAGGTTCTGGCCAGAAAATAGGGTCAAATTTCCCATAGTGCTTCTAACTTTTTTGAGAAACCTCCGAAAATTTTGAGATTTTGAATACAATTTTATATGAATGTAATCATCTACTTTCCTTATTTAAAGTTTGACGAACGTGTTTTTCTTCGTTTAAGAAATATTACATTTTAAAATTTTTTACTCAAAAAGGTTTTAATCGTGTCATTATTGCAATACAAATATTTAATTTCAATGGAGCGATGTGAAATTGCTGTGTTTACTTTAAAATTCAAAATAAACCTTCTTGAGTAGAAAATTTTAAAATGTAATATTTTCTAAACGATGCAAAACACGTTCATGAAGCTTTAAAGGCAAGTATAGATTATATTCATATTCAATTATATCCAAAACCTCAAAATTTTAGGAGGTTCCACAAAAAAGTTAGAAGCTCCGAAAAATAGTAAAACTTTTTACAAATATAAATTTTTCAAATTAGAATATTATCTTAAAATTTAATGAAATTTTATAATAAATCCATCTTTTCTATACGTTTAGAATAAAATGATTTAAATTTCTAATATCTAATATAATTATAGTAACAACACGAAAAGAAATAATATGCTTACTGAATACAGAAAATGTTACAGTTTATTCACATATTTTAAAATTAGATTTTTCAAAAATATGGTCGCAACAGCCCTCAGACGAAAGTCAGTGGATTGACCCTTTAGAAAATTAAAAATAGTCGAACATTAACAGCTAATATAGTTAATTTATTGAGACTTGCAGTATTTATGAGTAGTCAACTAAAAACCAAACAATCGTATTTTGTGTGAGGATGAATGTTGGAATTAATGGTTATTTTTATCAGTGACGGTAAAGATTGAAAAATCACTAATAGATTGGACTCCTTGAGGTATATGGAAAGATGGCTTTCTACGTAAAACGTACGTTCCCGATTAGATGCAAGGCGTACAAGTTTATGATTAGTGCATTTTTTAGATAGCACACAAGCTCGCATGGAGACATATACCTATATTCACATATGGTTGGAAGGTCGAGTGACGTGGTTTGTCCCGGCTGCGCAAATATTGATCGACAGTGTCGTTGTGTTCGAAAAATTCCACCAAACGGGTATGAAATATCATCGACGATGTAGACGACACCATGTACATCTCTTGTTGAAGAATATCCCATCCGCCATACTCAATCGCCCTCCATTTTGCTCTCACATCCCTTTTCTGCTCTCTGACCCCTTTTATCAATCATTCCCGTCAATATCGCGTTATTCCCGGAAACTACATCCATTTTCTCAAGCAAGATACTTTCTAAGTTTGCACTTTCTTGAGATCAAAGTTCAGCAACTGTCTTTTGACCTTAAAGATGAGTCCATACCAATGTTGTAACAAAATTTTAGTTTTGCGAAACTATTTAATAACGACATGAAAATAAAAATTGCGGTTTTTATTTTATATTTCCCACTCTCTAAATCTGAATTTGTCAAAAACTACTAATGAAATGATGAAAAATCGTCCACTAATTAGATTTGCATAAATTTCTACTAGGAATTTATTGTAATATCACTAATTGTTAGTGAAACGTTGCAAATTCATAGTAAAAAACTATAAAATCAGATTTGTAAGAGTTATACTGTAAAAACAAGTGTCTTATTTTAAGACATTTTTGTCCTCACTTTTAAGACGTTTTAGGGTGTCTTAATTTTAAACCAATGAGAAAGCATCTTTCAAAATTATTAACCAATGAAATAGATTGAAATAATCGTAAGACGCTTTCTTAATGTCTTGTGTCTTAAAATAAGATACTTAGAAGACAGTAGTTTTTGCAGTGTACTAATGCGGATTTGTAGTTTTTACTATCAACTTGTAGTTTTTCACTAAAAATTAGTGATATTTCACTAATTCTTAGTAGAAATTTTTACAAATTTAATTAGTGGAAGACTTTTTGTCATTTCATTAGTAGATTTTGACAAATTCAGATTTAGAGAATAAATAGGGGAAATGGGGCAAGATTTTTTAAGCATAATATAGTACTTTTAAGACACCTTTTAGTTGGCAAAGTAACTTTGAGATGAGATAAAATTTATTATTTGTTTTATAAAAAATGTAGTGTTTCTGACGATTTTCTTGATTTTTTTTCGTCTTTACTTATAGATAGTGCTTTTTATGAAAACTACAGAATCTAAATTTACATATAAAGTGTTTCACATGTGTCAGTGATTACACTGACCGATAGACACTTGTTTATTTGTGTATTGGAAAATATTAAAAATTAATTTTTTTATTTAACTCTTTTTGTGGGTAACACTGTTACCCAGGTCAGGTTATTTTGAGCTAGATATAAAGACTATAGGTTTACTGATATATGTTAATAATCTATTTTTCATAAACCAAAAGAAAAAAACAAACATTATTTTTATTTGTTTTAAATATATTTTTTCAACATTTTTTATTTTAGTTCGATCTTAGTAACATCAACGTTGCCGAGTAATTAATTTCAAATTTAATGAATTTTAATATAATTTAAATCGCAATTGTGACAATTATTTTTAATGCCTGAGATTAAGGGCATGTAATGGATAATGACGTCACTGGTATAGGTAAAATTTGTTCGTAAACTTTTTCCTAAAACACTAAATATTTTGACACCAAACCTTGTAGAATTATTTAACCCTGTAAAGCTGGGACGGACGCTTTTTTCAAGCATTTTTAACGTTAATTATTTTTGTTATTAGACATGTGGAAAGTTTTCGGAATAACATTTTCTTACGTATTTTTTATTGCTTTTTCAGAAACTATCATCAAAATTGCAAATAATAAAATTCCAAAAAGCTATGGCCACTTTGTTGGAGAAAAATGCAAATTTTTGACATTTTTCATTCAAAAATGATTATTTTTTCCATGTAATCCGTAATCAGAAAATTTCTTCATCTTAAGGTAGTTCTCTTGATTCAGTGGTTGTCAACTCAAATTTGATCATTTTTTTACTTGTTTTTTGATGTTTAATAAATAGCGCCAACTTCAAAGTATAGAGTCTCTCTCTTTTGTATTTATTTAAAAAAATGAATAAAACGTCAAAATATGGATTTCAAAGTACTATTTCTCGAAATTTAGTACCGCAAGACACATTTTTTAAAAAAGAATCTTATTCCTTATACTTTAAAATATTAATTAGTAGTTTTTATTTTTAAACCTAAAGAAAATTCATTGCGTGGTTAGTAAAATTGTATTTTTCAACTATGTGTTTTACATTCTTCCATGTTAAAAGATTCAACTTCATTCTCAAATATCTTAATAAGTAGCACCGCTTCCTACCTTTAAAAAAATATCATTGTATTCCTTAAATTTTCTATTATATGATGCTTCAATTAGAAAAATATTCTAAGAAAAAATTTTTTCCGTCTGCATATTTAGTGTTATATTCATAAAAATTAACTTCCAAAACTCCTAACTAACGAATTTCCAACAAATCTGATCAATTTAAAAAAAAATTGACTGTCTTATTGGATCCACCATTTTGAATTTTTGAAATCTGACTTTAGATTCACAATCAGGGAACCCGAAAACCCCCAAGTAGCAAGTTTCAAATAAATCCGATCAATTTAAAAATATCAACCCCCATATTGGATCCACCATTTTGAATTGTTTGCAATCTGACTTTATATTTATGATCCGCGACCCAAAGAACATTTAGGTACTCATTTTCATATAAATAAAAAGAGAATTGAATAAGGCGTCCACTGGGTGTCAATTTTTTGAAAAAAATTTTGTCGTCGCCATTTTGGATCCGTCATCTTGAAATTTTTAAATGTATGGTCCATCCTTTTAAAGCTTGGATATTGCGGACGCGATATTTTTAGATAAAAAAATTTTCTGTTTACTTGTTACATGCAAAAAAAATCATTTTCGAATCAAAAATGTCAAAAATTTGCATTTTTTCCATAAAAATGGTCATAGCTTTTTGAATATTTTGTTGCTGTTGTAATTTTGATGACAGATTCTGAAAAAGCAATAAAAAATACTTAAGAAAATGTTATTTCAAAAATTTTCCACATGTCTAATAACAAAAATAATTAACGTTGAAAATGCTTGAAAAAAACGTTGGTTCTGGCGTTAAGGATGTTTATCCAAAAATCAATTTTCTACAGGTTCTTATAAAATTTTAATGACACATTAAATCCATTATTTTACATGTATGGATACAATTTTATTGAAATTTACCGTTCTGTTTTTAAGTTATAAATTTATAAAGTTGGAGCTTTCACATATGGAAACAGTAACAAAACGCGCAAAATTACTATATTTTAATTAATTAAAAAAACGGCTTTACAAGTTTAAAAAAAATGAATATATTTTAAACTATATTATAATATAACTTTTATAACAATATTTAATTAATCTACCGTACGGTTGTTAAGAAAATGTTTTTTAAGGTCAGTAATTCTTCTTTTTTTAAGTAACTAAGGAGAAATTTTAATAGCTTAAAGTTCTCAACGGAAAAATTTTTTTTCAACAAATTTCGTTTGTGTAATGGTTTTAACTATAAAATACTATTTAGAAATGAAATTATAAGAATAAATTAAATTGAAAGGATATTGAATATCATAGTTTGGTAGAATGAGAATCGCTTGAGGGTACACTGTAAAAAATTTCGGAATTTTCTCCGATGAATTAGTAGGAAATTATTCCGAAACTGGTAGGTAACACATGTTTCCGAATATTTTGTAGGAAAAATTTCCGAAAAGAGGAGGAAAAATACTTTATCCACAGAAAACCGGAAATTATTCCACAAACTTCGGAAAAATTTCCAATCAAAACGGATTTTTAGCCTATAGTAGTAGGAAATATTTCCGGATGGAGTCGGAAAAATACTTTTTTCCGATACAACCGGAAATTATTCCACAAACTTTGGAAAAATTTCCAAGCAAAACGGATTTTTAACCTACAGTAGTAGGAAATATTTCCGAATGGAATGGGAAAAATACATTTTCCACAAAAAACCGGAATTTATTCCTTATACTTCGGGAAAATTTCCAATCAAATGGGATTTTTATCCTATGGTAGTAGGAAATATTTCCGAATGGAGTCGGAATAATACTTTTCTCACATAAAACCGGAAATTATTCCACAAACTTCGGAAAAATTTCTAAACAAAACGGATTTTTAACCTATAGTAAAAGAAAATATTTCCGAATGCAGTCGGAAAAATACATTTTCCACAAAAAACCGGAAATTATTCCTCAAACTTCGGAAAAATTTCCAAACAAAACGGGTTTTTAACCTATAGTAAAAGGAAATATTTCCGAATGCAGTCGGAAAAATACATTTTCCACAAAAAACCGGAAATTATTCCTCAAACTTCGGAAAAATTTCCAAACAAAACGGATTTTTAACCTATAGTAAAAGGAAATATTTCCGAATGCAGTCGGAAAAATACATTTTCCACAAAAAACCGGAAATTATTTCTCAAACTTCAGAAAAATTTCCAAACTAAACGGATTTTTAACTTGTGCATATTATATTGCTCAATATAAGAAAATTTTATTTTGTACTCCTACTAAAAGAAACTCCTAGGTTTATTTTTTTAAAAATAAAAATCACTTAATTAGTTTCTCATAATTATTTTATTTATTATAATTTTGAAAAATTTATTTATGTGAAGAACAAATGTTATTTTGTACTCCTACTAAAAGGAACTCCTAGTTTCATTTTTTAAAAAATACAAATGACTTAATTAGTTTCTTCTAATTATTTTATTTATTATAATTATGAAAAATTTATTTATGTGAAGAACAAAAATTTTACTAAAAGATTGTTGATACAGAACTAATAGATCTAACATGTTTTTGTTATAAAAATGTTGTTTTACATATTTATTACTATTATATTTTAATATTTAATTCTTCTGTTTAATTTATAAAAAAAAATTGTTTTGGGCAATGTTTGCATTTTAAAAATATTACTTTTATTAATATAAATAAATGAAATTGTTAAAAACGTTAATCAATTTATTTGTATTCATTTTATTGAAGTTAATCAATTTGTTTGTATTCATTTTATTGATAATCTGTATCCGAGCCTGTATTCTTTTATCATTTTTAAATATCGATTAATTATTGTTCTCAATTATTTTTCCTAATACATATAATTTAATTTTAAACTATTTTGTTTGAACCAGTTAATATTGTTCAGAATATTTACTTATTTAATTTATTGGTAATTTAGTAACGATAAATAATTTTTTTACCAAATAAATTTAATCTTATGTTAATTTCAATCAGAAAAAAAGTAAATATTGTTAGTAATGATTGTAATAAAATTTAAAATTTTAATATTAGAAATGTTTTCTATCTTTGAATGTTTCTTAATAATATAAACAGATATACAGATTATACAAAAAATGAAAATTTCTCCGAATATAAATTATCTTATTTCAAATAAATATTTTTAAATTTTATTTGGATAAGATTCTTAAAAATCTTCTCCTAAAAAATGTCTTAATCTTTAATTTAAAATAATGGATTCACAAAAAATTTGTCTAAAGGTATTTATTGCCATTCTCCTTTTGGTGAAAATATGTGTGAGTGTCACATGCCAGTAATGCTAACTAAACCATAGGACCAAAATTTATGAGAGTCTATTGTTGACGGGCGATGCCATTGCGGGGGTTCATCTGCACGTGGCGACCAAACGAAACTTGAGATCACCAAGTTCTTTGAAAAGAGAATTTCATAGCCAAGATGGCTCAATGGTTAGGTGCTGGTATCGTAATATGCGTATTTGCGTTTAGCGTTAGGGTTAGTGCGTTCGAATCTCAGTGTCGCTAGGATTTTTCAAAAATTTCGTATGTATGCGTTTAGTTGCGTTTAAGGTATAAATAAAATGTTAATTAATAATCAAATCTAATTTCAGCACAACACAACAATTGAATTAAATAAGTATGTAAAAACAAACCCAAATCCCATACTGTAAAATATAAATTTCCTTAATGTTTTAAATCTGTTGATTTAATTTTTATTATTGAATAATCAATGGGATTTTTTTTATCAGGATAAATATCCGACGTATTCGGAAAAATGTCCAACTTCATATGCGGAAAAATTTCCGATAATTTCGGAAAAAATTCCTCTTCATCAGTAGGAAAAGTTGGAAATAAAACCAATTTTTTTTTCGGAAAAATTTCCACCGTCTGGGGTTCCGTGCTGTCCGAATTTTTTCGGAAAAATTTCCGAAAAATTTTTTACAGTGTATAAACGTCCTTAAAGGGTTAAAATATTTTTAGGAAGGTCTGCCTGATTCAAGTTTATTTGAATTTTGCCTTAAAATTAATTTTTTAGTATTTCTAAATATCAGAAAGTTTGTTAAAAAATTAACTTTAAGGAAAAATTCAAATAAACTTGGATCAAGCAGACCTTTCTAATGATATTTTAAGTAATTCTACAAAGTTTGGTGACAAAATATTTAGTATTTTAGCAGAAAGTTCACGGACAAATTTTCCCTATACCAGTGACGTCATAGTCCATCACATGCCCACATTCATTTAATGAATTTTTGTGCCAACTGAAAAGACGCCATTTTGCAGAAATATATTTCAGTGCCTCTACTTTTAAAGGGAACAAATGCAGCTCATTTTATTGCTTTTAAATAACTGCGTGGATATGGATATTTCAATACAATTCATTTCAAACATTGATCATTAAAAAGAGAAGATGCAATTGGTTTTTGTAAGCTCAATACTAAATTTTAATGCATTTCAATAATATCCTTCTGCATTTAATGAATTTTTTTTTTATACTAGGCACAATTAGGAATTTATTAAAAATATTAAAATTTATTTAATTTGGCATTAAACTTAGAATCTCTTAAATACTTAATAATGCAAGACTTGTTTCTGGGATTGACTCCCTGATGAAAATTACAGATTGATGTTCAATCAGCTTTGATAAGTATTCTTCCATTCTTCAGAAATTTGCTTCCGAAAAAATCAGTTTCTATCCGAATCTGAAAATGAATATAACTAAAAAAAATGCTTTCAGAATCATTCCGAATTAATTCGCTCCATTCTGAAGCGAAATTTTAATCCATTGAATCCTGTTACGTCATTTCAAATTAATACAATTCAATCCTTTTTTTTTATTGCAGTGAAAGATAAGCTTAAATACACCTAATTAATTTATTATACATTTATTATAAAAAACAAAAAAATTTTGAATGCTTGAAAATTATTGTGTAAGACTGCACGAAAAATAATAATTTTTCAAATTTTACAAAACTTTTTTTTACTCTTGGAAAAAGCCATTTACAAAACTCAGTTATTTAAAAGTATTATGTAGAACGGTTTTGTAAAATGTTTTAAACTTTCAGCACAAGTTGCGGAATTCTTTACCGGTAACTTTAAATAATTTTTCACTTTATTCTGAAATTTCAGGATATTTTACAAATCTGTTCTCCACATCACCCAAAAATGAGTTTTGTAAATGGCTTTATCCAAGAGTACAAAAAAGTTTTGTGAAATTCAAGAAATTTTTTTATAGATAATAGGACTCATGCAACATTACTTCCAGATACATGTGAATTCACTCAACAACCATCAGGTCCAAACGATTATTATTGGCATGACCACATTTTTCAACGACAGTGCGAATGCCTGGAAAACAGAAAGCACAAATCAACATAACAAAACAAAATTAATAATTCCCTAAAGCAAAGTGAAAGACTACAAACAATTAATAGAAAATAACAATAACATATGAGGAACAAATGACCAAAACTAGTTATCATGTCATCTGACAATTTCCGGTTAGTAAACTTTAACAACAGAGGGTTGTCTATACAGACGGATGGACAGACGGACAAACGGACCACGTCAATAAGTGTGTTTACAGAAACAGTTTAGCGCCATTCGTAAAGTTGAAAACTTAATAAAAAGAGTATGAAATTCGTGCCCCTGGATTTTGAACGTTGCTGCAGGGGGTAGAGTTTTTTTTTCAAGTGGTAGCGCAGTACTTAAAAAGGGGGTAGTAAGCATTTACACGGCACCCAGCTGTGCCTCCTAAACTTGGGACATGGTGTATTACGAACGATGGCTTACCACGGGGGTGGTTTGACGCGTGCTACCCTTCGACGTCCATCCACCACCTGTTCTTTACTCGATTCATAGGGTGTGTCCTTCAATTATCAAACACTACCACAAACATCACGATAGTCGGATAAGATTTATCTATAATAATATAGCCATCCTCAGAACCATAAGATTTGTTATCATTATTTAGTCTGAATTAATTGATTAGGTGAAGAGTGTGTGAAAATCGGGTATTTTTGTAAGTAGTAAAACAAGTAGCAACATAAAAATTGAGCCATTCCCTCAAAGAACCACCTAAGTCGATTTAGATTTTGAGCAAAAAAAGTTAAATAAAATTATTCTAACTGTTTTAAAAACATTTATTAATAATAAGTTGGATGGCGATTTAAGCTCATAAATATCGAAATTTGCACACTGGGATTTTTGAAAATACCTAACCAAATTTTTTTAAGCACCATTTTTCACAAAAAAATCGTTTTTTGCCAAAAATTTTTCCATGCTTAAAATTCAACTTAACAAATAAAAAAATTATATTTCTGGTTTCAAAATGAATCGATTGGTCTATATAAAGTCTATAATTGACAAAAACTTCACATGATAATTCATGACTTTTTCATTTTTTTGACATTTAAAATTTCTTTTCTTTTTATGCCTTCTCCAATTTTTATCTCATAATATATATCATAGGTCCTTTGGAGGAAATATTCTATATGAAAAAATGGATCAATTTAAATATATTATAAAATCTAAATTTTATCCCAAATTTGAACAAATAATGGAGATTCTTAATTTTTAATGAAATTTTCATTTTGATTTCTTTAATATGTAGACGGTATAACTTCTTCAATTGTCATTTTCAAGTAATGACTCCTATGTATAAAAAATGTTTTACCATGAAAAAAGAATTGATAGATATTTATATATAGTATATATTTTCTATAAATTAATATAATTAATATAAATACTTCCTGTATAAAGAAATTTAAATTTAATTCCTAGTTTTATTTCTTCACTTATTCTTCTATGAAGATCCTATTATGATTTTTTATGCTAAAAACACATCTCAGTGAATAAAAAAATTATGTTCCTTGTCTCAAAATGAATTAATTGACCTAAATAAAGGATACAATAGACTAAAAAATCACATAATCATTCATCATGATTTTTTATCTTTTTGACATTAAAAAATTTTTTTTTCCTACAACTCAAATATTTTTAATTTTATAAATATACCTAGGTCATTTTAAAAAAATTTTATAAATTGCAAAACTCACTTATTTATATCAATTAGTGTATACCTTTTAAACTTTTACATTAAATTTATACAATTAATTATGATTCTTTATTTTTTAAAACATTTATTATCAGAAAAATGATGAATATAATTAGGATTTTTTTTAACGAAATTGAAATTTATTAAATATTTTCACGACTAAGCTTCCTCTTTGAGGAATAGCTAAAATTTTGCTGACTAACTAAGATTGTTAAAACAAATTAAAAATTGTTTGTTAGTAGCGAGAGCTATTTCAAAATACTTTAGATTGTTAAAGTTCGTTACTTAAATATTGTTTTTTATAAAAAATGTCTAAAAGTGTAATTAAATAATATTTTATAGCCAGAAAGTTTATAATTACAAAGGTACGAATACTTATGGGAGCCACTGTATATATAAATTATTTTGTTGTATAAAGTTTGTGTTATCAAAGACGATTGAAATCACTTCCGCAAAAATTTGAATTTTTGAAAAAATCACCCAAGTCGACTTACGTGGTTCTTTGAGTGAACGGCTCATAATAACGATTTTAAAACATTGTTGAATTTTCCATTCTCATTCCTTTTGATAACAGCTTTTGTAGCCACGTATAGCGTCAAATTTTACACATAATATTTCATTGCTTAAAATAGAATACCGAGCAAAACAGATTATGGAAAACAAAGTAATCTTGTCATAAATAATTTTTTGATTTAATTATTGGCTAATGATGGCATAGGTGAAATGCGCTATGAAAGCACATTAAAACAGTCATTCTGCAAAATTATTCGCTCTGACAATAATGATCTGTGTCTCGATTGAATTGCATCATCGTAATTTCGGGAATTATAATTGAAGTTTTGTGTACTTGCGCTTCCGGAACCGGAACCATAGCGTGAACGTTCAAATTTTCAGCGAATGCAATGTTAATCGTATTACCGTCTATCGTCGATAAATCAGACAATTAGCGACTGTAAGCGGATCGTAAATCGGAATTATCACGTCAACTGCGTTTCCACGAACATGTTTACCATTGAACATATTGTGGTGGCCTAACGATTACTCTAAAAAGTATTCATCAAGTGCTACCTTTTCTACAAAATTATTTACTGATGCTTGTGATTCATGTTTAAAAAAAAAGAAAAGCGAAAAAGTTAGAAATATAGGTTATACGTTATAGAATAATAATGTATGGTTTAGAAATAAGTTGGAATAAGTTAGAGATATTTAAATTAATATTTCGTCTTCTGTTTTATAATCATGATCACGAAAAGATTGAAAGAAGCTGTGTCAATTAAAAATGAAGAAAGATATTTTAAATCTTTTTGTCAGTGAGAGGACTTGTTGAAAATTATCTTTCTTCTCACACTCGCTCTCTTGAAGAGTCTGAGCTTTCCCACACGCACACTTTGGGTACTTAAAAAGCAATTACCGCAGAGGAAGGGGAAATTAATCACGATGCGCTACTCGACGATGTAAACTACCTTTCGATGGTTCTCCTATAAGGGTTCTGACGTTATATGAACCAATGAATCCCCCGAGGCAATCGTCTACGTACGCTGCAAGAATTTTCCACAATTCTCACACTCCCTGTGTCCTTGTTGCTATATTTGTTCAGACGGAAAAAGTGCTTCGCAGAAAATCAAATTTAAATTTGATCTAAAAAAATATTTAGTATTTTGCCAAAAATTTCCTCTGGTCTTTAAATGCATCAAATACCGAGAAATGAATCATTGAATTGTTATTATTGATTCCGATCAACAAATAGAACGCGATTCAATTTGGACTCAGATAATAGATGATGATATAATTTAACAATGAATGAGGAACAAGAATAGGAATTACTACTATTAGCGTGAATTGAAACCTTACAGGCGGTTGTTCATGAATAAATGAAAATTATATAAATAAAATTGACTTTTAAGTGCCAGTTTCAAGTAACATATTAGACAGGTTATTAAATTCAAAAGGCACTTTTAGATCTCACAAACAGCTTTTGAATGGTTTTAGCGAACCGATGAGTATTAATTCCCCGGGGCGTTTTTGGACCTTTCCAATCATGCATTGGGTCGTACGTCTTTCGTATTTGAGATTCGAGGGGTGGATTGTGAAGCAGAGTATGACACGCTCTACCTTGAACTGATTTTCGTATGGTATACGCGTGTACTAAAAGTACAGCATCGAAGTAGGAGCACGCTAGAGCAGGGGAAAAAACGGGTACGAAAACTAGGAATGTTTTGACAGGGCGCCTACACGTGGCGAATAGCTGTTTGTAAAACATTGCAGGCGCCTTTGTTATACCGTTATTAACCGACTTGCAGCACGTGACCTCTACGATTGTTCGCATTGTTGCGGCTTGAGGACCAGAGCGTGATATACTCTTGTCGCCGATTTCCATACTCGCCTCTACTAATTTAATTGAAATTAAGTACTTTCTAAATTTAGTTCAATCAAAACAACGCTTAAAATGATAATCAGTAGAGTACACTCATAAGGAGAACGGAATAAGGGTATTTTGAGCATAATATGAGAGTTTTCAAAACAAAACAACATTACTGTATTATTGCTGCAACATTACTGTATCACGCTCATTAAGCTGGTCAGAAGATGAAGGACCAAGGTCCTCGCTTCACAACAAGTTTTGTTTTAATGACGAGAAAAATTCTTTTGATCACAAAAGAGTCGTTACGCCACATCAGGACTGTCCTTAGAACTGGGCAACTGGAGTTAAAATGTTCTCATATGACAACAAGGTGTTATCCCAAGGGACGTCTCAGATAAACGACTTCTCATAATATCACAAAACAATTTCACCCTCGACGTTCTCATCGACCTGGTGCAGGGTTGTTACGGATCTGGAAAACCTGGGAAGTCTAGAATTGGAATGGGATTTTTTTTAGTCAGAAAAAACCGCGGGGCATGATTATCGCCCAAATTTCAATTTCTATAATCTTCATACGTTGAAATATTTAATATTGACTTGCTATTTGACGTAAATTTTATCATTCGAATTATAATTTGATATTATTTTTATTTACTCGAACTATAATTGAAACTAACTTCTAATTAATATAATTGGTTTTTGCCATAATTTTTATTTAGCCAAAAAATTATTTATCCTAAATTTTTCCCCTAATGGTCATTTATCAGAAATTGTTCCGAAAAGTTACATAAACTTAAATTTTTGTGATATTTCTGTATTTCAAGCAATTATGTAACCTAAAATTTATATAAAATAAGTACTGCTGGACATAATGTTCATGTCATACAAAATTTATTTGATAAAGGGGAAAGTGGGGCAAAACCGCTAAGCGGGGCAAAGACGTTTTTCAAAATATCTCCCTTATTTCTAGACCGTTTCAACTTATGTTTAAAGTTTATCATAATTGTAACTGGAGCCATTGTTTTATAAAACAAAATCTTGAAAATATAAAATGCCTTAGCAAATATACCAAAAAAATCGTTTTTACAAGTATGAGATGAAAATTTTATTGATCAAAACTAGTAAATTTTGAATCTAAATGTGAATTTTAAAAATTTTAAATGTCACGTTCTAATAGAGTAATCATTTATCTACACAATCTCTGTGGAATCCAGGTTTTATTTTCAATCTAAATATATAAAATTTTAAATTAAAAAAAGGTTTGTCGTTTGGGGCAAAGACGCTTGGAAAATATTTCATAAAAAACAATTGAATATTAAAAACTGCATTAGCATGTAATTTTAAATGATGCAAACTTCATGCTAATCAACTGTCAACCTGCATTTTTTTCATCAAAACAAATAAGTATTTTTGTCTGTTAAATTTATTGTTATTATAATTATTATTTAATCATTAAATTATTTATTAGCGTTTACTACTAATTTGAAAAAAAAATTATGAATTTTGAGTATTAAATACGCATTATTATTTAATCATATTTTCGCATGGTTATTTAAAAAACATTCTATTTTTGAAAAGTCGATAAAGTAGATTTTGAAACAAAATAAAAAACAATTAAATTGAAAATATGAGGTTAAAAATACAAGTCGTCATTATTTTCAATAAAATCGATTAAATCTCTTTAAAAATCTGTAAAATATTTATGTTTTATAATTATTGCACCAATAAATGTTATTTAGAGTATATTTTAGATCATTTCCCTGACAAAAGTATCGGATTGAATTTCATTCTGTTTGAATAAGTTTTAATCAGTATTTTTCCGAGGCAATCCGAAATTTGTTTCCGAGCCAATCAGTTTTTATCCGAATCTAAAAATGGATATAACATGATAAAAAATTCTTTCCGAATCATTCCGACTTAATCCGTTTCATTCCGAAGCTAAATTTTAATCCGTATAAATTTTGTTATTTCATTTCGAATCAATCCGTTTCAATTCTAATCGGGTTTATTCGGGTTTGAAACAGATTGGTTCGGATTGAAATAAAAGGATTCAAACAGATTAAAATTTAGCTTCGGATTGAAACAGATTAGTTCGGAATGATTCGGAATAACGTTTCGTCAAGATACATCTATTTTTGGATTCGGATAAAAACTGATTGGCTCGGAAACAAATTTCGGAATGCCTCGGAAAAATACTGATTGAAGCTCAATCCGATACTATCGTCAGGGTTATTATATTAGCAATAATAATATTAGCAAAAACGTCTTTGCCCCAAAAGTTGGGGCAAAGCCGCTAATTTGAATCTTTTTAAATTCAATTAAATAATGTAATTATGATTATGATAAATGTAATAACGACTACTAAAATCTGTTACTGGTTAGTTTTAGTCGTGTAACAAACAAAAATGACTCCAATTGAATGTATAGTTAAAAATTTGTGCATCAGTAAATTAAAACCTAACGGTTTTGCCCCACCTTCCCTAAATTGTATTTATCTTATTATTATTTAACATAACATCAGTCTTTCAAATGACAATCTGTCACAGGATCTGATAATTTTTTTCATCTTTTAGTAAATTACCAATCTTTTAACAAAGAAAGAAGAGAATTTATAAGTGATAGCTCTGATGTTATGATAATTAAGGATTCCTATCTGAGCAGTCTTGATAAGCTAAATTTAAAAAATACAAAAAAAGGTTGCGAAATTTATTTTTTGTATATTTGTCCCCAGGCGGAAAATGATAATATAGAAAAAATTACACAGCCCCACAAAATAAATAAAGTTCCCTGATTTGGGTATGACACCCATATTTTCCTACGTATTTTGATGCGCTGAATCTGAATCCGACATCAGAATCGGTCTAAGAATCTAAGTTTTGACTTAACCTTTAAGTAAAAATATGGCACTTGTTTTTAAAATTGTCCTGAAATTTTCCCAAAATTTGTTGTGGAAAACCTGTAAAAGTCATGGACTTTTTAATCCAGACTTTTATATCAACCATGTAATTATTGTCATGAATATTTAAATTTTCTATACAAGTTTCAATTTATTTTTGTCATTTTTCAATTATTTTCTTTAAACTTAAATTACTTTTGTCATTATTAAATTATTTTGGCTATTTTTTAATTATTTTCTACATATTCTATTATTTTTGCGATTTTAGAATTGTTTTCTACAAATATCAATTATTTTATTCAATTTTTTTATTGTTATAAATTTTTTAATTTTTTACACTAGTTTTAAATTATTTTCTTCAAATTTCAATCATTTTCGACATTCTTTTTATTATTGTCATGAATTTATTAATTTTTTATACCGTTTTCAATTATTTTCTACAACTTTCAATTATTTTCCTCAAACTTTGAATATTTTTTTCAATTTTTCAATAATCGTATTTAAATTATTAATTTTTACTCTATCTTTCAATTATTTATTATTCATTATTTTAGTTTCTTCACATTTTAATTATTTCGTTAATATCTCAATTATCGTACTCAAAATGATTTTTTTTTACAACAGTCACAAATAATCTTTTCAAATTTTAATTTTTTTTTTCATTCTTCAATTATTTTCTTCAAATTTTAATTAATTCGTTTCAATTTGTTAATTTTTATCTTTATTTTTAGATTTTTAATCAATTTTTGCTTCCTCATAGATGAAGCTTTGTGACCGTTAAGATTTTCGAATTACCAAAAATAGTCTAAATTGACTCATTTTCATCTAAAAAGCGTAAATTTTCATTCTTAAGATAGCTCGAGAACGCTTCAACGGATTTCAATAAAATTTGGATGACTTATTAAGTTCCTGAATATCTAAATTTGGACACAGGGATTTTTGAAAATATCCTAACAAATTTTTTTTTAGCACCTTTTTTCAACGAAAAAAATCGTTTTTTACCAAATATTTTTCCAAGCTAAAAATACAAGTTAATCGATATAAAAATCGTACTCCTTATCTTAAAACAATTCGATTGACAGATATATAACTTTGAAAATTGAGTAAAAATTCGTAAAATAATTTATGTTTTTTCAATTTTTTGCATTTAAAATTCTTTTGTTTAATAAAATCTCCAATTAACTTTTATATTATAATTTTATTGCTTCCTCTATGAGGAAGCAAATTATTTTGCTTAATTGGAAGCGAAATGTCAATGTTATGGACATAATTTTCACCTAGTTTTTTACTGTCATGAATTTTATAATTTTTTATACCAGTTTTAAATTATTTTCTTCAAATTTCAAACATTTTTTTTATTATTTCCATGAATTTATTAATTTTTTACACCTTTTTCAATTATTTTCTATAAATTCCAATTACTTTCTTCAAAATTTAATTACTTTCTTCATATTTAAATTATTTTTTACATTTCTGAATTATTCTCTTCAAATTTAAATTATTTTCTCTAAACTAATTAATTTCTTTAACTTTGAATTATGTTTCTCAAACTTTTAGTATATTTCTTAATTTTTCAATTATTGTCTATAAATGTTTAATTCTTACACCAGCTTTCATTTATTTATGTCATTATTCAATTAGTTAATTGAACTAACTAAAATTAATAATTAATTTGCGATTATCAAAGAATTTTCAGATTTATACGAAAACAATGAATTTTTTTTTTAAATTGTCCTGGAATTTTATCAAAATTCGTTCTGGAAAACGTAGGAAAGTCATGGATTTTTTTTTTTTTTTTGAAACGTCTTTTTAAATGTTAAAAAGACGAGAATAGTGAATTACGGAAAAAAATGTTTTTAAGTAAAACATCATATCTTGGTTAAAAATGATTGTAGAACAATTTTTAAAAAAGCATTTTAAAGGTGATAATTCAATCTTTTAATTGGCCCTAGACATGTATTAATATTAAGTCGGGTTCAGTTTCTAACGAACAAAAAGTGCCATTTTATTGCCTTTTCGGTATTTTTGAGGTTAGGTCCAAACTCAAATCCTCTATACCAATAATTATGATGATAAATTTGAATTCAGCGCATAAAAATACATATGAAAATATAGGTCTTATATCCAGATCAGGGGACATTATTTTGTTGTGAGTCTGTGTTACCTGAGATTGTATTTACGCCGCGCCCAAGTTTGCATTTAAGTTTTTATCCAAGTAGCGTTTTCCGGTCCCAACCGAAACACAGAGTTTCCATTTTTGTTGCTCTGAGTTTCAAATTCTCAATACATAAAATGATTGCAACATATTTTCACGTTTACTACTCAGAATCTAAATATTTATTTTTTTGAAGCTGTCGC
Organism: Ganaspis brasiliensis; assembly: GCA_037103525.1. Taxonomy (NCBI): domain Eukaryota; kingdom Metazoa; phylum Arthropoda; class Insecta; order Hymenoptera; family Figitidae; genus Ganaspis; species Ganaspis brasiliensis. The sequence goes on along the minus strand of JAZKLR010000050.1, from coordinate 1,853,900 downwards.
CTCTTGAGGCACTCCGGCTCTGGTGGTCCACTGTTCACAATTCTGCAAGAAAAGAAACTCTTGTAACGATTTAATTAATTCAATAAATAGAATTCTCAACCTCAATTATCTTATGTAATAATATTAAGATAAAAATATATAAGATTAAAGTATTAAAAGCTTCTATAGGATTATGAACACTATAAGAGTAAATTAGCAGAGTGCTCAAGTAAATCTCATAATCCATTTAAGCTCGGGAACCCACGTGGTTATAGGCTTGTGGTCAAGATGACCGAAAAATCAGGTCACATAGAGGATAGAGCTATAAAATAACTACCCCCGCTATTACATTATTAGCCCTTCTCGGATTTAAGAAATTATAAGAACGACTACAGGACTTCAGCAGATTTTTAAAGTTAACGCAAGAAAATGATATTAATAATAAAAAGCTCAAATTTTACTAAATGTAAAAAATAATTTGAGTTTGAATTTTACGAGTATAAAATACTTTTCTAAAATTGTATTGACCGGCACATCAACATTTGCCTATAAAATATGTAGAAGCTTCCTATACGTTTCAACCATCACGAAAGCGCCTTTTGACATTAACTGTCATGTGAAAATATAATTGAGGCCAGCAGTTATATTAATCTAATTTTATTTCTATTGCTTGGTATATTAATATTGCTCTTCTAAGGTTCCAGAAAAATATAAATAAAAAAACAGGTAAATTAGTAAAACTATTTTCAATATTAAGTATATAATAAAAAAAAATTCAGAGCAATCAAATGATGTCATGGGTATAGAACAAATGTTAAATTCTCGATTTGATAGAGGGTTAATTGCGAAAAATCAAAATGAGGGGTATCAAGGGTCAGAAAATGTAACATATGTTGGCCTCGGGTTAAATAATCAGACCTGTGTCTCGTCAAGATCTAGGTATATCTAATATGAGTGACGAGCTTTCGTGCAACACGTTAGGTTGTATAAACTTGCGTCACACGATATCCGCCATATGCTTTGCTTTGCAAGCGGCGTCAATCCGTAGTTCGTTTGCTCTCGCTCTTTAATTATTCGTGGACCTGCCTAATTGCAAATTTCACATGCTGTGCATTTTCCACCGCTCTCTTTCATTTGTGTCTTCATTTGATCAAAAAAGAGCTAAAAAAAGCTAAAAACAACACTATATCCTCTCAAAATTATTTTTAATTAATTTTAATATACAAATACGTATTTATTGGAATAAACAATTGTTAATAGAAGAGAATGATTCAATCATTAATTTGAAATTATTGAAATATTCGAATTTTATGAAAAGTTTTAAATTGTTGCTTCAATTGTTGTGATTTAAAGACTATTCAATTTTGAGGCAGCAGAAATTGGAAGAATTCAAATTTGAGGGAATTTAAATTTGGGAGCAGATAATTTGACAATAGATAAATTTAGAAAGAGACAAATTTAATTTTGAAGCGAACAAACTTGGAGGTAGAACTGAGAGAAAAGATTTCTTTTACGAATGAAAACATGCTTGAGCTATATAAAAAGAGCTAAGGTCCCTTCTCTGGTGGAGCGTCACATAGGTTCAGATTAAAAATAATTATCCATGATTCAAGAATTGCAGAGCTGCCAGTGACTCACTTTTACTCACTTTTTTTTAAAATCGCCTACTACATCAATTTTTTAATTACAGTCTACAAATATTTAATTTCTACACCTCTTTTCAATTATTTTTATCAACATTAAAGTATTTTTGTCAATTTTCAAGTAATTTTGCGATTTTGAATTAAATTTATTCAAATATCAATTATTTTCTTCAGTCTTTAAATTATTGTCCTGAATATTTAAATTTATTACACAAGTTTTCATTTATTTTTGTCATTTTTCAATTATTTTCTTAAAATTTTAATTATGTTCTTCAATCTACAAATTATTATCAGAAATATTAAAATTTTTGCCATACAAAAGTTCCAATTTACTTTTATTATTTATGAATTATTTTCTTCAAATTTTTATTACTTTTGTCATTATTCAAGTATTTTTGACATTTTCTAATTATATTCTTCATATTTCTGTTATTTTTGCCATTTTAAATTTATTTTCTACAAATTTCAATTATTGCTTCCTCATAGAGGAAGCTTTGTAATCGTTAAGATTTTCAATTCTCCAAAAATAGTCTTAATCGACTGAATTTCATCTAAAAAGCGTAAATTTTAATTTCTAAGCAAATGTCCAGATGTGTGTATAGCGTTTTTTGTCGCCAGGATATCTCGAGAAGGCTTAAACGGATTTCAATAAAATTTGGATGACTTATTAAGCTCATATATATTTATTTATTTATTTATTTATTAAAATATAAAGTTTGTAGGGCTACAATCAACTTCCAAATCATTGATAGATATACCATTATTTCTTTTTTTTGCTAAGTTTACACCTAAGAATTTACACTCCATTTACTCACTTAAATACCCAAATTCTCAAAGATAATATAATATAAAACCATATCACACACGTGTAATCTCATATACACTTATATACAGCAATACAAAATAAATTCGAATACACGTATCAAATAAAATTCATTAGAAATAAAGGATCAGATACTTTAATGAAACGCAATTACCAATATGTAAATTCCAATACTGAGCTCGCAGAGTTAAATATGAATTTAAATATAAGATTTTTAAAGCTCAGCAGTGAGTTTACGTTCCTAATCTTTTCTGGCACTTTGTTCTATAATCTAGCACCTCTAATAGCAAACGATCGTTGAAGCTTACAAGTGCGATGAGTCGGTATTTTTAAGACAGAATTATTTTCACGTAGTAGGGGAGAGCGGGGCAATCCGAACCGGCGGGTAATTCGGCTCATTAGCGATTTCACGCCTTAATTAGAATCTAGGAGGGAAAGGTCGCTATAGAATATAGGTCTCAACATTTTAGTTAGGTAAACGAAATTTAGTGTAATTCTATTGATTCAGCCTCGTGTCAGGTAGAGTATTATGTTTTTATGCGTCGCGCGTACACTTTTTACTTACAAACTTTTACGTTTTTAGTACATTAATTTACGAGCCTAATTTTTTTGGGTAAGTTTTTTTATGCTCTCAGGTGTGCTCTTTCGATACATCTATGCTATTTTATTTATATGTATCAAATGTAACTTGTATTTGTTTTAAAGTGCCAAAAGTCAGGGTGGGGTAAATGGGCTCACGCGACGGTTAATCATCTTATCCAAAAATACTTTGTCTTGATCCGCCCCTGCTTAATTATGATAAGAATATGACTACTTTTAATAATTACCAATAATGAGTGTACTAACTTTTTTATTTTTTATAAAAAAATAAAAAAAAGTAAGGTCTAATGAATTTTCTTTAATTTTAGGGGCCCCAGTCCCCCCCCCCAAAATTTTGACCTTGATCCATCACTGCATAATTATAATAAGAATATAGGTACTTTTCATATTTACAAAATAAAGGTTATTGAACTTTTTTATTTTTCGTAAAAAATAAAAGTCGCCGAATTGCCCCACAGGGTGAGCCGATTTACCTGCCAAATTTGCAGTTTGAGAATTTGGTATATCTGCATTCAAAATTATCTAGAGCTAAAACTATAAAAGATAAATCAAAAAGTCCTTGCAAATTTGAAAGTGCAAATGATAGGCTACTAAATGAAATATCCATGTTTGGATTTAAAAAATAATTTCCTAACTTTTTTCCTGTCTGACCAAAAGTGAGCCGAATAGCCCCGGTCTCCCCCACACGTGTGGATGTCCCATTGGAGTATTTAAATTTAAAGAACCTGAATAGATAATCCGGAACTTCGCTCTAAATGGAGTAATATGTTCATATTTAGTATGAATATTTAATATTTATATCTAAATTTGGACAGAGGGATTTTTGAAAAAACCTAATCAAATTTTTTTGAGCACCTTTTTTAATCGAAAAAAATCGTTTTTTGACCAAATTCTTTTCCATACTAAAAATACAACTTAGGGAAAACAGAAATCATATTCTTTATCGCAAAATGAATCGATTGACTTATAGAACTTTTATATTTGATCAAAAATTTGTAAAATAATTAATGTTTTTTAATTTTTTTCCATTTAAAAATCTTTTTTTTAAATTACTTTTCCAATAACCTTTAATATTATTAATTTATTGCTTCCTCTATGAAAAAGAAAATTAGTTTGCCTATACTTCAAAGCGAAATGTCCATGAAAAGGACATAATTTTTATTAAGTTTTTTACTATCATGAATTTTATAATTTTTTATACCAGTTTTAAATTATTTTCTTCAAATTTCAAACATTTTTACTTTATTCTTTTTATTGTTGTCACTAATTTATTAATTTTTTACACCTTTTTCAATTAATTTCTATAAATTTCAATTACTTTCTTTTAAAATTTAATTACGTTCTTGATATTTAAATTATTTTTTAAATTTTTGAATTATTCTCTTCAAATATAAATTATTTTTTTAAAACTTCAATTAATTTCTTCAACTTAAAATTATTTTTCTCAAACTTCTAATATTTTTTTCAATTTTTTTATTATTGTCTATACATTTTTAATTTTTACACCAGCTTTCAATTGTTTATGTCATTATTCAATTATTTTCTTAACATTTCAATTGTTTCGTCAATTTTTCAAGTATTGTCTTCAAATTTTTAATTTTTTGCACCATTTATAAATTATTTTTGTCATTTCTCAATTATTTTTTTTACAATTACAATTATTTTTGTCATTAATCCAATATTTTTAACATTTTCGAATTATTTTCTTTAAAAGTCACATTCTTTAATCTTTTTATTGTTGTTATGAATTTATGAACTTTTACACCAGTTTTCAATTATTTATGTCATTATTCAATTAGTTTCTTCACATTTCAAATATATTGTTAATTGTTCAATTATTTTATACAATTTTTCAATTAATGTATTAAATTTTTTATTTTCTACACCATTTTTTAATTATTTTCGTCATTTTCCAAATTTTTTCCACATTTATAAATTTTGTTTGATATTTTTTAATTATGTTCTTCAAAGTTTCAATTATTTTCTTCAAGCTTCTATTATTTTTTTCAATTTTTCAACTATTGTCTAATAAGTTTAATTTTTATAACAACTTTCAATTATTTATGTCATTATTGAATTAGTTTCTTTACATTTTAATTATTTTGTCAATATCTCAATTATTGTACTCAAATTTTTAATTTTCTCCACCAGCCTCAAATTATTTTTTTAAAGTTTTAATTATTTTTGTCATTCTTCAATTATTTTCTTGTAATTATTTCTAACATTTTTGAAACTTTTCAATATTTTTTTTAAATTTCAATTGTTTTGTTTCGATTTTTTATATTTTGTCTTAACTTTTTAATTTTTAATTAATTTTGCTTCCTCATAGAGAAGGCTTTTTAGCTTTGTGATCGTTAAAATTTTCGATTTTCCAAAAATAGTCTAAATCGACTCATTTTCATCTAAAAAGCGTAAATTTTCATTCTTAAGCAAATGTCCAGATGTTTGTGTGTGTGTCTGTGAGTCTGCACGTGTGTGTGTGTAGCGTTTTTTGTCGACAGGATATCTCGAGAACGCTTCAGTAGATTTCAATAAAATTTGGATGACTTATTAAGCACATGGATATCTAAGTTTGGACACAGGGATTTTTGAAAATACACAACCAAATTTTTTTGAGCACCTTTTTTTATCGAAAAAAATTGTTTTTTGCCAAAAAAAATTTTCATGCTAAAAATACAACTTAAAGAATACAAAAATTATATTCCTTATTTTAAAACGAATCGATTGACCTATATAACTTTTACATTTGAACAAAAATTCGTAAAATAATTCATATTTTTGGATTTGAAATTTTTTTTAAGAACTTTTACAATTATCTTTTATACTAATAATTTATTGCTTCCTCTATGAGAAAGCCAATTATTCTGCTTATTTGGAAACAAAATGTCCAAAATATAGACATAATTTTCACCTAGTTTTAATTTGTTTTGTTATTTTACAATTTTTTCTTCAAATTTGAATTATTTTCGTAATTTTTCACTTATTTTTATCATTTTAGAATTATCTTCAAATTTGAATGGCTTTCCTGATTAATTATTCCCCTGCTGGCGGGCCCCAAATTAATATCAGTAATAGCAAACTTATTATTGTTTACTCATTTTTTTCACTTAAAAACTCACTATTTATTCACTTTTTTAAATCAAAAACCCACTTTTTTTACTGTTTACAATCTTCAAGTCCGCTTGTAGCCCTGTAATTGGATCAATAATAATTTATTCTTATAATCCAAGAATACTTCAATTCTAAGATTAATCTATACTTGATCCCATGCAAAAGTACATTGAGTGGACAAGAGAACATTCCTCTCACAAGAGATAAATTTAAAAATAAAAAAAATTGAAAGCAAAAAATTAGCAGACAACTACGAAAAGAGATAAATTTAGCAAAACTATGATAATCCAAATTATTAAAAGATTGTGTGAACCTTTTTCTACTTTCATTCGAAAAGATTTCAACCTGCAAATAACTTCCATAAAAATACCTATATCTTTGACTGGAGGTTTATCGGAGAGATTAACGAGGGTCAATCGTCGGCTAATCTTTCGTTTTCCCCGGCGGATGCTTCGATAAAACGATCAACTCATATATTAGTGTGTGAGCAAGTCGATACCTCGATAAGGTTCTAATCGATAATCGTTGGTTGGTTGGTCGGTTGACTGACTGCCAGTAGAAGACTGCTGGGGTGAGAGATGGGTGGTGGTAGACAGTATAGATTGAGCAAACAGTGCATTTACAGTACGGAGCTAGCTAGCTTCTGAATTTTCTCGCCGCCGACCGATCGAGTAATCGATTTCCGATTACTGATTATATCACAAAGAAGACGCTTCAAGTAGCGCTTTTCACTTCTACGACACCTGTTCCACAAACTTTTCAATGAAAATCCAAAAAATAACTTTCTCCAAAAATTCAAGCCCTCATAAAATTCGCTATACAAATTTTTAAAAATTATGAACTTTCAAAGAAGCTGGAAGGTTTAAATGAAGTAAAAAATGAAGATAAGAACGAGAAAAGAACCTGATGTAAACCATGTCACCACTTTGGATTCATATTTTTTCTGGAAAATTTAGATGCTTTAGATATATAAAGAAGAAAATACGAAGTTGTTGATAGATGTATAAAATGAGGGTAAGTTTGAATGTATGAGCTGGTGAGGTATATTGAAGCAGCTCGAAATCGGAGTTCATCGTCGTTCCAATTCGGACCAATATACTTCACTTCATCGGACACGGCCCTCATCGTCCGTGGACGGATCTTTGGGCTTTAGGTCGTAAAAAATTCATTACTCACCCGAGGAATCGATCGTGAGTCCGTGTAATTACGAGCTCTTTTACGTGCCAGGGACGTTGATCTCCAAGCGTCCGAGTAGTAACCGTCCAAGAAGACACAATATTTTCGCTGCAAATGAAGATTCATTTTCCTAAAACAAGAAGAAGTTGAGTTATTAAGTTTGATATTCAATAACATCGGAGAAAATAAATCTTTAGGGGCAAAAATAAAATGCAATCATTATTCAAAATACTGAGAAGTCGACATTTTGACCAAAACTTAATTGACAGAATGTGCAATAGAACGAAATTTATTTATCCGAATATTTAACTACCCGAAACTTTATTGGTCGGAATATTTAACATTCTGAATATGCATTTTCCAGAAATTGTATTTATCAAACTTAATTTTTGTCTGAAGATTTAAAAAACCAAAACTTTATTTGTCAGAATATTCATCTTTCCGAAAATGCATTTGGCAAAAATTGTACTTATCAATTTGTTCTCATACTTAATTTTTCAAAATTTCAGTTTTCAGATTATTTGACTTCCCAAACATGAATGTGTCAGATATTGGTATTCATCAGACATTCAGACTTATACTGTTTGTTTGAATATTTAATTTCTCGTAACTCCATTTCTCAGAATATTTAATATTTCGATTTTGCGTTTTCTAGAAAATTTATCAGGTTTACCATTTTTCCAAGTACTTAACCTCCCAAAATTATATTTCTCAAATTATTTAACCTCTCGAATTTTCATTTGTCAGAATGTTTAAATTCTCGAAAATATATTTCTTAGAAATTGTATTGATCAGATTCACACCATTTGTCCGATCATTTATAAATAACCAGAATATGTGCATTTGTCAGACATACAAAATGTAGAGGTCCTAAAGAAGCTCTCTGATTGGCTGGTCATCTTTCCCGAAATATTACCGGCCAATCAGCGAGCTCTTTTAGGATCTCTACATTCCGTGTGTCTGACAATTCTGGTTTTTTAGTATTCGGGAAGTTTAAAGTCTGACAAATTGAGTTTCGATGAGTTAAATGTTAGGACAAATAATTAATATGATAAATACAATTTCTAAAAAATACAAAATCGAAGAATTAAGTATTCTGAGGAATGAAGTTTCGAAAAATTAAATATTCAAATCAAACAAACGGTAAGTCTGATAAATACAATTTCTGACAAATGCATTTTCGTAAAGTTGAATATTCTGAAAAATAGAGATTTGGTGTTTCAAATAATCGAAAAAAATTTAATCTGATAAATACAATTTCTGCCAAATGCATTTTAGGAAAGGTGAATATTCTGTCAAAAAGAAGTTTGGTTTTTTAAATATTCGGACAGAAAGTAAGTTTGATAAATACAATTTCTGGAAAATGCATATTCAGGAAGTTAAATATTCCGCCAAATAAAGTTTCATTAAGTTAAATATTCTAACAAATGAAGTTTCGGGAATTTAAATATTCGGATAAATAAATTTCGGCCTGTTATACTTCTTGTAAATTGAGTTTTGGTCAAAATGCCGGTTTTCCAAAATTTTGTTATGTTTAAATAATTAAAAAACTTGTAATAATTCAATTTTAATTATAGCTTAATTTTTCATCTCTCGGTTAAGTGAACAGTGATTATTAAATCTGAATAATTGAATATTCACTTATTGAAAGTTTAAATGCACTTATTAGTAGTTAATTGCAGAATGTCTTCAGTAAAAAATGTTATAAGTATGAAAAATTAATAAAAAGAAATTTTCAAAGTATAAGAGGAGTAGTTAAGAGAAAGAAGATTGTATTTTTGAGGTTTGTACTTTTTATGATGAGTTGACAGGATTAGTCACTTGAGTCTCTCTTTTTTGAGATTTAAAATCATGTCACTCTTGGGAGATCCGAGTTTCTGCTTTGAGGATCTACTGGTATAGTGAAATTCCTGACCCTTCGTTTGAACCTCTTATAAAAGAGATTCACGATCCCCGACATTCACCGACTGCCGCGAATTGTGGAATGCATTGCAGAATCGACAATTTGTCCCGCATTATAATAATGGTAAGAACTTATTACAAATCAGTCTCGTTCTAATAAAATGAAATCAATCGTCTGTCAATATATTACCGAAAATATGCGAATAAAAAATATTGTAGATTTTACTAAAATCCCTTAAACCATTTTTAACTTATTGTGCTTTTTTTTATTATTATTTTTAAGTTTCGATCGTTTAAGAGTGAAGGCTTCCCAGTGATAATAAAGAACATTTTAGGGGACTTTTAGGATATTTTGAAAAATACGTAATCAAAGATAAATTATATACATATCGCTTAATTTATTAGACCAAACAACTTGTAGTTCAAATTTTAAAAAATTTACGCTAAAAGGGTTTTTGGGGTCGCTGAGTGCGAATATGAAATCAGATTTCAGTAATTCAATATGGCAGACGAATCCAATAAATTTTGAAAAAACTGTCCACCATATTAGATCCGCCATTTAAAATTTTTTTAAAATGACATTTGATTTTTATTCAGCGACTCCAGTAACCCTTTTATATCGAGTTTCATAAAAATTGATAAAAATTTAAAAATTCATGTCCGCCATATTGGATCCGCCATTTTGAATTTTTAAAAAATGATAACGGATTTGTTTTCAATGACCTCAAAAACTTTCGAATACGAAGGGTAGACATTTTACTTGTATATAATTAGTGACAATCAAATTAATTCCAATTTTTGTCAATATTTTATAACTAATTTGTTATTAACAATAAATTGTTATTTAAATTGCAGAAAACAGACACGCTTGTCTGTTTATTAATGAATTAGGATTATAAAATGAAAAAACCATGTCTGTATTGTTTCTTTTATTACGAGAAAAACATAAAATATCATATACAAACAGGTGGGTGTCCCGCTGTGCTTCAAAGGATTAAAATCCGCCATTTTGAATTTTTAAAATTTAATGTTAGATTAGTGTTCAGAAGCTCCAAAAATCATGATAGAAAAAGTTGTACGCGAATTACACGACATTTAACTCATTTTTGGCTATTCAAAGGCCCTGGGCCAAGGATAAAATATTTTTTGAAGATCTGCAAAAATTTGACAACTATTTTATCATTTTAAAGGGTGAACTTAAAAAAAAAAAATTTTTTTTTTACATGTACAATACGTCTTATAGTCAGAATTGTGGGAGTACTTTTTTTTTAATGAATATTTGTGTACGTACGCATGATTCGACGTGGGACACACTATACGTAGGTTGTTTTTCAGCAAGAAAAAAAAATTCGAAAATCTGAACCTCCTTTAGAAAAATGCGAATAACTCGGAAAAAAAACCCGAAAAAGTGGGTCCTTTTCATGCTAACGTACAAATATAAAAAACTCCTTAAACGTAATAAATATGAAAAATATTTTTTTTCTTATTTTCTAAAGGCTCAAAATTTCTCAAAAGAATGTGAACTTGGATGGATTAAAATTTAAATCAAATAAAATTTGTAAAAATTTAAGTTTGGATAGTTTTAAATTCGAAAAGAATTATATATTTAAACTGATTAAGATTGAAATTAAAATAGAAACTTAAATGAATTGATGTTTCGATCGTCTAAAACTAAAAATGGATTAATAATTTAATGGGTTAAAATTTTGCTAACTTTTGGGAAACGCCACCTTTTTGTAGTGTAGTTGAAATTTAATTTTGTAATTTAATTTAGAATCCATTGGAATTTAAATCTATTAAAATGTGAATAGGGGAGAGTTGACATCAATCACATATTTTTGTTTAATCGAGGTTTTAATTTTTTAAAAAATTATTAAAAAACATGTCTTATAAAAGTATTTGTTTAATAATAATAATAATAATAAAATGTATGGTCACAAACAAGAGTTTTATAATTACAGATGGAAATGTAACATTAAATAAAAAATTCATAGTAAAAAATGGCTTACAACAGGGAACCGTTCTATCTCCGATCTTATTTAATATATACGTCTATGAAATTCTAAAAATGTATGGTATCAATGTAGACATAGAAAAAAGAGGAATCGCATTTGCAGACGATATGATAATTTACATCATAGGTAAAAGGTTAACAGAAATACAAGAACAACTACAAGATTTATTTGAAAAAGTACAATTTTATATTTACACATGGAAATTGAAAATAAACGTCTCCAAATGCGAAACCATTTTTTTCAGAACACCTCTCTCGCAAACAAATACAAATGTTAGGAAAAATTGGAGAGATTTTCAAATAAAAGAACACAGAGAAGATGGAGAACCGGTACCAAACAAACCCATTGTTAAGTATTTAGGACTACACATAGACCAAACACTTAATTTCAGCACTCATATAAACACACAGTTGCAAAAAGCAAAAGATACCTTTAAAAAACTGTCAAAATTAATGTACAACAAGCACTTGAATTGTAAAATAAAAATTAATTGTTACATGTTATTTATAAGACCAATATTGACGTATGCGTGTCCTATTTGGTACAATGTAAGTGCATCCACTATGGAAAAAATTAGAGTCTTCGAAAGAAAATGTCTGAGAGTATGCTTAGGGAAATATAGATCTCAAGAATCCGAATACCAGAAATATTTATCAAACGAAAAAATACACAATCTAGCTAACATCAATAAAATTGATACACAAATCATTAAAATAACAAGAAACTATTTCGCGAACACTCGTAAAGTATATAACAATAGTCTTATCTTTGGAATCTGTTATCCCAACGATAACTACTTTGAAAACGTAATAAAAACTAATTACATCCCACCGGAAGCATTTACCTATTTAGATAAAAATGGTTATATACAGGACACCCATGGTGCACCAGTCATATACCACTTTAATAGAAACACAAGAAACAAAGCAATCTTATATGAAAAGCACTTAGACACACGAATACCAAATAATGAATGGAGATTCTCCACATTCATGACAAATAAAGAAAAAAAAGACAAGCACAGATTGAACACCGAAAAATATTTCTGGTTGAACGATTGAGTCAAAAAACTTTAATCATGTTTAATCTAATAAATCATTTAGATAAATATTGTACAATAATTACCTACTACTATATCTATATATTAAATTCAGGAAAGACACCAACCAAATGATGTAAATATCTCTTACTACGTAGTATTTATTTAGGTTAGTTTTTGTTATAATTGTTGTTTCATAGTTTATTTAGGTTAGCTATTATACTCTTATTACTTTATATTATGCTTAAAAACTAGTGATCAGTTTTAATATTGCCTTTTCTGATCAAACAATTAACAAAAATGTACAAAATTCTACAGAAAGCTAGGATTTAACTAGATATGAAATTAAAACAAATAACTTATAAATGCATTCATGGGCATAAAATATTGTACGCGACGATGAGAGCACTTTTGTAGCCAATTAGTCCTATAAAACAATACAAAACATTATTCATTGTTTATTATGAAAATATGTAATTATTATGTAGCTTGGCAATTAATAAACGAATTTAAAAACTGAAAAAAACTGTACACGTTCTCGTCTGATCACGTAAGTCAAGCGACGTTGGGCGCGGTTAGTACTTAGATGGGTGACCGCTTGGGAATACCGCGTAACGTTGACATCTTTTTTTTTTAATAATTCTATTGAAAAATTTATCAACTTTTTATATTATTAATTTGCAAAGAAAGCTTGAAGCTCTCTCTGCATAGTGCTTTAAAAATAAGATTGAAATTAATACTGATAAATGCTGTAAAATTTTGTTTTTTAAAAATGACCTGCATTACATCTGTGACTATAAAATCAACGTAGTATTTGTACCGCGAAAGCAATCCACAAGTGATCTGGGTTTTATTTTTAATCAAAATCTAGATTTTAAAAATCACCTCTTAAAAACGATGAGTTCTGCTTCTAGAGCTTTATGCAATTTATTAAGATGCACAAAAAGATTTCACAATGTTAATGTCTTAATCACGCTCTTTAATATATTCGTTAGATCCAAGCTTGAATATGCGTCCATTGTATGGGAACTTCACGTTAGAAAATACATTCAAAGCCTTGAAAAACTTCAAAGACGGTTTTTAAAATTTTGCGTTTTTATTCAGACTCATAACTATTCTTTTATATAATAGAGACTCTAATAATTATGTACATTTGTGCGAGCGTTTTAATGTGCCTTCATTCGAACAACGACGAAATGTTGTTAAGTATAAATTTATTTTTAATCTTGTAAACAACCTTATTAATCCAAAAAATTAGTTTCAAAACTCGAAATTGAATTTTTTGCGTATATAGGATGTGAAAACTTGCTACCAGATACCTTACAACTCATACTTGAATAGAATGCAATTTTAATAAATTAAATTTTAGAATGATTGAAATTTTCATTGACTTTAATTTAGATTAATTTGAATTGAAAATCGTTCTTAGATTAAAATTTGCATCAATTGAAATTTTAATAAATTAAAATTTAGATCGATTGAATTTGATTAAAATTAGAACTCACTGAAATTAAAATAATTGAATAAATCAAACTAATTAATGTAATGTTGAAAAAGTTATTAAATACTTGGATTTCGTTTCAGGATTGAAAAATAAATAAAGTTACTAAATTATTTCCTAATGATTTAAAACAACCCAGAGGAAAAGAAGACTTTACTTGGTGCGAAGAGATATTTACTTATTCACTTGGTATAAGATAAGATTTGTACCTAGGTACCAGATAAGATTCTTTTCTCAGAAAATTACTCCAGAGATGTATAGTCGGCTGAAACCATTCTAAAAGGGCGAAAGAAAATGATTCACAGTCCTCTAATGACCCCAGGAAATTTACTCTTCAATTTCACAATCGACTACTTTCGAGATATTGAAATATTACCAGCATCCGTTCCTGAAACTAAAAAATAATGTTCAAATTAAAGTTTCCATGTGATATTTTTTAATCATTTAGCATCAAGTGTTAATTTTTCAATAAATACTGTAAAACAATATACACGTTAAATATAATCTATTTATGTTTTTCTTTTACCCTGAAAGAAATAATACAAAGAAGCAGAATAGAGTCGAAATTGCTTAATTAATCGTCATCGATATGCGGAAAAGATGGTCCAGGCTATTAAAAGAAATAATTAAACAAGAGGGAAAATTAACTCGATTTTTCGAAACTCGTTCGTTGGACTAAATACAATTTCGTTAATTAATTGTATCAACTGCTGGCGAGGCAACGAAGTGGACGTGATTTGGCTAACGAGGCAAATTCTTAAATTAAAGAAAGCACTCGCCGTACCTTTCCGCTATTACAAATTCTTCGTCCTCGTCCCACCCACAGTTTGTTCACTTTAACGAGAATCGATTCACGATTATTTCCTTTTTAGCCATCATTATTTGCCACTCGCTCACGCGAACTTTCCTTTCCAGTAACTTACATCTTCATCTTTAATGACTTTCAATTAAAAATACTCTCTTATTATCAAATTTTTGTTTCTTTATCTAATTGTACGAATAATATTATTAATTCTCTTTACTTTCTAATTTCGTAATTTATACATAAAAAAAAATTACATTCTTTTTTTCGGATAATCATATTTTTGTATATCTTTCTGATAAATAGTTGGATTTCTCTGTAAAATCTTGATGAAAGATTCATTGGTCGGGAGTATTTTGTGCTAACGAAACTTACACACGCGAACATGTTCACTTTCTTCGACGGAATACCACTCCGAATAATTGAGGGGGGCTAATGGATAGCGCCGAGTTTTGTTTGCACAGTTTTAAAACACGAGCGTGGAGTACGGACGTTTTTCGCGAAAGAGACGAGGTCGAAGGGGGTATCTACTTTGCGTGTGACTTAAGTAAAGAAAAAAAAAATACAAAAAAAGAAAAATCCGATGAGAGCTGTAACTGGATGTCAAATCATCAACCAAATAAAACCTATTTTAGCATCATCTTTCAATATAATTTTCATTGGGTGAACTATGAATTTTTTTAACTGTCAGTTTCCCGTTCAATAAAACTTTTCACTGAAAGAACGATATTCTAATTTTGAAAATAATAAAAAACAATTTTAAAAACTGTAACGTGTTAAATTTTTATTGTGCTGCTTTCACACACAGAGAGGGCATTTTTCAACATTGCATGTTTCCCAGGGGATATCTTATCACGACTTGACGCAGTCTTTCTTATCAGAGAAATATATTTATGGGGTGAAACATGAACCTGGAGGTAGATATCGAATAATTTTCTTCAGCTTGCTGGCGATATTTTCAATTTCTACATTTGTTGGCTGTGCAATTTTTCATACCTGTACAAAATATAGGCATAAAATACAGCAATGTTATTCAATCAACTATTTTAGCTATCCAATCTCGAAAGTATTTAATTTAAAAAATGAAAAAAAAAAAGGTTAACATTGTGTTGAGTTTCAAAAAGAAAAAAAACGAGAACAAATTTACGGATAAATGGAATTCCGCCATATTTTTACGTCCAATATTTTAAAGCAAACAGATTGTGTTGTGAAATGTTTGCTTTGAAAATTGAAAAAATACTTGAATTCTGGAAAAAAAACTTTTATGACTTCTTAGTCACTTTTATAATTTTCTGCGCTCTATAACGGTATCAACAGACCAAAAACTCTGGAATAGGTGAACTGAAATACGTTATAAGGTTATTTACACAAGTGTCAGGCGTTTCGTCAATCAGTCCTTGTCTCTAATTAGATGTCATAAATTTTAATTCACTGTTTCGATCGTTGCGCAATTATAAATGCGCGTATGGAAGGGAAACACTGAAATATTCATGTTCGTTATGTTATAGAGTAGAAATATCTTCATGACTCTTGTATGTGCATTAAACCATTCTGATAATGATGAAAGAATTCTTCTCTATGTAAATGATTTGAAAAAAAAAACATTTATTGACGTAAAAATTAATACGGCGTAAAATTTTATTACGTTAGTAGAAATGATCACATATTTATACACCATTTGTTAAACAAAAAATATTAACACACAGTAAAAAAATTAATATGTTTAGTTTGAACGTGAATGAAAAGTGGTTACAATTTTACATTCTGTATCAAGCAGTTTGTTGAAGAAATTATAAGATTAAATTTACAAAAAGCAGAATTATTTAACAACAGCGTATGTGAGCCAATAAAAGTTTATTTGAAGAAATCGAAATTTGTTTGTATTTAACAAATTTTTCATTTAAATGACTCAAATAAATAAATCAGGTGAATAAAGTTTGATTTCTTTCGAAGAACACACTTGATGTTTATAAATAATTATTTCTTTAAACAAATTGTGTATTCAATTTAAATAAATTATGGTTAATGGGTTAATATGCAGTTAATAATATTGTGCTCCATGAATCAAACATGTGTTTTGATGGAAAGAAGGACTCCGTTTTTATATATATATATATAAGAATTCTTTTTTTCTTTTCATATGTAAAAAATTACCATATTTCATAATATGGTAATTTTCAAGGAATAAAATTACCGAGAAATACTACTCTCTAAATTTGAAGTAACGAAAAGTCGGACAGTCACTTAAATTAGTAAAATCTTCCACTGTAATTTCTTATTTAATTTAATTTCATGAAGCTTAAAAACGGGAGTTTCCAAGTTTTTGAGTACGAATATTAACTCGTTTTTCAAAATTTTGGGAAACTGCAGCTTTATAAAATATAAATATTTCAGTCGCCATATTGGATCCGAAATTTTGAATTTTAAAAAAGTTACTTCAAACCAAGGATGGATACATGGATCAGTCCTAAAATAAAGTTGAAATTTTTCAAAGCTGAAACTGTAAATTGCGTCACACTTTTTTTCCTTCTTTTCAACCTCCCATTTTCAAACTTTTAAGAATTTGTCAACCCTCCTTAAACGTGTGACGTAATTTATGGACAACCCCTCAATAAAAACACAAAAAAAAATTAAAACACCGTCAAAAACTACTATAAAACTGTTTAGAACTGGTTTAAAACAGTTTAGAAATTTTTTTCGCAGAGTTAAAAGCATTTGAAAGTTTTAGGGCAAAGAGTATGTTTTTTGAACGAAAACGCTAAACAAATTTTTTTTAAAATCTCTCTAGTTTTTTTAAAAATTGATATTTATCAATTTTGTTTTCTGATTTTACGAATGTTTTAGATGCTCTTTCTTAGCAATTTTGAAAAATTTGAAATTTAACAAAATAATGGTATTTTTTTAAAATACCAAAAAACTCAAATTTTTTAAAAACATCATTATTTATTTTTTTGACATTTTTTTGTAGTTACAAGATAACAAAAAAAAAATTTCAATTCAAATTACTTTGGCTAATACAGCGTCAAATATTATTCATATATTTATTCTGTTTATGGATTTTAGTAGCGTTTCAGATGCTTCTCCTCTGTAAATTTAGAAATTACATTTTTTTTTAAATTTACAAAATATGGGTCATTTTTTGAAAAATCAAAAAACTCGATTTTCTCAAAAACAACATCTATTATTTTCTTTAAAATTTGTTTCTTGTTATTAAACGTTCAAGAGAATTTCTTTCAATAGTTTTGGCTTATCCACAAAGAGGTCGTGAAAGTCTGAATAATTTTTTTTTTTGAAAATACTAATAAAAGTTATTATTTTGGCTAATACAGCGTCATAAATTAATCCGTTTTTTTTATTTGAGTAATGTTTTAGATGCTTTTTCTTAAAAAATTTAGAAATTACAAACATTTTGAAAATTTATAAAATGTCCATTTTTTTAAAATAAAAAAGCTCAATTTTCTCAAAAACAATATTTTTTATTACTTTGAAATTTTTTTGTATTGACTAGATAAAAAAAGGAATTAAAAATTACATTTCTCTAAATAAAAAATTTTTATCCAGAAAGCAAGTAAAAAAACTCTCTTTCATATTTAATAATAAGAAAAACATTTTTAAGAAAATAAAAGATGATGTTTTTGAGAAAATCAAGTTTTATGGTTTTTAAAAAAATGGCCGTTATTTTTTTCATTTTCAAAATTTTTCAAATTTTTAAAATTGCTAAGAAAGAGAATCTAAAACATTATGGAAAAATCAGGAAACAATTTTTGAGAAAATTAAAGAGACTTTAAAAAATTTTTTTAGCGTTTTCGTTCAAAACCACTCTTTGCCCTAAAACTGTCAAATCAATTTCAAATTAAACATGATTTTTAATTTTGAAAATATTCGGACTGTATGATTTGAAATGGAAACAGCATAAAAAGCTTTAAAATCTAATACTGTTAGAACTAATTTAAAATGTGTTACAATTTATTTTAAACTATTCAGAATTATATGCCTTTTTAAAGTCCTATATCAGGGAATTTACTGAAATAAAAGTAAAAAGGCGACAAATAAGACTATTATATAAAACATGATTCTGATGACATTAAAGTAATAACTACATAAAAAAATTGTACAATCTTGAATAATTTTACATTTAATTTCAGAATTTAACTGCTTCACAGCATAAAAATAGCTTTTGTTTAATTTTCTGTTTAGTAATTAACAGTATTTTTTGAGGTTAGAAAAAGAAGCGGCAAATTTGAATTTATAAAATTTTCTTTGCATTATACTAATTTATGATCACTGTTGGCACCGTACCGTCATAGGGTAAAGCAGATTATAAATTCACGGGGCCCGCTTTAAACGACAGGCTTGTTTTTAATATATTTACGTTTTTTAATTATATAAAGTAAATATCTATTAAATATTTGTAATATTTTCAAACATTACTTAACATTTTAGATAAAAATCAACACTGTAAAAAGAAAGTCTTATTTTAAGATGCAACATTTTTAAGACAGCTTTTGCTAAATTTACAGATTTTTCTTTTGCCTTCAATTGTGCCAAACAAAAATTAAAAACTTCAAATTTTCGTTAAACCGTGAAGTACTAATAAATCTAAAAATGTAAATTTGTAATTATTGTAAATTCATCTTGATTAAGATAGTATATTTTTTATAAACATTTATATGGCAGGGCTTACTGAATTTAAGACCCGCCTTAAATTAAGATTCTCCTTTTACAGTGAATACATTGCAGTGTTAAAAATATTTTTTCCTCTTATTATTTATATTTTTTTGAAATGTACAAAGAAATGCTTCTAAATTAGTTAGATACATCTCAACTACATATCTACATACACAATTGTTTAATAAGTTTATTTCTTTTAAAGATATTAAAGGGTGGCAGCCTTAGGCGCCAGCCCATCTTAGGCTACTCTCCTCTATATAATATTAATTTTCAGAAATGTTTCTATTGTTGACTTTTCAAACTAAAGTCTCAAAGATGAAAAAGAATATTAGAATATGAACATAAAAATACGAACGCTCTAAATTTGAAGTACCCCTTCTCCCTTGTTGCAAATATTTGCATTTTTTTACTCCCCCCCCCCTCCCTTAAAAGTGAAACGCTTTTTATGGATAGTCCCTTATTATTTTTAGGTCCGCAATCTTTGAATTCTATTGATTGTTGAAAATATTTGTATTCTGTACAAATGAAGAGTTACTTTCTGTACTTAAGAAAAGGATAAGATGCGAATTATCCGGTGTGAACGGAGCTCCCGGGTATACCCAAAATATTTAACCTGCGATTAACCGCTTGTCGTATACAGAGTGATTCAAGAATCAAACACCAGAGTCAACCGCGGGGTATACTTGGGTACATATTGTACCCAATACCACATCGTACGAATACGAACTTTGCATATGTATTACCTACTATACATATATAGAGACGATAGAGTACACGCATACATACATATGTACACATATGTGCATACAGTGATTCAAGAAGAGCATAGAGAGAAGGAGAGAGAAAATGATAAATCAAAAGAGAAAGAGAGAAGGAGAGGGTGAAGATCCAGTGATTGATGTTGAAAGGAAGGAGCAACAGAGAAAGTGAATGTGAGTGAGGAAGATGATTTGCGGAAACCGAGGAAGAGAGAAAGCGGACGTAAATGGAAAGAGAGAAATGGGAGAGATGTTGCTGACATTGCTGAACATATTTGAGTTGCTCTGCTCTCATGACCAAATATTTATTTATTTGCCTGCGAATACATCGCATTTGTATTAACTTACACACTGCAATTCTCTTCCTCTTTCCCTAATTTTCATCGTTATTCCCCTAACTGCTAATTAATCGGGTATTCCATTAGTTTGCCTCAATCATAATAAAAATTATCAACTAGTTAACATTCCTTTCAGTCGATTAGTCGTCAATTTCAACTGCACACTGTGTATTTTACATAATATGTCACGTCATCAACTACTATTAAATAAAAAAAAAATGCCTGTATTAATTAATGCAACTGCGAATCCACGCTCTATTAGAGTTAATCGATAAATTAGCGACAATTTGAACAGGTGACGATTCGGGAATTATATAAATAAATATAATCTAATTTATAAGCAAAACTTAATTATTAAACAAACATTATGTTTGCCTTTGCTTTGTCGAATAGTGTCAAATTTTCATATTCTTATAATTACATGTATTTAATTATTATAATCTATATTTCTACTTAGTACACTAATCATTCATTTTCACATTAATAGTGAATGCAAATTGGTGTTAAACAATGAAAATGAAACTTATCATTTCGTTGTGTAGAACTTGTGAATTTGACAATTCCGTTTCTGGGAATATTTGTTAGCAAATAATTGCAGAGTCATAAATGGCACGTGAGCGCAATTGAGCCAAGTTACGTTATTAGGATAAGTTGAGTTAAGAAAGGTCAGGACAGGAAGTCAAAGTTACAATATTGCCAACAAAATCCAGTAAACTCTCGAGCCAAGCGTTACTCCAAATATTACCAACTCAAACAACCATCCAAGTGTACCTCTCTCACCCCCCGAGTTCTCCCCACCCTCGAATCAAAGGCAAAGATTTGTTCGGTCAAATAATAGCTTGAGCGAGAGAGTGAGACGGAAAGAGAAAACGATTTTCAGAGTGTGCTGATATGTGTGTTATGAGCTGATAAACCATCATCAAATACATGAAATCGAAAGCAAAGTTGACTATACTTTTCCATGTGGAAAATAAGAAAAATTAAGACATAACAACAACAATAAAAACCATTTTTTGCCTCTTTAAAAATTCCTATTTATACAAGTCATATTCACTATCTCTATTGATTAGAATTCTTTTATATAACAATGAAATTCTCTAGGAAAATAAATATATCATTGCAAGAAGAAAATAAATCCGCTAGAAAGTTTGCTGATCGTCTCATTGTCCGATATGAGGTTCTCGACCCTTATTATAGCGATAAAGTGACGGACCCACCAAGCCTTGATCATTGAGAACAATATCTTTCGAGGCAAACATAGTATCCACTCCAAGTTCTATAATTATTGATATGCATTTGTAGAAAATGACAGTAGCTTGATATCATTGATAGTTTTTATCGATAACAATCAATCGATAAATGAATGCGTTTTATTTACGCCCGACCTACATTACTCTCCGATAAAGTCACTCGGTAAATGTTAATGGCGTGAGGGATTCACACTGTTCCGTGACACTACATATTTTTTAAAAACAATGGTTCCACGAATATAAAATTTTGAGTTGCATTAATTTACACTTATCAAAATATTATTGTCATATTAATGTTCGTTTTGCCGAAAATTTGTTGGTACAACAGACCCACAAAAATTTTTTTTTTGTTCGAGACACTGCACTAGTATATTTCTAATTTCTATTGTACCTATTTTTCTTCGATGAATCCGAATCCGAAGTCAGAATTGCTAGATTGGTTACACTTTTTAAGATAATCTCAAAAGGATTTCAAAAACACAAATCAACACCGAAAAAAATTTTTTCTTTTTAACTGGGACACTGTGCAAGTGTATTCTTACGAATTTTTTTCCGCTGAATCCGAATCAAAGGCAAAATGATCAGATTAGCTAAAATTTTTGTGATAATATGAAAAAAGCTATTTTTTCCTTGTTTTTGATCAGTTTTTTAATATTAATTAAAAATTGTTGAACCAATCTGGCAATTCTAATTTGGATTTGGATTTAGATTCAAGGGTAAAAAATACGTATGAATGCACTAGAAAATTGTCCCGTCCAAAAAAAAATTTTTTGAGAAGTCTTTGGGGTTTTTAAGCAGTTTTTTGATAATATTTCAAAAAGTTGAACCAATCTGGCAATTCTAATTTGGATTTGGGGGTGAAAAATACGTAGAAATACACTAGCATATTGTCCCGGCCAAAAAACCTTTTTTTGTATTTTTTGGGGTTTTTTAAAACAGTTTTTTGATATTATCTCAAAAAGTCCAGCCAATTTGTTTATTCCGACTTTGGATTCGGATTCAGCGGAGAGAAATACGTAGGAATTCACTACCATATTGTCCCGGACAAAAAAAAACCTTTTTTTGGATTCTTTTTGAGGTTTTTGAGCAGTTTTTTGATATTATCTCAAAATGTTAAACCAATCTGGCAATTCTAACTTGGGATTTAGATTGAAGGGTAAAAAATACGTATGAATGCACTAGAAAATTGTCCCGGCCAAAAAAAACTTTTTTTGGATGTCTTTGGGGTTTTTGAGCAGTTTTTTGATAATATTTCAAAAAGTTGAACCAATCTGGCAATTGTAATTTGGATTTGGGGGAAAAATACGTAGAAATACACTAGCATATTGTCCCGGCCAAAAAAACCTTTTTTTGTCCGGGACAATATGGTAGTGAATTCCTACGTATTTCTCTCCGCTGAATCCGAATCCAAAGTCGGAATAAACAAATTGGCTGGACTTTTTGAGATAATATCAAAAAACTGTTTTAAAAAACCCCAAAAAATACAAAAAAAGGTTTTTTGGCCGGGACAATATGCTAGTGTATTTCTACGTATTTTTCACCCCCAAATCCAAATTAGAATTGCCAGATTGGTTCAACTTTTTGAAATATTATCAAAAAACTGCTTAAAAACCCCAAAGACTTCTCAAAAAATTTTTTTTTGGACGGGACAATTTTCTAGTGCATTCATACGTATTTTTTACCCTTGAATCTAAATCCCAAGTTAGAATTGCCAGATTGGTTTAACATTTTGATATTATCTCAAAATGTTAAACCAATCTGGCAATTCTAACTTGGGATTTAGATTCAAGGGTAAAAAATACGTATATGAATGCACTAGAAAATTGTCCCGGCCAAAAAAAACTTTTTTTGGATGTCTTTGGGGTTTTTGAGCAGTTTTTTGATAATATTTCAAAAAGTTTAACCAATCTGGCAATTCTAATTTGGATTTGGGGGTGAAAAATACGTAAAAATACACTAGCATATAGTCCTGGATCCCTTTTTTGGGATTTTTTTAGCAGTTTTTTGAGATTATCTCAAAAAGTATAGCCAATTTGATTATTCTAATTTCGGATTCGGATGCAGGGGAGAAATATATGTAGAAATACACTAGCATTTTATCCCAGACAAAAAAAAACTTCATTTGGATTTTCGAGGTTTTTTAGCAGTTTTTTGAGATTATCTCAAAAAGTTCAGCCAATTTGATTATTCTGATTTCGGATTAGGATTCAGCGAAGAAAAATACGTAGGAACACACTAGAGTAGTGTCTCGGACGAAGAATTTTTTTTTGTGGGTCTGTGTAATTACAAATTGTGAATATTGATGCAATTATAAATTTAGCAAACTCATTATTTTCAAATTCCCAGATTTGTTCTTTTAATGACAAAAAGATGTACAATTTAAATTTATTTTGGTTTAAAAGGAATATGAAGAAGAGCTTTTTTATACCTTTTCATGCAGTATTAAATTCCCGTCAATAATTTTCTGTCTGATAGACTTTCTGTAAATAAATAAATTTTAAAACTACTCCAATTTCCATCCAAGAAAAAATAAAGCAAAGATACAATAAACACTGAGAGTCAAGTAATTGAACTTTCTAGGGAATGAAACACGTAAACAGAAGTCAATAAATTTTAAAGCAAATTGTGTAGACTTTCTTCAGACAAACATTTTTACATTTTTTGCATTGGAAGGCATTGATTTATATTGGAGATTGGAGGTAGGGGGAAACGGAAAGAAGTATTGTTTCGACGTTGCATGACAAGGACAAGGTGGGTGTTGGAGTGTTTCAGAACACCTTAGGGGTGGCCTACCCACCCTTAAGCGTGCTCCTTGGCGGTACGGAGGTTGACATTTTTAATGCCGACAAATAAAACTAAGGCCTCTCCAAATATGCTGGAGAATCAGTAATACCAACACAGAAATCGTCGGCAATCGAATCGACCTACTATTACATAAAACAAGTCCCGAGAAAATTCCTTCTCCAACAAACAGTGCAAAAGAATGATGATAGCCTCTCTTATTTTTAACTCAGAAGACCAATTTTGTTTCAAATAAGGTAAACATTTCATTTTATTTTATGACAGTGTTATATTGCACATATTATTGTCTCGATATTCACGGAAAAAAAGGTCCTGCAGAGTCCACAAATCCAATTTTTGGATACAATTGTGTCAAACGCAGGATGGTTTGTGTCATTCACAAGCTGTTTTGTACATTCCACAAACTGAATTGTGTAGGGGAGACCGGGGCTGGTTGGGTCATTTTGCACTCTTCGTTGTTTAACTTCGTTAATATCCAATTTATAAAAACCTTATCGTACAGAAAACTTGCTCTAATATTTCAGCTTCCATTTAAAAAAGAAAAAGTCCAGTTATTACTTTTAGTTTTTTTTGGGGAACATTGTTTTTGGAGAAATCCAAAGTGACCTAACCCGCCCCGACTCGAGGCAGATTGGGTCATGATTAAAATGTTATTGTTTAAATGTTAAAACATTACTTTATATAATAAACTTAGTTTTTAGGGTTATTTTATAATAAAAGGAATTAAAAAATAAATATATTTAAATTAGAGCAGCGAAAGTATAAGATTATAAAATAAAAAAATTGCTCATATTGAAAAAACGTATTTTTTAATTCCTAATAGTTAAAAAAAATTATTATTGGTATTAGTTGACTGAAATAAATTACTAATAGAGAAATTTAAATAAATTAATGTAGTTTATTAATGTAGTATAATTATATAGTAGATTCTTCATGCGTTTGGGCGACCCAACTAACCCCGGTCAAAACGACCCCCACTGACCCCGTTTGTGTTTTTCAAATATTTGATTTTTTTCTATCGATACTGCAAATATAAATTAAAATCTCTTCATTGCCCTTTAAAAGGAACTATTCAAAGATCAAAATTTGATAATTAAACTTTTTCTAAAACTATTACTCAGGAAGATGTAACAAAAAAACCAAGTGGGTAAAAATTTACTTTAGAGTATCAAAATTAGTTTTTCTTACATTTACTCCACATTAATGATGATATAATAATGAAACTTGGCACAAACTTGCATCTCACTATATAAAATAGTTTTTGTGTAGAGAGAAATTAATTCGACTAATAACATTTGAGTAAACTGCAAAGACCCACTCTACCCCTGACCCAACTAACCCCGGTCTCTCCTATAGTACTACTCCTAAGCTTCAAAATCCATTTTTGAAAATTATTTTACGATTTTTTAAAAAAAAGTTATGCAGATTTGAAATTTTTTCATTTACTCAAATATGCATCTAGAATATCTCTCTTAATTTCTTAAGAGTGATTTTTCACTTCACAAAGAGTAAATATTGATCCACTCCAATCAGAGTGAGAAACCCACGCTAAAAAAGTATGATCTCAGTCTTATAGAGTGAAATTTTACTTCAGTTCGAGTGGAAATTCACTCCAAATGAGTGTTCACTTTTTACTTGGAGTGAATGTTCACTCGAATTAGAGTAAAAATTCACTTTATTAGAGTGAGATGTCACTCTTTTAGAGTGGGTTTCTCACTCTGAAAGGAGTGGATCCATTTTCACTCTTCGTGGATTGAAAACTGACTCCCAAAAATTTAGAGAGACTATAGATCTAAATGAAAAAATTCCAAGTCTGCATAACTTTTTTATAAAAAAAAACGTAAAATAATTTTCAAAAATGGGTTTTGAAACTTAAGAGTAATACTATACGATACCATTTAAGAAAATGAAAAAGAATTTTGGTAATCACATTTTATGAAAATTTTGCTTCCACATCAGCAAAAATATTTACTTCCTCATGAAGGAAGTAATAAGATAATTTTTTTAAAATTAAAAATTTCAATTTTTTAAAAATTTGAAAATTG
Source organism: Ganaspis brasiliensis (assembly GCA_037103525.1). Lineage (NCBI taxonomy): Eukaryota > Metazoa > Arthropoda > Insecta > Hymenoptera > Figitidae > Ganaspis > Ganaspis brasiliensis. The sequence goes on along the minus strand of JAZKLR010000050.1, from coordinate 1,827,445 downwards.
TGATTTATTTTTGAAAGTTTTGTCAAAAGATAAACTTTATATAGGTCAATCGATTTGTTTTAAAGCAAATAATTTGATTTTTTATACATATTAAGTTAAATTAATAGGTAAAAAAATTTTTTTTTAGAAAACAAATTTTTCAAAAAATTAAAATTCAATACAATTTTTTTTAATGGTAATATCTAAAAACTCTTGTGTCCTATTCCAGATTTTAATAGTAAAAATAACCGTACCAAATTTTATTTAAATCCGTTAAAGCGTTCCCAAGTTATCGTGTTTACAAAAAAACTACATCCAAACACACACATACATCCGGATATTTGATCAGGAACTCATATAATACATTTCTAGATAGAAGAAAATTAATTTGAAGCATTTTAAAAAACTTGTAAATTTAAACGTATAGAAAGCTTCCTCCATGAGGAAGCAAATAGTTAAGATTTGACTAATTAAAATAGTAAACAGAATTTTAATAAAATATTGGTTAAATGAAATAACCTAAAAATGGCTTTAGTTATTTTAACTAATTCAGACTTAGAGAGTAGCATTACAATAAACTTGCAATATTGTATAGGGTAATATAAACCCTTTATGAAAGTTTTTACACGCAAAAGAATAATTTTTGCTATTAACAATCTGGCTTGGGTTTCCAAAAAACTGCTACAAATAACAACACAAAAACACAAAATGAACAAAAAGAAAATTAATTACAAATTTTATAAAAGTATTTTACAATTTAGGGAAAAAGGAACAAAAAGAGAAAATTTTAGATTGATAATTTCAAACTTTAAAAAAATTATATTAAATTTGCTACAGACTATATTAAAGTTTAAAATAACTTAGCAATGATTCGAATGATTTTTCTAAAGCTTAAAATTTCTTGTATGAAAATTTCACTTTCTGGCACTTTTTCCCTAAATTATAAAGCATTTTAATAAAATTTATAATTAATTCACTTTGCGTGTGTCTTAAAAAACTGTTGATAATTGAATTTTTCTACTGTAAAGTCAATAAAGTGCCCATTATTACTCTAGGTCAACAATAGATACTTCATCGACCGCTCGCAGGTCAATAAAAAATCTATTATTACCTTAGGGCAATAACGGGCACTTTATTAACCTAACCTGCAGGTTAATAAATAATAAATTACCCATTATTATTATATGCGCTTGACTATAAAAAAGACGTTCTTATGACGCTTGGTGCATAATGTACTATTAATTCCTTTTCAAACAATTTTTTTTTAAATTGAAAATTAAAATTGAATTTTAATTTTTTTTAACTTTATTTACTTTTTAAATATGACTATTTTTCATGTGCGATCAAAATCAACATTTTAAAATGTCAGAACGTCTGAACTGTATCGTGTAAAACGTGAAATGTTTTTACAAATTAATTTATTGCAACTCTCACAAGAACCCATTGTCCTTTTTTAAATACAATATCGGCTCATTAGATATCTGTGTTTAACTATAAAAATTTTGATCACTATCTGGTCATTTAATAATTTTTAGTACGAAAATATATGTGACAGAGTAATGAATTCTCATAAGAATCAATGTTAAACAGTTTAAACAGTGAAAAAATATATCGATCATAACTTTTTTCCCAAGAACCTACAGGTTTCAAAAATTTAACTACAAAATTTTAGAAAATTTATCTATCAGTACACCAAGTTTTATCAAAATATGTTTGATTATTCGATTTACGGTAGAACTTCCTTAATGGTTAAAGTTTACTTCCTTTTCATTGAATTTTCCATGCATAATCAAGGATTGGCATTAATTAAAAATTTTAATATTAATCAATGCAAATCTTCTTGTCGAGTCACAAGATATGCTACTCATGTTATGTCTCAATTTTGCAGCAAAATCATAATGCAATATTTCCAAAAGCTATTTTAATACTGCAGCAATATATTACCTTAACAGAATAAGACAACAGTATATGGTATAACTTGGAGGTAAGATTCAAGTAATATGTTCTATGTAAGATTTATAATATTACATGTAATGTTTATATATCATACGTATATATATTCTTTTGTTGAAAATTTCATAAAATAACAATTTCCTCCAATAAGCCGTTTACACTTTTTCAACATTATTAAATCTGATCGTTTAAAATTTATTAATAGGTATATTAATTTAGAAAAAACATGTGCCACAAAAGGTATTCATTTGCATAATTTTTTTTGTTTCTATTACCTATATATCTTGATTCCCAAGTTCTATCTTTCAGTTATGACCTTCCCGAAAGTTCCTTTCGTTTAAAACGATATTTCGAGGATGTTTTCTTTACTAATAGAAGCTTCCTCTCTAAATTTCTAAATTACATATAAATTTTACCTTTGTTTTGGCGGAAAGGTGCAGGTGCAGACTAGAAAAGGTCCAAGAAATACATGTGAGGAAAAAGGTGTCTATTTGCGTATATCTAAGATCCTCCAAGTGGTGAAGCTTTTTGTATGATCTTGCCGGCATCGTGGGTGGCTTGTTGTTTTTACCCTTAAGTCCGTCATCTTCTTTTCATCCACACAACATATCCTCTCTTGTTTACCAATTCTAGTGGCTCTTTGATTCACAGGATATCACATATCTAAAAATTTTGGTATCATTTTAACTCAAATTGTATGCAGTATCAGGTTTTAATTAAAGCTCTGGATCATAAAAGGGCGCATATAAAATATTTATCTGGTCTAGCGGTTTAATTAATATCTTATTTTTAATTGCTTCTCCATAGTATAATATATAATAGTATCAAAAATTACAATTAAAACCATATTTTTAAAGTTGGTAATTGTAGCATTACAACGGCGCACAAAGTATCAGACAAATTTTTGCACACGCTCCTTCGTAAGTTAAGAGATTGATATTGATTGGTCTGTTTGTGAAGAACACAACTACAACTCTACAACCAATGCGAATAGACGATGGAACACACTGAGCTAATATTGGCGCGGAAATTACGTAAAACAAAGGAAACGCTCCGTCTCTGTACCTCGACAAATCGTTCAATCGATGCAATCATTGTGCAAAAGAAAAGAGCAAAGAGAAATAAACGAAAACGATATGTTTTCTGTGTAAGCGTCAAATATATGAAGAAAATGACCTTACACAATTTTTCTTTTCAATTTTCATTACAACATCAACATTTAATTATAGTTGGTGACACATAATCAATGTTAATTCTAATTAACATACAGCGCTATAAACTAATCATAAAGGAAAAGGACCACCCTGGAAGATGATAATAATAGGAATGACACATCATTTTCTGTGTTTTGAGTATCCTTCTTGATTTCCAAAGTCAAAAGTGCAACCGACACTTGAGAAAAAGAGTTTCTAGTTCTGTGGATGATGTATTTTGTTGAAACTGTCAGGAAAAGAAAGAGAAATGGGTCTTAAGGCACTTGAAAGCAAGATATAGTATACTGCAAGTATAGATATCACTGCCCTTTCGTCGAAATTCAAAAAAAGTGCCGCTGTTTGTCGCGCAAACATTGGATCGTGCCCGTTTCTTTTACCTGCCCTTTAGGTCCTAAAACATCTCGGATTGAGAATGTACTTGTGGTACTTAGCGGCTTCCTCAAAGTTTTCAAGAAAACGCGACAGTCCTAATGTGTGAGAGCAAAGCACAATAAACCTCAAAGTACGTCAGGTGATCACGTATATGAGCATTATTACGCAACTGACATGAATATTTCAAACATAAAACCTTGAATGTTAAGTACAATTAGATGTACTATGTTAAACGAGTATCTCTTAATGGAAAAATTGACTATCTTATTGCCACTCAAGCAAATGAGCAGGAAATTCGGCAACAGCAAAAAATAAAACAGCCAAACAGCACTTATAAAATTACTACGTCTGTCTTTCTGTAATATTGTTTTGCAGTGTTGCTGCAATGTTATTTGAATATATTTAAGAAGGTTTTATTAAATTCAAATTTTTTTTCGGTTATTTAAACCAGAATTCTGGATAATTTTATCAGATGCCGGGTTAATTTTGTTCAGAATTGCGGTTAAAATAAATTGAAACTTCAGTAAGGCCCTATTTAACATGTCTTTCTGGTTATTTTAACCGCGCACTTTTTTCAATTTAAAATTAAAAAAAATAAAATTTGATTAGATTATTTTCTAAAGATGTTATTTTATGCAGAAAATTATGATGGAAAATATAGATATCATAAAGGAATGTAAATTTATAGATGGATTTAAAATTGAGGCGCAGGTTTTCTGAGTAGGCGCATGAATCTTCCTTAAAACTCATTTGGCATACAAATCATTTGGCAAAAATCTCATTTCGCATAAAACCAATTTGGCATAAATCCTATTTTGAATAAAACACATATCTCATAAATCCCATTTGGCATAAATCGCATTTGGCATTATAAACCATTTGGTAAAAAACTCAATTCGCATAAAACCTATTTAGCATAAATCCTAATTAGAAAAAATCCCATTCAAAATTTATCCATATTTACATAAAACCCATTTATATAATAAAACCCATTAAGCATAAAACAGATTTGGCCTGAATCTTATTTTGCATAAAACAAATTTGTTATAAATCCCAATTAGCAAATTCCAATTTGTCATAAAACCCATTTGGTATAAAACATATTTGGCATAAATCCCAATTGGCATAAAACCTATTTAGCATAAATCCTAATTAGCAAAAATCCCATTCAAAATTTATCCATATTTACAGAAAACCCATTTATATAATAAAACCCATTAGGCGTAAAACATATTTGGCATGAATCCTATTTGGCATAAAACGAATTTGTTATAAATCCCAATTAGCAAATTCAATTTTTTCATAAAACCCATTTGGTATAAAACCTATATGACATAAATCCCAATTGGCATAAAACACATTTGGCATAAATCCCAATTGACATAAAACCCTTTTAGCATATATCCCATTAATATAAATCCCATTTAGCCTAATACAAATTTGTCATGAATCCTATTTTGCATAAAACCTATTTGTTATAAATGCTAATTGGCGAAAATCCCATTTGACATAAAACCTTTTCGGTATAAATCCCAAAAGGCATAAAACCTATTTGGCATAATCCTAAGGGGCCTTTTAAAAAATACGTAACGCTTACAGGGGCAAGGGGGAGGTCAAAATAGATTCAAAAAAGCGTTACGTATTTTTTGAACGGCTCCTAATTGGCATAAATCACATTTAATATTAATCCCATTTTACATAAAACCATTTTTATTAGCATATAAATTTTAATTAGCATAAATCCCATTTAGCATGAATCCTATTTTGCATAACACGAATTTGTTATAAATGCCAATTGGCAAATCTTATTTGTCATAAATCCCATTAGGCATAAATTTTAAGTTGCATTAAATGTTTCTTCTGTTAAAGAAAATGATCTTTATGCTAATAAAAATTGTATGCCAAATGTGTTTTAGGCCAGGTGTGTTTTAGGCCACATATGGGATTTAAGCCTAATGGGTTTCTTTGCCAAATGGAATTTATTAATTTGAGTTTTATGTCAAATGCAACTTATGCCATACGACTATAATGACAAATGTCATTTATACTAAATTGGTTTTCTGACACATTTGATTTAATTTCAAATGGGATATATGCCAAATGGATTTTATGCCAATTGGGATTTATGCCAAATGAGTTTTAGGGAATATTTATGCGCCTTGATTCCCTTAAAACTGATCGGTTCGCTGTATGCTGATAATTTTGAAGAAAGGTATTTAATATATTAAAATGATATCAAAGTTACGAGATCGTTGATCATTAACCGGACAATTTCTTCCAGTAAGTCCGAATAATAATTAAAACTACTTATAAGTTAAACTGGATTTTTAGTAACTTGTGCCAAATGGGATTTATGCTAAATAGGTTTTCACCAAATGGGTTTTATGTCAAATTGAAATCTGCTAATTGGAATTTATAACAAATTCGTTTTATGCAAAATAGGATTCATGCCAAATTTGTTTTATGCTAAATGGGTTTTATGTAAATATGGATTAATATTGAATGGGATTTTTGCTAATTAGAATTTATGCCAAATAGATTTTATGCCAATTGGGTTTCATGCCAAATGGTTTTTATGACAAATGGGATTTTTGCCAATTGTCATTTTTAACATTTGGTTTTATGGAAAGTAGGATTCATGCCAAATTTGTTTTACACCAATTGGAATTTATGCTAAATGGGTTTTATGCCAAAATAGGATTTATGCCAAATGAGTTTTAGGGAATATTTATGCGCCTTGATTCCCTTATAACTGATCTGTTCCCTATACTGATAATTTCGAAGTAAGGTATTTAATATATTAAAACGATATCAAAGTTACGAGATTGTTGATCATTAACCGGACAATTTCTTCCAGTAACCCCTAATAATAATTAAAACTACTTAAGTTAGATACGATTTTCAGTAACTCGAAGCAATTTTGTACTCCGTGGCACTTTTTAAAACACAGTTTAAGTTAGGTTGAATGAATATGTTGTCGTGATACTAAAAGCTGGCTTATTTGCGTTACGACAGGGCTTGTTTGAATAATGATAAACAGACTAGTACCCGGCCAGCGCGGCGCCCGTCGCTTATGGTTCTCTCATCAAGGTGCAAGTCGTCTTGGCCAAATATGAGTATAAAGCCTTAACTGTTCGTCGTTAAAATGAAGATAGACCTGAAAAATGCATCTTGCCCGATATGATTATGTCCTAAAGACTGACTAATTTCCTTCTAAAACTAAAATTACTTAACTCATACAAACATTTTAATATTTCCTCACCCCAGGAAGAGGAAATAATACTTTTTGTTTCGTCAGCATTTTGTTTTCTGAAGGAAAAAGCGTGTCTTTTAGCAGTAATAAATCTTTTATTTTGAGTACGTTTCCTTTTTAGGACCCCAACGACTGGTTGGATGTGGGGATAGTTGAATGGGAATACGGCTTAAGATCGCACCGTTTAACACCAGGGTTTACTTCGACCCCCGCAGACATGCCGACTCGTAACACCCCCGAATAAAGCCCCATGAAATGCTAACTATACGTGTTGCGGGCTCGCCCTTTCGCTCGCATTCATCAAATTCACACGAGCACACCTATACAGAAACGGGATCGCATACGAAAACGCGGGGGTGAGTGCATTGAGAGCTGAGATTTCAATGTGGAAAAAGAATCCACTGTGTGGATATACAGTTGTCAGTGAATCAATCGAGGGGCTGATGCTGAGGGATTGTTCGTGGAATTAGCAGGAATATAGCAGCATTTAGTAGCCGGGGTGAATCGTCCCGGTTGTTTGTCGCGTTCCTAGCATCCACGGGACATTTTCCACTCCAATGATGGAGGCAATGATTCCACCATTTGCTCTTGCTCAAGGGTTGAGCAACATTATAAACAACTGGTTCTTATTGACGAGTAAACTGAATAATTTCATGTTTTTATTAATGAAATGTTTTTAACAAGGGTACGATTGTACACCTTTCGAATTATATTTTTTGCTATTTAATTATATTTAGGGGAGACTGACCAACAGTAGATGGTAAAAATTCCCAACAAGTGTAATTATTTTAGATTGAAGTAATTAATAAAATCTTTAACACTAAAATGAAGCTAATCTACTCAATTAATTATCACAATCAGCAGAATGGGCCTGAAATTAACCACTTATTTATGATAAGTGTTTTTATAGTACAATAAAAATGTACTAAAAAATTACCTCATGCCAACAGTGGATAATCTTTTCTTATTTGAAAAATATAAATTGTTGAACAGCTTTTTACTTGTAATACATTTCCTTGGCAAGTATTCTTCAAAATAAAATCAATTTGTCAATATAAAAGTTGTTTACTTTTTAGTAATTAAATAAAATATTAGAAATACGAGAAATCTTGTTACGCCTAAACAGTAGACCTAGCTACTAAGGCAGCGGAAATTAGTTACAGTTTATATAGAAGTATTCGAACTGAATCACAATGTTTTTGAAAACAAGAAAATGCTATCAAAACATAACTTTAACTTCTGACAGTTCTATAATGAATTATCTACTGTTGGGATTCACACTAATTTTTTTTTTATTTCAACGTTCAAAAATGGTTTTTTTCATTTTTACACGTATTTATATTCTTTCAAAAAAAGCATGGTCAGGTTACCTTATTTTATTTTTAAAATTTTATTATAACATGCTGGATTAATATTTTAAAATCATTCTTTAGAAGATTCAAATTATCTACTGTTCGCCATTATCTACTGACGGGTGGACTCCCCTAATTATGCTATATCCTATTCAATTTAATTTATTTAAGAAAGAAATATTTCTTAACAAGAAAACCGAACAATAATTTCTTATTAAGGAAAAGCTTTTAGAGGATTTTAGAGAGAGTACTTAGTTTCACTCAAACAACACGGGAAGATAAAAATGATGAACGCCGAGTGCTCATATCAGAGTGGAACAGCCCGATCGACGGGGTTGAATCTATTATCCAGACTGACCTCCCGTCACGGACTCGTGATGGATGATGGTGATTAATAATACAGTGTCCTGGATATGGTGTTTCTCAACCACCCACCACCTTTCATGTAAATATAATGTCCTTCCTGTTTATATTTCAAACTGCAGTCAAACCCTATTCTAAAGAGTAGTCTTGTGTTTTAATTTCAGCAAGTGCGGTCAACCCGGGATTCAAAGAATATATACTCGTCCACTTTGAGATGTGCTTCGAAATCACATTCAGTAATCGCTAAATGTCTGCAATAATAAACAATTGACAGCTTAGTATTAATGAGCAATGAATATCATCTTATATTTTTTATAAACAATAGTTCTTTTCATTTCTTCTTCTTCTTCTTCTTTTTTCATTGAACATTCAAGTTTACACATGCGATTCTTTATATTTTAATTTGGAAGTTTAATCTGTGCAGAATCTTCTGTCTATTGTTTCGTCGGTATATTATAAAAAAGATAGAAGCCATGTCATCTGTTACTTTTGCTTTTCTGCTTAGGGCAGAAACTTTTTTTATTCATGTAGGGGAGAGTGGCCATCAATGTACCAGTTTTTTCAATGAACCATTTCAATTTTCTCAGAAACAATTAAATAAAAATTCTCCTAATTTTAAATATAAATGAAGTTTGCGTAAATACACTACGTCCACAAATTTGAGACGTGTGGATTTATTCTTTACAGAGAAAACTGAAAAAACTGTTTTTGATGCACTGAAGAAAAAATTTACCTAAAATACAAACACGTTTTTTAATTGAAATAAGTCAATTTAAAAATAAATATACTTACGATTTATTTTGTATCGGGCCTTAACTACAATATTCTAATGAGATAAAGATTTTGAAATATTGGATTAAGTTATAAAAAACCATTTTTGTTGCAAATGTCATGTTGATTCAATGTACCGGGGAACAATGAACCACCTGGAATTTCAGTGTATTTTCGATTTCCAGAGTGGTATGCCTGATTATAAAACTAGGCATGCGTACAGCATGTTGCAGCGATTGTTATCAGTACTCTTCTCAACAAAAACTAAAATGCCATTTTATCTAGTTAACTTAAATGTGAGGTATATTTATGTTATGCATTATCAATTAAAAAGTGTTAAGTAATAATTTTTTATAGTATTTGATAGAAAATAAGTTTTTTTACAAAGTGAAAATTGCAATATTATTATTGTTGAACATTTTTAATGTTTTTATAGAGGTGGTTCATTGTGTACCCAGGTTGTTGAAAATGAAAATAGCTGGTTAGTTTAGAAAAATCCTAAATTTGATTATTTAATCAAAATAAATCGTGTATAATATGTGTGCATTACCTACAGAAGTGTTGTAGTTTTATATTGATGCAAAGAAGTGCTTGAAATTGGTGAAATTGAATAAGTACTATGACCTTGAAAAAAACCCGGTACATTGATGGCCACTCTCCCCTACATTAAAAATATAATTAAAATGAAAAGGTCTACATTCAGATATAATAATTCCCCCAGATTCACAAATTTTTAAGGTGGAAATCCATATGGACATTTGAAATAATCCGGAAATTTTTTTTAAGGTTTATCTCTCCGGCAGTTACACTTAAAAAAATCGCTTTTCTTTGAATTGTGAGAAAACGTTATTTTATATACAAGAATACAAGTGCCTTGTATCTGGTTAAAACTTTAGTACCCTTTGTCATGCTAAAAATTGAGATATTCAAGTTGAAAATTTCAATTTTTTGTCAATTTCTATATAAAGTTGGAATGTTGAACCTGAATATCTTAATTTTTAGCAAGGCAAGGGGTACTGAAATTTTAACCAGATAAAAGGCACATATAAAATAACGTTTCTGTCCTCCCTGTACGGAAAGTATGTGCTTTCATACACTCGAAGCGGGCGTAAAGTTATACATTGCTACCCGATGAAGATGTAGAGCTAAATTGGACTCTAGGGCGCAAAATCCACTTTTGGGTACGCTTGCTATCAAAATGGTCAGAAGGAATGAAAATATTTTGAATTAAAATATAGACAAAGAGGATTTACTTTTTATACCAACCATTAATGGTTAAGTCTTCATTCCATCCAATATATTTTAAGAAAATTGGTTATGATTTTAAATAATTAAAAATAGACTTTTTATCAAGTTTTTTTTAGGTCCCTTTCTTCATATCGCGTCACATACAAAATTTACATTTTGAGATCTCAAAGGGGGTTTTCAAGTTTCTATAAGGGGCCATACTTAAATTATGTAATAGCTTTGGGGGGGGGGGTCAAATGTTCATTATACTTTGTTACAGGGGGGAGGGGGTGCTTAATGGGGTGAACTAGGTGAAAATTATGTTCATTGCACGAACACTTCGCTTCCAAGTAACCAAAATAATTTGCTTCCTCATAGAGGTACCAATAATGTAGATTACAATAATAAAATAAAAGAAAATTTAAATTTCGTTCAAAATAAAAAATAGCTGTTAATTCTATCAATGTACGGGAAAGTATATATACTTTATTACAAAGATCGATTAGTTTATTGTTTAATCTATAATATTTTCTTCAAAGAAACTATGGTTAAAAATAAATATTGGAGAAGTTATAAAGGAAAAAGAATTTTAAATGTAAAAAAATAAAATATCATGAATTATTATGCAAATTTTTGCTCAGTTATATACTTTATACAGGTCTATCGATTCGATTTTAAACAAGGAAAATAATTCTATTATTTGTTAAGTTGTATTTTTTGTGTGAAAAAAACTTTTGGAAAATTTTTGGTGCTTAAAAAAATTTGGTTAGGTATTTCCAAAAATCCCTCTGTCCAAATTTAGATATTTATGAGCTTAATTCGCCATCCAAATTTTATGAAAATACGATTTAGGCTTTTTAGATGAAAATAAGTCGATTTAGACTATTTTGGAAAATCGAAGATCTTAATGATCACAAAGCTTTCTCTATGAGGAAGCAAAATAAATAAATATTGCGTGTGTACATAAAATACCTTTATTTTATTTAATAATATAATACAACATTACGACAATAGTTATGTACAATGACGGGGGTTTTAATGTTGTGTTACGATTTGTTACATATGAACTGGAGGTTTCTAAGCTATATACGTATAATTTAAGTATGGCCCATTAATCCAGATGAAAATCTGCAAGGATTTTTTTAGCGAGGATATTTTTCTATACACTAATAATTAACAATTGGTATCTTACTATTAATAAGCAAAATTGATATCTTCTTTCTACTAATATATTAAACCATTCGATTCTCTCGATATATTCTTTCAAGAAAGATAAAATCAAATTGTATTCTCCTCAAGAGTATAAAAATATATATATATCAAAATTGAATGTACGAGTGTACAAATTAAGTATAGTACACAACCTATAGGTCCATCAATGCAACGTGTCATAGCGAACGGCGCGTGGATTTGCGGGACGGCGACCTGGGGTTGACCAGCTTGATGGTCATTCCGGAAACCTGAAACAAGGGATATCCCTCGTTCTCGTTCATGACGATCGATTCTCAACCCAGCAATTCAATTTTCCGAAAATCTAGCTGTAAAATTTTGTCACGAAATATCAACAAAAACACACTCTTTATAATTTTGCTTACATTTTTGAAAAAATACCTGTAAATTTTCAGAATGAACCAGTTCATTCTGTTCACCTGCTATGACTCAGACTGTTTTTTAAACACGAATTATTATGAAAATAAGTTTTAAGACTTTAGATCCAAAAGCTGTGGATCAAGCGTTATCCTATTAGGACAATAATAGCGTATAATTGGGCATGGGCGTGAGCTTAAGCTGAAATCGTCTGCAGGGGGGCCACGAGAATGCAACATGTGTGATCTTTGATCCTTAACACCTGATCGCGCGCTGGCACTTTTTCCCTTTCTGATTTTCTGATTTGAATTACACCCATTTCAATCATTTATGTAAATAAGCCGTTAAGACCGTCTGACAATTTACTTTCCCTTGTTATTCGATTGATTAGTATTCATCAAGAATTAATCGTTTCAAAATCGCTACACAAAAAAAAACATGTGTCTAGAAATAGCGGATGATTTGTTTTAAATAGCAAAAGTTTTAAATGAAATAGTTGAAAAACCACAAATATAAAGAATAGAACAGAAAACCACTATGTTGACGCAAACTTTGTAATTAATAGAATTTTTTATCTGGTTGGTTTCCTGACGGAAAAAATTGGGTAAGGTACAGATACAGGAGATACAGCTTCGATGAAAATTTTTTCTTGGATAAAAGCTCATATTACTGTTCGTGTTCGGCGTTTAATAACGCGTAGATATATTTCGCATAGGAAAAAGAGCGTTGGGATGTACGAAAAGAAAAAATGAAAGTACGCCAAATGAATTCCAGAGAATGAAAACCGTAGCTTTAGGGAAACGTGGCCCGGCTTTTATCCTAACGGTAACGGGCGGATGGACTTTGCCATCGAAATTAACTACCGGCCACATAACAATTGAAACTGTAAAGCGCGAAAACGGGAAAATAGTAAATGGAAGGGCAACTGGTGCGTGAGTATCAATGGGACTCTCGCGAAATTGAAAAGCGACGTTAATAAAATGGCATTAACGATTTATGTCGTTATATTATGCTCTCTAAATTGAAATTTTACCGTGCCGCTAATTCCAATAATATATGCTGAAAAATCACTGATTATAATCATTGAAAGTACAATGATTTAAATATTGGACCAATATTGGAAACCAAAATCTCAATACATTGTATTTGAATAAATCTATACCTAAAAACATATTCAAATTTTGATAATCGAATCCATTTAAACGTTTATCAAGAAAAAATTCCAAGTAAAAAAAGAGATGAAATTATCCCTTTCGTCGTCTTTTAGACAAACTCTCAATTTAAATAACTCTTTTCTTTGCAAAGGATATTCAAATAATTTCAAATAATTGTTCAACATTTTCTTTATTTTTGGTATTCAAATATTTGAAAGAGGAAGGTTTTAATTAGTTCAACAGTACTGAAAGCAAAGAGAGGTTCTATTTTTTCTATCACTTAAAATCTTTCAGACAGAAAGAAATTAAGGTAAGTTATCACTTTTTATATCAATGATACAATTAATTATAGCAAGTACATGAAATTGTAATTACATAACTTTGGCTCGGCTCATGACAAATTTAGAATTATTATTGAGTCTAATTTTAATTGAAATGGATTCTACGTGAGTTGATACGGTGCTTTAAGAACTCCTAAGATCCTTAGGATATAAATGTATTTATTTAAAGTTTTATTGACATCCTGGACATTTGAAGGAACTTGTTCTTTGAAGTTGCAGGTTCTCCAGAAATGAGAGAGCGTGGTATCCTGGATAAAAATAATTGATAGGAAAGTAATGTGAAGCCAATTTGGAAAATAGTACTCTAGTGAGTGGGTGGATTTGTCGGTATGTTCTCGTGAGGAGGAAAAGTATGTGTGTGTGTGTGTGTAGTTGTAAAGAGTTTGAGGGCTTGTGCGTGAGTGCATGGGAGGGTCGGCCATGTTGAATGAGCCTGCGTAGTGAGGGTCTCCTCTCTCCTCGTGGCAAGTCAATACCTCGTTCGGGGAATCCCCGCACCCCTTGCACTTCTGGTGGTTCTCGCGAGGACGGTTCCCTCGGCCAACCAGAAGACGAGCTGATACCCGCCGTAGCGATGGCAACGCTCGTACTTCCTTGCTAAAGTCGCTTTGCGTTCTCCCTCCTCCAGATTCCCCTTTCCATTGCAAAATTCCATCCTTTTCCCAACACCTTCTCTTCCTTTATATATACGTATATAGGTAAAGGTAAAAAAAGACGTGAGTACGCAAGAAAAGCTCGTCTCTGCTCGCCTCTCTAAATGTACATGAGAGCGACGCCAAGTCGACAACGTTTTCATCGCATCGACGAGACTTATACTTTTCTTACTTCCTTTTCTTGGAGTAAGTAGAAAAAAAGCAACTTGGATAACGATAGTCTCATTTTGTCATCTCTTCCAGGAATTTTATGTGTCAGGACGGAAAAATGTAGCTTTAATGATAGGAGGAAATGAAAGACTTTTCTCGTTCTCAATCTTTCCTCGAGAAAAGGTAGAGAAATTATTTTTAGAAATGTCTCATTTCAGAAGAGGAGGTTTATTGAATGTGATCATTGAAGTAACGATAAATAATTTCTTTTTTAATATAACCGTGTACTCTCTAAATTCTAATCAATTAGATTTATTAAGTATAGAAATACTTTTGATTCTATAAATAAATGGTACCTCACTTGATGAAAAATTGCTGATATTGCGGACAAATAATATAGAGTGGAAAATCTTCGTTTGAGTGAAATTATTTTACTGTAAAGATGAATACTATTGTCACTTAGAGTTACTAATTAAAATGAGTAAATTTTGGTTAATTTAGACGATGAATCCATTACAAGTGAATTAGTCAGAAATTACTATCAATGAGCCATTTTTGACTAATTTAGATTTAGAGATTATTTAGGTTTTTATTTAGTAATTATTATATACAAGTGAGCTTGATTTTGCAGTGGTTACTGAAAATCCTAACAGACATTTTGTAGAAACAATAACTAAAATCCAAAGTTCCCATCAATTTTCATAAAAAGGTTGCTTCCACGTCAGGAAGAAAGAGTTTCTTTTTCAAGGAGGATGCAATAAATTTATTTTTAAAACAAACAAAAATTTCATTTTTGTTTAAAGTTGAAAATTGCGATTTATTTTATAAAATTTAAAAAAAATATAATATGGGAAAGTGGTATTCTATCTCTAAACCGTTATTCGTATTAGTAATGGAAAAATTTGAAAGAGAATTTCTTGAGCTTTAAAATTTTACTAAAGCTTTTTGTAAAAAAATTTTCATTACAAGTAGAATTTTGCGTTTAAAAATTTCAAAGTTTAATGTTTTCATGGAATTTTTGGAGAAACAATTTGTAATATATAAAATCATTTTATCCAATTCTACAGTGAGGTTAATTTCATGTCGGGCAGTAGAAAAAGACAGAAATATGAATAACGCACGCGTCTTACTAGAGCTTTCTTTTTCTACTACCAAATATATAAGATAGACCTTACTGTATAGTGTATAATATAGGTTAATAAACTGATCTTAATAATTCATTTGTCAAACGCCAGTGACAAATTTATTTATTTATACTTTAAAATTTCCAGCGTGCCTGCAAAATTTCATTTTAAAAACCTTCCTCTACCTAATTTTTCATTTTCCCCGACAAACAACATTTTCAGTTATTTTATATCTTGTTTTAGAAAGTAAATATTTTATATTATTGCTTTCTCATAGAGAAAGCTTTGTGATCATTAAGATTTTCGATTTTTCAAAAAAAGTCTAAATCGATTCATTTTCTTCTAAAAAGCGTAAATTTTAATTTTAATGCAAGGGTCCATTTGTGTGTATGTGTGTTTAGCGTTTTTTGTCGCCAGGATATCTCGAAATCGCTGCAACGAATTTTAATAAAATCTGGATGACTTAATAAGCTCATGAATATCTAAATTTGGACACAGGAATTTTTAAAAATATCCAATAAACTTTTTTTGCGCACCTTTTTTCATCGAAATAAATCGTTTTTTGCCAATTTTTTTTCATTCTAAAAATTCAACTTAGTGAATACAAAAACCATATTCCTTATCTCAAAAGGAATCGATTGACCTATATAATGTTTATAATTGATCAAAAATTCGTAAATTAATTCATATTTTTTCATTTTTTTCTTTGCATTTAAAATTCTTTTTTTTTAATAACTTCTCCAATTAATTCTTATATTACTAATTTATTGCTTTCTCCACAAGGAAGGAAATTATTTTCCATAAACTGCAAAAACTGCTGCCTTCTAAATGTCTTATTTTAAAACATTTTGGTATCTATAGGACACAAAAAATATCTCATTTTAAGATCTTTATTGCATCTTAGATACAAAAAAGATACCAAAATGTTTTAAAATAAGACACTTTCGTGACAATTATTTTTAAAGGTTACTTGGAAGCGAAATGTCCATGAAATTTACATAATTTTCACCTAGTAATTAATTGCTTTTACATTCATAAATTAATTTAATAATTTTTAGGAAAATTTCCCCGTGATTTCCAATTTCTCCCTGACTTGCGGCCAACCTGAATTTCATAAATTTATATAAAACATTAAACCCAAATTGCATGCAGATTTTTTCTTGTTTTTAAGTTTTTCCTTCTTTAAACAATTACTCTAATTAAATATTAATAGTAAACGGTGAACACGAGTTATAATGTATTAAAAATAGGGGGGAAATTTAAAAAAAAATGTTGCACCACCTATAGCACCTTCAACTTCATATCCCACTCTTCCGTACAAATTTTTGCTTCCTCATAGAGAAAGCTTTGTGATCGCTAAGATTTTCAATTTTCCAAAAATAATCTAAATCGACACATTTTCTTCTAAAAAGCGTAAATTTTCATTTCTAAGCAATAGTCCATTTTATCATTTTTTTTGCACTTAAAATTCTTTTTTTTTTTAAATAACTTCTATAATTAACTTTTATATATTATTAATTTATTGTTTCCTCTATGAGAAAGCAAATTATTTACATGGAAGCGAAATGTCCAAGAAATGGACCCATTTTCACCCAGTTTATATATGTGACACAATATGTAGAAAGGGACCTAGAAAGAAAAAATTTTAGGTTATGTTCCGTGATAGTTTTATTTTGAATGTAAGTTTCTTTTTAATGTTGCATAATTTAATGAATAGTATATTGTGCAACAAGGGAAGAAAGTGAGTGATTTTCCGAGTGTCTTATTTTATTTACAAATATATATTTTCTTCCTGGAATAACATCATGGATATAGAAATTTTCTTTTTCTCCCCGTTATCACGTCACAGGGAGGAAAAATAACTTTCCCTTCAAATGACATAATATCACAGGGAGAGAAAATAACTTTTCCTCCCTATTGCCGCGAAAGAGTTATTTTTAGATTTCTACACAGGTAAGAAATGTTGCACTTTCGGTGCGTGTGTTAGAAAAAAGAATTATAAATAACAAGAGGAATAACCATTGTTTATTGCATTTACCCAAACTTAATCTAAATATATTTTGCATTCACAGAAAAACCTTTATACCTGTCCACGCTTTTAAGAATTTAAGAACTACAACAAATTAAGCACTGTGTTATCCTTTTTGAACAAAGACATTTAAAAGAAACCTATAACAAAAGAAATCGTATATATACAGACAAACGTCTATCGTATGCTATTGTATATCGACGTAGTACGCTTTTCCGAGTTCATGAATGAAGGACTAAAATGAAGAATTCCTCATTCGAGTATGCCAAATCGTACTTTTCTATTATTCCTTTCTCTTTCTCGTGTCCTTAAGAATTTTTTTCCCCTCTTTTTTTTTAGACTGACTTTGATCACGGTATATACGTTCTACATTGGAGCTTCAGACTCTTCCACTGAAATATGCAAGCACCCGCGAGACACATAAGTCTCCTATGTTCCTCCTGCTTTCTTTTTTATTTCTTTTCTTCATCCTTTATTTTCATCATTTTCTTTCTCTTCTTGGGTCTCTTATGATGATGACTTCCCACGAGCTACGGCAACTTCAACGCCTTGAATAAACTGCTTCCGGCTAGTTTATGCCAGAAGCGGATTTTCCGCGATATTTTTTAGTTTTCCTTTTTGACTTTGGAACTCGAGGCGCGGCAACGTAAACGTTTTAAAGTGTTTCCTCGCGCTGTGATTCTCCGGGGACTAAATTATTTCCAAGTCCTAGCACGAGGAATTCTAATGCTTCTTTATTTTGTCAGTTTTCAGTTTTAGTTTAACTTTCTCATTTCTACTCGTATGCACTTTTCTGCTCTTTTTTGTTTAATATTTTTATCAACTATATAGTGAAATGAAACAAAGTTTAGCAACAAAAATGTGTTTCAATTAAAAAAAAAATAAATAAATAAAAGTTTTAACTTTGAGCTAAGACTTTTTCAAAAAGTACGTTCATCACGTGTGTTTAAAGTTGAATTAAGGCTCTTTTCTTTCCCTCAGTTCAAATATTATTCCAGGGATTAAAACCTAAATCACTAAATTGCAAAATAATACAGACAAGCAAATTAATGTCTTGAGCAACCCTTTTTGCGGATGGTCTACTAGTGTGGTGAAACTTGTTTTTGTTTTAATTCGTATGAGGACCCTATTAAGACCCCGGATTACATTCTAATTAACAAGGAGCTTGTCGTGCCCTAATCCTTTTACGAAAATTTCAATTTCTCGTCTGACTTAAGTAAACCAGATTCTGTAGTTTTATATGTACATACCTATACGTAAGCGAATGGTCTCGAATACCGAGATCAATTTCAAACGAATGACAGACTTTATCTTTCTCCGAGTTGAACGACACCTATGATTAGAATCCTGCTAGAATGAAATGTCCACAGGAAAGGAACTTAATTTTCACATTCCTTTATTCCTTCCAAAAGTACCTGGATCCACGGAAATAGAGAAAGAGCTTTCAATTTGCTTTTCAATTATTGTATCTGTCTTCCTAAAAAAAAAGAAAAAAATTAGCAACATATTTTTTTAAACTAATTATCAATAAAGAGGAAAATTGTAGTCTTAAGGACTAATCAGACAATAACAATCGGGGAAAAAAGTTCAAGTCCATATTTCCACCTATTTAAAAAAAACTATCTTAATTTGAAAAGCGTTTTGGTGAAAGGGTGAACAATTTTATTTTCAGCATTTTGATCAATTTCAAGTTGCTTTTGAATAAAAATTACAATGTTTTTTTTATTGGAAACGACTGGGCGGCTAAAAGCCTAAAAGGGGGACACTTTTAGGGAGAAGGAGTAAGTGGGTGAAAATTTTTGAAAAAAGCGTGACACGATTTATATGTATAAACTCCCTTGTTGAATTTTAGGTTATGTTCCCGTCAAGAAAAGGTTGATTAAAATGAATTAAGGTCATGTGATGGATTGTGACGTCACTGGTATAAGCAAAATTTGTCCGTAACTTTTCTCTTAAAATATTGATTCCAAATAACGTGGAATTTCGAAGGTTTTTAATCCAATATAATGTCGATTTTAAACTTCCACGTTTTAATTCTTTTGCTGAGAATTCATCTGAACACACTTCTATTATTTTTAATTTCTGATAAAAATCAAACACATTTTAATTCCGATACTGTAGTTAATCAGTTTAATCCCATTTTATCACTAAATAATATAGAACCAGTTGAATTCTATTTAGAATTGGCAAAAGTTTAATTCATTTCAAACAAACGGAGTTAAAACAGATTAAAATGTTTAGAAATATCATCAACATTAATATCGCTTTCTATTCCAATCAATAAAATTGAGGCTGAGTTTTTGTTTAAAAAATTAGTGAAAAATAACTAATTATTAGTAAAAAAATCATTAGAAAATGGTTCAAATTTGACTAATTAAATTAGTAAAACGAATTTTATTAAAATATTAGTTATTTTGACATAACCTAAAAATGAATTTAACTAATTATTAGTTGTTTTTAATAAATAATTAGTAGAAATAAAATTATTTCAGTTAGTGACTGAGTTTATGCCTTTAAATTAGTTATTTTTAACTAATTCAGATTTAGAGAAATTGACCAAAATTTTAAGAATTAAATTGTTTACCCATCAAAAAATAATTAGCAAATAATCACTGTTAAAAATTTCTGTATTGTGCTTCACATACATGTATATAAAATTCAATTTAACATACAATTATATTAAATTTAATATAAATTATCCTAAATTTAATATAATGTATATTAAATTTGATATACATGTATCTGAGAATTCATAACGTTGTATGAATTCTAATATACATGTATATTAAATTTAATATAATTGTATGTTAAATTGAATTTCATATACATGTATGTGAAGCACAATACAGACATTTTTAACAGTGATTATTACAAATTTTCGTAACATGGTTAATTGTTTGAAGCATCAACAAATTAATTTAGTAGTTGAAAATTACGGTAATATTGAATATTTTTTTTATATTTTAGCTTTTTTTTTAACAAAATGTAAAATTATTTTTAAAAAATGAGGAAAAAAATCGCTGAGAAAAAATAATTCAAAACTAGCTTGAGGTTTAAGTAATATTTACTTTTTCACTCAATCAATGCGAACAAATTAAAAATAGCTGTGAAACCAGGTAATTTTTACTTTGTTTTCCAAAGAAAAAAAAAACAAATGCAATTCTTGAAGCAAATTTGACGTTTTGTGTCAAACTCTTTGAAGTCAAATTTGTATTATATTTCGGGAGATTTAATAATGGAAATATAAGTAAAAGTAAGTATAGAAAAATTATTTACATATTAATCTATTGTTTATTTTTATTTAATTACTTCAAATATTCACTTTAAATACAAAACGTCAAACTTTATTAAAAAGTGACATTTTTTTCTTCTTAGAAAACAAACTGAAAATTACCTGGTTTTACAGCAATTTTTAATTTGTTTGCATTACTTGAGTACAAAAGTAAATATGTTTTAGTTTAAACTCAAGCAAATTTTGAATTCTTTTTTCTTCATGCAGTGATTGATGATAGAAAATAATAAAAATCGTGTATGAAGTTCAGTTTCAAAAATTTTGTAATTTTATAAGAATAATAATTCCAAACGAAGGTAAAAGTCCTCATTACGGGACATTTTACAAATTTTCACCTTTTATGGACAGAGTTGAAAAAAACTTATATTATAATTTGTTTACTATTTTATTAGTTATAAAATACTCATATTAGTTTATAAAAATATAATTATTTCTGAGTTGTAAATTAATTAAAACTTTTAAGAAAATACATTCATTGGACAACGACGTAAAATGTTCGAGATTCTTGCCAAACAGTTTGCAAATTGCGACTTACTATTAGGTATTATAACTAATAAAAATATTATTGTAGTATATATGTGTTCAAAATTTATATATATGTGTTCAAACAATCAATTTTTTAGTCTAGATTTTGTTTAAAAAATTATAGTTTATAAATTCATTAAATTATTTTAAATAAATGTATGTCTTTTAATAGGTTCATAAATTCCTAAGTGTCCTAATTTATGGAACAGCAAATTGATTTGTCCCATAATAAAGTTCACTTTTCAAAACTGATGGTACCAATTTATGAGACACGTCTTTTATGGGTTATTAATATAATATTAACTTAAAAATACATATAAATCATTATTGAATAGGATTTCTATTTATACTAATTTAAATTAATATTCATTAAGCAAGTCATAAAAACTAGTAAAAATTGAAAATAAGCAGCTTAACCTAACATAACCTAAAAATTGTATACTCACATAATATTGACTACATATTTTATATTAGTTTATAAAAATTAGCAACATTTGTTGTTTTTAAGCTCTTTGTTTACAGACTAAATCAAATAACAGCTTTAAATTAGTTTCAAACGGATAGAACAAATTGGAAACAATTCTAAGATTTATTAAAATGTGTATTACAAATTTTTAAATAATTTTAAGTAATTCTGAACAGTTGTAAACAAATTTTAATCCGTTTTAAACAATTTTAAGTAATTGTAAACAGTTCTAAACAAGTTCTTATAACTGTTTTAAATTAATTTTAAGCAGTTGTAAATATTTATCAATATATTTAAATAGTTATGAACCTATTATAAACATGCAGTTTTATACCAGTTCTATAGATAATTGTAAACAAGTTTTACACAGTTTTCAAATGTCCTCAGTAATCTTAGGTTTCAAACTACAAATTTTAACAAAAATATTTCTTTTAGTTTTCGTGAAAAAAATTTGAATTAAGTTAAACTTAAAAAATAAAATCGGAGAATTATTAAAATATTTTTTTCTATATTGTGAACTGTTTAAGTAGTTTGTAATCTTGAAATTAATGAAAATTTCCACAAAATATACTATTATTATCTTATTTTATTGATATTAACCAAATAACATGATAATTACATCATTCAATTTATTTTGATAATAATTTTTTCTTTGTCCCTTAATAGAGGCAAAAATCATTTTCGATCCCTAGTCAAAAAATTGTTCTATAGGCACCGTCAGTTTAAGTGGTTTAAAATTTCTCAGGTGCCTCCTGAATTTTTGTAACTTATAATAAAAAGCACACCAAGAAAAAATAATTGCTATGATAGCAAACTGCATTGTTAATGTAGCGCCTGCAACTTTTTTTGTTATTATAATAAAAAAATTTGCTAATGCAGCAAATGGATTGCTAAAACAGCAAAACAAATTAGTTAAACTTCTAATTTAACAAATTAGGCATTGCGAACTTAGCTAATGATTTGCTGTCTTAGCAAATTTTTTTTTTACATTAAAAAAAAATTGCAGGCGCTATATTAATAATTCAGTTTACTATCATAGCAATTCTTTTTTCTCAGTGCAAGATTAATTCGCTACAGAGCAATTATTTGGTAAAAAGTAAATAAATAATAAACCAGTTGCAATTCTCTCTCTGCTAATCAGAATTAATCCCTTTAGTCTTCATCAAAGTACCTATAACGGACATTCAATTTACACAAATGCTCCTGAATCAACGTAAACTATATATATCACCAAAGATCATTAGACGAGACGATCGAATAATCAAAGCCCATAAGAAGAAGTATTCAGAAATGAATGTTTCTTTATCGATTTTAAATTCAGATAAACAGATCATTGAGTAAAATTGCACACGCACACACATATAATCAGGGGCATATGCACAATTGTATATACTCATCCCTTATCTCTATCTCGTTTACTCTCACGTACGTAGACATACCCAATTATGCTCCACGCGTCTCTCTCTCTCTCTCTCTTGCTTCCTTCTCTCTGCTCTCCCAACCCAATGTATCGAGCGAAAGCTCGTTTTATGGTATGTGTGAATGCAGGTGTAATACTCTGCCTGTTTCACATACATAAAAGTACACAGATGTATGCATGCGAAAGTGTGTACAATCAAACATTGTTCATGATTTAGTCAAATATTGGCGAAATACACAGCTTTGTAGTACCTCCCTCTCGATGTATCTACCTATGTATCATCGTGCCAAATAATCCGCGGTAGATTGCACTTCGATTGTCCATTGGTTAAATAGCACTCTTTTTAATATCCGAAAACAAAAATTTTTTCATGTCAATAAAGATAAATATTTGCTTAAATATAAAAGTTCATATTGCATCAATCGCGTTACACTCTATTAGCAAAGTGAAACAATACAAATTAAATAAGAATACAAAAAACTATCCGCTTCAAATATAAAAATGAATAGATGATTAAAAAAACATATGGTCTATTTTAGTAAACTACAAAATATTCCAATTAAAAATAGTGGAAATTTTGTCAATTATAGTAATTGCGGTAGATACAAAAGTATTTTTTGTAGCAAAGATAATTTTACTTAAAAAATATTTCTAATCTTATCATTCTTAATTTTCGCAATGTTTATGATTTAAAGATATTTTCATGAAACAATTTATTTTTATATTGTTTTTGAATGATTTAAACGTTTTGAAAAAACTGAACGAATATTACTCTGAACTTAAAAAAGCTATCGCAGTATGTTAGAATGTAATATCAATTAATAATCTTTAATCTATATAATTTCGAATGGAATTACTCAAAAACATTCTTACCAAATAGCCACTTGAAAGGGTTCTCTCCAAATTCTAACGTAAACAGATAAACTTCGATGTCATTTTCATGCCTCATATGCTGTACGAAAGGTAATGTATGAGCAAGTGCGTGTACGAGAAAGTTAATTATAGAACGATTATCATTCTCGGTATCTCAATACGAATGTATTGGAACCAGTGTCTGCTCCATCGAATAAAAAATGTTATACGTATAAAAATGAAAACGCAACAATTACATTTTTCTCAAAAAATAAATTATAAAACTATATTTATTAACATAAAATTATCAAATAGTTCAACTCAGTCAATATAGTAATTTAAAGCATAAATTAACTCAATTATCTTTAAGAATTATTAATAAATACTTATTAATCTAAATTAAATTGAAATTTTAATTTAATAAATTTAATATAGACAAGAAAGGGTGAAAGAAAGAAAGATGAAAATATTTTTCATAGAAATACGTGGATTTATTGAAACATGTACATCTCCTATTTCTCGTCATTTCCCTGGACAAGGTAAAATAAAATTTCAATTTTCGTTTAATAGTGTCCAAAGCTATACAAAATATAATCAAAAACAAAGAGATCAAATAACTCAAATTGTTTGAGATTTTTAAAAAATACATTTCTCGCGCATTGAAGCTTTCTCACATAAATTTTCATATTGCAGATAAATTGAAAATTAATTGTGAAATAAATCTAAAGAATAGAAGATACGTACAATAAGTGACAATAATAAAGAAAATTCTCATGTGTGTGATATTTACAGATGCATCGTTCGGCATACTTCAAAGGTAAAAAGATCATTTTTCCAAAAAGTATACAAGACAACAAACTCAAAATGTATCAAACATTTCGATCAGAATTATAAATAGTCAATAAATTGCGTCTAAAATACCTTATCGAGGCATCACGGTTAGGAGGCTTTATCTGTCTTTTGTAGCGATAAAACGATTTAAGTTTTATTTCATTTACGGTAGTACAACACCCAATCAGAAAGAACCATTTCTGTACCTTTGAAATATGCAATATAAAGTTTTTTTTTTAATGTCGTCTCTCTAGCTTATTAATTAATATATCGTCAAAGATTCCATTTACATATATATCTATATATTCATTTATAAATTTATATTTTATACCTTTTCATAACATGTACTGTGCATTATACGCATTATGTCGTGCGACTATCTACAGATATTGTACAAAAGCACCAAACGTTTTTGGTGCTACTTTTCTTAAAAAATAAAAAAGAAGAACGAAATGAATACAACGCCAGACGAATTGATAGGTCTTGTGTAATCGTGACAATGAATATAATCGTCTGTGAGTCGTCTTATCGCAATTTTGTACCAAGTGTACAGCTCTTTGAAATAAAATCCGTCGAATAAGTTACTATACAATATTATGTATATACAAGCGTTTAAACGATTCACTGAATACGACTTGAACACTATAGCGCTCATTGCTTTTTCACAAAAACAAAAGTAGCATTGCATCAAGAAAATTAATTTATCAAAAAATGCCTCAAATATTAAACAAACACATTTTTTCTGATTCCGAAATCGCTTAAAAAGAATTCTCTTGATCCAGTGCAACATTTGTCACTTTTTTTACACTCACATTTAAAATAAAAGTCAATTTTAATAAGCACTTAATAGTAACTTCCGACTGTTTTATTTTGCATTCCGCATTGAATTAGTCCCATATTAGAAACAAATTCGATACCATATACTGCACTCCATAGTACATAGATATATGCGCAAATACGTTCGCTCGTTAACTTAATTTTCTTTTCACAGATTATCACAATTTTCTCTCTTTACCGACACCATCGTCGTTCAATTTGCACCAGTCGATTACGCTTTACGTTCTATTTTGAGTACTTGTTAAGAGACTCTTTAAAAAGCAATTCCCCTGTTATTACCGATGACTGACAAAAACAATAATAAATTGTAAACATTCTTGATTTAATAAAATTTGTCAAAACATTTTACATTTCTCATACCAACAACTAGATTATGATGATTATTGAAACTTGTTGTGATTCTTCATTTCACGCACAAAAATATGTCAAATCTGCAATTGATGTACAACCGTGACAATGAAACGAACAAATTGTACAAACTTCTTACAATAATGGTTAGGTTCCTTTAATTGAATAGATGAAACATGATGACTACATTGTTATATTGCGGAAATGTTTAACAATATGTTTGTTAAGGTTTACAATCGACGATAACTTGAGGACACTTGACAGATCAATGACCACAAAAAATTACTCTTACAACAATCATTATGATCAAACAAAAGTCCACACTAGAGAATGTGTTTGCTAGTGCTAATCTGAAAATCAAACACCGATATCGCTCTCTATCGTCTCGATCTTGCAAAGTCTGTATTACGAGTCAAGTTCGAGGATAAACTGGCGTTTTCATTTCAGTTCCGGCAATAGAAGGACTCGCATCACCAAAATTATAACGTTAAATTCGTAAATTTATAGAATAACAATAACTTGGTCATCGGTAATTACGCAAGGAATTTGAAATTCTTTAGGCCAGACCAACTATAGTCTCTGAGACTTTGTCACTTTGTTAAAACTTTGATTTTAAAGTGTCAAAATTGTTAAAACTCCTAGGTAGTTTTAATGATAGTTTAAAAATAAATACGTTAAAAATAAAAAAAATTCAATTATAAATAAATTTTAAAGCCCTTAAAAGGCAGTCACTTTCTTTTGTTTTTTCATTTTAACAGATAAAATCAGACCTGAATTAAAATATCTTTTAAAACCCTAAAATATAATAATATTGAATTATGCATTCTTCACAAACATTCAGATGAACGAAATTTTTATATCACTTTCTTTTAAATTCAAATTACGTTGAAAATATAGCTGTTAACATATGAAATAATCAATTTATATGTTAATGAAAATTAAAAGTCTTTTTATTGAAAAAGTAGTAGTGTATGAATATAATTCAGTCACAATAAAAAGTTTCGTTCACGTGCAATTCAAAACTTAACTTCTAAATCTTTAATGGAGGAACATTATTGAATTGACATAAAAACCTTTGTATGTAAAATGCAAAACTGTCGTTCGTCTTTAAAGATTATCGATCGCTTTACAAAATCGTGATAAAAATCAAACATTTGCAAAACAGATATTGTATAGGCTAAATTTGATGTATTTTTTTTAAAAATAATGAAATTTATCAACTAGATTAAGAACAGTTTTAATTTTTAAAACATGTTTAAAGAATACAGGTCACACTGATTAATTTTTAATAATATTCTTTCAATATCGGAATCAAATAAATAATTACTAATTGAACCAAAAAAATATAATTTATAATTTGATTAAACTTAGTAGGAGTTTCAACTGAAAAATAAGATAATCCAACTGATTTTTTACGGATTGGTATATATACCTATAACAACTCAGTCGGATGCATCAAGCGATTGCCAATTTTTATAATGTAAAGAATCGTTGGTATATCTGCCGTCCAAAGTAAAAAGATTCATTTAAGGGATAATTTTACCGAAATTGAAATTTCGTATTTAAAAAATAAGTCTTTTTAACAATTATTGTGATTGATATTTCTTAGTCACTTTATTTTATTTGTGAAATGTTTTAACCCTTTAACACCCTACTTTGTCTAAATTGACGTTCTTTGAATCTAAAATATAAATTTAGATCTAAAAGACAAAATTAATGTACAAAATTATTACTTTTGTTTCCTTTAATTTTGTCTTTTTTTTTGTAAGCAAATTTGTTAAAAAAATAGATAACAATTATATATTTTTTTATATTTGATAAAAAATTGGACTTAATTTGAAAACAATTTTTAAAAGTAGATAGGACCTTGTCTCAGTTTCCGCGCAGTTAAGCACCGCTTTAAAATCTTGATTTTAAACCAGTAAGATATAATAATATTTTTGTAAAGTTGAATGTAAATTTTAAAAATAATATCAAGAATAATCAAATGAAATTAAAAATTCAATTTTCATCAAGATACACTCGAATTTAAGGAAAAATAGACGGCAACTAGCTGAAAATGGGACATTCCTTAGCCGTGAAAGGGTAAACATCAAAATTTTTTAAAATAATTTTCAGATTCAGATTAAAAATAATTAACATAATATTAAATTCACACAAATTGAAATTATTTACCTATTTTAAAAATAGATTATAAGATTTAGAATATAGCGTCTAACTTTAGCTTCATTACATAAAGCAAAATCTTTTTTTCGATTTAGTTGTAATCGGAAAATGTATATCTTTTTACTTTGCACGACAGATATTTGCAAAAACCTAGTTTTTAAATGTTTGCAATTTACAGAAGCCAACAATTTGATCTTTATCAATTGCTTTACTTTAATTGTAAATAAATAATTAGCTTCTTATTATGGAAACTAGATTAAGATCAATCACATGAGTTTCAGCGTATTTTAATTTGAAGAAACTGTACAGGGAGAAAGAAATATTCTTTATTTAAGAGGTTTTTCTTCAATATAATAACGTAAAAAAGAAGTTTTTTATTTAAGAGTTAATGAATAAGTTTTTTAGTCAAAAAATAGTTTCTTTGACTAAAAAAACTTATCTAATCTTTAATATTCAATTAATTCTTAAATAAAAATTCTAAAAAAAAACTTATACACTTTGTATTTATGAGTATTTTCTTTGAATAAAAAAATGTATCCAATTAGACAAAATAAAATATATTAAATTTCATTAGAGATTATATCATTAGTACAACATTCTGCTGAAATAGTAAAAAGTTTAGCTGAAGTTCATTTAGAATGCAAAATTTATTTTTATTACTATTTCGATCTAAATATCTGCATTTTTAAAATTTTTTACACGGAGAGATGTAAGTGCTTGAAATTTCAAAGAGTTATGGACTTGAAGTTCTGAATTTTCATCAACAAAATTATTTTATCTTTTCTTACGTTCTCATCTCAAATGAGAAGATATTAATTTTAAATTCTAGTTTAACTTAAAATAATATTTTATATAATTAAACATTAATTTTAAGGGGAGGCACCAACTCTTGCTTTGACCCTCTTAAATTTCTATGATTTTAGTGAGCTATATTTTTTTCTTGCATATTTTTGGTCCTAAAAACATGAAGATCGATCAAAAATAAAATATCTTAATTTTTGCTAATTTTAGAATTTTTACTTTTTGAAAAAATTTTAAAAAATTTAATATTTCATGCGAGAGATTCGAAAGAATCATTAAGAAAGTGTATTCAAAATTAGCATTGAAAAATAATGAAAATTGTAAAAGAAGTTAAATATTTAAGGAGAGAGCCCCATAAAATATCAACACATTTTTTAGAGGTGCCATTTTTATTTGACACAATTTCACACCTAAAATAATAGTACATCATCAGAAATTAAGAAAAACTTTTTTTGACCGTTTTAGAATTTTTAATATTTATTTAAAAATTAAAATTTTCAGGATGGCCGCAAATTTCCTTTTTCAAAAAGACTTGACTAATTTTTCAATTATTTTAAATCTTGCTTTGTATGAAAAAATTCTATATTGTTTTTAATTGTTTGCTCATTTTTTAACTTTACATATATTTGTCACAATTATTTAAAGTGGTAAATTTTTTGAATTTTTATTTGGGGTTTCTTTGAGGAATATTTCCCTAACTTTTAAAGATTTTTTTTAAAAAATCCTTGACTTTTCCCTGACTTGCGGACACCCTGTATTTTAGAAAATCCATGCAAGAAATTCAAAAGAATCTTTGAAAAAGCGTGTATAAAAATTGGCGATCAAAAATACTAAATATTGAAAAAGAAATTCAATTTTCAAAAATTTCAATGTTCTAAGACTTTAAATTTTATACAAGTTAAAAGTTCAGATTTTATCAAGTTTACCTCTTTGTACGTTTTTGGGACCCAATAAATGCAAGAAATAATGTAGCTTATGTAGGTCATAAAAATTTAAGGAGGTAAAAATAAAGGGTGGTGTCTCCCCTTAAGTTTTAAAAACTGAATTTTTATTTTCTGTTGCAAAAATTTTTTGTAACAGTATTGCCACGAAAATAAAATATTTCGTTCAAATGAAAGTTTAGAACTTTAGGAACATCCCTGGTTAAAATTGCAGAAATTTAGAAATTCGAAGAAATTAAAATTGATAACATGATAGAATTTTTACTGCACATAACATTATTATGCATCAAAGACTTAAAGATATAATCCAAATCAAAGAGTCAAAGATATTCAAGTCAAAAATTCAAAAACATCACTGAGAGAAATATTTTCTTATGCTAATGCATTTTTGCTTTGCATCAAGTATGAATTATCCTTATAATCGGAACTAGTATAGTTATTCTTGGATCAAGAATAATTTTTTATTGACTCGAGTATCCATTCTTGGACCAAGGATATTTATTCTTGAACCAAGAATAATTATCATTAATCTAAGAACCGTTATTCTTGGTCCAAGAATAATTATTCTTGATTCAAGCATATACTCCCACATTTCTCTTCTTGGTAAAAGAATTTATTTCTCTCAGTGATTAAGTGACAAAGCCAAAGAAATGTAAATTCGAAACATTGAAAGACATTTTAAAATAAAAACAAAGAAGCAAAATACTCTGAAATGAAACGTATTTTGTTAGAGATATTATATTGAAGATGCTCTTAAATAAAGAATACTTTTTCTGAATGTGAATTAGATCTAATAGAAAGACCTCTAACGCTCGATTCACCTTGTTGAACGGCTACAAAGTATCATCCTCATCCTCGTCGTCCTCTTCTTCCTCAACCTCGTTCCAACAAGGTGTGCCATTTTCATTATTTTCTCGACGACGTGGAATGTAGTCAGAGGACGTCGGGACGGTGGTTGCGGCATAGGCCGCGGCAGCAACTCAGGCCAGAGCGTAGGGGTGTGTGGCGTGATGTCACAAGCCCGACGTAGCCGTCGCTGAAGGAGGTGGAGGTGCACTCGACGCGGTAACACTACTATGATGATAGAGCGGACTCTGATAATAATCCTGATGATGATTGCTCATGTTGTGCATTGCGTTTGAACTATGCATGCCATTGTGATGATGATGACCAGGAGGCGCCGAATGTGGATGGGGATGATGTGGCGAACCGTAATTCGCGTAACTTTGATGAAGCTGCTCGTACATCTTGAGCTCGGGTGGTTTCGTGTCCTGGGCACCCGGAGAGGCTCCCGCTGCTCCGGGAAGTAGCCTCGTGATACTGAAGGGATGACTGGCTGCCGTGTAGGGTGGCTCTTGCTTCAAAGTACCGGTCATGCCGTGATGAAGGGCACTGGGGTCACTGAGAAGATGTGGATGAAGACTTCTTCCGACCATTGCAGCCAGTTCATCGTGAGCTGCACCAAGATCCGTTGCCAACAAGCCTCCAATGTCCGACGAGTCACTCTTGAGACTTGGGTGATGTTGATGAAGGCTGCCAGGATGATGGTGATGATGATGGGAAGAGACCAGCGAGTGGAGGTCTTTTTCATCCTGCTGTTGACCGTGATGCAACGAAGACGGGGTCTTCTTTCCGTGACTGAGTTCGTGCGAGGGAGGACTTCCGTGTCCGGAGCCACCGGACGGATTATGATGTCCGTGGCCCTGGTGTTTGGTGGTCTGTCTCGTGAGTTCCTTTTTCTCGTCCTTGAACCTCTTCTGGCGTCTCAGGTAACAGCCGTTCTCGAACATGTTGCCACTCTCTGGATGCAGAGTCCAGAAGGATCCTTTGCCGGGTTTATCGGGGGTTCTTGGTACTTTGACAAAACAGTCATTGAAGCTGAGAGAATGCCTGATGGAGTTCTGCCAGCGTTGTTGATTTTGTCTGTAGAATGGAAAGAGGTCCATTATGAATTGGTAGATCTCGGAGAGAGTAAGCATTTTCGTGGGAGCGTTCTGAATGGCCATGGTGATGAGGCTGATGTAGGAGTAGGGTGGTTTTGCGTGGGTGTAATTTCTCCTGTAGGACTTGTCGGTTCTGGCGCGCTGTAGAGCTGAATTTGGAGAATCGGGCTCGGCAAGAGAGATTTCCCTGGAAATACCAGTGCCAGCACCTGGAGGAAGAGATCCGTAGCCGACGGAACTCATGCAGGCTCCACCGCCACCCATCGAGGCGCTGCCATAACCACCCATTCCTCCACCACCCATTGTTGCCATTCCGATGGCAGAGCTCATTGTACTCATGTTGAAGGCCCCGGGACTCTGAGGGCTGCAATTGGGTCCTACACCGACTCCCATAGACATGCCCATGGGGACACAACTCATTGAGTTGATGGAGCTGTAGGTCGGCGCCATGCTGCCCATACTTGACATGGCAGCGCTCGTCATGGCACCGCCAAGGCTGCCAGCGTCGCTGTACAGCTTCTGCTGCTGAAGCATGGTCATAGAGCTAATTGGGGGTGGGAAGTCCTGTCGTTGTCAAACTGGAACCATGTAAGCAGCCAGATTGGCGATTGAGACGCCGGTCTCTTTAAAGCACAAAACACCGTCTCACTGTCTTTCACACACTGAATTAATTCCCAAAATGTCACAGTATGGGGATCAACAAGAATGCACTAATTGGGTAAAAAAGTTTGATTCGTCAACATCGATATCAGTTTGCTATTGAGATTCTTGGTCAAGAATCGTAATTGCGACAAGATCGGCGAAAAGGGCAGTTGGTTAGATTGACGAAAGTAAAACACAAACAACCGCGACCGATCCGCCTACGAACAAACCAACCGCGGTCCTTACCGAACAATGTCCGCGACACACGACACTCAATGACGTTCCGATAGGGGTAATTGTTGTTCCAACACAACACGACGCTATGTAACGACACACGTTCAGAGCCGCGGTTATTTGCAGGTCTGTTTGAGCGGGCGCACCCTCTCACTCACTCTCCTCTCTCTGTGTAATGTAGTGTGGATCGAGGCCGGTTAGCGAGTGTACTCCGGTACTCTTGAGCTGCCGAGTCTTGTTCAAACATCCCCCTCTATAATGACGTCGCTATCGAGGTTCCAGGCTCCTCCCGCTCGCTGCTAGTCGGCCAATGGGCTCTCCATTGGACCTCCAGCTGTGGAGAAACTTCCCCTAGAGCACCAGTGACGTAACAAAATAGGCGGGACATCGACCCGCTTAGGAGGTACGTGGCCACATCCCTGGGACATATGTTACATGTGATGCTCAACGGGTTGCTCTAAACGCAGGCGCGTCGCAGAAAAAGATAAAGCTACTTGCGCAGTTTTCAGGCCTTACCTGTGTTATCCGACGTCACGACGATCGCGACGACGAAGGATACCAAGGCGTCGCGTGTCATGTCAACTGCCACTCATTTGACACATCGGGAAACGCATCTCCGTGAATTTCGAATTTTATTTCCATTCCTTTATTAATAACGGGCCTACAGCTTGCCGCGTCGTTTCATCCACGTTGTTATTATTAAGGAGGTTTTTATAAAAAAAAATTATATGTAAAAGCAACATTGTGAGGTGGAAGGTCTACTGGAAATAAATACAAGATTAAAGGTAATTTTGCATCCCTGATTTTGACATATTTTACTTTGTTTACTAATTTTCAATGAATAGTTGTTACATTAACTATACTCAGTTCTTAAAAAATCACTGTCAACATTCAAATGT
Source organism: Ganaspis brasiliensis (assembly GCA_037103525.1). Taxonomy (NCBI): domain Eukaryota; kingdom Metazoa; phylum Arthropoda; class Insecta; order Hymenoptera; family Figitidae; genus Ganaspis; species Ganaspis brasiliensis. Next base: position 1,793,726 of record JAZKLR010000050.1, on the reverse strand, counting down.
TTGTATTTTATAAAATATCAAGATTTGAATGTTGACAGCATTCTAGTTTAGACACAAAATAATATTTGGTAGAATAGTATTGTTTTTGGCACAAAATAATATTTTCCAAAGTGGTAGACTGTGTATGATTTGAACCCAAAGGAACCAGCAGAATATTTTCTAAATTTGCTATGCCATAAATTTTAAGGAGGTTCTATCGTAAATAGAATTAGCATTCACATTTTAAACAAATTTGGTCTACTGGTTGATAATGATTTTATAATGATGTAGTTATAACTTCTTTTACAAGTACATTGAGATCTCAAAAATTTAACTGTAATCATTATAAAACCATTATCTACCAGTGGACCAAATTTGATTAAAATGGTACTATTTGCTATTAAACCTCCTTAATTATCCTTAACGCATGTTTTTTTATTTATTTAAAGTAGGGTAGTTGCATCAAATAAAGTAGAGGTTTTTACTTTATATTTACGAAAATAAAAAAAATCACTGGTACAACTACCCTATCAATTGACAAAATTTTTTATTATCAGAATTATGTTTCCATTCATAAAAAATGGCTAAAGCTTTATTTTTCCGAATTAGCACCAGCATGATGCTTATTTAACCTAATCGATATTTGCCATTAGATATACTTCATTTTTCATAAATTTTATTTATTTCAAACTGCCATTTGACGTATAACCTTGATTTATCTATATAGAATATCAGCTGACATAAGTTTTTAAATTGTCTTAAATATTATTTATCCGAATTATCATTTTTGTCATAACTTTTATTTATCCAGAACATCAATTTCCATAAGTTTCACTTATTCGAATTGGTATTTGTCATAATTTGTTTCTACCCGAATGAATATTTGTTATCATTGTTATCCTAATTTTCGATTCTGAAAATATTTTCGGATAAATTTCATATTTAATTGTGTATAGTTTAAAATATAATTGCTTTGTATAATAAATATTTTAACTAAAATATAATTTCGGACAATTTAATAGTTATGTACTGTCGATCCGGAAAAATAGAAATTATAACGAATACTTTGTCAAAATAAAACTTAAAACAATTCCAATAATGGATTACTTTAAATAATTACGAAATTAATTATAAATTTGATGCGCAACTATGGAAAGAAACTTTATCGAATTTTATAAGAGGTTTAAATTTTATAAAAGTATTTTAAAAATTGATAGGGAATACGTCAATGTAAAATTTTTATATCAGAAAAAATATTAAATTTACAGTACACGGAAAGAAAATTAATTATAAATATTATGAAAGTATTTTACAATTTAGGGAAAAAGGGACGAAAAGAGAAGATTTCAGACTGATAATTTCAAACTTTAAATAAATTAAATATTAAATTTCCTAGAGACTACATTAAAGTTTAAAATAACTTAACAATGATTCGAATGGTTTTTCTATAAAGCTTAAAATTCCTTGTATAAAAATTTCGCTTTCTGGCACTTTTACCCTAAATTATAAAATTTATAATTAATTTTCTCTTTGCGTGTATTCAGTATAGGTATATCAAATACATATTTACCAAATATTAATATAACTATACTAAATAGCAAATAATTTTTTAAAATTTTAGTATTTCTGACATCAAAGTTTCACTATTTTTTTCGCATTTGGTCCTAAAGATTGGAATTGTAAAATTTGCGGAAAAAATTGAATTAGATGCTGCAGCTAAAAAAAATCCTACAAATATATTATACTTTCTAAATCTGAAATAGTTAAAACTAACTTATTTGGAAGCAAAAGCTCAGTCACTAGTTCAAGTAGTTACATTTTTACTAATAACGTAGTAAAGAAAAATTATTATTAGTCAAATTCATTTTTAGGTTATGTCAAAATAAATAATATTTTAGTAAAATTTTGTTTACTAATTTAATTAGTCAAATTTGAACTATTTCTTAGTTATATTTTTACTAACAATTAGTCATATTTGAATAATTAGTTATTTCTCTCTAATTGCTGAAACAAAAACTCATATGCGATTTTACTAATAATTAGTTTTTTTGAGCTAATGTAGATTTAGACTTTTTAGAGAGTAGCATTGGTAGCAAATCTGATAGCTATCTTAGCGAATTTTTAGCAATGACGACTAAAGATTTTCAGCTAACTTTTTGTATAGCTGCTAACTCATTTTTTCCATGTAAAATGAACATATGTGTCAAATATAAAATGTTTTTATAAAATTCGACATTTTGATTCTTTCCATGTATAATTATTTAGGCAATTAATATATATTCTTGTCACCAAAAAAAACATAAAATTCATATAAATAAAAATTACGTCAATGGTCAGTTTTAATCTCGCTTTGATTCAAATCTGATTCAAAACTGAGAAAAATGAGTTTATTATTATTTACCCATAGCTAATTTGACAATTAGCTAATAATTAGCTGAAAAGTTAAGTATTTAGCTGTATTATTGGCTAAAAGCAATTGCTATCCATACAATAGCAATTGAGGTTAGCTACAAGCTATAGCTAAATATTAGCTAGAGCAACTAATTTTTTTCTCCGTGTATAAGAATTCTCACCGGTTCGGAAAAATAAAACTTATAAAATAAGTTTCTGTTTAGAATGACTAAAATGTATAAAACAAATAAAATTCAGGGAATATCAAACCCGTAAATTTGTCAAATTCAATTAGCACTTATTTCTTACTTTTTAAAAAATTACCAAAGTATTCATTTGAAAAACTCGAAATTTCCCTTGTATTTTAAAAGAAAAATCCTTTTTTTTAAATTTTTTTAATATTTTTGATAAAGAATAATTGTAGGGAGAGAGAGAGAGAGGAAGAGCACAAAAAAACCCAACTTCACTTTTGGAAACCTAATAAATACTATAAATGGTTTATTTTAACTAATAAGTAAAATATAGCTCATACATAAAAATGAATGTTGTGATAAACATTAAAAAAATAAATATTCCCTTTCTAAATCTTTAGTGTAAATTTAATACCGAATAATACGATTATCCATTATTTGCCAACAAGGGGTTAATCTTGGGAATATCATTAAAATAGTTTGTACTTTGTCGATTTGATTGCAGACAAGATAAAACAAATGTTTCCATTTTTTCGTTTAAAGCAGGTACTAGGGTTGTTTACTATTTGCGGCTTTAGCCATAAACACTTAAGAGTTTATTATACTCCCAGGATTATCCCTTTCTTTGCTTTGTAGGTGTGTATAGTTGAGTTGTTGCAAGAGAGCATAAATAGAGTGTTGCACAAAAAATTGGCGCCCAAATCTTCGTAAGAACTCGAGTTCCTTAATATTTCTTTTTTTTTTTTACGTCTGAAGATTTGGCAATCTTCTTACCAGTATTCAGTGTCAGCTTCAGCATCCCTCTAAAAGGAAGACTAATACGTTTTTTCCGACCGGAAATTTCCGGTTTCCAAATTTTTCCAATCCCTCATTTTGACAAATATGACTAGAGACCTGGAGACCTGGATAATTACTCACTATCGACAATCTCTGTCTTTAAAATAATAAAAAAAAAAAAAAAAAAAAGCAGAAGCAATTCATTTAGCCATACAAATAGAATACAAGGAAATATTCCTTATCATCTTGTGAGACTTGATTAAAATTTATCAGCACATTTTTCCTGCTTTAGACTAGAAAAGTGTAAAAATTCTCCTCTGCAGTCCTAAACAAATTCGCAACTTTGATAGCATCACGAGGAAAAAGGAAAAGAAAACTAGACGGAAAAGTTAACTCTTTTTTCCTCTTTGTTTAAAATGTTCTTCCTGATCAAACGTTTGTTTCATTAAACATTCAAGTCGAGTATTTTCCACCATTTCTTTATTTAAAATAAGAGAATAAAATTCGGCTCGTTAAACGAGCGTTAAATTTTAGTAAACAACGCGGAAAGTACACTGCAAAAACAAATGTCAACAAATGTCTCAAATATGGGGACACAAGACACATATTGTGTCTCACTCTGAGACATATGAGTCTCAAAGTGTCTCATTTTGAGACATATTGTCCCAGCAATTTTTACAGTGTAGTCATTATCTTTTAATTCTTTGAAAGATATAAAAAATCAATATAAAAAAGCAAACTGAAACTTCGATAAATATGCATATCTACTTATTAGGTAGGTATTTCTAGAGACCGACTAGTACATTAAAGTTAGATTCATGGTACCCACCTGAACTGGGGTCTTTATCAAGCCTCGAATTGTTTGCGGAATGAAAATATTGTCCTTGTAAACAAGTGGTTGTATTGTACTCGGTTATAACAAATCGTCCTCGGTAACAAGTGTTTCGACCTCTCATCGAAATGACTTCAGAAGTAAAGTATTTGTGTATATAATTTTTATAATGAGCTGCGCGTGCCACCAGATGAAAAAAATTCTGAAACATATTGAATCTGAGATTAGTTTATTAAACACTTGAGAGTCGTTCAGAAAAACCTTAGCTTACATTTTTAAATAAGTATAATTTTTTATAACGTATCTTTTTCGAAATCTGAGTATTATTTCTATTTTAAATTATAGTACAACTGATTTTGCTTTCAAATAATAATTGATTTCAAATTTTATAATACAATTTTTATTCAAATCAAAATTTAATCACACTGTTAGAAAACATTCAAAATTCCAATAATTCTTCAATTATATGATTATTATTTAATTTTAATCCAATGCAGTTTTAAATAAAAATTCAAGAACATGTTATTGACAATCAAAACGATTTTCAAAATGGCTGCGCGACGCTTATAACATTTGAAATATTATTTATAGTGAAATGTCGTCTTTACCTAAATTTAAACAATAAAATAGATTATAATTTAATTTCCGAAAATAAAATGTATAATAGACCGAAAATTCTTTGTCATATAATATTTAAATTACCGAAACTCCATATTTGTTAGAAAGTTAATCTTCTTGAATATGAATTTATCAGAATTTGTATTTAACAGAATTTTTACACAACCGAAACTCCATTTGTCAGAATAATTAACTTACTAAATACGCTTTCGTAAAAATTTTATTGTATTTATCAGATACATACAATTTGGCCAAATATTAACTTACAATACTCCATTTGTCTGAATAGTTAAATTAACGAATTTATTTATTCTAAAAGTTAAATAATCTGACCTCGATTCTAATAAATATAAATTCGAAAAGTTAAATATTCAGATAATTGGAGTTTTAAGAAGTTAATTATTCTAACAAATGGAGTTTCGGAAATTAATTATTCGGATAAATGGTAAATCTGATAAATACAGTTTCTGACAAACGTAAATTTGGTAATCTTAATTATTCTGGTAAATGGAGCTTCGGAAAATGGATTTTCTGACAAATTGTATATCTAATAAATAACAAATGCGTATTTGTGAAGTTATGAATATTTTTGACAAATTCATATTCGAACTTTAATGTTCCGACAAATGGAATTTTGTGAATTTAAATATAAGAGTGACATCAGAGTGAAAATTTATGTTATTTGTTAATATTAAATAAGTGAATGATAATTTTATAATAAATTCCGAATTCATCTTAAATCATATTTCTAGATGACGCTTTGACATTTTTTTCAAATAATATTCAAGGAACGAAGTTTGTAAGGAAAAAATGTTTAAACAGAAAATTTGTTAATTAAGATTTGTTTAAACAATTATAAAATTTAATTGAGAATGGATAAATTATAAAATTTGTTCAGATAAACAACTATTTCATAATATGAAAAATTAACATTTTATTCAAATAATATTCAAGGGAAGAATTTTTTGCGCTAAAAAATATCCAAACAGTGAATTTGCTAATTAATATTGGTTTAAATAATTATTAGATAAATAATAATGAATTACTTTTGTATAATATTATAAAATTAACTTTTATTTGAAAATAGTACTGAAAAAACCAACTTTTTACGCTAACAAATGTCGAAACAATGTATTTATTAATTAAGATTTGTGTAAATAATTATGAAATATTCTTGAAAAAGTTAGTATATAATCTATGATTCATTATATAATAAATGGCACTTTATTATGCGCAAACAAGAATATTTTTGGTGATGTTAAAATTTATAATAACATAATTATTTTACAATTGTTAATTATTTTCTAAATAATAAATGGATTTTTAAAAAATGAACTTTAAAACCTTAAATACTTACAATTTTGTCAAATTAGAATAAAAGCAATTTTAAAAACATTGCTGAAAATGTCTAAAATGTAATTTTTCACTTATTTGTTAACAACAAAATCAATAAATTTTTTCAAATAAACAATGCTGCTGAAAACTATTTCTCAATAGTTGTTTAAGTAATATAAATCATTTTTTAATCAATTTTCGTAAATTTAAGAAAATAATACTCATTAAAAGTTAAAAAACATTTTTTGTTCAATTTTTTAATTAAATATTTAATAAAAAAATTTGTTTTCAAAATTCCGAGATGAACGTTCGACGCCAAATTTATCTACCTTTAATTTTAAAAAAATTTAGCAAAAAATATTAAACTAGGTGACAATTATGTCCATTTCATGGACAGTTCGCTTCCAAGTAAGCAAAATAATTTTGCTTCCTCATAGAGGAAGCAAGAAATTAATAATATATAAGTTAATTGGGGAAGTTATTTAAAAATGAAGAATTTTAAATGCAAAAAAATGTAAAAATATGAATTATTTTACGAATTCTTGATCAATTATAAAAGTTATATAGGTCAATCGATTCGTTTTGAGATAAGGAATATGATTTTTGTATTCAATAAGTTGTATTTTTAGCATAAAAAAATTTTTTGGCAAAAAACGATTTTTTTTATGAAAAAAGGTGCTCAAAAAAATTTGGTTGGGTATTTTCAAAAATCCTTGTGTCCAAATTTAGATATTCATGAGCTTAATAAGTCATCCAAATTTTAGTGGAATCCGTTTAAGCGTTCTCAAGATATCTTGTACACAAAAAACGCTATACACGCACACACACACACACACACACACATACATCTGGACATTTGCTTAGGAATGAAAATTTTCGCTTTTTAGATGAAAATGAGTCGATTTAGACTATTTTTGGAAAATCGAAAATTTTAACGATCACAAAGCTTCCTCTATGAGGAAGCAAAATTGCAAATTTATAAATCAATTTGTCCACAGCTGTGTTTTTTTCCCCACTGTGTGACGGAGAGTATAGTTTGCAGAAATAAAACGAACTGTTTAAGCTTGAAGCTAAAATACTTTTAATTAATGACACTATAGAAATTTTTTTTTTTTCATACAAAAAGCGTAAATTTTTTTTTTAACGAAATGCATCTAAAAAAATCGTTTTTTGCCAAGAATTTTTTCCATGCTAAAAATACAACTTAATGAATACAAAAATCATATTCCTTATCTCAAAACGAATCGATTGACTTATATAAAGTTTATAATTGATAAAAAATTCGTTAAATAATTCATGTTTTTTCATTTTTTTTGCATTTAAGATTCGTTTTTTTTTAATACATGGAAGCGAAATGGACATAATTTTCACCAATAGTTTTTAGTCTATCAAATATTATTTAAATTCTCCATATTATTTGCCGATATAATATTTTCTACACAGAAAAAAGGTCCTGTAGAGCCCACAAATCCAATTTGTGGATTACACAAATAGTTACAATTGTGGCAGCCACAAGCTGTTTTGTGCATTCCACAAGCTGATTTGTAAATTCCACAAACTATTTTGTGTATTTCACAAAAATGGTTTGTGTATTCCACAAATTGAGCTGTTTGACGAAACTATAATCTCCAGTTATGTAGATGACATAAAAGTATCTGTGAATTACACAGTGAAATTTTTTTCCGTGTATGTCAAGATACATTTTATTTTGGAAACTGCAACAAATATAAAAGTAAAAAATTCACTCTACATTTAGATATACAGTTAATTGTATAGCTTGAGTCAAGTACCTATTTATTGGAATAATGCAACCAATTTTCGGACACGATTAGGTTATCACGTGGGAGGGTTGTTTGAGTTTCTTTCAGAGTTTGAAAGCAAGCTGACCTAACAGGGTGCCGCTCGATAAAAGTGTTTTGTCATTTTTATAAGGTAGACAAAGGGGCGCGGCACGGGCTAGTGCTAAAGTAAATGTGGCATTGTGAGCGAGAGCTTGTGAGATCCTTCAGTTTAGAAGAGTCTACCTGGTGCTGGACGTGGGTGGTCCCATCTTTTCTCGTATTATTAACACCGATGATAACCAGACACATGAGGAAATGACTCCCTGCTACATTCATCTTATAACGGAGCTATCCCCGATTCAAGAGATCACTTAAACTCACGAACCACTTTCCTCACGAACTTTCAACTGTCATAAAAGAATCCTTATACTGCAAAACACATTCATTTTTTTTTTAAATCGAGGGAACGAACAAATAAACCCATTTTATTCATCATTTAAAGATCAACAAAACATATATTGATCCATAATAAGTATAATTAACATACAAGAAACTGGCATTAGTTGGGTATATATTTTGTAAAGCAAAAAGAAAGAAAAACATTCAATTTTCATGATTTGTGTGTCGATACGTGATATTCTTGAACTTTTCCCTCGAGATCCTTGTCAATCACTGTTTTTGAACGTGACCTAAGGACCAGAACACCTGATTTTCGAAAGACGCCTTTCTTAAAAAAAAAATTGACTTTTGGTCGGGATTTGGTTTGTTATTCGTGCGCGTTAAAACAACAAATCTCGAGAGTAACAGAGGCAAACCTTTCTAATCGTATGACAGGTATTTTTAGCTTGCTCCCTTTAGAATTTTCTGGGTGACCCTTGGAAATATTTTTCTAGCTGCGCAGTTCCGTCTGAAAAGTTTTGCAATTTTACGAAAATTACAAAAAAAAACTTCAATTTTACGAAAATTAAACTGGCACTGAAAAAAAGGTTTGGAATGCAATATAAAAGTTTTCTTGGCTCAACCAAATGTTTTTGTTGATGTGCGAGCAACAAAATAGCTCTGTTATGACAACAAAATTCTTTTGTTGAATTCTTTGTAACTTCAACAATAAAATTTAGTAGTACCAACAAAACTTTTTTAAGCTAATTAAACATTTTGTTAGTTATATAGTTTTCAAAAGTTAATAAATCCATTTTTTTATTATTTCGAGAAATTTAAGCTAATGACATTTCTCATATATAACTACTAAAGTCAAGTAAAGTTGAAATAAGTTATTTTTAAAACAATGTCTTTTTAGATTTAAGACGATTTGTTTATAGTTAAAGTCTCTCTATTATAATTAGGGGATTTAAAGGTTTTTGTAATTTTTTCTAGTAAACAAAATTAAATTTATAAATCGTCTTGGTTAAGTCTAGATATTTTAATTGAATATTCTTTGTTAATAATTTTTTTTCTTATAATCACCAGTATGACATATCGATTTCAAGGTTAGGTTATCAGCTTTTGTTTGATTTTGCTTTTTATGAATAAGCTTATTAATTATTAATAAGCTTATTGTTAAACTAGTTTAACAACTGTTTTACAAATATAGCTTTTAATCACAAAACTACACTGAAAGAAATAATTCCACGGTACTGACATAATTATGGATAAATCACCCATAATATATTGCTAATATAGATACTGCCATAATATATTTGTCTTTTAGCCATATGACTGGTGAAACTGCGATGTATATTTTTAGGTTAGAAGAACTGTCAGTGGCGCACCGATGCATTATGGGATATTCATTCATATAGTATTCGAAGTTCTACAAAAACTGTCAACAATAATCATATGGCTGATAAAGCTAGAGTATTTCTTTCAGTGTAAAGCATTTTTAAGTAAAAAATGTTTGTTATTTGCTCAAACTATTAATTAAATTAGAATAAATTAGCTTTTTTATAAGAATCTGTTTTGTGACATCATTTGCTCAAAAAATTTTGTTCAATACGATTTATTATTGAACGTTCACAGTTTTAAAATATCTTTATTTAACATCTTTTATTAATTTTATTATAAAACTTTTTTTTGTAAACAGAAAAGAAGCACGCTTATTTATATGACATTAAATGCGCCATACATATTTGATTCTGCCAACAAAACATTTTAATCAACTCAAATAAAATTAAAGATTATGTAATTACTCAACAAAAATATTTTGCTATGATTATACATTGTTAATTTTTTTAGTGTGTTTTTTTTCTAACTATGAGCTGTCTGAAGAGACTGATAATCATTAAATAAAAAAATAATAATAATGATATTGCAAACTCGATTCGGGAATCCCGAAAGCTAAAACCCTATTTTCAAACGTGACCTACTCTCAAAGCTTAAGTTTAATTTTCTACAACATTAAACTAACCCGGATGTTGTTAAATCATTACCAATCCTATATAAGAGACTGGTAGAAAATCGACTTTGGTTTAGTTTGTAAAACAATAACAATAGACAAAACCAAAAAGAAAATCATAAATTGAGAATTTCTTCTTTGGAGATATCCTGAAAATAGAATATGTTACACAACAGTATAATATTAACCCTTTTAATTTTAACCCTTTCCGAATTTCGGTTCAGAAGCATTCAATTTTGGAAAATGTGAAGATAATAAAGGATTTGTAAAAGAATCCACGTCTCAGCTTAGGATAATCCCTGTACAAAGTACCCTACGATAGCATCAGTGTAAACTAAAAAATGTCGCAGACCCCAACATTCTGCACCAAAAGCTATCAGCCACGCTTTCCATTCTGAAAATTGCATGTGCGTCTACCTACTGAAAAATCTTATCTTAATTGCTCAAAAAAAAAAAAAAAAAAAAAAAGGAAAAAAGTTACAATCTTTTCATGTTTCCCTGATCTAAAGTGTAAGATTTCCGGCCTCCACTTGTTTCTAGATATGTATATGGTAAAAATATAGTAACGAAAATATCATATTTGTGAAAATTAAAAATTAAAGCAAACTTTAAATACATTATAATAACTTTGAATTTAAATACACCCTGATATAAACTGATTAAGGTGTATTTTTCAGCTAGAATCTAGATATGCAGGCTGTTAGATAATTTAATTTTCAAGAATTGAAATATTTTTCTAATTTAACTTTTCGACACAAAATGTACGAAAAAATGTAAGCTAATTTCAATTACACAGACCCGCATAATTTTTTTTTGGGATAATCTCACAAAATTGCCCAAAAACCCGAAAAAAATCGCTCTTTTGAGATTATCTAAAAAAAATATTTATCCAATCTGATTATTTTGACTTTGGATTCGGATTCAACGGAGAAAAATACATAAAAATACACTAGCATATTGTCCGGGACAAAAATTTTTTTTTGGGGATTTTTCGGGTTTTTGAGCAATTTTTTGAAAATATCTCAAAAATTTTAGTCAATCTGGTTATTCTGACTTCGGATTCAGATTCAGCGGAGAAAAATACGTAGGAATACACGAGCGTAGTATCCCGGAAAAAAAGAAAAAATTTTGTTTGGTTTTGATTAGTGTTTTTAAATTTTTGTTCTGAGATTATCTCAAAGTTTTTAGCCAATCTAGTTATTCTGACTTCGGCTTCGGATTCAGTGAAGAAAAATACGCAAAAATACTAGTGTTTAAGACAAAAAAATTTTTTTTTTGTTGCTGTGTTATCAAAATTTTAATAAAATTTTTTTCGAACGAAAAAGGCTCATGAGAATAGGATTTTTTTATTCCGAAATTTCATTTATCGAATTTGTTTTCAATAGAATTTAAATAAATCTCAATTTTTACTCAATAGAAGTTTTAAGTCAACGAATTTTAATGTATGACAGAATTTTCATTTCATAGTATTTCATTTTAACTGCGATATATTATATTTAAGGACGAATTGGACACATTCTCCAGAAGAGGTTATGTTTGAAGTCATTATTTTGCATGTTGAATCAGAAAATCTAACTTTTTTAATAAATTTTGTAGACAAAAAGTGGCAAATTTAATTTAAAACGAAATTAACCATTAAAACTCATAATTAAATAGAAATTAAAGATTTTTGAAATTTGAAAACAAATTTATAATTTCTCTAAAATGTTTCTAATCCTCAAAAATCTTTCATTTTTATCTAATTGTGAGTTTAATTGGGCTATTTTGTTTCAAATAAAATGTGTTATATTCGTCTTTAAAAGAATTCGAATTTTACAAAATTTTCATTTAACAGAATTAAGTCAGTTGAATTTGTATAAATGTTCCATTTACCGTGACCAATTGACTGAATCATCATTCGTACGAATTTATATTTTCACGAATTGACATTTGATTGAATTCTTAAAATTACAAATATTCATTATGTATCCAAAATTGGTAAGTATTAAACAAATTTTCGACAGAAAATTTTTGGCACCAATTTAAAAGGAATTCTATTAAATATAACTTCGGTGATCTAAACATTCTTTCAAGTAAAAATTCGGATTTATTTAAATTTTATTGAAAACGAATTCGAAAAATGAAAATTCTGCCCAATGAATATTAGAACTTAATCGTACTCCCCGAACCAAATTTCAGTGTATTAAAAATTTTAAATTCCAATAAAACTCAACTCCTATTGATATAAACTTTCATAAATCGACAAATGAGTAAAAAAAATTAATTTGATTTAAATAGCCAATAAATAAATACCATTTTTCGTTAAATACAATTTATTTGATTTAAATAATAATTATTAGATACGAATATGTAAATATTATTTATTTGATGATAGTGAAGTATCTATGATTTGAATTTTTTTCAGTTCACCTTTACCTTTACAAAAAATAAAATAAAAATTCTAATTGCTCCTAATTACAAAACGATGACAATACAAAGTTAGAGGAGGTCCGAGATTGAATTTCAATTTGTAATTCTCACTTAAGAAGATATTAGATACTGAAAGACTTGAATTCACAGTCTGCTGAAAAAAGTCATGATTCGGGTGTGCCCTATCAGTTGCAACAAGAAGCAGGCTTGAAATCACTGAGAGTTCGTGCTTTACTAGAGTTTTCCCAGATTTGCAACCCCAAATTATTGACCCCTCACCTTTCTACCATCTACCCACAACCAATGGATCTAATCAAAATAAAAATAATAGACTCTCCCTTTCACACTACCCTGTGAATTTCTTGCTCTAAAAGGAACGCTAGAAATTAGAGATCCTCCCACGCTAAGTCGTAAATTTCGTTTTATCACCACTCAAGTAAGAATATATAAATAAAGGATTAAAAATAAAAAAATATTATATTGATGATATAAAAATAAAACACATTGGTGTTATAAACAAAATATATCCTGATGATATAAACAAAAAATATATCAATGATATAAAAAAAATACTGTGTAATTAAAAAAAAACAATAATAACAAATTTAAAAAACACATCTACTGCTTCATGTTGCGACAACTCCAATCAAATTACAAGCAGTTATTTAATTCGTGCAAACAAATTTAAACAGAGAATACAATTATTGTCACAATCTACTTATCAAAGTACACATATAAATTACTTTTTGCGATATGAAACCATATGCAAGATGAAAATAAAATAAAAACCGGATTATTTTAATTTCGCACCAAATAACAACTAAATAATCAAGGCGCTGTTATATCTGTAAGAATTAATTAACCGTTTTTTCTAGAGAAAGAAAAATTAATTTTATAATAAGTGAAAATCATCTTTAAACATCATTTCACAAAAAGAGCAATAACTTCATACAGATGCAAAAATAAATTGACTTAAGTTGATGTGAGGAATATTTAGTTAATAAAGATTTATTTACTCGCGAATAAGTCAAGTGTTCCAACAAACCTTATTTATCCCAAATAAAGAATTATTTACTCTACCTAATGTACATAAAAAGTCAAAAGTGCTTCAAAGCAAATCTATTACTGCATTTATCTGCGAGCAATGAATCAATATTTTTTAAGATACTTTCAAATAATATTTTTCTATAAATATTGTTCTTTTATTTTAATTTTTAATATTTTGGTATTTTACAGTAAATAGAGAATAGAATCTATTTAATTGCATCTTACTTTTTGTCAATTTTTCAGAAACTAAATTCTTTTTGACGGATACAATTTAAATATATAGGTATATATATGTACGTCCGCATGAAAAGGGTCCACTTTGCCACTATTAGACTTATCTATATGACCATATTCTTCATTAAATTTCAAACTTTTTGAGAGGTCTTGGACACTTTTAGATGAAAAATTCACCAAGTTACAAGCATTCAAAATTAGAAGTGTCAGAACCCCAGTTTTCAGAAAAACGAATTTAAAGTTCAAGATAATAATTAGCGCCCATGAATTTTAAAAATTAAAAATAAGATTTTTATTTGTTTCTAATTACTATAAAGTTATGATAAACGCACGATTCGACGTGGTATATTAAGTAGTTTGTTTTTCAGCAATAAAAAAAAATTTGAAAATCTGAACCTCCTTTAGAAAAATGAGAATATCTCGAAAAATAAAATCGACAAAGTGGGCCCTTTTCATGTGGACGTACACATATATAAATACTATTTCATTCAACCTATTTTAAGGAAGTGTAATTTAAAGTTTGGTGAATCGAATGAATCATTTCAAGAATGAAAAAGAAACAAAAATGAGACAAGAGACAAGTCTTTTGCGATTCATAACGACTTTACTATTTTGTGAAATGACTGTCGGGCGTCATAAATTCTATCCCAAATTCTTTTCACAATTGTCACCTACAATTTTATGATTGTCTTCCGAATAGGAAGTATTAGTCATAACCATTCAGTGATATGGTTTATAAACTTGAGGTGTGACGATTTCATAGCATTTTAGTGCAAACCAAAACTGTAAAAAAATCACTGATTTAACGCCTACCAGAGTTGAGAGACAAATTTTTTGAGTTAATAATCGATTCCAAAAAAAGTAAAGCTAATATAACCAAACAACTGATAAAACTTTTCATTTTGTCATTTCATCTAATTAATATATTTTTAACAGTCTAAATAAAAAAGTTGACTTAATTATTCAAAATACACTTTTTCAAACACATTTTTATTTTTTAAAAAGCACTTATAAAGTATAAAAGAATAGACATTTTCATTAATTCTTTTTCAACTCCAAAACTGGGACTTTTATAGAATCCTCTTCGGAGTTAATATAATTTTTAACTCCATTTTTTTACTCTAAAGAAGACGTCCCTTTAGACGACAAATTATCATATGTTTGGATTCATAGTAAGAAAGGACAAAAGATTGAGTCGATGCCTGGAACTTTCTTTTCAATTCGACAAATGATAATAAAAAGAGCGTATCTCAAAAATGTGTTTTTCTCAAAGATATAAAAAAAATTCCATCCACAAGATTTTAAATTAATGGAACAATTTATCCAGCTTTTATGTAAATTACAATTATACGTATTTCGAAAAGTCGCAATAATTTTTTTTCATTTTCATGCTACTAATTTTTACTAATTAATTATTTGCAGCAATTAGAAAGAGCAAAAATGATCTACTTTATTGAGTTGTAATCACGTTTACTTTCTATTAACCAATGGGAAATTTAGTTAAATATTTGCTTGAAATTTTTTGAATAAATGAGAAAATTTTTAACTTGATATTTGGTATTTGGAGTTTCATACTCAACAAAAGCTGCGTTCCACAGTTATGTTAAACTACGTGCGGATCGATTGTGCAAACAAACGAACCATCCCCTCGTTTTGAATCTCTCATCCTCTCTACCTCTTTTTCCATCCCTCTATCTCTCTCTCTTACTCTCGTCACATTTCCTTCTACAGCGATGAAAAAATTTAAACCAGTGGGAAACCGGAACAGACGCCAAATTTCTTTTAAATTTCAGATGTTTTTATATTGAATAAAAACAACGCAAATATTTTCGTAATAATATTAAATTCCACAAAAAAGTAATTTAGAAAAAAATTGGAACATTAAATCAAAAGTTGCTATATTACTTCTTATTTAAAATTGAGAAAAAATCATTTTAAAGCTGTTTCCATTTCAAATCATACAGGACGAATATGTTCAAAATTCAAAATCATGTTTAACATGATTTTTATTCTTTTTTAGGGCAAATAACAAGACACGTATTTTTTTGTTTTGCAAAAAAATTTTTTTTTGCAGAGTTACAAGCATTTGAAAGTTTTAGGACAAAGAGTGATTTTTGAACGAAAACGCTAAGAAATGTTTTTAAAACCTCTCTAGTTTTTTCAAAAACTAATATACTTTTTAATTTTGTTTTTCGATATTACCTACTAATGTTTTAGGTGCTCTTTTTTAGCCATTTTTTTAAAAATCAAAAAACTCAAATTTCTCAAAAACGTAATTTTTTGTTTTCAATTTTTTTTGTAGTTCCTAGATAACAAAAAGAGTTTTTTCCAATAGGTTTAATGTGCGCTAAACACTGTGAAAGTCGCAAGAATTTTCTTTTTTGAAAATACAAAAAGTACCAAATTATTTTGGCTAATGCAAAGATATCTTTCAGTTGGAAAAATCACCTGAAATATTTTTTATTTGCTTTTTAAATAAATATTTTTTATTTAGAGAAATATAATTTTTAATTATTTAGTAAATTTAGTAATAGAAAAAAATTTTAAAGAAATAAAAAATATTGTTTTTGAGAAAATTGATCTTTTTTATTTTTGAAAAATGGACATTATAGAAATTTTCGAAATTCCTTAATTTGTAAAGAAAAAGCATGTCAATCATTACTAAAATAAAAACAATGGAATAATTTATGGCGCTAAATTAGACAAAGTAATGACTTTTTAGTATTTAAAAAAAAAATCTTGCGCTTTTCACGGTGTTTAGTGCACATAAAACCTATTGGAAAAAAATCTTTTTGTTATCTAGTAACAAAAAAAAAAAAATTTTAAAAAAATAAAAAATTACATTTTTGAGAAATTCGACTTTTTTGATTTTTTAAAAAATAACCAACATTTTGTAAATTACAAAAAAATTTTAAATTTGCATAGGAGAAGCATCTATAACGCTACTAAAATCAATAAACAGAGTAAATATATGAATAATATATGGCGCTGTATTAGTTAAAATAATGACTTTTATAATTTTCACAAAAAAAATTCTTGCGCCTTTCACAGTGTTTTAGCGCACATTAAACCTATTGGAAGAAACTCTTTTTGTTACCTAGGAACTACAAAAAAAAAAATAAAAAGAAAATTACGTTTTAGAGAAATTTGAGTTTTTTTGATTTTTAAAAAAAAGGCCGCCATTTTGATAATTTTCAAAATTTTAAAATTGCTAAGAAAGAGCACCTAAAACATATTAATAAAATCAGAAAACAAAATTAAAAAATATCAGTTTTTGAAAAAACCAGAGAGGTTTTAAAAAAATTTGTTAGCGTTTTCGTTCAAAAATCACTCTTTGTCCTAAAACTTTCAAATGCTCGCAACTCTGCGAAATTTTTTTTTCGCAAAACAAAAAAATACGTGACTCGTTATTTGCCCTAAAAAACAATAAAAATCATGTTAAACATGATTTTGAATTTTGAACATATTCGGCCTGTGTGATTTGAAATGGAAACAGCCTTAAGCAAAAAAAAAAAAACCTGGAATTTTGTTACAACATTTTATTCAGATGTTATAAATATCTTGTCGAATATTTTTAAAAAATTCTTTTCACCACTTTTGGTTTAAGATGGCGGCAGTAGAAAGCATTTACAAAAATTAACGTTTTTAATAGTTTTTGTTGATAGAATGGATCAAAATAGATTTCCCTCAAATTTAATTGTCATATTATTAATTTCATCGAAATCAGTTTAAACGAATACACACTTATTGTAAACTTCATATTCCAGTATTCCTAAATATTTGTTTTACGAGATTATTATTTTGCCGAATCTTCATTTATCATAATTTTAACATAACATTATTTTTATTTCACATAATTATTACTTTGAATATTTATCAGACTTAATTTTCACTTATTCTATTTAGACTTTTACGACATTTTAGTGGATATACCAAACCTATTGGGAAAAATTATTTTTTACATTTAATAACAAGAAAACAATTGTTAAGAAAATAAAAGATGTTATTGTTTTTGAGAAATTAGAGTTTTTTGATTTTTAAAAAAATTGCCGTCATATGGTTAATTTAACAATTTTTCAAAATTGCTAAGAAAGAGCATCTTAAACATTAGTAAAATATAAAATCGGAAAACCAAATTGAAAAATATCAATTTTTGGAAAAAATAGAGAAATTTAAAAAAAAATTGTTAGCGTTTTTGTTTAAAACACACTCTTTGTCCTAAATCCATTTTCTAAAAAAGTAGAGACAAATACAATCTTAACATATATGAACTTTACAAATCAATATGACATTGTTAAATCTAATAAATAATACGTCATTAACAAAGAATTTTTAATTTAAAAACACCTGGGCTTTACCAAGACGTTTTAAAATTTTTATTTTTTAAAATCTGTTTTCCACTACCAAAATTATGACAAAGTTTAATTTGAAACACATCTTTGTAAGTCAAAAAAAAATTCTTATGTTAATAATTTTATTTAGTTCTTCTTTTCTACTTAATAATATATTCTTTACAATTAAATTTAAAGATTATGTGTAAATCTGCATTTGTTTAATTTCCTCGAAATAACAAAAAATGGATTTATTAACTTTTGAAAACTTGATCCTCGTTTATCAGGCATGACTTTTATTCATATTTAGACTAATTTTCATTTAATTTTATAACATTTTTTTAATACCCTCTACCATCTTGAATCAAAGATCGTTTAAAAAATATTTATTTTTATTCCTTGAAGAAAAAAGGAATTAAGAATTCAAATTAGTGGGTCTAAAAAGTAATTGATAAAAGCAGGTGGTGAATGATACGACGGATCAAATGCCTAAAATTGGCAACGATTTCTCGACCAACCCCTTGATTCTTTATACTTGCAATCGTGTCAAGTCAATTTTAATAAAATTCTACACCCTCTGAAATCGGAGCGATGACTAGAGGCAATTCCAGCAGCAATATTTCAATTATCTATCAAGAGGTTCTTTCTATCATTGAAATATTATACGATAATTACATATAAATGATTATTAGTATTTTATAGGAGCAATTAACAATTATTATTTTATTCAAAATGAAATTGTTTACACAATAAAATAATATTTACAATATTCAAATAAGATTTGCTTATTTATTTACTTTATTATTGCATTATATAACACCGTATTTATTGAATAAGAATTTGTGTTTATTTTTTTTTTCAGTTTATGCATCTTAAATAAAAAAAGAAAACTTAAATAACAATCAGGTAGTAAGTCAAGTAAATAAAACAATAAAAAATAAATATAAACTTTGCATTTGTCTTATCAGTAGGAACCTATTAGCTTTATGGAAAATTTACGAAAAAACGTTTTAGAAGATTGCCGTGTTTTTTTAAAAAAAATAATGATAGACCGCAGTTATAAAATAATAATCTATTTACAGCGGCGGCATTCTTTTTGATCGTCTTTTTTCTACGTATAACAATTTTCGACTACTTTGAAAACGTTAGAAGATTCTATCTTGCACAGCTATAAAGAATATAAACTCATACTAGACCTAACACTAAGGTGTCATAAATGCAGATAAGAGGAGAATAATGGGCTTTCCGGTTTTTACGCGGTGAAAAGCATAATTTACTTTACGACATGTAAAACCTGCGAAAAAGGTCTCCAAAAATAAAAATTGTCTACTTTTTAAACACTCAAGTTTTATCTCGAAAAACAAAAAGTTTCTCAATTGTATAATTTTATAAGCATAGATTTATTATAAAAAATAACTTTGAGTATTTTTAATAACAAAGCTTCACATTGAGTTGAGTGCTTAAATTAATAAACTTTTCATTGTAAAATGTTTCTAAAATTAATTCCTTCTTTGGCAATTCCTTTTGGGATTTTTGTGGCAAGTTGACTTTTGACAAAGCAATGTGTCCCAACTGGGTCGATTATAATAACTCTCGAGTTCAGTGGTTCTCCCTATGGTATTCCTATCATTGAGTCTGGAAACACTTTATTCTTGAAATAAAGCTCAGTTTGACCAAATGTCAGGGTCAGGAATTTTTTCAGGATTTTACAAGTACCAAAGGGACATCGGAGATTTAACCACATTTCAGAATAAAAAATTTACCAACATCTACAATCTTTAGAAGATATGCATTGCGTTTTTAACTTTCATGCTATAGCTTTTACAGGACACAATAGATTTCTACTATTATTAGAGAATCTAAGATTGTTATAAAAATAAATTTCGAATAAAATATATACTTTTCCAAAATGTTAAAAAAAGAAAAATAAAATTGAACTGAAATAAAATATCATGAGAATTTGTTTCTATTTTCTTGTGTTCATGTTATTATCACTATCAACACAATTATTTTTCGTGTTTCAGGAAATCTTGATGGGAGATGAGACTCTGAGTAAGAACGTGGATCCATACGCAAGAAAAACACTATTCTCTTTCGGTTAATCATAACATGAAGTGTATCCAACGTACCAAAATGTTTAGAAGAGAAACGAGACTATAAGACAATATTTCTCTACTTGGTGCTTTCCGAGAGAATAAGAAAAAATAACTTTATGTATTCGGAAACACATATATGGGGCATTCCAGATCTAATCAGACATCATTTCGTTTTTGCATCTCAACTTTTTTTTTTTTTTTTTTATTAAGAAAACTAAAAACTACAAGAAACTATCGAAAGCAAAATTCTGTCTGATTTGGCGTGAAATTCCCCATAACTAAATAATATAAATTAATTTTTGATTTTAACATAACAGGCTTCACAGTGACAATGAAGAATATTTTAGGGAAAATAGGCGACTGAATATATAAAAATAGGGGACTTTTATAGAGAGCTTTAAAACTTAATAAATAAAGATGAATAAATTATACATCCTCATTAATTTGCAAAACAAAAACATTTTCTAGTCAAAATTGTAAAAGGGTTACGATATTTCATCTAATATTATTAAATTATTAACTTTTATGATAAAAAATATTTTATTTATAAATACGTACATAAAACAATAAGACTGTATATATAGTCAGAATTGTGGGACTACTTATTATGAAATGAATAAAAACATCTTTGAACGTAAGAAGTATAAAAACTAATTTTTATCTTATTTCTTAAAAGCTAAACAATTCTTAAAAGACTGAGAATTTGAATCGAATAAAATTTGAAAGTAATAAAATTAGAATAAATTGAAATTCTGATAAATTTACGGCTGGATTATTTAGTAAATTTGAATCAAATAATATTTAAAGAAAAAATAAATAAAAAAGAGAAAAAGAAACAAAGCAATATATTGAAAAATTGGAGAAAATCTTCAAAAAAGAAAACTATGAAAAATTAAAAAAATAAAAAAATAAAATAGCGAAAAATTAACTACAAAATAAAAAAAAGTAAGAATAAAATAAGAAAATGTAAAAATTGTATAAACAGAAAGACAAATTCCTTTAAAAATGAAAAAATGTAGAAAATTATTCACAAATTGAAGAAAATTAAAAAGGAATATGTTAATAAATTTAAAAAATAAAAGAAACAAAATTTTAAACAATTTTATCAACAAAAACTTGTTTCAAAATCTTAAAATCTAAAAATTTTATGAAAGGGTAAATAAATTTGCGAAAAAATAGACAAAATGAAAAAAAATTGAGTTTTACATAAAAAACGAGTTAACTTAAAAATAATCAGATAAATGAAAAAAATATACTCCCCTTCGTCCTTAAATTATCAAATTCTTAATAAGAAAATCAATAAAAAAATTGATAAATTTTTCGAAATGTTATAAAATTACATAAAATAACCTGAGATAGGTATATCTTGCGTAAAAAGAAGCAAATCAACACCACAAAAAAAATATTAGATGCAAATACAAGAGGAATCTTCAAAAAGTAATTAGCATTAAGAAATTGTATAAAAATACAAAAGAAATAATAATAACAAAATACTGACATTTTTTTTAAGAATAAGAAATTATAAGAAAAAAATTTAATTTTTCGAGAAAATGATAAATTTATATTTAAAATATGAAAGAAATGTGAAAAATGATTAACAAATTAGAAAATTCATTATTAAAAAGTCAAACAATGATAAAAGAAAATTATCAGAAAAGAAAATAATTTACAATAATGTTAGAAAATTTTGAAAATATCGGAGTGATTTAAATTAAGTTAAAATAAATAATAAAATAATTAATTTTTTTAATTTTAACTGACAAATTTTGAAATAATTGTAATTTACAACTTTGAATAAATGAAAGTTTGGGATCAAAAGTTTTTTTTTTACAAATCCCTTGTGAAAAATAGAGGATATTAAAGAAATATTTTCAAAATAGGGGATATTTAGGGACCAATCACAAAACAGGGGTATTTTAAGGAACAATTACAAAATAGAGGACGCCTGTGCAGCCTGTTTCAAGTTAAAAAAAAATAAATACAAATAAATTTTCATGTAATCGAGAATTTTATGTATCTCACAATTTTTCGACTCCAAACATTGATTTCTTCTAGGATTCTGACATTTGTTTTTAATTAATTCCTGTCTTTTGAAATTACAGATTTCACCCGAAAAACACCAAAGTTTTGTACCGAAACGTTGTGATACAGATTAAAGATCAACAATAAAATTATTATTCGCATATTTTCTAACAGTTGTTTTTCATTACCAACTTTTTTACTTTAATCAAATATCTGTTATAAATATGCATTTCATACTTACGACTTTTATGTTTCAAGATATTGTTGTTGCAATTTCATGTTCAGAGACATAACATTTTTAAAAGTTTTTAAATTTTCCAAGTCTTCACATTTTAATTCCTGTAGATTCCTGAAATGTATGGCTACTGAATTACCTAATACTTGAAGCAAAAGCAGAGTGAAAAATCTGAAAAAGAAAAACAGTCAATTAAAGAAAAATTATAATAATCTGCTGAAGCTGCTAACTTTTACAAAAACTTTCCTGTCTATATATATTTAATAACGTCTTGAAATTAACATTCTATTTATAACTCTAAAAAATCTATTTTCAATCAAAATTAAAACGCAGTTTAAATTCACTTTGAAAAAACGGATATTTTTATCAGAAAGTGAACAGTCGTTTAAATCCATCGGTCTTTATTCCAACAATAAATCAAAAACAATTCATATCTGAAAAAACTTGCATCATTGTAATTTTTATCTTTTAATACGACAGCAAAGTTTCTTCATTTTTCAAAGTTATAAAAAATGTTCTGAAGAATGTTTATACTCTTTGCACAGTATAATGGGAATTACAATTAACCTACTTAAGTTCAAAACAAGATAAGTAGGTAAAACGTATTTTTCTTTAATTTGAGAATTTACTATTCATCATCAATTCATAAAAAAAGCTGTAAGCATAAGAGGAACTTAAATTTTGAAAAATAATAAAAGTATTAAAAACTAATATAAATATGTGACTAAAACGATTGGCAATAAGTATATGAGTTTCAAACTATTCTTGTATACAATACAGAAAGAACAATTTGGTTTATTACGTTCAATTAAGAAATTACGTTTCTAGAGGCATGAAAATATAGAAGCCATTGCTTCGCATGATGAGGCTAATGGAAGGTTGAAACCCGAGAAGATATCCACAGGCGAGGAAAGAGGCCGAGGGAGAGGCCCTGACAACCTCTAAGTGACCCAGAGTTCTTCCTCTACCGCTAACCAGACCCCTATTATTTCTTTCCTGTACATCCCTATGTGAAATCTAATAACAGATCCACTCTCATACGGGCATTTTATAACTTCTACATTTCACCCTCTCCCCCTTGATCCGCCCTTCGATCCCGAAATCCTTTCTTTTGTTTAAGGATTCCTAATCAGACTATCCTGATTAGATATTGCACTATCTAAAACTCATTTGCACCGATTAAACAATTTTAATGTAATTTTAAAATTAATTTAAATCTAATTTTAATTATTTTTAAATTAAAATTATTTATATAAATTAAAAATTTAAATAAGTACCTAAAACCTACAATAAAGATTCAAGAGTTTTCCATAAAGAAAACATTTTAAGATTTTTGTAATCTATAGCTCAAAACTGGAAAATGAGAAGAATGATGGTAACGGCCATCACCTGGCTATCCTGATCAAACATAGGTACAAAAATTGTGCAAACAATTTTCACCCATCAAGAGAAGCTGAAAATAACTTTGGGCCTTATGAAAAAGATTCAATGAGTTGGAGTTTCAAAATTAATAGAAGAGCCAACAAATGCTCCAGTGATTCTTTAAACCCCAATTTTCTGATCCCTTTTTTTCTCAAAAGGTACATCATAATAATGTATAAACCATTATGAAATCGTAATTATCGACAATAAAAAATTTCTTTCTGCAGAACTTCTGGCCTTTTTTTAAAAATTTGTATTAAATTCTCATTGGATTATTAAACACGCAAAAAGTATACAAAAAAAGTATTTATAAGAGATGTTACTGAAAGTCTCTTTATATTCCGTGCTGAAAAAAAAGAAAAATGGAAAATACAAATAGGTTACAAAATTTGCAAGTTGATTTTTCAAAAAATGAATCACTATAATTAATTATATTAACCTGTTTATGACCCATTGACACAACAGAAGTTTTCTTTACTAATCTCTGTTATTCCTTTAACCTAATTTTAAGGTAGTTCTCTCGGAAAAATTTTTTCTTTGAATATTTTTTTAATTGAAGTATCATATAATAGAACATTCAAGGAATACAATGATATTTTGCTACTTATTAAGATATTTGAGAATGAAGTTGAATCTTTTAACATGGAAGAATGTAAAACGCATTGTTGAAAAATACAATTTTACTAACCACGCAATGAATTTTCTTTAGGTTTAAAAGTAAAAACTAGTAATTAATATTTTAAAGTATAAGGAATAAGATTCTTTTTTGAAAAATGTGGCTTGCGGTACTAAATTTCGAATAATAGTACTTTGAAATCCACATTTTGACGTTTTATTCATTTTTTAAAATAAATACAAAAGAGAGAGACTCTATACTTTGAAATTGGCGCTATTTATTAAACATAAAAAAAACAAGTAAAAAATGATCAAATTTGAGTTGAGAACCACTGTAGCAAGAGAACTACCTTAAATAAATAAATGAATTTAAAAGAAGTATGTTACTTTGTTCAACTTGATTGTTGATTGTTAACAAACAAAGAATAACGAATGAATAACGAACTAAAAAAGCGCCATCTTGAATCTGACTCTCGAATTTATCGAGTATGTTTTATCGATTAGTCGATAGCCGCAGAACGAGAAAGCACCTGAGCAGCTACCTTCAGCTACCTTCAGATTACTCACTCCATCATCATAACATCATAACCTAAAAAAAATTTATTTGTATTGTTTTTGGAACAGTTTCGAAACTTGCTTGCTTTAATTAAACGCACTTTGGTCTTTCCGAATTTTTGACTATGCGCGACAATTTGGATCATTAAATGAACTAACATTACTCAACAATAATTTCAGTAAATTAAGTTTCAATATCAGCAAAAGTGAAGAAAATGGGAAACAGTTCAAGTTTACTTTTGCGAGAAGAGGAAATTACACAAATTCAAGAAGCAACTGGATGTTAGTATGCTAAAATTATTAATATTAATCGTAAATAACAATCCAAATAATATATTAATTGAAACAAATACAAATATTCAAATTTTGTAGCACAACTCAAATGCAATAATTGTTTTCATAAATCATAAACTTCCATTGTTATGAAACATTAATATTTTTTTATCGTAAAAACTATATTCAAGGCTATATTATTAAAGATTGCGTCATTAAAAAAAATTGTCACTAGTTCAAATTATGAATTCCCGTGATGTTTTAAGATTTTATGATAATATAAAGAAATGTAACTGGAACTGCTTTAAGTTTTGTTGTTTCTCAATTAATAAATCAATTTAAAATAATATATATTTTTTACAGTTACCCCGAATCAAATTGAACGTCTCTACAGTCGATTCACAAGTCTTGATCGTGGGGATTGTGGAACTTTAAGTCGAGAAGATTTTCTAAGGATACCTGAATTAGCGATAAATCCTTTGGGAGACAGAATTGTAAATGCTTTCTTTGACGAAAGCGGCAATGATCGTGTGAATTTCCTTCAATTTATGCAAGTGCTTTCACACTTTAGACCTATTAAAAAGAACAGTCCCAATCGACTTAATTCCAGGCAAGAGAAGCTAAGATGTAAGTAAAAAAGTTTAATTTAGAAAAGAGAAATAGTATGTAACATATTTTGACAAATAAAGCAAAAATTCTTTCAAATAAGAATCTGGGTTTGAACTTATATTGTCTTTTCTGAAAGTAACATTGTTATATTTATTACATTTTATTACTTGAATGTTGAAGAACTGTTACTAATATTTGTCAATGATTTTGTTACAGTTGCATTTAAAATGTATGACCTTGATAATGATGATTTAATATCTAAAGAAGAACTATTGGCTATTTTACACATGATGGTTGGGGCAAATATCAGGTACAATCTTAAAAAATTTAGAAAAGTATTAACAGCTTTTGATAAAAATAATTTTGTTATTTAAATGTAAATAATATTTTTAGTGAAGAGCAACTAACTAGTATTGCAGAGCGAACTATTTTGGAGGCAGATGAAAATGGTGATGGTATGATATCGTTTGAGGAATTTTGTAAGGCTCTTGAAAGAACTGACGTCGAACAAAAAATGTCGATTCGGTTCCTCAGTTAAACAAAAAAAAAAAAGGCACAAAAAGTTTTAGCAATTTAACAAAAGAGCAAAGTTTGTTTTTAGCTTTTTAACGTGCATTTTAAATAGCTGAAAAATGTCAATTGCAATAAGTGTCTTTATGTGAGATTTTTTTCCAGTTAACGAAGTTAAGTTATTAGAAGTGATCAACTAGTTAACGCGCAATAATTTATTGCAATTAAATAAGATTTTCAAGCTTTTCTGAAAATCCAAAATTATAAAAAAGCATTTGTAAAAACACTTGATAGACGAATGTATTTTAAATACCTTCAAATTATTATTATTTATTTAAAGTTATTTGCGTTTGTAAATTGTAGATGTATCGTGTATAATTTCATAATTTATGAAATTATAGGATTGTAACTATGTAAAAAGTTGAAATCTGAAAATTATAATAATATAAAATATTAATAGATTGGTTTATTTAAAATTTTCCTAATAAAATGTTCCTGTTGACAAAATAATTATTTTTGGGTTATCAATTTTTTTTTATTCCAACACAAAAAATCAAAGGACCATCAATATCAATATTTTACCAATAATTATTCATCTATATAATTTTTACAATACGTGTTTTAAAAAAAATGCATTGTGGTACATTACAATTGAATAAGTTTACGTTATTACCCTCAACTACCTTAATACGTAAACTTGATTCTGCAATTTTAAAACTACAATTACAATATAAACTTTTGCACATAATTCTGTATTATCTTAAAATCTAGACTTAGATTAAACAGTGGACGAAACTGCTAATTTTTTTAGATGTTCCATAAACACTTGAAGACTTACATCGTCTGTTAGAACAGGAGCTCCACTTTCCTAAATAATAAAATCAAGTATTAATAACAGTGAATATAATATTAATGTTTACAGCAAATTTTTCAAAAAGCATAACCCTTCACCGCACCGTCATAAAATATATACAGCTTCATAAAAGTTCATATTTACCACATATACAAAATTTGTTTGTTAATAAAATTATGGAAAATTATCGCCATTATACAAAATATAAGCGAAAACAAAAAAAGAGGTGTTAATTATATTGTGTATTTGCAAAAGGATAAGTTCAGTGAAAAAGGACAACATATAAATGATTTAAAATGTCAAACATTTGAAGTGTTAGTTTTAAGTGCAGAATATTAAAATTTATACTCCACTTAGTCTCTATAAACAAATAAATTAAAAAAACTAAATTAAAAAATAAAAACAGTACACCAAAAGGTCCCCAAAAATGTAGATAAAGAAAAATAAAATGTGATTAAAAAAAACACACCCCACTAGGAATCGGCATCCCCTGGTTCACAGGATCATGGTAACATAAAATTTAATTAGATAATATGATTGGAATGATATGTTTAATTAGCTTCATTCCATGAAAATGTTTATTAATTAATTATGCGAATCATACTGCTCATGTTCATTATAATTTTAATTATTCAAATTTATTTAAAAACAAAAATGTAAATGTAGTCGAATTCGAAGTTGTCATTTAAATATATCAATTAGATTATTTTTAAAATATTAAACAAATAATAAAAACCTGTTTAATAAATATTAAAAACCTATTTTAAAAATATTAAGTAAGATAATGTTGAATTAATATTAATTAAAATAAAAAAAAGATCAACTTACCGCTCCATAGGCGTACATATTATTGTGCGTTTGACTCGGATTTACTTTGCTTAAAAGGAATCGAGCCTGAGAACCTCCTTGTTCTGTGTCGATGTACCTGGGTGCTGGAAATCTTACTGCCAAAATTTCAGCAGCATCATCTACTGGAGCAGCAAGCAACTGTCGGAAATTCTCATACTCTGGAAGATCCTGGTACTTTGATTGCCGCCACTGGGCTATTGTCTAAAAAAAAATAAATTATGAAATTGAAGATTACAAAAATGGAAAATGGTTATATTTGTCAATAATCTTAAATGCGTACTTCTCCGTGGAATATTAAAATTTGGAAGAATGTGTCCATTAAAAGAATTCTGTCAGGCTGAATTGACGAAGTGTCTAATAGAACTGGTTCAGGTGGACCACCAAAACCATAACTATACAAAATTGGTTGTACCATTATCAAGGAATTCGTTAAGTCCTCTCTCATCAACATATGCCTAAAAAAATTAATCATTAACTTTTATCTCTAAATATTCAAACCATTATATTTCACCCAAAGTCGTTAAGGACTAATTTTAAAAAAATCTGATAATTTGTAATATTTATTTTTGATGTCTGAATAATACTTTTTTGACAATTATTTTTAAAAACTTTCTGTAGTTGACTTGTAATTTGAGTTTGAAACTTGAACTACAAAAAAAAGAGGTTATTTTGAAAACTGGTGAGATTAAATTTAAAAAATTGTTAAAAGTAGTCTAATTTATTTATATTAATTAATTATTGAATTAATAAAGACAAAATATTGGGTGGAAATTACTTTTATAACTTACTTGCAAAAAGTTAAAATATTTAAAGTTTTAATGAAAGTTTTCTTTAAAGTATTCAAAGATTTTAATATTAAATACTAGCAACATTAACGCGCGATAAACTTAGCATTGTTATTGGTTATCTGAAAAATGACGAAAATAATTGACAGTTGAAAAAAAAATTAGAAAAATGGCTATATAATTAAACAATTGAAAAGATAAGTTTATAAAAATAAACAATAAATATTAAATTTAAACAAAGTAGTTAAAAAATTATAGGAGTAACTGTTGTACATAATTGCAAATTAAACTACTGGATTAAAAAACGAAAAAAATAATTTAAATTGAAGAAAAATATAATAAAAAATGAGGAAATAAATTGAAAATTGAAGAAATAAACAAAAAGTTTAAGAATGAAATTAAAATTTGAAAAAATAATTTATAATTGAAGAAAAAAAGTACAAAATGACGAAAATAATTGACAATTGAAAACTCAATTAAAAAAAAAGCTAGATTAATACACAACCGAATAAAATAGTTTAAAAAATCAAAGAATAAAATGTATGAAATTTTCAGATAATAATTAAAAAATGCAAACATTGTAGGAAATAATTGCAAATTGTGGAAAATAATTAATAATTGAAGGAAATAGTTGAAAAATTGAAGAAAATATGTGAAAAATTACGAAAATTATTGTCAATTGAAAACAAAATTCGAAAAATGACAAGACTAATAGAAAACTGAAAAAAATAATTAAAGAAATTAAACAAGAAATATTAAGTTTAAAGAAAATAATTGCAAATTTAAAAATTAAGAAAATTATAGGAATAATTGTTGGAAATAATTGCACATTTAACAACAGGATTGAAAATCGAAAAATAAAATTAAAATAGAAAAAAATAATTGAAGAAAGCAATAAAAAATTGAAGAATGGAATTGGAATTTAAAGATTATACTTAAAAACTGAACAGAAGTTATTGAAAAATGCCGAGAATGAATGAAAATAGAAGAAAACAATTAAAAATTAATAATAATTGAAAAAAAATAATAGAAAAAAGGCAATAATTTCTTAATATTAAAGAAAATAATTGAATTTTAAAAAGTGGAATTTAAATTTTAAGAAAATAACTCAGAATTGAAGAGAATAATTCTAGAATTGAATAATTAAATTGAAATTTTAAAACAATTTTTAAGAGCGAAAAAATTAATTGAAAAAATCCGAGAATTATTGAATATGGAGGAATAATTTGAAAATCGATAAAAGTAATTGAACATTAAAAAAATATTTGAGAATTGAAAAAAATAATTAAAAATTGAAGAAATAAATTAGAAATTAAAGAATTCAATGGAAATTTAAAGAAAATAATTGATAATTAGAAGAAAAATTACAATAAACGAAAATAATTAAATATTGACGAAAAAAATTAATTATTGAAAAAATAAATTAACAATTGAAAAATAAATTCGAAAAATGGTGTGAATAATCGTCATTCGAACAAAAAAAAATTTTTAAATTGATGAATAATCATAAAATTGAAGGAGAATAATAAATTGCCAATTGAAAACTGATAAAAATAATGGAAAAAATTGTAAAAAAGAAAAGAAAAGAAATGAAAATTAAAGAAATCAATTGGTAATTGAAGGATTCTATTGAAGTTTCAAGCAAATATTTGATAATGAGAATAATCGAAGGCAGAACAAAATAATTTAAAAAAATTGAAGAATAGTTATAAAATTTAAACAGAATAATTGTATATTGAAAACTGTTAAAAATTATAGATTTATTTATTAATGAAATTAAAATTATTTGGCTTGATTTTTATAAATTTAAAATTTAATCAATTTAAGTGCAATTTTTAAAAAGTATCTGATTTAAAGCAAAAAATATCTATGTGCCAAAATTCAGATGTGGACAGAATGAAAGAATGAATGAATCTTGCGGATTATTATTATAGATTATTTCATCTTGAGTTCTTTTAATGTACTTTCATATGACGTATACGTCAAAATTAAGAAGTTAGTATACTAAATTTTTAATTTTATAATGGGAAAATATGAAAACTTTTACTTTAGTTATTGGAATTTTGAGAAAAAGCAGTATTTTTGAATTCTAATCACTCCACCTCGAAGAATGAAAAAAACTAATTTTGGTTTTGAAATTTAAATTTGATCCTTCTTTTTACAAATTTATATTTAAAAAATTTGGTTACAAAATTACTTGAATTCTAACCATCAAATTCGTATTTGAAAGCACATTTTTTAAATTGTAAAAACTAAAAAAGTAGCTGATTCTCTAACGCCAAATTTTGATACTGTAAAAAGAAGGGTTAAACTTAAAATTTAAAACCAAAATTGGATTTTTTTATTTTTCGGGGACGGAGTTATTCGAATTCAAAAACTTCGCTTTTTCTCAAAATTTTAATAATTAAGATAAAAGTTTTTATATTATAAAACTAAAAAGTTAGTATGTCATATGAAAGTACATTTAAAGTACTCAAGATGAAATAAATCTTTTGTCCTTATTAATTCAATAATTAATTAATATAAGTAAATTAGACTGTTTTTAACAACTAACAATAAGGAAATTTATGTTATCTAAATCATTAATGTGCTTTTTTATTTAATCTTACCAGTTGTCAAAATAACCTCTTTTTCTTGTAGTTCAAGTTTCAAACTCAAATTACAAAGCAACTATAGAAATTTTTTAAAAGTAATTGTCAAAAACCTATTGTTCAGGCATTAAAAATAAATATTACAAATTATCAGATTTTTTTTAAAATTATTCCGCAACGACTTTGTGTGAAATATAATGGTTTGACTCTAAACAAAAATAATTAACATAAATTTACATTTTTTATCCATTAATAATATATTTACCTGTAGAAACTTGTCTCATCGGGGGAATTATTAAATACTTGAAGGAATTGCGATCTACGAAGATGATACATAAACTGAGGATACAAAGAGAAATTTTCTGCAAGTCTAAAGCTATTCGGATCATCCTTTGAGTATTCCCCGAACTTTTGACACTGTAAAAATATTTTGTGTCAATTTAATTGAACATTGTTAATTAGTGACGTTAAATTGCATAACGAGAACTTACCAGTCTAATAAGCATTCTATCAACCCAACGCAGAACATCAGCTCCATCATCGGATTCACTTTTAAATACTGCTAATCTCGACATCAAAACTGCAGCCGCCTCTTGATCAAATCCTGCACTTACATGATGCAATGACGTTGATGCGTCCACCCAACTAAAAAAATATACAACATTTATTAAAGTGTACCATCTTAAGAAATCACTCAATCATCTCCTTTTAAAACAAAGCTTACTTTCTTGCAATTGTAGTAACTCGAATTCTTCGTTGACCACTACAATGCTGATATTGAGTGATAAATTGAATACATCCTCTTCCACCTTGAGGAATCGGAGCTGCTTGTTGATTAACGACATCAAAGAATAAAGCTGTCGTCGTGGAAGGTGTCAGTGAACAAAACTTCCACTGGCAAGTTCCTCCTAAACCTACTTCTTGATCCGCGACACTTGCACCTTTCACTCCAAGCGAAACACAAGGTCCAATTGCTCCAGACACTTTAATTTCCCGCGATGTTTTTACTTCCAGAGTGGCATTAAATGCCATTTTCAAATCACCGTGCGAATCTTTGGCAAATACACGTTGCCACGTTTGTTTGAAAAGCGAAGAATTAAAAGAATCTCCCATCACCATATGACCGCCCGTTGAATTGCAACATTGACGCATTTCTAAAAGTCCAGTTTGATCAAGAGCACAAGAGTAAATGTCTATGACGTGACCATTGGCGGCTGCACGAGCGGCTAAACCATCGTAATGTTTAGTTGCCTTCTTCAAGTGTTTCGCGTTGTCTTTATGAATGTCGTGGTGAGATCTTATCGGCTGGCGAAGATCATCAGTAACAACTTGACCAGGACCTTGAGAACAGGGTCCTCCGACGAAGAGCATAATTCTAAACATGATAAAAATTTGTTAATACAGTTGCAAGTGTATAATAATTTATAACTAATGCTATATATTAGGGTGGCCTTTAAAAGTGATATTTCAAAATTTTATGGATTTTCGCCCCCCCCCACCCCTCTCATTTCGTCGTAAATCGAAAAAAATAGATAGAAATATTTATTTAAAATTATTATTCAGTGGTGCCTGTACGCTATTAAAATTTTGCATATTTAAACAAGAAACTTTTTAAGTTTACTATTTTTTACAAGGCCCAAAAGTTGACAAAAAGTAAACCAAAATAGGTTATTATTGGCAAAAATACTAATTCTGAAAGAAACGAAAAAATTTATAATTGCTAATTATGGTTTCTATTGTATTTGAGGTCAATAATTACAAATCTGAAGTCAGATATCAAAAATCCAAAATGGCGGATCCAATATGTCAAACATAAAAAATTTCAAATCAATCAATTTCTATGAAATTTCGTATCAAGGGGTTTTTGGGGTCCCTGATTACAAATCGAAAGCCAGATTTCAAAAGTTTAATATGGCGGACACGAAATTTAAAGAACTAATCAATTTTTACGAAACTTGGTATCAAGGGGTTTTTGAGGTCCCTAATTACAAATCGGAAGTCAGATTTGAAAAATTTAAAATGCCGGATATCAATATGGCGGAAATAAAGTTTAAAGATTCATTCATTTTCCCTGACAATTTTCTATCTAGTTTTTTTCTATTAAATAATAAGTACATACGTTAAAAATAAATTGAGAAGACTTCTTATTTTGAAATAAATAAAAAATCAGGTTTAAACGTAATAAGTATGGAAACATAATTTTTCTTTCTTATTTTTTAAAAGCTAAAAAGAATCCTAAAAAAGAATGGGAATTTGAATCGATTAAAATCTGAATCAATTGAAAATTGGATAAATTTAAGTTCGGATTATTGGTAAATTGGAACCAATTAATATTTAAAGAGATGAAATAAAATGAAAATAAAGAAATACATTGAAAATGGAAAAAAATGTTAAAAAAGAAGAAATAGTGGGAAGTAAGCTATAAAATAGAAAACAGTAAAAATAAAAAAAGAAAATTTAAAAAGATGAGTAAACATTACATAAAAGGAATGACAAATTCCTTCAAAAATGAAAAAGTTAGGAAATTATTCGCGAAATGAAGAAAATTTAGAATGAATTTGCAAATAACTTAACAAAATAAAAGAAACAAAATTTTTTAACATTAAACACGTTTTTAAAACAATTTTAAAAATAAATATTGACGAAAAGTCATGGAATCTAGAAACTTTATCAAACAGTAAATAAATTAGCGAACAAATTGACAAAATGTAAAAAAAATGGAATAAATTTCCAAATTAAGAAACAAGCTATTGTAACTGAAATTACTGAAATCTAATATTTTTGACTTTCTTTTTACTCAAAATTTTTAGATCGTACTCTGAACCATTTTCAATTCAATTTTACAACTTGCCGAAGAATACAAGATTAAAATTAAATTTTTCTGTATATTTATCTACGAATTCCTGGGATTTTTTAAAAATTTCCGGATCACTTTAAACATTTTCTAACCTTTTATAAATTCTCAGTTTTAATCTTGATGTACTAAATTGATATTAATTTCTTGAATCGCTAGATACACTAACTTTCAACAAATTTTAGTAAAAAATTTAAGAGTTTTTAGGGGAAAATTTTCCAATACTTCAGATTCGTAATCAGCGACCTCAAAAATAGTAGAAAAGATAATTAGCAATTGTGAATTTTTCGGGTTTTTTTTTCATAATTAATATTTTTTGCCAATAATAACCTATTTTGGTTCACTTTTGGTCAACTTTTGGGTCCTGTAAAAAATAGTAAACTTATCAAGTATTAATTGTATTAATATATTATTTCATATGTAAATAATTGGATTTTATTCTTCGAGCATTTATGAAGTGGAACAGAGTAGCCCGGTAAAAAAATATTGATTTTCAACAAAAATGAGGGGCGGAAATGGATTAAATTCCAAAATGTAATTTTTAACGGACACCCTACTATACATATAATTAAGGCTGATAAAAATCATGAATTTTTTTAAAAATCGAAAAAAATCCTATTTTATTAACTTAAATCAAAAATTGAATTTTTAAATATAATCAGAATACAAAATTTCTAAATGTTTATTTATAAGTAGTTTATTTTTTAAACTGAGAACATTTAATAAGAAATAATGAAGAAAAAAACATTTAATCAAAATCAAATAAATTATGTCCAATAAATAAGAAAGTCTCAAAAAAATCTTCAAATTCATATGATCGCTAAATTACGAAAATTAGGTAAAAGCAAGGAAAAATAATAAATTATAAAAAAAACATAAATACGGAAAAAGATAAATAAACAGTCTATTGAAAAAATGAGATTTTTTTTAAAATAAACAATGACATAGACATTAACAAAGAAATAAAGAAAAATTTTAAAAAAACAACACAAGAATTGAACAGTGACATAAAAATATTTAAAATAGTAGAAACTCTTTTAAAAAAATTAAACTATTTACGGGTATTTTTTTTAAATTAAATAAAAAGTTAAAATATATTACTAAAGAGAACGAATTTTTAAAATTAGAAAAATTAGAGAATTATTTTACAATTTAAATAAAAAAAATAAAGAATACGAGTTTTGGAAATTTTTTGAAATTAAAAAAAAAATTCTATGACAGAAGAACGATGTTAAAATGAAAATATTTAGTACAAGATTAAATTTACATAATATGAAATAAAAGAGTAAAAGTCTTAAAAAAATTGAAAATTGAGAAATTTAAAAAATGATAAAAGCATCGAACAAATATTTCCAAAACTTCGTAATTACAAAATTAAAACTAAACAATTTAAAGGAAAGAAAAATGTTTATGAGAAATAGAAAAATTATGACAAAACTTAAAGAATTAATTACAATGCCAGGAAGGACTAAAAAAAATTGTGAAACATTAAGAAAATTAAATAAATAAGAAGAATATGGAGAAATGTTTTTTTCCTTAATCTAACAAACTGTAAAAAAATGTAAAAAGTACAAAAAATAAAAAAAATGGTAAAAATTAACTAAAAAATTAGAATTAATAAAAATAAATTAAAAAACTGTATATATAAAGATAAGTAAAAAGTCCACAAAAGAAGTTTAAAAATCCTTTAAAAATAAAAAAGTTTATGCAAATTAGATAAAAAAAAAAAAAACCAAGTCCAAAAATAAATTTAAGAAAAATCAAAAAAATCTAAAAATTTTATAAAAAAAATAAGTAAGTTTGCAAAAAATAGTCAAGAGGTGAAAACAAATTAAATAAATTTACAAAAAAATGAGCGTCTTTATTTTTGAAAATATGAAAATAATTCAAGAAAGCAACGAAATAAAAAGTTTAGTGAATGTTATAATAACAAAATTGTGTAAAATAATATTAAATAAGTTGCATAAAAAGAAGAAAATTAAATAAAATCCTACAATAAAAAATAAATAGGGTAAAAAAATAAATTATTTAAAATAAAAGAAAAAATTTGAAAATTTGAAAAAATAAGAAGTTATAAGATAAAAATACGAGTTTCGAAAAAGTGAAATCTTTTAGAAATTAATCTTGTAAGAATTAAAAAAAGGATTATTGTGAATATGGAAAATAATTAATATTATTGAATTATTAAGCATTTATTTTTGAATTAATTGAAATTTAAAAGTTTGAACAAATTAGAATATGAGTTACTTGACGTTTGGAATTTATTTAAATTATAATAACGTAAAGACATAAAAATTTAATACTATTTTTTGACATCTTCATACCAAAAATTTGTAGATCGTAGGTATTTTGATCATTTGTATTAGCACAATTTTTTAAATTTTACGAATAAAATATTAAAATTGAAAATTTCAAGATTTATCCACAAATTTGTGGATGTTTTTTATGGTTTGCGATTTTTTACATGCAGTATTAGACATCCGAGGAATTGTGAAGTTTTTTTTAAAATTTAAATCATAATTTTAATGCAAATTCCCCAATGTTTTAAATCAATTACAGCCCTGCATATAATTAAATTCATTTTGAATTTTCTTACCTTGCACCAGTATTAGCATAACTGGCTTCGAGTAATCCAGTTGCGACTGTAAGGGCAACACCAGTAGATCGAAGAGGTCGTTTTCCAGCAGTGACAGGCCAAGGATCCTTTTGCAATTCTCCTAAGAGATCGGTCAAGCTCATATCGCACTTATGAACAGGTTGCAAAAATCGATTTGCAGGAGGAAGGGGCTGAGCATTAGGTCCTCTTTGTTGATTTGGATTCTGTCCAGGTACTGGTCTTCCGATTCCTTAAATAAAAATAAACACATCAAGGCATTCGTGGCTGGAAAAAGTGGACAAGATTTAGAAATGAAAATACAAACCTAGCATGTCTTGTATTTGCTTCGGCTGGAGATCTTTGGTACCTCGAAAGACATAGCTTTTGCTGCATCCCTCACAACCTAATTCGTGAACTTGGACCATTTTTCCAAACGTAATAAGACCGATAAGAGCATTTGGTGGAAGTAGAGACAGAGACATTTGAAGAGAATCTTTCAAGGCCCCTAATTCTTCATCATCCATGCAAGTGTCAACGACGAGTAGAAAAATTGGTGGCAAACACTGGGCTCTCTGTTAAAATATTCGAAAATTTAACCAAATATTCAATTTTCAATATACTAATTGTATGATAATAAAATAAAACTCACCATAATTGTATACTCAATTGTAGAGTACATTGGAATCAACTCAGCAGGTTGATGCTGTTCAGAAATCGCAGCATACTGAGGTGGGAACTGTTCATAAAAGTAATGCAAATTTTAAAATTCAAGCCACAAAATGCAAAATTCATTAAGTAAATTACAAATAAGCAAAAAAAATCTTACAGGATTCCTTTGAAAGCAAAAATTGCAGACCCAGAGTTTTGCTCGATAATCAACTTGACAGAGAGGATTAAGAATTGCTCTGCAAGTTGATCTGGTGCAAGGTACAGGGTCATATTGAATAGCTGGTAAATCTGTCCGTTCTTTTATGGGTTGAAAAAGTGTTCCCAGTGGTACAACAAGTCTAGTTGCATCAACTTTTGACAGTGGCCAAACATTCCACGTGAAACGACAGCCATCTCGATCTTCGTTTTGTTGAATAAATTCCTCGTATGTGGTCATTATGCTGGAAATAATTAATTACTACTATAGAAATTCGTCTAGACTATTTAAATGTACTAAGTATATCATTTAGTGTCATTCACTACATCATTTTTAATAAAATACATAACAATGCAGAATTCTAAAATCTCCACAATTAAGATTATAATGTATAAACCTTAAATTCCTTAAAAGTAAAATAAAATTGAAATCAATTAGAAGAATTTTGTCTATTAAATAAATAACTTTTTTTAAAATAAGAAGATATTAAATCTAAAATCTGACGTATGTAAAACTCCAAAAAGAGGTTAGGAAGAAACATACCTTAAATTATAATCTTTCGTCTTCTTTAAAACAAGTTATTAACAAAAAATATATATCAGGCACTCCTTAGAATATTAAATAAATCATTTTTTCACAATTAAATGACAAATACACTCATTAAACACACGTTTGTGACTCGTGCAGCCGTCACTTGGGCCACGTCACTTGCTGTTTCTAATTTTTGTTATTGCCACTAGAGGCGCAATTTTTTTGTTTAATGCAATACCTGGCGATACATAAATAAATAATAATGAACTCCAATAATTAATTAGAAAAACGAAATCTAATTCTTTTGTAAAAATAAGATAATATGTACAGCATTGTTTATAATCTGTTTGGAAAATAAACAGAGTAAAACCTAACCTCAACTGTCAAAATCATAACCATCATAACTGTCAAAAAGATGTCATCTGCGTCATTTGTTTATAAAGATTATTGCAATTTAAACAATGCAAATTTCGATTATTTGAAACAATGCTATAGTGAAAATAATCGAATAACTTTAATTTATAAATACACTTATAAATTTAATAGTGACAGTAGTAAACAATATTCATTTATTTATTACGAACAATAAAAATGCCTCACGCTTTTATGTTAACGTGAAAAATGTACTTAAAATTAAAAGATTAAAACATGAATAAAACACTGTTTAAAAAATAGGAAAGAAAAGTATGTTTTTAAAATACGAATGCATATTTCCAAAAACTAAGTGGATGTTTTCGAATTCCCCGCCACTACTGAAATAAACAAACTTTTCAAATTTTTAAATTTAAACACAATTTACTAAATAAAAAAAAAACTCCTAATATAATTGTTATTAAATTGCTATACATTAATGAAAATAATTTGATTTTGGAGCAGATTGATATTTTTGGTGACGTAATGAATCCCCTTCCACAAAATTGCCTGTTGATTGGGAGTTGGAACTCGGACTTTACCCCAAGCTCCAGATCATTGAAAATCATTGAAACGATCGGTCTTAATTTATAATTGTAGATCAATTTAGTATAAATTTTAGAGATCAAATTTATCTATAAAAATGGCACGTGTTCTTGTAGGAGTTAAAAGGGTAATCGACTATGCAGTTAAGGTAAGAGAAAAAAATACATGTCATCTGTCTACAATAAATGACACTAGAATATGTATTGTTGTATAACGTTTGTCACTGTTCGATTGTCAAAATTTTCCTACTATTCAAATGTGCAAATAACATACAATCCTCCTTGATAACTTATCTTGAATATAAACAAGGTCATATAAATTAAATATAAATTATTTAATGTTTAAACATAACATAATTTGGACATTCAGAAGTACAATATGATCTAAGTCAAAAATAAGTCATCTGACAAATATCATGACACAATTGATTTGAACTAAAAAGTTGAACATACTTTTTTTTATTATTTTTCGTTCATTTTGTGTAAATATTCGAATTTATGATTTGAATTAAAATGATTGTTCTTATTTTACAATAAATTAAAGAAAAATATTTAATATTGAAAATTATGTTTATTTACTAGTTTTTAAAAATTATTTTGCTTAATTATTTTTTTGACTAGAAAAATAAATAGGTCAGGGAACACCGTAACTGTTTTTCTTAAAATAAGAGAGAAAAGGAATTATTTTTTGAAAATATACTGAGAAAAGATTTTTTTACAGAAAATAAAAATATGCTTAGACATACTTGGATGAGTTTTAGTGTTTTAATTAGAAAATGTAATTTAATTTAATTTAAACAGATTAGAGTAAAGCCTGACAAAACCGGAGTAGTAACAGAGGGAGTGAAACACTCAATGAACCCTTTCGATGAAATTGCAATTGAAGAAGCTGTTCGAATGAAAGAAAAGAAATTTGCACAAGAAGTAATTGCAGTTAGCTGTGGACCAGCACAATCACAAGAGACAATAAGAACTGCCCTAGCCATGGGAGCTGATCGTGGAATTCATGTGGAAGTTTCTGGACCAGAATATGAATCTTTGCAACCGATTCACGTTTCAAAAATTTTAGCAAAATTGGCTCAAGATGAGAAAGCAGATATTGTTATTGTTGGAAAGCAAGCGATTGACGATGATTGCAATCAAACTGCTCAAATGATAGCTGGAGTATTAGATTGGCCCGCAGGAACATTTTGCAGCAAGGTAAAGCTTTATCAATTTTATAATTTATAAGAAATATATATTTCAGGGATCACAGTGGTCTTTTTGTTCAATTTTAGGTAAAAAAGGGGATTTAGACTTTAAAAAGGGGATTTGAAAAATCAAGAAAAAAAACATTATAAGCTTTTTAAGATATCCATAAACCAGGGCTGTATTTGATTTAAATCATTGAGACATTTGCATTAAAGTAATGCTTTAAAAGATTTAAATTAAAAAAACTCCACAATTTTCCGGATGTCTAAATATTGCAAGTAAAAAATCGCAACCCATAAAAAAACCGACAAATTTGTAGATAATTTTAGTCCTAGCATTTTAATTAATTCTTTAAATTTTGTCATAATTTTTCCATTTCTTAGAAACATTTTTCCTTCTTTTAAATTGTTTAGATTTTATCTTGTAATTCCAAATTTTTGAAAACTTTTATTCTATACATTTATCTATACATTTTTTAAATTTCTGAATTTTCTACTTTTTTGGAGACTTTTATTCTTTTATTTTATATTACGTAAATAAATTTAATCTTGTACTAAATATTCCCATTTTAACATCGTTCTTCTATTTCATAAAATTTTTTATCATTTAAAATTTGATTCATTTTTTATGCTTCAATTTATAAAATAATTCTCTAATTTTTCTAATTCTGAAAATTTGTTCTCTTTAGTAATATATTTTAACGTTTTTTAATTATCTTCTTATTTATTTTTTTAATTAAAAAAAAATGTCCGTAAATAGTTAATTTTTTTGAAAAGAATTTCTACTTTATATTTTTATGTGGGTGATTCTTCTGAAAGGGACCTGTATTTGTTTGAAAAAGTAAAAAATGAAATTTTTAAATTTTCTGAATTATATTTTGTTATATAAGTTCCAAAGAGATTCAAAAAGAAAAACATAAGTTGCGCAAAATTAATTTGCAAATCTATGGCCTACAAAAGCATTTTATTGTCACATACCTTTGAGGTTAAAGAAGACTAACTCCGAGTCAAGTCTTAAATTTTTTATTTTAATTTTCTAGATTTATAAATTATAAATCTTATACAATTTTATTTTTCTCGATATTGAGTATCAAAAATCCTCTTTTCATTATTTTATAAACAAATATCACATTTTACTAAAGGTTAGATTTTTTAAAACAATTAATCCTAAATCAAAAACAATACAAGATCGTCTCATAAATTTAAAAAAGGCTTCGGAGATGAAAAATTTCGTAAAAGAAAAATGCTCATTTTTTAATATTTAAAAATATAAATTAAGACATGAAATAATATTTTCGGGTTACATTTTCGTTCATTTTGAAGTAGCTTCCATATAATGTTTCAAAAGTTTAAAAATATGCTTTTATTAACGAGAAAAGGAGGCTTCGGAGATGAATCTGAATTTTTACTCGCACTGATAATACAATTTTAATTAATAATTTAAACATTTTCAATATTATATGGAACAAATATAAGTGAAAAATAAACTTTAGATTCTGACCTTTAATTTCTTATATATAATAATACTAAATTAACATTTTTTAAATAAGGTTAAAATAGAATTGTAAAATGCTTAGTAGTTTTAACCAAAACTAAAAGACAAAATACAAAAAGTTTTTTTAATAAGAAAAACTTGTACTGGAATTTTTACAACAACATATAAAGATACATAAATTTACACAGATTAATAATAATTTTTTTAAAAATTGCAAATTGAAGGGAATATCAATAAAAAACTATTGTAAATGTTGAAACTCATGATGGAGACACGTGAAGTGATCCCTTTCAGGAGAATCACCCATGTACTGTTTCATTCTTGTGTGTTTTTTTAATGTTTCTTTATTTGTTTAATGATGTCCATGACTTTTTTTATTTGAAAGAATTTTTTCATTATTTTAATAGACTATTTTCTTATCTTTCTACGGTTTTATGTTTTTTTTTATATAATTTATTACTTTTTCGTCGCTTTTACCTCATTTTCTTAATTTTGCGATCACATGAATTTACAGATATTTTTTTGAAATCTTCTTATTTATTCGTATATTTTATTTGATTTTGATTAAATGTTTTAGTCTTCATTATTTCTTTTTAAATGTTCTCAGTTTAAAAAATAAACTGCTTACAAAAAAAAAAAAAAAAAAATACAAAATTTTATAAAATTTTCGTTTTTTATGTTTTTCTGTAATTTTGGTAGAAATCTATTGGGAAATTTTGTAAGATTAATTAAAAACTTTGACTTTCACTATGATTGTGAAAAAATGAAAATTTATTGGAAAAAGGTGAAAGGGGAAAAAATATAGGAATTAAGGTGTTTTCGGTAATTTTTTCTAAATAAGGAGAAAAAAAGGGAAAAGGGATAAAAAAAGAGAACTGTGATCCCTATTATTTTTCGAAACTGTAAAAAATAAAATTTTGTGTTTCTAGATTGAACCAGGTCAAGGTGATCTGACTATAACTCGCGAAGTTGATGGAGGATTAGAAACAATTAAAGTGAAAACTCCGGCAGTACTGAGTGCAGATTTACGTTTAAATGAGCCGCGATATGCCACCCTCCCAAATATTATGAAAGCAAAAAAGAAACCGATTAAAAAAGTAACACCAAAAGATTTGGGAGTCGACACATCACCTAGAATAGAAGTTGTTTCGGTCGAGGACCCACCTGTTCGACAAGCAGGTTCGATTCTTCCAGATGTTGACACTTTGATCGGTAAACTCAAAGAAGGAGGACACATTAAATAATTATTAATTAAACTTTATAAGAAATTTAAAGCAAAAACTCGCCAATTAAATGAATAAGAAATCTTTATCTGATTGCTACACTTTATTAAATAGTGATATAAACAGAATAACATTTTTGTACATTTTCAGAGATAATAAATTGTACATTACACATTGTTATAAATTTGTACCGCTTGGAGACGTAAAAATGTCTCGTAAAAATCATATTATTTTTTTAATAAAATACTCTCTTATACAGTTAATGTTCTTTGGTAAATTTCATGATGTAGATCAAATCTCTAACGTTGATGCTTTATTCTAAATATACTGTTTTCTAAATATAATATTCTACAAAAAAATAACATTTGAATAATTGCTGTTATAAGAATCTTGCTTATTTCATTTTTCTAAGTTTCTGCAAGTTTTGTGTAATTGACATTTCTAAGAATTACATGAAAGCGTAAAGATGATGTATTTTTTTTTAGAGAATAGTTTGTATATGGCGAAATTGAAAATTCATGAAAGTAGATCTAGATACATCATTTTTTGATTTCATTTTTCTCCAGTAGCTACATTTAAGGCCATAACATTAAGATTGTTAGTTTCAAGAATTGATTGTCAGTTCGTTTTAAAGAAATTCAAAGTTCATCTCTGGTATTTCTTTAAATCGAAAAGCTAGAGAAAGACATTTGATTACTATCAAGATTCAAATATATCTAACATTAAGAAACATAATTAATACATAATAATCTATTTGCAAAAGAAACAAAAATAAAATGTTCTCTTAAGGAGAACTACATTTATTAAAAAATACTTTCTAAAAACTAATCCACTTTACAGAACGATTCTTCTTAATAACAGGCAAAATGTTTTTCTTTTGTTGCGTTGGAAATTTAAAGCATTTACAATTTTTATTCTACTAAATCTACTTTAATAATTATGGTTTTCCATCCATTTTTTAAAAGTACACTTTCTGTGGCATGATTTTTAAAATCTAAACATTATTAAGAATTTTAACTAACATTTACCGCTAATGTTTTAATAAATATTCGATGTCTTGGAAAAACCAAATAATATCAAGAAAATATACTTCAATAGCAAAGTATTACTTTCAAAAATAGTTTTAAAACTGTTGTAAACAAATTTTAATTCATCAATTTTGAAGTAAAAAATGCTTGCAAGTACCTTTAAAATATGTTTAAAGGACAACAGTCTTTGTGGTGTTCTTGATAAATACGTATTTTTTAACTAGATTATATAACTATCAAAACTTCCTAGCACCATTTGTAATTAATGCAAATTTTAAAATACTGCACTAAAAAATAAAATCTAAGAGCGTCTACTAAATACTGGAATGTTAAAATAATCGACCTTTTAGTTTCAGGGAAATAATTACATTCATTCAATTAAGCGCATAAATTTTAAAATATTGAATATTAATTATTTTATAATTTTGCAATTCAATATCTATTCTTATAAACTGCAGTTTCGTGTTCTTAAATCATTAAAATTAAC
Organism: Ganaspis brasiliensis; assembly: GCA_037103525.1. Taxonomy (NCBI): domain Eukaryota; kingdom Metazoa; phylum Arthropoda; class Insecta; order Hymenoptera; family Figitidae; genus Ganaspis; species Ganaspis brasiliensis. The sequence continues at coordinate 1,748,769 of JAZKLR010000050.1, read as the reverse complement.
AATTTTAACATTAAGTTTTTTCATTTAGTAAGCACTCTTAATAATAAATTTCGTATGTTGCTTTTTAAATGCACCATCGCATCGTTAATAACATAACGTTGTATTAAAATTACTATTAATTCATTGGTCATATAGTCACGCTAAGTATCACCAATCTACAAAAATTCTGAATTCTTCAATGAATTCTAATTGTAAATTCTCTAATCTAATCGCTATATATTCTGTTAATAAATTTGGGTCAAACCATTGACTTTCGTCTGAGGACAGCCGCGGACATATTTTTTAAAAAAAGAAGTTTTAAAAAATGTAAAACTTTTAATATAATATATATAATAATATAAATCCCATTATTTTAATTCTAGAAGTAATGGGAATTATATTAAAATATTATTTCTTTAAAATAATAATATAATTTGAAAATTTTCTACTTGTAAAAACTTTTATGCTTTTTATAAGCCTATAACTTTTTTTGGAGCTTCTAAAAATTGGAGATTTTGAATATATTTTAATATTGATATAACTTTTGATTAATAATACAGCCAAATGAAATAAAATTTACTCCATAATATTATGATTACTGATTTCAGAAAATTTTGAAGTTTTACATTTTCTGAAACTTTTTCTTTAAAAAAATATGTCCGCTGCTGTTCTCAGACGAAAATCAAAGGTTTGACGCATTTATAATTTGTATAAATGTTTAAAATATAGATGCAAATTATAAAACATTGTAGAAAAAAAATAATTTACACTGGCACTAAAAATTGTAGCAAAGTTAAAAACAATTCACGTAACAAAGCCAGAAATTAAGTACGTTTTAATTTGAACACAAAAAATAAAATTATTCCCTTAAATCTGAGATGAACACTTTTCTAAACCGCAGCTGCAAAATTGTGAGAATTTTAGACATGAGAAAGTTCTAAAAAGCTCACAATCTTGCGGCATTGTTCGAAACCTTAAAAACAATAAATTTTAATTAAGAAGCTAATGAAAATCTACATTAGTATCTTCCAGTCAAATCGACTATTACTGGTGTGAGTAATAGGTGGAAACGGAGCAGGATGTAATTGCCATCCGTCCACACTTTCTCGAGCTGTTAAACACGCCAAATAAGGAACCCTCTGCACCAATCTGGTAACTTCTGCGGCCGGAGGAATTTTTCCTCCAGTTAATTGTTTAGTGCAAGCTGCCAAAGAGGCAGCATGTGCGACAATAAAAATATTTCCTACCGTATTTCCGATAATCTCCTTCATCAGAGCATAACTTCTCTCATAATATTGCGCAGCATTTTCTTTTGCCGGGAGATTTTCGGCTTTTATAACAGGACTGTAACTAGTGTCTATATTAAAACCGGCTTTGATTAATTCATCAGTAGTCATCCAAGTTGGAGTGCCATTTGGATACCAAGCTAACCATTCGATTAGACCAGGCTCTATTTTAATTGGAACATCCCAACCAAGTCCTTTCAAAATTTGAGACAATGTCTGCACACAACGAAGAGATGGAGATGCGAAAACGACGTCAATTTTTACATTTGCAGCCTTCATGGCTTCTCCAACTAGACTGGCTTGCAATTCACCCAATGTCGTTAAAGGGCAGTCATTTTGAAAATCCTGAATGTTCCTCTGAGGTATTTCTTTCGGCATATTTAAATCTCTACGAATGTAACAACCATTGGACTCGAAGCAGTAGGGTATCCAGGTCCCGAATGTGAAATCCACTCGTTCTCCGTGTCGGCAAATGAAAATTTGTCGGGAAACGGTTGATGGTGGTTCAGAAGCCTCCATCTGTTTTGGAATAAATTATCAGTTAATAAAAATAATCGATATATTTATTATGAATAAAACTGTTTCAGTATAGTTATGGTCTAATCTAACTAAATTGAAATTACAGGGTGTCCAGTGACTTTTGAAAAAACAATTCAAGGTTTTTGAGATCGGAAATAAATTATATCCTAGTTCACTTTTTAATAATAGAAACAATTGAAGTTTGTTTTTAGCTGGAGAAAATAATTTTAATTTTCAAGAAATTAATTGAATTTCAAAAAAGAAATTCAAAAAATGCAAAAATTAAATTAAATTTAAGAATATAATTGAAATACGAATATATAAATTTGAAGAGTACAATTGAAGGAAATTAATTAAAAAATAAAAGGAAATAAAAAGTCTACAAAAGAAAAACAAAAAAGCATTTAAAAGTAAAAAAAAGTTTAAGAAAACAAAACGATTTGAATGAATTCATTTAAAAAATGAGGAATCTAAAAGAAATCAGAACTAGTTAAAACTTTTCCAAGAAAGCAAAATAATTTGCTTCCTCACAGTCTAGAATATTTTTACTAAAGGTACAGAGGTTAAAAGATAAAAATTATATAAGTTATAGAAGGAAAGAAATTTTAAATGTCAAAAAAACACATAAATCATGAATTATTATGCGAATTTTTGGTGGATTATTATCTTTATACAGGTCAATCGATCTGTTCTGAGACAAGAAATATGGTTTTCTAATTCATTAAGTTGTGTTTTTAACATGAAAATTTTTTTTTCCAAAAAATGTGCTTAAAAAACTTGGCTAGGTATTTTCAAAAATCCCTGTGTCTAAATTTAGATATATATGAGCTTAATTGGCCAACCAAATTTTATTAAAATCCATTGAGGCGTTCCCGAGATATCCAAGCGACAAAAAATTTACCATACACACGAACACACACACACATCGCTTTTTAGATGATAATGAGTCGATTTATACTATTTTTGGAAAATCGAAAATCTTAACAATCACAAAGCTTAACTGCGAGGAAGCAAAATTAAAGAAAATATTTTACTCCTCCCCCCTCTTCTCCCCACCACTGCAAACAAAGAAAATCACGTTTTAATCTACAAAGAAATGGTTCTATTAAAAGATAAAAAATTAAAAATTAAAATTACGTAAAAATTTAAAAATTATATTAAAAAGGAGAAAATAAAAAATAGAAATGAAGAAGAATTTGAAGAAAATCAAATGAGAAAACAAGTTTAATGAATCTTAAAAAAAAAATTGTACGATATAATATTAAATAATTTGCAAAAAAAGAAGAAATAAATCATGTTATAATGAGAAAAATAAAGTAATTATGAAAGAATTCGAAATAATGAATTAATTTTTGGAAAAAATAAAAATTAACAAAAATTGAACAGTTTCGAAAAAGTAAAATTTTCTAGAAATTTCTGAGAAATATAATAAGGATTATTGTTGATATGCAAAATAATGAATTGTTGAATATTCAAATTTGAATTAATTGAGCTTATATTAGATTTTTTTTCTACTTTCTTTTTTACCAAAAATTTTAGTCTGTATTCTGACTATCTTAAATTTTATGAAGAATAGAATATTCAAATCGAATTTTTAATCAATACAAATTAAAATCAATTGAAGTTTGAATAAAATAAAACTTTTATAAATTTAAGGAGGTTCTCTCTACTTGCACCATCTTAAACTAGAAAGTCGTTTTTACCCCAAATAAAAATATTATTCAAATTAATTTCACCAACTTTTGAAAGATCCAGTTGTACATTTTTCAGAAAAACTTAGGTTGAGTTAAAATTTGTTGTTAAACTAATAATAATTATTTAACATTTTGATGTTTTTTTCTTTAAATTTAATGGACAACTGCAAATTTAAAAGAGTAACAATATATATTCTGATATTATTTAATTATTAATTTTTATGATTAAAAATATTTTATTTATAAATACGTATATGAAACAATAAGACTGCATAGTCAGAATTGTGGAACTACTAATATTATGAAATGAATAAAAACATCTTTAAACGTAAGAAGTATGAAAACTAATTTTTATTTCTTAAAAGCTTTAAGCTTTAAATCTCAAAAGATTGAGAATTTGTATCAACTGACATTTAAATGTAATAAAATTTGAAAAGATTGAAATTCAGATAAATTTACGGCTGGGTTATTAGTAAATTTGAGTCAAATAATATTTAAAGATATAAAATAAAAAAAAAGAGAAAAAGAAACAAAGCAATATCACTGATCGAGATCAGTGAGCAATATATTGAAAAATAAGAGTAATTCTTCAAAAAAAAAAAAAATAAATAAAATAAAAAAAAAACTATGAAAAAATTAGAAAAAATAAAAATAGCGAAAAATGAACTACAAAATAAAAAATAGTATTAGTAAGAATAAAATAAATTCTTACTAATAATTAAATAAAATTTAAAAAGGAATATGTAAATAAATTTAAAAAGTAACAGAAACAAATTTTTAAATAATTTTAACAAAAAATTTGTTTAAAAAGTTATAGAATCTAAAAATTTTATGAAAGAATAAAGAAATTTGCAATATAAATAGACAAAATGTAAAGAAAATTAAATAAATTTAAATAAAAACGAGTTAATCTAAAAATACTCAGATAAATGAAAAAATGTGTACTCCCCCCCCCTTAAATTATCAAATTAAATAAGGACATCAATTAAAAAAATTAATAAATTTTTCAAAATGTTATAAAATCAAAAATTTATAAAAAAACCTAAAGTACTTTGCGTAAAAAGAAGAAAATCTACTACACAAAAAAATATTAGAAGCAAATAAAATAAAAATCTTCAAAAAGAAATTCTACGAAAATACAAAAAAAAAAATAATAATAATTGTACGAAAGGGCTCTTTTTCATGTTTTGTATTTCGCCCGTTTATGAATGAATAAATAAATAAATAAATAATAATAAAATACCGACATTTTTTTTAAGAATATGAAATTATAAGAAAAAAATTTAATTTTTTGATAAAATGATAGGTACTTAAAATTTCAAAGAAATAGAAACATGATTATTAAATTAGAAAACGACCCTTTATTAACATTTTATGTTTTTTCTTGAAATTGAATGAAGAACATTATCTACGATTTTGTTTGTTGGGTTTTGGTAAATAATATTTTGTTTGAAAGTTACTAAACAAATTAAATTTGTTCTTTACATATTTTTTAAACACAGTATTAATTAACAAATGTTAACAAATAAAATTGTAGAGAATGTTCCAACGAGAAAAATGAGCAATTATTTATCAGAATTGAATGAAAAGCACAGATTTTAACTAGATTTAAAGAAAATGCATAAAATGCTAAATAATTATTATTTGACATAAAATTTTAATTCTACCTAATTTTTCTGAAAAATGTATAACTGGATCTTTTAAAATTTGGTGAAATTAATTTGAATAATATTGTTATTTGGGGTGAAAAACGTCTTTTGAGTCAAGTTCGAGATTATGTTGTAAATGGAGAGTATCTCCTTAAGTTAAAATTTGAAATAATTGTAATTTAAAACATTGAATAAATTGAAGTTTAGGATCAAAAGTTTTTTAAGGTTTTTTTTTTTACAAATTCCCAGTTTTCGTGAAAAATAGAGAATATTAGGTAATTTTCAAAATAGGGGAAGCCTGTGAAGCCTGAGTTTCAGGTCATGTCAATGGAGAGAACCTTCTTAAAAAAATAACGAAATTTTAAATCATTGAAAAAAATTGAATAATAATTGATAATAAGTTGATGCCAAGTGCAATTCAATCATATTTTTTTAATTCAAGATGATTTTAAGATTTTCAGCGTCACTGGACACCCTTAATTAATTACCGGTTCACTGTCAGGAGCAATTCCATCCGGAGTGTCAAGAGATTCACTGCTCGATAAAATCGGTGGCCTTCTACTTTTTGGAATTTCGTGTTCAACGTTTTCTGTTCTATTCTCAGTTACTGATACCGATGTGTGAAGAATCCATGAATCTGATTCCGCAGATCTTTTTGTATAATTTAACGGTAAGTATCCGGATGTTCCAGTCAACCAAGAAATCCCCTCAACCCATCCATCAGGAGAGGCACTGCAAGCTCCTTCCGGTAAATAAATATAATCTCCTGGCCTCAATTCCAACTCATCATATTGTCGTGGAACATGAGTGTGTAATACTGTATGAACGTGCAAATTTCGTAATCGGGAATCTCTAGAATATAATCTCAGTTCCCAATTTACCGCTGTATTTAATTCTAGTTTCTCAACCATTGAACGAAGATGCTGGAAGTGATTGCTGGAAAATTGATAGGCGAGAGAAAGATGTAATGATTTTGTGTGAGGCTCAACGGTAATTCCGAGATTCGATAATTTTTTGCAATATTGGACGGCTAATGATTTCAACCATTCAGCGTGTTTATCTTCCACAAATAAACCCATAAAATTTGGTGAAATGTAAGTTTCTAAACCTATGTATTCTGGACACTCGTTGCGATTGACCAAATTTTCAAGAGCATTTGACATTTGTTCTGCAAAATGATCTGGAGCCTAGAATTAAAATAAATAATAAATTATATGAAATAAACAATCAAATTTTTCGATTTCAAAATAAGAAAACTGTCATACTTTAAAGAAAGAAATGAGAGTGATGTGTGGCATATAATTGTGAGCTCCATTCCATCCGAGTTCTTTACTCTCTGTCCAAAATTTTACGAGACTTTCGGCAAATTGTCCGTTTGGACAAGCGTATAAAACGTATTCTCTTGGTTCATCGGAATTCAGCGTTGGATCTCTGACATGAGCCAGAAGCCAGTCAGAAGCGAGTTGAACACTTCGATGTCCTGTAGCTGCTAAAGCCTTTTCTCTAGTAATAAAAAGAAAAATATTATTAGAAAAAGAATGCGAAATAATTTTTGAATTATGAAATTGAATTTGTTACTTACTAACATATAATAACTAAGAATTTATATTCACTGTTTAGAAAATACAACCTTTTAAAAAAAATCAATAATTTACAAGAACCTTAAATTTTACGCAGTATGTCTTACATCAATCATCTAAGGTAAAATTAGTCCAATTTTTTATATTATTATTTCGTTAAAACATAAGAACACAAAATATTTCTGCAAAATTTCTTTTTCCTCTTTACATTAAAAAAGAAAATTAGCACAATAATTCACAACAAAAATGTTTTATTGAAATTTGTTCGAATCGAAAAATATGTTTATTTATATTTAATTTTTAAACATTAATAACAAAGATTACGAATAATTATTTAAAATAAAAAACGAAGATCTGATAGACAAAAGTGAAGTTTGACAGCTGTTTGTTTACAATGACAGCACAAAAATTTGGTCACTGACAAAATTATTATTTAAATTATCTTCAACTTACGCTCTATGTTTGGGAAATCCCAATTGCAGCAAAATTTGTAAGGGTGTCAAGTGTTCTTTGGAAATTTTTGTTGGAGTATTCTTTCTCGGCGGTAAAATCGCCATGACGGCACTACATCACTGATAATTGAGCAGAGTAAAATACACTTGTTTTTATCACAAATAACACCTCAGTTGTTGTAAAGGTATTTTATGTCAGTACAATCGTACATTCAACAACACACACAGAAATAAAATAAGACTGTAAATAGATCCGTTATTATACAAATTGCAATAATGTGCGTGAAAGCGCTAACCTCTGATCTGAAACAACTTTCAGAAACTTGTCTTTTTCGCCGAAAGATAGCGCTGTCTGACCAAAAATTGAAATTTTCTTGTTTACAGTTGATAAATAATGTCAAATGTCAAATTCTGGTTAAAAACATGTTAAAATATCAAGACGTGAATAAAATTTGGAAATAAAAATTAATTTCTGTTGCATACAGTAGGTATTTTATATTCCTAAAACAAGGTTTAAAAAATATCAGTTAATTAAACGTTTGTATTTTTTTTTAAATCCTAACCTTACATTTATCACATGAGAAACTATAAACAAACTTTTTCTTTTGTCTATTATAATTTTTAATTAGCCTTTTTAAAATGAAAATTCATATTCATTTATTGTAATTAGAAACAGTTTTTAAACATATGTAAAATAATGAAGAAAATAGCTGGGTTGAATTTTAAGCAAGTATTGGAGAAATTAAAAGAATTAAAGAATTTAAGTGGAAGCAAAGGTATATATCGTGTGTCCTATAGATATTTTTATAATAAAAATTTCATTAGAATTTTGACCCTCTTTAGTTTTATCCTTTTACAATATAAGAAAACGACAAAAGCATAAACAAAATAAATTTTTTTCAGCACTACTAAAACTTAATTCACCAAAAATGTCGTCTTTTCCAAGACATGAAGCTTTAGCACCTATATGCTGGCTAGAAGGAACCTGGAAAACCAAAGTATCAGGACAGGGAAAATTCCCGACAATGGATTCTTTTGAATATGATGAACAAATATCGTTTACTTCAGTTGGTCAACCAATGCTTAATTACAAGTCCGAAACCTGGCATCCTGAAACCAAAAAGCCCCTTCATTTTGAAACTGGATTTCTAAAAATAATCCCAAATACAAATAAGCTCAATTTTCTATTAGCTCATAATTTTGGATTGACAACAATTGAAGAAGGTGAAGTTTGTGATAAAAAGATAATTTTGAATAGTCTATCTATTCAGAGACCAACGGAAGGAACAAAACCACCAAAAGTCCTGAAGGTAATTTTTTTCAAATCTAAGAGTTCATATTATGTGGAGAATGAATTTTTTGGTATTGAATTTTTTAATATAATTTTTTCTCTATGATTAGTTTAAAACTATTTGAATCCTACATAAAATAAGCCCAAGAGGAAGTAATTTTTACAAGAATTTTAACAGTTTAAAAGTAACAGAAAAAAGAAATTTAATTATAAAATTAAAAATAAAAAAATTAACTTAAAACATCCACGTAATTATGGACAGTACTGAAACAATAAACTAATAATTTGAAACTAATGAAAATTTATTATGATTCAATAGACAAAACGAGAAATTACATTAAAGGAAGATAACTGTCTTGAGTATATTTTCTACATGTCAACCGAAAAAACTCCAGAACTAACTGAACATTTACGAACAATATATCATAAAGAATAATAAATTTGTACAATAAAAGTAGTTTAACTTGGACAGATTTATTAATTGTTATTTCTTAGTCTCATTACTAGTCTTACAACGCAAAGAAGAGTGAAAGAATTCACTTTTTTTTTTTTTTTTTTAATTTAAATATCTCCGTCCTTGTTCTTTGTCTTCAAGAATTGTTCTACTTCATTTAAACTGAGTAAAATTAACCAAAGTAAAGTTTGCAACTAAATTTGCGACTGACACGCAATGCCATCATACTTTAACATTTAAGCTTTATAAGCGTGCGAATTCGCGGTACGTGCGGATTTACAAAAATTAGAAGATAATAAGTAATTCGAAGTGGAATTCAGAGACAATTATGAAGAATAACATTTTCTTCTAATTTATAAATTTTAATTCTGATAGAATTTTATTTAAGCTACTATTTTTGTACATTTACGAAAAGTGAGAATATTATATTATTAAAAAAAACTTTATTCATTAATTAAAATTTTATGAAACTCAAAAACTTGCCTAACAATTAAATTCATGCACCGAATGAAATATGAATAAAAAAAAACCATTTTTGTTTCTGTATTTGATACACTTATCTTGTGCAAAAAACTTTCTTAAAATTTAGGAAATTTTCTTTAATCGAGAATCATATAAGGTAAATGTCCCAGTTATCGTCACTGCTTTAGTTATCGGCATTATTTTTTAAATTTCCCAAAATATTCTTTAAAATTATTAGGGTAAATGTCCCGGTTATCGTCACTGCTTTAGTTTTCGGCATTTTTTTTTAAATTTCACAAAATATTCTTTGAAAAATGGTTTATTATTGAATAATTGAGGAGCACTTTTTCAAAAGTTGATAAATCCACATTTTGTTATTTCGAGAAATAACAAATGCAGTTTCGCACCTAAGGTGACTTTTTTTTAATTAAAGTTCATAATAATTAGGGAATTAAAAGGTTTTTGTAATTTTTTAATCTTGGTTGAGCTCAGATTTTTTAAAATATAAATTCTTTGTTAATATATATTTTTTCTTAATTTTAACAGTGACAGATCGATTTGTTAAGGTTCTTAAAATCTTAAAATTGTGATTATCTCTACTTTTTTGGAAACTGGATTTATGAACTGTTAAGAAAGTGCTCCTCAAATGCATTAAAACTTAAGATCAAATACTATAGCTGATTACTAAAACATTAGATGATGATTATTAGTTCATTTACCTTACAGACAAGAAATTTTTTTTTTTATTTAATACTTATTTTCAGTGCAATGTTTCTAAAATTCAGGGATCACAGTTCCTTCCTTTTTTCACCTAATCTGTTTTTTTTTCTTTAAAAAATGTCAGTATTTTATTATTTTTATTTTTTTTGTAATTTTATACAATTTCTTAATGCTAATCACTTTTTGAAGATTTTTATTCTATTTGCTTTAAATATTTTTTTGTGTTGTTGGTTTTCTTCTATTTACGCAAAGTATATCACGTTATTTTATATAATTTTGGTTTTATAACATTTTTAAAACTATTTATTTTTCTATTGATTTTCTTCTTTAATTTGATAATTTTAAGGGGGTACAATTATTTTTTATTTATCTAATTATTTTTAGATTAACTCGTTTTTTATGTAAATTTATTTATCCTTTCATAAAATTTTTAGATTCTAAGATTTTTTAAGCAAATTATTCTTGTTAAAAGTGTTTAAATATTTGTTTCTTTTATTTTTTAAATTTATTTACATATTCCTTTTTGAATTTTTTTTAATTTGTGAATTATTTTCTAAATTTTTTCATTTTTAAAAAAATTTGTCATTCTGATTATATAGTTTTTACATTTTCTTATTTTATTCTTACTATTTTTTATTTTGTAGTTCAATTTTCGCTATTTTAATATTTTTTCTAATTTTTCCATATTATAGTTTGTTAAACTTTTTTTTGAAGATTTTCCCCAATTTTTCAATATATTGTTTTGTTTCTTTTTCTCTTTTTTTATTTCATCTCTTTAAATATTATTTGATTCAAATATACTAATAATCCAGTAGTAAATTTATAAAAATTCCAATATATTCAAATTTTATTACATTCTAATTTCAGTCGATTCAAATTTGCATTCTTTTATAATTTATCTTTATTTATTAACTTTTTAAAGTACCCTAAAAGTACCCTATTTTTATATATTTTGTTCCCTATTTCTTCTAAAATATTCTTTCTGGTTACTGGGAAGCCTGTGACAAATTGTTTTTTTAGTTTTCTGAACATTATATTTTTCCATAGATTTTGAATGTAGACTTATTTCCATAGACTTATCAATTTGCGAATACAGAGAGATCCAACTAATTTTTTATAAATCATTGGTTCTTTAACTGATTTCTAAAAGATTTTTTTTATCTTGCTTAAAATTTGACGAACTTTTCAAATAAAACAAACTATTATACTTGACTTGAATTATATATTAAAGTATATTATCTACTTGTTCTACTCAAAACAATTTTTTCCCTTATTTCTCTTAATTAAAAAAGACAGAATATTTAAAAATTATTTAAAAGATTCTTTTTTTTCGTTTTAGGCTTAAAATCTTCCAAATTAATCAGTAAACTGATGTAACCCAAGAAACTTATAATTATACGACTTTTAAGTTAAAGCCAAAGTTTGCTCTAAACCGTAAAAGAAACCTTAAAATATTAATATAATTATTTTTTTACTAATCTAAAAAATCCCTTTTTTAAAAAGAAAAATCCCCTTTTTACCTAAAATTGAACAAAGAAACCTCTGTGATCCCTGAAAATTATAAAATTAAAATCTGTTTATTTTTTATTTAAAATAAGTTCAATACATAAATAGTTAACAATTATTTTTAGTTATTATTTAAAACAATAATAATCATTATTATTATTATTATTTATACTTCATTCATTTGAAAAAATATATTTCTCGAATAATATCATAGATAATTTATAGAGGAAGCATTCGAATTGATTAATTGCTGCAGTTCGGTGGTAATCTCTGAATATTATTGCAGAGACATTAAAGCATTATTGATTTTCTTATCTAAATCATGCTTGGAGGTATACAGAAACGTTAGGTTTCAGAGAAGGGGTAGCACCTGTATGTCGACCTGCTGGAACAACCCCCCGAATGCGACAGTTGTTCATCGCGTCGAACAAACGAATAGTCGTGCCAGGAAAGTCTTTGCTTCCTGGTATAAATCTATTTACAATTTATAATTTCATACCCAAGACATTTTAATCAAATCTCACAAATTACTTTCAAATTCTTTTCAACACTCTGTACCAAACACTTTCGACTACAAATATATTTAAAATCAATATTGGACAAAATCAAAAATATATTCTAACTTAATCTTCATTTTTATCCCACTTTTTGACAAATTTCTTTTAACTTTCTTTTTCTTTTCTTTATCCTTTAAAAATTAATTGAATATTCTACTACGCTTTTTTAAAAATGAATTCAATTTTTCCATGTTTTTAAAATTTTAACATTGAAGAACGTGGAACATTTTGAAAAATGAATGTTATATTTTTTCTTTTAAAAATTAATATGCAATTATCTTATTTTAAAAAAACATAAATGTTCTGAAGTCAGGAAAATATAGTTTAACAAATTTTATAATCGAGAGTCTGTGAAGATTTGATTTTGCTGTTTACAGGAAAATTCCCTGAATTTTCCAATGTCTGCAATGCAAAGCTTTCGATCTATGCGTGTCATAGAATTTATCAAAGAAATGCGGATGTGTGTCTTCGAATTGGTTCTGTGAAATTAAAAGAATGACGTTTCTTTACTACGACAAGCAGGATTTTTATAGAGGCATGTTAGATCTACAGGAAAAATTGAGAAAGAGGTAATTACATTTTCTATAAGAAAAGAAAGAAACATTTTCTGACAGAGTGACATTGACGTTATTCAATTATTTTTTTAGTGAAGAAGAAAGGATAAGATTGGAAGAGCGGTTCAAGTTATTGGTGCAAGATTCTCGTAACAGGTGAGAGTTTTGTCAGTAATCTGACAATGAGATCAATGAAGAAACAATTATCTATTTTTCAATTTTATTTAAAAATAAAATAAAATAATTTGTTTAAAAACTAAAGTAAATATTTCTTTTTTCTATTAAAAAAATAACATTTTTAAAAAGGTCCTACTCGATAAAATACTTCTGCTAAATTTTAAAAACAGAAGCATACAAATTCAGGAAACATTCTTTTTTTAAAAATTAGTGGCTTTAACTTCTTTGATCGATTTTATGACAGTGTTTAAATTTTATGCTAATTTCAAACATTTAAGAAAGAAAGAAAGAATTAAAAGCGACCTTCGTCTCCTTCATGACATAAAAATCACGACCAGTCGTTCAATGTCACGCTTTCATGTTTTGGGACTATTAAACGGTTTCTATTGTTATTTCATTTTTTTTGTATTTATAGATGAGTAGTGAAATTAAATCTCTCAAGGTTCATATCGATTTCATTTTTATCGAATATTATTGGCAATTTAAATAAAATATTGCATATCAGAAGTTTCTAAAACCTTTCTTCAAAAATATCCATTAAAATGTCAGTAAAAATGATAAATTGGTGTTCTATGTTAAGAAATATTTCTATGCTTATTTCTATATCTGTTTTCTACGATTTTATTGTTTCTATGATCTATTCTGCTAAAATATTACGACAAACTTTTCCCTGACTACTTTGTTTCACTAAAAAAAAAAATTTCCCATTTCAAAATCTTAATAAAGGAACAATATTTTGTTTTAGGCATGACGCTTGTATAAATAAACTGCGACTAAGATATATTGAATTCCTTGAAGAAGAACGAGATCGAGAATACAGAAATAATAAATTGCAAGGATCATTAGATAAAGTGGATAACCACCTGGCATTAATGACTGTTAAAAGCAATCGATTAAACGCACTTAGAGTAAGTTTCATTACTTATTTGATTTTTCAATTGACGAGGAACAAGTTGCCAAATCGATTTAAGCTTTACTCGAATTAGGACTGCATGTTTGGCTTGGAAATGAGTACTCAAACCTTGAATAATTCAAGGTCACACGCCAAGTGCAGCCGTCCTTTTTCTATCCTAATTCAAGCAGAGTTCAAACTTTCATCTATTTTAAGTAACAAAGCAATAAACAAAGCTTCCTTCCTAAAAAAGAACAAACTTTTCCTAATCTCTGTCTGCATTTCAAGATATAATTTCTTTTTAAGAGTCTATTTTTTATTCTTGGGATTCTAATTTTAGTAATCAATTTAAAGATTTTACTATTTTAAGAACAGGGTGTCTAGCTAATTACAAAAAAAAAATGAATTTTTTGTTCGAGACACTACGCTAGTATATTCCTACGCATTTTTCTTCGATGAATCTGAATCCAAAGTCAGAATTGTTCTACTTTTTGAAATGACCTCAAAAAAGTTTTTAAAACACAAATCAAAACAAAAAAATTTTGGTTTTGTTTATGACACTACGCTAGTGTATTCCTACGTATTTCTCTCCACTGAATCCGAATTCGAAGACAGAATAATCAAATTGGCTAAACTTTTTGAGATAATCCCAAAAAACTGATCAAAAACACAAAAAATTCGCATTTTTTAAATAATCTAAAAAATGTTGACTTACCTATCTGATCATTTTGACTTTGGATTCGGATTCATCAGAGAAAAATAAGTAAAAATACACTAGTGTAGTGTCCCGGGCAAAAAAAATTTTTTTTTCGTGTTTTTAAGCAATTGTTTAAAATTATCTCAAAAATTTTAGCCAATCTGTTTATTCTGACTCCGGATTCGGATTCAGCGGAGAAAAATACATAAAAATACACTAGCGCAGTGTCTCGGTAAAAATAAAAATTTTTGGTTTTGATTTGTTTTTGAAATTTATTTTGAGATTATCTCAAAAAATAGAACCAATCTAGTAATTCTGACTTAGGATTTGGATTCAGCGAAGAAAAATACATAAAAATATACTAGTAGTGTCTCGGACAAAATTTTATTTTTTTGTGGCGCTGTGTTGTCATTTACAAATTCCTGGATCTTTAACTGCAATTTTTACAGATTAGTTCTTTTAAGAAGCCAGCTGAAATTTGATAATTTTTTTTAAAGAAAAGCATTCCATCGAATGTTTTTAAAAAAGAAACATGTATTTTTTACTATAAATGAGGGGCAAAAAATATTTTTAGTATAGAAAAATAACCATATCCAAGGGACTTGTCAGTAAGAAAAAAAACAAGAAAATTGAAATACGTCGTTAAGCTAAAAGATATTATACGTACAGTGAACAAGGATATTTGAAAAATATTAAAAATTGACTGACTTATATAATGAATTCTCCTCTTCCTCATAAAATAAAAAAATAGCACTAACAAATCTGCTTCTATCCCCCTCACCCCTCGGCTACTATTAAATTATTAATGATCCGATCTTAGAACTGTAAAACCATATTTTTTAAGCAGGAATTAAAGCGGTTTCTTTATTTAATTTTAGATAAAAAAGAGGGTTTTCTTTTTTAAAAAAGAGAATTTTTAAAATTAGTAAAAAAAATAATTATATTAATATTTTAAAGTTTCATTTACGAAATTTTGTTGTTTCTTTAGAAGTTTAGAGCATATTTCACGATGAACTTTAATAGAGTTGAAGCGATGAAGCATTATTAAGTTTAACTCCACAGTTCTATAACTAAAAGTTTCTTGACATACATCAGTTAACTGATTTTAAAGATTTTAAGCCTAAAATGAAATAAATTGGTAAATTTAAAAAATTTATGCTTTAAAGGTTTGTTCTTGAGCTTTCTTTCTTGAAGCTCGTGGAGAATTTACCATGAATAGAAACTTGTTTTTGTTGTTAAAATATACATTAATTTTAAAAAATGCCGAAGCAAGTGTTTTTTGTTAATATGAAATATCTCATAATTATTGAAGTAAAAATGTATTATAACACAAAGTATTTCAAATCACCTCTTTTTAAATCAGGGTTGCCACAAATATTTTATTACAATTTTCCCTGCCTTTTCCCTGATTTACAGACAAATTTTTTACTTTTTCCCCGACCTTTTTAGAGTTTTTAAAACTAATTTTTCTTATATTTACTATAAAGGTAAATATTTTTCATAGACTGCAAACATTAATTATTTTTAGAAATGTTTGTAATATGACTTCCAAAAATGTATTTAATAAATTTGGATCCTCAGTGGGTTTTAGAAAAATATAATTTTTCATCCTCTCTAAATCTAAATTAGTGATTTTCTACTAATGAATTAGCGAAAAATCGGTCATTATTAAATAGTAAAAAATTTTACTAATTTTTAGTAGAAAACTACTAATTATCCGCAGAGAACTACTAATTTAAAAAATTATGTATCTACTAACTGAAAAAGTAAACATTCACTATTTCAATTAATAATTAAAAACTACTAATTTTAAAGTAAAGTATCTACTAATAGAAAAATTAAACATTCACTATTTCAATTAATAGATACTTTCAAATTAGTAGTTTTCTATTAAAAATTAGTAAAATTTTTTACTATTTAATAGTGACCGATTTTTTGCTAATTCATTCGTAGAAAATCACTAATTCAGATTTAGAGTGTACATTTTAGAGATTCTTTGTATTTTTCCAGTACTTTTAATGAAAATCTCTGAATTTTCTCTGACTTCCGTGACCTACTTCAATTTCTTTGACTTTTTCCTGATTTCCCTGAATTTCCTGACCTGTGGAAACCCTGTAACTTTGAAAGAAAAAAATCTTTTAAATTCATTTTTAATTAATAAATAATAATAAGAAATGAAACATGTAAAAAGGAAGAAACAGACACATATTGAAAAAGAAAGGTTAAAGGGGAGAAAAATCTTGATTTTATAAGTGTTTTAGGTTATTTTTTTTAAAAAAGAAGAAAAATAAGGGGACAATGGGAGAAAAATTTTGATTTTATGTGGTTTTTAAAAAAAAAGAGGAAAATAAGGGGGAAAAGGAGATTAGGTAAATGGAGGGGGGGGGGGAGGACTGCGATCTGATTTTCCAATTTGCTAGACACTTTGTAAGAATATAAAAAAAATGATTCTGCTTTTTTAACATTAAATTTTAATTTCTTTTTTTCAGAAATATTACGAGGCTTATCTCTTGCAAACATATGGAAATCAACGTTCTTCTGGAAGTTTAACAGCAGATAGTGGAGTAACTAGCCAACATGATGACAGATCCTTTCGAAAAGATTTTCTACCACAAAATCGAAGACATTCCATCCAAAGTGTTTCAATTCCATCAACAACACCAACAACGAATTTTCCAAGTAGGATTTTAACACCAACTCTGCCGAAATACAGTGATCCAAGATTTGTCGATCTACCAAAAACTCAACAGGCAAATTTATTCTTTTACAATCAGCAACCCTTTTACAGTAATTCAACAATTGCACACAAACCATCACCGGTTTTTTCGCATCTAACCACTCCGATTCCAGAAATTCGCATCAGTCCTTCGTCTTCTCCAACTTTTGTCTCTAGAGATGTACAAACTGATAAGCCGATTAATTTACTCTTGGATCAGCCCTTCTTTTCGGTGGAACCTTGCCAAATGTCTGGCATTGGTCGAATACCCCAAGTTTCTTCCTGTCAGACGTTACCCCAGTTTAGAAACCAATTTTCTCGTCGTGTTACACCCAGTCCACAAACCGAAAATATCAGTCAATATAATTTTACTCCATCTTTGCCAAAAACAGACGATTACACACTAAGAAATAGTCCAAGGTCACAAATGGATTTTCCAGATTTTTCTTTATATAAAAGTAGATATGACGCTTTTGGAAATACTTCGCTGAGTTCTACTTATCCAGATTATTCCTGGAGAACAATCAGGAGTCCCAGATACGAAAGAGGTGATTTTGAAAGAAACTCAACATTTGATAAAAGTCCTATATTTAAAAAAAGTTATATAATCGATAAAACTCCCATCTATAATAAATATTCCACATTTGAAAGAAATTCAAGGCCTGAAGATAAAACTCCACATCGTTACTTCAAGAGGTTCGACTTCAATACAACTTTTAAACGAAATGACCGTCCTTTACCTTCATCAAGGGATATTTTGAGTTCGTCAAGAACGAAATCTTGTTTGAAGCCATTCAAACCGTTAATCAGTTTTAGAAATGATGACGTATACGAAAGATCAAGAAGAATGAACAGTGAAATTGACAGGTACATTGGAAAAATTAGAAATCTTTACAAAGATTTGGATATCCAGAGTTTTGAAGATCTTGATCACGAGCAAAATACAAGTGGCGATCTACTCAATGTCACTCTTTCTGATGATGATCTTGATATTCCAGTGGAGGATAAAATTAAAGAAGAGAGAAAAGTGGGTGTAACTAAAAATGAAAATAAACCTCAAGGTTTTGGCAAACAACTCGAAAGTTGTCGAGTATCAAATGTAGCTAATCCTTTAATTCACACAGATGCGTCAGTCTCCAATGAAAAGTACCCTATTTCTTCCAATAAAGAAAATGTGCCACCTGTCGTAATTGAAACTGATGAAATTAACTCGAAAGAAGAAACCGAAATAGCGGAAAATGAAAGTGAAACAGGTGCGAGTTTAGGTGTAAATAGACAAGTGGTGGAAAAGGAAAACGAACAAAAAGAATCAGACGAGAAAGAAATTGAAAAGTTACACGATGAAAAAGAAATTATTGCCAAAGGTGAAAAAGAAGAAGTAAAAGTGGAGGATGAAAGTCTAAACGAAGGACCGGAAAATAAAATGGAACAAGATAGTGAAAAGAAGAATAAACAAGAGGTCGAGTTAAAAGAAAATCAAATTCAGGACCAAGATAAAAATTATCAAAATAATTCTAATCTAGATTATAATTATGACCCAAACGCAGCTTATGAACAATATCCAACATATTCTGCTGAAATGTACGAACAATACAATCAGGAATACGATCCTAGTCAAGATCCTAGTCAGTACACAAATCCAAATCAGTATAGCCAAGACCCTCATCAGTATAATCAAGATCCTAATCAACAATATGAACAAGATTCTAATGTACAGTATCAGCAGGATCCTAATTTACAGTATGAGCAGGATCCTAATATACAGTGCGAGCAGGACCCTAATATAAAATATGAACAAGATCCTAGTCAACAGCATAAACAAGATCCTAATAAGCAATTCGAACAAGAATCAAATCAACAATATGAACAAGTTTCTAATAAACAATATGAACAAGTTCCCAATCAGCAAACTAATCAAAAACTTGAACAAGATCCGAATCAGCAGGAGTCTACTCAAGAGTACACACAAAATCAATATGATCCGAATCAGCAATACCAAGATCCTAATGTTCCGTATGATCCAAATCAACAGTATCAAGATCCAAATGTTCAATATGATCCTAATCAGCAATACCAAGATCCAAATGCCCAATATGATCCTAATCAACAATACCAAGATCCAAATATCCAATATGATCCGAATCAACAATATCAGGACCCAAATATTCAATATGATCCTAATCAACAGTACCAAGATCCTAATGCTCAATATGATCCTAACCAACAATACCAGGATCCAAATATTCAATATGATCCTAATCAACAATACCAAGATCCAAATGCCCAATATGATCCTAACCAACAATATCAGGACCCAAATATTCAGTATGATCCTAATCAGCCTTATGATCCGAATCAAGCTTATCCTTATAATGCAGAATCTCATGAGTATTCTCAACAAGATCCAACGTATGATCAACACGATCAATCATATGCACAAGATCAGTCATATTCTCAACAAGATCAATCGTATGATCAACAGGATCCAAAGTATACTCAACAAGATCAGCCTGAAAATTACCCTTCAGAGACAGCGAAAGAACAATCTAGTCCTAAAACTAAGACCCAAGAGAAAAAAGCAGATAAAACTGAGACAAATGTAAAGAAAAAAGGTGCGAATAATTTAGAATCTGACACGGAGAGTACAATTGAACGAAATGCGTCAAATACCGAGAGTGACTTTGATTTTAATTAACTCTACTGTAGGTAATTAGAAATAGTGTTGAAAAAATAATAGCTTCTTTTAGTTGATAAATTCATAATGGAAGCTCAGTCTGTTTTAACAAGAGGAAAAATAATTAAAAGTTCTTTAAAAATTTTAATTAAAAGTTCTTTGATTGTTAAAGGTGAATTTTCTGTTCATAAAAGAATATATATTTTTTGTTAAACTCGTCTAGTCAATTGTCCAAGTTGTACAAGTTAGAAATAAAAGTAAATTACTCTAAGATTCTTCTTTTTTCTTTTATTCCTAAATAACATTAAAATATAATAAATACAGGAAGCACAGAACAAAACTTTGTCTTCTGACGAATGTTTAAAAACAAAACTTGCTGCTTTTTCAATTTTCTTTCTTCAAGATAAAACAAAATTTATGTCTTTAAATTAAAGTGATCTCTTTCTGGGAGACAAGCATTTAAATTGGTTGCTTTTAATTTGGAACTTACTTCCTGAATTTACTTTCACATGAAAAGTTAATAAACAAGTTCTAATAAACAGTTAATTATTTTATTTAAATTATTAATTTAGCAGTTCTAAATTATTTTAAACCAGTTCTAAATAGTTTCTAAAAAAGTTTAAACATTTTTAAACAAGTTTTGAGTAGTTTTTAATTAGTTATAAATAGTTTTGAACTAGTTATAAACAGTTAAAAAACAGTTCTAAATATACTATTTAACAAATTTTTAATCGTTTATACTAATTCTAAACAATTATAATTATGTATTTCTAAATAATTAAAACCGCTTTAACAAGTTCAAAATCGTTTAAATTAATTTTAAACAGATATAAGTAGTTTTAAACAGTTTTAAACCAGTTTTGAATAGTTTCAAACAAGTGAGAAATATTTTTAAGTAATTTTGAACAGTTTTTAAATAGTCATAAACAATTTAAAATAGTCTTGAACAGTTCTAAACAGTTTTTTAATCGGTTATAAACAGTTTTAAATCAGTTCTAAAAGAGTTCTAAAAGAGTTTTAAACAAGTTTCATACCGTTTACATTAGTTGAAAATCATTTAAACTAGTAGTAAACAGTTATAAATAATTATAAATAGATCTTATTTTTTTAAACAAGTTCAAAGTCGTTTATACTGGTTCTAAACACTTTTAAGTAGTTCTAAATAGCTTTGAACCAATTCTAAACAGTTTCAAACATGTTTTAAAACATTTCAATCAAGACTAAATGGTTTTAAGTAATTTAAAATATTTTAAACTAGTTGTAGTCAGTTTTAAAATAGTTCTAAAAAGTTTTAAACAAGTGCTAAACAGTTTTAAACATGTTCTTAACGGTTATAAAATAGTTCTAAACAGTATTATATCCTAAACCGTTTTAAGTGGTTTTGAATTGTTCTAAATATTTAAACGTTACAATATATATCTCACTAAATCTCTATTTGTCCAAACCATTATCTAAACTATGTCATTTCGTAAAATTCTTTAAATGCAAAATTGTCATTTGACAGAATTTGTCTGAATAAATATCTGACTAAAAAAACCTCATTGGAAATTTTAAAATTAAACAATACTAATTTCTTGATAATTTAGGACATTAATTTTTTGGGACTTATGATGAAGTTCTAAACTTAATTATTTATAATATTTATTTCATAGAATTTCATTAGGAAGAATCGTCTTTTAGTCGAAATTTCACATTTTTAAATATGTTTTTAATCGAACATAAATTAATCCGAATTTTTACCTAACAGAATTTTTAGGTCACCGAATTCATATTTAACAGAATTTTCATTTTACAGAAATTCTTTTACCAACTTTTCATTTAAGGTAGTTGTCGCGTGGATGCTACATGGTGAAAACCGATCGAAAAAAAGGACAATAAATAAACTTGTATATCAACTCATTTGCTTCCTTATGATCTCTTCTAACGTCACGTAAATACTTTTCATGATTTTAAACCATGTACTATAAGTTCTCGTCATGTGATGTTGACACGTTTTACACATTTTTCAATGAAACTACATAAAATTTAAAAATTTTGGGTTTTAAACTTAATGTATTTTCTATGCTGTACGGCCAATAAAGTTCACTTTTTTTTAAAGCATTTGTTTTATCTCAATGTGCAACTTACTGGTTTTATTTGAAAATCTGACGAATCGTTTTCATATAAATGAATATGAGAGACTTAAATTACGTGCATTAAGCGCTAGCGTATGTAAAAGATATCAACTTTGAATTTATATTTTGAAGCTCAGAAACGGTCAAAATTAATGGGATAGGTCTTATTACATACATAAATACTTCTGAAATACTGATGCAAAGTTTAAAAAAAATCTGACGAAAGTCATTCTACGCGACAAATACCTTAAAAGAATTCTAATTTAAACGAATTTTTATTTTGCAGAATTTTAGGTTAATCGAATTTTTTAAAAAAAAAGTATCTGTCGAAAAAAGTATCTGACAGAAATATTTTTGGGCGAATTTTGAAATTGACCAATTGCAATTTTCTTCATATTTTTTGATTGGTCACTTTCAAAATTCGTGCCAAAATATTTCTGTCGGATACTTTTTTGGCCATTTGCAATTTGGGACAAATGAACATTCATTCTATCAAATAAATATTCTGGTATTTAAAAATTCGATTAACCTAAAATTCTGTAAAATAAAAATCCTGTAATATAAAAATTCTTCTAAATTAAAATTTGTTTAAATTGGAATTCTTTTAAATGAAAAGTTGGTTAAAAGGATTTTTGTAAAATGAAAATTCTGTTAAATATGAATTCGGTGACTTAAAAATTCTGTTAGGTCAAAATTCGTATTAATTTATGTTCGATTGAAAACATATTCAAAAATGTGAAATTTCGACTAAACGAAGATTCTTCCTAATGAAATTCTATGAAATAAATATTCTAAATAATTAATTTTAGAACTTAATCATACGTCCCAATTTTTTAATTTGTGCTAACCTTTTTCTACAAGATGTTTATTCGAAAAAATGAAAGTTGAGAATTCAATGTTTTAACGATTCTCTCAATTGACAATTCGTACACGTAAATAATAGTTTAAACAAACAAAGTTTTGATGAAATATAAATACCCATTGAAAATTCTATTTAATCATACCAGATGCAAATTCGGAAAAATAAAAATTATTCCAATTTTGAAGATTGAGATTAGGATAACTAAAATAAATAGAAATGGTGGAATATTTTTGCCTCTCGCTTTGAACATTAATTATTCAAGCAAATGGTTTCTATTGCACCAAAAAAGTAATTTTTAATATTCACTGATTTTTTTGAGTTATGAGTCTTAAAT
Source organism: Ganaspis brasiliensis (assembly GCA_037103525.1). Taxonomy (NCBI): domain Eukaryota; kingdom Metazoa; phylum Arthropoda; class Insecta; order Hymenoptera; family Figitidae; genus Ganaspis; species Ganaspis brasiliensis. The sequence continues at coordinate 1,725,600 of JAZKLR010000050.1, read as the reverse complement.
TTTGAGAAGATTGAAGACACTAAGTTTAAAAAAAAGACATGAGTGATTCAATTTTTCTAATGGACTGAAAATGAGTTTCTTGAACTTTGTTGCAGAAAATGATGAGCCTAATGGCACAAAGTCAATGACACTTAAAAATTTAACAATAGTTTGATTTCCTAGATTCCAAAAGCTGGTAAAGCAGTAATTTATCTAGGATTTATGGATTTTCGCGGGGTCGAAGGCGCAAGCCTGCGCCAATCAAGTGTCCCAATTCAGTGGTACTGCGACGCTCCGCCAATGGTTGAAAACGCGCACAGAAAATACTACGTATAATCATCCCATACGCATTACACTAAGTGAAACTCTGTGTGTACGTAGTTTATAAAAACAGTCCTTGACTTTAACGTTTCCAGCAAGTAGTTCTATTTCAGTAGTGGCAAGAGACATTTTAAAAACAGTGCGAATGTGATGAAAGACTTCAATATCCTCTGATCTCTAATTCTCCAAATATTAATTAATTCTTAAATACTTTGGATTTGAATACAATCTCATTAGTAATCGATTACCAACCAATATATACAATATCCAGTACATCGAATGAAAATTGAGCATTATCTGCAGAATTAATCACTTGATTAAAAAGTGCTAAAAAGATTTCAAGTGGTGACAACGTGCGCGTGGTAAGAAACAATAGTTTGAGAACTAAAAAGGAAGATTGGATGTGTCAAATTCCACGCTGTCAAGTACGTGCACGCGATTTCAGTGGCGCTTGAAAAAATCGAATTCTTTGTCTTGGCGGGAGTCTCGCATTTGAATCTTTGTTTTTAAATGATATACTTGTTATTTGTTTTTACTTTTGATTATTTTTCTTTTTGGATTTTTATTCGTGAATAAAAATTGCTCTTTTGAATGTGAATTAGCAGATAAATTCATTTATAGAAAATTTAAATTTGAAAAATTAGAGATATCTTGAGATAAAATCTAATCTTTTAGGGTCATGGAAATAGTAACAGAAAAATGTGAATGGAATTGATAATTCTTCTGAGTTAGACAGCTTCTTTGAAAAAGGATCAATATTTAATTGATCTTAATTTAAGGGGACGAAGTCAATTGATTTTCAATTTTTTTGTAAATACCTCAAATTACTTGCAATCTAAGTTAGATTTTATAAAAGAGAATGATTCACTTCTTAGAGATTATCCGCATCAAGAAAGTTTAATTCGCAAAATATGTTAAAATTTCAAATGCACTAACCTGAAACAAAGAAATAAAAATTATATCACTTAAATTAAAGCCTATGGATTTTATTTTCATATAAATACTTACCTTAATTATTTGAAATCTGAATTAGCCTTATTTATAGAAGATAATGATTTGCTTTTCTGAAATTATCCACACCAAAAAACTCGTAGAATACGTTTAGATTTCAAATACACTAGCCTGAAACAAAGAAACAAAAATTGAATTAAAATCTAATTTAAAATTGATAACCAATATGAAATTTAAAAATATCAAACCCAATCAAAAGAGATACGTTTAACTAATTCAATCCAGTTAATTCAGGTAGTAACCAACTTTATATATAAAAAGAAATTCATTAGGAAATTGCAATTAACTTATTTTTATTTAAAAATAAATTTTTTAATTAAAAGTAAATTAATTCCACAATCCATCGTTCTTTGAAATCAACTCATGTGGAGATCCAACTAAAATCTTTCTCGTTTAAAGGCTAAAAATATCTTGATCGACCAAGCCAACCTTCCTTATAATTTAATGATTCACGAAACTTGCGAATAAGAATTTTTCATTAACTATTTAGTCATGGAGGATCTACTTTCTACAAATGGAGTAGCTGATATTAATGGAGAAAATAGTGCAGTTTACTATGGTTTAAATGGAAATGAAGATACAGATAGTACCATTCCTGAAAATAACATCGACGTCAATAGTAGTAAGTAATTTTTTTCATTTTTTCTGATGATAGAACATTAATTGTTGTTAGAGAAGGAATTGTACAACAAAGTTTGATCAACTCACTACATTAATTTATTTTACTTATGAGAGAGTCGAGAGTAATAAGAAACATTTTTCAATGTAACGTTTTTAAATTGTTTGAAAAGTTATTGAAAAAAATATTAAATTAACTATAACATTTTTTAAGAAAGTGCAAACTAAATTTATGTTTTGTCAAGATTCTTAACCTTAACTCAGTTTTTTTTTTTAAATTTAGAGACACATAAATAAGTTTTATAATTCATTAGTTGGAATTTCCAGTTTAATAAATTTCATTAGATAGAATTTTCTTTTGTCGAATTTTTATTTTACAGAATTTGACGTTTGGATCGATTTAAATTGGAACTAATTAAAATGTGATTAATTCAAATTCAGATTAATTAAATTTTAAATCCTTCGAATATAGGAAAATTTGGAAAAATTAAAAAAAAACATTCGAATTATTACTAAGTAATTCTAAACTTTAATATAGTCTGTAAGAAGTTTAATATCATTTTTCTAAAGTTTGATATTATCAATCTGAAATTTTTTCTTTTTGATCCTTTCTCCCTAAATTGTAAAATACTTTTATAAATTTATAATTAATTTTCTTTCTATGTATGGAATTGATTCGAACTTGAATAGATTAACATTTTGATAACTTAAAGTTTAAATTGTCAAAATTTAAGGAGAGGCACCGGTGACATTTTAACACATCCAAATTTATAACCCCTAGAGGTGCCAATTTTTTTGAGCTTAATTTGGGCATATAAAATTATAGTATAATGTTTATTTATTTGAAAACATAAACGGAAAGATTCCTTTATTACATAAAAAAAGAAAAGAAAAAAAGAAAATTAACAAGTAAAACAAAAAGAGAATTTTTAGTGTTGACAAAAAATCCTGAATTATAATGTTAAAAAAAATGAAAAATTTTTAAAAATCTATCTCCTTCCACAATTTTTATTGTTTTCTATTGCCAACTTTTTTAATGGTTATTTTTACAATTTTGAACAAAATTACGCACGTATAGATATTAAAAAAAAAATTTTTTTTCAAAAAACTTTATTTTTCAATTTTTAACAATATACTGTAATTCTAGATTCAAAATTATGCCAGAAACAAATTAATACCCTTTAGAAACAAATTGAAATATTGTTCTCTCTCGCACCTAAAATATTTATGTTCTTTAATTTTCAATTTTTTAAAGCTAATTTTTTAAGGGCTTTTTATTACAATTTTGAACAAAATTACGTATGGATTTAAAAAATTTTTGATTTGAAAAAAAATTGATAATTCTCAATCCCATCCAAAATTTTTTTTTATATTTTATCACTGTAGAATAATTTTAAATCCAAAATGTTGCTAGAAAAAAATTTGGTATCTCTAAACAAAGCAATTTATAAAAGGATTTTTATCCCCTTAAGATTGATTAAAATCAGAAAAGATAAGTTATTTATAAAAATTTACCCCTGAAAAACGTGCCTATTTCTTTAACGTAAAAAATTCCTACAACTGAAATTTTTTTTTGAAATTCCCTGACTTTCTCTAACCAAACAAAATGCCTAACTTCCCTCTCTTCTATAATAATTATACGTGCATTGTAAACAAACAAATAATTTCGAATATATACCTAGAAAAAGTCAGTTAAAGTCAGTTTAGTAAGAATTTTCCACAGAATAAATTTCTCAAAAATGTGAAATTTTCTTGCTTTTTCAAAATTAACAGAAAATTAATATAGTTTTAAATCAAAGTGAAAAACAAAAGAATTACAATTTAACTATCACCATTTTCAATTTATAACGTAAATATCGTTTTGTTTAGTTTTTAATCGAGTTAATTAAATAAAAGATCAATAATTATGAATTTAGTTACCGTTGAATAGTAACAGTGTGAAAACAAAATAAAAATGCAACGAGAAATAAAAGTATATTCCTTCGATTCAGAATCCTCATTATCGTGTTGTTCTTACGATTCGAAAGGTTAGTATAAAATTCATAATATTTTTATTTTAATCAAGATAATATTTTTTAATAATTGAATGATACGATCAGTTTGTAAACAAGTTTTGCAATTAGATTTTTTAAAAAAAATATTGTAATTATATAGAATTCTATTTTGAGGGTACAAGATTTGGTATAAATTAAATTTTAACTTCAGAAAATTTGGAGTAAAATTTAAATAAATCTGCGTTCTTGAAATTGATGAAAGCTTGTAAGTTTGAAAATAAGTGAGATGTTTGGGACATCTAACTGGCATGGGTCCCATATTCCTTGTCTTATATTCTTTATCTTTCTCATACAACTGACGTATTTTGGCAGTTGTTAGAGTGCACGTGTATTAGAAGGGTTTGTGGTACGTGAATAGAAATAAGACAACTAGAGCAAGCTCCTGCCAGTGTCTCGAGTCATCAGTTACGAATCGGCACCTATTTTTCCCAAAAATTACCAAACTTTTTCCACCATAGTGATATATATTCAAATTGTCTCTCGTGTTTGTCATGAACTCAATTTCACTCAAGGTATAATACAAAATCGGACCAGTGGAGTTATTCAATTGGTGTAATTTACCAAAACAAAAATGTGCGGTTTTATTGTCTTTTTACGCATTAATTTATGTCTTCGCTAAAGCAAAATAAATTTCTCTAGCCCCAGTGCAGTTTTTTTAATTTTAATTTTAAATTTCTATTAGTATAATTTTCACTTGAATATTTATATTATAATCTTTAAAAAATCACTTTAAATTTACCAGTTGTGTTGGAAATTAGTATTAACGTAACTAAAAAAGTTGAACGAGGCACTTGACACTTTACTTCAAAATATACTAATTTTCCTTTATACATAACTTCTTATATCCTTCGCGGTAGTATTACTACAGTGACAGACATCTACAGACTGCGATTAGTTCGTTAAAAGAATTTAGTGAAGTGACATTGCAACAATTATTCTACTCGAATATTCAATTATTTTATTCTCGAAAGGTTTAAGTTAACAAGTTTATAGTGAAATGTCTAGTAGAGGAGTAACCACTTCGAGAGATAGTCCTTTCATCAGTATTTTGGCCCCACAAAATTTATTTATCGATCCCGATGAAGGTAAATAAAAAAAATTTAATTAACTCATTATATGAGATGCAATCAATAAAACTTGATATAATTTTTCAAAGTAATATTAGACTGGTCGTAATAAACAAAGTATAAGAAATTAAAAGTGATTTCAATTTTTTGAAATTCTGAAATTTATACAGTTTTTGAAATTAATTAATTCTGAAAGATTTTTTATATTAATTTTTACTATTAATTTTGAATGACCATGTTAATAAGAATTTTTTCCAGCAAAGATAAATAATTTTAAATACAGGATAGGAATAATTTAAAAAAAAAACTTTTTTATACTGGAACGAAAATTTGTACCATTTTCCCAGGAAAAAATTCCTGTAACAAAATTATTCTATATTGAAACCCATGGTAATAAAAATTAACACTTAGAGACTTTCAGAGAATGAACCATTTCAAACTGAATTAAGAAAAATATAAAAATTGCAACTTTTTAATAATGTTATAAAATCAGGTATATTATATTTTATTGAAATCTTAAAACCTTTTTGCAGTAGATTTTGTCTTAACGTCACTTTGTTATCTTATCGCCGATGTCGATGTAGTGAATTTGCTCAACTGTTTATAAAGAGCCCATAAATACGTTCTCCTCACGTCCTTCCATAGAATCACGTTTATCATTTCTGCAATAATTAGTAAAAATTGCTATTATTTCAATCAATTACACAAGCGCAAACTATATCAAATTTTTTTCTTTTTTCTTGGAAAATTGTTTCCATAATCTAACAATATTATTTATAATTATTACTTTTATTTCGGTAAACTTTTTGCTGTACTTCTTTTTTTTTAATACTAAAAAGAACATTCTATTACACTTTAGTAAAACTTTAACAAAGTTATTTAAATAAAGTCAATACATCTGCAACACAGCTAATCCTCATGGATATTAATGAGAACTCTTGGATAAACAATGAAAAAATTTACACGTCAAGAGAAGGTAAATTAAAATACTCTCCTTTTTCAATTAGTTCTAATTTATGATACAAATTTAAATTGTCACTAAACAAAAATTATGTAACTCGAATTTTATAATTTTTTTTTTTTTACCAGAGTCATTTTTGAATAATTATAGATTTATATATAACTAAAGTTAGTCATATTTTTATTTTAAAAAATCTTTATCATGAATGACTTATTTAAAAAAAAAATTATTTCTTGTCGAAAGGATTTAAAATTAATAAAAAAAAGTTGTAATAACAGTTTCCAAGTTTGATAATTGTACGGCTGCTACAGTTTCGAGAATAAAAAATTCCATGACTATTTCTGGTTTTCAAGGCTTGTTTTTCAAAATTCGATGATAAAATATAATTTTTGAAAAATAAAAAAATAATTAATATTGAAATTAATAAGTTGATTTACGGTCTAAAACAAAAAATTCTAGATTCTGGAACTTTGTTCAGTATTATTTCTTTAAAAAAATAATATTTAGTATCTTTGATTCACTTTCGATTGAAATTGGTAGTTAAAAAAGTACCCTTATTAAAAAAGTACCAAGAAAGCAAAACAGTATATCACTTCGAAACCTGTTCTTCTAAAATTTTTTTTTTTACACGCGCAAAGTAACCGATTATTTTTACAAAATTTAGAGATGTTAAATTTCTCTTTTAAATAATTTGCAATTATTTGATAATGAATATTCGAATTTTTTATTTCTTCTGAAAATTTTAAAAAGTCAAGAAAAATATTCTAAATATTGAAATATGAAATTTTCTTAATAATTTTCAAATTTCATGATTTTTCCAGGTTTATCAAGACAAAAAAATCTCTCACTATTCCAGGTTTTAAATGTTTTCTAAGACTGTAAAAACCCTTTATTACTAAAGAAGAAACATGCTTTGAATTCCCCTAGTTAAATAATTTAAAAAACTACAAAAAAAATAATTCAATTATTTCCAAATTTGTTTTATTTTCATTACGATTCGATTATCTGTAACACAACTCTTTCGTCAGAAATCGAACTTTATTTAAACAAGGGAAATTCTTTCCACGCATTTAGCACACGTGTAAATAAGTAATTACACTTTACGAACAATATTTTGCGCGAATCAAATTCTTATTATTAGTTTTTATTTTTATTTGCCCATTGTATCGAATTCAGATATGTATTTTTAAAAACAAGTTTTTAATCAATATAATTGTCTATAATAAGTTTCATTTTTTTCTTTTTTTAACAAAAATCAATTTCTAAATTGGTCATTATATTTCTTTTAAAATACAATAAATAATTATTAATATGTAATAATAATTAATTATTACATTACGTTAATCTCTATTTTATGCGAAAATATTTGTCTATTTCTAACTAATACGCAAAAGAGCGCTTTAAAAAACTTGATGTCAGATTGATATTTTTTTTTTTTTGTAGCAATTTAAATTCTGAAAACTAAAAGCCACTTTCTAGGAAGTCTATAGACTCTAGATTCTAGAAAATATCGAAAGGAGTTTTCTCGTGCGTTCATTTGGTATTTTTCCACGATCCAATTTGTTTGATATTCTTCCATCGCTTTGACACGGTTGGAATACCTCATCCACATGCCTTTCCTGGCCTAATTTTATTTCATGAAATATTCAATTTCCTCACATTGCATTACATGCTTCACATAAAAACATATTTAAAATAAATGGAATTATTAGATTTTTTATAAATATTAATATTCAAAATCACAGTACAGGTAAATAACTGCTTTTATACGTATTTGTTTTCTAAAGAAAATTTCTGTTTTGTTCAATTTTTTGCATAATAAATTAGTTACACGTGAAATTGAAAATTTCTTATTTCCTGCATGCATTTCAATTTTAAGTTCAAGAAACTCGATCACAAATACTTTGAGTTTCCAACAAATTTTCAATAATCTTATCTTATTTCTAATAAAACATTATTATCTTCTCCGATTATTATAGTTATTTGTAATTTCACATTTCTGTAAACGGCTTTAAACAAACTCAGAAGAATTTTTTGTAGAATTATTAATTCAAACTGTTTTTTACTTAGTATATACTTCCATATTTTTAACTGCAACGCCTGGCTCTATTTTATATACTTATATATTGCAAGCTATTTTATTCAAGTATTTCAAAACGAAATTAAAATAGAACAGTATACTATTAATAAAATGATAGCTATTTTGAATGCAAACAAGTGTCCCTGCGAGACAAAGAGAGTTCAACATTGTCTTATTAATTATTACTATCGCTGACTGACTTCTGTTACATTTTTTAATTATTATTATCACCATGATAGCTGCGTTTACTAACTTTCCGAAAAGTTTGAAAACTTGAGATTGAGCTACAGAAATGCTCGGAAAATATTTGATTTCAAAAAAATAAAAAATGGGCTGATTTAACCTAAAATATCTTTTGGTGTACAAAAATGTATTTTAAGATATATTTTCTTTTACCTTATTATCGTGACTAAATATTTACCTTTTAGATCATTAAGAAAAGCTTTTCTTTCATTTAGATGTACACAAAATCACTGAAAACTAGAGAAAAATCAGAAAAGTGACAGCAAAGATAAATCGTTAAACCGTTAAACGCAATCATCACCACGTGATCACCACGCCATCCAAATCTCCCAAATCAATTCTTTTTCAGTGTAGAAATCAAATTTTAATTACGATTAAAGTGAAAAAGAAGTGTTTACAAATACTTTATTATCTTTAAGGTAAATGCAAGGTAAATGGCTGCTGTTATTTTATTATGATAGTGAGAAATCCGTTTCTAAATTGTTAAATTAAAAAAAGTCACAATTTCAAATATTTTTAAACCGCCAACCAGGCACTACCCCTGTACTTCGAAGTCAAAACTGCAATAAAAAAATATTTTGAAAAATTAAAACTACTGTTTAATTTTTGATTAATAAATTGAATTTTAAAAAGAAAAAATTTCAGAATATTTTAATGCTTGATTTTTAATATAATTATGCGTTCAGAAATAATAGAAGTTCTTTAATTGTTTCACGTATTACCTATATATATATGGATGTAAACAAGAATATAAAATGAACTTATGTCGACTAAAAATCAAAATTTTGTTTACTATTTTATCTTTATTATTGACTTTTGCAACAATAATTAAATAGTAAGTATTTTGACAATAATTTTAGTTAATTTAAAGTCTATTATTATTATTGTTGTCATGTTGCTGTCAAAACTATCAAAAATTTAACCTAAAAACAGTTTTTGTTTAAATGTGGATTAATGTGAGTGGTCTTTAATAAAGTTATCTTATTTTCATGTGTTTACAAGTGCGTGAATGTGGCCTTGAATATTCATGAAACATTTATGAGAGACCAAGTGTTTGGAGTGCCAACTTCACCAACTGCAGTAGTATACCTCGCACTTTTGATGAGTTAGGATGGTCAGTGACTTTTCTTAGTGCTTTTCTTTTGTGGAAACATCGAATTCCATCGAGAACCGTTTTATTTAAATTTATAATCTCCTTTGAACGTTTTTTACGAACTTACATTTATTTTTAAGTCTAATTGTGTGATTATTACCTATGTCAGGTTCTTCTTACTTTCTTATCGTTGTGAAAAATTAATAACTCAATTAAGTTTTCCCAATCAATTTTTTACTCTTGATAAAGTCTGTTATTTATCATTCTGAGAAAACTGAGGGTCATCTTCTTCATGTCACGAATTATTCAGTATATTTCTCTTCGTAGTGTTAAAAATTTTATTAGGCATACTGAATCAGATAAAAGTCCATAAATAAGCTGATTCTTGTTAAAGTGTAGTTTTAGAATTAGATGATTCAAGTATCTCACGAAATTGACTCATCCTCTTGTTTACAGAATTTCTTTAAGAGAAACCTATATATATAATTTTTTTCTTTCCAAGTAACTTCTTAATTGAAATTTAACTTTCTTCTTGGATGCAATTTAAATCCAATTTCCGTGAATATCCGTTCTAGATTATTTTATTGATTATTAAAAATCCTGTTAAGATATTTTGTTGTAGTTATTTTTCTAAATAAGATTGTATCAGCAAATCGGTTTATTCATAAATTTTATTCCTAAAATTAACATTATGGTATTGGAAACAGAAGCCGAATTTTTGAAACCAGATTCATCGAACATTATAGAATGGTTGCAGAAAAGTGGTCAATTGAAATCTGACGGTAAACTAAAAATATGATGGATAGTATAAAAGATAACTTTTCTATTTTTAAATTTCTAAAAAGAAGAGATTATATGATGTTTAAGTTTTTTTTCTTTTTTTGGACTATTTTTAGGAAGCGAAAGTCCTGTTTTTGGCCACGAAGGTGGATCTGGAAGATTAGCACCTCTTGAATTACCAAATGAAATTTCCGCACCATACGAAGTACCTCAATTTCCAATTGAACAGATCGAGAAAAAGCTTCTTATCCAGCGACAATTAACTGTAAAGTAAGTATTTTTCAGCATGAAAAGATTCAAAATCTTGTGTTTATCTTGTGAGATGGTTAGCAGCATCACAAAATGCTAGTTTTAAAGGAAAGAAATTGCAACACGGATAAGAACTCTTTAAAATTAAAAAGCTTTTTATGATTTTCAGCTTTAAAGAATCTGAATCTTTATAAGAAAAGTTATTTTTCTGAAAAGAACGTAGTTGAAAAGAAAATTGAAAGTCATCTCTGCATGTACTGATTTATGTATGAAATTTATAAATATGCAGAAAATAATATAAAATAACAAATAATAATATAAGGTCAAAAATAATAACACCAGATGAAAAATAATAATGACAAAAAATAATAATATAAAGATAAAATCTGTCTTATTCAAATTTTTGAAAAAAATGAAGATAAATAATTGTCGTTTACTAATTATTTATAATCAAGATAAACAGTTCTAGTGTAAATTGAATGCTTCTTCTATTAGAAGTTCTTATGCCAAGAGTATTTTGTGGATCAATATTATACCGCAGTACAACTCACGTTTCTTGATGTAACCCCTAAACTAATTCAATAAAAATTATAATTTAATATCAGTATTTATATACTGATTCAGTTTATAAAGTCATAAATATTCATGACAAAATCATTAACTTTAAAATTATGTTTTTTAGATTTTTTTCTCATAAAAAGCAAGTAGTTCATGACTCACTTATGAATACTGTTTTAAAGTAGAATATTCATCTCTTTTAATTGGTAGAAAATAGCTGCATTTTATTTATTTGAATTTATTTATTTGAAGATTGTCATTAAAATATAATGGTACATTTATTAATCGGAGGATTTTCACCCTTATCTTAATATACTGAACTTAAGGTGCTCGGTCACTGCGTAGTAGGGGTTGCAACAACCGGTAGGTCATCTCAGTCTTTGCGCGTCCGTCGAGTAGAATACAATGTTTTAGTTCTTCCAACAATTCTTCGAATTATAATTTTTTTTCTATTGATAAAAATTCGTAATGAATTGTGTTCTTAAAAGGCAACAAAGTATTTTAATCTTCTTACTTTTTTTTTCACTTTTCAATAATAAAAGTTGAATTCTAAATTCCGCTAGATCAGAGAAATGAAACCACGTTAATATAACCAGAAAAAGTGGTTGAATGAAATGTAGTTACATACTTAATATTGTTTATAAATTAATAAATACTTTCTCTGATAATTCACTGGTTGCAGTAACCAGGAAATTTTAATATAACGCAAGCGCAGTGTTTTGATGTACATTTAACTGTTGTTCAAAACAATGTGCAATCGGTACAATACTTGAAGTACAAAAGTCTTTCTGTTTTACTTTTTTACATGTTTTAAGTGATTAAAAAAAATCTTTAAAAGTGCTTACACTGTAAAAACAAGTGTTTCATTTTAAGATTTCTCCCCTTTTTTGAGACGTTTTAGTAAAAATGTTAGTTAATGATAAAATGTCTTGATTTAATATTTAAATGACCTACATATAACACCGGCGTAATCAACTTTATTATTCTACACTACATTTCCTGGTTATAGTAGTCAGTTTTCTATGTTAAAGGCACGTGTTGGAGAATTGAAAAAAATTACCTAAAATATCTGCCTGTTCCAAGTTTATTTGGATTCGCCTCAAAATGAAATTTGTGCAATTAATAAAATGATATGTGATTCTTGTAAATTTCCCTAAATTAATCATAATTTATCTTTTCCTAGACTTAGCTTCCAGATGATATTTTAGGCAATTCTACAAAGTTTGATGGCAAAATATTCTGTATTTTAAGAATATAAGACCGCAGCCAAATTTTGCCTATACTCAAGTGACCATTGACGTCACTCTTCATCACATACCCTTAAGAGAATTATGTTATTTTTGTTAGTGAAAATTGAATATGCGGATAAAGACAGATTTCACCATATGAAAATCTGGACATGAACCAGGAACTTTTCTCTGTGATATGTTTAGCAAAAAAAAACTAACAAGTGACTTTTTTCATTATGTGACACATGTATATTTAAAATCAAAAACATTTTTTGTTACATGAAACAAAAAATTTATTAAATCAATTTGATAATGTTTGCTGGTGTCATAGAATCTAAAAGATGGCAAAGAGATTGTAAAATACTTTTGAGGTAAAAGCATTAAAAACTGTAAATAAATTCATAACTAAATTTATAATTTATAAATTTATTTACACTTTTCAAAATCATTCTATCTATCATTTTGAAAAAATTACACAATTCTGAAAAAGAATGGCCGCTTTTTATATAACTAACTAATTAATATGCTGGTTATTTGTGACAGTTAATCAATACCTTTCAATTTGCTCTTATTTTAGAAAACAGTATTAGAGATTCGATGAATTCAATATTTATAATTACAGTTTTATTTTAAATATCAGTTTTAATTAACGAGGAACAAGATTGAATTTCAGTTGCTTTCTGTAATTTTTGTGTGAACGAGATAACTTAAATAGAAGTTTTAAAAAATTCAACGCTTGGTAGATAGAGTCCTTTAAATGTAAATTCTTAAGTCCTGATGACATTGTATACTGTATAGGTACTTGAGATTAAAAGTGTTGCATTGAATAATCTCTATCTGATAACTGACGTCAGCTCATAACGTCTTATGCAGTTTATTTTCAAGCACTTGAAAGAAGACCGTTTCGTGAAACTACTACTAGCGTGTGAATACTTCTTGCTCAACCCTGATAACAAAATTTCCAAAATTACCAATTCAGCATTAATTCAAAAGCTTTCGTATCTCGTAGTCTCGAGATTATCATTGTTGTGCAATTGATACTTATTTCTATTGATGAAACGAGTTTTTGAAACATTAAAAGTTTATAATATGTATCTTATATTTCAGGGCTGATAAAAATCATGATTTTAAAAAAAAAAAAATATAAAAAATTGGATTTTTTTTATTTAAATCAAAAATTCATTTCTTTTTAATTTAATCAGAATATAAAATTTCTAAATGTTTATTTATAAGTAGTTTATTTTTTTAAACTGACAACATTTAAAAAAATTAATGAAGAATAAAACATTTAATCAAGATCAAACAATTTATATCGAATAAATGAGAAAATTTCAAAAAAATATCTTCAAATTCATATCATCGCAGAATTTAGAAAAGTAGGTAAAAGAAACGAAAAAATAATAAATTGTAAAAAAAAACATAAAAACGTAAAAAGATAAGAAAACAGTCTACTAAAAAAATGAGGAAATCCTTTTAAATAAAGAAAGTCATGGCCATTATTAAAGAAATAAAAAAAATTAAAAATAAAAAGACAAGAATGAAACAGTGATATAAAAATATATAAAAGAGTAGAAATTCTTTTCAAAAAATTAAACTATTTACGGACATTTTTTTTAAATTAAAAAAATAAATAAGAAGATGATTATAAAATTCTTAAAATTATAAAACTTAGAGAATTATTTTACAAAGAATTGAAGAAAAAAAGAATGAATACAATTTTGGAAAATTTCAAAAGAAAAAGGTTCTATGAAATTGAAGAACGATTTTAAAATGAGAATATTTAATACAAGATTAAATTTACATAATATAAAATAAAAGAATAAAAGTCTTGAAAAAAGTAGGAAAATGAGAAATTTAAAAAATATAGATAAAATCATCGAATAATTGTTTTTAAAAATTCGCAATTGCAAGATAAAAACTAAACAATTTAAAAAAAAAACGTTTCTAAGATACAAAAAAATGGTTTAAAAAACTAAAGAATTAATTAAAATGCTAGGATAAACTAAGAAAATTGTAAAACAACAAGAAAACTAGATAAATAGGAAAAAAATTGAGAAATGTTTTTTTCTTAATCTGACAAACTGTAAAAAATGTAAAAAGTACAACAAAAAAAAATAATTTAATAAGATTCTTCTAAAAAATTAGAATTAATAAAAATAAAATAAAAAATGTATATAAAAATAAAAATTCCACAAAAGAAATTTAAAAACCCTTCAGAAATAAAAAAGTTTAGAAAAATTAAACCAAAAATATTTTTATAATATTACACTTAATACAAGTTCAACAATAAATTAAAAAAAATATAGAAAATCTAAAAATTTTATGAAAGAATAAGTAAGTTTACAAAAAATAGACAAGATGTGAAAAATAATATTAAATAATTTGCATAAAAAGAAGAAAATTAAAGAAATTACTAAAATAAAAAGACAAATATAAAAAAATATCAATAGTAAACGATAAAAGAATTTAAAATTTGTATCAAAATAAGAAATTATAAGAGAAAAATTAAACAGTTCTGAAAAATAAATTCTCCTAGAAATCTTGTGAGAAAATTATAATGACTTTAAGATATAAAAATCTTTTTTATAAATTCTATAAATCTCTTTTTTGATATTATCTTCATGCTAAAAATTTGTAAATCGTAGGTATTTTAATCATCTGTATTAGCACAATTTTTTAAATATTATAAAGAATAAAATATTGAAATTTCAATTTTTCAAGATTTATCCACAAATTTTTGGTTTTTTTATGTTTTGCGATTTTTTACATGCAGTATTCGACATCCGGAGAATTGTTAAGTTTTTTTTTATTTAAATCTTGATTTTAATGCAAATGACCAATGATTTAAATCATTATTTAAATCAAAGTGATTTAAATCAATTTCAGCCCTGTTATATTTATTTATTTATTACTTATATATTTTTTTATTCATTTTATTATTGATCACATCATATTATTCTTCGTTTTCATTTTATTTTTAATTTCTAATTTTTAAAATTTTCTTTTCAGAGCTGCAAAGGACCTCGAAGAAAGACGCAGTCATTATGAACCCTCTATTGGTCCTGGAGTTCCAGACGATATCGAACATCCTTTTAAACTTGAGGAAAATGATTTTGTACCACATTTTCAGCGAGTTTCCATCTCCGGGGAGGATACTTCCGGAGTAAGTTAGAAGATTTTCGCCTGTTAAACTTATCTTTCATTAATTAACTTATCTCAATGATAAAATGTTCTTTTCAGTTAAGAGAAGGCTGCGGAGACTTTTTCAGTTATATTACATAATTATTCTAAATGGTCACCAAAATTATTTTTAAAGTAATTATTTGCAAAAAATTTCCGATGAAGAATTAGATATTTCAAAACCCATCTGTAATTTTTATTTATTTACATAAAAAGAGGGATTCAAAATCTTATTTATTTTATTTTTGATTTTATAATATTATTTACACCATGATTTTAAGTTTCAATTTATAATAGAAAAACAATTTCTACTCCTAAACAACGTGAATTTCGATGTGTTGAAAGTGTCGCAGTTTCTCCTTAATTAACATTGATTTCTTTTCAGAAACAATGTTTGTGTATTAGGAAATAAATTTTGTATTGAGATAAGAGTTAAGAAGATGAGATTCTTAGATTAAATATATGGACCTCTCTCGATCATAATTATTGAAAAAGAAGCCTGAAAAAGTCGGAAGAAACCCTTGTTAACTACTTTTTATCCCTTTCGATACGTTACCTTGAAACTCTCTTTAATCCTCACTCTTATAATCGACGTAGTTCACATTGACCTTGTCAGCTGATGTCAGACAATGGCATTTTAATTAAAGGAGAGCAAAAATATCTACATGAAAAAATTAAAATTGGTCTACTCATAATTAAATTGATGAAAGTGTAATAATAATTGAATTATGTACTTGGAGTTTTTAATTTACTTATAGTTCACAATTTACTTGTAAAGTAATGTGTGAAATTAGCAAACAAAGTTTTTTATTTAATTTTCCAAAGGTAATACCATTTTTTTCATATGATTGTTTTATGACTTTAATAAAACAAGAATGTAAAAATAATCCTTACCTTGGAATTTTGAATTTATGAATTTAAAACAATAATTTGGCTTGAATTGAAAATAATTATCTCAGATTTATCGATTAGACGTACTGTCACATTATAATTATCAATTAACTGACATTAATGCTCTCATTAAATGTATGTCATCATAAAATCAAAGTTAATGATATATTGGATCTTCGTATTATATACTATGCACATAAGAAGATTTAATTTAAGGAAACATAATTCTCTTGTGTAACTTTGATTGCATAATTTCTTAGTTTCTTCTAAAGATAAATCGTCTTCTAAATACTTAAATGCATAATAGTATTTAATTACTTTTGCCCATTTAAATATTGAAATATTAATTTCTGAAAAAATATCGATTTTGGTTTTTCTTTATAAAGATTACATTTTAAAATAAAGAACACCGAAAATATTTAAAATTTATTGAAGTTTTATATTTTATTTTATTTTTTTCACTATTTGTATACAAACAAAGAAAATTAATTATAATTTATATTAAACTGCTTTATAATTTAGGAAGAAAGTGCGAGAAAGAAAAATTTTCATTCAAGGAATTTTAAGCTATAAAAAAAACCATTCGAATCATTGCTAAGTTATTTTAAACTTTAATATAGTCTGTAGCAAATTTAATATAATTTTTTTAAAGTTTGAAATTTTCTCTTTTTGATCCTTTTTTCCTAAATTGTAAAACACTTTTATAAAATTTATAATTAATTTTCTTTCCGTGTATAAGACATCTTTCTAAAAACCGATGGTTCAATACGGCTTACATCTTATGAATAAGACGGTGAAGGTCATAAAATGTGAATAAAGACAATGAAATATCTTACTTGGCTCCTTTTTTATTCAGCAATTTCTCCGTAATAAAGTTTGGCATCCGACACTTGACATTTTTTTTTAAATTGCAAACCGAGAGAAAGCTACAAGTCTTTAGTCTCGTATTTAGAATGTAAAATTTGTAAATTATCTTGTAATTACATTAGTTTTAAAATGTTTTCTAGGTACCATTGGAGGATTTACAGCAAGCCTCACAGATGCTGGTACAAGCCCTTGCAATGCGAGAAAAATACATGAATAATTCCAAACAGACTTATCCAACAATTACTTCAAGGTTTTTACGAAGTGTGGATAAAAGACCCCATTGTTCAGATGACGATTTTCAACACGATGATAGGAAGGCCATTAAAGGTAAATAAAAAGAAAATAATAAAATTCACAAAAGTTTAGATTGGTTTAGACCTGGGAAATTTGAAAATGATAATTCGCTAAAAGTCCTATACAGAATTAATTTTATTTTTCTTGAAATAGGTACTTGATAATTGAAATCCATAATTCATTAATTTGATATTTATTTCTTAAGGAATGAGCTCAACTTGTCTTAATGAAGAATTCTTAGAGATCCGCTCTGACGCTGACGTCGATGCTGTCATCAACAACTTGACTCCAACAGGTCCTTTTCCTTTCCCTTCCTTAATTCATTTTATCGTTACTGTTTCTGAAAAATGTTTGATTTTCTTCTTTCTTCAACTAACACAATAATTTGTGTTTTGTCTTTCTTATTCCCTTCCCTAATTAGAGATTTAAAATGAATTTTTGTCAGTTTGGATTTCTTACATGTTTAAACTATGTTTAACAATTTTCTCGATGAATTTATAAAAAATAACTTTATTTATTTTTCAAATAGATCATCCAGTTCACGCTCCAGCTTCACGTGGAGATCCTTGGGAGTGTGAATTTCCACCAGCCAAAAATTACATAATTGCACCTATCGAAGGAGTTTTTAACTTATTCGAAAATGAGGAAGACTTGGCAAATAAAAAGCCAGTTCCTTATTCATACCCGGATCTAGCCACCTTTGTTGGAGATATGAACGGTCTTTGTGCGATGATTGCCGATGGACCACTCAAGTCCTTTTGTTATAGAAGACTGAGTTATCTCTCATCTAAATTTCAGTTGCATGTTCTCCTCAATGAACTCAGAGAACTCGCCAGTCAGAAAGCAGTTCCTCATCGAGACTTTTACAATATTAGAAAGGTAATTTTATTTTTGTAAGCATATTTTAATCATAAATTCTAGGAATATTTATAAATTTTGTCCACATATTTTAGGTTGATACACATATTCATGCGGCCTCTTGTATGAATCAGAAACACCTTCTCCGTTTTATAAAGAAAACTCTGAAAAATCATGCAGATGAAGTGGTGACTTGTTCTAAAGCTGGAGAAACTATGACACTTCGAGAAGTGTTTCAATCAATGAATTTGACAACTTATGACCTCAGTGTAGATATGCTTGATGTTCATGCTGTAAGTTTTCAAAAGTATCATTAATTCAAACATAATAAAAAAACGACAAATTGACATTTAACATTTTTTAATAATTTTTGCTTTCTCATAGAGGAAGCTTTGTGATCGTTAAGATTTTCGATTTTCCAAAAATAGTTTAAATCGACTCATTTTCATCTGAAAAGCGTAAATTTTCATTTTTAAGCAAATGTTCAGATGTGTGTGTGAGTGAATGTATGTATAGATTTTTTTGACGCCAGGATATCTCGAGATCGCTTAAACGGATTTCAGTAAAATTTAGATGACTTATTAAACTCGTGAATATCTAAATTTGGACACAGGGATTTTTGAAAATACCCAATCAAATTTTTTTAAGCACCTTTTTTAATCGAAAATAATCGTTTTTTGCCAAAAAATTTGTCCGTGCTAAAAATACAAATTAATGAATACAAAAATCATATTCTTTATCTCAAAACAAATCGATTGACCTATATAATGTTTATAATTGATAAAAAATTCTTAAATAATCCATGTTTTTCCATTTTTTTTTGCATTTAAAATTCTTTTTTTTAATAACTTCTCCAACTAACTTTTATATTATTAATTTGTTGCTTTCTCTTTGATGAAGCAAATTATTTTGCTTACTTTGAAGCAAAATGTCCATGAAATGGACATAATTTCCACCTATTTATTTTCATTTGTTTTCATAATTTCCAAAAAGTTTTATTAATTATCTTAGATTTCAATTATTTCTTCAATTTTTATTTATTCTCATTTTTTTCAATTAATTTCTAAGATTTTCAAGTATTTTTTCAAATTTTATTTATCTTTCTCAACTTATCATTGTTTTTATCATATTTCAATTATTTTCTTCAAGTTGAAAAATTTAAAATCATTTTTCAATTAATTTCCCCAATTTTGAATTATTCTTATTTTTTTAAATTATTTTTGAAGATTTTTAAATATTTTTCTCAAATTTCACACTATTTTCTTCAATTTTTTTTTAATTTCAAAAATTTCAATTATTTAATTCAATTGTCAATTACTTACATTTTTTTCGTAATATACTAAAAGTTTTTAATTATTATTTATCTGAAATTCCTATTATTTTATTCAATTTTCAATTATATCTATGAATTCCTTGTATGTTATGTATATTCTGCATTTTTTGCAATTAATTCTCTTATTAAAAATTCTTCTGTTCAATTTTAAATTATGTTTATCTTTTTTCATTTATATTCTGTAATTTTTAATTATTTTCTTTAATTCTTGCAATCATTTTTTTAATTTTAATTGTTTTCTCTTCGACAAGAAAGTAATTTCATTATTTATTATTTATTTATATTTACCGTTTTAAATTAGTTTTCCTCTATTTAGAAATGTGTTTTATGAGTTTCTGATCAAATGTCCGGATGTGTGTGTGTGTGTGTGGGTGTATGTGTATGTGTGGATATATATTTTTTTGTGAACACGATAACTCGAGAACTGTTTAACGGATTTAAATACAATTTGGTATTGCTATTTTTACTATGAAAATCTGGAATCAGACACAAGGGTTTTTAAATATAACCATTAAAAAAAATGTTTATTTTATTTTATTTTAATGTTAACTTATAAATTTAACATAATATATTAAAAAAATCATATTTTTTGCTTCAAAACAAATCGATTGACCTATATGAAGTTTATATTTTGTCAAAATTTTAAAGAATAAATCGCAATTTTCAAATCTTTAAATAATTGAAATTTTCAATTTTAAAAAAATTATCTTATTACTTCCTTCATGAGGAAGCAAAATGTTCATGAAATGAAGATAATCCTCGGCTTCTTCAGATTTTAATTTATAATTTTTTAATACTTGCCATTTCTGGTTTTTTAGGACCGAAACACGTTCCACAGATTTGATAAATTTAACGCAAAGTACAATCCAATTGGCGAAAGCAGACTTCGAGAAGTGTTCTTAAAAACAGATAATTATTTAAACGGCAAATACTTTGCAAGAATAATTAAGGAAGTAGCAAGCGATCTCGAAGAATCAAAATATCAGAACTCAGAACTTCGACTCTCTATTTATGGAAAGAGTCCTGATGAATGGGACAAATTGGCAAAATGGGCAATTCAAGGCGACGTCTCCTCTGACAATGTCCGTTGGCTTATTCAAATTCCCAGATTATAGTGAGTTTCTCTTTTATTTTTATCACATCAAGCTTGTAAGATTCTAATTTTTCATTAATCTTTACAGCGACATTTTCAAACTTAACAAATTGATGACAAACTTTCAAGAAATACTTAATAACATCTTCCTACCACTTTTCGAAGCGACAAATGATCCCAATTCACATCCTGAACTTCACAAATTTCTTCAGTATGTAAGTAATCACACCAATAAATAAATGTACCAATTTTAATAATAAATAATTGTCAATTTTATAATAATAAAAATGATAATAATTGTAATTAAAAGAAAAATTCAAAACAATATTAATATAGATTTTAAATTTAAAAAACAGGTGATAGGTTTCGATTCCGTGGATGATGAAAGCAAACCCGAAAATCCTCTTTTCGACAAAGACGTATGTCCACCTGAAAAGTGGGAAGATATAGAAAATCCTCCATATGGCTATTACCAATACTACACATTCGCTAATATGACAGTTCTTAATCATTTCAGAGCGTAAGTATCGACTCAACTATCGAAATCTCAGAAATAAAATCCTAGTAGTAAAAAAAAGTTAATATTTTGCTTCTATGAAATTTGCAGAGAACAGGGATTAAACACCTTCGTTCTGAGACCTCATTGTGGAGAAGCAGGACCCATACAGCATTTAGTTTGCGGTTATATGATGGCGGAAAACATCTCCCATGGTCTTTTGCTCCGAAAAGTTCCAGTTTTACAGTATCTTTATTACTTGGCACAAATAGGAATAGCAATGTCGCCTCTCAGTAATAATTCTCTATTTTTAAATTATCATCGCAATCCTCTTCCAGAGTACTTAGCGAGAGGACTCTGTGTCAGTCTTTCAACAGATGATCCGCTCCAGTTTCATTTCACAAAGGAACCGTTGATGGAAGAATACAGCATTGCTGCTCAAGTTTGGAAATTGAGCTCATGTGATATGTGCGAACTTGCTAGAAATTCAGTTATTATGAGCGGATTCCCACACAAGGTATTGTTTAATTTTGCTTCTTTATTTACAATTTTCACATTACCAAATAGTTTATAAAACATGATTCTCAATATTTTTAACAGATCTAAACAGGTTTTAACTAGCTAAAAACTGTTTTGAACAAGTTCTGAATGGTTTTAAGTAGTTCTAAACAAGTTTGGGATA
Source organism: Ganaspis brasiliensis (assembly GCA_037103525.1). NCBI lineage: Eukaryota > Metazoa > Arthropoda > Insecta > Hymenoptera > Figitidae > Ganaspis > Ganaspis brasiliensis. Next base: position 1,703,663 of record JAZKLR010000050.1, on the reverse strand, counting down.
ATTATAAGCCGTTTTCAACTAATTCCAAACAGTTTTAAGTAGTTTCAAACAGATTTTAAACAAGTTCTAAATAGTTTTAAGTACTTTCAAACAGGTTTGAACTATTTATAAACTGCGTAAAACCAGTTTTAAATAGTTATAAGTAGTTCTAAACAGATTTAGACGAGTTATAAACAGGTTTGATCTACTAATAAATCATTTTATACCGTATTAAAAAAATTCTAAATAGTTTTAAGTACTTTGAAACAGGTTTGAACTTATTTATTTATTACTTTTCTTAACAAAGTTACAAATACAAATAAGTTATAAACTGTTTAAAACCAGTTTTAAATAGTTATAAGTAGTTCTAAACAGGTTTAGACGAGTTATAAACCAGTTTTTAACATCTTTAATTACTTCTAAATAATTTTGAACTAGTTATGAACTAATACAATAGTAGGGATCAGAGCGGTTTCTTTATTCAATTTTAGGTTTAAAAAAGGGTTTTTTTTTCATAAAAAGGGGATTTTTAAAATAAGTAAACAAATAATTATACATTATTAATATTTCAAGGTTTCTTTTACGAAATTTTATTGTTTCTTTAGAAGTTTGAGCACTGTTCACGGTGAGGCTTTATTAATTTTAATTCAAAAGTCCTACCATCTAAACTTTCTTGATATTCATCAGTTTACTGATTAATTTAGAAGATTTCAAGCCTAAAATAAAAAAAAAAAAATATGTAAAGAATTGAAAAAAGAAACAACTTGGTTTCAAAAATCTTTTGTCTGTCAATTGTTCTGACGATTTTTAAAAATTTTTACTAAAGTTTTCTTCCTTGAGGTCTCGTGGAGAATTTACCATGATTAAAAAGTTGTTTTTGTTGTTAATATATAAATTTTAAAAAATGCTTAAAGAAGTTTTTTTGTTAATATACAAATCATAGAAGTAAAATGGTATTATAACACAAAGTATTTGAAATCACCTCTTTTTATCTTCGAATGAAAAAAATCTTTTAAATTAATTTTTAAAAATTATGACATTTTTAATTAAAAGAAATGAATTTTTTTTTTATTTGACAGGGTGTCCAGCGGTTAGAGAAGTCAGGAAATTTCATTAAAAGTCAGGGAAGTTTTTAACATTTATGCAAAATTGAGATTCTTTTTATAAAAAAAACAGAGAAACTCGCACAGTCTTTATAAAGAGTCACTTTTGAAAAAAAGCAGAAGTTAAACAATTAGAAGAATAACAAGAGAATATGAAACAGATATACAAATTTTTAAGAGTTTATAAAATAGGGATTGTCAGCTTTTTGAAACTACTACCAAAGAATCAAATATTGTAGATATGGGGAAATAGAGTCTATAAAAAAAAGAAAATATTGATTTATTTTAAAAGCAGTATTATAATTTAAGTTTGATCTTTTGCTATAATAAGGGAACATTTCAAATAAGAAATAATAGATCATTTTTTCTGTATTAATAACAAAAATATTATTGTTATTTATTGTCAGGGAATTTTTTTAAAGTCTTGCTGGACACCCTGTTTGATAAGTTCGTAAAATTTTAAGCAAAATAAAAAAAATCTTTTAGAGTTCTGTTACAGAATTAATGATATTTAAAAATTAAGTTGGATCTCTCTGAATCCGCAAACTTTTAAGTCTGCACATTCTGACATTCAAAATCTATGAAAAAATATAATGTTCAGAAAAATAAGAGAAAATAATAAAACCAAAATCTTGGTTTTATATGTGTTTTTTAATATAAAAAGTATAAATAAGGGAAGAAAAATCTTGATTTTGTTTTAGGTGGTTTTTAAAAAAAGGAAAGTAAGAGGAGAAGGGGGAAAGGGGATAAGGTGATCCCTGCAATAGTTTTTTAAAAGTATTTTCATTACTTTCTGTTTTTTTTATTTTAGATCTTGGTAAGCTGTATACTTTAAATTAGTACCTTATACTAATTAAGTTGATTTTTGTTTTAGAGTAAGCAGTATTGGCTTGGTCCAAATTACACGAAAGAAGGCGTAGCAGGAAATGATATTACCAGAACAAATGTGCCAGATATTCGAGTAGCCTATCGATACGAAACTTTGGTAGATGAGCTCTCCAATATCTTCAAAGTCGTCGAAAAGTCAGACTCCTTCTAGCGCCCACCCTTTTACCGCCAACAGATGTGCAATTTAATTTCACAAATGTTCTTGTAAAACAAGTCAAATAACACTAAATGTGACTGCTCATCACTTTAAAAATTGCAGAAATCTTTTTGGCGCTTTGCGGCATTTAGGAAACTTGGTTTTCATCATTAATTTACAAATTTCGAGTTTTTAACTTGACAAACTGGGATCGTTATCCCTAAATAGCTTCTATTTTATCATGGCTGTTAAATCGTGTTTAGCATAAAAAAATTGTATTTAAAAAATGTCGTGTAAAAACATTTTTGATTAAGGGAAAAATTTATTAAGAAACAAACTGTTTTTATCGATAGAGGATAGTCTAAGAATATAACTGTTAAATCCTCAAATGATAAATTTTGCTATTCTAAGAAAAGGTAGATCTATAACGAAAATAAATTCTAAGTTGAAAACATTATTTACAAAGCATAATAAAAAAAAAGAACTTGAGACACAGTTTTACTTTATTTTGTTACATTTTTGTACATTTATACCGTCATCACTTCTTCTTTTTTCATGAGAAACCATTACATCAAACGTGCAGTCTCAGGAAAAAGCAATATTATTTTGCAACTATTATCGACGATCGTTAAAAAGTAGACAATATTGTTATATTATGTTACTCACACAATTATAATATTGTGTCGTGCGATTGAAAATATCTTACATTTTTAAAGTTAATCTTATAAATTTATTTGATTGTTTGAAATTTAAAATTAGTGATGTATGTACAATTTAAATTTGTTAATTGCGAGTTTGCGTAAATTTAACAACTTTTTTCAATTACAATTTATAACTGTTAATTTAAATAATTTTAAAGGTTTTAATAAAAGTTTTTTCAATAATTATTTTCATTTTTTTAACTTTACCTTTCCATATACACACCCATATTCACGTAAAGTTATGTAAAGTCTGTTTAAAGACCGATAACAACATTATTGGTTTTAAATCGTCAACAGCTACATTAAAAATAATTCTTTAAAAAAGTTCTTAAATTTAATTTTTCTAAAATATTTTCATAACAATAACGATGATTGATGATTTTTAAAAATGATTCTTAAAAAATACTAAAAAATCATAAAACACAATTTTTAAATGAGATATTAAATCTACAAAACAAGATGGATGAGATTATTGTTTCATTAGTTAAATCAAAATTATTTATTAGCTATTAATTGCCTAGATTCTTTGGTTATTCTACTTTCTTTTGCGAAGGAGCGGATACTAAGCTTTCCTTTATCTTTGGTAAAATTTCTGTAAAAATTATAGTACCAATGAAAACAAGACTTGTACCAATCCAATGATATACGGTGAATGGATTTTGAAAATAAATTATAGAAAATATAAGCGATAAAAATTTACGTAGTGTTACGACTAATGTGACTGTCAAAGAAGTACATTCTGTCGTTAAAACATAAACAGATCCAATACACATATACCTGTTTCAAAATTTGTTAAGGAGAATATCACTGTAAAAATAGTTGTTTAGATAATTAAAACTTAAAAAATAAAAAAAATTATTTAAAATGATTATTTAAACGTTGATAAAATTTTTAAATATTTCAATTAAATTACTTAATTTGTATTTGTTGAAAAAAGGATACTGTGTCAATATATTTCCAATTAAATAAGCTACTAATTTAGGAATTTCTAAACCAATTACAGGTATTGCTACTGGAGCAGATGCAAGTGCTATTTTCCAATGTTGCCATATATTTGGTCCTAATGTAAGAAAAAATGGCATTGGTAAGAGATGCTGAAAAAAAAATGGTCAATTATTCAACTATGATTACAAATTTTAGTTTTAAAAATATTCAATATAGAAGGGCATTTACTGTATAAAAAAGAGCTTCTTTAGGATGTTTTCCATATCGTTTGTATAAAACTTCCTGATAAAGTCCCATTCTTGCACTAATAAAAAGTGCGACAGTTAATAGAAGAATTCCAACACTCCACCAAAAAAAATCATCCCAAGGGGTTGTTGGTTTTACATTAATAGTTTGCGTAGATTTAACATCCGTTCCACTGACTATTGTACATAATGCTATACCAGCAGAAATCATAAAAACTGACAGATATTTACTAAAGATGTAAGTTTTTTGTAGAATAATGATGCCCATTATCATATTTGCTATTAAAGAACCCTGAAAAAATTAATTATTGTTTATATTTGGAATTAAAACTGATTTAAATGTGTTAAAGATATATATATAATTATTTAATATATTTTATTTTGTATTCTTATTTATACTTACTGCTCTAAATATCATGTGAAGTGGCATCGGTACATTAAAATCAAAAGCGTAATTATTGCAAACACTGCTGACGAAGAACATTGTAACTAAAATTGTATAATCTTTGAGTCCTATTCTTGGTTTAACTGTACCACATTTTGAAGTAAATAAAAATCCTTCTATCGATATAAGAAGAAATTGAGCAAAAGTGATGAGGTTTCCACTGCCAGGGTCATCTCTGAAAAACAATGTTTAAAATAATTTATTTACTTTATCTGGATATAATTTCTATTTAATTTGAAAGATTTTTATTAAAAGCCTTTGGATATATGTATTGTGCAAAATTAAATCAAAAGAGGTCAAAGATAATTTCAGTCTTAATTATGCATGAATACCTCAAACTCATGTGATAAATATGCCTCATAAAGATACTATTCAGGAAAGAAATAAAATAATTTCTTAAAGACTGTACATACGGAATAACAAAAAATTCTTAAATAAATAGTTAAATACTGAATAAATTAAATAAATACTAAATTTTTTTAACTAATTTATTAAAAATTATTATTAAAGGTATATATGATAAACAACGCTTTAATAACTTATGACATCGCAATTTCATAATTTAACAACATCAGTGACGTGTCACTTGTTTATTTCCTGAATAATAAAACAATTATATTTTAGATTACTTAAATATTTCTATAATTGTAAATATTAATGTAAAATAAAGGTTTATCCGAAAATTAGAAAATTAAAATAAAGAAATCACAAACATATATTAACACATGTTTAATAAAATAAATGTTTAAAAACAGATAAATATATATAATTTGAATTATTTAGAGATGAGAGGTTAGAAATATTAAATAACAAAAATTGCACTTACTTGACAAGAAGCTCAAGAAATATAACATTTGTACAACATCCTAAGAAAACCAGGATAATGGCAATTGCAGCCTTCATTGTAATTTGTCTAATTGAAAATTAAAAAATATTGTCTTTTGGATCATAACCTATAAGTCACCTTTATATTTAAGCACAAAAATAACACAAATGTATGCAACATCAAGCACTTTTTGAATTATTAATTCTTCCACGTTCTCTAGAGATAAGAAATAAATTCTGTTTCTGCATTGTCATTAACACATACATCAGGAAAATCTACTTAGAAATTACATTCGATAACACGACCATCAAACCATCAATTGTATCGTTAAAATCGTTTAAGAGAGAGGTGACCTTGAACTTCTTGTGCTTCCGAGCTTCTCCAATCAAAATAAAATTTTTTTTAAAACTAGATAAGGTTTGAACAAGTTAAAATATAAAACTGTTAAACTTGAATGTATGTATAAACACGTATAAAACTATTTTAGTTCTTTATATTTTAAGATAAATATATTTCGTCCAAGCTAAAATGTTGTACTTTCTTAGAATTATATATCAAGCAACAAAATAATTTTATACCAAGGTCGCACTATAAGTTAATTTTTAATTAGTTAAAAGCAATCTTATATTCTCAATTTACTTTTTAAATTTATTAATATCACATTTTCAAGCTTTCAACAAATTCGTTTTATGGAAAATTTGAAATTTCGTGTAAATTGTGTTAAGCTACGAACACAGTATTTTTACGCAGTTTGCTGTTAGAACCGACCAATCACGTTCCGAGTGCTGTAGCTGTGGATTCAGCCGTATATTTTTGGCGGTTAAAAACAGTTAGAAATTTATACGAACATGTTGTCGTTGTTTTTAAACTTCTTTTATTTATAAAATTGATTTCAGTACAAATGCATATTTCACAAATAACGTACATTAAATTTAGATAGCTTAATTCTAATAATTGAAGTATGGAATCACTAATATATCTTTTATTGATTGACAATTTGCAAAATTGAGTCGATGTATAAGCTCCCTAACCTATTATTTTGAAACAATAATACAAATATAATAAAATATTGGTAATTATCGGGTTTTAAATTAAAAGTAAAGTGAGTTTTTTAATACGCTTTTGGAAATATATAGTACAAATGATGAAAGTTACCTTTAATGAATCTTCAACGCTCGACACTTGTAAGTAACAAAAGCCAATTGTTTCTTAATTATTATTCTTATATACTCGTTTATAATTTATAACCAAACATTTTTTATAACACAGAATCGATAAGCTATACCCAAAAAAGGCAACTCTCGAAAATAAATTGTTTATTTACAGTGATGTTCGCTTTGAGAATTAACAAACATTTTTGTAGTTTTATTCCACTAATCTCCAGCGCAAATAATCTTCTAGCAATATTATAGTATTAGAATGTTTAAAATAACATTGCTTCAAGTTTAAATGCTGTGTGGAATATGTCGACTAGCTATAATTTACACTTATCCTAATAAATGATAATAATCGAATTAACAGTCTTTTTTAAAATCATCTATACCCAAATAATAAGCTAATATTCTTTTGTTTGAGATTTTTTTTCATGCTTTGATATTTTCTCTTCAATCTCAAAAATGTTTAAGTTTTTGGTTTTCCTTTTTTTGTTATTTTCAATTTGATAAAACTATCAATAATCAACAATCTAACAATTGATACATCATTATTAGTTTTACTCGTTTCGAGAAAATTATGTCCTCTCGTATACTTTATCATTTAATGTTTTCTTCTTTTATAAGTTAAAATACTTTTATTGTCTATTACGAAAAATAAAGTAAAAACTAATATCAGTCATTTGCAGATCATTTTACAACGCTTGTCTTGGTTTAATTCTAATAGGAATTCCACCAGCGTTATCAAGTACAAGATTCGCTACAAACTTCAGTTGATCCTCAGTTTGAATGGAATGAATTTCATAAGCTTTAAGTATTTCCAAAATTGTGACTTTAGTTTCCATTTGGGCGAACTTCCATCCAATGCAATTTCGTGATCCTGCACTGAAAGGAATATATGTGAAAGGGGGCGGTTTTGGTTTATCTGGTAAAAAACGTTCTGGCATAAAGACATCTGGTTGCGGAAAATATCGTGGATCGCGATGAAGTAAGTAGGAATTGATCAAAACTGTTGTACCGGGTGGGATGTCTTGCTCGGCTGTAAGTAAATTACAATTTTATTTTATTTATAATCGTTTAGAGATTTCTTTTTAAAGTTTTAAAGAAAATTGTATACTTTTATAAAAATTAATTACAATGTAACTTACATAATTTAAGAGGATTGTAGATTTGTCTTGCAATTAATGGCGTAACTGGATAGATTCTCCAACTTTCCTTCAGGCAGGCATCCAACCAAACTAACTTTTGGAGTAGGTCCAATGTTAGTTCTTGCGAACCGATTGTATTTTCATATTCTTCAATGATTAATTTCTGCAAGAAATTAACTGATCAAGGTATTTATTTACTATACTAGAAAATATATGAATTGAAATTTTCTTGTCAAAAACACTGAAATCACAGGTCCAAATTTTAAATAATCTTTATTTCAATAAAGCTTTATTTTAATTTGACAAAACAGTTTTAATTTTAAACGTTTTATAAAAGAAAGAGTTGGCGAACATGAAAAAAGAAAAAAGATTGAAAATGTTATTAACAAGCATCAAAGGGACTATAATTATTCTTTCAACTTTAAAAACGCAGTAGTTGTAGATTTGGAAACTAACTGAAAAAGAGACGGATTTCTGAAATGATACACATAAAAAGTAATGATTTTACCATTAATAAAAAAGATGATATACAATTTCTCAGCAACACTTATTTTCGTTAATAAGAAAGTTGAAACAATGATTCTTAATCTTAATAGCACGATCGATTTATTTGACCCTGATTTCTGTATATAATTTGTAATTGTCATTATCATACCTCAGTTTTGACTGATCACTCACAATAACTGTGTCTGTCATTTCTTAATTTTAAAGAAAATGACAAAACTTTATTACTTTCGACTTATTTTATAAATTTTAATTTATTGATATTAATTTCGTTTCGATGTGACAAAAAACATACAAATGTTTTAATTAGGTCATTTTAATTTTTATTTATTGTTTTTTTACTTTGTGATCATTTGAGTGTTCTTATTGTTTAATTGTATTATTTTTACATTAAAGTGACCTGTTTTATTTTTGATTTCTTTTCTTCCAAAATCGAAAAATAAGTGTTTATACATAATAATAGAAGGAAAAAATACTACTACTTAATTTATGAACTATTTTTTTTTATTAACTTTAAATTCAGTGGAACTTTCAATTCATCCAAATTTAAGAATTATAAAAAATTGAGACTTTTTGACAATTACCTGATATTTAGGATGCCGTCCTACTGCGTAAAGAAACCAGGAAACGCTCGTTGCTATCGTGTCATGTCCAGCAAACATAAAAGTATTCACTTCGTCTCTTAAATCTTCATCTGATAATGTTGTCTCATGAAGTGTCGTATCTAGTAACAGATCCAATAAAGCTTGGCACTTTTTAGGCGCTTCATTGAAATTTCCATCAAACTTCATCGACCATTCTAATTTCCTTTCAAAGATTACCTAAAATAAAATATTCTTATTTAAAAACAAAACAAAAAGTTGTGAATGAAACAAAGTTTTAATTCCTAAATGTAAATCGCTCGGTTTAAAAGAATAATTTTATTTCTTATGAGGAGTTTAAAAATCCTTGAGAAATTATTCGGTGTGGATGATAGATTCTTTTTTTTGCACTGACCTTGTCGACAAAACTCTGAATTATGTTGATCAAGCGTGTCTGTTCCTTTCCCCAAGAAGTCCTGTTAAAAATAGGATCCCATTTTATCCAAATGTTCGTAAACCTCATCTGCATGAGCTTCGACAACCTATAAAAAATAGCTTCTTCTCAATCCTGATCTTTTTTTATTTTCTTCAAATAAATTTCTTATTTTGAGCTCACCTTTCAACCGCCAACACGTACTCGTTTTTGTGATTCGTCTGGGCGTTGATTGGATAGCCCATAGCAGTATCTGTAAAAAAATTCGAAATAATCTAAATTTAATAATTGTTATAATTTACAAAAAATCTTCTGTTTCATAAAAATTTATTTATCTTCTCTATCTTGGTAAACCAATAAAATATTTAAAAAATTAATTTCCGACTCTTCGGTAATGTCTCATTTAAATTCAAAAGAAATTAAATAAAAATATAAAATAAAAATATATCAAACTGTTTCTGTTTTGTTTCTTAAAATTCATTGACAGTTACCTGGTAACCTAAATTAAAAAAAATCTTGAAAAAAATGTTTTTTATTTTAAAATTTACTGGTTATTAGAACATTTACTTAGTTTTTTATTACGATTATAAAAAAAAATGTCTACCATTTATATGAAAAGACACAGTGATTCGAGCAAATCTACAGATTCTTTGGGAAGTATTTTGCTAAAAGAGAATCCTCTCTGGAAGCGTCATATTAAACAATCTGTTAGTACCTTTTCTTGCAAGTTGAAAAGTTAATTATAAGTACATGATATAAATATTTTAATTTTTAGAAATCACCTCCAAAGAACAAGAATTTAAATACTATCTCAAAAGAGTTAATTTCTGCAGTAACAAAAAACAAAAAGATAATTAAAAATCCTATAAACTATGAAACCACGGTATATTCTTATTACAGATTTTTATTGAAAACTAGATACAGTAAATAATTGTTTATTTATAACATATAGGTTAAAACAACTGCGTTATTATATGAAATAACAGATCGAATTAATCGTTTGGCTCAACCGAGAATTAATTCAAGTTCAGATAAGAAAAGTCCAAAAGATATAAAATTGAATAATAATCGTATTTTTGAAACAACACCTCGAATAATTGAACTCGCTAAACCGAGAGTTCCTCATAAACCAAATCCTAAGTCTTCATTTACTGTTTCTTCTAAAGCTTTAACAGCTATTGGTTAGTTTCTGAATTTTTAGTTAATTTTAATTATTTTATTTTATAGGTACCTACGATTCTTCAAAGAGTGAGATACTTATTAATTAATTTAACTTTTTTATAAGTAGCATCTCCGCGGATTATTGAACTTTCAAAACCCCGTAATAAAAGAAAATCAAAAATGCCTCGTAAAAGAAAATTTAACTCTTATGCTGCTTGTAGTGCACGAATTGAATATCTTTCAAAACCAAGACTTTATCATCAAAAAAAGAAAATTAAATCTTCAAAAGAAAGAAGCTCATTTCCACATCCAATAATAAAGTAAATTTGTTAACTTCCTCTTAAACACATTTTCTAAATTTTGATTAAAATATAATAATAACATTAAAAATAATAACAAAAACATATTCTAAAGAATATTTATAATGTTTAGGAACAAGATAAGGAAACAGCGATTTAATGTAAATTCGAAAACTTTTCAAAAGTTAAAGAAATTAGGACTTAAAAATAAAAGAAGAAATCAAAAGTTGCATTCGAATTCAAGTAGATCAATAGTTTCAATTTCTATTTACGATAAAAGTCCAGAGAAAATTGATTATCATCAAAAACAAAATAAGAAAAACGGAAAATCAACATGGATGAAAACATTCGTAAAAAATAATTCGCTAAGTACATTAAGTAACAGTGATTATCGAGTTAATTTTAAAAAAAGTGAAGATGATGTCACAGACAAATCAACTGCCAGTAGTATTAAAAGTTTTTTAACAAATAGTTTATGAGACATTAGAAAGATGAAAAAATTGAGAAGATAAAAACGTAAAAATGGTAATAAATTTAGTATTACTTCTTTATTAATTCTATTTATCATTATTACTTACTACATATAACATCGAGGGCTGCACGTTTAGTATAAGGAACAATATCGAAAGCAGATTTTCCAATTTCCTGTTGCAAACAACTTATTAGAATATTGACTTCTCTTTTCGTCACCTTGAGATAGTTTTTCAACAGTTCACTATGAAAAGTTGGGGACAAAAGTTTTCTTCTGGCATGCCATTTTGAACCTAAAAGAAAGAAAATAAAATATTTTTGCGGATTATATAGACAGTAACATTTTCAAAAAAATTGTAATCTATTTAAATTTAATTCGATTGAAATTTTAATTAATCCTATAATTTAAATTAATATAATCTTTAATTTAACAAAATTTTAATCCAATTACTGATTCAAATTTGAAGTAATTTAAATTTCGATCGATCTAAATTTCAATTTAGCAGAATTTAGTCCATTCAAATTTAAATGTATCCAAATTCCAATTGATCTAAATTTTACGAAAAATAATCAATTTTTTCACCTATTTCATGGAAAGAAATTGGCTTCTGTATTTTGTATAATACAAAAAAAAAATAAAAGCAAAAGACCAAATCTTTGAAACAATTCCTTCTTGTTCATGTATTATAGGTACATTATTCTAAATATACTCTGGACGTTTTTAAAATGTTGACAAAAATGTTAATTCTATTCATGTCGTAAAAAGTAGTCGATTTGTTTATTGTTTATTCTTTAAAACAACCTTGTATGTCTGCTCGAAGATTTTCGATGGAAAACAACTTCTTGGCACGCGCGGTCATTTCTTTATCCATGAAACAGTAACGATAAGAATGCATAAACGCGATTTAGCCTCGCGCTAATCAACAATCAATAATCAATAGGCCAACTAAATACGGTTCATAAAAGTAAAAACAATTTTCATCATTTCATGCACACGTGTGCTTTTTTAAAAAACCTTTTCTCTACATTTAAATCCAATTATTAATCTTTATTTTGTCTATTTTGTTCTAGGAAATAAATTACACTATCTTCCTAAAAATTTATCATTTCTTTTTCGATTTTATTTTCCTTTTGTAATTTTTTTTTATTTTTTGTTGATTATTATGTCATGAAAAATCTGTCAGTGAAATAAATTTCATGCAAATTTTGTCTCATGTAACGATAAATTTCTGATTATGTCATTGTGGAATTATTATCGTGCAAAAGATCATGATATCTATCATTCTTGTCAGATAATCTAAAAACGTCACTGCAATATTTATAGTGACGTTCAATTCATTACTTAATTCTGAGAAAGATTGTCTTATTAATTAAGGTTGATAGGAGGTCTCAAAAGTTGAAATTTCTTTGTGTCATAAAATGATTATATGAATAAAATTATCTACAAGGAAAAGAAATTGGAAATTAAAGTCTACTAAACACTTGAGCGTTTAATTTTAAGCAATTGAAATTTGAATTATTTGACATTTGAATGGGGCGAGTTAAATCTGAATCAGTACAAATTTAGATTAATTGGAATAATAATGAAATCTTTAATGTTTTGTACTAATTCAATAATTAAAAGTTTTGGACGTATGATTATTCCATATAATTCATTAATTATAATTTTCTTTCAGCCGATTTTGTTTTCAATCGAATTTAAATTAACTCAAACTTTTACTAAACATAATCTTCAGGACACCGAATTTTTATTTATAAGAATTTTCATTTTATAGAATTTCTCTTTATCTAAGTTTTTATTTGAATGAATTTTAACTTAACCGATTTTAAATTTAGCACGAGTGGAACTATTAAATACCAATATGACAATTTTCAGTACAATTTCTGATTTGTCAATTTTAAAATTCGCATCAAAACCAATCTATCGGATTTTTTCGGACTTTCGCAATTTCTGTCAAATGACAATTCGTCGTTTTTGGAAATCCATTGGAAAAAATGACACATTTAGAACAAATGAATAATTGGTAAAATAAAAATTCTAACATTTAAAAATTTTGCTTATACAATTAATCTTTATAATGAGAATTTTGATAAATTAATATTTGATTCATTTCAATGAAACCTTGGTTACAGAAAAATGGTAAAACATTAAAATTTAGTGTAAAACAAATTTTCTGCCCAAAAAATCATGATGTTAAGTGAAAATTAGGGTTGATTTTAATTCGATTGAAAACAAATTCGACTGAGAGAAAACCCTAACTAATAAAATTTTGGAAAATGAATTTCGAAGTAATGAATTTTATGGAATAATCACGTGTCCAGAAATTTTAATCAACTAAATATGAATGCATAGAAAATTGAGTAAATTGAAGTTTCGATTAATTGAAATTTAGAATAATTGAATCGATTAAAACTGGAATGGATAGAATTTTAGATTAATTGAATGTTAAAATGATGCAAATTTGATTCTATTAAAGTTAAAATTTTTTGTACACACATTATCCAGATTTATTAATGTTTAAAGATTCAACGAGACGTGCAAAAAATTTAGATAATAAAAGTTCGGATAATCAAAATTCTATTGCATGTATATATTCTACTAAAAAATTCGAATTGATATTACTCAACTAGTTCAGTAAATTTGCATAATTATTTAAATTATATTGCCAGCATATAATCAGTTACATATAATTAAAACACACATTTAATTAATTTAAATTTAATTTAATTAATTTAATACATATAACCAAAAACAGCTAACTCGCAAGATATCAACTAATACAACTCGCGCTCAGTTTTATAATATCCTTTGAGTCTACCGTTAATAATTTCACGTTTTTCAACCAAAGGATTAACAGGATATAGAAAAAAAAGACAAATCCTTACCGTTACTCGTGATTAGTCCTGTACCAATCCAGGGTCTAAGGAATTCGTATTCTGGACTTTTGTCTATGTGAATACTGCTGCTGAGCAGTGGTTGAACTTGTTCCACTCGATAAATCCACAAGAATGGCCTCATGCCCACCCATGTTATAAAAATATCTCCAAATTCCTTGCTCCATTTGATCAACTTTTTAAAAAACTCTGAAAACATTCAATTGAGATTTTTTTTTAAAAAATACGAAAAATAAGGAATCATTGTTCATAAAATTATTTTCTACTTCTGTATGTGTACAAGTACATGTATAAAATTTGAACCCATTAAATTTAAATTCCTTCTTATCAGGATTCACAGGTGTCTTCTATTTCCCCCTAAAAGTCTCCTATTTTAAAAATTTGTTCCTATATAAAATCCCCTATTTTTCACGAAAACTAGGAATTTGTTAAAAAAAAAAAACCTTAAAAAACGATTGTTCCCAAGCTTTAATTTATTCAAAGTTTTAAAAAATAATTATTTTTGATTCATTTTAAGTTAAGGAGGTTCTCTCCATTCACATAACCTCAAACTAGAAAGTCGTTTTTCTCGTTTTTCTCCTCAAATAAAAATATTATTCAAATTAATTTCACCAAGCTTTTAAATCATTCAGTTGTACATTTTTCAGTTAAAAATAGATTGAGCAATTTGTTGTCAAATAATAATAGATATTTAGCATTTTATGTTTTTTTCTTAAATTTAATGAAAAATTGCAATTTTCATTGAATTCTGTCAAATAATAGCTCATTTGTCTCATTGTTAGATTTTGTTAAATAATACTCTGTTTAAAAAATACGTAAAGAACAAATTTTATTTGTTTAATAACTTTTAAACAAAATATTATTTAACAGAACCCAACAAATAAAATTGTAGAGAATGTATCAACGTGAAAAATAAACTATTATTTATCATAATTGGATGAAAATTGCAGTTGTTCATTAAATTAAAAGAAAATACATAAAATGTTAACTAATTATTATTATTTGACAGCAAAGTTTAGCTAAACCTAATTTTTTCTGGAAAATGTACAACTGGATGTTTCAAAATTTGGTGAAATTAAATTTAATAATAGTTTTAATTGTTGGGAACTGTCATTTTTTAGTTTGAGGTTATATCAATAGAGAGAACTTCCTTAAATCATTATATTTTCAAAATTTTCTAACTTAATTAACTTCACTCCTTCCTTGATAATTTTCTCTTATCTTTGTTTGACTTATTAATAATGAATTTTCTAATTTATTAATCATGTTTCTATTTCTTTAAAATTTTAAATATATATCATTTTATCAACAAATTAAATTTTTTTCTTATAATTTCTTATTTAAAAAAAAATGTCACTATTTTATTGTATCTATACTTATACAATTTCTTAATGCTAATCATTTTTTAAAGATTTTTATTTTATTTCCTTTCAATATTTTTTTCTGTTGTAGATATTTTCTTCTATTTACGCTAAGTATTTTGAGTTATTTTATATAATTTTGATTTTATAACATGTCGAAAAATTTATTAATTTTTCTATTGATTTTCTTATTTAATTTAATAATTTAAAGGGGGTACAATTATTTTTTCATTTATCTGATTATTTTTAAATTAACTCGTTTTTTATGTAAATTTATTTAATTAATTTAATGATAATTTAAAGGGGGTACAATTTTTTTTTCATTTATCTGATTATTTTTAGATTAACTCGTTTTTTTTATGTAAATTTATTTAATTTTCTTTACATTTTGTCTATTTTTTCGCACTCTCTTTCATAAAATTTTTAGATTCTAAGATTTCTTAAACAAATTTTTGTTGTTAAAATTATTTAAAAATTTGTTTATTTTATTTTTTGAATTTACTTACATATTCCTTTTTAAATTTTCTACAATTTGTGAATAATTTTCTAAATTTGTTAATTTTTAAAGGAATTTGTCATTCTATTTACACAATTATTTTATTCTTACTATTTTTTATTTTGCAGTTCGTTTTTCGCTATTTTTTCTTATTTGTTGATAGCTGGTTGAACTTTTTTTTTGAAGATTTTCTCCTATTTTGCAGTATATTGCATTGTTTGTTTTTCTTAATTTTTTTTCTTTTATCTCTTTAAATATTATTTGATTCAAATTTACTAAATAATCCAGTCGTACATTTATCAGAATTTAAATGTATTCAAATTGTATTATTTTCCAAATTTAGTCGATTCAAATTCTCATTCTTTTGGGAATTGTTTAGCTTTTAAAAAATAAGCCAAAAAAATTAGTTTCCATACTTTTTACGTTTAAAGATGTTTTTATTCGTTTCATAATAAGTAGTCCCACAATTCTGACAATGCAGCTTTATTGTTTTATGTGCGTATTTATAAATAAAATATTTTTTATCACAAAAGTTCATAATTTAATAATATTAGATGAAATATCGTAATTCTTTTAAAATTTGGACTAAAAAATATTTTTGTCTTCCATATTAATATTAAGATATATAATTTATTTATCTTTATTAACTTTTTAAACTACCCTAAAATTCCCATATTTTTATATAAACAGTAGCTTATTTCTCCTAAAATATTCTTCATTGTCACTGTGAAGCCTGCCTTTTTATTTATAGCCTTCTTCATTACACATTTCGTAAAACAATTCAAATTTTGTTTCTACTTTCTAAAATTAAATTTACGAATTCGGTAATAGTGGAGAGTTCAATGACCCGATTTGTGCGAGTCCAAAAAAAACGTGTGTTTCGAGTCTTTCAGTTTCTTGAAAAAATAAAATTAAAGTAAAAAAGCTGTCAGAAAATGAATCTTTGATCATAGAAAGTATCAAAGATGAGATAGTGCCGCTGACCGGACATTGACCGGAAAAAATGGCACGTATTTTTCTTACGGAACCAGTTACATAGATGCATCGAGGTATGGCGTCCTTCGCATAGAAGGATACACTATCGCTGCACGCAAGCAAACTCATCCTCATCGTGTCATTGCGCTGCCAAGGCTGCACGTGTACGACCGAGGACTTTCGATTTCAAAACGCGAGACAATTTCATTCACCACACCCCAAAATTATTATATAATTTATTAATTTTAAATTTCTTCTCCGTCAGCCTTCTTTATAATTCTACAGTTTACACGTGCAAATTATTTTTTAAATCTGTGTGATATTTTTTACTCTCTAAGTCTAAATCAGTGTCTACTTTTTCGCGATTTAAATCTGTAAAATTCCACTGGAAAGCAGTAGTACTCTCTAAATCTGAAAAATTCTAAAATTCCACTCATTCTATAAGTTATAAGTTGCTCTCGTTGAATAAGTATATATAGACTTAAAATAAGTGAAATTTTACTCAAAATAAGTGAAAAATTCACTTAATATAAGTGCATATACACTTAAGAAGCACTTTCTCAGAAGTTTATAAATCCATTTTCCAAAAAAGTAGAGATAATCACAAATTTAAATTATCAAGAACCTTACAAATCGAGCTGTCACTGTTAAATCTAAGAAAAAACTGTATTAACAACGAATTTTCAAATTAAAGAAATCTAAATCCAAGATTTTTAATTATATTAAAGTTCAATTTTTGTTCCTAGTAAAAATTACAATAAACTTTTGAATTACCTAATCACGATAAACTTTAATTAAAAACAAATCGCTTTAAGTTAAAAAAATATTCTTATATGAATAATTTCGTATGGTTTTTCTACTTTATAATTAACTCTAGAGGTTAAGTGCAAAACTGTATTTTTCTAATTTTCTCGAATTAACAAAATGATGATCTAGAGAGTAGACAGTAACTAAATTTTCAGTAATTTTTCAATGATTGATCATTGAAAATTAGTGAAGGATATATTCAATCAATAGAAATTAATTATGTATAGGATTTGGAAAATTTAAACCGTAATCGCAAATTTTGTACTCTCTAAATTTGAATAAGAGATTATTCTCTTATTCGATGTCAAAAGTTTTCAATTTATTTCAATAAGTATACTTATTACACGGAAAAACATGTCCTGTGTAATTCACAGAAAATTTTGTGCCATCTACAAATGGAGATAAATAATAGTTTCCACAAATAAATTTGTGGATTTTACAAATAAGTTTGTAAAATTCACAAATAATTTTGTGGAATTTACAAATCCGTTTGTGACTAACACAATTGTACGTATTTGTGTTATCCACAAATTGGATTTGTGGACTCCACAGGACCATTTTTTTCCGTGTAAGTACTTAAGTATATGCACTTAAAAATAAGTGAAATTTCACTTATTATAAGAAAGAAAATTAGTTATAAATTTTATTAAAATGTTTTACAATATTACAATTTAAGAAAAAGAGCCAAGAAGCTAAATTTTCATACCAGGAATTTTAAGCTTTAGACAAAGCATTCGAAACATTACTAAGTAATTTCTAAATTTAAATATAGCTTGTAGCAAATTAAATATACTTTTCTTTAAATTTGAACTTGCTTATCTGAAATTTTCCCTTTCTGACACTTTTTCCCTAAATTGTAAAACATTTTCGTAAAATTTATAATTATTTTTCTTTCAATGTTGTAAGTATATTATTCCACTTATTTCAATAAGTGTGTATAATAATAAGTGAAATTTCCCTTAATATTTTAAGTATATATGTAACGCGTTACAAAGAAAGGGATCTAAGAAGCCAACAATTTTAGGTTATATTCCATTCAGAATGGTATTACCTTAAATAAAAGTTCCTTTTTAATTATATAAAATCAAAATCAGTTTTTATTGAATTTTTTGTTTAGATTGAAACATCAATGGTTTGTATTGAGAGTTGATCTTCTTTGTGTTTCATTACAAAAAACTTAACCTAAAATTTTTAACTTCTCAGATCCCTTTTTTTGTAACGCGTCACATATACAATTATTAAAATAAGTGAAAGGTTTTTGACTTATTCAGATTGAAAGAAATATAGTGCATGGAAACCCTTTTATCTTTTATATAACAAGATCTTTGTTTTATGTTAAGAGTAATTTAAGTATTTTACTTTTTTCTCCAAATTTTAAACTAATTCAGAATTATTTTGACAAGGAAAAAAAACTAAAAAGAGTCAAAAAAAGCTTCAGGTTACTTTATGCATCGTAATATAATCCAGATGAAAAAATAATTTTTGCTTATTTTCTTATTGCACGTACAATGATAAGACAAAGAGGTATGTAAATCTCATATCGTACATTTTTTTTCGTTCTCAATAAACTTTTTTTTTTATTTATTTGACGCCCTCGACCTATTTCTTCAAATCCATTCATGAACATTAATCATTAATTGATGATTGTGATGTTGATTTAAAAAATAGCACTTTTCTTATATTCTGATAATAAGAAAAAAAGGGGTTTGGAAATTGATTACAAAACAGTTATTACGGATTTGAAAAAATGTTAGTACACTGTATTTAAAAATTATGAGATGCACATTGTATTTGTTTTCAAAATTATATAAAATCTTTTTCAATGGTTTGTGATAAACTTGTAAACGCTAACTTGTTAATATTAATAGTTATCACTGGATATTCAAAAGAATATAATCTGACAGCAATTTATTTAATCGGAGTCATGCGCAATTTAAAATTTTTATAATGTAACAATGATGCATGTGTTATTTTGCTGAGTGCAATGATCGACCTTAATTCAATGAGCTTGCTGTCACTTGTCTTGAAGATCTATTTTACTAAAGAAACATCACGACTTTGAACTCTCAAAACCACAAAAAATTTTTTATACAATTATATGAATTTTTTAATCCGCTTTTTTATTGTTTTTTTCTTTAAAAATGAGAATTTCATATAGTTGAGATTTCTGAAATAGTAGGTTTAAAAATTTTTGCATTTTTAAATTTGGATTAGTAACAATTTGAATCAGTGTGTGCCTATGGAGATAAATAGTTTACCACTGTACCTAGAAAGTTTTAAATTTATTGTTTCCGTGTTAAAGCAAAGAGTCAAAGTATTTTAAAAGTATTTTAACCCTTTAACGACCCTCTTTATGTAAATATTTTACATCCAAAAAACTTAATGCTTTTGCATAAAAATAAAGATAAATTTGAGTTTTAAAAATACAAAATAAATATTAAAATTAAAATTATTTTTCCGAATAAATTTGACCGTATTATTACAAAATTTTGAGAATGCTTTCTCATAAATATTCAAAATATTTTTTAGACATTTTGGTAACTTTGATTTACGAACTTTTTGGAAAAATCCACTAAAATTTATCCTTCAATACTCAATTTTCCCATTTTGTACTACATCGAATAAAAACCAATTCTCAAAATGTGAATTGGATGTTCGAGTGAAATTTTACTTATTTGTGAGTGTATATCCACTTATTGAAATTAGTGGACGATTTTGTTGTGGAACTATTTTTATTGTAACTGAATAATTCTTCGAAAAGGCTACTTTTATACTTCAAGTTTGATTGTGACAGCAGGTATTTTGTTTGTTTTGATCCGAGTTTTTTTATTCGAGCTATTACTACAATTTGATTAGAATGGTCACAGAACTTTATACCCAAAAATGTTGAGATGTGAAGTTTAGAAATAATTTGAAATGTTATCAATTATCTTGATTTAATCTGCAGATAAAAATCGTATTTGTCTGACGTACACTGAGAGAAATGGATATTCAAACTTACTGTCCTGGATATTAAAAAATATTAATTTTAATATCTGGATATTTAATTTGAATATCTAAATACTATATTTTAATATATGGATGTTGAATTTGACTATCCATTAATTCCATTCTTCTCAGTGTAGCATCGAAATATTCGAATTCTAAAGGCTATTCTAAATAAAATAAACAATAAGGGCAAAAATAAAAAAAAATTTATTTCACAAAATAGTAAAGTCAACCAAATAAATCTATAAATCGAGATTAAATATACCAGTGCATGAATAAATTAAAAATTATTTTGAATATATTAAACTTACCTTCCAAATCACAATTAAGTTGATGTGCATTTCCTATGACAGGTATAGCGAACGGAGAAGGCACTTTTCTCAACGTGTACAAAAAGTGCGCCCTTTTCACCAAAAGTGTCAAAAAAATTGATGAAACACAGAGCGAAAGAATAAAAGTGGTCCATGACTGAGTTATCTCTTGAATCGCCAACATTATAAGTTCTTTTCACAATTTCTCGTAAAATGTGTAAAAATCTTTCAAATCGTTAAACATCAACTAATCAAGTTTATCAAAAAGTCCTAAAATAATATCATCTTTTAGCGGTTCACTATCAAATAAATTCCATGATTGAGTTTCGTTTTTTTTTTAATTAAAAATTTGTGAAATCTCTTCTTAACTTTTCGCATGGGACCGAGTGGTAGAAAATTATTGTTTAATTTTAAGTCGCGATGAGAAGACGGGAATCGTGAATCACGGTATATATACTACGGCCAGTGGCTAGCTCTCAGCCAATAAAGAAACACGTGGACGGATAACGCACACGATGGTCGGAATTTTCTACAGAGCTGCAAATCGTCCAGGAACCACTCGATTGGTTCTTTTAAACTGTGCCCCCAAATTGGGCCCATTACACCCCCAAAGTATTCCGGTTCACACACTCCTCTCTCTAAATCTGAATTAGTGTAAAGACGCTCTCTAAATTTAAATTAGCCATTTTCTACTAATAAAATGGAAAAAAAATAAGTTACTATTAAATAGTAAAAACTGTTATTAATTTTTAGTAGAAAACTACTATTTATTAGTAGAAAATTACTTATTTGAAAGTTAAATATCCATTAATTGAACTAGTGAAAATTTACTTTTTTAATTAGTAGATATTTCACTTTTAAATTAGTAGTTTTTTTACTAGAAATTAGTAACATTTTTTACTATTTAACAGTAACTTACTTTTTTCCCTTTTTTAGTAGAAAATTAATAATTCAGTTTTAGAGAGTGGCCATTAATTCTCGAAATTTCTAATGATTTTTACTCATTGTAAGTTAAATTTTAGTAAAAAATTACTAAATTAAATTGTAAAATTATATACCTAATTACTAATTCTGATCCAATGATACAAAAAGTAGCAAAATTAGTCTCTAAATCTGAATTAGTGGTTTTCTAGTAATGAATTAGCGAAAAGTGAGCTACTAATAAATAGTTAAAATTTTACTAGTTTTTTAGTAGAAAACTACTAATTGGAATAGTGGAATACTACTAATTAAGAAAGTAAATAAGTTTCACTATTTTAGTTAAAATTTATATTTACACATGTTTATTATGTTTAAATACAAATTGAAATACTAAACTTTCACTATTTCAATTAGTAGTTTTCTACTAAAAAATTAGTCAAATTCGTACCATTTAATAGTAGCTCACTTTTCGCTAATTATAGTATCACTAATTAAGATTTAAAGATTAGAAAAGCTGAAATTTTAAGGGAAAGATACATATATAGCTTTTTCAGCTATTTTAAAGAATTGTTTAAAATGGTGAACAAAATTATTTTTATTTTTTTTTTTCGCGAAAAAATCAATGGTCGTGAAATTATAAAAGTCAAATAATAGCTTAAGATTTTTTATTTTTGGTGAGATTATTATTGACGGAGAGAAAAAAGTTAAATGTTAACCCTTTGTTTAGGGGTGCGAATTTTTTTCTGTTTTAATTTTAGGTTTAAAATTGTGTTATATTATCAAAAATTATAAGAAAAATTGTTTGTTAAATTTATTATTATTATTTTTTTTCTATTTTTTTTATTAGAACTTTTTAAAGTCCATAATAGACATTCTGAAAAATTATATGCCAATCAAAATTGGCGGTAGAAAATATTGAGAATTGTAGAAAAAATTCAATTTTAAAACATTGGAATTTATTCAACAATAACAATTTATTTTAAAAAGGAAAAAATAATCTTTTTTTTTTTTTTTGTTTTAGACATTATACAGATAAAATTGACATATATTTTGATATAGATGGACCCTCCTCTTAATAGACTTTAAGCATTTTTTTTTCTTAAAATCAAATGATTTTTATTTTAAATTAAATTACGAAGTTGGAAATTTACTTACAAAAAATTATTACGAAATTAAAAATTGTAAAACAAAGGTACAACTTTCCTTTTTCACTTTTAGAGAGTAAATAAAAAATCAAAACTTGACATATTTAATATGTTTTGTATACTACCTATTATATTAATTGCCTACTACCTATTATATTAATTGCCTACACGTGTTGTGGATAAGAGAGTTTTTTCTAATATTAATTTTATTATTTATGTTTTTCTCTAAATGAGAATGATTCGTTATCAACATTCTTTTAAAAATGAATATCCTCTGCAATTAAATTGTTATTACAAGAGTATCAACTCATTCTTAAAATTTAATTACTTTTAGAACATTTGAACTTAAAAATAGAAATTTTCTCTAAATCTGAATTAGTGATTTTATACTAATGAATTAGCGAGAAATCGATTACTATTAAGTAGTGAAAAAATTCACTAATATTTAGTAGAAAACCACTAATTCAGATTTAGAGAGATAGGTGTATGTAAGTGACAAAATTTATTTTGTCATCTATTTAATGGATTATGAGTAAATTCGGGCATAAATGTCCTCTTTTCAAGTAACAAATTTTGGCCGCGAACTGAGGATAATAGGATTTATTCATTTATTTTTATGCACTCCAAGGACGTCTGGTTTTAGAAAAGAGAGTCTAGACGAGACCCTTTTTTTGCACTATATAGTCTCTAGTTTATTCGGAGTCGGATTTCCCTGTCTGATTGCACATATCAATTTCTAAATAGTGAAAATATTCAATAGAAAAATTCCCTATCTTCTGCATTTTTAAATATTTTTTTATTGAACTCTTCTAATTCTTCTTCTCTTGTCCATTTTCTAGATAATCAAAGTAATGGTCTATGAATCATTAAATTGTCTACAACATTGTTTTACATTATGAAGTAATTATATAGGTATTTAAGTTTTGAGATAATATCAAAGAGGTAAAACATAAAATGTACAATCTGGAGCATGTCTGGTATTTATTTTCTCATTTTATAGAAGTGAAAGAGTTATATCTTATCGCAAAATCTGAATATCCAGCCACTCTCTACTATTGTTAGTTAAATACTTTAGTATTCTCTATTATCATTGCAAAACTCATTTTCAACGACTTTTTTTTCTTTTGCCATACCACCATTTCTATGACTTCTTCTTTTGTTATAAAAAATAATGGTCCATGAATCTCGAAGAAAAGTATATGTGTATTATTCTTGAAAAATTATACTGTGAAAAGTGCTATTTCCATAAATTGTCGTATAACATAGGAAAATGTAAAAACCTTTCAATATTGGAAATAACGAGTTTTCAGCATACAAATCCGTAATAAATTAGTATCATTCGTTTAGCATGTGACTACAAAAACAAAGATTTTTAGAAAATATTGCTAAACTTCTACACGTGTTTCATGACTTGACATTTTAGTTGCACGAGGCGAATACTATTTATTCCATGAACAATCGTTAAGTATAACTAGACCATCTTCAAAGTAGGTACTAGTACTCCTTTTCTTTTCTGTTAGAAAAAATCTCTCTAACTGTTTATAATAATGACTGACCTGAAATTATTCCATTATATTATTCAGTATTTCAGTTTTGCCTATAAAAAAATAAAGTTAGTCATATTTTCGTATATTTCAAATAAAAAAAGACTACATATAAATTTCAAAAGCGTTTTAGTGGAAGGGTATAAGCAATTTTATGTTTAACATTTTAACCAATTCAAAGATGCATTTAAATAAAAATTACAATTTTCTGCTTTTTCGGAAACGATTGACAATTATAGGCTATTTTATTTGAAACTTTTCCAATAAACAGAAAATTGTAATTTTTATTCACATGCAACTTTGGGTTGATCAGAAGATTAAAAATAAAATTATTTACCCTTTTACCGAAATGCTTTTTAAGTTTAAAAAGTTGTTTTATTTAAAAAATAAGAAAATACGGAGATGGATTAATTTTTCCCCCATTTTACTTGTCTGATTCCATCACCTTAAAAAGTATTGTGACAAATTATAAAAAGTTAAAGGCGTGATGATTTAAATGAATGTGCGTCAGTTTGTAGACATCCAGTCTGGTGAACTTTTCTTGATCGGATATCGAACTTTCCTTTTAATATATGCATAATTATGGAGGCGTCTCCACGTGTGCGACCTCATCTTTTAATCTCACATGGAACGTGCAAACAACGGTATTGCATAATTTTTACACGGTCAGGTTTCCACGTGTAATTATAACCAGAACAACATCAACAAACCAAAAAATTCGTTCTTCGTACAAAAAATCTTAAATAAATTTCTTTTGACCGAGTTTTGAAAACGGCAAAAGGAGTTGAAGGAAAAGTTGAGGACACCCACACAGCACCGGAAATTCCCTGAATTTTCCCTGAATATTCGTCAACATTTCTCGAATATTCGAACTTAATATTCAGGGAAGTTTCGTGGAAGCAGTAAAATGTCCGCCTAGAATAATATTGGGCGCGAAATTTCCCTGAAAATGTATTTCCAATTTTCAGGGAATTTCTGCCTCTAATATTCCTTGAAAATTCAGGGAAAGTTAAAAAAAATTCCAAAATTTTTTTTAATCTGGTAATTGATCAAAAAAATATGTTATATTCGACATCCGTGGGATTCTAGAAAATTAAAAACTACTGCGCAGCCGTAAGTGTCATAGAATCCAAGTTCGACCAGTGCGCATCAAGTTAAGTGAATATACGAATACTATGAATATTGGAGGAATGTTAGATGCGGAAATTCCCTGAAAATTAGAAATACATTTTCAGGGAAATTTCGCGCCCAATATTATTCTAGGCGGACATTTGACTGTTTCCACGAAACTTCCCTGAATATTTAGTTCGAATATTCGAGAAATGTAGACGAATATTCAGGGAAAATTCAGGGAATTTCCGGTGCTGTGTGGGCAACATGTTGCAAAAAAAGTAATACGTATTCTCTTAATTTCTATATAATGCTGTTATAAAAAAATTACTTTCAGGAATTCAAGTTGTTTTTTGTAACTTAAATTTGCATGAAGAATAATAATGATAGTTTTATTGAAATTAAAAGAATACCCAATATACTGACTAACGTCAGAACTTTAAATGTGACCTTGAACATTTGTTAAAAATTAGTTTACGAAATCTCGTACACGTTTCATATATATTTTCTATGACGTATTTTGATGGTAATTTGCATTTTATACCTAATTATTAGAAACTTTCGAGTCCGCCGAAGGTGGGCCTCGAATTCTTATTTTCTGATCAACAGTTACTCTCCTACAAAAAATTTTATATCTTTATTAAATTCTATAAAATCTGTAAAAATAAAATCATGTATCTTTTTATGTACATTTGTAAATACATATCTCAACACATTTTGTGTTATGCATTGATTTACTGAGAGAAATGTTTTTTTGTTCTAATGAATCTTTACATTGAATCAAGTATAAATTATCTTAGAATCTTAGAGTAAATTTGTCTTGGATCAAAAAGAATTTATTATTGATAAAAGCATTCATTTGTTGATCAAGGATATTTATTATTGTTCCAAAATAATTATTTTTGTTCTAAAAATCATTATTCTTGGTCCAACAATAATCATTCTTGATCCAAGCATCTAATCCAAACACATTTTTATTCTTGATAAAAGAAATCTTTTCTCTCAATAGTCAAATTTTTGCGGGTATATATACAATACATATTGGCAGACGGACAGACAGACAGGCAGACAGCACATAATTATACCCTATGCTTAGTCAGAATAAGAATGAACTAACTAAAAAATAAATATTTTAATGTAATATTGTTCAGCGGACAAATGGATTGTATATTACTTTTAAAAAATGATCATTAAAAATTACATTTAGATAAGAAATTAAACAATTTTACATTCAGAAACGATTTGGTTAATCTGACACCCAAATTAGATAAATGTTCCGGAATGTCAAAATTTTGATTCATTATCCAAATGTTTTAATGACTTGCATTGTCTAACAAACTACATTGTTCCCACTTCCACTCAAATTAATAATAATACAATCGACATTTTCTGTCATTCATAAATATAGTTTTTTTTTCCTCTTTATTATTATTTTTTTTAATTTGTATTAAATGAAAGTAGGACATTTTCAAAAATAAAATTGCTTTTCATTTTCTTTCAAAATCTTACGAAATATAATTTTGTATTAAACTTCAATATTTCAAAATATTTTTATTTAACGCCTTTCATTCACCTTTACTTATATTTATCATCCGTACAAACTTTAGAATCCTATAAATTTTTATAATAAATTGTTTGTTTGTTTTATTCAAGAATTTTATCATTTTTTGCTCTATTTCGAAATATCTCAATATTCTCAATTTGTTAAAACTTATAAAATTATTCTTTTGATAAATTTTATATTTGGCAAAATTTGCATTGATACTAGTATGAATCAATTAAATCTTCCATGAATTTTGGATGGATTAAAAAAATGGATTAATTAAAGTTTAAAACCAATGAATTAGAGATTGATAAAAATTATATAATAATTAAAATTTTAAGTTACAAATTTCCAGTTTAAAAAAATGGTAAATTATATTGATTAAAATTTGAATGAAATAAAGATTGGATAAACGATTAAGTATAAGGTTGATTAAAATTAGAATTCTTGGTGTTTAATTAGAAATAAGAAAATACTCAAATTCATTGATTAGAATATATTAGAGGTTTTTTTAAAACATTAAACAATTGCAAATGTATAGGTATCATTTAAAAATTTAATGAGTAAAATGTAAAAACAATGAAACTTTGAAGAAATTGAAATACAGAATAAATATTTAGATGCATTGCAATTCATCGGAATTTTGTAATCAATAAAGATTTAGACCAATATAAAGAAATAATATTGATTACAATTTATCGTAATTTAAATTTAAATTGATTAAAATTGATTAATTATATTAATCAGATATAAATATATAGACTGATGTTTCGAACGATTGAATTTGAGACTAGTTACAATTATATTATAATTAAAAATTGTTATTATTTAAATTTTTGATAAATTAAATGTAATATAAAAAATTAGAGCCAATTAAAAATACATTTTGATCAAAAATGTTGTCCTTTTAACTGAAGTATATTTGATTTAAAAGAAAAAAAAGAAACAATTCTATTTTATTCAAAGACGCATTTTTAAGTGGCCATGCACTAAATTCTTAACAGGAAGATTGTTCCATTCCTCGTTAACTTCAGATTTTTAGGAATTAGAATTCTAGTGATATTTGATCAAAGCATTCTCACCAGTCACTACAGAGATCTTCTCTAAGTCTACTTATAATCAGATTATGTGAACATTATCTTAAATGATTAACAGATCGTAAACGATAAACTTTTTTTTCGTATCTTCTGAATCATAAAATCGGCCAACAAAAATAATTATATATGAATTGAATTTAAATTAAATAAATGATTTAATTAAAATAAATGAAAATTTTAATATGAAAATTAAATTTTCACCTTAAAAATTGCACATTATTTTTGTTTTTATTTTTTGTTAATTTCATTTAATTGTCAAATTGATCATATTGAGATTGTTATCTTTATTTAAATATCTTTTTAAAAGTGTGGCTGCAAAGTATGAAAAAAAAAATGATCAGATATATTTTTTAATCGATTGCTTACATAAGATGATTGATTATAAATTATCGATATTAAAAAGAATTTATAGCGCTATAATTAGCATTTATAACAAAAATAGAATTCATTCAGTGAGAATACAGTAGCAAAAAGGTTTTGAATTTTCAACTAATTCTAATTCTAATCAGTGAATTTACTTTTCTTCAATTGCAAAAAAAATGAAAAATATCAGATTCTCTTATTTAAATGTGCGAATCTGGGTCGGACTTTACGATTCAGAAATAGTTTGATCAATAAAAGAAATTGACCGGTTATACTGGATGCGTTCTCGAGCGCACGTGTCGTTCTGACTACATCTTGAAATTAACTTTGCAAAATGAAATAAAAACTCCTTTCACAGACTTCAGACGACGACCATAGGCTTAGGCACATGTTCAAACTTTCGCGATTATAACCAGTTAATGGAAAAATTGTTTCCGCCTCAAACTGGTTTGAATTTTTATATTTTATTTTTTGCAATTTAACATGTACACCTAGAGCTTAAAAAATCTAAAAAAGTAGTTCCCATTCACAAAATACACAAAAAAAGTCTTTCTGGAAGAGACTGCTTTTTTTTAACATTGATTCTTGAAATTAGAATACAAAATACAAATTTATAAACTTAAGATTTTCAACAAAAGTAGTTTTGAAAGAATAAAAAGATTTTCTGCAAAAATTACTTTAATTTCACCGAAACTTTTTATGAGGTATCTTTCGAGGAAGCATAACTGCATGCGCTGTTTCGTAAGATAATATTTGAAATAACCCACTTATTTAGTCTTCAATGAGCAAGGATAACCGGTCGCGTCATTTTCAGGGTGCACTCTTTTACGAAATCGCAGAGCAAAATAATGAACATTACGCTTCGAAATTACGCCATCGGATCACTTACCGTCTGGAAGGCCATGAAGACTTTTGCCCACGCATTAGTTACATTTAAAATTTTTCATTAATTACATTTTTGATGATGCAGTTTCCAAAGACAACATTTATTTACTTATAATTAACAACAATTTATTACCTATAGTCACTTCAATTTGCTTACAATTTTTATGCATTGAGAGCAAAAACTGTTTAGTTTACTTTTAAAATTGTATTTGTCATTTTACAAGTTTTTTCACACTTTTTTTTTTAATGTCAGCGTCAATTTGGACTTTTGAGACTGATTTTTTGCAGCATTTTTTTGGCTATCAAAAGATAGCCTTGAAAATGAAACTATTTTTAATGTTTAAACTTATATAATCTCCATGATTCTGAAAAACTTGTAACTATATGTATACTATTTTTTATCACTCGATGATGTGTTATGTCATGGAATATTGAATCTGCATATGAAAAAATGTCTTCAGTTGAATCAATTACTTGTCCAATTTATATTGTAATGAGTATATTTTTAAATTAATTTTCGATTATTTATACTCTCCTAAAATTGAGTCAGTGAAAGCTTCGGTGATTAAATTAACAGAAAATTAATCAATAGGTTTTCATTGTATATTTTTGAACGAAAATGGAGAAAATCCTGATTCTGTGGTATTTTGACAAGGACTTTACCTGACGCAGTGTAACCAAGGTCACTATGTGGGGTTACACGTGCCAACGATTACAGGGCGACAACCCCTGAAAACAGTCTGAGTTTCAATCAGTTATAACTGATGGTTTCTGAATGAGATTATAAAAAGGAAAAAGAATTCCTGCATCCTTTCTGATAGACTTTATTGGTTGAGTAAGCGATAGATTAAAAAAAACGGGAAATACAATAAAGAGTATATAAATACTTTATTAACACACCCATCTAGCAGATTCTTTAGATAAGAGATTTTAGATTTTATCAAAAAGTGATACTGATTTGGTAATATTTTAATTTGTTTCTTTTAGAAACAACTGTTGCTTATTATTGAACTGGAAGAAAAATGTACGGTGCAAAGTACAAAGTACAGGAAATTTGTTACAATTTTTAGAGTGGGGACAAGATTTTTTAGGAAAAAGAAGAAACTGTTGGAATAAATTGTAGTATAGAAATTTATGGATTATTTTTAGCCTAATATATCAATTTTGTTTAAGATCTGATTAAAATTATACCTAAAAAAAAGTTATGTAAACATCATCAAAAGAAAATTTGATTTTCATCAAATTGCCGTCAATTCAGTGACAATTTGACGAAAGTACAAATTTTCAAAATAATTCATAAAAGTTAGAGTAAATTAGTACTTGATATTAATATCACTTATCACAAATAATTGTGACTTAAAATTTATTAAAGACGTGAAGAATTGCGTCAAAAATTTTTTTAAATTTGATTGTTGACATTGATAATAGAAATTGACGTCAAATTGATTGACGATTTCTCACTGGGTTACATTCTTTCATTGATCGCATTCAAATCTCCAGCTTTCGAAGAAAAAATCGTAAACAACCGCCAACATAGGAATCCGACTAACACGTGAAGATAAACAGCGCATATGTTTTCCACGAGTTTTTGTTTTTTGGAATATAACCTACACTTATTTCAGCATATTTAAAAATCGAAAAGACTATTTTTTTGTCTGCTTATTACAAAGAAAAACATTTATTCAAAATGATTTTAGAGTATCAACAACAAGAAATAGATTGTAATCTATTAACTATATTTTCTGAAGAAAATATTATTGAAAGACGAGAATTGTTGTAAGTAAAAAACAATTGAAAAATTAAAATTGATTGGGACAAAACATCGTTTTATGGTAAACAATTAAATTTTCGAAGCATCACAAAGTTTTTTTCAACTTTCAAGAATTAAATATGCACATTGCATAAATGCAATTTATATCCTCTAGTTTCATTTTCTCTATACTTTCAATTGTTTGTTTTTAAAAATTATAGATTTTTTAAATATTTTTATTTTAAAATACAATATCTAATTATAATTAAGGAAAATAGTCGGAAAAAAATTGGTTCAACTTTAAATTTTCGTATATTTAAATAATAAAACAATTTAAACTTTAATTGCGTTTTGGTTTGTTTATAGAAACTGATTATTAAATTTTATTTATATGAAATAATTTAGCTAAACTAATAACCTACAATTTGATAATCGCTATAGACAGAAAATTGTAATTTTTATTCAAATGCAACTTCAAATCGATAAAAATGTTAAAAAATAATTGTTCATCCTTCCATCATAACGCAATTAATTTTTTTCCGATTGTTTGACTGATTCTTGGTTAAAAAAATTTTACGTAAATTTTATTTGTCCAATTGAAAAAGTATAGATTCAAGTTTCTTCGGGTTTTGTCCTGATCTGGTCACGGGATGTCTCGTCTTGAAAAGTCTCGAGTCTTCTGTTTTCTTTTTCTTAATTTATTTAATAATAACAACAGTTTCATTTTTCAATTTCTGAGCTCAGATTGAAATTTTTGTCTGTTTCAGGGGTAAGTCTGTAGTATTATTTCTTTTTTTCCAATCTAATAAGAACTTTGATTATAAGTGAGTACCAACCATTTTTAAAAAATTAAATCATTTTTAAGTCGGAAAAATATTTTTACAATTTCGTAAGCAATAAAAAAATTTTCTTCTCTAAAATACTATTCTCTATAATGATAATTAAAAAATGTGTCGCTTTTGTGTAGATATACATATAAGTGTACACTTATTATCAAATCGAGTGAATTTATTCAAATTTCAATTTAAATCATCACGTGAAACATGAGCAAAAGAAAAGGAATCTTTCCTCATAGGTGCGATATAAGTTATGCAACAAAACATTATTGTCAAAAGAAGCTAGGTCCTGACTCAATCGTCTAGAATTTCTTTTGTTTTAATAATCCTTATTATCGTGCGGTTTCCAAGAAAAATTCAAATTCCAACTAAATATCTATCTTCTTACTTTGGAAAAGCTTAAAAACTTTGTAAGAAGGGGATGAGAATCTTTTTAAATTTAAAGGGACACTGCCCACGACACGTGTTTGACCTTCTCTTGGCTTTTATATAGATATCTGCAGTTTAACCGCAGTTTACGAATATTTGGGTCATGGTCTGCAAAAGATTGTACGTTTTTTATTTACTCTTATTTGTTCAAATTCGTTTATTCACTAAATTATTCTTTTTACAAACTAGAAAATATTTTAATCTACATTATTATTTCATTTATAGGAGAAAACCGGGTAAAATGCCTACTTGGGTAAATTGACAATCGGTAATAACTTGGACAACAATAAATATTAAGCATAGTGGTTTTTATAAATTAAATATATTAAGGTAAAGATGGTTTCTATAAAGTTTCATGTTTATTAGTTTATTATTAAAGAATTGTGAAAATGATACTTTGCAACGATAGTTTTTTTTTTAAATTTTAGAAAATATGCACTTTTGTCTCACAGAGGCACATAATTTTTTTTTAAATTAATCCTTAAACATTTAGCTTTCTAAACACCTTGATTAAATTTATAACTTAAAACATAATTTCAAATAAGCGCGGGATTAATAAAAAGAAGTGCGCATGCGCGGAAAAATGCGTATGAGTGCGAGAGTTACGTGAGTAACGTGATTAAAGAATCATGGTGGATTAACCTGTCACATTTGGCATTGAATATCAAATTTGAGGTTTTCTTTCTGAAATTCACGCTTTTTTGAACCAAGCATGTATTTATATAATTTATTAGAAAGTTAGAAATTCAACTTTACAAGTTACTTCATTCACAGGAGCTTTATATATTTTTTACAGTCTTTTTTCTTTTATGAAGCACCGTTTTTCAATGTCACTTTAGTTTATAAAGAAAAGCTTTATATTTCCTGTATTAAAAAGTAAATCTCTTATTTATAATATTAATATGATAATTGATTTCAGAAAACAAATAAACGAAACTTTTTTACTTTAAAAAAGAAACATTATTATACATACCGAATTTTTATACATTATTTTTATCTTGCTAACTTACCCGGAACTTATCGAAAATGGTGAATCTCAATCAAGATATTTTAAAAATAATTTATTCTGTGTTATCTTAAATAAATTCTTAAAATAATTATCTTATTTAATTCTCAAAGGTTACTATTTTAATGTCGATGGTTTATATTTTCTAAAAATATTATTAAATAATTTTTTTTTACTTTAAACTTTTACACAGGTATTTTGTCCGGTTCTCCCCTATATTTTTTACCCTACACTAAAAAAGCTAAAAATTTTCAAAGCTAAGAATGTTTACTGCTTTAATGTTTTTAGAAGAGAACGATATTCATCGCTACAGCAACAATTAGCGATTAATCTGTGTTCTCGACAAGTATTCGCATGTAGAAAATTACAATCGGCTAAACTGCACTGATAGGGTAATGGATAATTACCACGATTGGTACAACAGCAAGCATCATGTAAAAGTCTTTCTCCACAATAAGAATAAACTGAACTATCGCATAGTGGACATCTTTGCCTGAAAAATAAATGATAAATTTTCAACTTAATTTAATATAAAAATGTATTTTTTGATCGGGTATGTTTTTTATAGGTTGTTTAGATCTCTTCTCTCTAAATCTGAATTAGTTAAAAATAACTAATTTGAAAGCAAAAACTCAGTCACTAATTCCAATAGTTATTTTTCTACTAATCATTTAGTAAAAAATAACTAATTATTAGTCAAATTCATTTTTAGGTTACGTCAAAATGACTAATATTTTAGTAAAATTCTGTTTACTATAATTCAATTAGTCATTTTTTTTTATTAATTATTAGTTATTTTTAACTAATTGCTGAAATAAAAACTCTGGCACGATTTGACTAATTATTAGTTATTTTTAACTAATTCAAATTTAGGGAGCTTCCCTCCAATTTGAATTGTCAAAATATGAATATCCTCGAATATTTGTTTAATATACACTGCAAAAACATGGTGTCTTAAATTTTTTGACATTTTAAGACATTTTTGAACAATTTAAGACACCTGTTTTTGCAGTGTAAAGTGTAATTTTTAGATCTCAGGATTTTTGTCTGTCATTATAAAGGTTAAAAAGCCTTGTATAATTTTTATTTCACATGATTCTCCAATCGTGAGAATATTTTTCATTTTTATATACCAATTTTACATAAAAAGATTCTTCAACAGAATATTTTTTAAAAAAAACTATTATTTTGCTGAGTCTTCATTATAAAGATAATTTTTATTTTACCGAATTTTCATTTCCCAGACTTAACTTTGCAAAATAATATTATTAATATTTTGTAAAATAATAATTCTATTAAATAAATAGTCAGTTTATTGATGATGAATGGAAATTAAGATCAATGAAAAATGTGTTTTTTTTTATAAAAACTTTGTCAGATGAATACTCTGACGAATAAAAATTCTGAGAAATAAATATTTTGCGAAATTAAAAGTATGTTAAATGAAGATTTAGTGAAATAAACATTATCTTGAATCAAGTTTCGGTAAAATTATAATTCTGTTCAATAAATATTCGGTATAATAAAAGATATGTTGGTAAACGATGATTTTAAAATTCGGATGCAGGGCCCTTTAGTTTAAAAATAATTATTCTAAGTACAGGTTCAAAATTTTCTTACAAATTTTTCTTAGGTCTCAGTCAATATTAGTAAGAGGTATAAGTGCAATATTTTTAATTTTTAGCACAAAAATTTATTATAGTTTATCAGAGTTTAGTAATTTTACTCTGTCAAAAAATATTGATATTAGAAACAAATACTTACTGAAATGAATGTGATATGTATGCTTTTGTATCTGGTGTTGGTAAGATTTTTTGAAGGAAAGATATTACGCCTAATTGACGACCACTTGGCGCTACATTTGTCGAGTTTTGTTCATCAACTTTCAGGGGCACTAAAATAAAAAATTATATGTTTAAAAAATGATAAAAAAAATTAATTTCGCTCCGTAAATTAGTCAATTAATTCTTATATTATTAATATCATCCTTAATATTGTTATAAAAATAATTTTAACTTTTTTTTAACTTTACTAAAAATTATTTTAATTCTGTGCCTGAACATAGGCTTCTTGTTCTGCTTCTATGAAAAACGGAAAATCACAGTATGTTAAAGTTTTAAATCAATTTTTTCTCTAAATTAATTTTTCAACAAAATTTGAATGAAATGCATTAAATTATACATTTTTTTCTTACTAGAAGTGTTCAAGAAATTATTTTGAGCGTAAATATTGAAATTACCTTGAGTATCAGCAATACAAAAAGAAATTAGAGCACACAGAAGAAACACTTTTCTTAAAGATGACATTATTTAAAATTAAAACTAAACTGCTTATGGATTATTTTGTTAAGAAGTAGGTACTCTTTGATCTGACTTCTCTTTTTCGTTTTTGTTTCTGGTTTAACACTTTTAAACTTAAAAGAGTCGCGCACAATAATGATTAAGATTTCTATGTAGATCAGGGATCCGTTATTCATAACTGAAGATTCTCCTCTCTTCCAGAATCTAGAAAGCAAAGTAGGAAAAAAAAGTTTGACTGACTAAAAATCTTTGTTGTTTATCTTAAACAAAAATACCATGAAGTCGTACATTTGCTGCTTCTTATATTATTATCATTATTGTTATTACCAATATAAGTAATGTGCAATTTTTGTTAAATTTTTTGATGCAACGAGAAATACTGGATAGTAAAAAAATATTTTTATCACATTTTTTATCTTAAAGTTGCTTTTTTAAATTACAGAAATGAAATTCGATTCATGAAAGGCATAATAATAAAAATAAACATAAAAGCACAATTTGTAAAATTTTAAAATTCAAAGCCACGTTTCGATTTTTTTGTTAAATTTTTTGACACCTTTCAATTTTAATAATCTTAATAAGAAGCTTTATTTCCTTTTTGATTTATTTGTATTCTAAAAACATACAGGTTCATCAAAAATAAAAAATCTTCATTTTTGCCAATTTTAGAAATTTTAATTTTTGAAACATTAAAAATTTCTTAAATTCCACGATAGATTGTGGAGAATAGTTAAAAAAGCTTATAAAAAATTTTCAAGAAAAAAATAGTGAAAATTGTAGCATTATTAAAGGAGAGAGACCAATGAAATAAGAACACATTTTTTAGGTGTGCCAATTTTTTTCTGTCAGAAATTTGCTTTTTTTTCTTTAAAAGCCAATTATTTTCTCAGAGCAAAATAAAAAATAGTAGGTATTCAAACTGTGAAACAGACCATATTTTGCTTGGCAAAAATGATTAATTTTGTGTATAATTTTTAACATTTTATTTTTATGTTTATTTTTACTATATATGTAGTCTTGATTTCATTTATGCGATTTAATAATCCAGAAGGAAATGTGCCTTTTTGCATATATACAACAATCGTTATTCTTTATAATTTCTTAATTTTCATTCGTTTCCTTATATTCTACAACCTGATAGTTACAACCAGATTAATCCCTGAACTTTTAATGATTCTCTTGGAATTACAAAATACTCGAAGGATACATGACCTTTGTAAAATAATGGTAAAATGGACAATGCTTTGCGTGTAGTAATTTGCGTAATCGATTCGAGTGTCTAATGCCGGTAATTCAGCTTTCTACCGTATTTCTCACTCATCTCAGTTTGATAAAAAAAATATCTTTTTGTAAAAAAAAACTTGTTTTTATGATTCTATATTGCAAATAACTTTTAATACGACCTTATTATACTCTAAATCTGAATTAGTAAAAAATGACTAATTTAGTGGTGAAACTGCCAACTAGTTGTTTCTTTTGGAATTTTAAAAAAACCCATTTCATGGATTAGTAACGAATAACTATAATCATTAGTAGAAAACTATAAATTCAGTAATCGAATTTGACTATAATGAATAGTAAAAATGACTAAAATACTTAGTGTACACGAAAAGAAACTTAGTTATAACTTTTATTAAAATGTTGTACAATTACAGAAAAAGAGAAAACAGAAAAAATTTCAGATAAAATTTTAAAATTTAACAAAATTATGTTAAATTTGCTAAAAATTGTATAAAAGTTTAGAATTACTTAGTAATACTTCGAATATTTTTTCTAAAACTTCAGATTTCTTGTTTGAAAATTTCGCTTTTTACAAACTTTTTCCCTAAATTGTAAAACATTTCAGTAAATTTTTTAATCAGTTATTTTAAACTGATTCAAATTTAGAGCTCGACAAACTAAATTAGCTTATTAAGTAAACAATTTTTTGAAATGGAAGAAAGATTTATAGCAATGAAAAAATAATTTATTAAAATAAACGGCACTGTACAGTTTTTTGGTGTAAAAAGCTATCCTTGATAGGCTCATTGAAATAATTTAAGCATCAGCAGGACAGTTAAGATCGTTGTAAAATTAATTCTCATGCGTGACGAACCTCCTGCTAGATATTTCCCTGAAAGTCAACAACAATTTATTATTATTAATCACATACATATTTAAATCAACGTAAATGTTTATCATGAAAGTATTTTTAAAATAGTCTGTTTTAAATACAGTTTGATTTATGCAAAACAGATAAGACTTTTTTAAAAGGAATCAAGTGTCTTGCAATATATAAACATTTTTTATACTTACAATAAGAAGCTAAATGAGCATGACAACAACAGTCTCGAAGTCTGGAATATTCGGCACAATCCCCAGCTCTTACTTTACAAACTTCAGGTCCAATCCTACACTCGTGCTCCACGAATGAAAAAACTTCTAGAAATATAAATGAAAATTATGTTTTTATTAAAAAGGTACTTTTCAATGCTTATTTTTAATTAAAAAGATTTAATGAAAGAATTTTTATTTGAAAATTTTAAACAAAAAAAGGTTGTTTTTGACATGAAAGACAATTTTTTTCAGTGCTAGTTAAAAAAAAGTTCTTTACACATGCTTTGCTTACTGCAGTTCGTCTTTATCGTGAATAATTATGGTTATTTAGAATCTTTCGCAAGACACCTATATGGACAACTTTTATCAGCAGATACGAGATATATATGCACGTAGTTAAGAAAATATTAGGTCACTCGAGTCTTGAAATGGGTAGCGTTTAAACAGCGATATGAAGGGATTTTACACCGCCTCGTTGACAACCAATCCCTCCGTTACAAGATATCCAAGTTTCCGCTCGGATATCAATTTTACAAATAATGCCGCTAATAAAACTTTTGAAATTTATTGCACAAAGATAATTCAATCAATCAATATTTTTCTAGGCAATCTACTTGTTTTAATCGGCTATGTTGTATTGTTTGTTATGCTTCATCATGAAATAATAAGTTTGATGTTTTATCAATTAATAAATTTCCTGTGATAATTAAAGATACGCGTTTCTTTTCTTCTTGTGAATTTTTATTTACTTATGACATTATTTTCATTCCTAGACTTTTTGCACTCAAACGAAAGGCATTTACAATTCATAGAAACATGCAGCCGATCTTGAAAATTAGTTTGCATTATTCTACACCAAACGTCAGTATGCGTGTTGCAATGCAATTTTAACTATTGCTCTACGTGAGCTGCTTAGGTTACTTGGTGGATTTTTCGTACATTAAAACTAAGTAAAAAATTCAGAGAGTTTTCAGCTTTTTTTTCTCTTTTCTTGTATAACTTTGAAAATGTGTAGAATTTGATTTTTTTAAAAGCAAAAGTTCTAAGAGAGTTTTTAAACTTTGTAAAAATTTGTAAAGTTTGTTTAAACTAAAAATGTGTATTTAAAAATATATGGGTAGATCAATCAAACTTTTTTTCTCGGTGTAGATGATCTTAAAAATCAAAAGTAGAAAATTGATAGATGCGTTCAGTTTGCGAAAAATTTATCTAAACAGTTTTGTGAATCATTCATATGTGAGTCATACTCTATCGCCCTTTTAAGAAAATGCAAGAAGTGCACGTGCATACGCATTGTACATACTTGAGTTAAAAGAGCAGCTTGCAATTTACGATACGAACGATTAGTTTCCTGAACAGGTGATTGCCCTTCCGTTTTAACGACTCAGTTTAGAATAATAATTAAATGACAATCAATATACCTATATATATATATAAAGAAACAGTTTTTTAAAAACAAAAGTTACAAATACATTGGTAATATATATTTGATTACTAGATATAAGGGCATATCTCTGGAACCTTTAACTTTTATGTCCCTTGCATATATTTTGATAATTTCAATCAATTTTTACCTGGCTTTTGTTGGAAATATTAATATTTGATACGATGAATTATTTCCAAAAGAGTACACATTGATTTATTAAATAGATAAATAATTATTCCAATTTGAACACCCGATTTTTAACAATGTTTACTTGTCCCTAACCATACTTTCAAGTGGTTTATACGTTGAAACTTTGTAATTAATACAAATTACTAGTTAGATAACACATGTTTTTAAAGTTAGTTAAACAGTGAAGACATTTGTGCATGAAAATTAATATTTTGTTTATTGTGAAGAAAGTTATATGTTTTTAAAAGTTGTCCCTCACTTTTAACCTTTTCGACCGTAATCGTCATATTTATCATTTTTCTTGAATAAGACTATAGGCACACCAAAATAGTTTATGGGGAATAAAAGTATAAATAATTAGAATTATTTTGAGACATACTAAAATGATGTACTTCGTGTCTTCAAAAAACTATTCTAATTTAAATAACAGAAAACACGTGTGTACAAAATTTGACAACGACCGTAATACGAGTGATACTCCACGAAAATCAAATAAAAGTATTCAAAAAGTACTTACATATATTTTTACGAGT
The DNA here is from genome assembly GCA_037103525.1 of Ganaspis brasiliensis. NCBI lineage: Eukaryota > Metazoa > Arthropoda > Insecta > Hymenoptera > Figitidae > Ganaspis > Ganaspis brasiliensis. The sequence goes on along the minus strand of JAZKLR010000050.1, from coordinate 1,663,421 downwards.
ACCATTTAACATTGTGTGAATGTGCTTTGCGAAAAAAGACTTTATTGCAATGATAATGTGAAAATATTTATCAATTACGGTCGACCGTAATCGACCGAAATTTTTTAGAAAGAAATTGTTAAGTCCGAAGTTGCCGATTCTAATGTTTTCAACAGAAATTGTCATTAATTAAAACCTGAAGGTTAATTTTTAATGTTTATTTCGAGATTGATTTTCACACAAAAATGGAACTTTATTCCTTTATTCCTAGTGTATTACTATTAGTATTTTACAATTCTTATAAATATTGAAAATATTAAACAAACTTATCGTTTTTTAAAAATGATAACCCCTCAAGCAATTCATTTCAACTGTTTTTCATCCTAAAAAGCAACCACCTGTTGAATATTTTTTTGTTACAGGTTAAAAATTATTTGTAATTTTAAATAATTTATAACTTTTTGAAGACAATTAGATTTATCTGTCCATTTGTATAATTTGAAAGCTTAGCACTTGAAGTTTATGTAGACAAAGTTTGAATACTGTGCTACAAACAAAAAAAAAATATTTATAAAATATTTTTTCTTATTGAAAATTTAAAGGTTCCAGAGATATGCCCATAAATATGTACCTAAAGCGACATAGTTTTCTGGTGTCAAAAATGTCAGAATTGTCTAGTTTGCATTTTAAATAGATACACTTTTTAAGGGAGCATTCATAAATTACGCTCCACGAATTTTTGAGGTTTCTGACCCACACTCTATACCCTTTGTTCCATTTGGTTGCAAATAATTTGCCCCCCCCCCCTAAATGGCACGTTCAAAAATGTTTTATACCCCCCCCCTCAAAAATTGCTGACTTTAAAAGCTATATCTCAAAGACGAAAAAGAATATTAGAATAAAAACATAAAAATATGAACGTTCTAAATTTAAACTACCCCCCCTCCCCCCAAAAAATGGAACGTTCTTTATGGATGCTCCCTAAATACTTTTCTCAAATTTAAAATGCAAATTGAAAGTTAATAACAACTCAGGTTAAAAAGTTGTTTTAAAACATCTGTTTAAAAAAGTTTCGGTCAAGCAATAAAATCACGTTTCTCTATCGTCTATCGCAAGCTGGCTTCTATACATTGATCGTTTATACCAGTAACGGATTAATATTGTGTCTTCGGGTAGAAAAAGAAAAAAAAGGATAGTTACCGCGTTATAAAAATATCGGAAGATAGAAAAGTATTGTAAAAAATTTCATAAAAGCGAGAATTGAGTAATAGTGTGTAATTTTCTTTTTACCTATTAACACCAGAATACAATATGACGGGTTTAATACAAAAATTGCGCTCTTTGACCACTATATTAGATTTTATATTTATTATGAATTTTGGCAAAAGGACTTCAGATTCAGACTCAAAACGAATCGATTGACCTTTATAAATTTGATAATTGATCAAAAATTCGTAAAATAATTCATGCTTTTTCATTTTTTTTTGCATTTAAAATTCTTTTTTTTAATAACTTCTCTAATTAACTTTTATATTATTAATTTATATTACCATTGCTTCCTCTATGAGAAAGCAAATTATTTTGTTTACTTGGAAGCAAAATGTCCATTAAATGGACATAATGTTCACCTTGTTTAGTAGAAAACTACTATGATTAATAGTAGAAAACTACTAATTTTAAAGTGAAATATCTATTAATATTGTAAAAGTGAAAGTTTACTTTTTCAATCAGTAGATATGTCACTTTCAAATTAGTAGTTTTTTTTACTAAAAAATAGTTAAAAGAATAATTTTTAAATTAAGAATACTGTTTTTTCAGTGATTGATACAATTAATTTTCAGAAACCCCAAAACCACCATGTGCTACTCTCTAAATCGGAATTAGTTAAAAACTACTATTTAGGGGTTAAAATTGTGAACGACTTTTCTCTTTTGCAGTTAGTAAAAAATAACTAATAAAAAAAACTACAAATTCAGCAGTTAAATTTAACTAATTAAATAGTAAAACATAATTAATGTAATTAGTAAATAGAAATCTACTAACTCTTTTAGTAGTTTAACATAACCTAAAATTACTTTGACTAATTAAATTAGTAGTTTTTTACTAAAGTTTTAGTAAAAAATTACTATTTGAAATGGTAAACTAGTTTTCACTGTTAAAATGTTAGTTTTTAACCATTACAGATTTAGAGAGTAAGGTTTGCGAAAATTAATCAACATTTTCATATTTTATAGCCATCATGGATTGAATTGTTTTTATTGAATTTTGGATAAGTGTTTTTTTCATGTTCTATATAAAAATGTCAATTAAAAATTTTTTTTTTATAAAAAATGTAATGAATTTTGCAAGAAGTAGTTAATAATTTTTCTTTTTCTGTGTTTATTTGTTTGTTACAGAAACACACAAAACTTAGAAGTATCAGACCGTTGCATAATGATACAATTTTTTAGATAATTTCTCATACTTGATTATAAAAATGGTATCATTATGCAATGATTTGATGCTTGCTGGTTTTGTGTATGTTTATATGTTTCTCTGTCTATATGTGTTCAATAAAAACAAATTTTAAGTAAAAAATCTGAAACAGCGATGAATTTTACGTTAAAAATGATTTGGTCCAAGTTTTTAAAATGATTTTTTTTACACAGAAAAAAACAAAAGGTAAATAATACCTTAAATTCGGGGTAAAATTTGCCGGCGTCTAAAATTACTCTGAATATACGTACAAAAACAAAAGGTGAAATAAATTTCATTGTGTTCACAATCACACAATTTTACTCCTTTGTTTCTTCTGCGTCTAATACGATAAAATTTCTGCTTCAGATTTTAAAAATTCTTTTAACAAAATTGTTACTTTTTTAATATAAAATATATACTAAATACATACAGCTACATATATAAATTTTCTTTCTAATTTAAAAAGAGAGAATAATCTAAGGTCAGGTTATTATACGCTTCTGGTCAAAACCGAATATATTAATTATTTTATTTCGTCCCCTATTCAAAGACATAAGCCTATATAACGTTCATCGTACTATTTCTAAGATTATATTATTCCCTTTAAATTATTAATACCAGCAGTACCAGTTTTATTTTTTCTGACTGTCGGTAAAATACAAAAAAAAAAAACGGAGCTCCAATCACAAAACGAAATTCGAATATTATTATTTATTTATATTTTCGTAATTTATTTTCTGATACTATTTATTCAGTGAAGTACAAATATATATTACATAAACATGATTTCTCGAAAAATGTAAAATATACGTGATTCAATCACATTCTTTTTCTATCTTCTAGCCTCGGAGTTTCAAAAAAAGATGCAAAAGTAGAATATAACCTTTGTTTCTGACTTTCCCCGCTGCAATCACACGTACGATAAATTATCGGTCATTTGAAACGACATTGGTTGTCAACTAAATAAATGCGCAATCGTTCTTTAATTTTTTATCCGTTTTGGCACTTTACGCTTGAATTGACACCTTCAATTTCCGTTTTTAACTCACAATAATCCAAGCATGCATTAGGGTCAGAGGATTTATTTCATATATTACCAAAAAATTTAGGTCATTATTATTATATTGAACTTATAAATTAATTGGAAAGTAGGAATTTAGGGTACGTTTTTTGTTTTATAATTTCAAGATTGATTAATTGTTTGTCTTACCGGTGTGACTGTTGTCACAACAGCAATGATCGGCTATGACACTTCCATCTTTACAATACATCATCTCCTGGGAAGTACAAGCCTTACATCCAGGAATGGATCCTGTGAAAAAAAAATTTATCAATTTGGGTAGAAAATTTATTTTCTTCTTTAAAGAATTATTCATGGCGCGCCTATTTAAAAATAAAATATTCTTATTAAATGTATACATATAACATTCTTAGAATAAGAATAATATTTCTTAGATTAAGAATATTCTCTTAGATTAAAAATATTTTTTTAAATTAAGAATATATTCGTAGATTAAGAATTCACTGTAAAAAGAGAATCTTAATTTAAGACGTGTCTTAAAGTCAGCAAGCCCTGATATATAAATTTTTATGTAAACAATACTATCTTAATCAAAATGAGTTTACAATAATTACGATTTTACCTTTTTTAATTGATTATTACTTCACGTTTTTATGCAAATTTAAAGTTTTGAGTTTTTTTTACTCAGTTTTAAGCAAAAGAAAAATCTGTAAAATCAGAAAAAGCAGTCTTAAAAATGTTGCATCTTAAAATAAGACAGGTTTTTTTTTCCTTAAAATAAGACTTTCTTTTTACAGTGTATTTTCTTAAAAATTTTATGAATATATTCTTGAATTAAGAGTATATTGTAAAAAAATTTTAAAATATTTTGTTCTTAAATAGGCGACAAGAATAATTCTTAAAAAAAGAAAACCTTTTTTTAGTGTTTTTAAGACTGAAAAAGACATTTTGCAACTTTTTGGACTAAAACTTAACAAGAGTAAGAGTAACTTATACAAATGTTCTTAATCATTTTCTTTAAAATATTATTATGCTAACAAAATCATTTTCTTTGAGAAAATTTTTTAAAAACTTTCCTAAACTAAGAAATAAAATTTTAACTTTAAGAAGATCTTCTAAGCGCTAATTTTTCTAGTCACATAGTTTTCCAGAAGCTGAATTAGTGATTTTCTACTAATGAATTAGCGAGAAATCGATTACTATTAAATAGTGAAAAATTTGACTTTTTTTAGTAGAAAGCTATAGGTACTAATAGGGGATAGGGGAAGAAAATTCTCTTATTTTAAGATTCTATTAGTATAAGAAATTTTTCTCAAAAATAGATAATGTTATACTTTATTTAAGAAAATTATCTTGGCGCTTATTTAAGTTTCAAATATTCTTAAAATTAGTTAAATAATTTTAATATTAGAAAATCGTTTTTTCAGTGATCGAGACGAAACTGTCTCATTATGAGTTCAGGTTTTTTCTGTGATTTTGTTCTATTGTTGTGTCAATACGCAAAGAACGTTTTTTTTTAAAAACACTTTATGCGACTTAAACACAAAAAAGTGCCAAAAAAGACAATTGCGAGACACTTGTTTTTAGAGTAATTTGTTTGAAAAGAAGACAGGTATAACTTTTCTCTAGAGCAAAATTTTATACTTTAATTTATAATTTATTAATTGAACCTGCTCTTTAACTTTCCTATAACTATTCTTACATTGTAAAGACTTTTCAAACACTAACTTTAAAGATTATACACAAGGCAACGAACTCTTGAATTGTAATTGCGTATAATTATTGTCTCTTCGATATGATACTCAAACGTAATAAAAAAAAAGCAACGGTGGCACACTTGTTCTACCTGCACGTGCTTTTCAATTAAAAGTTACGTTTTCATTATTTTCAATCGGCATAACATTTATTAATCCGCATGGCAGTTGCATAAATCCAACGGTTATACATACTATTTACATTTCTTGTCTTTACGCAACTGCAGAATACACAGGCGTGTTAATCACAAAATACATCTTTTAAATTTTCTTTCTTCCTCCGATTTCACGAGTCTTTCTTCTCAATCTGTCAATCCCATTCGCTAAATTTAATTCAGTTAAAAATAATTGGTTTTCAGTTAAATCTTGACTAACTTTGTTCCAGCAATCAGTGATAAATATCTGATTTATCTATTTGTTTTAAAAAAACTGATTGTCAGTAAAAAATAACTAAAAAGATTGTCCAATTTGACTGATTAAATAGAAAATTTATTCAAACTTCAGTTATTTTATTAGTTATTTTTGACAGAATGCGAAAAAACGACAGAATTTAGAAAGAAAGGTATACATTCGAATATACAATAAATTGAGATAGTTTATTTCTATTTTCCAAAGGTCTTTTATTTATCAATCGTCAGGTTCATCAAAAATTTATCTTCCATACAATCCCTAAAAATGACCTGTTTATAAAATGTAGAATGAATACAAAAACCGCTCTATTTTCTATATCAAAGAATTCATGACCTTATTAAAATTAGAATCTCTTTCTCAACGAATTCGTCGGATAAGATTAGAGCAAATCAGAAATCCGTTTTTCTTATAATTTTGTAAACAGAAAATATCTAACGTATCTCTTGTAATCTAATGTTTGTTTAAGAAACAAGGTGTTCTTTCAAGAGCTGCAAATTCTAGGCGTGTAGCTTGTATATGCGTAGTGTACATAAATCGTACCTTTTCTGTCCTTGCCAACTGTCCAGGGAGGCGAAAAGAACGGTACAAAAAGTCATTGAACAGTGACGAAAATAAAAATTAAATTAAACCAAACAAAAGTTAAAAGTATACTGTATGATCAAATTAATCTTATTGTTTATGTTCTGAAAAACTCAACAGTTTTTTTATATTAGAAAACATAGTTTGAATGAAACTTACCCGGAAAGAGGGTGAGATTTTTGGCATGGCTAATGGCATCTTGATAACTAACTTTGTGATCTAGTAAAAACTCATCATCAGGATGGTGGTTTACGACAGAAACGGCTCTCAAATTACCAAAAATTACAGACAAAGTGAATATCATCAAAGAGCCAGAGGGGAACATGCTAAGGCCTCTTCTTCGTCATTCTCGAGTTTTTCAGTTTGTCATTTGCTCGAGAGTTTGATCCTGTTGACAAAAAAATTAATAATGCATGACGAGCAGATAGATTTTATTTTTAATAGATGATTTTTAGAATTCGCTTTATAATTTTGATAAAAGTTCTATCGAGGCCTTATTATGAATAAATTCAAAACAACCTTAATTCATTTTATTGGATGTTTCTGTAATAGACAACATGTTTCGACTTTTACATGTCCTCATCAGGTCACATCTAAGAATTTTGAAACTTTTTCAGATACCAATTACTGACAAAAGCTAAAACTAATAATAATTCTACGAATAGTCTAAACAAATTATTTTTGTTTAATTTCATTTTTTTAACAAATTGAGTCACAGAGTTACAACTTTTTCTCAATTTTACAACTTTTGAATACAAGTGAAACCAATTAATAACAATAAACTAAAATAACAATTCTATTAATTGTTTAATTTCAAATTTTAAAGAGTTGCAATTTTTTCTTAATTTTGAAACTTTTTTAGATAGCAATCACTAACAACAATCTAAAAATAAAAATTCTGCAAATTGTTTCAACAAATTATTTTTATTCAATTTCAATTTTTTATCAAATTAGGCCATAAAGTTACAATTTTTTCCACTTTTTTTTTCAAAGCGCACAATGATTTGGCGCACGTAGTGCGCTCTTTTGTAGTTCTAGTTTATATATAAAAAAAACATGAAATCTATACAGTTAATTTTAATACAGATATAGAGTAAATGTACCAATTACTGCGGTGTGAAATTGAAGTCAAATAAAAGATTGGAAATGAAGATGGATATAAATGAAAGATAAATATTTGACTGATTTTAAAAGCACTCTACATGCATTAAAGTAGAAACCACTAATTAAATTATTTAAAAAAATTATGTTTTCTTAAAAATAACAAATTTAAAAAAAAAAACTCTGTGATGGTATTACTGCGGGTCTGCATTAATTACTGTGCCTCAATTACTGTGGTAAGTTGTAATTTAAACTTGAATAATTAAATAATTAATAATTTAAGTGTACATATCTTTATTGTAAATTGCATTGAGTAAGGTTTTAAATAATTTTTTCAATTAATTAAAATTAATTTTAAACTCTTAAAAAGTGCATAATAACTTTTTTCAAGAAACTGCATACCCTAAATGGATTGAGTCAAGCTTATTCGTATTTAATTCAAAGTAGTAGATTTTGATTTTGACTATGAAATGTTGTTGATTTTGAATTAAATTCCATTTCGAATATTTTGATTTCGATTTAGTTTATTAGATTCGATATCGATTTCGATCGTTTTTTAATAACCTCAAAATTGTCATTTGTTTGATTAATTGTTATATTTTTGATTATTATAATTTTATAATGTAATCTATTTGTTATTTAGAAATTTCCTTTTTGGAGGTAAGAAATTTATAATACTAATGAATTTATGTTTCCATTATATTGATGTATTACTTAAAATTCTTTAATTTGTGAAAATTTTAGTTTTAATTTGTTCTATTTTTATATGTTATTTTGCAGATTTCTATCGTTCATCGTGCAAAATCCTTAATTTATTTATATGAAACATATATTCTTGGTTGTGACCTGATGAGAACATGTAAATGTCGAAACATGTTGTCCATTAAAAAAACATCCAATAAAATTATTTGAGGTTGTTTTGAATTTATTCGTAATAAGGTCTCGTTAAAATGTTTATCAAATTTTATTTTTGTTCTTTCATCACCTACTCTTGTAATAGAAATATAAGATAGAAAATATTGCATTGTTTTTAGAAAATCCGCATCTCAATTTTCAACTCATCGAAATTTACTTTACTTATAGGGGTGCTGATTTTTGCCTGACATAATTTTATGTTAGGAACAACAACAAATTAGTTTAGCGCTAATATTAACAAAGCAGTTTTCTCCCGGTCTTTTGAAATAGATTTGAATTGAAAGAACAAAAGTTTCATTCATTTGAACATATTTCTAAGTTCTATAACTTTTGAAGTAAATTTTGATGTCGTGATTCTGATCACACAATGTGAAACAGTTCTAAGGTGACTCCACGGGCAGGGTTAGATATCGATCGAGTACAATTCTCTTCATTTTGAGGGGTGATTCATTCCCTTGACCCTATACTAAGCACCCTTGGTACTTAATTTTATTCCCTTTTTATTCCACCAAGTTACGCAAGAACGCAATTCCTTTAATCAGTGCACATTTCCATATAAAATACAAGAAGACAGATGAATTTGTAAATGAGATTTCGTCTAGGGGATTGGTACTTGAAAGTAAACAATATGGAATAATATTAAAATTTGTGATCAAACAGTTTTTTACTTAATAATAGTCCAAGTCAATAAAATAAACGAAAATTTAATTTAATCTTTTTTTTAATTATTTATCATCTCTCTATAAATCTGAATTAGTTAAAAATAACTAATTTGGAAGCAAAAACTCAGTCACTAACATAGTTATATTTCTATTAATCATTTAATAAAAAATAACTAATTACTAGTCAAATTCATTTTTAGGTTATGTCAAAATAACTAATATTTTAGTAAAATTCTGTTTACTAATTCAATTAGTCCAATTTTAACTATTTTTTAGTTATGTTTTTACTAAAAATTAGTCACTTTTTTACTAATATTTAGTTATTTTTAACTAGTTGATGAAATAAAAACTCAGCCAAGATTTGACTAATTATTAGTTATTTTTAATATTGCTTCATACGCGAAGTTATTAATGTTCATATTAAAATGACATTAATTTCTTTTATTTTCCTTGTAAAAGTAATTTATAGAATTTGGATTTTTCAAATGATTCATCAAGAATTCAACGTTTTTTTCATTCTCGAAGAACTGAAAAACAAACTACATTATTATAAACGTTCAATATAAATGTTGTTATAAATGTTCAAAATAATTGTTTACAAATTATAAGAATTTTTAGTCCTATTTTTCTAAACATCTTTTAAATAACACAGCCTCTCAAAAAGTTGAACCAATCTGGTAATTCCAACTTCGGATTCGGAATCAGCGGGGAAAAATACGTAGGAATACACTAGCATATTGTCCCAGAAAAAAAACTTTTTTTTGATTTTTTGAGGTTTTTGAGCAGTTTTTTGAGATTATCTCAAAAATTTCGGATTCGGATTCAGCAGAGAAAAATACGTAGGAATACACTATAGCATAGTGTCTCGGACAAAAAATTATTTTCTTTTGTGAAGTTGTGTAATTACTAAAATAATTTAAAACCAACTTAACGCCCACATAGAAATATTAAAGAACTTAACTAAAAAAAAAAAAAACTAAAAACTAAACTACCAAAACAATGTTAAAGTATAGACAAAATTGGTTTTTCAGATTTTGTAAACGAATAAAACGTTGAGTATGATGAATCATACAATAGAATCATGTTTCTTGTCATTCTTTCAGTGACACTTGAATTCTTAAAAATGAAATTCAGAAAAATGATTCTGTAATTGAATGTCTTATGTTACCCCATAAATGTCACAAATGTTTATTTCCCCTACGAGAGCACCACGTGGGAAATATTTGGGCACACAAAAGTGCCTTGGATGAACGTGAGTCATGCCATTTAACAAGAAAAGCGATCGGTAATTAAGTTCAATTAAAGAACTCACTAAAGATCAAGTCCTAGAGTTTAGAATGTTTCTAACAAACCAGAGTGTGAAAATTGGTGAAAGAAAAAATCTAACGACAAGAGTAGGTACCAAAATTCAAATTGTGTATAAAGAAGACATAACTTTTTAAATATTGCAAACATATATGAATAACTTTTAAAAACAAATTTTATAATTGTTATATTGTTTCATTAATTAGGTCATTTATTTTATTAATTTTTATTAATAATTAAAATTTCTCTGATAAAATTACAATCGTACTATGAAAAATTCAGACAGTAAAGACACATTTACTGAACTAGAGCAAAATTTCAAAAGAATAAGGAGGATGTACACTTTATCCAATTTAGTTATTACGTTATGACGTAATTCTTGCCTTCGTCTGACAAGATTTAGAGAATATGAACATTTCAGAATACACTGAAATTGAGCTAATTAAGGAAGAACATTTTTTTACAATTTTTATCATCATGCAAATAAAATAATCCGTTAATCTGTAGTATTTAGTGTCAGATAAGCAGATAATATCATTTGTAGGTATTTCATATTAACATCTGTATACAAGATTAAGTTTATGATCATTTATCTCCTGCTCTTTGAACCAGTTAACACTTTCGGTTGACGAAACTTCTTTCAATTTTGTTTTCTTTAAAAATATGATACATGTCGAAGCAAAAGTTATCTTGCACGTTATCGATAGAGCACGACCTCACGCTTTGAATCTTTTGTAATATTATTGGTCTTTCTTTTTATTTAAAAACAAATTTTCTTCCATAATACGCAGTTGAAATGTCAAAAGAAGAACACGGAGAGAAAATAGTTGATAAATTTTACGAAAGTATTTTACAATAATTGCATTTTACAATCATAGGGCAAAATTTTTATATAAAAGAAAAATTTATGTTAAATTTGTTACAAGATACTAAATATTAAATTTATTTACTTATCAAATATTTTTTCTATAGGTTAGAATTTATAGTATGAAAATTTCACTTTTTGGCACTTTGTGTCCCTAAATTGTAAAACATTTTAGTAAATTTTGTTAACTATTTTCCCTTTATGCATTTCGCGAAATAAATAATAAACAACGATTAGAATTAATTCATAAATTCTTTGAATTATTTAAAATATAGTAAGTTTTTTGAAAGGAACAAAATAATAAATTTACCTAAAGTATCAATTAATACTGATATAAATCGAACGTTACTTCAAATAGTTTTATAATTCCATTGTTTTCTTGTATTTTTTTACGACAAAAGAAAAATAGAAAACTAAGCAATTGTTGAAGTATAAACAAAGAAAGATTGAATATATCACGTATATAAAGTATAACAGTCTGCACAATATGTCTAAACATTATACCTCGTTTTCAAAAAGACAAAACATCTTTCTAAACAGAGGATTAATAATTAAATTTAATTCATAAAAAAAATGATTACCGGCATCTCACATTGAGCACTTTTTGACATAAATCTTCATATCACAACACCTTTCTTTTTGATTTTCTTGACACATTATTTACAGACTCACTTCACTAATTATTTACATTTAATAACTATATACAGTTATTATATAATCTTGATTAAAATATAATAAGGCAACTTGTCATTACCGGCTATTGTAGAAAAATTAGAAATAAATATGGCACTCGATAATTTAATTAGAGTAGGAAATTCGAAATTGTCGTAGGTAATTCATTTGGTTTAGATCACTTTTTTTTATGTGTTTAAGTTGCCTTATCAGAACGTTGTCAATCGAAGCCTAGAGAACTAAAGACTGCGCTCAACTCAATGCTCAACTGCCAATCGTGGATTGGAGGGCTGAAAAGAACAGAGACTCTCCTACCACCACTATAACGCTCCCTGTTATTCGCAAGTTTTATCTTGTTTAATCTTGTCAGAAAACTAAACATCAAAACACTCTGATCGATGCTTTTTAACTGAGTATTTAATTAAAAATTGCAATTCCTTCCAAGAAAATTATTAGTTTTGATAATAAAACTAATCAATACTATTATATGATTTATGAGACTTCTTTGTTAATTACCTATACTTGGTATTGTGAAATAGTTTTAAAATGATATGGAAAATATGTAAATTGAAAGTTGAGGAACTGTAATAAACAATTTTTTCAAATTGACTGCTTTTTATATTCTTAATTACAAATTAATTATTTTTAAAAATTAACCATTTAAGTTTAATGGCGAATTGAAATTCAAATAATGGGAATATAATAGCAAACATTAAAAAGAACAACTAAAAAGAAGCCTTGATATTTTTATTACAAATTTGTTTTCTCATTACACAAAGTGACAGTAAAAGTAAAATTTGTAAAATGCTAGACATCCAAGGTCTATCGAAGAAAATAATTGCATCAATGGTCTGGAAAATGCATTTATTTTTCTTACGCGATCTATTAACATTTAATAAATTCAGGAAGCCGCTTGTGTATGGACGTGCACGTAAATGATCACAAGACGACATGCAACAATAAAGTACCGTACTATGGAATTCATTTGATGAACAATAGCAATAATTCAATCTACTCGTAAAATTCAATATTCGATTCATCAGCTTCCTCTGAACGAAATTACATTTAAATTGCCTTCACTCAAAGGAAGCACTTTTTTATAAGCCGTCGTATATCGTTTTCCCAAATCGAAATTTTCCATTATTCTTTCTATTGTTTCACGTTTGATTAAAGAGCTTTTTAAGAGATTTTTAATTTCAAGTTCCCCACTAGAGAAATGTCATAAACAAAAGCCAGCAGAAATAAAAGTCGTAATTGTTTTTTGTATTTTGGGCTTTTTTTAAATTTAACAGATTGACTATAAATTGCCTGTCACTGAATTTTTTCTATATATTTGTGTCCTTGGTTTCAATTTTCTTTTTCTGGTTTAATGTATTGGAAAACATTCACAACTTTCGATGTAGAGTATTCAAGGACCGTCACGAAATTATTTGGTTTTTGGATATTTTGAAAAAACTCCAAAAACCAAATTACTTTCGTGACGGTCCCTGAGAGTTTAGAAATTAATAAAGTTTTGAAATAGAATATTTTTTAGTGTTAAAATTTATCCTAATTTTTTAAAAATCTCAGATGAGTTCCCTTCTCTTTAACCTAAAGGAATTTAAAAAATAACCGCAGATATGCCTTCTTCTCTGTACGCAATTCCATAGTGTGTGACAATTTTTTCTTTTGTTATTAGATGTTTAGCGAGGGGTGCAGTTCTTTATATTATCACCATAGGGGAAAAGAAGGTCAGGTTTTGAGGAGGTTTGGAAATAGAAAAGTGAAGATTGAAAGAAGATCTGAGGCCCTTTTTGGTAATCTTTTTCATAAACCATAAAGTAAGGCCGGTCTATTCACTCTCGGAATCGCACAAGCTCATATGTATTATTTGAAAAATAGAGTATGAGTAAGTTGAGATTGTCGAGGAAGCTGAAAGGGACGATATGAGGGTTGCCTTTTACCTATTGATCCCGAAACGAGGGTCCTCTTACTCTTGAATAGTTTTCTTTATTCAAACTATACATATTTCTTGACTATAGCAATTTAAAAACTTAACTGCGCAGATCATTTTCTCAAATTTGAGATAAAAAGATTTTATCTTAATCTATAAAAGTGGATTAGATCGAGAGTAAATGATTCTTTAAATCGAACCAGGATTATAATTATAAGGAATTATAATATTGTTTAAAGTCAGAGCTGATAAAAATCATGATTTTTTTTTACAAAAATTCGATTTTTTTTTAAATATATAAAATTAGTATACAAAATTTTCAAATGTTACTTTGTAAGAAATATATTTTTTTTAAACTGAGAACATTTAATAAGAAATAATAAATAAATAATAAAACATTTAATCAAAATCAAACAAATTATGACGAATAAATGAGAAAATTTCAAAAAAATATCTTCAAATCCATGTATGACCGCAAAATTAAGAAAATTAGGTCAAAGCAACGAAAAAAGAATAAATTATAAAAAGAAAATCTAGAAACGTAAAAAGATAAGAAAGCAGTCTATTAAAATATTGAGGAAATTCTTTTAAACAAAAAAAGTCATAAACATTATTAAACAAATAAAAAAACATAAAAAAAAGCAAGAATGAAACAGTAACATAAAAATATATAATAAAGTAGAAACTCTTTTCAGAAAATTAAACTATTTGCGGATATTTTGTTTAAATTAAAAAAATAAATAAGAAGGTAATTAAAAAAACGTTAAAAAATGTTACTAAAAAGAAAAACATTTTTTAAATTAGAAAAAATACAGAATTATTTTATACAAATTAAAGAAACAGAAATATATACAATTTTGTAAAATTATAAAAAAAATTTAAAGAAACAAAATTTTATGAGATAAAAAAATGATGTTAAAATGAGAATATTTAGTACAAGATGAAATTTATATAATGTAAAATAAAAGAATAAAAATCTTCATAAAAGTAGAAAATTTAAAAATCTAAAAATTTTTAAAAATATTTATAAAAGCATGGAATAAATCTTTTCTAAAATTTGCTATTACCAGATAAAAACTGAACAATTTAAAAGAAAGAAAAATGTTCCTGAAAAATAGAAAAATTATGTCAAAAATTAAAGAATTTATTAAAACGCAAGGAATCAGGACTAATCAAATTGTGAAACGACAAGAAAATTAAATAAATAGGAAGAAAATGGAGAAATGTTTTTTTTTAAGAGCATGTGATGGTTAAATTAATATTTTTAATTTTCCGAAAATCAGCTAATTTTTAAGAAAAATTAACTTTAAGGCAAAATTTGAACAAACTTGGGTCAGAGAGAACTTCTTAATGATATTTGAAGTAGTGCTACAAAGTTTGGTGTCAAAATATTTATTAATTTAAGAGAAAGTTTACGGACAATTTTTGCCAATACCAGTGACGTCATTCTCCATCACACGCCCTTAATCTAACAAACTGTAAAAAAAAATATAAAAACTACAAAAACTAAAAAAATGTGGTAAGAATTTACTAAAAAATTTGAATTAATAGAAATAAAATAAAAAAGTTTTTATATAAAAAGTCCACAAAAGAAGTTCGAAAGACCTTCAAAAATAAGAAAGTTTAGAAAAATTACACTAAAAATATTTTTATAATAACAATTAAAACAAGATCAACAATAAATTTAGAAAAAAAAGAAAATCTAAAAATTTTATGAAAGAATAAGTAACTTTGCAAAAAATAGACAAAATATGAAAACATATTGAATAAATTTACAAAAAAATGACGTATTTATTTTTAAAAATAAATGAAAATAATAAAAACAATTAACGAAACAAAAAGTTTAGTGAATGTTATAATAACAAAATCCAGTAAAATAATATTAAATAATTTGCATAAAAAGTAGAAAATTAAAGAAAATCCTAAAATAAAAAGATAAATACAATTAATATATAAAAAATAAAAGAAGAATAAACCTAAAAAATTTGTAAAAATAAGAAATTATTATCAAATTATTATGAGATAAAAACTAAACAGTTTCGTAAAAGTGAAATCACTGAGAAATCTTGTGCAAGAATTAAGAAAAGAATTATTGCGAATATGGAAAATATTCATTCCAAAAATTTGTAGATCGTAGATATTTTGATCATATGTAATAACACTATTTTTCAAATTTTATACACTAAAAAAAACCATTTAAAATTTACTTGAGTATTAAAAAGTAATATTTACTTTTTTTACTTAAGCAATGCAAATAAATTAAAAATTGCTATGAATCCAGGTAATTTTTACTTTGTTTTCTAAGAAGTAAAAAAACAAATGACACTTTTGAAGCAAATTTGACGTTTTGTGTCAAACTCTTCAAAGTTAAATTTGAATTATATTCCGGAAGATTTAATAATGGAAGTATAAATAAAAGTAAGTAGAAAAGTAATTTATGTATTAATTTATTATTTATTTTTCTTTAATTACCTCAAATATTCGTTTTAAATACAAAACGTCAAATTTGATTCGAAAAGTAACATTTTTTATTCTTAGAAAACAATTTAAAAATTACCTGGTTTCACAGCAATTTTTAATTTGTTTCCATTGCTTGAGTAGAAAAGTAAATAGTACTTAAAACTCAAGTAAAATTTAAATTGTTTTTCTTTCAGTGTAGAGAATAAAATATTAAAATTGACATTTTTAAGATTTACGTATCCACAAATTTCTGGTTTTTTGATGGTTTGGGATTTTTTAGGTACATACATGCAAAATTTGACATCCAGAGAATTCAGAAGTTTTTTATTTAAATCATGATTTTAATGCAAGTACACGCCAATAATTTAAATCATAGTGATTTAAACTAATTGCAGCCCTGTTTAAAGTATCTATAATTTCACAAATTTTATAATAATTTTTTCTACGATTTTTTAAATGTTGTTCATTTAAATGAACCCGCATATCTATTTCATTAGCATATTTTTTCTGACAATAAGTAATAAGTAGAATTTTTATCTGTTATAATAGTCGTTCTGTTGAAAATATAGTTGGACATTTGTATTTCAAGTGATTTTTTAACTTGAAGGCATTGATATGGCTATTAAAAAATTAGGCATTGTGTATATAGGAGTGTTACTTAATGTATTTTGTCTATCGTCTATCAAATCTTGGGTGTGTCATCAAATAATCGGCCTAGCCCGTTTTTGCACGCTCCATATATTTTTTATTGTTTCATATATCACGTTCTCACAATTCATAAATCGACATGTGATTACTTTGGGACAAAACTCCTCTGTTATTATTTCATGTGGACAAAACGGTAATTTACCTTTTTTAAATTATTTTTTAATATATTTGTTCTGATAACAAAACTGTGACCAAGAGAGAAAAGTCAACAATTTTACTTTATCATGTTTCAATTAATGCTTTTTAAAAAGAACAAAACTTGAAACAAAGTTTTGAAAATATGAAATTAAGTTTATAATGTAGTACAAAGTACAAAGTTAATGGAAAGAACTTATATTACACTGTAGGCGGATTAATCGAGCGTTCTTCCCTTCAACTTAAGTTTTACTCATGTTAGTACACGCGAAAAAAAATTTGATTTATGGAAAAGTTTTTTATTTATATCATTAAATATATACATTTTACAACTATATATTATTTTAATTAAAATCTATATCAATTTACAGTAATTATAAATACTTTTACATGTGTAATATTTTCACTTGTAGCCCTGGTAGATGGCCGGAACCGTGGGAGAACGAATCTGGGTTCTTTCAGAGTACTCGTTCGTTCCCGTAGGGTTCTTTGTTGAATATTGGCAAAATATAATAAAAATTGGGCAAAAGGGTTATTATTAGGATAAAGTGTGACTTTCTTAATAAGATTGATAAGGTTTTGGGTGGCAAAATAATGTTTTTAAACAAAAAAATAGAAAATTCTAAAATTGATACTTTAAAGGTGTTTCCACACACGGCACGTGTCAACTTTTGATAGAGTTCGCGGCAGATTTAAATATGTCCATCTGATTTGGAAAATTTAAGAGTTAAAAACGTGTACATTTCTATAGAAATGTGCATTTAATTAAAAATGAAAATGTGTAATTTGACGAAGGAAGATAAAAAAGTGAATTTTTAAGTTAGAAATAATAAAGTGTAGCAACATATCCTGGCAACTTAGCCTAAAAACAAATAATGTTTTTTTCCTAAAATAATTGGTATTTAATTAGTTAATTTATTATTTCATAACTATTTTCCTATTTTTTCTTTGAATCTTATCCTTTTTTCCCACTTCAAGTATAATAAGAAAATATACACATTAAATATAACCTCAAAGTGTCACATATTGTTTTTTATATCTCTCCCTAATGTAAATAAAAGTTAATATAAACAAATTAGAATTTTCCAAGTAAAATTAAGAGACATGTGTCTTTTCGATTTATAAAAGAAATCATTTATACACGAAATTTTAAGTATTTCAACTTTTTCTAAAAAAAAAACCATTTTCAATTTGACTTTTGTGACATTTGAGACTTTTGTGTGTCATTTATTGTCAAATTATGAAAATCAATTTTCTTTTCTTGATTCTTGTTAGATACTATAAGGTTCTTTAAAAATCCTTATAAACTTTCTGAACATCTTAAAAATTAAAAAAGTCTCGACTAATTTTCCAAAACTAAAACAAAACAATTTTCTCGTAAACACCACCTACGACTCATTTTGCTCAAGATTTAATATTTCTGGTATATTATCTTTCTCTAGTTTATTATTATTTTTTTGTAATTTACCTGACAAAAAACAACAAGTTTACAAAAATAAAAACTCTAAATTTTTTCAAGATTTTCCAATTTTTCTTCAAAATTGTTACAATAATGAACTTTAATCCAAATTTTATCGTTTTCATTTCTAATAATTGTTTCGAGCTCTACAAAATAAAGTCAAATTATCGTCATATTGTGACAATTTTAAAGATCAGAAAGCTCAAATCTTTTAAAAATTTCTAGTTTTTTATAAATAGGTATTTTTCTAAAATATTATTTATAATAAACTCGAAATTTTTAAAAGATTTGAGCTTTCTGATCTTTAAAATTGTCACAATATGACGATAAATTGACTTTATTTTGTAGAGCTCAAAATAAATATTAAAAATGAAAAAAAATAAAATTTGTATTAAAGTTCATTAGGGTAATATTTTTGAAAAAAAATTAAAATATCATAAAATCTTGAAAACCAGTTTCTTCTTTTCTGGTGAGCAAAATATTTGATTTACAGTTTTTTTCGCAGGTAAATTACAAGAAAATTATAAGAAACTTGAAGAAATTAATTTTTTAGAAAAATACTTATTTATAAAAAACTCGAAATTTTTAAAAAGATTTGAGATTTTTAATATTTGGAATTAACATAATATGACGATAATTTGATTGTATTTTGTAGAGCTTAAAATAAATAGTAAAAATGAAAATTAATTAAAGTTTATTATGATATTATTTTTTAAGAAAAATTGAAAAATCTCGAAAACCAGATTTTTGTTTTCTGGTGACCAAAGTATTGTATTTAGAATTTTTTAATTTTGTGCACTTGTTTTTTGTCAGGTAAATTACAAAAAAATAATAATAAACTAGAGAAAGATAATATACCAGAAATATTAAATCTTGAGCAAAATGAGTCGTAGGTGGTGTTTACGAGAAAATTGTTTTGTTTTAGTTTTGGAAAATTAGTCGAGACTTTTTTAATTTTTAAGATGTTCAGAAAGTTTATAAGGATTTTTAAAGAACCTTATAGTATCTAACAAGAATCAAGAAAAGAAAATTGATTTTCATAATTTGACAATAAATGACACACAAAAGTCTCAAATGTCACAAAAGTCAAATTGAAAATGGTTTTTTTTTAGAAAAAGTTGAAATACTTAAAATTTCGTGTATAAATGATTTCTTTTATAAATCTAAAAGACACATGTCTCTTAATTTTACTTGGAAAATTCTAATTTGTTTATATTAACTTTTATTTACATTAGGGAGAGATATAAAAAACAATATGTGACACTTTGAGGTTATATTTAATGTGTATATTTTCTTATTATACTTGAAGTGGGAAAAAAGGATAAGATTCAAAGAAAAAATAGGAAAATAGTTATGAAATAATAAATTAACTAATTAAATACCAATTATTTTAGGAAAAAAACATTATTTGTTTTTAGGCTAAGTTGCCAGGATATGTTGCTACACTTTATTATTTCTAACTTAAAAATTCACTTTTTTATCTTCCTTCGTCAAATTACACATTTTCATTTCTAATTAAATGCACATTTCTATAGAAATGTACACGTTTTTAACTCTTAAATTTTCCAAATCAGATGGACATATTTAAATCTGCCGCGAACTCTATCAAAAGTTGACACGTTCCGTGTGTGGAAACACCTTTAAAGTATCAATTTTAGAATTTTCTATTTTTTTGTTTAAAAACATTATTTTGCCACCCAAAACCTTATCAATCTTATTAAGAAAGTTACACTTTATCCTAATAATAACCCTTTTACCCAATTTTTATTATATTTTGCCAATATTCAACAAAGAACCCTACGGGAACGAACGAGTACTCTAAAAGAACCCAGATTCGTTCTCCCACGGTTCCGGCCATCTACCAGGGAGCGAATACAGATTCTGGACAAATTTTAAGACTCTGTAGATAACAAACCATCAACTGATACATTAAATTTATAAAAATCTAACTTTTCCAAGAATTTTGTATTTCTTTTTCTTTTTAGAATTTTTGGCTTCTCAATATTAACTCTTCATATGCATATAACTTTAATTAACCAATAAAATTGTATTTGTTTATTTGTTTAATTATTATTATCATCATTATTTTTTTAATGAAAACCCCCCTCTATTATTCAATTTCTGTATTCTTGAATCAAGTTTATTCCAAAAACGTCAGTTCTGTAAATAGACATCAGTTTGTAGTAGTAAAGTTATTTGAAATGTTGTAAACGATGACGTCTGCGCATAGAATCGACATGATACTGTAGTTTTATTATTTTGGAGTCAGTATACAATATTACGTCTTTCCCGTAGTGCTTTATATTTTATTAAAAAATGTCTTTCCAATCCGTTGATAATCCAGTAAGTACTCATTCTCTTAATTACTTATATGACCTACATTTTCCATTGACTTATCATTCAAATAATTACCTGACTTTTTATAAAACATCTGCATTACTGCAGTGACCATAAATATATATCTATTTTACCGTTATAGTCGTATTTATTATTACCCACAAATACTTTTGTATTTGAGATTCATTCCAGTTGTCAATTAACTATTTTTCTGCTTCGAATTTATAAACAGAAAATGTAAATACAGTACTTGATTTAGCGCCAATAAAATTCATCAAATACTCTACTCTGAAATTGTTTATTTTTGATTCACAGCACGTTTTAGAAATACCGATTTAAACTTGATCATTCTGTTTTTTTTTCATAAAATATCCAAAAAAGCGTAGGTGAATTTCTACTTTTCTACAGAATGGCTCAAATTACACATTTTTTAATTTTAGACAGTAAATCTTAATTCAGGAAAAATACATATTTAATACACTTTTATTTAAACTTCCAAATTAGTCATTTTTTCTGTTTTAGAGTATTCCTTATGTGGGGCAAGTCGAAGAAGGCATTTTTCCTGGGAAAATGGTTAAAGTCCAAGGAAGAGCTCCACCTGGTGCTGTTAGATTTGCTATAAATTATCAATTAGGGCCGAGTTTAAATCCCAGAGATGATATCGCAATTCATGTATCTCCCCGTTTTACCGAGGGATTCATCACCAGAAATCATATCCAGTCTATGAGCTGGGGTGATGAGGAAAATGAAGGTCCTCTCTGGATTCAACCCGATGGCCAGGGATTCGAAATTATTATCCTTTGCAAATACGATTGCTTCAAAATTGCCGTCAATGGACGACACTTTGCAAATTTTAACCACAGAATTCCTTATGAAAGAATCACACATCTAACTATCGATGGTGACGTTGAAATTTCTTCCATATTTTATGAAACGATTCCAGTTCCTCGTCAACGCGTATCTGATCTTCCACCTGCTGATTTTGCCCCTGCAAGTAAGTATTTAAGGTTCCTGTACAGAAACCTAAATTCTTAATCGCAAAACTTTTCCAGAATATTTTGGTCAAATTCTTTAAAACTCTAGTAAAATATTTAATCTGATTTTTGGATCGTAAATCGGACCTAGTCTAAGTTGTTTTTCATGAAAAACTATAAAAAATAGTATATATTAAATCGCCCTCCCCCCATCCTTATAATTTCATTTTAGAGCTAAAAAACCGTTTTTCTGCAGTTTTTGTATAAAATATACTGTAACTTTGTCATTTTTAGTCCTTTAGTCATTTTCTATTTTTATTTTAAAGCTGAAGAGTAAGGCTTTCTATACATAATAGAGGTTTTATGTTTTAAATAAAATTTAAGGTAGAAAAAGAGAAAAAAAATTTTAAAATTGACAATTTTTTTTAGTTTTTTCAACTTTGGCAATGATTTAACGCCCAATTTTATTTAGAATTATATTTATATAGATTATTCTTTCTATGCTTAAGTTTTTAAAGTACCTATATTTAATTCTTATTTTAGAAACTTGTAATTATTAAATAAATAAATAAATTTGATTTAATCAATAGAGTACAGTAATAAAGTACTTTCTTTTTTTGTTGCTTTCTTTAATTGTTACAAGATAGTGATAGTTATCATCTTCTTACAACTTTTTTGTTTTTATTTTCGTAAATTTCGGTAAAATGTTAAAAATTAAAAACAGCACCAACATTTTTGAAAATTGATTTTCCCGAAAATACTTCGGTCGTAAATCATTGCCAAATTTGAAAAAATTCCACAATTGCCAATTTTCAAACTTTTTTACTATTTTTCTACCGTAAATTTTATTTAAAACACAAAACCTCTATTAGGTATAGAAAGCCTTGCTTTTTAGCTTTAAAATAAAAAAATAAATTTGAAATCTGACCAAAAATAACGAAGTAACAGTATATTTTATACAAAAACTGCAAAATAAACACTTTTTTAACTCTAAAATAAATTGGGGGGGGGGGGGGATTTAATACACTTTTTTTTAGTTTTTCATGACGAACAACTTTGGCTACTTATAGCCCTTTCAAAGTAATTTTTTACTATTACACAGTGTTATGTTAAATTTTCTAGAGTGGTAATTGATTATTATCTAAGTAAAAATTCTTTAATACTGATTCATTACAAAAATTTTAATGAGTACTAGACGGAGAAAAAATAGGTATTAAATATTACTAAATTACTTTACAATTTAGGAATAGTTACGAAAAGCGAAATTTTCACATTACAAGTTTTTAACTACAAAATATATTTATTATAATACTTCTTTATTATTTTCAAAGAAAGATGAAATGTAGGATATTTTAAATAAGTTTTTAATAATTTAAGGAAAAATCAAGCAAACAATTGGAAAAAAATAATCTGAACTTCATATTTACGTAAAATTAAAAAGAAACTATCTACACGGAAAGAGAATTAATTATGAATTTTATAAAAATGTTTTATAATTTAGGGAAAAAGTGCTAGAAAGCGAAATTTTCATACAATGAATTTTAAGCTTTAGAAAAACTATTCGAATTATTACGAAGTAATTTTAAACTTTAATTTAGTCTGTGACAAGTTTAATTTTTAATATAATTTTTTTGAAAATTTGAAATTATCAATCTGAAATTTTCTCTTTTTGATCCTTTCTCCCTGAATTGTAAAACGCTCTACTAAAATTTATAACTTATTCTGTTTCCGTGTAAATTTTAAAAGAGTTTTGGATGAAAGGTTTTTTTTTTATTTTTTACATTCTGGTCAATTCAGGGTGTCTAGTGTCTACTAATCGGGAAATAGTCAAGAAATGAAATATAATCTTAATACAGTTTATGCTGAAATTTTTCAGAACCAAATTGAGTAGACACCCTGCAATTCAAAGTTGCATTTAAATAAAAATTACAATTGTTTTTTGGAAACAATTTTTTTTATATTTTAGGTTTTTTTCTTTAAAACGTTTCAAATAAATGAAAAATTATAATTTTTTTTTCAAGTTAAGAATAAAATGGTTTACCATTTCACCAAAAAGCTCTTAGATATTTTTTTTATTAAAAACCTAAGGAAATGTGGATTCGGACTAACTTTTCTTTCGATTGTTTGTCTGATTCCTCTTTAATTTTGAAATATTTTTTTTGATCATACGATCACCCATAAATAATTTTAGTTTTATTCCGAAAAAGTTTAAAACTTATTTATTTATTTATAAGTGATCGTAAGATCAAAAAATGCATGATAATTAAAAAATTTATATTTAACTTGATAAAAACAAAGTTAAAATTTATAATTATTTAGTAATGCTTCTAATATTTTTTCTATACTTTAGAAAAACACACACTTTTAATTATTTTATTATAAAAATTTGGCTTTAGGTTAATTTAACCCTGAATTCTAAAGTCGTACTTTAGTAAAATTTGTTAACCATTTTTTCTCTGCGTACTCTCTAAATCTGAAGTAGTAGAATTCTGACCAATTTAATTAGTAATGCAGTATTTGACTAAATGAATTAGTCAGAGAAATCTTTTCACTCAGAGTTATCAATTCAATTAGTAGGTTTTCACTATTTTGAACTTAAACGAGTTTTCTCTTTTCCAATTAGTAAAATATGACCCTCAAATAGTCATTTACGACTAGATAAATAATCATTAAACTACAAAATTGTTTATAATTTTATACTTATAAAATACCATTTAGATACCATTTTAGTTTATATAAGCTGTTTTAATAAACCAAATTTTTTTATCGACTTATGTGCTTAACTGTTTATTTTCAAAGATTATTAAAGCAAAAAATTTATAATTTATTTTATTTTACATTTGTTTTCAATGTTTTTAGAACCTGGAAGCTTGTATCCTAGTCTGGATCCTCAGGCTCCGAGTGGACCTCCTCAAGGATTTCCTCCTGGAGGATATGGCCCACCACCAAATGCCTATGGTCCACCTCCAGCTTATGGTCAAGGACCAAACGATCCTCGAGCCTATAGCTACCAACCTGGATATCAAAATCAAGAAGAAGAAGAATCTTCAGGCTTTGATAAAATGGGTCTGGCTCTTGGAGGATTAGTCGCCGCTGGTGGTGTTGCAGCAGCTATTCACGCGTACAATGTAAATAAATTATAAACTATTTTAAGATTTCTGACAACAACAAATCCAAGCTTAAATTTTTATCTTCAAATTCTTTTTAATCTTTCAGATATTTATTTCTTCTTTTTCAAGATAAATTTATTGATTTTTGGAAACAGTATTCACTTGCAAATTTATTTTTCGAGTGAATCTGTTTCATTTGAGTTTCTTTTGAATTCTGTAGTTAAAGAAACTTTCTGTTTTATTTCGGAGTAACTTTTTTTTATAGTTTGTATTGGATTCGATTTCAATATTAAAGATGAAAATTGTATTTTTTGTAATTTATAGGTATGATATAAAATATATAATTTATCATTTTTAAATAATTTATTATCAGGGAATAATTAATAATGAGTTTTTAATTAATTTTTAGAAAAGAAAACAACAGCAAGAGGACGACGATGGTGATCATGAGAAAACGGACGCTTCTAAATCTCAAACAGAAGGTGGTTTAAATTTAGGATCATTAGGTGCTGCTTTAGCAAGTAGTTTAGCAGCAAATGCTCTTCAAGGAGGAGGTACTAGACCACAATCTGGAGGGTATCCTCCTCAAGAATCTGGAGGCATGTTGGACTCGCTTCTTGGTGCACTAGGTTAGTTATACATGAATAATATATGTGACCTGGACAGTGAAAAGGGGGCTTACGTGTCAAAAAAAATTTTTTTTTTGGTTTACACCACGTGAAAGAGCGTCAAAAAATCTATCAGAATCTGCAAAAAAATGAAAAACGATTTTTTGACGCGTAAGTCCCCTTTTCGCTGTCCAAGTCACATATATGTGTACGTCCGCATGAAAAGTGCCCACTTCGTCAATTTTATTTTCCGAGATATTCTCATTTTTCTAAAGGAGGTTCAGATTTTCGAATTTTTTTTATTGATGAAAAACAAACTACGTAATGTCCAACGACGAATCATGCGTTTATCATAACCTTATCGTAAATAAAAACAGAAGATAATCTTATTTTCAATTTTTAAAATGGTAATCTTGAATTTTAAACTCGTTTTTCTCAAAACTAGGGTTTTTACATTTCTAACTTTGAATGCTTGTAACTTTGTGAATTTTTCATCTTGAAGGGTCCAAGACCTCTCAAAATATTCGAAATTTAATTGAAAATTTAGTTATGTAGAACTTTTGGACTTATAGTCCAATAGTTCCAAAGTGGGCCCTTTTTATGCGGGCGTACACATATATTCGACTTTTCAAGATCTGTAGATTTTACTTAACAGATTTTCAAAATGACTCATTTAATATTGGTTTCTCTAATCACATGAACAATCTTTTCAATTCATATAATAGAGAACAATAAAAAAAGAGGGGAAGATTAAGAAAAATGTCTGGAATGAGACACGCAATTGCGTGATTTCATCCAAGAGACCTGTTATTATATCCAAGGTCCTTATCAAAAGTCAGTAGATCATGGACTTTTCATGAAATGTCTTACTAATTTGATTTTGATTTGATTTTTGATTAAAAGTTTATTCTAATATCTTTTGACATTAAAGAAGAGTATCTGATTTAAATCTTTTGATAAAAATATGTGTAAAGATTTTTTATTATATTAGCCAGCTTTACCATTAACCAGTGAAGTTAATGAATATTTTAGGGAAAAATTTCTTCGATTATTAAAACAGAAACCAGGGTGTCCAGAGATTTAAGTATTAATTTAAGTACTTTTCAAGGTTGAAAATAAACTTATTCACGTAAATTTTTTTCAGTTTAAATTGGCATAATTTCTGTTTGACTGAAATTATTATAACCAAATGATTATGTTTAACAGCACTGAGAAAAATGATTTATCTTACCAAGAATTTTGGATCCTTGAATTCCAAGAATTCTTGGATCAATAGTGAGTAATTCTTCATTCAAGTATATTTATATTTGGGCTGATTCTAAAGATAATTTAATTTAAATAATGAAAACGTTTCTCTCGGTGATAAATTTTAATGACTCGAATATGTATTCAGCATAATTTTCATTATTCAGAATTTCCATTTAAGACATTTTTACTTTTACATAATTTTTGTTACGTGCATGCAAGTTTTTATAACACACAATTTCTAAATTATTTAAGAAAATTTTCATTTGCTCGAATGTTCATTAATTATTCTTTTTCTGAATCATTATTTAACATAACTTTTATTTCACATGATTTCGATGTTATAGAAATTTCAGAAAGCATAATTTTCATCTCTCTGAAATTTGATTTTTTATAATTTCTATGCTGCCGCATTCTCAATTTTTTGTTTGATCGAATCTGCCTTAACAAAATTTTCATTTGTCCAATATTATAATTAACTAAAATTATTGATGTGTAGAAAAATTATGTTACAAAAATATTCGATCAAAGAAAATTATGGAAATAGAAAGTTTAGAGGTATAAAATATAAAATCGAAATAATTCAAAATAAAATTTGTGTTAAATAACGATTCAAAAAAATAATAATTCTGTTCAATAAATATTTGATCAAAAGAAAATTCTATTATAAATTCTTCTATAATTCAATAAAAGTTATTATTTCTCGTGAATATTTTGAATGAAGAATTCTATGAAATAAAAAATATTATTCGAAATCAAAATGATGTTATAAACAAAAATGAATACTCAAAGTTTCTGTTCTGAAGGACATTTTAAGATTTTCAAGGTGAAAAAAATCCATGGTTTTCAAGAATGGACAACTTGAGAGAATTTTTAGGGATCTTTAAAAAGTGAAAAAATAAATATAAATCTTTTATTTTTTTTTTACATTAAATAATATAAATATTTCTAAATAGATATGAATAATAGAATTAAATGACATTCCTTTTATGAAAATTTGATTTGGTGTTTCTTTTTTCAGGTGGAGGTGGAGGGCATAATCAACCTTCTTCAGATCCATTGGGAGGATTAGGAGCACTTTTAGGAGGTAATTGTCGACTATATAATTGTAGTTAGAATTATTTAGAATAAAAATTGAAGTAGGTAAAATAACTTCCTTATAATATAATATTCTTAATAATTCTTAGTAATAATAGAATTACATTGCATTTCCTTTATGAAATTATAACTTGATGTTTCTTTTTTCAGGTGGAGGTGGAGGGCATAATCAACCTTCAGATCCGTTGGGAGGATTAGGATCTCTTTTAGGAGGTAATTGTCGACTATATAATTGTAGTTAAAATTCTTTGGAATAAAAATTAAAGTAGGTAAAATAACTTTCTTAATAAGTTAATTTAGGGCTGATCGAACCTGTGAACAAAACTGCTGTCGCCTGATTTCAATGTTGATGTTTCTCGCTCTTAAAAGACAAAATAAATTAATAAATCTTGATTTATTAGAAACAATATGGAGTGCCACAAGTGGTGGAATTTCAATTTTGTTGCTATAAAATAGAGCTAAATGTTATTTTTTAATCATTTCTTTAAATTTCGAAAATACTTTAAAAACAATATTTAACTTTTTTTTATAGCAACAAAATTGCATTTTTTAATCAATCAACATTAATTGGTTTATTTTGTCTTTGAAGAGCGAGAAACGTCTATTTTGAAATCAGGTGAAATCATTTTTGTTTACAGTTTTGACCAGCTTTAATGATTAAGGAGGTTCTCTGCATTTACATAACCTCAACTAGAAAATCGTTTTTTGATCAAAATAAAAATATTATTAAAATTAATTTCACCAAATTTTGACAGATCCAGTTGTACTTTTTTCAGAAAAAATTAGGTTGAGCCAAAATTGGTTGTCAAATAATAATTATTATTTAACATTTTAGGGTGCCATCATTTAGTCCAAAACTCAGTTGTCAGAATCTCCAAATGTCCGAAATTTATTTGTCAGAATATTCAATTCCCGAATCTCTATTTGTCAGAATATTCAGCTCTCTGAACCTTCTTTTGTCCTAACTTTTAAATTCCCGAATTTTCAACTCTCAGAATATTCAACTCACCGAATCTCAATTTGTCCGAACTTTTAAAATCCCGAATCTTCATTTCTCAGAATATTCAATTTACCGAATCACCATTTGGCCGAATTTTTAAATTCCCGAATCTCCAACTCTCAGAATTGTAAACTCTCCGAATCACCATTTGACCGAACTTTTAAATTCCCGACTCTCCAACTCTCAGAATGTTCAATTCTTCGAATCTCCATTTGTCCGAATATTCAACATACCGAATCTCCATTTGTCAGAACTTTTAACACTCTGACAACTCAGTATACAGAATCTCCATCTGTCAGACCAAAAGAATGTAGAATTTCTAAACGAGCTTTCTGATTGGCTGGTAATTTTTCCGGTAACATTTCCAGCCAATCAGAAAGCTCCTTTAGAAATTCTACATTCTTTTTGCCTGGCAGGTATAGATTCTGTATGATAAGTAGTCGGAGTGTTTAAAGTTCGGACAAATGGAGATTCGGAAAGTTGAATATTCTGAGAGTTGGAGAGTCGGGAATTTAAAAGTTCGGTCAAATGGTGAATTGGAGAGTTGACAATTCTGAGAGTTGGAGATTCGGGAATTTAAAAGTTCAGACAAATGGAGATTCGGTAAGTTGAATATTCTGAGATTTGGCGATTCGGGAGTTTAAAAGTTCGGACAAATGGAGATTCGGAGTGTTGAATATTCTGACAAATAGAGATTCAGAGAATTGGATATTCTGACAAATAAATTTCGGACATTTGGAGATTCTGACAACTGAGTTTTGGACTAAATGATGGCACCCCACATTTTATGTTTTTTCCTCAAATTTAAATTTTATCCAATTCTGACAAATAATAGCTCATTTTTCTCGTTGAAACATTCTCGACAATTTTATTTGTTAGTTTTTGTTAAAAATAATATTCTGTTTAAAATATACGTAAAGAACAAATTTCATTTGTTTAATAATTTTTTAAGAAAATATTATTTAACAAAATCCAACAAATAAAATTGTACAGAATGTTTCAACGAAAAAAATGAGCTATTATTTGTCAGAATTGGATGAAAATTGCAGTTTATCCATTAAATTAAAGAAAAAAAAGTATTTTGGTAAGAAATAATTATTAAAAAATAAAACGTTGTCGATTTTTCCGTACATTTTTTCAAAAAGTTCCCCAAAAACGTAGAGAAATGCTATTTACACATTTTCCAAAAAATATTTCTACTTGTAGTAATATTCCAAAGTAGGGCTACGATTTTTGTGATTTCAGAAATTCAGATTCATAACTTTTTTAAAAATCATCATAAATTAATTTTTAAAAATGGGTTTTAAAGCTGAAAATATATATGAAAATATATGTTGACAATACAGAAAATTTAAGAAAAAATTGACAAAATGGCGAAAATAGCTATTTTTGGGACATTTGACCTAGAATTATTCAAAATCCTGACATGGTGGACCATTTTGGACAACATATTTGTGTTTAACACGAAAAAATCTGTAAGAATTATCTCCTCAAGTTCTTGTATCTAAAAAAGATTAAAATTTCGCAGGCCTGTGTAATTTTATTTGACAACAAATTTTAAGTGAACCTTATTTTTTCTGGAAGATGTACAACTGGACCTCTCAAAATTTGGTGACCAAATTGTATTTGATGAGAACAGTAATTTTTTAGTTTGATGTTATGTTCATGGAGGGAACCTTCTTAAAGAATAAAATAATTTCTCTTTACGAATCTAATTGATGCTTTTCTAGGTGGAGGTCGTGGAGGTCATCAATCAGGTGGTTCGGATTCTATGGGAGGATTGAGTTCGTTTTTAGGAAACGTTATGGGAGGTGGTCACCAACAACCTGCTTATCAACCTTCTGGGGGCTACGGACCTCAGTCTCAAGGCTCCCAGGGTTCTGATTTATTATCAAACTTAGGTTCCAGCCTCTTCAGTTCAGCAATCGATGGTTTTTCCAAACGCAAAGATGTAAGTAAAAGAACTTGAGATATTGAACAATCTCGATTGCATACATGCTATATTTTCTTTCCATGTTTGCTTCTCTTTAAAATGATATATTATTTTTCTAACTATAACACAAATGGCATGTGATATTTTAAAAATGAAACTACAAGACTGATATTTATTATTTATTTTTTACTGTATTTTACTAAAGAATTATATTTGTGTAAATAAATTTGTAAATAAATACTTATTAACAATGAACTAATTTCTTCATTTATCGTTTGCTTCGTCTAGAAATGATTTTAGCTTTACTAACCCACTATCTGCGAATCTGTAATGTTTTTAGGTCGAGACTTTCTTAAAAGAAGTTCAATATTTATTAGAGGAGGTATGACTAAACGAAAATATAATTTTCGATTTAATTTCTTGCTTCTAGAAAAAATAAAATGCTGGGGATTAAAATTAAATTATATTATTTTTCATAATTGGAATAATTTTACACAGCCTCCTCGTCACGATGATGATCATCCTTCTTACGCTCCACCGCCACAACATCCTGGAAGACAGCATGATTCAGGACCTCCACAACCTTCTCCAAGGTCACCTAGTCCTCCAGCTTCAGGAGGCGGTAAATTTTCCGCCGCTGAAATTTCTAAAGGGCTTGGTCTTGGTGACGACGAGGATTAACTCTATTGCATAAATCACAAATGAATCTCAATTCACTGTTAAAATTCTTGTCTATACCAATAAGCACAAATTAAATTATTATCTGGCTCTTTTTTTCTTATTAAATGAGCTTTATGAAGTTTTGAAGAGAATAATAATTAAGTTAAATAAAAACTAGTATGTATATTTTTTTAATTTAAGGAGGAGTTTTATTGAATTTAAAGTGTTTTAAACTTTTAAAGCCTATGAATTTTACAAGATTTTCAAGAAAAAGACTGCTTAAAAATTGTAGTTATTTTTGTTTCTCTTGAAAATTTATTTTTATAATAAATTTTTAATTACAACGACAAGGTTTGAGTAGTTAGTAATCACGTGCTTCTTACACAAACGTTAATAGTGTGGAAATGTATAATAATGTTAGAGGCTTGAAAATGACAATATTTTAATTTCAAATACTATTTTTTATACATATTAAGAGACGTTTAAATTTAGAAGAAATCGTTGCACGACTAATGCTGAGTACATTTATGTAAACAAATCGAATAAATAAATTAATTTATGTGAATGTCATTTAGTATTCTTGGTCTGATGAACATAACTCTAACGATTGTCTCCGTTTTTTCTAAGGGAAGGATACAAATTGTTAACACAAATTATCAATACAAATATTATTACAAAATTATTTTCGAGAATAGACTGAACACTTACCTTCGAGTCAGCTTTTAGAGCGTGAAGCTGTTGCTTTCGTTTTCGAGTGAAAAAACCAAACTTAGTTAAAATAAAAATTAAAAGTGTTAGGAGAAGAATTCCCAAAAGTGTTGATAATATCAAAATCCACATAGCAACTTTTTGCTCAATAGGTAGTCCCAAAATAGTAGTTCCTATTAATGCTATATTAGTCTTAGTTTTTATTAAATTTGCAAATCCTTCAGATTTTGTAACAATTACTTCTCCCTCTGAGATGAAAAATAAAATATCTTTCTTCTTTATATTAGCCACTGAAAATAAATATAGCAAATTTGATATTTTTGTTTCAATTATACTTACAAATTTTCGATTTCTTACATTGAATAATTGTTGATTGCAATTCCATTGTTAAAATAATTTTTATGGATGTTGAATTAGAAAGTCCAGTTAGTTTGCATTTCAAATGTATACAAGAAATTGAAGGATTAGAACAATTGATGTACAGAGTTCGATTTTCAGGTGGCAAAGAACTTGAGGCTGAATTAAAACTCCCAACAGTTTCATTAGTTAATATTTTTTCTGTGCTATAGATATTAGCTAAATTGTATTTTTGCTCTAGAGAAGCACTTTTTTCACTGTTTGAATCAAAACAAAGAACTTCTTGATGGTCTATCAGTCCTTTACTTTCAACAATTTTAACAATTTGAAAATCATTTTTCCCTTCTTCTAAAAACATAGGAATTGTAACCGTAGCTATAAGCTCCTCCACAAGACATGAACCGAATTTCTGAATTTCATAAATGTGTTCAAATTTTGGATTTACCAAAATATTTTTCTCTTCTAAAAATGAATACGAATCTTCCTGAGCTTTCCTTAAAAAAATGTGTAACAAGTGTGTTTATTTATTTCAGTTCAATGTAATTATTATAATTAAGTTTATCAGACTTACCCAAGTAAAAGCATGTCTAAATCAATATCAAAATAAATTGGAATCTTGTAATTGTTATTTTTGTTTAAATTTTCGCTTAGAGTAAAGATTACAACTTCAATTTCACTTGAAGTTGATGTACACTTTAATCCATTTGTGGCCAGTTGCAATTCGATTGTTTTCTGTAATTATTTCAAAAGTAAAAAATTATAATTTTTCAAATCGTGGAATTAGTAATACTAATTCTTAATTTCTTACTGTAAGAAAAATCTTACGTTATTCCTCAAAGGATTTCCAACATTACAAGATATGTCGGTTTCAGTCTCACTACAATCTGGTGGAACACTTGCTAATTCCAAAGGTTTTTTGATAAATATTCGAATCTCGCTTTGGTACGCAGGTTCACCTTTGTTGACAATATTAATAAATAATGAGAAAGTCTTGCTTGATCCAAGAACAAAATGATTATTTTGCAGATTGGTAGACATCATAATGTCTAATTTTGAAGAGCAATAATCATCAGCACAATCCACAGCAAATGGTAATACTATTGAACTTTCAATTTCTGATTTTTCTCTGTTTATCACGGGGCAAGTTTTACAGAAGTTAGACTTGAATATAGTTTCATTATTCGTGCTTGTTGTTGCATCTAAATCCAAATTTAAAGATAAGTGTATTTCAATCGGGTACATGAAGTTTTGGATCTTACTCTGAAACAATTTTATGTGTTTATTACTTACATTATTATAAGTTTATGATTTAATGAAATGAGTTATTAAATTATAATAAAAATAATGTTTTAGATAAATATAACTTTCATTGTATGCAAAGTAAAACCGCTATCGACTTCAAGAATTAGAAAAAAAAGTAAAGTAAATCAAAAGTGTTTGAGAAAAGCACACATTTTCCAATTTTATGTTTAAAAAAGAAAAAATAAGCGCGCACCATGTATACTAATGCACCAATATAACATATTATTATATTTTTGCTCAAAAAATATTTTTTTGAACTACATGTATTCAAACTTCTGTAATTTATACGTACTTCAATTATTCCAATATTCTATTGGGGAAAATTTCTTGTTCATAATTTCTTATTTAAACTATACAAATTTCAATGATTACAAACTTTACTTAATTTAGATTTAAATTTTTCAAAAGTTCTATCAATACAAATTTCAATTTTTCCAAAGTTAAAATACTTCCAACGAAATGTTGACTCAAATTTCTTTTAACTTTACGTAATTCAAATTTTTATATATTCAAGATTTATATTTAATTTTTTTTAAACACCTAATTATTTTAATCTTTTACATTTATAAATTAAGATTTTTAAACTCGATTTTATTTATACCTACGATTTTAAATTGCTTTGAACTTTAATTAGTATAGGAACTACAAGTTATTCATATTTTAATAGGAGGTAATAAACTAATCAGTCCAAATCTTGAAGATAATAATTTTGACTATAATTTTAATCAATGAAAATTGGGATTAATTAAATTTGAAATCAAGTGAAATTTGGATTTAAAAAATGAAATTTGTGAAAAGGTGAAATGTTTAGTTATAATGTTCAGAATTATAAGAACACAAGGATTGATTAAAATTTAAATAATTAAAGCCTTAACCAATAAAAATTTGAATAAGTTATTGTTATTTGGATCAAAGAAAGTTTAGATTAGAGGTTGCAGTAATTTATTATTGATAACATGATAAAATGAAGATTCGTTTGATTAGAATAAATTTAAATCAAACCTTTAGTTTATATCGATTGAAATTGAAATTAAATCTAAATATTAATAATCTTACTATTAATTTAGATTTCCATTAAAAAATAATTTGTAATCAATTAGAAAATTTAAAGATCTCAATTTCTAATTGTCTAAATATCAATCAATTTTAATTCACAAAAATTTTAGTGTATCGAAATGTCAGTTTAATATTTTAGAGTAAACTATATTTTTTATTAATTTTATTTTCCGTGAATGCAGCTAAATTGGTTCTCATCAAATAGACTAATTTGTATTTATTTCTTTTATCTAATTTTTAGTTAAGAATTAAGTAGTATAATAATAATTTGCCCATGTAATAAAAAAGAAGCATTTTGAGATCTAAAGTACATTCATTAAAAAAAAAATTTAATTTAGTAGTTTTTTTTTTTAAATAGAAAGAACGTTAGAAGTTTTGTAAAAATGAATGAATCTTGTGAATTATTATTATAAATATTAGATAAAATATATTTTTACGTTCAAATATATTTTAAAGGTGTCACATGATTGGGTATCATCGACCAATGTTTTTGAAAGTTGATAAATCGTGTCGTTGCTTGCTTCTGGAGAAAGTCTGGCTCTTCCTAAAAATTCATCAATTTTCCACTTTAACGTGACATCTGTAACGTAACAATTCGAGTTAGGCATTATTCACATGTTTTTTTTAATATTTTTAACGACTTGAATTTTTGCTCACTCAGCTCCTTAGGAACGTTTGCCCCATTATAATAAAAGCATGCTTCTATATCGAACGAAGAAGAACTTGTTTGTAATTTTGTTTTCAAGAGAGATCTCATTCTTGAAATTATTAGAGTAACAGTCGGTTTAGAACGAAGAAGAATACAAGAATCAGATAAATGGGCTCCAACTGCAATGTCTGGATATCCATTTCCATCTATGTCCTTTGGTTCTGAAATAGAAATTCCAAATCCTCGAATTGAAGAAGAAATATCTGAGCCAACTATTTTTTGACTCAGTTGTAAACCATTTTCACTTCCTTTATAAATGTAAATAACGCCATTATTTTCATAAGGAGATCCAATTGCAATATCTCCATAATTATCCAAATCAATATCTCCAATGCACGAAATTGACGATCCAAATCTCCCTTTTATAGCTTCTCCATGAATATATTGAGCTTCCAGATAATCCTGTAAAAATTTTCATTAATATTTCTATTTCTATTTTTTATGAAATTTAAATTTATTTCACCTTTTTATTTTTTCGCTTCATCTATAAGAAGCAAAGTGTTCATGAAATGAATATTATTTTCATCTACATGAAAACTCTTTTGGAAAAATAATTATAAATTGTGACTTACGTCATTTCCTTTGCTGCTAAATACATAAACTCTACCTTCTTCTAGTTCATTTGTCCACAATGGAGCGCCAACTATCAAATCATCTTTACCGTCATTATTTAAATCACAAGAAGCCAAAGAGTATCCAAAATATTCTCCATGCTGCTCTCCATTTAAAGTATTTTTTATAGTGAATGGGGCATCAGTAGTTCTATTTGGATGAGAAAATATCAAAACTCGTCCATTTAAATTGTCCCCTCTAGGTACTCCTGATGAGAACCATCGTTCTTCTTTTTGAAAATAGCAGCCAGAACTGACTGAATATCCTGAATTAACGGAAAAAAAATTAATTACAAATTTTATAAAAGTATTTTACATTTTAGGGAAAAAGGATCAAAAAGAGAAAATTTCAGATTGATAATTTCAAACTTTAAAGAAATTATATTAAATTTGCTACAGACTATATTAAAGTTTAAAATAACTTATTAGCAATGATTCGAATGGCTTTTCTAAAGCTTAAAATTTCTTGTATGAAAATTTAGCTTTCTGGCACTTTTTCCTTAAATTATAAAGCATTTTAATAAAATTTATAATTAATTTTCTTTATCCTATCCCGTGTAGAAAAGTTGGGTGGGCGCCAGTTGGGCCCCATATGGGTTTCCCAAATTTAAGGTGGGCCCCAGTTGGGTCTTCCCACTGGGAAATTAGTGGGCTTGTAATGCTCAACCCGGTTGATGCCAATTCACTAAAAAAGATCGTAAAAATGTAAGATCGTTAAAAAATATTCATTACAACTTTTAACAATATTTTCCACCAAAATTTTCTTTAATAATATAAAAATTAGTCAATAACAATTGTTGCATGTATTTTTTAATTTGTTTAAACAAATCAATATTGTTTATTTGAAATTTTTCATCTAATAGAGCTAGAAAATTGTAACTTTTTTCTAATTTTGCAACTATATAAGTTAAGTAAAGCCTAATATTAGAAAAAAACTAAAATATAAAATTATTAAAATTGTTTAAACAAATTAATACTGTTTATTTGCAACTTTTCATCTAATAGAGCTAGAGTGTTGTAACTTTTTCTTAATTTTGCAACTTTTCAAACCTATAAAAGCCCAATATGAATAATAAACGAAAATCCACAATTATGAAAATTGTTTAAACAAATTAATATTGTTTATTTGCAACATTTCATCTAATTAAGCTAGAGAGCTGAAACTTTCTCTTAATTTTTCAACTTTTCAAGCTTATGAAAGCTTAATACTAATAAAAAACAAAAATCCACAATTATAAAAATTGTTTAAACGAATTAATATTGTTTATTTGTAATTTTTCATCTAATTGAGCTAGAGAGTTGAAACTTTCTCTTAATTTTGCAACTTTTCAAACCTATAAAAGCTTATTATTAATAATAATCGAAAATCCACAATCACAAATATTGTTTAAAAAAATTAATATTGTTTATTTGCAACTTTTTATCTTATTGAGCTTCAGATTTAAAATTTTCTTTTAATTTTGCAACTTTTTAAACCTATGAAAGCTTAATATTAATAATAAACGAAAATTTACAATTTTAAAAATTTTTTAAACAAATTAATATTGTTTATTTGCAACTTATCATCTAATTGAGCTACAGAGTTAAGATTTCCTCCTAATTTTGCAACTTTTTAAGCTTATGAAAGCTTAATATTAATAACACAGGTCCACAAAAAGTAATTGTTGATGGGTTCCTTTGACCAAACCTGGTGTATTATATGTTTTTGGGGTCGCTGAACACGAATCTGAAGTTGGTTTTGCTCCATCACGTCATGATTTTTTCCTAACCTCAAAATCAATAAAATGACACTTTTTTCCCATTAGGATCTGAACCCGACTTAACATTAATATATGCATATGTCTAGTAGAAAACTTGAATTATTCCCTTTAAAACACTCCCTGGCTAATCGGCGGCACGAAAGGCGGACGAAAAAAGTCCAGAAAAAGTCCACATTTGGTCCTGATGTTAAAAATAATAAAAAATACAAGTCCAATCGACTTGTAGAATATAGAATTTGAAGGGAGCAATAAATATTGAACATTTTCTATGAAATAGATGATCGTCTCTGATTGGTTGACACGAACAAGTGTAGGAAAAACCCACAAACAATAAGGTTCATTATTTTTTACTTTTTCTTTTGATTATTAACAATTATCAGTACAAATAACATAGAAAATGTTCAATATTTATTGCTCCCATCAAATTCTATACTCTACAAGTCGATTGGACTTGTATTTTTTATTATTTTTAACATCAGGACCAAATGTGGACTTTTTCTGGACTTTTTTCGTCCGCTTTTCGTGCCGCCGATTAGCCAGGGCTTTTCTAAAAAGTGTTCTACGATGATTTTTAACGAAGATATGATGTTTTCCATAAAGTAATTTTTGTTCATAATTCATTATTCACGTGTTTTTAGCATTTAAAAAAATCATATATGTGAAGTAAAACATCATATCTTCGTTAAAAATCATCGTAGAACACTTTTTAAAAAAGTCTTTTAAAGGGAATAATTCAAGCTTTCTACTAGACATGGGCATATATTAATGTTAAGTCGGGTTCAGATCCTAATGAGCAAAAAGTGTCATTTTATTGATTTTGAGGTTAGGAAAAAATCATGACGTGATGGAGCA
This sequence comes from Ganaspis brasiliensis, assembly GCA_037103525.1. Taxonomy (NCBI): domain Eukaryota; kingdom Metazoa; phylum Arthropoda; class Insecta; order Hymenoptera; family Figitidae; genus Ganaspis; species Ganaspis brasiliensis. The sequence goes on along the minus strand of JAZKLR010000050.1, from coordinate 1,624,685 downwards.
AAACCAACTTCAGGTTCGTGTTCAGCGACCCCAAAAACATATAATACACCAGGTTTGGTCAAAGGAACCCACCGACAATTATTTTTTGTGGACCTGTGTAATAAACGAAAATCCACAATCACAAATATTGTTTATTTGCAACTTTTTACCTTATTGAGCTTTAGATTTAAAATTTTATTTTAATTTTGCAACTTTTTAAGAATACCAAAGCTGAATATTAATAATAAACGAAAATCCACAATTATAAAAATTGGTTAAATAAACTAATGTTGTTTATTTGCAATCATTTATCGAATTGAGCTAGAGAGTTTAACTTTTTCTTAATTTTGCAAATTTTAAGCCTATAAACACCTAAAACTTATAGTAAACGAAGATCCATAATTATGAAACTCTTTTAAATAAATTAATATTGTTTATTCGCAACTTAACTACAGTTTGGGAACTGTATTACAATATTGATATTAACAATATTAATTTGTTTAAACAATTTTTATATTTTTGTTTTTTTCTAATATTAGGATTTACTTAACTTAAATAGACGCAATATTAGAAAAAAGTTACAACTCTCCAGCTCTATTAGATGAAAAGTTTCAGATAAACAATATTAATTTGTTTAAACAAATTAAAAAATACATGCATTAATTGTTAGAAACTAATTTTTATGTAATTAAAGGAAATTTTGGTGGAAAATGTTGTAAAAAGTCGTAATGAATATTTTTTAACGATCTTACACTTTTTTTTCGTTTATGAAGATTTTTTATGGCCCTTTAAAAAATAGTTAATAATAAAAAGTTTGTTAAATAAATTATTGGATCTTATTCTTTAAACTTTCCTGAGGAAAACAGCCTTATCCGATCGAAAAATGTTAATTTTCTTGGAATTTTTATCAATTCTATGAAAAAGTTTTTTTCCCCATGCACTTTGCATGGGAAACTTTGAGCGCTTTGACCGAATTTCATGAATTTTTAAATTGAAATAAAGGGAAATTGCAATATTTAAAGCCAGATTGACGATAAGTTTAGTATTGAAACTATTATTTAGTAACAATTTACGTATTTGATCAAAACTGGGAAGCCCAGGTTGGCCCCAACTGGCGCCCACGTACAAACTGGGAATTACTGGGAACTTTTCTACACGGGAAAGTATAAAAAAAAACGGAATTCTCAATCTTGAATTTAATTTTAATAATAATAATCATCATCATCATCATCATTTATAAATAAAGAGAATCTCTTCTATTTCTTAAAAGCCAAATATTTTATTTTAAGGAAAAAAAACGTCTTTTCATTAAAATAATAATAATTGTAATTTAAATGACCAAACATACCCAAATATTCATTATAATGAATTGAAGTTTCCTCTTGAATAGAATCAATAGTATCATAAATATTATTATATTTGACAGAAAAGCTTTTAACATTTTTGAAAATAATCTCTTCTTTTGTTGGAATTCCTTCTTCAACTTGCACTAAAAGTGGAATACCGGTCCAATTAAAAATCCCAGGACTGCCCAAAACCAAATCCTCATTATTTGGAACCATGTGTAGTGAAAAACCAGCTTGAGCCATTGCAAAAAAGAACTGATTCCGTCCGTCAATCATTTTTACTTGACGATAATAATAAAACGGTGAAATTTTACTTTCGTAAATCGTATTGATTGGAAGTTCAAAAAATGATGAATCCTTTATTCTGGTTCTATAGCAAATCCCATTTAAAAACCAGTCATATTGTTTAGTTCCTCTTCTGGTTAATCTCGCCTTCCAACGAGGCGCACAAACCTGTTAAAATATGTACAAACATGATTAAATTTATGAATAAACATTTTTTTCATTTACATTTTCATAAATAAATATTCTTAACTTTCATACAAAATTAGTTTAATGTCTGGGAAGAAAAATTTTTACCACTACAGTTGGATTCGATCCACTTTTAATAGCAACATTAGCTCCAGTCCAGGAATTGTCGCGCAATTGTGAGGCAGTGAGAATTTTAAATTTAATATCGCCGTCTTCTGTTGGATCTAGTACCCATTCTTTACATTCACCTGGCTGAATAGGGCATTTAAAAACACTTCCAGGTTCAATTACAGTTTGAATTGAACTCACATTTGCTCGAGGAGCACCCACAAGAATCAAAGAATTTTCCCAAGAGCTCTCATCCGAGTATAAAGCCACTGAAAATCCAAAATAATTTTTTCTCTCGTTTTCTGCTCTTTTCCCGGGATAGGAATAAATTTGAGCATTGTCAACGTCAATATTATAAGCCAGCAGATCAACAACGCACAATAACAAAATTAACATTTCTTTATTACTTTCAAATTAAAAGAATTTGATTTATTTAAAGAATTAAAGTTAATTTATTTAAATAACGAATTTTCAAGATATTGATAATATTTATTATTAGAAATTTAAAGTTGTTGCTGTTTTAAGACACAATTTAATCGGAACAGTCTCATCCCACTCAATTCAATGAACTGATGATAAGAACAGAGAATTTACACAAAAATGGAGTATGCAGATGTAGTGCTAAATGACAATTTAACTCGCAAATTTAGAAAATAAAAAAGCAGAAAAAAAGAAAAAAAACGACAACAGTACAAGTTAGAATTGTTTTATTATTACTATTAATATTTACTGTTTTTTTTTAACAGCGGAGTTGAATACGAGTACATATATAATTGATGGGCAATTTGTACATATTTAAAATTTTTAATCAATTTTATTAATTAATAAAATTTACTTTCAAATCCTATTTTTTTAAAATTATTAAAATTTTTAATTAAATAAATTATAAATTTATTGTAATTCATCAAATCTTATTTATAAACTACATATAGATTTGAATAATTTTTAAATAAAAAATTTTAAAATTATTTTTATAAAAATTTTTTTAAACAAAAATATAATATAATATAATATAACAAATGATTTGTAATTTACAATCGTAGCATAATATTATTTTATCAGCTCTCTTCAAACATCAATTACTATTAGTTCACTTAAAAACACTTAGCTAACCTTTTGAAATTATTTTAATTTTAATTGAAAGCGATGGGTACAGTGAATGAAAATTAAAAAAAAACAATACAAGAACGAAAATAATATATAAAAGTTGATTAATTTTGCGGGGGATAAAAATTAGTATTATAAAAATATATTCACAGCTTCATTATTTACAAAGTGGAAAGAGGTTGATTCTAGTCGGAAGAATCGGACGCCTCAGACATAGCTCGTTTACGATAAGTGCGCTTCAATGTATCCACTTTCTTCTTAAAAGACTGAAAAGTTCTTAAATTTTCCTCTTCATCTGAAGTTTCTACACTTTTGCTATTACTTTGAGTAGATGAACTTTTTTCTGAAGTAGACATTCCCATTCCACTGTCAGGGGTTGGGCAGGATTGGTTACAAATTTTATTCGTGCGTTTTATGGGAGTCGCATCCCAATTTTCTTCAAGTTTTAAAATATCTCGATTGGACGTTCTACTGGTTCGTTTTGTAGGAGTTTCCTCTTCAGATTTAGAACCTGAAACTTAAGTTGTTTAATTGTAATTTCTCAAGTCAAACCATTTTATTTCGCCTAATGTATTTTTCACCCTTATAAAAAACTTTGATACTTTGAGAAAATATTATTGCATGTTTTGAGATGACGAAAAGAATGATGATTTTAAAAAAAGAATTACTTTTCATATAAAAACAGATTTTTTAAATTGAGAGAATACGAAAAAATGACACATTGACAGGCAATAGCAAAATATAATTTAAGATACCAATAATTACTTCTCAGAAGATAAAAATCCAATTGACATTTATTTTTAAAAGCTTAATTTATGTTTTGTATTTTATAATCTAAAATAATATGTAAAATATGGTATTTGAGTTTGTATGTAACTTGTCAAACTAGGTGAAAATTATGTCCATTTCATGGACATTTCGCTTCCACGTAAGGGTGATTCTACGTCAGAAATACCACAATTTGCAAGTGGTTCACAGAATTTAATGAAACTTGGTGAAATTGTAGTATAATATGAGAGAAATTAATCAACAAAAAAAATTTTCAAAATATCATAAATTGTAGGAGTTATAATACTTTGAATTTTGATGCTACATTTTCTTAATTATTTTATATCTTGGTCAATTTTGAACCGCTTTTGATGAGTCACACACTTTAGAAAATCATAAAGCAAGAAACAAAATTTATTATTTAGATAGTAAAAAAGTGAAAATAAAACTTCATTTATTTTTTTTTTCAATTTTGACCCAATTTTTTAATTTTTTAATAATATTCCCCTTTATTTCATCTTTATTTTAAAATAAAGATCATCCTGGAGACTTTATTAGATCTTGTGATATCGTCCTTTTAGTATCAGCATCTCAAAGAAAGATACTACGTAAATTTATGTTTTTACCTTCATTTGTTTTTTGACATTTTTTTAAAATTAGAAACTATTTACTGTGAAGATTTCTTTTCAATTTCTCTATTAAATACAGTGAAAATCCAATAAAATTGTTATTTTATTAAGAGATTTGGAAATAATTATTAATTTTAAGTAAAAATAAAAACATTTAATTAAATTATTAAAATTAAACAATTCAATGCAGAAAATATTTTGCTGCTAAAGAAACCTTCAAATTTTAAGTCCAAGTATTATAAAAACGAATAAATAAATAAATAAATATTTTTTATTTTATTTTATAATTATATTGTTATTAAATAAATAATGATTTAACTACCTAATTTATTTAATTATATTAAAATTAATTTCTAATTAAATGTTTTTATTTTTACTTAAAATTAATCATTATTTCCAAATCTATTAATAGAATAACAATTTTATTTGATTTTCACTGTATTTAATAGAGAAATTGAAAAGAAATCTTCACAGTAAATAGTTTCTAATTTTAAAAAAATGTCAAAAAACAAATGAAGGTAAAAACATAAATTTACGTAGTATCTTTCTTTGAGATGCTGATACTAAAAGGACGATATCACAAGATCTAATAAAGTCTCCAGGATGATCTTTATTTTAAAATAAAGATGAAATAAAGGGGAATATTATTAAAAAATTAAAAAATTAAAGAATTGGGTCAAAATTGAAAAAAAAAATATAAATGAAGTTTTATTTTTACTTTTTTTCTATCTAAATAATAAATTTTGTTTTTCGCTCTATAATTTTCTGAAAATACACAATTTTATGAAGAAATTGGTGGGTGAGTCATCAAAATTGGTTAAAAATTGACCGAGATATAAAATAATTAAGAAAATTATAGCATCAAAATTCAAAATAGTATAACTCCTACAATTTATGATATTTTAAAAATTCCTTTTGCTGATTAATTTCTCTCATATTATACTACAACTTCACCAAGTATCATTAAATTCTGTGAACCACTCTTAATTTAAAAAATCTTTTTTTATATGAAAAGTATTTTTTTTCTTTAAATCGTCATTCATTTCGTCATCTTAAAACATGCAATAATAATTTCGCAAAGTATTAAAGTTTTTTAAAAAAGTGAAAAATGCATCGGGCGAAATAAAATAGTTCAACCCATAATATTAAATATATTTACCTATATTTTTCCAACATTCTTCGTCACTGTCATTCTCGATTTTCTGCCGTTTACAACTCTTTCCACTCTCTTTTTTTACGTGATATTTACATTTTTTGTGCTTCTTTTTTTGGGATTTTGATGAACTGTCTGAATCAATTTTACTACCACTAGAATGTTTGTCTGAATAAATAGGAGTAGAAGCATATTTTGGACCTGAAGATACAAATCCAGAACTTGTGCTTGGCTGTGCTAACTCTTCCTCGCTTTGAACTTCAGTCGTTGTTGACCTCTTTCTATTATTTCCAACTGAAGATTTGATTGTTTTTCTTTTAACACCTTTTAGTTTGGACTTTAATTTTAATGAGTTTGCTGTCTCAAATCCTGCAACTTCATTTATATCGTTTGAAGTGGCTGTCTCGGGTATTTCCTTTCCTGCAAGTCTCATTAACTTTGTTCTACAATTAATAATGAGACGAGTTATTCGATTTGGTGACCTAGAAGATCTTTCAGGTGTCATGCCAGCTGAACTGTTTCGAGAATTTACTGTTGGGCCGAGAAATGAAAGCATTAATTGACGGTCGTAAGCTGTCGAGTCTATAATATTAATAACAATACATTAATAATTGTATTAATTGAAAATAAAATTAAATTAAACTGATAAAAATGACATCTCACCATCTGAATCTGCTGTGTTTAAAGAATTTCCAGCATTCGAAGATTCGTTTTCGCGTGGAACCGTGACGTCTTCGGAACTCCAATCCTCGATTTCACGCTGAACAAGAGAATCGAAGAAAGCCATCATTCGGGGATCTTCTTTCGTTGATTGATGACTGTAATCGTGAGTCATAAAATGACCGCTTCTTAAAACTAATTCAATATATTCGCTGTGTGCAAATACTCTTCTCTGTTTTTCTTGTATTCCACAATCTTTCTGCAAAATTTAAATGTTAAATTAGTAAACTTGTTTGATATTTGTATTGCTCTATAATTATCCCGTAGAATATAAATCTAGTTTTTTTTAATTACTTTAAGTCCGCCTAAACATTCGTTGCCTAGAGAAAATGGGCTCCAGATTTTTATCATCTTTTCTACCCCAGAGGAAGCAAGAATGCAACTACTTTTATTGTATCGCACTTGGTTCACAATAGATCTATGACCACACAATTTCATATGTGCAGAATCTACCCATTGTGTATTATCATTCGGGACTTTCCACATGTAAAGATTAAAGTCATCAGATCCTATAAGAATGTCATTATTTAAAATGAGTCAATATTTTATCATGACAATTACTACTGAGTAGTTTATTTAAATATTCAAAATTGTATTTGCGAAGAATTTTCAAAACAATCCGAGATTTTGCCAAAAGTACCGAAAACTCTTAGATAAATCTCAATTTTAATATTGCAGGCTTCACAGTGATAATGAAGAATATTTTATGGGAAATAAGGACTGAATGTATAAAAATAGGGGACTTTTAGGGTACCTTAAAAAGTTGATAAATAAAGATAAATAAATTATATATCTTAATTAATATTCAAGACTTACATTTTCTAGTCCAAATTTTAAAAAAGTTACGATATTTCCTCTAATACTATTAAATTATTAACTTTTATGATAAAAATGTTTTATTTATAAATACATACATGAAACAATAAGATTACATAGTCAGAATTGTGAGACTACTTATTATAAAATGAATAAAAACATCTTTAAACGTAAGAAGTATGAAAACTAATTTTTTTTTATTTCTTAAAAGTTAAACAATTCTCAAAAGAATTTACTCAAAAGAATTTACGACTGGATTATTAGTAAATTTGAATCAAATCATATTTAAAAAGATAAAATAAAATAATAGAAAAAGAAACAAATCAATATATTGAAAAATGGGAGAAAATCTTTACAAAAAAAGTTTAACAAACTATGAAAACATTAGAAAAAATAAAAAAATAGCGAAAAATGAACTACAAAAAAAAATAGTAAGAATAAAATAAGAAAACGTAAAAATTGTAAACATAATGGTAAATTCTTTTGAAAATGAAAAAATTTAGAAAATTATTCAGAAATTAAAGAAAATTTAAAAAGGAATAATGTAGTTTAAAAAATAAAGAAACAAATTTTGAAAACAATTTTAACAACAAAAATTTTGTTTAAAAAATCTTAGAGTCTAAAGATTTTATGAAATGGTAAATAAATTTGCGAAAAAATAGACAATATGAAAAGACAATTGAATAAATTTACATAAAAGAAAAGTTAATGTAAAAATAATCAGATAAATAAAAAATAATTGCACTCCCTTTAAATTCAAATCAAATAAGAAAATCAATAAAAACAAAAAATAATAAATTTCTCAAAATGTTAAAATTATATTTTATAAATTACAAAAATTATATAAAATCACCTTAAATACTTTGAGTACAAAGAAGAAAATCTACAATACAAAAAGAATATTAGAAGCAAATATTAGAAAAATCTTCAAAAAGTGATTAGCATTAAGAAATTGTATAAAATTATAAAAGAAATAATAATAATAATAAAATACTGACATGTTTTTTTAAGAATAAGAAATTATAAGAAAAAAATAACTTTTTTGATAACATATATGTTGTATATTTAAATTTTCAAAGAAATAGAAACATGATTATTATAAATTAGAAAATTCATTATTAATAAATTAAACAATGATTAAAGAAAATTATCAAGGAAGGAGGAATTTATAATAAAGTTAGAAAATTTTTAAAATATCGGAAAGATTTAAATTAAGGGGTTTATTGCACATATTTCCAAGAATTAATTACTCATATTAAAATTTGGTTTTATAACCCAGTGTTTTTATAAATAAAAGTTGATGTTTAAAAGTGCCAAAAAATATTATTTATTTTTATTTTTGATTGTTTATTTCTGCGGAATATCTGCTTAAATTTAACCCTAAACTTTACTGGCCGACACGATATCTGGAGTTCGGATTATTATCTTCAATTAAAAAATCCAGTATTAATTTTATTAAAATTTAGATCTGTAGTTATCGTCTGAAGTACGAACTTTCACCTCTGATGAAAAAAAATGGTGGATGTTTCAGATTTTTAACACTGTTTTTACAACTTACATTTTTTAAAAATTGGGTAAAATATTAATTGATTTTTATTTCCGTGATTCATACCAAAGCGGCTTTGCATAGAAGAATCTCTTAAAATTTGAGCTCAATTGGTCCAATAGCTTTTTTCAAATCGTGTCGGTCAGTAAAATTAAGAGTTAAGTTCAAGTAGATATTTTGTAGCAATAAACAATCAAAAATAAAAATTATTTTTTGGCATTTTTAAATATAGATTTTTGTGTATAAAAAGACTGGGTTATAAAAATACATAAATAAATTGTTAAAAATATGAGCAATGAACCCATACTGACCCCTTAGGTTAAAATGAATTAAAAAAACAATTAATTTTTGAATTTTAACTGTTAATTTTTGAAATAGGGGAGAGTGGCCATCTATGTACCGGGTTTTTTTCAAGGTCATAGTACTTATTCAATTTCACCAATTTCACGCACTTCTTTGCATCAATATAAAACTACAACACTTCTCTAGGTAATGCACACATATTATACACGATTTATTTTAATTAAATAATAAAATTTAGGATTTTTCTAAACTAACAAGCTATTTTCATTTTCAACAACCTGGGTACACAATAAACCACCTCTATAAAAACACTAAAAATGTTCAACAATAATAATATTGCAATTTTCACTTTGTAAAAAACTTATTTTCTATCAAATAATATAAAAAATTATTACTTAACACTTTTTAATTGATAATGTATAACATAAATATACCTCAAATTTAAGTTAACTAGCTAAAATGGCATTTTAGTTTTGCTATGTTGAAAAGAGTACTGATAACAATCGCTGTAACATGCTGTACGCATGCCTAGTTTTTTAATCAGGCATACCACTCTGAAAATCGAAAATACACTGAAATTTTAGGTGGTTCATTGTTCCCCGGTACATTGAATCAACATGACATTTGCAACAAAAATGGTTTTTTATAACTTAATCCAACATTCCAAAATCTTTATCTCATTAGAATATTGTAGTTAAGGCCCGATACAAAATAAATCCTAAGTACATTTATTTTTAAATTGGCTTATTTCAATTAAAAAACGTGTTTGTATTTTAGGTAAACTTTTTCTTCAGTGCATCAAAAACAGTTTTTTTCAGTTTTCTCTGTAAAGAATAAATCCACATTTCTCAAATTTATGGACGTAGTGTGTTTACGCAAACTTCATTTATATTTAAAATTAGGAGAATTTTTATTTAATTGTTTCTGAGAAAATTTAAATGGTTCATTGAAAAAACTGGTACATTGATGGCCACTCTCCCCTAATTGTAATTTTAAAACTTTGAATAAAATATAGTTTGGGATCAAAAATTTGTTAAAGTTTTTTTTTTAAAAAATTCCTAGTTATCGTGAAAAATAGGATAGTTTTAGGAACCAATCACAAAATAGGGGACTTTTAGGGAAATTAGGGGACACTTGTGAAGCCTGATATTTTATTCTTTAAAATTTGAAACATACATAGTTCCATTAAAAAAAATAGTTCCTTACCTGATAAAACATATTCGTCGTTGTCTCCTGCAAAGCAGCAAGACTTCATAGTGCAACTGTTATAATATTCATAATGATCAAATTGACAAAGATGTTTTGGAGAGTAAATTGAATATAAAATTGGCGGCAATCTTCTTCGAAGTGCTAATAATTTATTCCCAGCTGAATTAAATCTAACATACATACAACTCTGAGATGGTCCCTCAGTTCCATACTGTAAAGTAGGCCTGAAAATTTGTAAACACTAAGTGTTTGAGTTTAATTGTTATTAATGCAGAGTGGCCACAAAAATTAATTTTCAAAATTCCCTAATTTTTCCCTAATTTTTCATTTTCCCTGACAACCAATTTTACAGATTCTTTCCCGGTCACAAATTTTCGAACAATTAAAACAATATTTTTATTTTTGCGAAATTTTCCTTTATATTTAAAATATAACTTTATACTTAAATTTAAAATTTACACATCGTCGACTGAGAATTATACTGTGCCATGTCCATTTATTGTTAAATCGAGAAAAAGAGGTTCAAAGTTTACTCACTTCATACTCACTCATGACCTTCCTTAAAATTAAAAAAATATTTAGGTATCTTTAATTTTTCCAAAAATGGACATGAGACAGTATAATTCTCAGCCGACGACATTCTCATAATCTTATTAATTATAATTATTAAAGCTTAAAAAGTTCTATTATCACAAAATATTAAAACTTAAATTTTTGGACAATAATTTATATTAAACATTTAAAAATGTTAATTTAAGGATTAAATTAAAATTTGAAAAAATAATTGATAATTGAAAAAAACCACAAACTGGCGAAAATATCTAATTGACAATTGAAAACAAAATTCAAAAAATGGTTAGATTAATACACAATTAAACAAAATAATTAAAAAAAATCAAAGAATATTTATAAAATTTTAAGACAATAATTAAAAATTGAAAAAAATGTAGGAAATAACTGAAAATTGCGGAAAATAATAAATAATTGAAGGAAATGGTTGAAAAATGACGAGAGTAATAATTATCAAAAATAATTGTCAATTGAAAACAAAATTCGAAAAGTGACTAGATTAATAGACAACTGAAAAAAATCGGGCAAGTTTGAGTTACACTCGCATACTAAAATCGAGGGTTCCGTACACGGAAAAAATTATTTCAGTATATTTTGCAGAACTAATATAGGAGTTGCGGATATGCAAGATTCCAGAACGAAGTTTTTTATAATCTCAGAAACTATCATTATTTAAAACGGAACATTTTAGGAGTAACTGTAAATAGTTCTGTAATTTTTGAAATAGATGTTAGTGTTAAAGCTTTTTGTATTTCATACAGAACAATTTATGACAAAATGTTGAAAATATTTAGTACAAACTATGTTTGAGACTGTTTGAATTTGCACTATGATTTCTGCCGTAACAGTTCCATAACAGTTCTGTAATATACTATATCACGTTGTATAATGTCACGTGATACTTGTAGGCCGCGTGGTCGCACAGAATAAGGCAGTTAATTGAATTTTTATTAAAAAAAAACACAATTATTAACAATACTTAACCTATAGGTATAATTATTGAAATTTTAATATATCAAAACTTTAAACAATTGATTTTATTTAAGAGAAATTGATTTGACGTATAGGTAGAGCCGCACGGTCAAGGGTGCTTTAGGCAACACATATTACAGAACTCTTGTAGTAATACGTCTGACCAGATAAAGCAAAATTTAAATTACCTATATTTTTAAATCATACGGATATTTTCTTCACATTTTCCTGAAAAGTCTGATTTAAATAATACTAACTTCTTCTCTGCGTCGGCTGTTCCGAAATTAGTTGTGTAAAATATACTGAAATAATTTTTTCCGTGTACACAAAACAAAATAATTTTTAATATATTTGATGCTATTAAATATATAAATATATTATACATATTATATATAATATAATATATAAAATTATATTATATTATAAATCTTCCAAAATATTTTACTTAGAAAGCTCAAATTTTGTACAGGAATGTATTTTCAGGTGTAAATTACATAAAAATTATAGAGAACGTGATGGTGATTGCGCTGTCAACGAAAATTCCAGAGATTTTAGCAAATATCCATAAAAAATACTCAAAAATCATTTTATTTCCTTAACAACGCTATGATCAACTTCTACAATCATGTTCTCTACCATTTTTCTATAATCTACACCTGAAAATACATTTGTGTACCAAATTTGACCTCTCTAAGTCAAATTGTTTAGAAGTTATGGGAGGGGGGATACGGTCATTTTTTAGCATTTTTTGTAAATCGTTGGTTTTTGCTTAAAAACACTATGATAACGATCTGCGACAAAGTTCTCTACAGTTTTTCTGTAATCTATATGGCAAACTACATATGTATACCAAATTTCAGCACTCTAAGTACAATAGTTTGGCAGATATGGAGGTGGCATTGTACACTTTTAGTGCATTTTTGCTAAAAAAAATGACCGTATCCCCCCCCCCCCTTATCTTCCAAACTATTTGACTTAGGATGCTGAAATTTTGTACACGTATGTAGATTTACGTGTAGATTACAGGAAAATTATAGAGAAAGTCATGATTATAGCGCTGTCAAAATTATAACACTAAACTATGGCCCATATGTTAAAAAAATGCTCAAAAATATTGTTATTTCCTTGACAACGCTATGTTCAACACATACAATCATGTTCTCTATAATTTTCCTGTAATCTATACGTGAAAATACATTTGTGTACCAAATTTGAATTCTCTAAGTCTAATAGTTTGGAAGTTCAGGGGGGGGGATACGACCATTTTTTAAAAAAAATCGTTTTTTTCTGCTAAAAAACGCTATGATAACAGCCTGCAACAAGGTTTTTTATCGTTTTTCTGTAATCTACACGTCAAACTACATATGTGTACCAAATTTCAGCACTCTAAGTATAATAATTTGGCAGATAAAGGGCAGGAATGGTACAAATTAAACGCATTTTTTCGAAAAAATGACCGTATTCCCCTCTTATCTGCCAAAATATTTGACTTAGAGAGTTCAAATTTGCTACTAAAATGTAGTATCATATGTAGATTACAGAAAAATTATAGATATTGTTGTGGTGATAGCGCTGTCAAGGAAATGGCAAAAGTTATCAGCCAAAAAATATACAAATTTCTCAAAAATCTTGTTATTTTCTTGACAACGCTATGATCAGCCCCTAGAAACATGTTCTCTATAATTTTCCTTTCATCTACACCAGAGGTGCACAGAATGGTGCGATTCGCACCCTTCACTGACAGTGTCAGCTATGGGAGTAGGCCAGCATCCCTGCAATAAATCTTTTTTGGGTCTGAGCTCAACTGCTTCACTATCTATTAAGTTTTAAAGCAAAAAAATTCCGTTTAACAATGAAATAATATCTGTATATTAAAACATATTTTGTATACAATGAGGACTACCCGCTGCGTGGGCCCAGTATTAACAATGAGTTTCTGATAGTTGCCATAAAATTATGGGAAAAACGCGAAAAAAATTTCCTGTCAGGCAGGGACTGGCCGTGTCAGTGAACACCTTGCGATTCTGTGCACGCCTGATCTACACGTGAAAATACATATGTGGGCCAAATTTGAACTTTCTAAGTCAAATAGTTTGGCGGCTAGGGGGGGGGGGGGATACGATTTTCGACAAAGTCTTGCCAATAGGGTTCCGTGCGTACACTTGTGGTGTACTGAACCCTAAAAATAACTGGAAAAAGTAAACAAGAAATATTAAATTTAAAGAAAATAATTGCAAATTGAAGAAATCAATTAAAAAATTAAGAATGGAATTGAAATTTAAAGAATATACTTTAAAATTGAATAAAAGTTTATGGAAAAAGGCGAGAATTAATGAATATTAAAGAAAACAATTGAAAACTGAAGAATGGAATTAAAAATTAAAAAAAAAAAAATTTAACAATTGTATTTAAAATTAAAGAAACTTACCCTCAAGTGGGGCTATTTTGTGCGCCATGGGGCTATTTTGTGCACGCGAGGTTTTTAATGAATAAAATCTTTATATATAGTTGTTTAAGTTTGCTATTTGGTATAAATATTTTCTGATATATAGACTACAGAGAGTACTAAATGAAATTACTTAATTCTTTATCACAAATCAGAAAAAAAATCGTAAAGTCGTGAAAATCGAGCTGAAAATTTTCAAAGGTCTCAAAATTCTGTTTAGATCTCCGGAAGTTTAAAAGTGTTTTTAAAACTATTAATAATACTTGTTGACAATTTAGTTGTGATGGTGTATACGTGATGCGCTAACTTTTTATTGCATATTTTAAGAAAAAAATGTAAAAAACTAAAAAATCAGAATTTGGTGGGTTATTTTGTGCATCCTTTAAAATCAATTATTTTTCAAAAATTGGTTTTGTAGTTAATAAAAAATACTTTATAATTTAATTTTAGAACATATTTGTTTTATTTTTGTTATAAAAACCGAGAAATAAGCATAAAATTTTTAAATTTACACACGGTGCCTTAAAAACCTCAAAAATGTAACTTTAATAATTACATGCTTTTCAAGTTAATTTTGTAACTTTTTTTCTTAAAATAACTCAAGAAATGTAGTAGAAGTTTTATTAAGTAAGATTTACTTAAAAAAATAACTTTTTTTGTAAATCTCCATTTTTGTAAAATTTCAAAGTTTTACTTTCAAATTAGTTAAACAATTACTACAAAAAAAAATATTTTTAACTTTGTTTTTATTTATTACACTCTAGAATATCTAGAAAAAATACTTCATACAGTAAAAACAGTAAAAAAAATTTTTTACTCATCTTTATAAATAAACAAACTTTGATGCACAAAATAGCCCCATCCCTGGGGCTATTTTGTGCACAACTTTGAGTTTCTATAACTCAGACAAAAAATTTTTTCTTGTCGGCTAACTCATAGGACACCTTCAGAAGGATGTCTACAACATAACTGAAAAGTTCAATTCTTTATTTTTTCAAATTCTGAATTTTAACAAAGCATAGAGTGAAAAAAGAGCGGTTTTGTGCACAAAATAGCCCCAGTTGACGGTAATGATGATCGAAAAAAATAATAGAATCTAGTCCATAATTATTTAATATTAAAGAAAATAATTGAAAATTGAAAAGTGGAGTTTAAATTTGAAGAAAAGAACTGAGAATTGAAGAGAATATTTCTAGAATTGAATAATATGAATTGAAATTTTAAAACAATTTTTATGAGTGAAAAAAATAATTGAAAATTAAAGAAAATATTTGAGAACTGAAGAAGTTAATTAAAAATCGGAGAAATAAATTGGAAATTAAAGAACGAAATGGAAATTCCAAGAAAATAATTGATAATTAAGAAAATGCGAGAATTATTGAATATTGAATAAAATAATTGAAAAACGAAGAATGCAATTTAAAATTGAAGAAAATAATAAAAAATTAAAGAAAGAAATTGAAGATTAAAGAATTAAATTGAAATTTTAAGAAAATAGTTAATAAGTGGAAGAAAAATTACAAAAATATTAAAATAATGAAACATTAAATAGAATAATTGTTATATGAGGTAAATAATTGACAATCGAAAAAAAACTTCGAAAACTGTCGAGAATAATCAAAAACAGAACAAAATAATTTTGAAAAATTAAAGAATAATTATAAAATTTAACGAGAATAATTGTATATTGAAAGCTGTTGAAAGTTATAGATTTATTTATTAATGAAATTAAAATTATTTGTCTGATACCCTATTTATAAATTTTAATTAATTTAAATGCATTTCTAAAAAAAGTATCTGATTTAAAACAAAAAATATCTTTGTGCCAAACTTCAGAGTTTGGCAGTTTTAAACAGTTAAAAAATGAATGAAGGAATGAAAGAACTTGCGGATTATTATTATTATAGATTTGTAATATATGAAGAAAATTGATTTTCGATAAAATTTCTTATAACTTTTAGGTCCACGAAAAAATTCTTGGACTGTTTGGCGGTTTTAAACAGTTAAAAAATGAATGAAGGAATGAAAGAACTTGCGGATTATTATTATTATAGATTTGTAATATATGAAGAAAATTGATTTTCGATCAAATTTCTTATAACTTTTAGGTCCACGAAAAAATTCCCGGTTTAATAACAAAATTTCCGGCCATTTCCCGGTCAAGTGACCACTCTGTTCGTTTATTTGGAATTTAAAGTAATAAAAACATGAATTTTTAATTATGGCTCCTTTAAGAAAAAATTTCCTGACTTTTAAAGATTTTTTTGGAAAATCCCTTACTTTCCCTCACTTTTTCCTAATTTTCAGTTTTTCCCTGACCTGCGACCACCCTGTAATGAGAATCAAGTGATGAATTAAAATGAAAATAGTTACTTGAGTGGTTTGCGAATATCCCATATACTGGCTCCTTCTTTTGCATTTGCAGTCGCTAACATTTTCGAATCGATAGGATTAAACATAACAGAATGAAAAGCACTTTTATACTGTGCCAAACATAAAGACTCCTTGGAACCTCTGATATCATAAATAAGAACTCTTCCATCATCGCAAGCACTTCCGAACACAAAATCATTGTTTGGGTGAATTGACAGACCAAAAACTGCCTTTTCATGTAGAAAATAGTTTAAAGGATCTCCTCTATAAACAATAAATAATGACCAATTATTAATGTGCAAAATCATTAAAACTACTTAAAACTTAAAATTAAAACAAGTGATTAGACTTATTTAAAGAATGAAATTTTTACGTTTGAAGATCATGAACAATAACTTGATCATCATTTCCTGCTGAAAATATTTTTGAAGTACTGTTATCAAATCCTAAACAAAATATGTTGCTAGAATGCTCGGCCCTCATAACCTCGGGATTTTCATTTCCTTGAATCGCTCGTTCCACTTTCCATAATAGAACTCTTCTATCATCGCCTCCTATAAAATAATTTTTACCACTTCGATATCTTTCAAGTGTACAGATACAAAGATCACAACCTTTTTTTCATACAAAAATATAAAAACATGTTTTCTTATGTTCTTTCGACAACTGAACTCTGTATATAGATTATTATGTCCAATAAATAATTTTTATTATTAATTTAAGTTAAGATGAATTAAGTTTTGGTCTGATTTACCTTATAATAAATTTACATTAAAATAAATTGTCATTTTCAAGAATCAATTATTATTATTATCACTAAAAACGAGAAATAATTAAATTTACGATAGAAAATTAAAATAATTGAACTTTTTTTAATTTTTAAATAATTCAAGATTGAAGCGATTGAAATTTGGATAAATTGAAATTAAACTGTAATCAAAATTTGAATGAATTAGAATCTATTGAAATTTTTACCAATAAGAGTTAAAATTAAGTGTAATTTTGATAAATGGAAAATTGAATCAACAGAATTTAAGGTTGATTAAAAATAGAATAAACTTAAATTTGAATCAATAAAATTTGAGGTTGATTATAAATAGAATAAACTAAAAATTTGATCCTTCAAAATCTGAGCTAAACTAATTTCATCTTTTTGGAAGAAGTTGAATAAAATTTTAATTTCGAGGAATTGAAATTAAGATTTATTTAAATTTAGATAAATTAAAGTTTTTGCTCAAAAACAGTGAAAAAAGAAAAAATAGTTGAAATGGGTAACATTAATTAAAATTTATAAAAATTGAAACTTAGTTAAAAGTTGGAAAATGTTAAGTAAATCACTTTTAAAGAAAACACATTTAATTGTTGTATTTTAACTTCTGCTAAGTCTACAAAGGTGTTAACATAAATCAATACATCTCAATGCATCTTTTGTTAAAGATGGTGTAAAATACCAAATCTCATGTAAAAAAATAGAACAGCATTAAAATCTTGTATTCTAGCAAAAGATTTTACTTTAAATTGATATTGAAAATAAAATTTAAGAAATAATAATTACAGCTCATCTTTTATATTGCCTTATGTTTTATTTTTAAAAAACATTCAATTAATACGACTAACGTCATCTTTAATTAAAACAGGCTTTGGTTAATAAAAATATACCTCTTGCGTATATAATATATCTATATTTGTATTGATTATTTTTAAAAAATTATATTTATTACTTTAGATGTATTTTACTTATTAATCTTTAGTGTCATTAATTTTAGAAAAACGAAATTACTAAATTTAATGACATTTTATGAAATAATTTACATATGCTTCTTGGCTAACTTGTATTTTCTATACAATGTTAGAAATGTAAACCAGCAAGAATTACTAGATTACAATAAGACAAAAATGTTTTGCAATTTTTTTGTTTAGAGAAATTAAAAAATATACCATCAGAACTAAAGATAATCAAAACCACAGACTTGATGATACTGGTTCGGACTCAGATGGTTGTAATCATTAATAAAAGATCGAACCAAACTTAGAGCAAGTCTGTTTCTATGAGAAAAACTTACCTGAAACGAGAAGGTCCCCATGTTTAGAAAATTCGATTCCATTGACGCAACCATAATGCGACAGAAGATTTTTTCTAAAGAGATTCTCCGAATGTTCGAATCTGGCCTTCACAAGTCTTTGGCGATGATCAATTTTGTCGTTAATCTGTCGATTTATAATAAACGACAGTGAAGATGTGGGAAGAGCCATTTTTTCGAAATTCATTCTTCTTCTTCTTCTTCGTTTATTCTACCCTTTTTTTCTAAATTAGTATCGCATTTCGTTTTCTTAAAATCTACTTTATCACTCTACTTGAAACTAATCAACTTGAAGTATTAAAAATCTAAGACAATTTGTGAATTCTTTCGCGTTTGACGCACTAGTAAAAAAAAAGTATCTATCCTTTCTTTCAGATCAGCTGATCGTGTAAGGTTTGTTTTCAAACTTCACTCACTTCACTCCACTCCGAGTTTATGAATATTATTTCCGATTTTTCGACAGTTGACTATCGATTTTTGAAGGCCCACTTGTTCCATTGTTAGTTACTGATCTCACAGTGTCAATAAAACTATTTTAGTGGAAAAATTGCGATTTATAATTAAGTGTCAACCGGTGAAGAATCTTACACTTTTTGACAAATGGCAACTGGTGGCGACACATTACGGTTTAAAAGAATACTGCTTACTGGATCACCCGGTATGTTGATACATAATTATATTTGAATTATTTATTAATTGATTTGTAGAAACAATAATATACATTTTTGACAATTTAATAATGCATATAGTTTTCTAAACTTACAATACAGGAAATTTTTTTTTATAATCTGACTTGTTTCTTTTACAAAAAACTATCTTTAGGCGCCAATAATAACGAAACATTTTTTTGTTTTAAACCATTTAATTAATTTTTATTCATATCCTCAAGTTTAGTATTAAATTCCAAGTTTTTCGAACCTTTTTTACAAAATTTCAAAATGTTAAAAAAATTCTAAATATTCAAATAAGAAATTTCAGTGATATAAATTTAAAATTCCATGCCTTTCTGCTTTTTCTATTATTTAACTTTAAAAATGATTTCTACAGGAATTGGAAAGACCACAATATGTAAAAAATTAGTACCGCTACTAGGAAAACAAAATTATTCAACCGATGGATTTTACACAGAAGAGGTTCGAGATTCCCAAAAAATGAGAATAGGATTTGATGTAGTTTCTCTTAAAAATTCTGAAATTCGAGCTCCTCTCGCTCGTTCTGGGTTTGTATAAAAAAAAAGAATTCTTATAGATTTTGTATAGGTACTTACTTTATTTATATAATATTTCATTTTTCTTCAGAAACCTACTAAGTAAGCAGCAATTTCAAAAACACAGAGTTGGAAATTATCACGTATTCATTGAAAATTTTGAACGAATTGCTTTACCAACTTTGGATTCAAAATTGGTAAGACTTCAAAAATTAAAAATTGTTAGTTTATGAGCAGCAATCATACATTGTTTTAAAAATTAAACCAATTTCTTTTTCTAGGATATACTGTTTATAGATGAAATTGGAAAAATGGAATTATTCAGCGAAAAATTTTTTACCACTATAAACAACCTATTTTTTGGTAAAGAAAATAAGAAAAGCATTATTGTTGCTACTATACCTCAAATGCATAAAGTTCCTCAGCGGTATTGTTCCTTTTTTAAACAATTTTACGAAGACAATTCTTGTAAAGTTTTTGATGTAAATCGTAATCGAGACACTTTACCACAAGAAATTTGCACAACTATTTCTCGCATTTCACCAAAAGTTTCTATGTAATATAAATATTTTTTTGAAAAATAAAGAAACAAACAATAGATAACATTTGTCATAGCTTGACTACAGAGGGCAGCTTAATTTAAATAATAAAAATAATTGACAAACAAATAAATTTTTATGTATATTAATAAATCAATAATTATATGTAAGGTTTAAATAGTCTTGTTTACATTATAAACATCATTTATTTATTCATTAACAAATAAAAAACAAGAAACTCGTATAAAAATGCTCATGCTGTGTATTATAAGTTTCCTATTAAGACTTTTTTTAATTATTAAATGAATCTCCGTCAATCGTTGATCATTATTAAAGAGCAAAGCAAGATCTACAAACTTTGATCACGACAACATTCTTGTAATCGCTCTTTTTAAGTGACGAATCACTATCTAAATTAGCAAGCTCTATTATTTTTTGGATACTGAAGATGTTAATATGATAATAATCGTTAGTACTAATGTACATAAAGATTTACAAAATAACGATTCAATGATTTTAGTGCAGTTTGAGAACCTTTTAAAATCATAGAAATGGTTTGTTGTTGATTTTTGTACCCATTCGTGTGCTATTGCATTTAATTAATTTAATTAATGCAAAGAATTATAAGTTTACCTTATTTTCTCTTTATCAGTACCTTACAAATTACGCACACACTTTGATTGGGCTACTTGTATTTTGTTGTATATTTAATAATGTTCCTAAACCTCCATTGGCTACTACATAAACTTTAGTAGAGAATTAGCATATGCCATTGGCTTCACGTTCGGATGTGCCTATAAATAAAAATAGAAAGAACTTACATGTATGCAGAACATCTTTTAAAAGAAGTTTTTTCATGTTTAAAAATTACTCACCACAGCTTCATATGTTGTATACTTAGGTTTCATGTCTTTGCCATTAAGAGTGATGAAGGCACCCAGGTTCCCCATTGTATCACTAAAGAAAAAATCCAATTTATGTCACATTAAATATAGCTTAATATCTCAAAATACTTTAGATAGTTTTTTTTTAAAATAATTATATAACATGAGTATACAAAATTTTCAAATGTTTCTTTGTAAAAAATGTAATTTTTAAACTGAGAACATTCAATAAGAAAAAATAAATGAAGAATAAAACATTTAATTAAAATTAAGAATACATTTTTATAATATTACGCTTAAGAGAAGTCCAACAATAAATTTAGAAAAACAAAGAAAATCTAAAAAATTTATGAAAGAATAAGTAAGTTTGCAAAAAAATAGACAAAATATGAAAACATATTGAATACATTTACAAAAAAAAACTGAACGTATTTATTTTTAAAAATATGGAAATAGTTAAGAAAATCAATAAAATAAAAAGTTTAGTGAATGTTATAATAACAAAATTGAGTAAAATAATATTAAATAATTTTTATAAAAAGAAGGGTAAAAATTTCTGAAGTGGCACCCAGATTTGCAAACATGTAATGAAATTTGAAATTAATGTCACATTCCTATACTATTATATAAGAGATAGTTTGAATATAAATATTTTTTTTTTATTTATATAATGTCAAAAGTTATAAACAAATGAATTGTTATGCATCATTTTCTTTGAAAATATATATCTTTTTTTCATATTATTGAGAATTAATAAAATTTTTATGAATTATGTATAAAAGTAAAAACTTTAAGATAAAAATAATTTCGATCACGTGCATTTATTTCTTAATGCAAAATTAAAGATTATTTATAAACAATTTAAAAAATAGACACATTCTGGGCCTGCTAGCAAATTTGTTTAAAAACGGATTTTAAATATTTTGACAGTGTAATTAACTTTCTTTTAAATGAAAGTGCAATTTGCTAATAAAATTGATAATTATATTCTTATTTATAATGTCTAAACCAAATTAAGTTTTTAAATGCCTTAAAAGTTCAGAAAATTCTGTAAAATTTTTTTTAACATTCATTAGCAGTTTTTTTTTAGTCATTGTAGATTAAACACTTGCAAGCATTACAAACATATTCTCCAATAAAACTTTTATAACATTATTATGGTTATTTATCATTATAAATAAGAATAGAATTATCAATTTTACTAACAAAGTTTACTTTCATTTAAAAGGAACTTAATTACACTGTCAAAATATTTAAGACAAAACACGGTATATGCTTAAAAATACACTTTGCCCCGAGATTTCGTTTCCGCATTGTTATCAACAAATTAACGCTATTGTGTTATATATATAAACCTAACTAAATTTTTATTTTTTTATATTAAACCTAAATCTATATAGATTTAATACGTTTTTAAAAAAAATTAGCTAGCAGGCCTAGAACATGTCTATTTTTTGAATTGTTTATAAATCATCTTTAATTTTGCATTAAAAAATAAATGAACGTGACCGAGATTATTTTTATCTTAAAGTTTATACTTTATACATAAATCATAAAAATTTTATTAATTTTTAATGATATGAAAAAAAGATATGAATTTTCAAAGAAAATGATGCAAAAAGTTTATTTGTTTATAACTTTTGACATTATTTAAATTAAAAAAAAAACTATTTAAACTATCTCTTATATAATAGTACAGGAATATGACATTAATTTCAAATTTCATTACATGTTTATAAATCAGGGGGCAGTTCAGCAATTTTTACCCCGAAGAAAATTAAAGAAAATCTTACAATAAAAGGACAAATACAAGAAAAATATTAAAAATAAAAGAAAAAATCTTAAAATTTTGTAAAAATAAAACTTTATATAAAATAAAAATTAAACAGTTTCGTAAAGTTTTGCATGCAGTATTTGACATCCGGAGAAATCTGAAGTTTTTTTTATTTAAATCATGATTTTAATGCAAGTTCCCCAATGATTTAAATCATAATTTAAATCAGAGTGATTTAAACATAAATTTGGTACTTGCCAATAATTTGGAGCCGAAAATACTGTTATGCATTTTCCGTCGTGGCCAACTTCGTAGCCGTCTTGTTTAACTTCGTGACTCCTTACGACGTATTCGAGGTTATTAAGTTGAAGGAACGTACTCGTAACATCGGGTCCAAATTGAACACCTACTCCTCGTTTACTTGGCGCTCTTCCTAATTGAGGTTGAGGATCAGACCATAATAATTCACACATTAATCCTTCATCTGGAGGCTGTCTATTTCTGTCAATCTCTCTAATTTCTTTCAAAGTTACATCGTCTCTCGAAAATAGTCCACCATGCATAACCTATTTTTGTTAATAAATTGAAAGAAAATATTTAGTTACACTATAAGAGAAATAAGTATTTTAGAGTGTTGGCAAATATAAATTGTCCAATATTTACTTACGAGAACTTTATTATTGAGACAATGCGCCAAGGGTAACCAATTGTACACTTCGGTAAATAATTCAGCCATTTGAGCACTATATTTGAATTTTACTTCACCATCGAAACCATACATTTGATTCATAGTAGCGGATTCATGATTACCTAGATATATTCAATATTTAATTAAAGGTTTCGATTAGATTCTAATTCAGTTTTTTCCTTTTTATTTTTAATAATTATACTTACCTCTCGACATGAAAAAGTGATTAGGAAATAAAAGTTTAAATCCAAAGAGTGTAAAAATGCACTCAACTGAGAAAGAACCTCGGTCAACAAAATCGCCATTAAATAGCTATTTTAATGTTAAGTGACATATGCGTTAATAAATTAATATATTCTAGTATTACAAATTCCAAAAATATAATAATTCAAATAAGAAAAGGATACATAAGGGTTGGTCTCTGACGGCAGTCCATTTAGTTCGAAAATATTTAGAAGGTCATAAAATTGCCCGTGAATATCTCCACAGATTGTAAATTTACTATCATCAGGAATTGGTATGTCGACCAAACTTGGTTGCGATTCGAATAACCTTTTTACATCTAGAAGAATTTTGTAAGCATATTTACGATGCAGTTTGTTTAAACTCCTGTAAGAATCTAGCAATTCTTCCATGAATTTTAACGTTATTTTTCCGTCTTCTAATTTTGGTCCAGTGTATTCATCTTCTATAGCTGTAAAAAGTATTAAATTTATTTTTATTTATAAAATATTAGAAAAGTAGGTAAAAAATCTTTAAAAACAAATTTTAATCTTACCCATTGCATCTAGATTAATTGTGTCGGCAATATTTTTTTTATTCTCTTCTACAGAAATGGCCTTTTCAAATGCAATTTTTTTAACGATCTTATTGCATTCTGTATATTTCATTTTTGCATCTTTGTCATTGGGTCGTGCTTTAGTTACTGTTTCATAATCTTTTAGAGCATTTTTAAATTTCCCCAAAGACATGTAAGCTGCTGCTCGTCGGTAATATCCTTTTACATAATTTCTGTCTAATTCAATGGATTTGGATGCATCGTCTAATCCGTAACCAAAACATTCTGTCTTTAAATATGCAAAACTTCTATTTCCATAGTAAACCGCAACTGTGGGATTAATATCTATGGCTTTGGAATAAAGCTCGATAGCTTTATTGTAATCTTGATCTACATATTTGAAAAACGTTAGATTAATTTAAAAATATTTTTATTAAAGAAAAAACGTAATTTTAATTTAAAAATAAATACTTGCTACTTGTTAAAGTATCAATAGAATAAAAGGCATGTTAGGTAATTGAAAACTTTTTACATTTGAAATAAATGAATGAAAACTATAATTTCTTGACTCTTTTACTATAAATGTGACATGTATGTAAATCATACATGGAAACAAATCAAAATGAAGTTAATTACTTAATTATTTCTCGAAAGCTTTTTGATTGAAAAAAAGTTTGGTTAGTTTGGACTGCACGTGACTTACTCCAAAATTGTGGATCTGTCGTGTTCATAAAAGCTTTCTATAAAATTAGAATTATATTCTAATAAAAAATTACCTTATTAATAATAAATATTTAACGAAACTTACTTTTAAAGAATTCATTCGCCTGTTCTTTGAATTTTTCGGCTTTGGATACATTGTCAGCTCCGGTAACTTCTGCGTTTTCACTCATGGCTTTTTGTGCTTATGGACTTGTAGATCAACAGAAAATCGCATAAATTATATCCTAATATGTACAGTAAAGACATGTAAAAGTAGCAACTAAAAAATTAAATCAATTGCACTGCATCATAAACACGAATCTAAAATCTTAAGAAATGTATCCTCATTAAAAACATGAAGGTAGCTAACAGTCGAATGTAATACCGATATCTCGAAAATTATCGATTCTGCAAATAGGCTAACTTCACTTGATTAAAGTCACATGTTCCAATTACGCATCGCGTAATATTATTGTTGATCATTAGTTTATTAAATTTTGTACTTATTTCTTATAATTACAGTGACTAGTGTATAAAATTTATAATGAAAATTATACTTCCAGAATGATTGACAAATTATTCAGTAATTATATTTAAGAACGAGAAGCATATAAGTTTTTTAATATTTTTTGTTTTGATCTAGCTGTCATAATCATAAATGTATTTTTAAAATTTAAATGTGTGTTATATAAAAGTGCCTGAGAAGAAAAACCTGAATTTATACCTATAATGACAAGCAATAAAATGTCTTCCGCAGAATCTGTAACTTTTAATAAATACAAATTACCTGAAGGTACTTCTTTTTTTGAGTCACAAGTAGCTGGACATCCGATTGACATTAAGAAAAATACAATTGGTAAGCATTCTTTTTAGATAATTTTCAAATATCATATAAACTTGGTTATTATTTTTCATTTTTTATTAGTACTTATTATATAATTTGAATAATTTTTATGTTTTAAGTTACATTTTATATAAGTATCCTATATATGGTGTCTACAACACCTTAAAAACCTTGAATTTTCAAGGAAATTAGGATTACACTGGGGTAATTCCACTGACTTTTGTCTGAGAGCTGTTCCTGACATATTTTTAAAAAATCTTGTTTTAATATATGTGAAACTCGCGATGAATTCCTACGTTCATTAATCATAATATTATAAAATAAATTTTAATTTCTTCGATATTATTAATCAAAAATGAGATGGACAAGTCATGATTTCGTAACCTCCAATTTTGCTTCTTTTTAAAAAAAAAGTTATTATTAAAAACTACTTAACAACTTAACTTTACTTGAAGTTAGCAAAACAATTTCACGTCTCTCTGTTCTTTTATAAGAAAAGAGAGATGTAAAATGTTTTAAATCCTCGAATTAACCTTTCTGAATAACAAAATTTCAAATTTAATATTTCCGAAACGAAGCAAAATACCCTCGTAAATTTTAATAGCAGTTAAGTTATATTAAGAATAAAATATCTGCAAAGTTTCAAAATTTTTTGAGCTTTCAGAAAAAAATTACAAGTTTTAAAAAATTATGAAATTTTGTAAACGAAAAGATTTTTAAATTTAATTATAATCATGAAATAAAATGATTTTATAATAATATCATAATTTCTATGGATAGAATAAAGTGATTTATGTTTCTTGTAAGTAATAATACATATTGTTATGTACTTTTTTTAATAATAACGTTTTTTGAAAAATGCAAAATTGGAGGTTACGAAATCATGACTTGAACATCCTATTTTTGATTAATAATATCATCGAATGAATTACAATTTATTTCATAATAATTATTATGGTTAATGAACGTAGAAATCCATCAAGTTTCATATGTATTAAAACAAATTTTTTTAAAAATATATTAGCAACAGCATTCATACGAAAATCAGTGGAATTACCCACTGGAAAACCTAGAAAAATCAGAGAATTGATTTTAACTTTTGTAATTAAAAAAAAAAAATTGAATATTCAATTAACTATTCCAATTTCATATTTTCAGGTATGTTAAAAAGTGATAATGGCCGAGTATTAAAACCTGTGTTAAAACCGCAACTTGGAAAAACAGAAATTTCGTTTTATGAAAATTTGCAAAATGCTACTGATGATGTATCCGTAGAATTAATGCGATTTATACCAAGCTATTATGGAACCAGAGAGATAACAATTTCTGACAAAAGTAATTATTTAATTATCTTGATCATTTTTGTAATATCATTTTTTCTATTTTTTTGTTTCTTTTGTGTTCTTATACGTTTTTTATAGGCAGTATGAAATTGGTATTATAATATTAATTATGTCTTTTTCTTTTAAGCTATTACGTTTCTTGAATTAGGAGATATAACGAAAGACATGACTGAACCTTGTGTAATGGATATTAAAATTGGAAAAAGAACTTGGGATCCACTTGCTCCAGAAGAAAAAAAAGCTAACGAAGAACAAAAATATGCAGGTTCAAAAAGTGCTTATGGATTTTGTATTCCAGGATTTCAAGTCTATCGTCTATCTGACGGAAAATTGAAAAAATTTGGCAAAGACTATGGTAAACGGTTGAATGAAAAGTCGGTTGTTGAAGGTATAGTAATTTTTCAATAACTTTTAACACTTGTAATAATTGAGGAGTAAGTTTTTAAAAGTTGATAAATCCATTGTTTGCTATTTTGAGAAATTTAAGTAAATGACATTTCTAGCATAACCACTAAAGTTAAAGTAGAAAAATTGTATTAATTATTTGTAAAATAATGTTATTTGAATTTAAGATTTTTTTTTAACTTTCTCTAGTAAAAAAAATAAAATTTATAAATCATCTTGGTCACGTCTAAATATTTGTAAATTGAAATTTTGTCGTTAATAATAAAATTTTTCTTAAATTCAACAGTCACGTATCGATTTTAAATGTCTTTAATATGTTAAATCTGTATTTGTTTCGATTTTTTTTGGAAAGTAGATTTACCAACAATTGACAACTTGCTCCTCAATTCCAAAAATATTTTTATAATACTGAAATGGTTTTAATTTTTCAGCATTGGAATCATTTCTCAATATTTCTAACGGCAGTTTACCCAATCGAGATTTAATTTTGAAGCTACTTTCTTTTTTATGGAAAATACTCGCTTTCTTTCGAGCTCAGAAAAAATATCGTTTTTATTCCAGTTCACTTTTAATAGCATACGATGCTAAGAAATTACGCCAGATAATTCGTTTAAATGGATGTCAAAGTGGAGTATTAACAACTGTGAATCGAAGTAATACCTTTTCTAATATTTTGCATTTTCATGATAAACTAACTCCGGTTACTCAAAATGGTACAAAAAGTCTTCAAAATGTTTCACTTAAAACTTCACCAACTTCATTTCTGGAGAAAACAATCGCTAATAGAGCTCTTGCTAAATTTCAAAAATTAAAAAGAAGCTTTTCAAATCATGAAATAATAAAAAAGGAAGTTGAGGAGGAACCACCCAAACGTATTGTGAGCCTAGAAACAAATAGACTTTTTAGAACACATTCTTATACTCATAATTTTGATAATGATATTAAAGAAATTAAGGAAGACTACGCCACAATTTTAGCAGAACTTTGTGGAAAATCTAGAGAACAGCAGAATTGGGTCAGAATAAATATGATTGATTTTACTCATGTTTTTCCTGCCGAAGATGACAATTTTGATAACAATTATTTAGAAGGCCTTGAAAATCTGATAAAGCTCTTGGAAAGGTTTTTAACATGATTAATATACTAAAATTAAAATTAAACAAAAGACAGATTTATTGTGAACTAAATAGTTTATCTTGACTTGAAACCTGGTTATTTTTTATAATTAAAAAAATGCCAAAAGAGGTCTATTTTCTATTTCGCATATATTTTGTATACCAACTTTTGTGCTTTTTTAAACTTTTATTAGAATTATTTTTTTAACGCATAATAACAATATATATATAATATATATATTTAAGAGATTTTGAAGAAGACTTACCACTTTTTTATTAAGTATTAATGCCTTACAGAAGAATTAATCTAATATAATGTAAAATAACGTTTTTCTATATATATAAGAATTTATTTAAGTTTAAATCACAAATGTACTTATATTTCCAACTTTGAAGTATTATGTAATTGTATAGTATACATATAAAGAAACAATATATACAGCTGTTATTGAAATCTACAATGCTTTTTAATGAAACTTGACCTTTGCATGTAAAAATATGTGTGGAAGGTTTTAAAAAATGTAATCAAAACTAAAGTTATATCGATAAGTGTTTATTCGCCATTCACTTGTAAACAGTTTTTACATTGCCGTGAGAGCTGCAATCTTAATTAACTGTCAATAGTTAATAATTTCCTTAAATTCTGATAATATTTAATATTTATAATATACGATGGTTGCGTATTTTACATAACATTCATCAATTAAGGGATTTCCAGGTGCATTTGACTATAATAAGCAACGTGGTTAATTTTTAAAATTGTGCGCTCTCGATTCTTAAAATGCTAGTCGACATGGCACTGTAGAAGATTTGAGCTCGCCAATAAAACTACTAAAATTTTAGAAAAATAAATACCTAATAAATAAATAATTTAGAAATATTTGTGTATACACAAAATTTTGTTTAATTTAAAATAAATTAATGGGAAAATGTTCTTTATTAAAATTTATAATTGAAAATGTTTTAATGGCAGCTCAAGAAACGAGTCTATTGTCGATTGACACTTGACTGGCGAACGAATTATTATAGAATACAATATATATTAATTAGGTTTTTCACAACTTTATATTCGACTCTGTCGTAAATCACTTATGTATTAATACAATTTCGAATTTAATTCACTAACGATCTGTCGGGGAAAATCCTTCGACAGGAAATATATTTTTTATTTTCATGCTTTCTTTTTGTTAAATAATCACAGACGTGTGCCAAACGTATTAGGCTTTCAAATCTAACATTAAACACTACGTGTCGTTGCAACTTAAATCTAGGCAATGTCGGATCAAATATATAACAGACTTATTATCCGAATTGTATTTTATCAACGGGAAAAATATGTCATCTCGAATTTTATTGAGAACAGGAAGACATAATTTTGCCACTTTATATCCAGAGAGTTAAAATTTAATTGCCGATAAAGAAAAATGTTTAATTAAAGCACATTGAACTTCATCACTTGAACAAACTTAATTAAAAAATCTTATCTTAAACAATTATAATTAATTAAAAAGCTAAAAACGTCTTTACGTTTACACACTATATGTACACAAGAATTTCACTGGAGATTACAAATTTTTGGTCAACCTCCACGCAATAGTCCTGTATAAAATTAAAAAAGAAAATAATTCCCGCTGAATAATAAATTTTTATAATACGCGTATACATGGTTTTACCTTGTACACTTAGTATATACTTAAAAAAATTGTAGCAATATAGTTAATATTGTTAAATTACCAATAATTATTTCGGTCGCTTAATCTAAATCAGATTTAGGTCGGTTTATATATATATATTTATATATATAATGTATAATATTACTATATTTTTATAAATATCTCACACATTCTCTATTTACAAAATCCTTACTTCATCAGTCTCTCTCGCAGATCATACACTTTTCGAACTTTGCACCTTTCTTTATCATTCTTAATAAATACATTAATAAAAAAAAAAAAAGTTACTAATTCAAAAATAGGAAAAAGAATTCACAAAGCTAATATTAAAAATTAAGTGTAAAATGAAAGAATAATAAATAAAGAAAAGAAAATAAATTTTTAAATACATATATAAATACTAAATTGAAAATGCTTGATAATAAAATAAGAAACAAAGACATAAGTAGACGTTTACTTAGAGCGTTAATAGATTAATTCTCTTTTTTTTCGGAGCTGTCCTACCCGTTTCAAAGGTTAATAAGCGGTTTGAACAATGATAATTCTCAGGGTTATTAGGTCATGGACCTAAAACAACTGTTCAGACATTCAACATTTTGTGAATGTGCATCCCACGCGAGATTTACCTTTTACGGTAAAGACGTCTAAATTCGGCAGCTAAAACTTATTTGAAAAAGAAAATAAATAAATCAAATTTCTCGAATTTCAATTCCAACTTTACACGTTTAATGCTTTTTAGCTTTCCCTCATAAATACAGCGGCTTTGTCAGTGCCAGCACTCACATTTTCACGCATCTTGCCGCACTTGATTTATTATAAAACTTTTTGATACATATTGACCTATCATTGATTATGACTTGTATTTTTTTTTTGTCTTTTTTTTTACAAAAACTCGAAAGGTGCAAAATTCAAGTCAAAGAGTTTATGCCTCTAACACAAGAAGTAAATTAAAAATTAAACAAGAAAGAAGACTTAAAAAATCTTTTGACCAACTATTTCTTTCAGTAAATTAAAGAAAGTTAAATAAAAACCAAGTCATTCGGAAAAGAAATTTTTTAGGAAATATTCTGAGGCAGCTGAAATCTGAATGATTTTCTCGTCAGGGAGTTAAATTAAACTTTTTAAAATACATGAAGAAACATTTTCTAATTGTTAAATTTCTTGACAGAGTGACTTTGTTTTTATGTGCCATTCTTTGAATTACTTCTCGGACATAAAAGGTTGGATTAATAATTAACAGTTCAGTAAATTGAATCATAATATATAAATATTTGTTAAATTGATGAAACGAAATTGATAATTTCTGAAATAAGTAATAGAGTCAATATTTGGAAAATTATTTAAGTCTTTCTTGAATGAACAAAATGAGAGGCACATTCACACATATATAGCAAGACTGCCCTGTACATAATTATTTATAGGTATTTTACAGACGTGAGGCGGCCCGAATTTTATTTAAAAAGGCACTAACTCTCAATGATTCTAACACAAGAAATGTACAAAACGAATCACCGAACCTGCCATCACGTCACTGGAATACCTACAAGGGATCGTTTCATTTACACGCAAATTCTGGTTTTAAAAGGTGGTTTGGGACGCAATGTAGATGCCGCGCAACTGCTTAATTGCGTAATTGGCATTTTGGCAGTCAAGTGTGAAATACGGCGACGTCTAATCTCATTTGGCAGCGTGTCAGGGAAGGACTTGTGCAGAAATTAAAATTATTTCTGATCTCGTTACACTCGAAACACTTTTCTGAACTCTAGCAAATTTCAATTTTTTTTTTTATAAATTTTAAACACCAAGAGATTTCAATACTGAATATAAAACTTAAAATTTATACAAGTTCACAACCGAATCTAAAAAGCTTTTCAAAAACTTGGTGCTCAGAAAATGTTTCGCAAAAATATCACGAGCCTTACAGAATTATTAAAAAAAAAAATAAAATAAAACAAAAATAAAGAGACAGAAACATTTTGGAAGCGTTAGAATAAGTGAAAATACATATTTATATTACAGTCTCAAATTGAGCGACAGAACATAGCACTTATTAAAAAAGTTGTTAAAAATATTTAAAAATAAACGTTGATTGATTAAACGTCCACCTTTTAATGGAAATCGCTGGAAGATTACGCGTGCGCATTTCTAAATCCTCTAACGGTCCCTGAGTAGATACCATCCAAAAAGTTTGTTCTCTATATAAAAACTCGTTATTCGATATAGAGAAAATTCAAGCGTTTGCGTTCGTCGACCGCGACAATGCAGATCAACCTTCTCTCTTTTTCTCTCTCTCTCTCTCTGATCGGGAATGTTGGCCCAAGACTCTTTGAGAATCTTTTCCCATCAAGTTGCACCGACCGTCGAGGATTCGTTTTGCTTCTTCTTTTGCTCTTTTGTAGTTAATACCGAAAATTAAGCCACAAGCGAGATGCAGATGGTGGCCAAAGCAGTGATGGATACAAATATAGTCGTCGAATCGGATTTCGGTGTTTCTCCTTTGCCTTGATTTACGTCGTGAATAGGATCTAAACAAACAAGTTATAAAAATTTATTTCACGCTTATTTTTGCTCCTTTAAAAGCTACTGAACAAAAAGTTTAAAAAAAAAAACAAAATAAACAAGAAAAAATTGAAAAAAGACAAATATTTGAAACCACATAATTTGAATAAAGCAGGTAAGAAATTCATACCTAATGTGGTTGGACCCATTCCTGAACCAGAAGCTTCGCGATCATCTTCATCATCACCCACGTTGTCTTCATCTTCATTATCATTATCATCTATATTACGATCTCTTCCTGTCATACTCCAACCTGCTCCACTCCCTGATCCGTCAAAAGCCTCGTCTGCCAGTGGCATTCCGATATCAGGTGCGAGAGATAATTGTGACTGAACCACCTGTAAAGGTTAAACAGATTTTAGAACCCAAGCGAACAAAATTACACAGTTGATTCGTTTCATGGCCGCTAAAGTGCTCGTTAAATTTTCAACTAGAAACCGCGCAAAAGAGATAAATTAAAAATTAAAAGTAGCTTTCAAAACATCTCTAGGGTGCTTAATCTGAAAAAAATCCCTTGATACTTTGAGGTTTCACTGTATTTTTAATTTCCCGGAGAATTCCGGATTTTTCAGGTGTTAATGACATTTCGATTTAGGATCTAATTTATCATAAGAGTCAAAGCATTTTATTTCAACCAAAGTTGTCGCGGACTAAATTTAAAAAATATGGATACTTTCAGAAACGCTTCGGTGATATTTTTTAAGTATAAAATACAGGGTGTTATTTTAAAATTATTATTATTTCTTTAAATTATGAATTTAAAGCCTTCATTTTCTCCAAAACTCAATTAACAGAATCTCCAATAGACGGGAATTTATTTGTCAGAATATTAAACTTCCCGTATCACCATTTGTCCTAATTTTTAACTTCCCGATTCTCCCCAAGCAGCACGTAATATTACATGAATATCACAGTGACATCATATTGTGATATTGGTAATATTACGGGGTGATATTACAGTGATATTGACGTGATATTGAAATGTCCGCCTCAAGGTAATATTACAAGTAATATTACAGTGATATTGATGTAATATTACAAGTAATATTACGGTAATATTACAAAGATTTATTTATTTCAATATTTATGTTACATTAAATAAAATATTTTAAAAAAATTCGGCGCACATGGGGTTCGAACACGCAACGTTCGACACAACGTGAATACGCCTTGCACCTCTCGGCCATCTAGCTCTTGGAATGTATTTCAGAAAGTGTTCTTCATGTAGTACCTTAAATTCTCTTTGGTACAATATGAAGAACACTTTCTGAACTATATTCCAAGAGCTAGATGGCCGAGAGGTACAAGGCGTATTCACGTCGTGTCGAACGTTGCGTGTTCGAATCCCGTGTGAGCCAAATTTTTTTTAAATATTTTATTTAATGTTAAATAAATATTGAAATGAATAATTGTAATATTACCTTAATATCATCGTAATATTACCTTAATATCACTGTAATATTACCGTAATATTACCAATATTACAATATGATGTCACTGTGATATTCATGTAATATTACGTGCTGCTTGGGTCCAATTGTGAGAATTTGCAACTGTCCGACCAAAGGAATGTAGAATTGCTAAAACAACTTTCTGATTGGCTGATAGTGTTTCCGGAAACATTAACAGCCAATCAGAAAGCTGTTTTGGCAATTCTACATTGCTTTGGTCGGACAGATGCAAATTCTGACAATTGGAGATTCGGAAAGTTAAAAGTTCGGACAAATGTTGATTCGGAAAGTTTAATATACTAACAAATCAATTTTGGTCTATTGGAGATTCTGTCAATTGAATATTTGAGAAATTGATGGCGTCCCAATTTAAAGCATAAGAGATGGAAGATTGTCATTTTTTCAGCTAGCAGAAATTGCGAAAAAGAACTTAGAATTATCCTTAGAAATGTGAAAAGATTTTTTTGTGTTTGTCTAGAATAATTGAATTTATTATTTTTAAACAATTAAAGCTCTTTATTATATATAATAATTGATAAAATATGAATTCAAAGTTTACCTAAAACATAACCTAATTTAGCGTATTTCAGAAGTTATTTACTTTTTAAAGTAATTACATTCAACTTTCAAATTTTCTTGGCATTTTTTAAATTTTTTTATTTAAAAATAAAGGAATTTTTAAACTAAAGATCCAAAATTTCTTTCTTCTTCAAACTTTGCAACTTAATAATTTTGTTAGAAGACGTTAAAAAAATACGGCACTTTCGGTACATTTAAATTAAACACAAATTCAATCGCCTTAAAAGTTTTGAGTTTGTCCTGCAGATATTTTTGGAAATAATAAAGTTTAAGAACTGTCTTGTATTTTCAGATTAAAATTATATTCGTTTATACTTTGAAAGTAGTTTATAACGCTCGACAAGTATAGTTTTAACCTGAAAGTGCAAGACAATTTTAAAACTTTATTATTTCCAAAAATATCTGCAGGACCAACTCTAAATTTTTTAGGCGATTAAATTTATATTTAACTTAAATGTCCCTGAAGTGGCGTATGTATGTAACTTCATCTAACAAAATTATTAAGTTGCAAAGTTCGAGAAAATGAAGAAATTTTTTATTTTGAATTTAAAAAGTGCCAAGAATAATTCTAAGGATAATTCTAGGTTTCTTTTCGCAATTTCTACTACCTGCAAAAATGACAGTTTTCCATAACTCCTCTGCTTTAAACTCATAATTTAAAAGAAATAATAATAATTCAAAAATATTTCCTTGTAGGTATTTTATACAATTTTTTGCACGATTTTCAATAAGTAGCATTTTTAACCATTGTTTCATGCTGTTGATAATTTGTTTAAATAAATAATTATTCTTTATTTACAATCACCTATCAAATTAAGCTACAGAGTTGTAACTTTTTCTCAATTTTGATACTTTTAAAGACGAGTGTAATCAGTTAATTTTTGCAAAGTTAAGACTGACTGATGTATAAGACGTAATTATCGAGTTAAAACTTCAACAATTTATTACTATCAACATGATTAATACAGGTTTTATTTTTACATCAATATTTCTGATAAAATTTGTTTATTACAATTATTACTTCTGATAACTTTTCTTGAAAGTTTTTACTCGATAACTTGGTTTAGCAGTCAATTTTACCTCTCCAAATATAAAAACATGAAACATAAAATTGAGAAAATGTTGCAACTCAGCAGTTTAATTTTATAAAAAGTTGAAATGAAACTATATATAATAATTTGTAGAATTATTATTATTAGTTTGTTGTTAGTAATTAATATCATTTAGCTTGAAAAGTTGCAAAAATAAGAAAAAGCTGTAAAATGTTAACTTTTTAATTGGATAAAATGTTGAAATTATATACAATAATAATTTGTTTAAACATTGACAAAAAGTTGAAATTAAGCGTTAATAATTTGTTTAAACAATTGGTCGAATTGTTATTTTTAGTTCTTGTTGTTTTAGTAATTTTTATTATTCAGCTTGAAAAGTTGCAAAATGTAGAAAAAGTTAAAATTAAACAATAATAATTTGTACAACAATTGGTAAAATTGTTGTTTTTATTTTGTTGTTAGTAATTGGGATCATACAGCTTAAAATGTTACAAATTTAGGAAAAAGTTGAAACTCTGTAGCTTAATTTAATAAATAGTTGTAAATAAACAATAATAATTTGTTTAAATAAATTAGCAATTACATGAAACAGTTGTGAAGTCTGTATTTATGCTATTTAATGAAAATAGTGCAAAAAATTGTCAAGAAAATATTAAGAAATATTTATTAACGCTTTTTTTGTATTTTTTCTTTTTGGGAGTTCTTTAAGGACCCATAAAAAATAGTTAATATTAAAAAATGGTTAAATAAATAATTTTGCATTATTCTTTGAAGAGAAACAGTGTTTTCCGATTGAAAAAAATTGGTTTTTGAGGATTTTATACCATATGGAATTTTTCCTAGACATATATCTAGGAAAAATTGTTTCTTTCACATTTAAAGTACATGGGATAGTTTGATTTTAAACAACAACTAAATATTTTTTGATTTAAAAAAAATAGGATATTTTTTCCATATATAGCAACCTTGGTGGGTGAGAAGATAACATTTTCAACTTTATGTATTTATTAAGGGCTGTTCAAAAAATACGTAAAACGCTTTTTTTAATCTGTTTTTGCTCCCCCTCCCCCACGTTACTCATTGTAATTTTATCTTACCCCCCCCCCCCACCCCTAAAGGCGTTGCGTTATTTTTTCATTGTAGCTAATTAATTGTAACAAATAGAATTTTGTCTGAAAATAAAGTTTGTCTTTATTAAAAATGCTTTCCTCCATGATTCATATAATTAATAATTTTAAATTAAACTTTAAACATCCAACATTTGTGGACTTATTTTAAAATTGGCTTAGTATTTTGGCGTGTATGTAAACTCAAAGACTTTAGATAGTAATTATTATAGTCTAGGCATTAATTTTTACAATAAAAGCTTTTAATATGGGATAATCGTATAAAACGAAAAATTTTCTCAGCGAAGATAGTAAAGTTTTCATTCAAGGATAGGAATATTTACATTTTTTTAAAGAAAAATTTCCTTTTATGCTTTGAAAATTTACAATCTACGATGAAAAAAATTCACGTTTTACCTGAGTATCCCAGATTAAAAATCAGGGTAGTCAAAATTAATTTCCAAAGTTTTTCAGTATACCAATCTTGATAAATAGAAAATGCAACGTTACGTAAAAAACCTCTTGGAGCCCCCCTCCCCCCTCTAAAGGCGTTAAAGTATTTTTTGAACGACCCCTGAACGTTATTTATATTTTAAAAATGTGTAAACAGAAGTTTGTAAGTTATGTCTATTTTATAAAAAAATAAATCTTGATATTCTTGATTGCGATCTACTTAAAGTAATTTACTTAAATAATTATAAAAAAAATTTATCTAGGGGGGAAGAAAATTCCTAATGTGACGTCACACAAGGGAGGTCATGGCATTATGTGAAAATCTGTGAATAAAGAGGGGGTGGGGGTGGAAATAAATAATAATTTTAAAAATAAAATGACGTAGTTTATGAACATCCCCTTTGCTTCAAATAAAATGGTTTGACCCATAATTAATTTCTACATTTTTTTAATTGAAGTTACTTAAGACGCTTAAGGCACAATTGTTGAAAGAATTAACCTGGATTGACATCGATACCATAAGTGCTAAATACACCGATTGGGTCTGACAAGTTGCGTGTGGGAGATGTCTACCTTGACGATTACGATCGGTTACCTCTGAGGCTTTGATCTTGTCAAAGGCTGTAGGTGTCACTATCTCGACACAAGAAGAGAATGTAGATGTAGGAAGCGTGAATCATTTATTCACCTGGCTAAGCTAAACAAGTTAAGCGGTTTGTTGGAACCAAGTGCTAAGATGGATATCTCAAATCGGCCTTTTGTAGGTTTTATAACTTGAGTTAATACCACCTGTGATATGCTAATTCAAACTCGACACTCGACCAAGGAGTCGAGAAATTGCACTTTACTGTAATTCATTAACGTCTTTTCGTCAAAGGTGCTAATTTTCTACCTACTACCAGAAATCACGAAAATAAAAAATCTAATATATGTAGCAATATTACAAAAAAAATGTATTTTTCCAATTCTTGAAAATACGATTTTCGAGGTTAGTAAAACTGTTAGAAAATTAACTATATTTTCTAGATTCATTTTCCGTGTGAATTAACGGAATAAACAGTTCTGTGACTGAAAGGCAGAATGACACAACTGCATTTGTCATACGATTTTGAGATACACCAATTTCAGTGTGCTCTCATAATTCTATTATATCGGAAAATGAACAGATGTGTTTGATATTTAGCATTTAGTCGTATTATTTAACGTATTGTTGAAATATGTTTGTCTCATTTAGATAAAATGAACAGATTGTTATGAAATTAAATTTATTTTCAGCAAAACCGCATACTTTTTAGAGTTGTGTGAGTAGGTGGCGAAAGTTTAAATACTATGTGACCAATTTCAGTTTTTTTTAAATGTCAAATTGTATTTAATAAATTTTTATATACCCATTTATTAATATTACATTTTACATATTTAATAATATTTATTAACATAATTAAATATAACTTGGTGAATTTTCAAAACGTCGAAAATGTTAATTGTAAGCAAAGAAAAAAAGATGTTCAAGAAATAGAGAAAAATTTACTTTAATAAAGAAATTATAGGTTTGAATTTATTAAAATTATTATTATCATATTATTACATTTGAACGTACAATATGTAAAATGTTTTTTTAAAAATTTTATTATCATTTTGACATTTTTTCACTGCTGCACAGTCAGGGTGGCCACAAAACTCAATTTACAAATTTCCCTGACTTTTCCCTGACATAAAATTTTTATTGTAAGTAATGAACAAACAGCTTAAATAAAAAAGTAGAAACACTTTCCAACAAATTAAACTATTTACGGACATTTTTTTTAATTAAACTAATAAATAAGATGATAATTAACAAAACGTTCAAATATATTACTGAAGAGAATAAATTTTTAAAATTAGAAAAATTAAAGAATTATTTTACAAATTGAATAAAAAAAGAATGAATAAAAATTTGGACAATTTAAAAAAAAATTAAAAGAAAAACAATTCTATGCAATAGAAGAATGATGTTAATATGAGAATATTTAGTACAAGATTAAATTTACATAATATAAAATAAAAGAATAAAAGCTTTCAATGAAGTAGAAAATTGAGAAATTTAAAAAATGTAAATAAAAGCATCAAATAAATGTTCTCAAAAATTCGTAATTATACAATAAAAACTAAATAGTTTAAAAGGAAAAATGTTTCTAAGAAATGGAAAAATGATAACAAAAATTAAAGAATTAATTAAAACGCTAGTAAGGATTAAAAAATAGTGAAACATCAAGAAAATTAAATAAATAGGAAGAAAAAAGAAAAATGTTTTTTTCCTTAATTTAACAAACTGTAAAAAAATGTAAAAAGTACAAAAAACAAGAAAATTTGGTTAGAATCTACCAAAAAATTAGAATTAATAAAAATAAAAATAAAATTAAAAAATGTATGTATCAAGATAAACAAAAAGTTCACATTTAAAAATAAAAAAGTTTAGAAAAATTAAACCAAATTTATTTTTAGAATATTACACTTTAAACACTTCGAACAATAAATTTAGAAAAATATAGAAAATCTAAAAATTTTATGAAAGAATAAGTATGTTTGCAAAATATCTTGGAAAAATAGAAAAGATGTGAAAACAAATTGACTATAAATATACAAAAAAAAACGTATTTATTTTTAAAAATATGTCAATAATTATAAAAATTAACGAAGTAAAGAGTTTAGTTATTATAACAATTAGTTAATCTTATTATAGTTATTATAACAAAATTATGTAAAATAATATAAAACAATTTGCATAAATAGAAGAAAATAAAGAAAATCCTAAAATAAAAAGACAACTACAAAGAAAAACATCAAAAGTAAAAGGAGAAAAAATCTTAAAATTTTGTAAGAATAAGAAATTATTAGATAAAAATTAAACAATTTCAAAAAAAGTAATTTCTCTTAGAAATAATGTAAGAAGTAAAAAAAAAGGATTATTGAGAATATGGAAAATAATTAATATTATTTAATTATTTTGCATTAATTAATATGTACATATTTAAATTTGAATTAATTGAAATTTGGAACAAGTTGGAATATGAGTTAATTGACTTTTGAAATTTATTTAAATTATAATGAATTAAAGATATAAAAATTGAATACTATTTTTCGATATCTTTATACCAATAATTTGTAAATCGTAGGTGTTTTGATCATCTGTATTAGCACGATTTTTTTAATTTTATAAGGAACAAAATAATAATATTAAAATTTTCAAGATTTACCCATAAATTTGCGGGTTTTATTTATGATTTGCGATGTTTTACATGCAGTATTAGACGTCCAGAGAATTGGAAAGTTTTTTTTTATTTAAATCAATAACAGACCTGCTTAAAGGTAGTATTAGTTTTATAATAAACGACTTCAAATGAATATAGAACCGCTCAATTGTTTTCTAGGTGAAATTTCGCTGTTTTAAATTTAAGAGAGAAATTCTCCCTGACAAAAATTTATTTTCCCTGACATTTCCCTGGCTTCCCTGACACTGTGGCCACCCTAATAGTTTTAATTTTTTATATTTTTTGTTCTATTTTTTCTTAGGTCAGGAATTGCCAGGTTTTTCAATTTTTTTTTTATCTTTTAAAGTTCTTCAGAAATATATTTTTTTAAATTTTATCATGTTTAAATAATTTTTAAATTTTTCCGTACATTTTTTATTTTTTAAGAATTTCTTTGTTTCTTTTGCAGTCGATTCACTTAAGTATCATTTTACATTTTATCAGTTTACAGAAGATTTGCCTTGATTTTCTCATTTTTGCATTCATTCATAAAAAAATATTTTTTCATAATTTATTAGATTTTTAAAAACACGATTCCTGTTTTTTCAGTTCTTTTTCAGTATTTTTCATTAAATGTTCTTAGTTTTTCTTATTTTTGGAGATTTTTTTGAGTTTAAAATCGCTCTTCCTAATGTTTCTTTTGAATTCCGTTACCTTTTTAAGAAAGTTATACTTTAACGTTATAATTGATTAAAAATAGAATAAATCCAGAAAAATATCAATTTACAATCCTGAAATTGTCGAGAATTTGAAAACGGTAATACATTATAAAAGTTAAAATTATATCGTTTAACAAGTCATATTTTATTTTATTTATTGAACATTGTTTACCCTTTTTGTACTATACTTTATCGAAAAATAACGCTTGTAAAAAGTCAGAGAAAAAATTCTTTTGGTCAGGGAAAAGTCAAGGAATTTAACAAAAATGTGGTGGGCACCCTAGTGATAAAGATTATTTTGCTAGTGTGATTTCTGCTCTTGCTGCGAAAGTATACATGTGCTTGTTGTATAATATACTGTTTTTAAAAAAATCAAGTAATTTGTAACATTTTCAGGATTGTTACGGTTTCAAGAATAGAAAATTCCAAAAATATTTTCGGGTTTCTCGACCTTTTCCAAACTAACAATGTATAATAGAATATTCCATAATGCATTTTTAAAAAGTACATTAAAGAAGAATTTATTGATAATCATTGCCAAAATTAAAAAAAAAAACATTCGAGAAAAAAAGACTAAATGAAGGTATGAATAGATGGATATAATCGATATTATATAAATAATATTATACAATTAATATTATTTCAGATGCTTCTGAATACTAGAAAATATATTTCAAGAAGGCTTACCTGATTAATGTGCCTTAATTGGTCAATTAAAACACTCGTATTGCCATTACTATTCGCAGAATTGCTAACTCCACCAATTCCACTGGCCAAAGAAGCCGATAACGTGAACTCAGGGTTGTACTTTTGAGCAAGAAGGCTTGAATCGACAACAGTCTTTACGTATCTGAAAAAAATTGACATACTTAAGTTTGCACCCTTTATAATTTTTAAATATATATATTTGTCTATAATCATTTGAAATGAGGGTAATTATTAAACTATATTATTTCATAATCTCTCTCAATTCCAAACGCAATAAAAACTCTACAGAAAAAATGAATAATCGAACAAGTGTATAAATAAAAAGTTGCTTCCCTCCTTTTGAAAGGATTAAAAAATGATAAAACGCAATTTTTAATTGGTCACAATGACAGTGTGACTTTACAAGAATAAAAAAAAACAAAGGAAAAGATGCGAAAAGGAAACTGGCTTTGAAGCCATCAGTAATTGCAATGATTAATGTCTGTTTTTCCCGGTTCTTGCTGCGCGAGGAAAAAAATTAAGTGCGTGAGTTTTCAATAGGTTTAATCAAGGGGAAGACCTGTTATTAAAGATCTCGTGTAATTGAAACGACAACTAAGCCCGGGTGTTGCGGCATCACTCTTGTACGTCACGGTCGCGCATCTTCTTGTAATTATAGATTCTCATCTACTGTAGCACTTGTAGATCCTTCAATGAAGTTAAGTCGACTGTGCACAAGAAACCTGCATCGATCGTCAAATGGAATAAGAGCAGAGCACCAGGTGCGGGTATAATTATAAAGTGAACTGCTCGTCTTGTAAATATGATGATGGAAAGTAGAATTCTAAGAGCTAAATGAGAAACGAAGAAAAAAGCGAGAACAAGAAGTGATCAAGATTGTTCATCAATTCTCTCTTCTTGACGATCTTATAACTTCATTCCTATTAATTTTTTATATTTCAGAAATATAAAATATACATTTATACATTTTTCGTTGTATATTTAAATTGTAAACTTTCATTTATCAAGTCTTTGCGAAAAAATGTTATTTCCATCTTCTAGAGGATATCACCATGTTAGAGATGATTGATGTATGAAAGTGGTCCACTAACAGAATACACGATCACGTCCAACTAGTTTTTGTCAAAGTCGTTTTGTCTTCGTTTTACCAGCTTCTATCTCCGACTGGACAGGAGTCCATTGGAGCAAATTACTCGGTAATAAGCGACAAAAGGTCACAACAAACGCTGTGAATGGCTATAGTATTTAGAACTGAAGAAGTGATGGATATACTGTAACAAAACTTTACAACTCATGATATCTCTGTGTTTTCACCCTTTCCTTATTCTTAATAGGATCTTAATCATCTCATTTCCTACTCTATTTCTTTCTATCTCGTACACAATCTGCAGCTATAGTCTTATATACATAGTCTGTTAAAAAAGGCAAGAAAACTTGTCTCATATCAAAGGATGTCGATTGACACTCAGAATGTTGTCAACGTTCAATAACGAGAAACAGGTTTACAGCTTCGT
Source organism: Ganaspis brasiliensis (assembly GCA_037103525.1). NCBI lineage: Eukaryota > Metazoa > Arthropoda > Insecta > Hymenoptera > Figitidae > Ganaspis > Ganaspis brasiliensis. Next base: position 1,580,768 of record JAZKLR010000050.1, on the reverse strand, counting down.
TACGAAATTGATTAAACCACAACTTTTAATACCATAAAAAGGCACAGAAAATGTCCTTGTTCAGAATATCAGATGTTAAACTAGATTAGACAAACTTAAAAGACAGCTTATAGCAACTTATAGATACAGGAAATTAAATATCTTAACGAGAATCAATATTCTTCTCTTATAATAAATATAACAAACTATTCTGAAAATTACTTTTTTTATTACCTAATATTTTGGATTTATAGACACACTTTTTACAAGGTACTTTAATATAAGTAAAACCAAACTAATTAAGCTAATGACAATAATTTTATAAGAGTTTATGACCACAAGAAAGGTAAACTTGGCGAAAAAGAGGGTTGAAAAGGATCAGAGTATTACAATGTTTAAAAAGAAAAAATATCTGAAAGACACGATCACCAGGGAGTGACCCTTCAAGTTCGTGATTATTAATCAACGACAAGTGTCGGCACTTTCAAACGTGAACCATAACACAGAGAATCTTTCGGAGTGATACAGGGCCGCAGCCGGGGGCCAAAGAATCGACCACAGGGGACCAATCGACACCCTTTCACCACTCGATCCTGATGACTAAGTTCTTTTAAAATGAGCTAGAACACTCTCGTAAATTTTTCATTTAGCAGTTTAATAAAGAGAACGTTACATTCTTCAATCATAAGATTTTCAATGTTTACCAACTAAATAATTAAAACTACATTAAGGAAACGCCTAAGTCACCTTGAAACAATGCAAAAAGAGTCAAATTTTGGTACCCTTTTCTCGAATTGTGTTCATCTTTGTTTTATAATCAATTTTATAAATTTTATAAATGTTTATCTCAGACAGACATATTTCTAGCTGTTACACCTAAATTTTTTAGCAACACGATATCCAGCTAAACATTTTTTTCAGTGCAATTTGTCTAATTAATTGACTCACATCTTTGTTTATACAACTTAAAATGATATCAAACTTCTTATTCGTTATCTTGAAACCTTATTGAGCAAAATGAGAAAAAACACTCGTAAATCGATTTAGTAATGTACCGAAAGATAAAAAAATTTTTAAAAACCAAATTTTACAGGAGAGGCCAAAAAAGAACGCAAAACTCGTGAATCTCAATATCGAATAATCCAATTTTGATGAAACTTGGTATATTGGGGTTTTTGGGGTCGCTGATTTCAAATTTGAAGTCAGATTTTAAAAATTCAAAATGGCGGACGAATTTTTAAGAATTAACTGAATTTGCATGAAACTTTTTACTCGGGAGTTTTGGGGGTCGCTAAATACGAATTTGATATTTATTTTTCAATATTCAAAATGGCGTATCCAATATGGCGGACGCACTGCAAAAACAGGTGTCTTAAATTGTTCAAAAATGTCTTAAATTAAGACATTTTTCGTGTCTTAGACACCAAAAGTATCTTAATTTAAGACATTTTTGTCCAATTTAAGACACCATGTTTTTGCAATGCGATTATTGAAAAATTGACTAAATTTGCATGAAACTTGGTATCAGGGGTCTTTTAGGATCGCTGATTACGAATCTTAATTCAGTTTTCCAAAATTCAAAATGGCAGATCCAATATAGAAGTCGAATTTTTAAAAATTGACTGAACACTGTAATAACAGATGTCTTATTTTAAAACATAAGACATTTAGAAAGTGTCTTATACAGTTATTTCAAGCTTTTTCATTGGTCAATAATTTTGTAAGATGCTTTCTCATTAGTTTAAAATTAATACTCCCTAAAACATCTTAAAAGTATAAGGACAAAAATATCTTAAAATAAGACACTTGTTTTTACAGTGAATTTGCATGAAACTTTTTAGTAGGGTGTTTTTGGGGTCGTTGAATACGAATTTGATATTTATTGTTCAAAATTCAAAATTGCGGATCCAATATGGCGGAGGATTTAAAAAAGATAAAAAAATAAACAAATACGCTTGGAAATTTTTACTTGGTGTTTTTTTTTGGATCATTAAACATGAATTTTGTATCAGATTTTTAAAACCCAAGACGGCGGATTCAATATTGCATAAAAATTCAGAAGTCAAAAAAATGAGATGATTCGATTGAAACTTGTTACCTAGAGGTTTTGGGGTCGCTGATTACGAATCTTACATTGGATTTTCAAACTTCAAAATAGCAGATCCAATATGGCGTGTAAGTTTTTGATATAAGTTATCGAATTCGCTGAAAATTCGTTGTTTATCAGCCATATTGGATCCACCATTTTGAAATATTAAAATCCTATTTTCAAATTCGTACTCATCGACAACAAAATTCCCCGAGAAATGAATATCAAGCGAATTCGATCAATTTTTTCAAAATTCGTCAACCGTATTGAATCCGCCGTTTTGAATTTTTGAATCAAGTCAAGAAATACATATGGAGTTTTTTTGTTGTTGTTATTTTGCCACTTAGGCGTTCTCTTAAAAATTTTTCCTAATTTTACAGAATAATGTGGCTCTGATAAAATAGAAGTTAGGTACTAACTAGTAAAAGTAAAAATGTAGTTTGTTTGACTGGTTTTTTTTGGAAATTTCTAAAATCTCTTATTCATTGCTCTATTGGGACAATTTGGAAATTTAAACATTTTGAACCTTTTTACAAGTCGGAGGATTTTGGCTAGGTCATTTTTTTGGAGCATTTAAATCGCACGTGAGTATTCAAAAATAAAAATAATTGTAACTTCAATAATTAGAAAATGGTTTTTTTCAAACCTTTTTTTCTGTACATTTTTAGATCACTATATAAATAGGGGAAAGTCGCCTAAGACGGGCCCCTATCCATATTTTGTAAAAAATTGTTTAGTTAGTGAATTAAAAAGGGAACGAGAATGTATCTATGTTTATTTTTAACATTTCCTCTAAATAATTGATAAGACGAAAACCTTTATAATTGTTTAAAAGACAATTAATTTTGATGTTTAAAAAAAAGTTCATACTAGCCCGTCTTAGACTACCTGGTAGGGTAAGACGGGCCCTTTTTAAAATCCCCTAAATCTACTTACTGAACAATATATATACTTCAATTACAATTGTTTTAGGTATTTTAAGCAAAATATAATAATATCATTCTTGAATGATATTAAAATATTGTGGCCTTTGGTCAAGTTGAATAAAAAAGTTTTTTGTAAGACGTATCTTAGATCATGTAGTGATTTGTCTTTTTAAAGCCAGTCTATGCATTTCATGTGATATCATAATCTTCAGGACTGTAAAATACATATGAACAATTTCGATAACAATAGTTAAAAATATAAATATTGCAACAAAAGCCTAATTTGGAAAATTTTAGGTTATAAATTAGTAATAAAACCATAAATTTCCTAATCAAATTAAGTTGTGAAACAAATTTTTTCTAAATATTATAGCTATAATAAGTCTATCTTGAAGTTTAATTTATGTCAGGAATTTGTCAACCTAATCAATGAATGACTTGGAAATTTTAATTCCGTTCATGTGCAGGCTACTTCTGCCCTTGAACGATCAATAGGCTTTGAGAAATTTGAGCTGCATCGTTGGTAGATCCAATTCAGTGAATACAATATAGAAACACACAACCCTCAAGTATGAATTATTAGAGCTCATAGAGCTATGAGAGAGAACATTCAAGCGACGAGGCAATTATTTGCAAATGGCGTTTGTAAAGGACTTAAATATTTGCCAGGGGAAGAAGGTTTTGCATCGCTCGTTAATGCGCAAACACAGTAGAGGCCCTTTAAACAACCTCGTTTAGTCGCTGAGTATTTCGGTCAACATTCACAAGGACCATGTAAAGCAGATTGTGAGATGATAAATTTTCTGTGGATCATTTTGCGTCACCTAACTAAACTTGTGAAATTTTCTATTTGAGGATAAATACACAATTATCATCTAACATATTTAAATATACCGAGAAACTTTGTCTAAAAGCAAAAAAGTTGATCAATATTGCCTGTTTTGAAATAAAAACTGGTTTTAAGAAAGTTTAAAGAAGAAAATAACATGAAAAATGATATCCATTTTAGATAAAAGTTTGTCTGAAGCGTATTGGATTTTGCAGAAAATGCAAATTGCTTGACTGAGAAAATATAGTTTAAAAACACTACTCCCATACATGGTGGGAGATTTATTTTGCGACAACTTCTGCAAGAGTCGTTTTCTTTGAAATGTGAAGCGGGATGAAAAGACTTCTGGGGAGGTTTACAAGGATACTGGGAATAAATAAGTATGCTACTCGCGTGCTTTTTGAGGCACCGAAGCTTTCGAGGATAGGATCTTTTAGTTGAAATCTTAATGAAATTCAATCCTTTAAGAGCCATTCTCAAACACGTTCATTCGATCTTCGAATTTCCACCTTCGCATGCGATTCTATAGAAAAATTGAAATCATGTAAATTTTAATCGATTAGTCTAGGAATATGGTTCCATTTTCTTTCCACATACACTTGCTTTAAAAATTGCATTATGAATTGTCCGACTGACATAAAAACAATAAATGCAATGTAAAATGTTGCCAAAGTTGAAAGGATTCCTAATTATCATTAATTGGTTATTTGTATAGTAACTTCCTGTGTAACTAATATTTACGAGATCATATAACCGTCAGCAAAGTAATGTGAATGTAAATGTGCTGACACCAATAATAAATTTTCATCGTATACACACATATATCTCATCGCTTAGATCGATTTGAGTGATAAATTGATATATTCGCATTGGCGCCGTTAATAATTACGAATAATCGATTGCATCTTGTTTGGAAAGTTACATGAACACTGCTTCCTCCAATGATTGATCAAAGATGAATACACTGGGACGAATACAATTACTGACTCGTCAGAATTCCATCCTGTCTCTCTCTTTATTTTTCGGAATAACCAACATTTTCTAAATATAAGCAAACATCGAAAATTTACATTAAAAGAAATATGCGCTAAAATTAAAAAAAAAAATGTTGAAAAGAGTTTCAAAGATGAAAAGCTAATGAGGATGAAGCTAAGCACAACCTTCAGAGATATTATATCTTTCTGCGCCTGCTCATATGTGGTTTAGAAAATTCATTAGTTCAGCATAGAAACGTAGTGCCAAAAAATTCAGAAATCAATGCTTTTCCTAAAGCACGAATTATTAAATAATAGCTCCAACAATCAGAGAAATTGCTTTCAACAATTAAGCCATAAACATCTGATGAGATTACTTCTACTTTGCTGTTGTTTCTAAAGACATTATTCTCTTTAATCTTATAGATTTTCTCGAATGGTTGCGTCATTCTGTTTTCACGATGAGAGGAACTCTAAAGACTTGAGTATAGAACATTGGAAAATTGGGGCAGTTGGAAAGAGAGTCGTATGTCTGCGAAAAGAATCAGTAAATATTCATCTTGAAAAACGTGATGTGAATCTCAAGAAAAATGAATAAACGAAATGAAAAATAAAATAAATAAATTGTCTTTCAAAGGTATTTATCTCTTCCATTATTCGCTAATAAAATTTTGATATATGGATGAATTCATCTCAATTATGTACTCTTGTATCTTGGGTATGGATTAATGGTTCAGCAATAAATTATAGTTCCCATTGAGCATGATGATAAAATACGATATATGGCAACCTAAATACGTGACATCTAGTCTAAGAATCCTGAAACACAAGATTTAAGGGCGTAGTTAGAAGACTGGAACGAATATAATTGCGTCCTCGATCACAATAGCCCGGAAATGATCAACTTTGATGATTTCCGTTATGACCAACATTTGAAATTCCAGAGAAATTGCAGTTCTCTGGTAAAAAAAAGGGTTAAATGTTAGCTATTTGCAATTTTAAATATCCCGACTCGGCACAAGTGCAATTACATACAGCGATTATTTCAACTCACATAAAAATATAACAACAGCCAGGATATGTAATTCATTGCTTAAACATGTAAAAAGCTTCAAGTGTTTTAAAATTAAAATGTTCTTCTGCAAAGTTGTTGAGCTTTATTTTATGGAATTGTACAGAATTTTAAAATTAAATTTAAGAATTAAAAGCAACTTTAACGTTGTTAAAACTGTATTAATAATTAATAAAATAACGAAACAATTGTAATAACAATCAACTGTTAGAGATATAAGTTAAATTACAATAACTATTAAATTAATAATAAATAAATCTTTAGTTTCCAAGACTTTATTTTTTAATAACATGTGTCAAATTGTGGTCTTTGGTCCATTAAAGTAAATATGTCTATTTCTTCTAATGCATTTTCGCTATGAAGCTCATCGGGACTAAATGTGAAATCAAACAAAAAGAGAAGAAAAATCATTAAACAATAGATTATTACAAAGAATCGAATCATCAACAAACTAAACTGACCGCATTGACAAAAAACTGATGTATGAATTTTTTGCATTAAGAACAAAAATATGAGGAAGAATAATCTCAAACTTTTCGACAATTTTTTGCTAAACGATTTCGCTAAAAACAATAATGTGGTTGTTAAAGTTTTTCACAAAAAACATTTTAAACAATTAACAAATAAATATTTTTTCATTTTTTCTTATAGTGAATGTTATAAATAATAATAAAAAAATGTTAACAAGTGAGAGTAGGCATGATTGGCATGTGAAATATTTTCAATGATCTAATCTATAGACCTATAATCTTTAAAACGTCAATATTTCGCATAAAGTCTGATTCACACCTTAACGTAGTATAATGGTCGATACATTAGTATGGTAACTCTATTAGGCGTCGTAAGTCACATATCAGAAACTACGAAATCTATGAAATTAACAAAAATAGTATTGATAGATTCTTTATCATCGATGTTAATAATTATTTTCCAGAGATATTGTTAAAATTTTCAATAAAATCAAAGTACATTATCGATAGATTATCAATGTAGGTTCTGAAATTTACAGCGGTGTTATTTTCTACTTTGTAATACATCTCTAAAAAAAACTTAATATCAATGCACTATTGAATTTATTTGAAATTGCAATAATTATATCAACCTTCTTAGCTATTCCGTATCTTGAAAAATGGTATACATATATTTAATAGTTGAGGTAAGTAGAAAAAGTTTGAAGTAGACAGACAACGTACTGAGAAAATGTATTGCGAAAGAAAAAAAGCGAAACGCCTCTTCCGTCTATCCTTGTGCTGCCAGACAGCATCAAGTGAAGAGTGAAAGAATTTTAAATCAGAGACAATGAATTAGCTAAGATGACTGCTAGTTGAATGAGTGGGAGGACAAAGACATTAGCAATCGAGATACGAAAGAGGAATGAAAAGAAGAATTTAGAATGGACACTTGGACAGGAAGAGATAGTGAGGAGAATTGTCATGGTGACCTCGTGAAGCGAGATTTGGCTACGTTTACAAAACGCAGCCAAAACGTCATGTATCTGACTCGGGAGTCGTCTGCGACACTGCGGCGCCCGAGGCCGCACCCGAGGTTTACGTTGCCAGACTCTTTGGCGCGGTTCCGTTCTCTGTCCTTCCGATTCATTCCTCCACCCACTTCCATCTCCTCACATCTCCTTTACCACCCTCCATCCATCGACCTCTCGCCTCCATATCATCACTCGCACTTTCTTTCAGTTATCTTTCATGTCATCTCCCAGCCAAGAACGTTACTTTTCAATTGATTGGCACTGCTGGTACCCACAGCTCACGTACAACACCTCCAATCCTTAATAATATTTAAACATTAACAGAATATTTCATCAAAACTCTAAAAAGCAACGATTGATTATTTTGCCTAAATTTGTGGGTGATCCTCCACGTAAAGTATTTTGTAATTTTCTTCCTCAATTTTAAATTAAAATACACACTCTTGTTTAAAGCAAAGTGACAAGGTAAAAATCCCGTTTGTGAACGATGTTCTGATATGAAATGCTTTGCTGGAAAATTCAGAATTTTAACATAGTTGATAAATTACACGGTCCGACAAAATTAACACTTTGTTTGCACTTATGAAAAATTCTAGCATTTTCAGAAAGTACATACGCATAGAAGAAGTTTGCTGTGGCAGCAATGTATTCGCTGTCACACTGTTAAAAATTTCTGTATTGTGCTTCATATACATCATGTATATGAAATTGAATTTAAAATACATGTATATCAAAATTAATTTATGAATTAACATAAATTTAATATAAAATATATTAAATTTGCTATACATGTATCTACACGCATAGAAGAAGTTTACTGTGGCAGTAAAGTATTCGCTGCCACGTCAAAATAAGTTTGCAAATATAGGGACAGCGAACAAATTTGCTGTGAGAGTAAATTTGAAATTTTTTTCTAATATTGCTTATCACAGCAAACTTTGTTCATTGTCACAGCAAATAATTTGCTGTGGTTACTAATTTTGTTAGATTCAATAGCAAATATTATTTAACCACTGTACTCTCTAAAACTGAATCAGTGAAATTTTCACTGATTTGAAATCAGTGAACAACTTTTCGTTGCTGAATCAGTGAAATTCACTGAAGATCAGTCATTTTCACTGATTCAGCAAAGAGAAGTTGTTCACTGATTCCAAATCAGTGAAAATTTCACTGATTCAGTTTTAGAGAGTAGACAATTCATTTTTTTCCGTGTAGGGTTAAAAAAATTAAAGCTAGATTATATTGGATTTAGGGTACGCATGAAGAAAGAAAAAAGACAAGTCAAATCTTTATTTCAAACCAACACAACATTTCTTCAATTACACAGCCCCACAAATAAAAAAAAAATTGTCCGAGACACTACACTAGTTACGGGGATCACAACGGTTTCTTTGTTCAATTTCAAGTAAAAAAAAAGATTTTTCTTTGAAAAAAGAGGGATTTTATTTCGAAAAAAGGAGATTTTAAAAATTAGTAAAAAATTTAGAGCACAGATCACGGCGAGGCTTTATTAAATTTAATTCAAAAGTCCTATCACTAAAAGTTTCTTGGCATACATCAGTTTATTGATTAACATTAACTTATAAGATTTTAAGCCTAAAATAAAATAAATGGGTAAAGAATTTAAAAAAAACAACTCGTTTTTCAAAAATTTATTGTCAGCCAATTGTTCTGGCGTTTTTGTAAAAATGTAGGCTTTAAAGGTTTGTTCTTGAGTTTTCTTCCTTGAAATTCTTTTAATTAAAAGAAATAAGGGAAAAAATTGTTAAAAAAGACAAGTAGATAATATACTTTAATACACTTAAGTTAAGTCTAATATTTTGGTTTATTTGAAAAGTCAAATTTTAAGCAATATAAAAGAAATCTTTTAGAAATATGTTACGGAATCAATGATATACTTAAAAATTAGGTACCTACATTCTGACATTCAAAATCTATAAAAAAATATAATGTTCAGAAAACAATGAAGAACAATTCCACATCAAATTTTCGTTTTTAATACACATATGTGACTATTTCTGCGGTAAAAGGGACCTTACGCAACAACAACATTAGGCTCAGTATTCCGTTGCTCAGTGCACGAAAAGTAAGCCCAATGTTATTGTCGCGTAAGGTCCCTTTCACCAGAAATTGTCACATATTTGTTATTAAAATGCAATAAATAAAACAGAAAACGTGAAAAAAAACAGACACATATTGAAAAAGAAAGGTGAAATGAGAGAAAAATATCTTGATTTTATAGGTGTTTTAGACGATTTCTTTTTTTAAAAAAGGAGGAAAGTGAGAGAAAAAACTTAATTTTAGGTGTTTTAGGTGCTACTTTTTACAAAAGGGGAAAATAAGGAGAAAAGGGGATTGGGTGAAAAAGGGAAGCAACTCAAGCAACTGTGATCCCTCTGTAGTTATTTTCTACATATTTTTCTGCGCTGAATTGGAATCAGAAGTCAAAGTAACCAGATTGGTTAACATTTGTTAGATTATCTAAAAAAAAAAAACTGCTGAAAAACACGAAAAAATGACTTTCTTGAGGAGATTATCTAAAAAAATGTAGCCAATCTGGTTACTTTGACTTCGGATTCGGATTCAGCGGAGAAAAATACGTAGAAACACACACAGTTAAAAATTTTGTGTATATTTAACACAAATTAAATGTCCGAAACGGTCCACTCAAAATTTGTGTTAAAAGAACACAAACTATATGTTAATTTAACAGTTGTTCATGTTAAATTAACACAATCTTTGTGTTAAATTTAACACAAAGAATATGTGGACCGTTTTTTACACAAAATTTTTAACTGTGCACTAGGATATTGTCCCGGACAAAATAAAATTTTTTTTTTGCTTTTTCGGATTTTTGAACAATTTTTTCGATATTATCTAAAAAATTTTAGCCAATCCGTTTATTCTGACTTCGGATTCGGATTCAGCGGAGAAAAAGAAGTAGGAATACACTATATATAGTGTAGTGTCTCTTAAAGAAACTATTTTTTGTGGGGCTGCGTTATAAATCCAAGGTCAGTTTTTAGAAATTCAAAATGGCTGATTCAATATGGCGGATGCAATTTTAAAAAATTACCCAATTTTCATGAAACTTGCTATTCAAGAGAATAATATGAAGATTCTGAAAGCAGTTTTCAGAAATTAAAAAAGGAAAAAAACATTTGATTTTGGATAAACGGACAGAAACGGATGTATTTTTTCGGCTCCGATTTTCAAAAATACTTGACTTTTTCATGGATGCGAAATTGTGTCGAACGGTGATATCAACATTGAAAACTTTAAATATATGAAAGTACATTATTTTATAAGTGCGAGGGATATGGAATGCATCTCTACGCTTTATGGGAAAATCACTCTTATCTAAACAGAAAATTCCATCTATTTCAACAATTTGACATTTTTTCATTGGAAAAAGTAGTAAATGGACTCTTTTTATATGCTCCCTGTCTATTCTATTTTTTTACTTCGTTTTTCTCTGTAGCCGTTTTGATATAGAACACTGCGCTCCGAAACAAAACACACTATCTAAAAGAATAAAGTAAATCCAAATGGAGAAAAAGGGTAACAACCAAGTGAAATTAGTGAGAGGGAAAATAGCGTTCCTAAACGATGACTCGATCAACAACGAATTACTCGGATTAGACACGTTGAATAGTTATAATCCATGACATGTTCGCGAATAGAAAGACCTCATTGAAAGCATATATGTATTGAAAGCTATGTTTAATAAAACGTCGTGTGATATCGACATTACAGGCAATATCGCATAAACATAAGGCTTCAAATGTATTCCAAGAAACTCGGTGATTCACCGTCCGTCTCCTTATTTCCCCCTTTTTAAACTTTTGTTTCAGCATCAAATTTCAGAGTATAAAAAATGTCTATATTGGACCAAACATTAAAAATAACGTTTAAATATTTCAAATAAAAAAAATAATAATAATAAGTTGTTTTTAATCACCAGATGAATTTTAAAATGACGAAAAGCATAAATACTCTATAAAATTGATAGAATTTTCATTCTAGAGCATTTCATTAGACAGAATTTCTGTGTAACCTAATTTTATTTTTTGAATTTGTTTTCCAATAACTTGAATTTAGGTATATTAACATGAATGTTTATTTAACATCATTAATCACCGAATTTTTATTTAACAGAGTTTTCATGTTAAAGAATTTATATTTAACAAACTTTCTATTTTAAAGTATGCTGATTGAACTGAATATTAATTTAGCAAAATTCTCATTTAACAGATTTTTAAGTGAGTAGAATCCTTTAACTTTAATAGAAGGTAATATATCAACATTCTTAAATACCAGAATTTCCATTTTCCCGAATTCTTCTCTGGACAAATGATAGGATGCCTAAAACACCGAATTTTCAATTGATCAAAATTGCAAATTGCCCAAAAACAATCTGACAGAAAGATTTCTGCATCAATTTTAAAATTGACCAATCATGAATTATCTATAGTCTGTTAAGATTAGTTAATTTTTTTATTGGCGTCGAAATTAATTTGTCGCATTTTTTTCGTTCAATGAAAAATTCGGTGTTTTAAGATGTTAATCTTTTTATTTAAGGATTCCACACATGCACTTTAAATTTTGTTAAATGAGAATTCTGATGGAATGAAATTCGGTTCAATCTGAATTCTTTTAAAATTTGGTTCAAGATAAATTCTGTAACATGAAAATTCTGTTCAATAAAATTTCGGTAATCAAAAACACTGTTTAGTAAACATTCTGATTAATTTAAATTCGAAAAATTAAAAATATGCTGTAAAGAATTTCTATAAAAAAAACCCTATAAAATGAAAATTTTAACTATTTAATTTTATGAAAATAATATTCTTGCTCTTCAAAATGACGAACCAAAATGTCACATACTTTAAACGTTTTAAAACTAATTACAATTGTTTATTAAGTTTGGACCATTAGTATAACCTCAAACTATAAATTGTTTCTTTTTTCACATCAAATAAGAACATTAATTTCACTAAATTTTGAAAGATTTTTTTTTCTTTTCTAAAAATTTTAAAAGTACATTATTTGTTTAAATTAGATGAACAAAAGTTGTCATAAATAGTAATTTATTGTGGTTTATGATATTAAGTAGTTAACGAAGTTAAAATTGTTTAAGTTATGTTTTATACAAGTAAAAATTAATTGCACAATATAATATCATTTTCATCACGGAATTTTTGCATAAATCAGTTTTGTTACATAATTTAAAACTTTTCATCGACATGAAATATAGTATAGACTTTTAAATAATCAAATTTTATAGTTTGTTATCCAGAAGTTTCGTTTAAATATTTGCTTGAAATTACGCGTTTGTTTACCGAAAACAGTCTATTTTTGATGTGACACTTTGAAGATTATAGGTTTTTTTTTCACACTATTTAGTATTCTTTTAATAATAATTGTTATTAAATGTGTTAAAACTAAAAAGCAATACAAATTACATAATTTTTAATGAATGCAAGATAAATATCTTATTTTAAAAGAAAAAAATAAAACAAACAAAAATGTTACCTACTCAAAATAGATAGGTACAAATAAATCCAGAATACTTTTATTATAAAACTCATAAAGATGTATTATATTAATTTTTAAAACGTTATTCATTATAAAAGCATTCAGTAATTTAGCGGATGCTTTGATTGGTTTATTTGGTCAAACTTTCTAGTTTGAGATTATGTCAATAATAAATTGAAGCACATTAAGATGTTTCTTTTTGCAGTGTAATTATATACAAGATTTTGGTCTATGGGAACGAACTTGAGACATTTTGAATTCAAAGCTTTGGAAAATGTCTCATCAGGTTTGAAAGACGTTGCCTGCTGTAAGTTGATCGAGAATCAGATATAAAGTAAATGCAAATATATTGGAAGCAACTGAAGGCGGAGAAGACGGAATAAATTGAGATGAGTAAATAAATAAAAAGAAATGACACTCACTCTCCGACTCGTTCTCCATTCCAACATCTTTCGTCAGGATACTCTTCGCAAATGGCGTCTGCTAGGGTACCATAAAAGGATCGCGATCTGACGACACTGGCCAAAAAATTACCAAGTTGAGCGTGCAATTGAGTGGACCAAGATGTCCTGTGAGACGACGAAAACGATTGCGGATGAGTCGATGCTATATTGACGTGCTGCTCCAACATTGAAGATGACCTTCCGGTTTTTATACTAGGAGTAGCGACTATTGGTTTCATATCCTTCATTGGCTGCAATTCAGGTCGACCACATGCCTTTCGAACCTAAAATCAGAAAGATATTATTTTACTAGGGTTTCTTTAAGTTAAAAATACTCCAAGTACTTATTTCTTAAAAATTTAACATTGTTGCAAAAATGATAAAATTAAAAATAGTAAAAAGAATAAAAACTGCTTTACATACAATGTGGACAATTTTATTATCTCGCTTGCGTGAACATTTGCGCTGATCAGTTCAGTAAGTGACCATCTCACTTTTTATTTCATTTTTCATGTAACATAATCTTTCTTATCTAGGGCACGTGGCGACTTACATTTTCAACGCTGATAAGGAACATGAGAGAATAATATCTTCAGACACGCAGAAAAGATTTCTTTTTAAACTACCATTCCATCACACACTAGATTAAAATGGCATCTTGTGATTCAACAAGATTTGATTATTTTGCATTATTTCTCGAGTGTCATATTTAATGACATTTTCTGGAAACTTTCACTCTAACAATAATAAAAAATAAATAAAAGAACGTAGAAACAAATGATAAGGTCGACAATTATGTTGCCTTAGTGCGGAATAAATTTGTAATAAAACCGATGAGTAAATCGAGTCTCGTGTCTGACCTTGGAGGCGACAAAAGATTCGATATCTTAAGTAGAGGGGTATAAATTTAGAGATGAGAGAAGTCTGTAATGTTTCATGTTTAGAGTCACCATCAGAATAATTTAGGATCTTCTTTAAATACATAAAAATCCCCATTCTTCGACAAATGACCACTTTTGTGCAAAAGAAGGCAATACAAAGCATCATAATTATTCTTCGTTAAAGAATAGTTTTTTTATCCAAGATAAATTAATTCCTAGTAGATAAATCATTTCTCAGCAATGTTTAAAAAAACTTGAAACCCCTGAAATAATGAAACCTTTGTTCTAATTCTGATAAAATTTCCATATTTTAAAAATTCAAATGTTTTGTACAATTGATATTTATGAAAATTTCAAGAATTACGTAATAATTATAAGTTTTCAGTTGGTACAGCGGAATAATAATTACTATTTAACTACATCTGCAATAACAAGTTTCTTAAAATTGAGGTGAGTGTAAGTAGTGCAATTTCATGGTTATTTACGACGCACGACTCTCGTCGCTTTAGCAAATTGGTTGTTATCGTGACCGGGTTTTTTACTTTATAAGTAGACACTTTAATAAATGTGAGTGTATAATTAACATGAGTCTCTAGTGGATCGACTGCGAAAAGAACCGATAACGATGAAGAATACGAGTATTTATTGAATAGAGAGAAGGGTTTAGAGGGAGGTCCAGATAGTGATGTTGAGAGAGAGAAAGAGAGAGAGGGAGGGAGGAAAGTGCCAGAGAATTAAGCCTCATTTACCTTACTAAAGCATATAATCCTTAAGTTTAAGGCATAACAGTAAACTGGCGGTTGAACTCTCGACGTCTAATTAAGACAGTAAGCGTGGGCGTGCAACCACTGACGTGGGTCGTCTTGGTCGCAGATTTCATTTTTGACTTTTTTATTTCTTCTACTCGATGTCGTCTACCTCCATGAAACAAGACAAACTAAAAAAGAGCCAACTCTGCAAGAGTTCAGCGGAGAGATAAAGAAAAAGCGAGGAGAAAGATAGACGATACTGACTGAGTGCGGAGCGTCGACAGGCACAAGTGTTGATTCCACTTGGAAATTAATCACTCAAGAAATGTTATCCTTTTTGCATCATTTGCTCCTTTTTACCAATTTTTCCTGTGTTCAATAAATCGTTGTTATTATTATATTAAATAAACTGAAACAAACTTTATAGGTATCTATTTTTTTGAAAAAATTATCCTTCTATAGACCAACCAAACGCCTTTCGTATTTTATCATTCGAAAGGCATTTTCATACATAAAAAGTGGAATATTATTCTTATTGTACAACTCGTATCTTAAATCTATCTACTGGTATTAATTTTGTAAGTGGAAGTACATATTTCATTACGTTCTCACTAATGCGTTTTCTAGAATTTGCATTTTATCTTAAATGAATCTCTGATAACATTAACTCTGTGCATAAGTTAATTTCAGATTTTACACATATGCAGAAATAAAACGTTAATGTAACCAGACGAAAAGATTCATTATAAATAACAAAAAAAGTAGCTGTCAACTCGCATTTAATATTAATCGCTTTAACATTATTTTTTAAACTGGTGCTTGATTCCTCGAATTTTGTTTTTGATTTAATTAATCATCCTTTTGCAATATTATTTTTTCATATTTGTCTTGATAATTCTGTAAGGAGTGTATTATACAATTTTAATCAATTTCGCTCAAGCAATCCAATTTCTTACTGTGAGCTTTAAGAATTTTATTTTTTTATTTACACTCTAAAAACAAGTGTCTTATTTTGTCCTCACTTTTAAGACATTTTAGGGTGTCTTAATTTTAAACCATTGAGAAAGTGTCTTAAAAATTACTGTAAGACTCTTTCTAAATGTCTTACGTCTTAAAATAAGACACTTGTAAGACACCTGTTTTTACAGTGTAAAGTTTATTAAAAGTAGAGAACAATACGACAATAATTGAGAATTATTTCTATGAGTTTGTGTAAAATCGTATGTATTTCCACCGAAACCCTATTATTGCCGAAATTTAATTATACAAATTTGAAATTCTCCGAAATTGCATTTGTCAGAATTTGTAATCCCCAGAACTTGCCTTTGTCCGAACTTTTAACTTTCCGAATTGGCATTTGTCCGAACTTTAAAATCTTTTGAACTTTGAAATTCCCGACCCTTCATTTGACCAAACTTTGAAACCACCCTCTCTAAATCTGAATTAATGGTTTTCCAGTAATGAATTAGCGAAAAATCGGTCACTATTAGATAGTGAATACTTCACTAATGTTTAGTAGAAAATTACTAATTATTAGTAAAAAACTACTAATTTGATAGTGAATTTTCTACACTGAAAAAAATATTTGCGTGGAACTGCAATAATTATGGGCAGATTGGTATTTTCTACTAAACATTAGTGAAATATTCACTATTTAATAGTAGCCGATTTTTCTCTAATTCATTAGTGGAAAACCACTAATTCAGTCTTAGAGAGTAGTAATTTTCTACTAATAATTAGTAGTTTTCCACTAAAAAATAATGAAAAATTCCACTTTTTAATAATAACCGATTACTCGCTAATTCATTAGTTAACAATCACTAATTTAGATGTACATTGAGAAAAAATTTTGGTATAAAAATTCCTGTGCTGTTCACTAGTGTCATAATTGACAATCTTCTAAATTTTACCGTGCTATCTTATAATTTTTACCGAATTTTCTATTAAAAATTGTGGGAAATCCGGTAAAAATTATAAGACAGCACGGTAAAATTTAGGTTACTGTCTGTTATGACGCTTTTATATTAGTGAACAGCACAGAAATTTTTACCAAAATTTTTTCTTAGTGTAGAGAGCGAAACACACATTTGGCCGAAATCTTAAATCCCCGAACTTACATATTGCGACATTGTCGAACTTTTAAACCATCGAACTTGCTTTTGCCCGACCCTTGAAATGTAGAATTTCTAAAGGAGTCTTCTGATTGGCTGAGAATTTTCCCGGAAACATTATCAGCCAATCCGAGGAATCTTTTAGATATTCTACATTCCGATAGTCGGCAAATGCAAGTCCGGGTAATTGAATGTTTTGACAAATGCGAGATTGGTGATTTAAAAGTTCGGGGTTTAAGAGTTCAGACAAATACGAGTTCGGGAGTTGAAAATTTTAGCAAATACGATTTCGTCGATTTAAATGTTTTGGCAAATGCGAATTCGATGATTTTAAAGAAAATAAAAATGCAAATTAGGGAAGTTTTTGTTCGGACAAATGCAAGTTCAGGGAATTACAAATTCTGACAAATGTAAGTTCGGAGAATTACAAATTCGGACAATTAAATTTCGGGCAATTGCAAGTTTGGTCAATTGAGTTTTGGAGGAAATACAGGCGACCCAAATTGAGTTGCATTTTTATAACTCTTTACACTGTGCTCTTTTGCTATTTGTTAGAACACACATTGTTCTCAAGATACTTCTAGATTGAATAGCTGTTATGTAAAAATGGTTTTAAAGAGTATTAAGTGGGAAGTGAGAGGAAGTTAAAAACTTTTCACGAATTCTGATACTTGATAAAAAGAACCTGGAACGTCATCAAGAACTCATTAGAGACCATTGAAAGAAAAGTGGTGTGCTGGAAAACGTTGAGCCAAAGGTACTCCGATTTACTTGAGGGAAAGTTTGAAAAAAGCGTTTAAGTACGTCAACTTCCTTGTTTTTGAAAAGTTTAAGGGTTAATCACTTGGGACTATTTCTGATTAATCTCCTTTGTAGGAAATGTAATTTTTACACACCAGTAACTACATCCTGGGGAGGTTCCTCACTCTCCCCCAATTTAACAAATTAGGGTTCCGATAGAAACCTCGATTCTTGTTTTCCTTCCACGAAATTCAATAACGACAACCTTACTTTTCGGCGGTTAAATATTATTTCGCTTCAATAAATATATTTTTTTTCAATTTCAGAACCCCTGTCTGAAGACTCTAATATCTCTGATATATTGAATTCCCTCTGAAATTTATTTTCCTCTAAATCAAATTCCCCGAAATAAATCAACTGACTGATTCCTTTACTGCAAATGGGATTTGGCAATATGCTCGAGGGAAAACCTGACGTCTTTTTACGTATAGGTGTTTCCTTTTTCCCCTTTTCTTTTCGCACAATTCTCAAAGCATCCCTATAAAACAGGAAGGGAGTAAACTTGGCATTCCTTATAATCGCCCTTGTAACACATGAGAATCAAGGACTTTCACACGGGTATCGTTGGTCGCTAACTGTGAATGCCTCTGCGATGCAAAATGTGATAAAAAGCAGGATTTGGCAAAAGGGTTTGGTGCACAAGTTATCACTACTTACGAAGGCCAACGCAATGCGGTGAACGAACGATAACTGACTCGGGCCGATAAGAAAAAGCCCACTGCACGTGCAATATGATTCTTTCTATTGTAGCTCTAATCGACAAGTTGACGTTTTACAGTGCTTTTATAGCAAAATGTCTTTTACAATCTGCAAAAAGTGTCTCAGTAGAGATAAAGTGTCTTTACAATTTTAAATCTAAAACAAAAATAGTGCATAATAGTAAAACAAAAATAGAAGCATACAGTTCAATTTATAGCACGATTTAACGATTTGATTCTTTTAAAAATCAAGCTGGTATTGTGAAAAAAAAGTAACACACGATCTTTTATTGTTTCCGTTTTAAAGTAAGGCAATCAAAATTTTTATGGGCTTTCTTTTATTAGTCCCTCTCTGCTTAAGGTAGCGAATAGTGTCGGAAGCTTACGTTAAAATGTAACGTAACACAACAGCTTTACAAGGAAACTTTGTGTGAGGCTGTAAATTTCTTAGTACCGTTCCAGCCTATGTAGCGCCTATTTTTCATTCATACAAGTCATCGACCGCGTAACTTAACTCAATGGCGAATATATAGTGACCTATTTGTCACTTAAATAAATAGTCATACGGCTTTATTGGTCCAATAATATTTTGCTACTGGTTTGTTGACGCCAGTTAAATCTGATCAATAAAACAACTTTAGTCTTGAAAAAAAAAGCTAAACAACACAACAAAGCTATACATAACTCCAGCTTTTTCTCAATCAGGAGAAAATTTCCAGGTCTTTAATTTTATGAGCACCTGCCATTCATTCACAAGTGCTTTTAAATCATCATGGAATAAAGAGAAACAACCTACAATCTTTAATCTCTGAACCAGTCTATTCGAAACCACTCCCCTGAAAAAACCGAAGCAGCTTATCTTTTTCAAAAATCTAGTAACGATCTTGTTTTCAGGCAAGAGAATCCGGAACAAATGCGGTGGCCCTAATCTCGACACTTTACATCACCGATTATCAAGATACACGAAGAAAAAGAGGAGATCGAGAGTCATCGAGTGGATAAGGGAAATCCTATGTAGTTTGTACACTCTTTTATTCTTTCCCCCTTTTGCACAGCTGAGTCACAACAGACTTGAACGGAAATCGAAGGTGCGATTCTGATTTGCAGTTAAACTCTCGCATAGCTTCGACAAAGATAAAAGCTATAAAATGCTATGAAACAGGCATAGCAACCAATACGAGGATAAAATTTAGTACCAGGATTAATTAAGAAGAATTCTTTATTTTCGATTGAAGTAACAACTACATTCGCAACGATATATATAGGGAACTATTAAAAGGGAAATTAATTCTCTATTTCATTCACTTGCGTAATTAATTTATCTACACAAACGTATTAGTTATAGATAATAGATATAAATAAATTAATGATAGTGAATGCTTAATAATGGTATTATATAATTAATGTTTTCGATGCTTTTATTTTTATCATATATATACGTTGATAAATTGCAATTTATTGATCCGAAAGCCCCTATAATATTTGAGAGATGTTATTAGGACCAATATCTCAAGTACAAATCAAGGATTTTCGGCAGCAATAAAGGATTCGACTCCCCTGCTAACCGCTTCTCAATATTATGGTTTCGGGTGTTTCTTTCGACAGCCAATTCTTTCAGTTGACTTGTTCGCAGAATGTTTATCTTGGCGCGAATTCAACTTGAACTGTGTGCCGATGTATGCGACCAAACAACGAACATCAAGAGAACGTTCTTCTCATATTTCGCATAAAAAATATTGAAGTATACTTTTATATCAGAATGCAGTTAGGTCTCTATTAAATTCCCTGTCGGACAATAAAGAATGAAAGGCACGAAGAGCGACAGGCCGATTACTCACGGGGTTCAGAGTTGAACCAATTTAGCCATGATGACGTCAATAATCATCAGCTACAGCTGATGATTGTTCTTGTCAGCTTGGTAATTCGATCACACGGACTCACCCGATAATGAATTGCGATAAATTTATTTTTAAAAAAGAATAAACATATTAGTCACTTTTAGCTCTTTGAGAATAAACTTGTTTCGATTTGCGTAAGGACCACGCATTTTTTTTTTATTATTAAAAACGGCTTTAAGTCAATTGTTTTAAAATATTGAAAAGTTGATAAACTACGTCACACTGTTTTTGAGATTATTTCCACCCCCCCACCCATTTCGCTCTTTACATTACAGCTCGTCACATAATGCTATAACCCCCCCCCCCTTTGTGTGACTTAACTTTAGGAATCCCTCCCCCTAGGTCAATTTTTTACAATTATTTTTAGTAAATTATTTTAAGTAGGCCGCAATGAAAATTTATTTTTGTTTGAAATAGTTGATTTCCTTAAGTGTGATGTCACATTTTATTTACTCCCCTCTTCCCTTAACGTTACAAATCATTACAAATCTCTAATTTCACCCTTCTTAGTTTGTGTGACGTTAATAAACGGCCCCTAAAAATATTTATAGTTCTTTATACATACATCGAAAGATTTCTTCTCTCTAAATTTCTTGGAGTGAGTTTTCACTCCACAAAGAGTGAAAATTGAGTGAGAAATCTACTCTAAAAGAATGAGATCTCACTCCTATAGAGTAAAATATGACTAATTATTAGTAAAAATATAACTAAAAAATAGTTAAAATTTGACTAATTGAATTAGTAAACAGAATTTTACTAAAATATAAGTAATTTTGACATAACTTAAAAATGAATTTGACTAATAATTAGTTATTTTTTACTAAAAGTGAAAATTCACTCTTTTAGAGTGGGTTTCTTACTCTGATTGGAGAGGCTCAATGTTCATTCTTATTCAAGGGGTGAAAACTTACTCCACGAAATTTAGAGAGTTGAGTATAAAATTTAAAAAGACCTGTTTTTGAGATATTACAAAAAAAAAAATTTGAAAATTGCTTTGTCACCTGTATTATTGTAAGTTGATAAAAAGAAAATTTTCATCATCTTCTTCTTTATCTACACTTCTTTTTGTTTAGTGGAAAATTTTTTTTACCCAGTTTTGGTTATTAATATCCTTTAATATTTTTAAATCCATTATTTCTAACTTCTGAAAGGTTCAAGCACTCTAAATTTCTTGAAGTGAGTTTTTACTCCACTAAGAGTGAAAATTGAGCCAATCTGATAAGACTGAAAAGTCGATTCTGTAAGAGTGGGATCTCACTCTCATAGAGTGAAATTACACTCCGGTTCGAGTGGAAATTCACTTCAAAATTAGGGTGAGAATTCACTTTTTGTTTGGAGTGCAATCTCACTCTTTTAAAATGTGTTTTTCAAACTTCTTGGAGCGAAAACTCACTCTAAGAAATTTAGAGAGGATTTTTTTTCTAAGAATTTTGAAGGACAAAAAACAAAACTAAATCTTTCCTCGAGCCATTTTTGAGAAAACGAATTTTTTTAGGTTAATATTAGAAAGTTTAAATGTCTTGCTTGATAAAAAAGCCTCAGGCTAGTCAAACCGTTCAAGATACTTTATTAATAAACAATGTTTTGTTTATTAAAAAAAATTGGTAGTATTGCAGATTAAGGACTCTTCCGAATTACCAAAAATTGAATTGAAATTAAAATATTTATAAAAGAATCTATTTTTCGGCTTTCCAACATAATGGTTGCATTTAGAAACTTTTGTTTAAATATGGTCAAAAAGACGTACAAGAAGAAAAAGGGATTATTGGATTTTCAAATCGGATTGTTACTATATAGAATTAACAGATCTGATTTATTGTTGTAGCAATGTAGCAAAGATTTGTCATTTTAACAATTTGGGATTGTTAAGTATTTAAAAGCGCCATTTTTGTGCCTGTGGAATGAAAAATAATTTTTTATCCGAGACAATACACTACACTGCAAAAACAGGTGTCTTAAATTATTCAAAAATGTCTTAAATTAAGACATTTTTCGTGTCTTAGACACCAAAAGTATCTTAATTTAAGACATTTTTGTCGAATTTAAGACACCATGTTTTTGCAGTGTAGTGTATTCCTACGTAGCTTTCTTCGCTAAATTCAAATCCGCAGTCAGAATTGTTAGATTGGTTTTACTTTTTGAAATAACCTCAAAAAAAATTTAAAACACAAATTAAAAGAAAAAATTTTTTTGTCCAAAACACTACGCTATAGTGTATTTCTACGTATTTCTCTCCGTTGAATCCGAATTCAAAGTCAGAATAATCAAATAGGCCAAACTTTTTGATATAGTCTCAAAAAAGTGCTAAAAAACACCAGAAGATTAAAAAAAAAAAATTTCGGGACCCTATGCTAATGTATTTTTACGTATTTTTCTCCGTTGAATCCAAATCCAAAGTTAGAATTGCTACATTGGTTCAACTTTTTGAAATAATATGAAAAAGCTGATAAAAAACACAAAAAATTTTGTGTATTTATGTAGAAAACAGTCCTTGTTAAATTACTTGTGTTAAAATTTAACATTTTTTGTGAGTTTATTTGCCGTGAGTTGAATTAACTCAAAGTTTTTAATGGACCGTTTGGAACATGTAAAAAATGTTAAATTTTACACAAAATTTGTAACTGTATAGCATGGTGTCTCAGTAAAGAAAAAAAGTTTTTTGGTTCTGATTTGTGTTTTTGAAAATTCTTTTGAGATTATCTCAAAAATTAGAACCAATCTAGCAATTCTAACTTCGGATTCGGATTTAGCGAAGAAAATTACGTAAGAATTTACTAGCGCATAGTGTCTCAGAGTCTCAGTGAAAAAGAAAAATATGTTTGGTTTTGATTTGTGATTTTGAAAATTCTTTTGAGATTATCCCATAAAGTAGAGCAAATCTATCAATTCTAACTTATCGGATTTGGTTTCAGCGAAGAAAAATACATAGAAATATATACTAGAGTAGTGTCTCGGACAAAATTCTTTTTATGGGGCTGTGAAAATGTCATCTAAGTAATTTGGGATTTTCATTTTAAATGTGTAGCAACGCAATAAAAATTGATAAACATTCACCTCATAACTTATTTGTCCAAAGATTGAATTTGTAATGAAAACATTTTCCACTCCTATAAAATTTAAAAAGTCCCTTTCTCAAAGAAGATTGAAAATAATGTTGAAAAACTCCGGAATAACCAGGAATGCGACAATTATTCTTAATTACTGTTGCCGAACCTCCTAAGAAATTAATCTCTCGTATTTTGAAGAAAATTGGAGAAATTGTAAAAAGCTGGACGTTGAAGGGGAGGAGTGGGAAAGAGGCAAAAAGGCGAATTATTGTTTCCATAGATGGCAAAGGAGTTGAGGAAGAGGACAATAAAGAGGAAGCGAAGTGAAGCGAAGAAAGGGCAAAAGTCCAGTTGAGAGGGATAGTTTGAGACAAGGCCAAAGAGAAAGAGAAAGAGAAAAAAAGAGATGGAATCTGAGGAGTGTTAGGTGGGAGACAGGATGGTCCAAAGGAATGGAGAAAGGGACGAAGGGTGCAGAGAACGCACCGCACCACCCCATGGCGCGCCCATCGCATTCCATCCTTTGCCACTGCCGCTCTACTTCGTTCCTTCCAACCGAGTCAAGAATCAAACCTGCTCGCTATAGATCGTATAGGTATTTGCGGGTTCGATGGGCTCGCGCGGTCCTTGATCGGCTTCCGCTCAACTCGCCCAAGTCCCAAGGAGCTAAAGCTAAACTAAACAGGGAGCAGACAGAGTCCTGTATTCTCGGGACTCGGGATTGTCCGACAAAGCCGCGTGCCAATTACAGTCAGTCCAAGGACTCTGAATAGTTCTCTAATCGAAATCGCTGTCCGTTCCACGGATGCGTTGCCTATCGATACTTTCAGATCTCACTCGTATTTGAAAGAAGAGCTTTTAATTATAGAACTATTCTGGCACTCTTCAGCTCATTCAAGACAATCCTTACTTCCTCAGTGGATGTATACTTGACAATATTTCAATTCCAATGACTCTTTCAGACAAAGAGATTTACAAAACACAGGATTAGACGTTTAATCTTAATTGAATGAAAAATGGGGTATAAGTATAAATAACTACCTATATGCCGAAATAGATTTAAAAGTTGTGAAACATTTTGGATAGTTAAAGATTACAATCCTGACACGTTGAGAAAATAGATAAAATCTACAGATTCCGGAGGATTAAGAAAAAGCCTGGAATTTCTTTATCCTGTTTGGATATTTATCTTTATACTTGTGGATCCTCCCACGAGACCTTTCCAATACACTTGTTAATCAAATTGAATCTCTCACTGTCTTTGAGAGCGAGATGAGACAGATGGAAGAAAACAGTTGTTCTTTTTTTTTCAGTTACATTTCTATACTCGTATATTATTCTAGGATGACGTGGAGAAATTGCATGTCGAGTGGCAAAACGTTACTTACTCCTGTCAGGAATATATATCATAAAATGATAAGAAAAGTAAATAATGTGAAATAGAGATAGAGTTTATTAAAAAAAGTAAAGTAAAAATGAATTGTTGAAGAAAATTTTAAGAAACGATAAAATATAGGATCTGACGATAGAGGTGAAATGCAGTATCAACTTTGGCCTGTCTTCCAATAATACCGATAACCTACATTTTTCTCGCCCACTTCTCTCTCTCTCTCTCTGCGTAGAGGCGACGACATCTACTTCACTGGCTACGATTCTATTGAGATACAGATCCTATTTCCAGAACCTGTTTATCTTGACTGGCTTCCTCTTATCGAAGATTACCCTTTTAGCTTCTGTTTTCCATTTCCATTCCATCCTTTCAAGGCTTGTTCTCTTTCTCACGCTAATGAATGGTCACGTTTACTTGGACTTGGTTAAAGCGAAACAGGGCAATTCGTGAGTACAAATACTTATAATGGCTAGGCGGGACAAAGAGAGAAACAATTCAAGAATGAAAAACGAAAAAGTAGAAATAACAAAAGGGTCGACTAAAGAGAAGAAAGAACTTAGATAAATAAAATGAAAAAGATAAAAGTACCGAGAGATATAGAGATATGGATAGAGATAGAAGGAAGAGTGATCCATACATGAGTTTGCAGTCCGATTGGCTGGAAAAATTATGGTCGAAGCGTCAGTCACATGGCAACAGCAATCTCTCGTCCCTTCGCATTTGGCTATTCTATATTCCATCGTGGTTCATCCGACGACTGCACTTTAAAGCTGCCCAGATTCTCTGGGACGGAACAAGACGAGGAAAAGGAGAGAGATGTGAAAGAGAATAAGTATAGGAGCAAATTTGAGAGAAAGGGTGAGATGGAAAAGAAGGTGGTTGCAAGAGAGGAAGAAAGATAAGGGTACACGATAGAGGAATAGAGAGAAAGAGAGAGTGAAAGAACAAGAGAGAAAACATGATAAAAAGAGAGAGAGAGAGCTTCATCACGGTGCGTGCGAGGTTCTTTCAGGTATAACAGGTTCACCTGGCCTCCCTTTTAAGAAAGCATACCTCCCTACCGCCCTCGCGTGCCAACCAAAGAACATTGCGTGGAGAGGTTCTCCACGCAATTCAATGTGTTTTAGGAAATTTGCCCAACTCCCTTCTAAAACTGTTTAATTTTAATTTCAAATAGAATTTGCCATTCAAAAGAGAGACGAGGGAAGGAACAAAGAGTGGAGTTTCTTTTCTAGGAATTTGTTCTCCCCTTTGTTAAATCGATTTTAAGTTGAGTTTAATCGGATGAGAGGAAATTATGAAGAGTAATTTCCGGTGGAGGATCATAGTTCTAGTGCAACGCCTCTCGGTGTAGCCAACACAGAGAGAAGGAACGTTCATTATCCAAAAAAAGAATATATCCTTCATGTGGTGGGGCGATTTATATCTCGCTGGCTAGCCGAAGCCGATGGGCATTGAACGCGAGGTGAGACTAGCAAGACGAGAGGGAGAAAATAGAAGAGAATAAATGTAACAGAATTCCATGGTGTACGAGCTGCCACCTCATACCTATCCCTTCAACAGACATAAATGTCCATTTTTTCTCTTTTCCTGACATTCTAAGTTGTTTTCGCTTTTTCATTTTCATCAATGATTTCTCTTTTCTATATTTGGTATCATTGAGTTTTCGCTACCTAGAATTGGTTTTAATAAATTATATAAATCTTTATTTATGTTCAGACAGAACTGTCAAGTTCTGACCCATTGCTGAAAATGAAATTGTACAATGTGACGTCTTCCGTTCACAAGAAAAAAAGTAAGTTTGCTGCTGTTGCTTAAAAAGTTATATACTAATATTTAGTAACAGGGTGATGAGCAACGGGAATAAACAGGGAATTTTAAAAGTCTGAAAAAGTCAGGGAATTTTCAAATTAGTGCGATAAATATTTATTATTAACCAGCTTTTACAATTATATGGGTAATAAAAAAAAATTGAATTTTTATGCCAGCACCATTTTAAGATTATTATTTAGAGAAATAAAATATCCCTGTTTCTTATTTCTAAATTTAATTATATTTAAAGCTCAAAGCTCCTGAAATACTCCATTTAAAATAAATGGAAAAAAAAGGTTTCGTAGATTTGACGCAAAATTTTTAAAAATTAATATTTTATCAATTGATAACGCTGATTCTCTTCATGAATGTTCAAAGAATAACATCCAATAATTTATTTATAAATTTTTTGCTATTAAATATTATTTACAAAACCGCAAAAAACCCATAAATGGAAAAAATCGTTAATGAATATTTTTTCTTATTTTTAGAATTTCTTTTTCAAGATTTTGAATAAATAACATTACACTGTAAAAACAAGTGTCTTATTTTAAGACATTTTTGTCCTCACTTTTAAGACGTTTTAGAGTATCTTAATTTTAAACCAATGAGAAAGCATCTTTCAAAAATATTAACCAATGAAATAGCTTGAAATAACCGTAAGACGCTTTCTTAATGTCTTGTGTCTTCAAATAAGACACTTAGAAGACAGCAGTTTTTGCAGTGTACACATAGATTTTTAGTAATTAGATATTTCATGTCATTACTAATTTGGTTAAATAAATTATTATTAATGTTATTTGTCAATTTCTTATAAAATATTGCAAGAAACTTGCGATTTTTTTACATTTTGCAACCTTCCATATATGATGCACCCAATCTAAGGGTCAAAAGTAAAATTTATTATTCACAATTTTTTAAATAAGTTAATGTTGTTTTTTTATGAAATTATTATAAAATACAGCTAGAGACTTGTAGTTTATTTTTAATTTTACTACTTTATTATGTTTGTCATATAATCAAATCTAAGCATCAATTGCAACAATTTATCTGAATAATTATTTAACAAATTAATGTTATTTATGCGTTTCTGTAAAATAAATCTTGAAACTTGCAAGTTTTTGTTGAAACAAATTATGGAATCATAGTTTCTTGGTTAAGGGGGAGAAATACCTTTAAAAAATAATTTTAATCGTTATATTGTGAAGTCAATCCGATAAAAATTGTGGGATTTATCATGCCCACCAATTTAAAAAATTTTGTTTCCAGAAAAGTTCGTTTAAAGCTATGAAATGTAAAAAGTTGTAAAGAAAATGAATTCCAGAATCAATATTCATGATTGACATTGTATTATATTCTATAGCTTTTAAAATACCGATTATGCAAAAAAAAAAAATCGAATTTTTATGAGGTCGAAGGTGTTACTCCTCTTTAAGACTAAGGTTTTGTTATTCTAGAAATAAGAAGTTGCAAAATGTTAAAAAAAGCAAGTCCCTATATAAACCTCTGATGTTTTAGTCTTCATTCAGTCCAAAATATTCAATAAAAACTGATTTTAATTTTACATATAGTTAAGAAGGGACTTTTAATCCAGATAAAACTATCACTGAACATAATCTAACAATTTTAACTTTTTAGGTGCCTTTCTTCGTAACGAGTCACATATTAACAAATAATGTAATTATTCTGAACATTTTCTTTTTGTCTAATATAGGAAAAAAAATTTAAAAATGAAAGATTTTAAAGAAAAAAAAAACTATTTTTAGCTTGTCTTCAAGATTAAATGCCTTCCGCAGAATTTTATGTCGTGTTATAGCTCATTAATAAAAATAAAAATGTAAGATAAAACAGTTGAAAAGTACTATAAAAAAAGAGGCGTCGAATGAAAGAAAAAACTTACGAAATAATTAAAAAAAGAGGTAATGTAATGTGTGAAATTCGCGATTCGGTAACTTTTCACGGCAGACCAACAGGCAGGCGCGCTATTTCTTAGTCTTGCCAAGAAATGTACAGAAGCAGCAGCTGCATTAGCCTCTTAAGAGGCTAATGACAAAACAAAACCTCTTAATCACAATAGACTCATTTTTTATTTAAACGAGATGTTCTACAAATTGAAAGATGACCTACTTTTTAAAGAATTTTAAAATCCTCTTCTAATTCAGTCTCTCTTCTATATACGTACATAAATTTTAAGTTTTCAATTAAAAAGTTTATTCTTTAAAAGGAAAATTTAAAATAGGAACATGCCTATTTTGCGAGATAATAGAAAATAAGCAATTTTAATCTTTTACCGTTGACTACACTTAGAGCTCACTTTCCTTCGTGGCCGTTAAAAAAATGTGTGAAAGTTATCAGGCTAAGCGGTAGCCTAGAGCCCTTCACTAAATCATAGAAGCGTCAAGAATTTTGCTCAAGTTTACGTTCTATTATCGATAACGTGGGTAAAAGCCAGTTCCGAACGAAATAAAATCACCAAAGTCAGCTTTCTATTCTTATATCTATTTTTAAAAAAACCTAATAGAATTTTTGCTCACTTTTCTTTATTTGTTTTTTTTTCTAAATAATGGAAAATTTAATCAACTTTTAAAGCAAACTTTGAAGTATTCGTAAGACGCATATGTGACGTGAGCTTAAGATGAAAATCGTGTGGTATTTCAGGGATTATCTCTGTGGAATTATTACACTGTCTGTTTGTACAGCTGCACATTTTCTAAATCTTTCCGGATTTTTATTTTATAATAAAAAAAATAGTAAAATTGAAAATGAATAAATGTGTCCTAAAAGTTAAAAACTAAAAATTTTAATTCAAGTCAAGTAATTTCCATAATCAGATTTACTAAAATTTTTTTGGATTAGCTCATACACAGCCGTTTACGAAACTAAGTTCTATAAAATGTGCTGTAAATATTACAGGATAAACTGTAGAAATGTTCTGGAGCTTATCCGATGAGCCAGTATCATTTTGACACATGACTTAATTTTAGATTGTTATATTGTACAGAATGGAAATGTTATTTTGTACAACTGCTAAATGTTATTTTGTACAGTTTTGAAAAATGAATTTGTTATTTTGTACAATTTTTTAAAAAAGCAATAAAACATTGGAAGTA
Organism: Ganaspis brasiliensis; assembly: GCA_037103525.1. NCBI lineage: Eukaryota > Metazoa > Arthropoda > Insecta > Hymenoptera > Figitidae > Ganaspis > Ganaspis brasiliensis. The sequence goes on along the minus strand of JAZKLR010000050.1, from coordinate 1,550,938 downwards.
CAATATTTTAGCTTTTTTAAAGAATTGTACAAAATAACAAATTCATTTTTCAAAATTGTACAAAATATCATTTAGCAGTTGTACAAAATAACATTTCCATTCTGTACAATATAACAATCTAAAATTAAGTCATGTGTCAAAATGATACTGGCTCTATCCGATAACATTCTCACCACTTTTTAGCTTTTTACAAACCTCTTTCATAAATGACTGTGTATGCGCTAATCCAGGAAAGTTATGTAAAATTCACAGAATTAATTTCCTCCTCGTGCAGAACTCAGTTTAGTAAAGTACTGTATCTGCTGGTCCGGAAAAGTTATGTAAAATTCACTAAATTAAGTTTTTCCCTGTACCTTTACAATGCTCTATGTAAAGATTGTAATTAAAGCCACTGATATATAAAACAGTTAAAATTTCTTTCCAAAAAACAGATAAAATCACAAAGTTGACATGATTTTATTTATTTACGTTTTATTAAAAATAATATTGAATTTTTGTTGAGAAATTGATGAAAAGCATAAATCAATCAACATTTGAGAATGGCTGGTGAAAAGGTTTTGCTAAAGAATGAAAAGTGGAGAAAGTTTATAATGTTGATTGTGCGAATGGAATTGATGAATTGTTTGGAAAAGTGGAATGAGCTCCAAGGAAGGCAACAGTATGAGGAAACCTCGATTCGCTCGTCGACTTTGCCACCCTCACCGGATACTTCTCGGTATAAACTCGTGTGTTATGTAGCTTAGCTGGCTTTTCTGGCGGAGCTCCAGCCTCCTACGCGGTCGATATAATCATCCGACACCGCCAACGACTGCACCACGTGAACGTGGCGATCTCAAATCTCGACGAGGCTCCACCAGGAAAAGAGACATTGGCACCGTGCCTTTTAGAATCAATGACCCGCGCCATCGGTATTTTGGTAATCACTGGTACCGCATCATTGCAAATTGGAAACGACTGAGAAATACAGACGAAAAGAGGGAAGATAAAGTGCACGCCTCTAAGTCTGCCAGGATCGTCTCTAATTTTCTAATTTAAGAAGCCACTGAATCAAGCTAACAATTTCCAAATCATCAATTTCCTTGCGAAATACTTTTCCAAACTTAGTTTAAATCTCAAATTCTATTTTTATTATGTATGAATTATTTTATATACATAGAAAAACATTATAATTAAAGAAATATTTTGTAAGGATTTGAAAGCAAGTAAACATTGTTTTCAAACGGAAAAAATTAATTCGGCCCAGTTGCTAACTACGCAGTTAACCGTATCGAAATGCATGCTCTTTACTAAAGTTCGTTGTGGTACAGCTAACTTTGTTCGATGTTCCTATAAATTTATTAACAAAGTTATCTCTGATGGTAAATAGGTCTAATAATTCTATTTCTTATGTACATATAAAAAAGAATTGTTAGATTTACAAATCGGATAGTTAATATCGAACTGACAAATCCGATTTGTTGTTGCAAAGTTTTTGTCATCTTAGCAATTTGGGATTGTTGTAGTAACAAAACTGATTGTTATTATACTACAACAACCCCAAATTGCTATAAGATGACAGAAAATTTGCTGCAACAACAAATCGGATTTGTCAGTTCTATATTAAAAATCCTGTTTGTAAGTCCAACAATTTATTTTTCTCCGTACAGAAGAATTTTTAATCCAAGAAAAGAACAATTTCTCTCCTTTTTTCCTTTATAGAAAAATTAGATTCATAAAAGTCAAATACTACGGATTTGCGACATTCCAAAGAAACCTCACTTCATTTTTTATCGCATTCTCATTTCTTCATAATTGTGTACCTATATGTAATGACTCAGAAATCGTGACCGTTTACAAATTGTATATTTCATATAACGAAGCTGTTCGTCAAATTTAATTTGGAGCATGTTATATATATTGGGTAAAAGAAAACTAGGAAACTCCACGAGAGAAGAACAATAGGAACAAGAGAATCAGCGGAAAAGCTGAACCGGCGTCAGGCGAAATGGAATATCGTTTATACTGCACTTCCAAAGGCTTGATATTGTGTATACATGATCGTATTGAAAGTGTTGGCAAAATTTAACTATTTACTATACGTAAATCTGAACAACGGAGCAAGGCGAAACAGAACATTATTCGATAGAATACATACTGACTTTATAGACAGACAGACAGACAGACAGACACAGTGTCGACACGTGAGAAACTTGTTGCAATATTCAGTATTCAATTCTTGATTCGAATTTATTCCTTTCTTAATTAGAATTGGCTTAATTCTGTAAAATAGAGAAGAATAAATTGTAACTGAAAGAGGCTAAAAATACTTTTAATGCATAAAGAATGTGATTGGAAGTAGGTAAACGCTTGAAACTTTAAATAGGCTAGTCTCAAAATGGGTCAGAAAGTAGAAAATAAAAATAGTTTAAACAATAGAAGATAAAATTCTGATAATCGTCATTATTTATTCATTCTTTCACTTCGTTCACGTCTAAGTTTAAAAAGATCATTGATTATTTCAAAAGCAATTAGAAATTGTATGAAATATTAAAAATGTTTGAATATATTAACAAAATCATTCCAGTCTAGTATTATCCTTCTAAAAAATTTATATTTTATGAAGTAAGGGGACAACTTTTTTTTTATGCTTTTTTACGTTTAAGGGATGGCACCACCCTTTGTTTCGACCCCCTTTAATTTTCATGACATTAGTAAGCTATATTTTTTTCTTGTGTCTTTTGGGTCCTAAAAACATGCAGATTGATCAAAAATAAAATATCTTAATTTTTGCTAATTTTAGAATTGTTATTTTCTAAAAAAATTAAATTTTTTTAGATTCCATGCGAGAGATTCGAAAGAATTATTAAAAAAGCGTATGAAAAATTGACAATGAAAAAGAATGAAAATTGTAAAAGAAGTTGAATATTTAAGAAGAGACACCCATGAAATATCAACACATTTTTCAGAGACGACAATTATTTTTGACATAATTTTACATCTAAAATTATAGCATCAAAAAATAAGAAACAAAAAAATTTGACCATTTTAGAATATTTCATTTTTTTGAAAATTAAAATCTTGGAAAATTCATGCGAGAGATTCAAAAGAATCATTAGAAAAGCGTGTAAAAAAATTGCGGATCAAAAATACTAAAAATTGAAAAAGGAGTTCAATTTTCAAAAATTATATTTTTTTAAGACTTTAAATTCTGTATTGGTTAAAAATTCGGATTTTATATTTTTGACCTACTTGTGTGTTTTTGGGACCCAATTAATGCAAGAAAAACAGTGTAACTTACTGAGGTCATGAAAATTTAAAAGGGCAAAACAAGTGGTGCCTCCCCTTCATAAAATTATTTTCGTCCAACAAAAATTTGTATCCTACAATTTTAACCGGTAGTGTAATCACTTCATTAATTTGTTTCTTATTTTCTTTAGTGGGTTCAACTAATAATAAAAAAAATATTTTGTTATAGATCAGAATTTGAGAGAGAACAATAAACTTAACTTTCCATACATTTTGCATTTTTGATTAAAAAATAATGGAAAAAAACCAAATTTCAAATATCAACGAAATGGTTTTAAGCAAATGTATTTGAAATGCAAAATGGAAATAGTCATTTTGCATGAAATGGATTTATTATAAATATTTAACAACTCCGGATATAACCTATTTTTGGAAAAATGGATAATCGTTACACAAAGCTTTCTCATCTATGAAGCAGAAAAACAGAAATTTATATGTAAAATTTTCCGAATTGTATTATTTTGTTAAAAACGATTGAAACTAATAATTAATTAAATCAAAACACTATTTTACGCACGCGTATTTTTACAATATCCACGTATAAACTGAAAAGTATAATTTTCAGTAGAAAAAGCTCTTCGTCAGTAGAAAAAGTTGACGATATGTTTAGAAATTCAGCCGAACGTGGCGTCCTCGGTCTCCTTTTTATTTCACTTTCTACTTATTTTTATATTTTTCCTTCATTTTGATTCTCTTCTTATTCTTCTACCCTGGAGTCTACCTACTCCAACGTCTATTCTTCTCTACTCCTTAACTTTTATGTAGCCAGTAAATTGGATATTCGGCATTTACCAGTCTCAGGACGTTGCAGTTCGTGGAGGATAAAAAATATATCTTAAAGTAATCCCGTGGTACAATCAATATTTTAGATCCTACGCTTTATTAAACTTTAATAACAATTTTCTCCTCTTTTCTCGTCTTTTATAGCAAACTTTTCTAAAACCTTTGTTTTTGATTTTACAAAACTTGTCAAACTTTCTGCCTCAAGTTTTGATATCTGCGTTTACAAGCTGAATAATTTAAATATATTCATTAATATTAATGTAAAAGAGAATTTGGAGTTTCTCAAGTCAGAACGTATATATTATTCTAAAAACTTAATGTTCTATAAGGTAATATGTTTCACGACTATAGTTATTTTTCGAGAGTTGTTAAACGCTCCAACGACACCCAGAGTGGTATGAAACTTTGAAGCAATCCCACGTCGTTTTACGCGAAAAGTGAGGCGACAAAAGTTTGCCCAATGAAAAGCCTGCAGCGGCATGTTCACTTATAACAAAACACCGTAACGTGTACACACTGTACACAACCCAGTGTGTAACTAGAGACATTTCCTGTATTCCCAGAGCCTGAGGGTTCACCAGAGCACACCGGTAATTGTATAAACGAACCAAGCCGTTATCTCGCGTTCTTTCACCACGAGAATTATTATCTCTTCTCTCTTTTTTCCCTTTCTTCATTATCCCTCTCAGCTGTTTCTTCATCTTTTCCTTCTTCCTTTCTTCTTCCTCTTCTTATTCATAGTTTTCTCCTCTCTCTAATAGAGCTCCATCTTATTTATTTGCCTTCATCTGATTTCCAGTATACGCTATCTTCTTTCTCTGACAACCGAATCTCATCTCTTACTACTTCCATCTCTTTCTCTCTTCGTGAGAATTATAATAATGTCTCATTATTATTCGCCGTGCCAGTTCTCGAGCCTCTCGCATCTCCACTGCATTCATCGTCGATCGCCATACAAAGACTTCTATTCGCACTCCCTTTTCTCTATTTCTTTTGCTTGAGACGATTTCTCAAACAAAGTATTCAACGGAAGTGAAGAGCCTTCTTAATCTGTGGATTTGCGTCATTGAGCTTTCAGTACTTAACGTCTTATCCTTTTATAGATTCTACTTTAGAGTTATTTGCTTTGTAAATAGGGTTGCTATCGGAAAATTTTAATCCGTAAATCTTTTACTCTGCTAATTTTCATTACAATATTGTTTCTTGACTCATCTTCAGTTCATCAAGAAGCTTATTACACTGCACTCAAAAAAATTTCTGATTCAATTATCCAGAATTCTGGTTACTTTAACTAGAATAAAATGTTAAATATACCCTTACTATTTTTTCTCGTTAAACGTATTAGACTAAATTTTCTGGTCGAATTAAATTTCTGGTTAATTTAAGGTCGCGTGCTTTTGTGTTAAATTTAAGATAAATCAAATGTCCCAAACAGTTCACTCAAAATTTGTGTTAATTTTTAACACAGGGATTTGTGTTGTTTTGTTTATCGTCTGCTTGACAGAAGTAAAATATAATCGCGTTGAGTTAAAGAGTAAATTTTATTCAATTAGTTTATTCAATTATTTGAACTTTTTATACCTTTTGATTATTGAAATGAATTTTCAATATAAAATTTACGTTTTACAACAAAAAATTTAATGTAAATTACAGTGTTACTACAAAGAAATTGGAGGTTATGTTCAAGAATCAAAAGACAGTTAAAGGACGTATTAAATCAACACATAAAAAATGTAAAATTTTGACACATAAAATTTAACAAGGAACGATTGTTACACAAATACACAAAATTTTCTACGTTGTGGCTGCAGTAAATAAGGAATACTGATAAGCAAAGTTTAAAAAAATCTGACAAAAATAATTTTACGCGACTAATACCTGAACCAGAATCTCTTGTTTGGTGTATATATGTGACGATTTCTGGTGAAAGGGACCTTACGCGACAATAACATTAGGCTCAGTATTCCGTTGCGCAGTACACAAAAAGTGAGCCTAATGTTCTTGTTGCGTAAGGTCCCTTTCACCAGAAATCGTCACATATAGTATATACAGTATCTATTTATACTAGAATTTTCCTCTTAATAATATTTCAGGTTATTTGTGAAAATTATATATATTTTAGTTATGCAGTTAAAAATTTTGTGTAAAATTTAACATATTTTACATGTCCTAAATGGTCCACTCAAGACTTTGTGTTAATTTAACACAAGAAAATATGTTGAATATTTGAACACAAATTTTAACCTCTTTATTTTACGCATTATAGTGATTCTAACTGAATATAGTTGAAGTTCTTAACGTCTAAATGAACGTAATTTCTGCAAAGTTAAAAATGTTGTTTTATATTTAATATAAATCGCATTTTCCAAACGGTCCACTTAAAATTTGTGTTGATTTTTAATATAAGAATTTGTGTTATTGTTTTGTTTATCGACCTCTCGGTACAAGTCAAATATATAATCGTGATAATTTAAAACGTAAAGATTTTATGCAATTACTATTGTATTTTACCTTTTGCAAGTTAAAATGAATTTTCAATAAAAAATTTATACTTTACAACCAAAAAATAAACGTAAATTACAGAATGTGTTACTATACTAAAAAATTTGAGGTTATGTTCAAGAATCGAATGACATTTGAAGAATGTGTAAAATAAACTCACAAAAAATGTTAAATTTTAACACAGACAATTTAGCAAGGACTGTTTTCTACACAAATACACAAAAATTTTAACTGTGTGTTATATAATTATTCTACTTGTGAGATTATTGTCATAAATAAATAAGGAGTACTTTTTCAAAACTTATTGATAAATCCATTTCTTAAAAATGTTTTGTTATCAAAACTGCATAAATCTCTTCTAAATCTGTGCCAATTTGACCATACTTGAACAAATATTGATAAATCCTAAAATCTAAATTATTATTATTATTATTACCTAATTCCTAAAATCTAAATTTTTTCAAAGCGTCTCTAACCATTGTCTAACTAGTTTGCAATATAGTAGAATTAATCTTGCACCCATTGATATTTGAACAAAGAGTCCTTGTCAATTCAACTAAAATCGTTCTAACTATAGTCCCATAGTTGTTTCTGGTATAGAAATTTTTTTCAGTGAGCTCGGTTGTGACAGCAAGTATTATTTATTTCCTTTTATCTATATCTTATGTGCTTTTAAATATACGTTCCCTTTAACTCAGAATTATTTATACAACTCGGTTAGAGGTTAATATTCTCAGTTTAAAGTGTTTAAAATTGAAAATAAAATATTTGTAAATTAAATGACAAAAAGATCTCCCTATTCTATGAGAAAGTTGGATCTCTTAGAATTCGTAAATGTAAAAAGTCCAATTCTCATGTGGAAAAAGATACTCCTTAAAGGCAAATAAAGGTATAAATGTGTTTTAGAAAATATGTTGGAGTGAATTCCAGCGAATAATCAGAGGGACTATCGAATATCAGATTTAAAGGCGCCGCTCGATCGATCTTTGGAGCGAGGAGGCTCTGCGGTAACAAATGAACGTCAGCTTTAAACCTAATCCGCTAAAATGCTAAACTAAAGCTATTCCAGTTGTGTGGGTATTACTGCTGGGAAATAAATGAGGCGCCTCTCACTGTTCCACATTTGGGTAAACCACACTGACTACAACTAGTTCCATTTGCTCAACAACTTGTTTGACCGCATCACTACAAGGTGCAGGTGGCAGGCTCTCTAAACTCTAGAGTCTAAACTAAACTTTGAGGCAACATCCTCAAGTATCAATGGAGAGCAAGCGCCCATTGACATTTCTTCAAGAGAATTTCACGGTATATGTACGACCCCACATCTGGCGCCTGGGCCCGTTAGTTTACAGGTAGGTAGGCAGGCATCGAGGCAGGCATAGCAGTCAGGTATTGTCCTGGACCACACACCATTCAAAAGAAAAAGAAACTCGCCAATTATACCGACAACAACATAATGTCGACCTTGAACCAGGTCGGTTGCCACAAGTGGCTTCATCTCCACGAGTCCGAGTGCGATCGAGCGTGTTTTCCGAATGAAACGACGAAAAGGGATCCCTTTGTTGGATGACTAACGACCTGGTCGGTGAATAAGAGAGGCGGCCAAGTATGCAATGCGACGAATAATAATGAGAGTCTTCTGGATTCCACACACCTACGGCCAGGATCCGATCTCGAGTCTCTTGAGCAGTCTTCAGGTTCAAACTGGCCAGAGCCTGAGCCAGCAAGCAGAGCTACCAACGTCCTTAACGATCTACCTCAATCGCTGGTCCCAAAGGAGCAAAGGCCAAGAGGAATGCAGACACGTAATGCACGCAGAATGTTGTCTGACCGCGAGGAATTATTAAAGGAATCGTGGGTCCACAGACCCCCTGGCGGGCCCACCGCCAATGCTCTCCCAGGTTCCGACAGGTCCAACCAGGTCCTAACAGGTAAGGAATTAAGTACCTGTAGAAGGGAGGCGCCTGCAAAAAACTATTTCGCTGCGGCGCGAGTCCTGTGAACTTTTCGAATGACTCCACCCTCATCCGGTCTTACGACTATTCCATTCTGATTCCATTTCAACTTTTAAGTTTATACCCAACCAGCGAAGCGCTCCTATTCGCTTTTGCTCTTCCTCACCAACTCAAAGTCCAAGCTCTTAACGAGGGCTTCTTTCGCTTTCAACTTGTTTTGTCAACCAAAAACCTATCTGCCACCTAATCACCTAATTAGCCTCATTTTCTCACTTTCAAACAAAGGAAACCAGCTTTTTCACTCTGACCAGCATCTCCCGCAGATTACCATCTTCTTCCTGTCACTACTTCTTTTCTGACAACGTACTTATCGTTTTCACAAATATAATCAAATATCAAGTTGAATGATTTTAAACATGACAAGGCTAACATGACAAATGGGATCAAGCGTCAATTTGTTGTTTTTACAGGAAGCGAAAAAAACATTTTTCTAAATTCTGCTGGTCATTTAAAAAGAACGTAAGAAAACAGTTTCGAGATATTATAAAAATAATAAAAGCCCTTAATGTATGTTATTATGTTTTACCAGGGTTGAATCCATTTCAAATCATGCAGGTCAACTAACTTCAAGATTTTCTATATATTTTTTTTATTAAATATAAATAAGACAAGTTTTATTTACAAAGGATAAAATATATAAAATTAAAGAAAATAATTGGAATTTTTAAAAATTGCGGAAGAATTGGTAAATTAATTGAACAATAATATAAAATTCAAGACAAAAATTAAAAAATGATAAAAAATTTTTTCTTTTAAATTCAATTTTAAGAGAAATAAATGCACATTTTTTTAATTGGTCAATTCCATGAAAATAATTGAATTTTCATCCGTGCGCACACGGTGGGAAAAAATCGAAAAGTAGGGTTCAAATTGATTTTTTGAGCCCATTTTTTACCCGATTGCAGATTTTTTTCTAAATGTTTACAAATAAATTCTTTAGAGATCTGTAAGAGGCGATTTTCTAATTTACGCATTATAAATAATTTATATTAATGCAAAGTGTAAAAAAAAGTGATTTTTAACATTTTCTGATCTCATTCATCGTAAAAATTTTCCTTATGCTTTATACTTTATATGTCTAGTGCTTAATAGGAGAGTACAAAAACAAAACAAAATAGGTTTTTAAAAAAAATTGTTATAAACAAACAATATAAACAAATGCGCTTTTTGGACATACGTGAGCAGAAAAACAACTTTTTTTTCTCAAATATTCTTTTATTAATATGCAAATTCAAACTTATAATTAACAAAAATGTATATTGCAATTAAATTTACTTCCTTTATAAACAATTTTTATAAACAAATGCATTATTTAGCTATTTTGAGCCTATAATTATCGCGTTTTCTGTTAATTTTCACTAGATGAATAAATAACAATTTTTTAAAATCAAACTTTTTTTTTTGTAGTCTCCTAAGTACTACATATATATGGAGAATAAAGCATAGGGAAAATTTTTACGATGAATGAGATCAGAAAATGTTAAAAATAACTTTTCTTTTACATTTTGCATTAACATAAATTATTTATAATACAAAAATTAAAAAATCCACTCTCACAGATTTCTAAAGAATTTATATGTGAACATTTAAAGAAAAATCTGAAATCGGGTAAAAATTAGACTCAAAAAATCAATTTGAAGTTTGAACCCTACTTTACGATTTTTTCCCACTGTGCGTCATGATGAATTAAACAGCTACATCTTATTAATATTTTTTTTTATAAAATTCAAGACAGAATGTCCGTTTTTTCGCCCAATTAATTAAAAAATAATTGAAAGTTTTAACAATTAATTGGAAAATAATGAAAATAATTATAAATTGAGGAAAATAATTGATTTGAAATTTAAGGAAAATAATTTTTAAAATTTTAATAATTAATTGGAAGATAGTGAGAGTAATAAGAACTCCTGAAGCCTGAAATTTTCAATCAACGGAGAAATAAAAGATACAACTTTTTTCAATCTGCGCAAATTGTTTTCTTATTGCTTCCTCATAGAGGAAGTATTGTTTTACCCTCAAATTTATCAATTGCGATTTTTTGACATATCTCGAGCTCAGGATGTCGAAAATCAAGTTTTTAAAAATGTCCGCGTCCGATCGATCAATTTTAACTATTTTTTTCGTATTTAAAAATTTTAAAAAAATCGTATTTTTGCAAAATTGTATATTTTTTTAAAAAAGTTAAAATGTAAGTATTTTATTAGTTTTATTTATTAAAAACGCATCGATTAAGCTATTAGCGAATCCTCTAGTACAATTTAATCCAAAGTTATTAGCATTTTAAAAATCGAAAACATTGAAAATCTTGTTTTTAAATAATTTTATTTTTATGCTTTATTACAAGCTTTAAAATATTTTCATTATTATATAGATGATTTAAAAACACATCGAATGAGCTATTTGCGAACCTTTGTAATCCTGTTCCGAGTTATCAAGGTTCTAAAAATTTAAAATTTTTATACAAATTAATTTTTTTATGTTTTTTTTTTGCTTTTTATAAAATTTTATGAAGAATAATTTGTGCTCGTTTTGTATAGACAATACAAAGTGCATTAATTGATCTATTTAATATTTTTTTGCGAGCTATTAAACTTAGTGATGTTTGTATTAATCTCCATGAGAAAGTAATGTTTTTAAAAAATGAATACCAAACATTACTCACACCAAATAAATACTTGAGGTACAACTTGGCAACTGTGTTTTTATTTCTATTAGTGAAAAATGAAAAAAAAATTCTGCACATGGATAAAACACATTTTCTTTCAAGAAACCTAATTTTTCTTTCAATTTGTACAGAAAAGAAAAGTTCCTGAAAAATTAATGACTCGGTAGAAGGCGAAATTATTAAAAATTCAAAGAAAAAATGAACTAGAAGATTCAAAGAAAAATCAACAAGCGAGAAAGCAGCTGAAAAATCAAAAACTGCAATGAGAAAAAAAACCAACAAAATTTTGGAAAAGAATATTATATCAACCAAAATAAGACTTTCATTGAATAAATACACACGGAAAAAAATTAATATCCAAATTTAACATTTAGTATGAGATTCAAACATAAATTATCTCTAAAAACAAAAGTAAGATGTAATAAAATCTTTAAAACTAAAATATGGATTCATATCATATTAAAATATTAGTATTGAAAAGAACACATTATTATGCCTAAAAACAATATTAGAAATCTCTAATTCTGTGATATTTATGGAAAATACACAATAAAAAAAGCAAATGACTGATCCAGCTAATGCATCGCAGCAACATTCACAATTATTATGCTTTTTATCTATTTTTTCATTCTTTGGTAAAAAAATTTTAATATTATTATTAGAATAAGAAATAAAATAATTTAATGTTATAGATTGTATAATTCCTTATTTTATACATAGCCCATTACGAATAAAATTTAAGTTATTATTGAAATTTGGAGCAAACGGATTACTTAGAATGTATGTATTTTAAAATTTGAAAGAAATAGTAAAACGTTTTGTTTAAAAGTATTCGACAAAAATAATTATTTTTTAGAGCAAATTTATTAATAAAAAAGTTGATCTACATTTAGTCAAATCTTAATTATATCCCAAAAACTAAACATTTTCAAAGTTTTCCGAATAATAAAATATGTTTTAGCATAACCTTTTTTATATATTTCTAGGTTGTTAAATGAACATATCTCTAAATTAGAGATTTCATAAAATGGCATTTTTTGATATAAAGTTTTGCAAAATAAAGCATAACTTATTATAAAAAGTTTGATTATAATGCTTAATTTAGATACATTTTTAATTCTCTGCAATTAAGAATTCAATTCATTTCAAGTTTTGTGATTAATTTTTTTCCGTGCAGTTTACAAAGTAATAAACTCTTTCACTAATTAAAGAAATGACATCAGAGGATATTTAAGCACTTTTTATGCACTAGTGAAAATTTTAACAATTGAAACAGTATATGTGACCTGGACAGTGAAAAGGGGGCCTACGTGTCAAAAAAAAATTTTTTTTTGGTTTACACCACGTGAAAGAGCGTCAAAAAATCTATCAGAATCTGCAAAAAAATGAAAAACGATTTTTTGACACGTAAGCCCCCTTTTCACTGTCCAAGTCACATATATCTCAACAATAGATAATCCATTAAAGACAATTAAAGAACTGTCAGAAGTTAAGGTTATGTTTTGATAGTGTTTTTTTCTTCTTTTTTTGCTTTCAAAAACTTTTTAATTTAGTTTAAATACTTCTATATAAAATAACCGGAATTTATTTATTGTCAATAAAAAGAATTTAGAAGACATGCATATATATGTAAAATAGTCGATACACAATAGATACAAGAATTAATTGAATTTATTTCGATTCAAAATTCCCACTCTCTTGTATTCGTTGGGTTTGGTTACACGTGTATCGAGAAGTAATCATTTCTCGTATTTCTACTATTTCATTTAAATATTAAAGAATAAACAATTTTCATGTCGACAAATTGATAAACTTTTATCGTATTATAAAAATATTTAAACTGAATAAATAGTTAATTTTAGGCTCATTTTGCTTATGGCGTTACTGAATTGAATAAATTAGCTTTATTTTAGAGTTAAACATTTTAGAACCTGCTTTAACCTAAAATAATCACCAGTGAGAAATTTTTGCTATCTACTGTTAGGCAGTCCCCTAAATAAATTTTCTTAATTTTTTCATGAAAAAATCTGTAGGGTAACGGGTACAATGATCGACACCCTCATCATGCATTTTTAACTGATTTATAATTACAGTATAAATATTAAAGATTTGTGTTTGAAATCAATGCGAAATTATATTGTACCAAATTAAATGTTCTTAAAATGTAATTTTTAAACGACTTGCTGACTTTTAGAAAATTTGTCAACAAAAAAGCACTGTTTTTGAGGTTATTTTTTTTGGAATTTAAATATTAAAGAAAATATAAACTGATTAATTAAAACAACAATTTTATCAGTTGCTATGAATTGGATTTTATACAATTTCACTTGAAAATATATTTTAATATCGTTAATTTTATATTTATTACATATTTAATAATTAGGTGTCGTTCACTATACCCTTTACCCTATTTCGGAAAATTGGCGCTTGGTCCCTTTTGTCATGCCTTTCACATATTATGAATGCAAAATTTCTAATTTAGTTGATTAAATATCCAAATAAGGCTAAAGACAGTTTCGAGGCACTGAAGACAACGTTAATTCAACGATTCTAGCGAGCCTCAACCTCAAGTCATAAGGTATGACAGTTTTATACTGACATATATCGTTTTGAGAGATGGGACGAGGTGGAGGATCAAGTGGAAGTCTTGCCTCTTCGCCCACTACGTTTTCGCTGCGTCACTCAACATTGGCATTCCAGTATCGAAGTACAGTGTATAAAGACGCATGTTGCCCGTAACGGTGAGCTGCAAATTAATATCAGAATTAATGCAACAGCAAAAGTATAAAAGAGATTCTCTTTCAGCTTTTAATAACTCTGAAAACTAACATTGAAATGAAATGTGAGATGAAATGGTTTTTTTTTAGTTATTTGTCGGAAATAAAATGGAATAACGGAAAATACGTATTCAAGCTTTCGTTCCAATAACCCAACAGCGTCACTGGCACGAACCAATTTGCGATAATAACCATCATGAGAAAATTATTCAATATCACTCGTCTTCCCCTGAAGCTCATTTTCCTATTCAATTACTAATTTCTCTCAATGCAGAAATCATAGACCTTCTTTTGCATTATCATAAAATTAATTTCAGGTATGATAGAATTCAATCATAAAATTTAATATTCTGTAATAATTTATTACTCGAATATAGAAAAATAGAAATACGTATTGCTTTGTTTTTTAAACCATTTTCCAAGGTCGTTTGTTCGTCGTGGATAATCGGATTTTTACATTCATTAAACTTTCAAATAGCTAAAATCAATCAAAAAATCCTCTCTTATAGAAAAATGATTGATTTTTGATCTTTTATTTTTGGAATATATGTGATGTTGTAGAATTATTTTGCCTCAATAGGATCTGGTCTATGATGTTGGATTTATTAAATAATACTCATTGTTGTTGTTGTATTGCCTACGTTTCGGTTTCTGGATTGGAAACCATCATCAGGGCTTTTTTAATAAATAATTTTGAACAAGAGGACGATCTTACATAAGTGTACAATGAAATTAATTCATTGATGTTGTTATGGAAAATCCTCTCTTTTTGGGGAATTAGGAAAGTTGTGCCAATGATGGATCAACTGCTATAATAAAATTTATGAGCTTTTTAACAGCAGTTAATCCTTGATAATTTTTATTGATTTTGTAAAAAATACTCTGCTATTACTTTACTCTTCTTTAAAATCTTAGAAAATTGTAAAAACCAATTTTACGTTTTTTAAAAGAATTTTTCCAGTGTCTGAAGAGGACAGCTGTGCCTGTTGAAACAAGTATGAATTGTGTTTTTTCTTATAATTGTTTAGACTGGGAATGATCGATATTATCATCTTGAGGTAGCGTTATAGAAAATTAAAAGCAGACCTTTTTGGGGCACCCTATTGTATATTATTTAAAGGCCTTATGTAATTTGTGGAATTCTTTGAAGGATTTAGGGTGATAGAAGGTGCACATGTGGAGGAAGGAGGAAGGTGAGGAAGGATGAGCATTTGGTAGACACAATGTAATTTAGGCTTGGTAAAATTTAGCTGATTCAAAAACTTGTTCTTTTTGGACTGACCTTTTCCTCTAGAGCTGGCCCATTCTCCATTGCGTGCATAATGGCATCCGAAATGCGGGTGTCCAGCTGTCTGACCGCCTTTTCGGCGTTCAAGCCAAGAGTATCGCCAACACCGTCGACAGCAATAACCAGTCTTTCGACCGTTTCCACGTAAGCGGACCACGCTAGATCAAGCTCTGATGCCGGTTCCGTCAAACAACCCCTGCCAAACCAAGAAATTTCTTTTTATTTTCTATCTTCATAAATATTTCCTTCTATTGTCCAAACAATTACAATATTCAAAATTCAAGATAACATCCAATTCTGCAAACTCAAATTGGTTTTCAACGAATTGTTTTTTTTTTTAATTCACAGGCTTCACAGTGACAATGAAGAATATTTTAGGGGAAATAGGGTACAATATGTAAAAAAAAGGGACTTTGGTTACTTTAAAAAATTAATAATAAATAAAGATAAATAGATTATATATCCTGATTACTTTGCAAGACAAAAACATTTTTTAGTCCAAATTTTAAAAGAATTATGATATTTGTGATATAAAATCATTTTTTTTATAAATGCGTACATGAAACAATAAAACTGCATAGTCAGAATTGTGGAACTAATAATATTATGAAATGAATAAAAACATCTTGAAACCTAAAAAAAATATGAAAACTATTTTTTTTTTCTTATTTTCTTCTTATTCTTATAATCTTATATTATTCTTCTCTTGCAGTTATACTTGAAAAAATCGATTTTCTATGAATTTTCTTGAAATTGTGAGGAAACGTTATTTTATACGTGCCTTCTATCTGGTTAAAATTGCAGGACCCTTTACCGTCTAAAATTGGAGATATTCATGTTCGAAATTTCACTTTTACATGCAAAATGATAAAAATTGAAATTTCGAGCATGAATATCACAATTTTTAGATGGTAAAGGGTCCTGAAATTTTAACCAGATAGAAGGCACACATATAGAAACGTTTTCTCACAATTTAAAGAAAATCCATACAAAATCAATTTTTTAAGTATAACTGCAAGAGAAATACCTTAAAAGCTAGACAATTCTCAAAAGAATGAGAATTTGAATCTACTGAAATTTGAATAGATAGAAATTCTGATAAATTTACGACTGGATTATTAGTCAATTTGAATCAAATAATATTTAAAGAGATACAATAAAAAAAAGAAAAAAAAAATAAGCAATATATTGAAAAATGGGAGAGAATCTTCAAAACAGAAAACTATGAAAAAATTAGAAAAAATATAAAAATAGCAAGAAATGAACTACAAAATAAGCAAATTATGTTAATTTCATGAACATTTTGCTTCCTCATCGAGGAAGTAATAAAATAATTTTTTAAAAATTTGAAAATTGCTATTCTTTAAAATTTTGTCTAGATAATTTTAATCACTAATTTATGGAAAATTTATCTTTAAATAATATTTTGTTTAAAAGTTATTAAACAAGTAAATTTTGTGCTTAACATATTTTTTAAACAGAATAAGTATTATTTAAGACAATCGAACAAATAAAATTGTAGAGAATGTTTCAACGAGAAAAATGAATTGGATGAAAATTGCGGTTGTTCATTAAATTTAAAGAAAAAACATAAAATGTTAAATAATTATTATTTGACAACAAATTATAGCTCAACCTAATTTTTTCTGAAAAATCTACAGCTGGCTCTGTCAAAATTTGGTAAAATTAACTTGAATAATATTTTTATTCAAATGAAGAGAACCTCCTTAAGGAGGTTCTGTCGCAAATAGAATTAACATTACCATTTTAATCAAATTTGTTCCACTGGTAGATAATAGTTTAATATTGATACAGTTAAATTTTTGAGACCTTAAGGTAATTTTGAAAACATATATAAATATATGGATATATGTTTATGACAAACGACTTAACTTCCATAAAACTCAATGTAAAATGTTAAAAACGAAACCCCTTATAACTTCTTTCACAAGTACCTTGAGGTCTCAAAAATTCAACTGCACCATTATAAAACCATTATCTACCAGTAGACCAAATTTGATTAAAATGGTAAAGTTAATTCTTTTTACGATAGAACCTTCGTAAGTTAAAATAAATATTAAAATAATTAATTTTTGGATTTTAATTGTTAAATTTTGAAATAATTGTAATTTAAAACTTTGAATATAAATTAAAGTTTGGGATCAAAAGTGTTTTTTTTTACAAATTCCTAGTTTTTGTTAAAAATAGGAAAATATTAGAGATAAATTTTCAAAATAGGGGATTTTGAGCATGTGAATCCTGTAATTTTAAATATTTTTAAATTTAGAACATAACAAACGGTAGGTTCAGACAAAACTTCAAATAGCAATCAACTTTTCGAAACCAATAAGGTTTCCTCTTTAGGATTAATAATATTCCATTCGTATGCCAAACATATTTGGTCAATAATCACAGATCCACAAAAAATAATTGTCGGTGGGTTCCTTTGACCAAACCTGGTGTATTATATGTTTTTGGGGTCGCTGAACACAAATCTGAAGTTGGTTTTGCTCCATCACGTCATGATTTTTTTCTAACCTCAAAATCAATAAAATGACACTTTTTGCTCATTAGGATCTGAACCCGACTTAACATTAATATATGCCTATGTCTAGTAGAAAGCTTGATTTATTCCCTTTAAAACAATTTTTTAAAAAGTGTTCTACGATGATTTTTAACGAAGATATGATGTTTTACTTCACATATATGATTTTTTTTAAATGCTAAAAACACGTGAATAATGAATTATGAACAAAAATTACTTTATGCAAAACATCATATCTTCGTTAAAAATCATCGTAGAACACTTTTTAAAAAATTGTTTTAAAGGGAATAAATCAAGCTTTCTACTAGACATAGGCATATATTAATGTTAAGTCGGGTTCAGATCCTAATGAGCAAAAAGTGTCATTTTATTGATTTTGAGGTTAGAAAAAAATCATGACGTGATGGAGCAAAACCAACTTCAGATTCGTGTTCAGCGACCCCAAAAACATATAGTACACCAGGTTTGGTCAAAGGAACCCACCGACAATTATTTTTTGTGGACCTGTGTAATAATTTATTAATTATATCTTCCTATATAAGACATTATAGATAAGTCTCTAAATTTCGTCATGTAATAAAAACAAAACAAACAAAAACGGTAATGACTGTTCCTTCATTGATATCTATAACTCACTATCTCAATTCTACACTCAGAAAAAAATTTGTTTTTGACAACCAAACTTCAGTTAAAGAAACAAATTTTGGTTGAAACAACCAAATTTTGGTTAAATCAACAAAATTATTCTATTGTTTCAACCAAAATTTGTTGCTTTAACTGAAGTTTGGTTGTCACAAAAAAATTTTTTTCTGAGTGTAATTCATTCGTCATTATTAGAAAGTATCACATTTATTTCTTTTTCACAAATAACTTGGATTCTAAATTGTCGAAATATGTAAGAACAGTCTATATTAGACCAATTTTAAAATTTTAATTTTAATTGTTTTAAATCTTACCTAACAACATTGGTGCAAAATCCTTTGCAAGGTCTAACAGAAGAAGAAATACCCTTGCATTTAGGACAATGCGTCATACGAAGTAAAGCTTTATAGCAATTTGATTGATGAAGACTAGTTCCTGAAAAAAGTACACTGTCCGTTTTATCGAGGACAGTCTTGCCAAGAGTGAGAGCCTGAACGAGAACTCTAGTGGCTTCTAGACTCTTTCCGACTGAACGAGAAATTTGCTTTGGGATGTCGCCGAATGGCTGAATCTCGTCCATCATTTTATAGAGACAATCTTTAAACTTATCCGTGAAATCCTGCTGACTTGGATTGACGGTTCGGTGGTAAGCGATTGGAAAGAGTTGCATGAAGAATTCCGTGAATCGTTCCTGAAGCATGTCGCGAGAGAGCGGTTGTTGAAGGGTATCAGGTGTATTCCTGGGCGAGACGTATTCCACCATTGCTTGATAGAGAGCTTTGATTGACGGCCTGCTCAACACAGCTATTGATCGGTACACCTGGTCAAAGAGAATCAGCGTTTTATTCTCCGATTGACGAGCCAGCGCCGTTACGGTTTCTGAAACAGAACAGGATCTAGTTTTTAACAGCAATTTAAAAAAGTATAAAAATATTATTCTAAACATTTAGAGAACATTTTTTTAAATCTTTGCTATACATTGAATGATAGGCAGGCAATTTCTACGATACGATTTATTTGTTCTTTAACTGTTTGATGTCCAGATAGAGATTGATAATAAACTGATTTCTCGGAGTGGCTTTCTTTTGCGATTGTGCATTTCTCGAAAGGAATGGTTCTCTTTTGGAGGTGAGCTCCGGCAGATTATCGACATCCACCCACTCGAGTGGCTCGAAAATCCAAGAATAAAGTACGAGCAGGAAAGTCAGCCGCATTCTTGAGTTTGCGATTCTGAATAGGCCATTGTCGAGGGAGAATTTTGTGTGCGCGTAAGCACACGCGTTCATGTGCTTCAATCTACAGATCCCGAGTTTGCGATTCGTCGTCGGAATGTCTCCTCTTAACCGTCCACTTCTACTTCCACTCTCTTCCATGATCCTGAATCTTGAAACTTGCTATGGACAAGTTGAATTTTTGGGGAGAGAGAGAGAGAGAGAGAGAGAGAGAGAGAGAGAGAGAAAGAGAGATTGTCGAGATCCACAAGGGAGAAAAAGTGGGCAAGAAAAGGAAAGGTCGAGAGCCAGATTCTTACGTGGGATTTTTATTGCTTCATTTGTCGCTACCGATCACATAAAACTAAACCAGAAGATCAGTGGGGGATATTCGCATTCCTCTGGTAGCTCGAAACTCTGCTTAAAATCCTTTAAGGACCAGATTTTTCTTGATGTAAAAGTACAAATTAGGAATCATACCCGATGGAAAATTGCCAATGTTAACGATCAGCGAACATTGGGACATTTTTGGGAATCTGCCTTTCAATATTGGATGATTATGACTATCCAACGTTGGAGCAATGATTGTAAAACCAATTAATCCAATAGTTTTTATCAATCGTGGCTCCATTTATCTTTCTCGTAAGTAAGTTGAGCTGCTGGATTTATAAGAGGAGCCTTTGTTTCTGCTTTGGGCATGATTAGAACACCAAGAAAGAACCAATAACTTAACATACTTATATTCGAGACTGCACAAAACATCACGTTTGTTAAAATTATATTAAACAAATAAATATACCTATAACTAAATTAAATTAAAGGCTTTAAACCTTCCTTTATCTATTAAAATAAGACTTATTATACAAAGAAATATGATTTCTTACGTATAATAATTATTCTGCAGCTGTTATTTTAAAGAAATAGTTTATCGAAATACACTTTAAAAACAAATGTCTGAAAACAAGACATTTTTTGCGTCCTAGACACAAAAATGGGACAAAATAAGACACTTGCAAAACACTTTGTTTTTAGAATGTATTTATAATTTAACAAATTTCAGCTGTTATGAAGTAATTTGAGTTTCATTATTAACTCTTCAGTGATAAAAAGATCTGTGATTAAAAAAAATAGGGCAAGTGCGGGTATATGAGGTCTGAAATTATCCGCTAGTGGGTCATAATATAGATATTTAAATATTATATTCAGAATAACCGATCATCTGAAAACCATAGGTCCCTTTTAACTTTCGGCGATAGTGCAATTTAATCATTTGTTACACAGTAAAAGAGATTTCGAACCAGACAGTAGAAAAAGAAAGCAATAGTAAGACGCACACATTCTTCGATTCTCTGTCTCTTTCTACTGTCTGGTTCGAAAACTCCCTTAATTTTTTTATATAATCTAGAGTTAAAAATATACCCCTATAAAACATAAGTGGGTAATTCCATTGACTTTCATCTGAGGGCTGTTGCTGACATATTTTTAAAAAATCTTGTTTTAATATATGTGAAACTCGATGAATTTCTAAGTTCATTAGCCATAATATTATAAAATAAATTTTAATTTCTTCGATGATATTATTAATCAAAAATAGGATGTTCACTACATGATTTCGTAACCTCTAATTTTTCATTTTCTTAAAAACATTATTATTAAAAAACTACTTAAAAATGTGTGTTCTTACTTACAAGAAACATAAATCACTTTATTCTATCTATAGAAATAATGATATTATTATAAAATTATTTTATTTTATGATTATAATTAAATTTAAAAATTTTTTTGTTTACAAAATTTCATAATTTTTTAAAACTTGTAATTTTTTTCTGGAAGCTCAAAAAAATTTGAAACTTTGCAGATATTTTATTCTTAATATAATTTACCTGCTATTAAAATTTGACGAGGGTATTTTGCTTCGTTTCGAAAATATTAAATTTGAAAATTTTTTACTCAGAAAGGTTAATTCGAGGACTTGAAGTTAGTAAAACAATTTCACATATCTCTGTTATTTCATAAGAAAAGAGAGATGTAAAATGTTTTAATTTCTCAAATTAACCTTTTTGAGTAAAAATTTTTCAAATTTAATATTTTCGAAACGAAGCAAAATACCCTCGTCAAATTTTAATAGCAGATAAATTATATTAAGAATAAAATATCTGCAAAGTTTCAAAATTTTTTGAGCTTCCAGAAAAAAATTACAAGTTTTAAAAAATTATGAAATTTTGTAAACGAAAAAATTTTCACATTTAATTATAATCATAAAATAAAATAATTTTATAATAATATCATTATTTCTATAGATAGAATAAAGTGATTTATGTTTCTTGTAAGTAAGAACACACATTGTTAAGTAGTTTTTTAATAATAACGTTTTTAAAAAAATGAAAAATTGGAGGTTACGAAATCATGTAGTGAACATCCTATTTTTGATTAATAATATCATCGAAGAAATTAAAATTTATTTTATAATATTATGGCTAATGAACTTAGAAATTCATCGAGTTTCACATATATTAAAACAAGATTTTTTAAAAATATGTCAGCAACAGCCCTCAGATGAAAGTCAGTGGAATTACCCAAGTATAAAAAATAAAACGTTATAACTGTTATGTAAAATATGTATAATTCTTACATAATATTCACATATCACGTGATATCTTTGGGGGAGGGAGGGGGGTAGGCAAAATATCACGGTCCATGGAAATTACATTTTTTAACAATAGAAAAAATATCACGAGGGGGGGGGGGGTTTAAATTAGCCAAAATTTGTATCACGTAATATGTGATACAAAAAAAAATAGAACGAACCAACAATTTTTTAAGGCTTTAGAAAAAACATTTTTGGTTGTAATTTTTCAATTATTTTTTTAAAACAATGTAATAAGAATATTCAATCTCGTTTTATATTTTTATTTTAAACGCTAAGTATAAAAATAAAAATTGTATTTGTACGAGGAGTACTTTAGGACAATTATTAGGCTGCGCTCAAGCATAGGGGTCTAAAACTCCTTTTGGTAATTTTTTTGAATTTTTTATCTTTTGTAACCTCATAATATCAATTCCAATCCCAAACATCATTTTCTCATAGTCTGCATGCAAAAATACACCAGTATACCAAATTTTAGTCCTCTAGTTTGAATAATGGCAAGGTTAAAGAAAAAAAATTTTATTCGAAAATTTGCAGTTTCTCCACCCTAGAAGGACTAACTGGGGTCGTTTTGTACCCCACGCGAAGTTTGAAGCAGGCTCCTGACCCATTCAGTGTCACTTTCGGTTGGGGATCTTAACCATAATTCAATTTAGTAACCTGAAAGTTGATTTTAGTAGGTTAGTGCGAATTGTGTGCGCAAGTCTCTCTTCAGTATGCAGTTAAAGTAAGTCTGGGGTCCCTAAATACCCCAGTTAATCTACAAAGCAAAAATGTAATGACTATACTTGTAAAAAAAAGTTTCTTTAAAAAACAAAAATATTTTGAGTAAAAATAAAATTTTTTTATAGTTGATTTTGTTGAATTTTACGTGCGTAATTGTTTATTAATTATTAAAATTTCATCTATTCAAATAAATATACTTTTTTCAAATAATTCAAAGGTCCATAAAAATTTCTTCAAATATGTCTATTCAGCTTCTAAAATCCACAGGATTTTTCTAAATTGGTCAATTTGTTGAAAAACTACAATATTTTTTGTAAAAAATGCCAATTTTGAGAAAATTTGGTTCTTTTTTTTTGTTTTTACAATATTTTTAGATTTGTTTTTATTGTATTAAAAAATAAATTACACCATTTTCTTCCTTAATAAAAAACGAGAAAAATTCACTATATAAAAGCTGTTTTTGGTAAAATGTAAATCTTATATACACGTTTAAAATCTGGGGGAACAAAGGACCCCAGTTAGTCCTTAGAGGGTGAGAAAAGTAAGTTAGTCCTTCTAGGGTTAACAACACTAATATGGACATCAATCCAGATCATGTTTTCTATATATTTTTCGTGTAATTTATACACGTGAAAATACATCAGGGTACCAAATCTCAACTATCTATGTCAAATGGTTTAGAAGTTAAGGGAGGGAAGGAGGGGGTATGAGAAGTTCCATTTTTAATGCATTTTTGCAAAAAAGGTTGTTATTTTCTTGACAACGCTATGAACATCACCTAAACTTGATTCATGTTCTCTATAATTTCCCTGTAATCTACAGGACAAAATACATATGTGTGCCAAATTTCAGCTGTCTAGGTCAAATAGTTTAGCCGCTAGTGGGGGGAGGGAGGTCATGGTTTTTGGCTACGGACGAAGGTGTACAAAACCCTAAAAACCGCGACATGCTATTCTGTTAGACGGTATAAACTTGTCCTCTTATATAGTTTTTCAGAATGAAAAACTCAACTCATTTGCGAGAAAGGTATAAATGGATCCATTTTTGGAAAACCACAATATTAGCAATACCAATTATTGGCATTGATGTCTACATGTCAAGTTGAACCATCATCAGCGGGCGTCCATAAATCACATGACCCAAACAAAGGGATGGGAGACCATGTAAATTATCAAATGTGTTTAGATCTTTTTATCTAATCAAGTGATATTATTTTTAAAAAAAGTATAAAATTGTCTTTTACTCTAAATTTAAGCAAAGTTTAATAATTAACAAGGCGTCTTCCATAAATTACGTCACACTTTAGGGGATTTGGAGGGGGTTTAGAGAAGTGTGACAAATTTTATACAATTTTTAACTTTTCCATGTAAAAAGAGTGACATAGGAAGGAGAGGGAATGGGGGAGGGGTTAAAATTCCTAAAAAATTGTGACTTAATTTATAAACGACCCCAAATCTATAAATCTTCATTTTCTAATGCCTTTGCTGATTGTAATAAATTTAGAAACTATTAAAAAGCATGTGCAAATGGGGAGAGAGGTCGTTGCAAATATCACAGTTGCTCCCTTAAAGGGGTCCAAAATTAACCTAAAACCCATCACGTGGTTTATGGATGGCTTCTTATTATGTTGGGTAGTTATGTTCAACCAACCTTGGAAGTGTAGTTCCCAACATTGCGGTCCAATAGTTTGCCAATTGGGTATAGTTCTGAAAGATAAACATTGGTAAAAGCTTGCTTAACCATAGACGATGATTATCCGATGGAATTCTGACTTTCTCTATTAATCACAATTATTCAAGTTGAAGAATTTAAATTGAGGAAGCACTATTCTGAGATAAGCAATCATCTAGGAAAGAATGAAAATTTCACAGAAAGTTATAATTTTTAAATTAAATATGAGAGAAGAATGAGCGGATGAAGGTTGGTTGTGGTGGCGTGATATAATTAAAAGTTGCTCCTCATAATTATCCAGCGTCATTTTAAAAATCCGATCTAATCTTTCGGTTGGTGATCGTTCTTTAAGCGCAATCCAAAGGAAAGAACGCGAAACCTGCGGCACTGTTGCGGTCTCTGGCTCTCTCTGGCTGGACTCAGCGTGGTACAGTTCCCACGTACCTTTTACACCCCTCTTGGCCCTGTTTGACCACTAGCATTGTGGCCGGGATCGACCAACACCAAACTAATCGAGCTGGTGGTTGTATACACGGATTCTCGAATGTGCATTGTACAAGTCCAACTCGCGCGCGGTCTTCTCCCACACACGGTGGCGCTAAAATAAAATGACCAACGTGGAATGCTGAAGCTCCTGGCCCCGCCCGCCTGCCTGGGCCAGAAGATGGGCCAACAAGAGCGATAAAAAGAGAAAGGAAACCCGACGAGGACAACCTGTGAAAGAACCGACAAGAAAATAAGGAGAGAAGCAGAATAAGGGGCGAGAAACGGTGCTGTAACCAGAGATTGGTATTCGGGCATAGGAAGGGACTAGGGCTAATTAAAAGGGACCGGTGATTCAAATTTATTTCACTCAGCTAAGTGCTCCAAAACAAGATTTAACCGCGTCTCGCAAAGTGATATGTCTTTAACTTGCTCAAGTTTCCATTCACATGTACCTACATCATACTTGCAAACAAAACCTGATTCTCTTTAACATCATACAACAAAATTAGAAGCAATGTTTTGGTACGATCCACTCCAATTTTCGTTGAGTAATACCCTATTGGAAATTCCTACTAAGGTTCCTAGAAGGTTTTCTACTAGATATATGTAGTATCATATAAGTCGTCATCTTAATGAGCAAGTAACTCCACTTTTGGTCAAATTGACTTTTTAATGAAATTCAAAACCTTTTCAATAATTGAATATAGGTTGTGAAAGGGGCATTTGTTTGACAATTGTCCACCTCTGTCATCATTGGGTCCTGTTTGCCCTTACCACATCCTTATTTTCTCGAACACTCTTCTAATCTCCATCCGTTTTTTTATCTCTAACTGTGATAAAAACGATTTAATTTCATCTAAGTTCACCCGAGTCGAAATTTAAAGTCTGTTTAAGACCTAATAAGACCTAGATTATTTAGGACTTAAAAGAACCTAATCAGGCCTTACTTTCGTTAAGTTAAGACCTGTTTAGGACCTGATAGATGCTTGAAAAGTCTGTTTTCAGCACATTTTAGGCGTTAAACAGGTTCTAATTATAGGACCTGCTTTGAGCCTACGGGTTCTACTGTCGGTACTATAGGTTCCCTTTTTTCTGTGGTACGAATAAATCTGTTTTAATTCAATTAAAATTATTATAATAAATTCAAAAACTATTGTAATTTAAAATGATCTAATGTAAAAAATGTAAACTAATTTTTAAAAAAAGTATTTTCAAGATAATTACTGAATTACGCGTAACCATGTGTTGAAGAGGGCTGGAAGACTTGAACTCTCGGCCATAGAGTGTACTGTGTATTTGTGTGTCTGTGTGTGGAGCCTTCGACCTTAGGAGCCGCGCATTTACGCACTCGACCAAGGGAGGCTGTGCTGCTATAAATTTAAAGAAATTCTACCTCTAGTAGATAGATGAACAGGGCCCCAAGACGGACATTTGGTATTCAATTTTTGTTTAAGGTGACAGTGCCTTATTCTTTTTGTCATTTTCGTTGTTTGTAGAGACGAAGTTTTTGATGCACATTTTGTGTCTAAAAAAGTTTTGTTACAGTTTTTTCTTAAGGTGGTAAAGTTATTTAAATTTGTGATTTAGAATAAGTAATTAGTTAACTTTATAATATTATTTATTTATCGTATAATAATATTTTAAAATCATTTTACTAATATTCTGTTTGTATACCTTTTTAAGAAAGTGTCCATCTTGGGGTCACTTTTTTTAGATTGAAAATTTTAACAATTAGAAAAAATGCTTTAAAAAATGTTTATGTTTAAAATAAAATTTTATCTCTGTAGCCTTAAGTTACCTTATATATTGTACTTTTATCTAGTATAAAACACTTTAATATATTTTATTCGGTTTGGAATGTAGAGCAATAAATCGAAACGGTGTCCATTTTGGGTCCCTCTCCCATACAATTTTTATGCTCTCTGCATCTGAATTAGAGATTTTCTGCTAATGATTTAGAAAAAAAAGTTACTATTAAATAGTAAAAAATAAAACTAATTTTTAGTAGAAAACTACTAATTATGAATAAAAAACTACTTATTTGAAAGTAAAATATATATTAGTTAAAATAGAGAAAGTATACTTTTCAATTAGTAGATATTTCCTTTTCAAATTAGTTGTTTTTTACTAAAAATTAGTAACATTTTTTACATATTAGCTCATTTTTCTCTAATTCGTAGAAAATTACTATCGTTAGGCGGGTATGTTTGTTGCACAAGAGGATTTTAATGAATAAAATCTTTCAATTGAATTGTTTAAGTTTGAAACTTGGTATAAATATTTTCGGATATCTAGATTACAGTGACTACTGAATGAAAATTACTTAATTCTTTTTCAGAAGTCAGAAAAAAATTCGAAAAGTCGTGAAAATCAAGCTGAAAATTTTCAAAGTTCTCAAACTTCTGTTTAGATCTCCAAAAGTTAAAAAAAAGTATATAAATATTAATGATAATTGTTGGCATATTAGTTGTGATGATGTAGGTATACATGAAGCGCTAACTTTTTATTGCATATTTTAAGAAAAAAATGTAAAAAGCTGAAAAACTAGGATTTCGTGGGTTATTTTGTGGATTCTTTAAAATCCATTATTTTTCAAAAATGTGTTCTTTAATTAGTAAAAAGGACTCTATTGATTCTTTTAAAACGTTCTTGTCTTATTTTTGTTATAGAAAACGAGATAGAAGCAGTATTTTGCTAATTGCTGAAATAAAAAATCAGCCACGATTTTACTAATAATTAGTTATTTTTAACTATTTTAAATTTTGAGAGTAGATTCAGTTTTTTAAATAACATTGATATATAAATTATAAATTGTTTAAACAAATGAGAATTACATATTAGAACTTTGGAAGAAATATGAATATTTTGTCAATTTATAATTTTAGTAAAGTGGTTGAAATATCATAAATCAATCAGAAACGCAAAAGAGGGTTTTTCCCGCTTGACGTCATTGAAAGAGATCTTGTCAGTACATTTAAGCAAAATGTAATATTTAAATAATAGAATAGAACCTATTAGGTCTTAATAAGGCTCTGCAATATCTGTAAGGTTCTAAAAAGACTTTTAGGCTTTCGTTTCGTGGAAAGAAATAAAACATTTAAGGTGAAAGCAGGTCCTAACCAGGATTAATATAAAGTATGATTTCTAGTCCAAGTACTAAGAAGTACTACATAAGGTTTTAATAGGTTTTGTTAGGCGTTAAACAGAACCTTATAGGCCTTACAAGAACTTAAACAGAACTTAATAGGTCCTCATAGATGTTAAACAGACTTTAAATTTCGACTCGGGGCATTTCTCTAGAATCAGTCTGTCTCCAAATTAAGTCCGCTGAGCATAGTTCAGGTACTGCTCCAGAGACAGTACGATAATAAGCTGATCTTTTTTCTTGATCAGACAAACCCTATCTCAATGAATTTTATAATCTTGTGAGATAGGGTTGTACTTTAGTGCTTTTTTTCATCTCCTGTAAAGTTGTATTAAATAATACTTGCTGTCACAATCGAGTCGAGATTCACAAAATGTAAGAAACCTACACATGTTTGAAAACAAATTGCAGTTGCAATGCAACCATTTGCAACAAGGGGGGGTAGTTTAAATTTACAACATGGGATCGTTCACATACCGCGTGGACAGTTGAGGGGGGGGGGGGTTGTCTTAAAAGTCCACGATTGTCCAATAGGGGAAGAGGGAGGTAAAAACAAATGTCCGCGTGGACTAAGTAAAAATTTAATTATATCACTTAAAATGTTGTTTAACTTTTCAAATTTGTTAATTGTTATAATGTTTCAAATTTTGCGACACTGTTTTTTCAACAGGATATCTCAAGAACGCTTCAACCAATTTTCGTAACACTTGGATGGCTTATTAATCCCAATTTTTAATTAATTCATTAAATTTCAAATATTTTTTACATTTTTCAATTGTCATTATCATTTTTCTATAATTTTTCTTGAAATTTCCAATTATTTTTCTCATATTTAACGTATTTCCTTCAATTTCCAATTCATTTTGTATTTTATCACTTTTTTTCAAAATTTCAATTATTTTCTTCAGTTTTCAATTACTTACCTCAAATTCTAATTGTTTTGTTCAATTTTCTCTATTTTGCAATTGTTTTTTCAACTTTTAAATTATATTTAATATTTTTTTTTAATTTCTTAAATTTTTCAACTATTTATCTCAAATTTCAATAATTTCTATCAATGCTCAATTTTTAAAATTATTCTTCTATTTTCTTTTTTTGAATTTTGAATTATTTATCAGAAATTTCAATTATATTATTATATTATTTATTTCATATTTCAATAACTTTTATTAATGTTTAATTTTTCATATTATTTTTTATTTTCTTATATTTTAAATATATTTTGTAATTTTATAAATACATTTTTATGAAATTTTAATTATTTCTTAGACTTTTTATTACTTTTGCCATTTTAAAATTATTTTCTTCAATTTTTTAATATTTTAATTCTTTTTTAACTAATTTCAATTATTTTCTTTAATTTTTAATTCTTTACCTAAGATTTTAATTATTTCTTTCAATTTTTAAATGTTTTCATTATTCTGCAATTGTTTTCTCAAATTTTAAATTATTTTTTAGTGAATTTTCCAAATTTCCAATTATTTATCTCAAATTTCAATTAATTCTTTAAATATTAATTACTTTCTTTATATTTTTCATTGTTATTTTGACAATTTTCCAATTATTTTCTATAATTTCGATTAAACTTTTTGATTTTGCTTCCTCATATGGGAAGTATTATCACTTATTTTTTTCAAAATTGTAATTATTTTCTCAAAATTTTAAAGATTTTAATTGTTTTTCAATTAATTTTCTAATTTTTCTAAATATTTATCTCAAATTTGACCTATTTACTTCAATTTTCTATTGCATTCGTCATTTTTCAAGTATGTAGATTTTGCTTCCTCCTGGAGGAAGCTTTGTGATGGTTAAGATTTTTGATTTTCCAAAAATAGTCTAAATTGACTTATTTTTATCTGAAATGCAAAAAATTTTCATTCTTAAGCCAATTTCCAGAAAAGTGTGAGTGTATGGTGACGTTTTTTTTGTCACCAGGTTATTTCGAAAAAGCTTCAACGGATTTCAATTAAATATTTCTAATAAAAATTAAATATTAATTTATTTAAAAATTGTCCACGTGGTATATGAAAGATCACCATCTATATTTTTATGTTTTTATTCGAATATTGTTTTTCATCTTTGAGACTTTAGCTTTAAAATTCATCAATTTTTAAGGGGGGTGGAGGAGGGGCTAGTCATTTGCAACCAAGTGGAACATATATAAGTCTATTAATCCTGAAATTATTAACCAAACTTTTTATTGTGATGGATTTGCTCATTGTTCAATAAAAATTGCATATAGTGAAAGTTCTAGATGATACTTAAAAATACGATAAAAGCGATTAGATAGGAATCAAGCATAGAATAAAGTGGCAAAAGAGATAAACCACGGGGTATTTTGAGGCGGCAGAATCGATCGAGTCGAGAGGCATACATAATTCTTTTCTGCGCTCTCACATTTTCTCTCCCTCTGATTCTTTCACACTTGATATTCTCTCGCTCGATACGCTCGCAACCGCATCACACCTCTCGATAACGAGTCTCGATTTGGGGCCTTACAGGCCCCGCGGGAAATGTGCAGATAGCATCTAGCACAGCGAGAGATCATCTTGTGGCGAAATTGGAAAAACGTGGGAACACAAATGACCAACAAAACTGAGCTTCGAGAGAGGATAGAAAGGATTTCATGAATGGACTGGCTGCTATTTAATTGGGCATGAATAATTGCGTCACTCGTTCGTTCCGTTTGATTCATTTCATTAACAATGCCTTTTCAGGCCCACGATGCGAAACCTCAGCTTGTAGGATAATAACGTACCCACAATAAATATTGACCATTATCATATTGTATTGCACGATTCCTCGGGCGATGTCAATCAACTCGCATTTTTTATCAAATTATAAATTAAACGCAATTTTCAGGTAATAACTTTGCAAGATTGAAATATCGTTTTACTTTCTATATTCTGTATTCTAATCTTAAGTCTAAGCTTACAATTTAGTAAATTTAAACGTTTCTCTATAACGTAAACTAAGAATGAGCGTAAGTCGGACCATATTTCGCTAATTGTAATTTATCACAAGAGATTTAGCAAAAGTTCTTGAAAAATCAAAACATGGCATAAATCTTATTAAATTATGGCTTTAATCTTTTATTACCTTCTAAAAGTTCTATTCTTTATCTATTTTTTTACAATTTTCATTTGGCTAGACAAGAGATTTTTTGGAAAATCTGAAACCTATTTTACAAGAAGAAATATTGCACGAGACTATAGACGATATCAACCACTTTTATTCGAAGAGTCTCGTTCGAGTTACAAGTGGTTGGCAGAAAGCAATGCTTACGTCCAATCAACGATAAGATACCAACTGGCGAAATTGAATCTTGCCGAGCTTCTCTTCGCAGCTATTAGTCTCGAGTGCTTTTTGTGAGTGGCACTTGAATTAAAAAAGTATAATAAAGAAAAGTCACTCAAGATAAGATATATAGATTATTAAATACCGTAACAAAGAAAAAAACGTATGGGACCCGGGTCCAACTATTCGGCAATCAAATCGTTTGAGATTACCAAGAGTGGATCCTTTTTAATAAAAAGCTATCGATAATAAAATGAAGAATTTCAATTTTTACTGAAAATGGGATATATTTTTTCTAGTTTTAGTCAAAATAAAATGAGTATACCAATATGAAGGCATCTAGCTATATATATTTTATATTATATCTATACTTTTAATTAGCCTTTCGATTAGCCAATCGCAGAATTCATGTTAAAGCAATAAAGCAAGGAGTTAATCCCAAGAAGGAAAAGCTTACACGTGAGAAATATGCATGTATATATATGTATACAATATACATATATACATGCTGGCCGCGTGCGAAAATTATGGCTTCCGATCCTGAATCGCTTGTCGCGAGGGTTTCGCGTGGGATTAAGAGATTCCTGACTATCGTCGTCGGAAGGTGACATGACCAACTGTACAAGAATATGCTTTAAAGATATTTCACTCGAGAAGATACACTAAAATACTTACAATTCTTGTAAAGTTCCTTTTATGCACTTATTTTTCAAATTTTATCGAAAAAATACTTTGTATACCTTTACAACAGTAAAAACAGCGTCTTAAAAGATTCTCTACAATCTGTAGCACACAAAAATTCTCCATTTTCAACCAAAGGCAACAATTCGCAAAAAGAGCAATGTTTCAGAAATATTTTGCATCAAAAATCAGAACATCGAGTCAAAAGGAGTCTTTGATGTGTTAACTTGCTTTATTCTCTTAAAATTCCTAAAGTATACAAGAAGAATTTCGAAAGTTTATTAAGATCTTTACGGTGAAAAAGGAATATTGTTGGATTTACAAATCGGGTTGTTAATATAGAACTGACAAATCCGATTTGTTGTTGTAGGAAAGTATTTGTCATCTTAGCAAGTTAGGATAGTTTGATTTATAGTAATCAGTTTTGTTAGTTGATAAAATTTTTGTTTCTACAACAATCTCAAATTGAGAAAATGACAAAAACTTTACTGCAACAACAAATCGGGTTTGTCAGTTCTATATCAACAATCCGATATGTAAATTCAACAGTTTCTTTTTCTCAGTGTTTACAATTAAGATCCATTGTCAAAAAATGGACAAATTCAGCTTATTAAGCAAAATGCTATTTGTTACGACTGAAATAAAAATGGAGAAACCAAAGCGATATCGTGTCTGGTGTCAAAGAATATTACATTTGGGTAAGCCGACAAACATTAAAATGAGTCATGTTATGTCTCACACCTTTTATTGATTCAGAAACGACGAAATTAAAATTTTATTGGAAAAAGCATGACTCAGGCAGAGCGTTGAAATATATTGTACAAGATATAAAGAAGCCCTTCATTTATGTTATTGCTTTTTTTAATAATGATTCTTCACCTCGAGCTATAAGTACCGCAGAACCGACTGACCAACCATAACTTGCCATACTCCCGTAATTGTCTTGTAGCTAAGGATAATCGATAAAACGAGCTCTAACTATATGAATGTATATTCTATGGCGATATACCCATAATCCACGTGAGTTAAAGTTAAAGTCAGAGTTATCTTCAGCTTATTGGACTAACTTTTCGAGTTGAGAGAGCAAGCGTGATGTATGAATCAACTCATCTGCACCGATTCCCTATACACAATTTCTAGCCTAAAGGCGTTCTATCTGAATCACTAGGGCACTTGTTGATTTGTATTCCATTCGAGTGATTTCAATCCACATGCCAACATAATATGCTGCAAAATTAGCGTAATTAAACTCTGTCACTTTGCATTCTTTTTTTCATCTATTTCACGTGGTAAAAAGAAAAAATAGATGGAAAATATTTGTTTAAATGTTGATCCGTTTTGGTTTGAATTGTCATTTTTATTCGTGTGTAAGTATCATCAGAATGATGTATGAGAGTCCAGAAGACCAATCGGAAGCTGTGTTCGCACGTGTCGTTGCCAAGGTAACCATCCGACTATATGGCACTTGTACGAGAGATCTATTTTTGAAGCTGCGGAAAACGCACTTCCTCCGCCTCCGCTATGTTTTTGCCAAGCTAACTTTAAATTCTTATGTTGTAGAAAAAAAAGAAAGTAAGTGAAATAATTCAATAAACTTCCAATTGATTGCACTCTTTAAATCTGAATAAGTGAAAATTCAAAAGTCGGGCTTTTTTTAGAACAACACTAAAAAAAATTCTGGTTAGATTAACCAGAATTCTGGTTATTTTAACTAGAATAGAAAGTTAAATATACCCTTACTATTTTTTCTGGTTAAAAGTATTAGAAAATCTGGTTAAAATTTTCTGGTAAAAATTTCTGGTTAATTTAACCAGAATTTCTTGTTTAGTGTAACTATATATACAGTATCTATATATACTAGAATATCCCTCTTAACAGTATTTCAGGTTATTTGTGAAAATCAAATATTCTAGTTCTCATTATACAGTTATTTCACTTGTAAGACTATTGTCATAAATAAATTTAAAGTTGAAGAGTAAATTTCAGGGAAAAGAGGACTTGGATAGATTTTATACACTGAAATAAAAATACCTGGAAACTTGTAAATACCTGTAAATATTTCCTTCAATTCCACTAAAAACATATTTCTTTGAGGGAATTCAACTTTTTCTTTATTCTACTTTTGTTTAAAATTCACAAAACACTATCACTAACACATAAATCTTGACGAAAATCAGAAAACAAAACGCTAAACTTGCACCAAACTTTTTTTGAAAGCACACTCTACCGTGTAATTTTTAAACTATATTAACCAGAATTTTTAACCAGAAATGTTGTTAACCAGAAAAATCAACCAGAATGATTTAACCAGATGAAGATGGTAACTTTAACCAGATCTTTCTTTTGAGTGAAGTACATAGAGAATATAAATACTCTTAAGTAAATGATTGATTCTCCAGAGATTAGATTTTTTCGAAAGAAACGAAATATTGGGGACACATGCTTTTATAGAATATGTGGGTGAGCTCTATTTCATTCTTGTCAAGTACACTTGTAAACGTAAATGAGGATCATAATTGGAAGAAGAAGAATTGAGGGTAAATGGTAGTACGAGAGTACCAGCTGACGTTAGGGCGAGAAGGACTACTATTTTAATGATCCATTTGGCGTCCTGAATGGAATTTCTGGTCAACAGAATCGCTGGCGTTTGAGGTGTGTGAGGTTGAAACGATCGCACTAAATCCCCTGAGGTCGAAATTGTCACCACGTGACCATTATTTCTCAATTCCCTTGGAAACGAAAAGATTAGTCTACATTCATCACACGTACTTCGCAGTTACTACAGTTTACACTCAAGACTTTTAGAAAAGTATTATAAAAGGTGAATTGAAAAAATGTTTTTTCTTTAAAGAAAATTTAGGTACTAGAAAAAGCTTTGAAAGAAGAAATAAAAAGAAGAAACTAAAAGATAAAAAGTCATTATTCTTCAATTTTCATGAAAACGAAACAACCTCATTCTAACAAAAGCATCATGGTCAAATTTGCAGAAAAAATTGTTAAATTACTTGTATCTTTAATTATTTTTTCTTGTCTGTCAATGTATCATTTTTCCGTATCCTCTCGTCAATTTAAAAAATCTTTTTTTATATGAAAAGTAATTTTTTTTCTTAAATCATCATACATTTCGTCATCTCACAACATGCAATAATATTTTCGCAAAATATTAAAGTTTTCTAAAAAGGTGAAAAATACATTAGGCGAAATAAAATGGTTTGACCCATCATTTAAAAATTACTTTTAAACTATATGCGGCTTCAAGATTACGAATATTATTCATAACACCGGAGGAAACAATCAAATTTGGTCAAAGCAGTTTCGCTAAAGTGCTCCAGATGTCTGTGCAAATCTTGAATCTAAAGCAAAGTTATATGTGCTATAAATTAGAAACTTAGGGATGAAGCGAGAATCTTAGTTTAGCTAAGACATTTAACGTAAGTGTCTATGCAAATATCAGCAAAAGCAGCAGCAGTAGCTAAAACCAATGCGTAATTTAAGTATTAAATGGCAGGTACAGGTACATACTGTACAAACTGAGATAATTGTATAATTATAGTAGTAAACGGATAACTAATAAGAATGTTAGATTCTATGTGTATATCAGCACGCGATGAATGTGGGGCATTCGTTGATCCCGAGCCGGAACGAGCTATCTGTAAATCGATTTCGCTCAATTACTCGCTCTCGCGTCTTAATTTGACGTAATAAATTTAAACGACTGATTAGAATCTACTACACCTGGTATCCAATTTCATTGGCAGCTTCAATAGCACTTCCGATAGCTTGTATACGGTCACCAAGTGCTTGATATTGAAAGTAGCTTTTATCTTTAACATTGATCATTATCCATTATCACATTCGGCAGAGCTCTTAAATCCTCAAACTTGCATTTGGCCGAACTTTTAAATCACCGAACTCACATTTATCAAAACATTCAACTCTCTAAACTATCATTTGTCACAAATTTGTACCCTCGGAATTTGTAAAAGAGCCTTCAGATTCACAGAAAAAACTATCTGCGATTTTTGCTGCATGTAATTTTCAGGTGAATGAAATTCTTAAGATTAACTCTAGTTCATTGTTAAATGTCTCTTTGACTTTCAGCTGCAATGAAATTTTCACCCAAATCATATATTAAATTAATAAATTTTTTTTTCAGTGTTGTCTGGCAATGTTTCCGGGAAATTTATCAGCCAATCAGAAGTCACGTTTAGAAATTCTTCATTCCGAGGGTCGGCCAAATGCAAGTTGGTGACTTGCGTAGTCGGTGAATTAAAGGTTCTGTCAAATGATAGTTCGGAGAGGAAAAATGTTTTGACAAATGCGAGTTTGGTGATTTAAAAATTCGGCCAAATGCAAGTTCGGGGATTTAGAAGTTTTGACAATTTGGGCAAATTTGGGGAGTTGAATATTCTACTAAATGTGAGTTCGGAAAAATGTAAATTCGGTGACTTCAAAGTTCGTTCTCTAAAATTAAATAAGTGAAAATTCACTTATTAGATGTCAAAAGTCTTCCACTCTTTCAAAAAGTGCATATGCACTTACAATAAGTGTATATGCACTTATGATAAGTGAAATTTTCACTTATTATAAGTGCATACACACTTTTTAAAAGAGTGGAAGACTTTTGACATCTAATAAGTGAATTTTCACTTATTTAAATTTAGAGAGCGGACAATTGCAAATTCGGGAAGTTAAGAGTGCGGACAAATGTAAGTTTGGGGGATTACAAATTATTTTAAATGCAATTTCGATGAATTACAAATTCGGAGAATTGCAAGTTCGGTCAATTCGGTTTTGGATAGGAAAAGCATGCGATCCGAAAGTGGTAGTCCTCGTGGTTAGAAAGTCAATTATAAACGCCAAAAAATTCACAAAAGGATCTATACTTTTGTAAAAAGTGAAAAAAAACCGGCATTGGAATCACCAGACGCCGGGACGCGACACTTGCCGAGCGGCGGCACTTGCCAGGACGCGTTCATGGTAGTTCTCGCGCACTAAAACTTTATAAAATCATAAATAAAGCTCGAAAACTTGAGAAACAAATTTATTTTAAATAAGTTGTAACATATATTGATGACTTTGGAAATTCAAAAGTATTGAATTTAATTAGAAATAGCACAAAAATAAAGAATCTGAATAAAAGTTTCTATAAATATAATGGATTTCAACTAGTTCATGGTATCACATAAATATTTCAAAACTCCAAAGTTATAAAAATAAAAGCTTTTAAATGCGATACTG
Source organism: Ganaspis brasiliensis (assembly GCA_037103525.1). Taxonomy (NCBI): domain Eukaryota; kingdom Metazoa; phylum Arthropoda; class Insecta; order Hymenoptera; family Figitidae; genus Ganaspis; species Ganaspis brasiliensis. The sequence goes on along the minus strand of JAZKLR010000050.1, from coordinate 1,513,331 downwards.
TTGGTTGAAGTTGGAATAAACGAAGGGGATACATAATCCCGTGCTGATTGAAGAAACAAATTCGTTTTATTTCAATGTGGCATAAACTGCAGCTGTTGAGTGGCCATCAGCTTGTTAGGCAATCGTTTCTTTTGAATTACGAATGACAAGCTTTACTTACAATTGACCATTAATTGATGGAATCACAGTTGAAAATTCAGAGCAGAATATACTGTGTTCAATACAATTAATAAATAAGGTCACAAAGTTTTAGAATATTTTCTTCCATTACTTTGATCCATGCGACCTCATCAACATGTCCCAATTTTTCATTTTTATGCTAAAACACAAACTGTTGCGACGGCAACATCGATTTTTACAAATCAAGGACTTTCGAAATGTCAACTTGATGCTTTTATTAAATTTAGACGATTCTTTTTTTAACATGACAACCTATATTATATGTATGTAAAGATTGAAAACAACCGGTAATTATTCATACTCTCTATAAAGTTTAATCAGTGAAATGTCTCTCAATCAATGCCAAATTACCCAGATGCCAAATAGTCAATCTTTTTCATTCACTAATCGAAATCAGTAGATATTTTGGCACTGATTCATTAGTGAAATTACACAGATTTAACTTTAGACAGAATATGGCTTTAAAAATTAACAGACAGAAAAATTAATTGTATAATAATTTGCGAGTCAAAACCAAAAATACTAAATTGAGAGACTTTTCATTTAAAAGTTTAATATGAAGATAGAAAATTACTGCCTATGATGTAATTATAATTTTAAATATTTATATATTCATGATATCAAATTTCTGTAATATAAGATTATAATAGAAGATTAGAATCTGATAGATTTAAAGGTGTTATGTTAATTTATTAAATTAATGATATAAGCTTTAAAATTATGCTCATATTAACAGCTATTTCCCTTTTTTGAAATGATGCGTATTAAATTTTGAAACAAAACTCGTAACTGAAATCAACCACTGGTGTAACTAACCTATCAGAAGAAAATAATATATACGTTAATGTAAAGTGACAGGAATAACGTTCTATCAGTTGTAGAAATTGATATTTATCTAGTTTACAGCAATGGTAAAACGTTGGGAAATCAAGTTTAATGGTTTCGGTTGAGCGGTTGCTATATCAACTTAAAACTCCCAGGGGAGGATTCACGATATTCTAGTCAGACAAGCCTTTAACTGCCCCTATAACCCTTCTTCGGTTACAACCCTGATTAGCACGAATCGATGTTAACTTTACCAATACGAACGAGTGCATGGCGAAGGTGCAAGAGAGGGGCTAAGTTTTCCTAGAATATCGAGATAATCCATGTCGTCGGCAGTTTGCGAATCCGTTCCTCATTTATCAGCAACCACTTCCTTTTACGAACTTCTTTTCTCCCTATAGTTTCTCCTTTGTGCAATTTTAAATACCCGCATATAATTTTTAAAATAACTTTTCGAAAAAATAGAGAATTTATTTTTGTAAATGTTGCACGAGAATTATTTTATGAAAGAGATACACCTTGGGAGAACGTAGGTGTAACAGTGTGAATCGTGCAGTCAACCTCTTTATCTTTTTATCTCGACACGCATTCTCAAGAGACGAAATTAAAAATAGAAATGACGACCCAGTTTTCATCTTTTAATAAATACTAACTTTATCGAATCTCTGCTCAAATCAAAATTCTCAACACCAAATATCAACATCTACATCTAAATCAATGCCGTTTAAATCTGAAAGTTTAAGTTGAGAAGTTGAGTGTAAAAAAGCAATCAAAGATGAATTGCATGCATTCAATTTGTTTTTGTTGAGTGAAACACGTGAGCACATCACGTCGAGGCGAGAACCTCTCGAGAATCTTGTCACGAAGTCCTTCAGACTATGTACGATGCGTATTTATCGATCATCGAACACAAACGAATCTTTTATATGCTAGGTATGCACTTTGCTCATACTAGAATCAACCATCAAGATAAAAGATGAAATAATGAGTTTTATATCTCCCGCAATGATGATCGAGAAGATTCTGTAGATCCTGTAATTCGTTTAACCCTTAAGCCTTTAGCAATTGTGTGGCGCCTTTGAGGCGCCAGTAAATAATTCTTTTAGCCCTTTGCATGTAAGTTTCTTTAACGCAATAACATATTACAAAGGTGGTTATTGCAATCTGCATTAGCACTTTTGTTACGTTCCTTCAGTTTATCAACTTGGGAGCGTTGAGTTCAGACTTTGACCTCAGTTACTTGTTTTATATCAGAAAAAGCACTGAGACGCCGCGCGAGAAAAGGGACCTATTGCCTCAGCGATGAATTTTACAGGGCGATCGTTAGAAGTTGCAGAAATGCATTGCGAGCATTGTAAATTCTTACGTTTCGTGCTTAATAACACAAAAAGTGATTAATGGAAACAATTTCTGATTTTTTCAAATGAAAGAGCGACTCAAAAACTACCGTTTGGCATAGAAAAATAAAAATTGATTTTCTTCGCAATAGGTCCCTTTTCTCGCGCGGCATCACAGTTGTTATTGTATGTACATTTTTAGATGAAAGGTGATGTCAGAATTAATTATTAAAATGAAATGAGATCAATGAGAATGTTACAGATGATTACATCATTCTTTCAGTTTTGAGATAAATCGAATAACATTTTCTTTTTAAAGTAAATTTGTCGAAATTGACATTGAGTGATGAAAATTATAAATTGAAAGATACTTGCAAATATCGAGAAAGCCAAGTGTATTTATTACAAATATAGAATCACATGATTGAATTTGTAAATTTAATCAAATATTCATATAAAATCAATTATTATTATTATTATCTGTCAACTCAAACTTCAATTTTATCATATAATTTCATCGGTTCAGATATGTCATATGTTACCCACATTTCAATCAATATCCAAACTTTTATCCATTCCAATTGAGTTGGTTAACTTTTTTTAAAAACTGCATCACAGCTCACAGTGTAATTTTAAATAGCTTTTATGTTTAGAAGCTAAAATTGTAAATTTAAATGTATTTTTGTAATACTAAATGACTCTAAATTTAAAATCGTTTATTTATAAGATTCAAAAGAGACAGATTCAAATTGTGTTTCTAAATAGATGAAATGATAAAACTACAATATTCTTTTTCTTTTCTGAAATTTTTTCTTTTCAAGATTGTCAATTGCCCTCAATTGCTGCACGGTATCTCTTAAATTTACCATAATTTTCACTTCCATCCATTGAGTATAAGCGTTTATCTTTACTAAGTATCTTAAATTCGAAGTTGCTGAATGAAGAAAATTGCTCTTGGTTAAGAGAAGGGAGATCGATTGGTAGCTTGAGGGATTTGAATTGGCACATACAGCAATGACGTTATAAACGTTCTTCATTAGAGGTTGTTTGCTGAAACACTTGAGACTTAAAATTTAATAGGAAAAACTTTTTACTGTCAGCAAATTTGGTCAATTGTTTACATTTATATAGTCGAATAAAATGTGAAACTCACATTTCAAGAAATTAACTCCGATCAAAGTCGACTGCTAGAAATAAAAAAACATTGACTTGAATTCAATTTCGCGGTGGAGAATTGAGTCTTTACTCAAGCGAGAAAAGAGAGAAGAGAGTGGAGTATAGACAATTTGATAGCGATGCAGCTAGCATACATACGATGTGATATGGTCTCGCGTAGGTGTTTCGTTTTCAATGATGTGGTTCGCGTGCCATCGAGAAACCGTCATGCTCGTTCCTAACACGTCCAAAGGGTGCACGACATCTCGAGTACATGCTGAGAAATGCCTCATGTTCCATGAGAACGAGAAGATATATGGCGTGTAAAATGAGATCTTCCCTTTTACGTATAAATAAGCAACTTTATTATTTCCCTCTTTCGAACATGCATTCAAATTTTTGCAATATCAATAGCATTTCCTGAAATCTGTTTCAAATTTTAAAATATTTCGACAGATATCTCTCTAAATCTGAATAAGTAGTCTTCCACTTATTTCAGTTCTGCCGAAATAAAAAGCCTGCAAAAAATGTGTTTTTTTTAAACAGTTTAAGGTGCTTTCTGGGATTCCGGTCTCGAACTATCAAACCGAAACCCTTATGTTTTCACTCGGTTGTCCGTTATCCAAAATCATTACCCTGCCTCCCCCCCCCCCCTCTTAGCGGACAAACTATTTGAGATAGAGAGTTGAAATTTGGTACACATATGTATTTACGCGAGTAGATTACAGAAAAAATATAGCAAACATGATTGAAGGTGATGTTCATAGCATTGTCAAGGAAATAACAAGATTTTTTTCCAAAAATATATGAAAATGTCTATATACCCCCCACCCCCCTCTTTTTTCCAAACTATTTGTCCTAGAGCATTGGAATTTGGTACACATATGTATTTTTACGTGTAGATTACAGGAAAAATATAGCATATATGATTGGAGGTCAAGGAAAAACTTTTTTTTTTAAAGTAACTTGTCCCCCCTTCCTTATCTTCCACACTATTTGACCTAGAGGTTTGAAATTTGGTATACTTTGGTATTTTTACATTTAGATTACAAAGAAATTTTGCGAACGTTACTGGATTTCGTCTTCAAAAGTTATTAATGAAAAATTGAAAAATGACAAAATACCTCTATACTGGAGCTCAGCCTGTTTGTCTTGGAAGGTTTAGAATTGTCAAAAATGTGTAATTTTATGCAAAAATTATTACAAAACCATAAAACTTGTGGTTTAAATGTACCATCGTAGCATTTTTTTCAATAAATTAAAACTTTACCAATTTTTTTTTTCTTAAACAGCTACAATATTTTACAGTTTTAGATTATTTTTTTGTACAAAATGTTTATTTTTATGTTTAAATTAGTTTAAGGATGTTCTATCTTAAATATATAGACTTAACATTACCATTTTAAGCAAATTTGGTCCACTAGTATATAATAGTTTTATAATATGTAGTTAAATTTTTTAGACCTCAAGATACTTGTGAAAAAAGTTATAAGCCTTTTTGTTTTTAACATTTTACATTGAGTGTTATGGGAATTAAGTAGTTTGTCATATATATTTATATGTATATTGCTTCCTCATCATAGAGGAAGTATTTACAATAATTTACATGCAATTTCAAAAGTACCTTGAGGTCTTAAAAGTTCACGGAGAAAAAAAATTAGCAGCCAAAGCTAAGACGAGGCACATGAATATTCCCTAAATCTCATTTAGCTTAAATCCCATTAAGCCTAAAATCAAAAAGCCTAAAATGCATTCAGCCAAAATTCCATTTAACCTAAATTGCATTTAACCAAAATTTCATTTAACCTAAATCGCATTTAACCTAAATTCCTTTAAACCTAAATTTCATTTTACCTAAATCCCATTCAATCTAAATTCCATTTAACCTAAATCTCATTTAATCTAAATCTCATTTTACCGAAATTCCATTTAACCTAAATTCCATTTAACCTAAATTCCATTTAACCTAAAATGCATTCAGCCTAAATCTCACTTCACCTAAATCCCATTTAACCTAAATCTCATTTAACCTAAATTCCACTTAACCTAAATCCCATTTAACCTAAAACGCATTTAGTCTAAATTCCATTTAACCTAAAATGCATTCAGCCTAAATCCCATTTAACCTAAATTCCGTTTAACCTAAATCTCATTTAACCTAAATTACACTTAACCTAAATCCCATTGAACCTAAAACGCATTTAGTCTAAATTCCATTTAACCTAAAATGCATTCAGCCTAAATCCCATTTAACCTAAATTCCGTTTAACCTAAATCTCATTTAACCTAAATTACACTTAACCTAAATCCCATTGAACCTAAAACGCATTTAGTCTAAATTCCATTTAACCTAAAATGCATTCAGCCTAAATCTCACTTCACCTAAATCCCATTTAACCTAAATCTCATTTAACATAAATTCCACTTAACCTAAATCCCATTTAACCTAAATTGCATTTAACCTAAATCCCATTTAACCTAAATTCCATTTAACCTAAAACGCATTCAGCCTAAATCTCACTTCACCTAAATCCCATTTAACCTAAATCTCATTAAACCTAAATTCCACTTAACCTAAATCCCATTTAACCTAAAACGCATTTAGTCTAAATTCCATTTAACCTAAATTCCATTTAACCTAAAACGCATTGAGCCTAAATCTCACTTCATCTAAATCCCATTGAACCTAAAACTTTACTTGATTCAACTATATTTATTCTTAAATTAAAAAAAATTTTAGGTTCAATGGGATTTAGGTGAAGTGAGATTTAGGCTCAATGCGTTTTAGGTTAAATGGTATTTAGGTTAAATGGAATTTAGACTAAATGCGTTTTAGGTTAAATGGGATTTAGATTAAGTGGAATTTAGGTTAAATGAGATTTAGGTTAAATGGGATTTAGGTGAAGTGAGATTTAGGCTGAATGCATTTTAGGTTAAATGGAATTTAGACTAAATGCGTTTTAGGTTAAATGGGATTGAGGTTAAATGGAATTTAGGTTAAATGAGACTTAGGTTAAATGGGATTTAGGTGAAGTGAGATTTAGGCTGAATGCCTTTTAGGTTAAATGGAATATAGGTTAAATGGGATTTAGGTTAAATGGAATTTAGGTTCAATGGGATTTAGGTTAAGTGGAATTTATGTTAAATGCGATTTAGGTTAAATGGGATTTAGGTGAAGTGAGATTTAGGCTGAATGCATTTTAGGTTAAATGGAATTTAGACTAAATGCGTTTTAGGTTTAATGGGATTTAGGTTAAGTGGAATTTAGGTTAAATGAGATTTAGGTTAAACGGAATTTAGGTTAAATGGGATTTAGGCTGAATGTATTTTAGGTTAAATGGAATTTAGACTAAATGCGTTTTAGGTTAAATGGGATTTCGGTTAAGTGGAATTTAGGTTAAATGAGATTTAGGTTAAATGGGATTTAGGTGTAGTGAGATTTAGGCTGAATGCATTTTGGGTTAAATGGAATTTATACTAAATGTGTTTTAGGTTAAATGGGATTTAGGTTAAATGGAATTTAGGTTAAATGAGATTTAGGTTAAACGGAATTTAGGTTAAATGGGATTTAGGTTAAATGGGATTTAGGTTAAATGGAATTTAGGTTAAATGGAATTTAGGTTAAATAGAATTTCGGTAAAATGAGATTTAGGTTAAATGGAATTTAGATTGAATGGGATTTAGGTAAAATGAAATTTAGGTTTAATGGAATTTAAGTTAAACGCGATTTAGGTTAAATGAAATTTAGGTTAAATTCAATTTAGGTTAAATGGTATTTTGGCTGAATGCATTTTAGGCTTTTTGATTTTAGGCTTAATGGGATTTATGCTAAATGAGATTTAGGGAATATTCATGCGCCTCGCTAAGACTTAGCTATCTTTAATTGCTATTATATGGATAGCTAATTTTTTAGCTAACACAATTATTAATTAGCTTTCACAGCTAATTTTGTTTGCTGAAACAGCTAAATATTAGCTACCACAGCTAAAAATTAGCTATCCATATAGTAGCTAACTCATTTTTCTCAGTGTTTAACTGCATCATTATAAAATCATTATCTACCCGTAGACCAAATAATAATCTTAATTCTTTTTACGATAGAACCACCTTAAAAGTTTAAAAAAAAATTGAGTTAAAAAAATTTGTTTTCATTAAAATTAAATATTATATTAGGGGCCATTCAAATATACGTAACGCTTATAGGGGAGGGGGGGGGGGGGTGAAAATAGACTAAAAAACGTTACGTATATTTTCAACGGCCCTTTATAAAGCCCAGTCTAATTGATTGGAAGTTTTTGATCTTATAAAGATGATTAATTTTATACTTAAATTTAAACAATAATTGAAATTTATAATTTATAATTGAAATTTATTATTATAGTACTTTTTGTTTTCAAAAAACTGAAAATTTTCCAAAAATAAAATTTCCCCTTTAATGCATTTTTAAATTCGTGCTCGGAACCCTCAATGCTCGATTTTTTAGGGTTCCGTACCATTCAGATGTAAATCTATTAAAATCACTATGTATGTCCTTTTTGACCCCCCTCTAACTTTCAAACTATTTGAAATAGAGATTTCCAATTTGGTACACATATGTTATTTCACATGAGATTTACGAAAATGATATGGAAAATGTGATTGAAGTTTACTGTCATAGCTTTCTCCAAGAGAATTTGAAAAAAATGCATTAAAATGACACTGACCCCTCGCCTAGCACCCGCAATTTTTGATTTAGGGTGCTGAAATTTTGTACACTTATGTAGTTTAGCATGAATATTGTGCCAAAAATTTAGATAATATGTTGGGAGTTTAAGATCATAGCGTTATTAAGGAAATAACAAGATTTCAGCCAAAAATGCATAAAAATTATCATGTCCCCCTCCTCATAGCGGCAAAAGTATTTGACCTAGATAGGTGAAATTTGGTATAAGTATGTAGTTTGACCTGTAGATTGCACGAAAAATATAGATAACCTGATTGAATGCAGTTGGCATCGCTTTGTCAAGGAAACAAAGCGTTTGAAAAAGCTTGGCGCCCAGATATTTTTAAATTATATAGTGCTAAAATTTGATACATAGATCTAGTGTTGCGTGTATTATTATTTAGTTTATAATAAAAATTATTTTTTAAAAATGTTTCCTAGTGGACAATTTCAAATCTCTAGCTCATATAGTTGAAAAAAAAATCAGGGAGGTACGGAACCCTTCAGTTGTAGTACGAGTATAACTCGTGCATGCCCGATTTACATTCTAAAAAACAACTATTTCTTAAAACAACTATTTAATATTTGAAAAACAATACATACTTCATTGATACTTTTTGAACGCTATGGGACTATTGTAGAATATTTACATAAATAAAATATATCTTATAGATTTTTCATAAATAGAAAATAAACTTTCTCCTCTGATGACCCGTCATCCCTCTGGCTCATCAGAGTTAAAATTAATATGAATATTAATTGTCTCTTGAATTTTCTATAAATTTTAATATAAAAATCCTTTTTAAAAAGTAAAAATTAGCATGATCAATTATAGAGGTGTTGAATCTTTCAATGCCTAATATGTTTATGAGTTTTAGAGATCAAAAAATAAATTTATTATTTTTTCATTTCCGACATTCAAACGCACAAAAAGGAATTTTTCTGGAGAATCGACCATAACTTATTAAAATAGTGGAATACTTTTGACATTAAAACAAGTGAATATTTACTTATTCAAGTTTAGAGAGTTTAAAAAAATTAGAACTCGAAGTCTAGATTGTCTGAAAAAAACAAGTCCAAATTGTTGATTATTTTAAATTCTTTTACGTTTTTAGTACCAACCATGTTCTTAACTGTTGTGGTTTGAATTCAAAAATCTAATTTTCATGTAATAAAACTTCTTCCCGCTAGCACCGCTGTTCAGACTTTACATCTATATATATTGCTTCAAAAGTTCATGACCACACAGAGAACTCTTAAGTAAATTTCCCATGATACACTTTACAGTAACGAAAGCATATATACAATCCACAAACTTTTCTTACATATAGCATACTTTTTTTGTACGGGTTGGCTGTATGTGCACAACAGTGCATATATATACTTTTGGTACTGTGAAGTGTATCACATTTTTATAGAAGAAACATTTATTCTCGTTTTGTCATGTTAACGATTTTCCTGACCAACTTTATTTTCCCTGAATTGGAGATTTTTCCTGACCAATGGCCACCATGAATAATATTGTTGCAGTCTTTGAAATGTCGAAAACAAAAGAATGTAAAGCAGGTGTAGAGATGTACAGAAAAGAATAGAGTTCCATGAATGCATTCATCCTAATAATTCATTCTCTCTCGAAAGCATGCGACTTGGAGCAATAATTGAAATTTGAGGATGGATCGAAGCAGTTTTGGCAAGTTGAGTTCCTGAATCCTGATCCCGAAACAACTCAGAGTCCAATCGCTATGCGAGATGCCGTTGGATGCCGTCACACTGGCTGCAAGAGGAAGGGGGATGTGCAATGTGCAGGTTCGCTTTCTCGCGACTGAGCTCGACTCGCCCTATATGGTCAGGTCGCACAATGCAAGCCGCCTCGAAACCTGGGACTAAGAATTCGAATCGCGGTCCGATCAAATATCGCAATTAAGGCCCAGTATCGTCCGGCTCGACGTAACCTTTATATGAAATAAACAACTACCAGCATGGTACATACATTCTTTTACAATTATGAATTCCTTTCTCTAAACGTTCACAGCAAGAACAATGAGTGAGCATCAAACAAGCAGGATCCAATTATTACTCACCACAAATAAAAAGCTCCTTGACAAACTTTCAATTTCAAACAAAATATTTTGCACCATTTCAAGTAGGGGAGACCACCCTACAGCAGATAATTTGAATTTTCTAAAAAACTGTTTTAAAATTTTAATTCAGCTTAGGTATTACAATAAGATTTTAGGAATAAAAGAAGGGTACATAAGAATGCTTTTTCGATAGAATATAAATAATAATTACAATAACATCTAAATTTGAACATTCCGTTTTAATTACAACCACAGACCCAAGATCACAAGTCTTTTTTTCACAATTTTTAATCTCTAATAATAATAATAACAGTGTAGAAATCGAAAAACAGTTTTTAAACGTTGCAAAAAAAACTTAACCCGAAATATATTTAAAGTTTTTGTGAAAATTACAAAATTTTTAGGGATTGTAAATACACTGAAAAAAAGGTTTGTTTGGCTGAACAAAAATTTTGTTGGCTCAACCAAATTCTTTTGTTGATATACGCTCAACAAAATTATTTTGTTGTGCCAACAAAATTCTTTTGTTAATTATTTAGGGTAATTTCAACAACAAAATTTGGTAGTCCCAACAAAACTTTTTAGAGCTTAACAAATATTTTGTTGGCTATTATAATAAAGAAAAAAAGTTAAACACAGATTGTGCAAATGGAAATTCTAATATTGTTTTAATTTGCTAAATAACTGAATGTTTTTATGTAAAAAATATTTAATATTTTTTGTATCTTACTGTGAAATATTCACTGTGAAATAATGTGTAGTTATAATAATACACGTAAATATTTCTAGGCATGAAATTTATTTAAAAACATGTGTTTATTTTTAATTTTTAAAATATTAATTTAAAGTAGTTTCGTACTATTAAAAATGGAATTATTCCTTAATTATTTCTTATGCTAAATAAAGTATTTTCCACAAAAAAACAGTATATAAAGTAAATAGTTTTATAGGTTATGTTTAGATTCTTGAAAACAACATATTGTGCTTAAACGTATATTAACCTGCCACATAAGAATCGAAATATAAATTTACTCTTTTAAAAAACCACAATATTTATTCACTTATATGACTAATTATCGACTTATTTATCATTCAGAAATACACTGAAAAAAAAACAATTTAAAATTTATTTGAGAATTAGGTAATATTTACTTTTTTTACTTAAGCAATGCAAATAAATTAAAACTTGCTGTGAATCTAGGTAATTTTTACATTGTTTTCTAAAAAGAAAAAAAACAAATGACACTTTTGAAGAAAATTTGACGTTTTGTGTCAAACTCTTCGAAGTTAAATTTTAATTATATTCCGGAAGATTTAATAATGGAAGTATAAATAAAAGTAAGTAGAAAAGTAATTTATGTATTAATTTATTATTTATTTTTCTTTAATTACTCCAAATATTCGTTTCAAATACAAAACGTCAAATTTGATTCGAAAAGTGACATTTTTTTATCCTTAGAAAACAAAGTAAAAATTACCTGGTTTCACAGCAATTTTTAATTTGTTTCCATTGCTTGAGTAAAAAAGTAAATAATACTTAAAACTCAAGTAAATTTTAAATTGTTTTTCTTTCAGTGTACATTCTGTCAATTTTGTCACTAAACATAAAATCATAAGTAAGTCCCTTTTTATTATCTTCATAAAGTATATTTTATAGTTATATTTTTTTAATTTCAAAAGTCAACTTTGTAGACATTTGTTTTAGTTATCATCCATTATATAATATTCTTTTTTTTTTGTTTTAAAAAACAAAAAATTCCAATTTCTATCGATGTCTTTATGAAAACCAGACGATAACATGCGTCAAACAGGATTGCACAGAATGCGCATGCGCTATCACATATTTGGTAATGCCAACAAAAGATTTTAATAAACTCAAACAAAATTTTTATTAAATATACTACAAAATTATTTTGTAATTTCAACTGTTTTTTGGTAATTCTAACTTTGAAATTTGACAAAGCCAACAAAAAATCATCAACAAAACTATTTTGTTATGATTACAATGCTATTTTTTCAGTGTACGCTATTATCAAAATTTAAGACTTAAAAAAAAATACATGACACCACAAAGTGTTAGTTTTCTTTATTCATAATTATTTACGCATTTTTTAAGAACCAGTGTGAATTCCAAAAGTAGATAATCCATTATAGAACAGTGAGAAGTTGAGGTTATGTTTTGATAGCTTCTTATTGTTTACAAAAACATTTTAATTCAGTTTGAATATTTCTAAAAAACTATAACTATTTCCTGCTGAAGCGCATAAATAATCCCGAAACCCTATTTATAGCCTACATCTTATTCAGCCTATAATTCATTTAGTCTAAATCCCATTTAACCTAAAATGCACTCAGCCTAAAACACATTTAAACTAAAAAGTATTCAGCCTAAATCCCATTTAACCTAAAATCCATTCAGCCTAAACCCCATTTAACCTAAAATGCATTCAGCCTAAATCCCATTTAACCTAAAACTCATTAACCCTAAATCCCATTCAACCTAAAATGCATTCAGCCTAAAACACATTTAACCTAAAATGCATTCAGCCTAAATCCCATTTAACCTAAAATGCACTCAGCCTAAAACACATTTAACCTAAAATGCATTCAGCCTAAATCTTATTTAACCTAAAATGCATTCATCCTAAAACAGATTTAAACTAAAATGCATTCAGCCTAAATTCCATTTAACCTAAAATGCATTCATCTTAAAACCCATTTAACCTAAAACTCTGTAACCCTAAATTCCATTTAACCGAAAACGCATTCAGCCTAAAACACATTTAACCTAAAATTCATTCAGCCTAAATCCCATTTAACCTAAAATGCATTCAGTCTAAAAGCCATTTAACCTAAAATGCATTCATCCTACAACAGATTTAAACTAAAATAAATTCTGCCTGTAACAAAATTAATTTATTTAAATATAAAATAAATTCTTTTAACAATATATAAAAATCAGTTGTGATGCATCACCATTCCGTCATTCAAAATTTATACAATATGATTTAGATACATAGATAATTATAACAAAAAACCCTTTCTATCATGAGAATAATTAGAGACAATAAATCAAACAAAACAAATAGATTTTGTTAAAATCGAGAGTACTTGTCATCGTAGATGAAGATTCGCCATCGATTTGAATTTACTTGATGCTCCTGGTGAAGAACTTTCTGCCAATTTGAATTTAATACAAAATTTCCCAAAATTCACAGAAGTGAGTCGACGATTCAGGATAATTTTCCAATTGAGATTGGTGTTCTTCATAACGGATCAAGCTTCAAAAAACTTCGATGAGGAACACATAGACAATTTGTCCCCAAGTGAAGATATAATTTTAGAATATAATTAAACGCCGCACTGCAATAATAATTAGGCCACAAATTTATATCACAGAATATTTCTCGTTTGATTCTCACACAATTTTTAAATAAATACCTTAATAATCTTCATTTAGTTATTTAAGTTCGGCGCACGTTCTAATTTTAAATTTAGACTTTATACAAATGAATTTCATGATAGATAAAGCTCGATGAAACTATATTTCAGCTTATATGTAAACGCATGGGGTGGGGTTGATTTTAAAGACATTTCCCTCTCTTGATCGAACTAGCCATGAGGTGCGAATACTTGAGATATTTTAAATATGGAAATATACAAATTTCCTACATGCCTAAATTCTTTTTAACCTAAAATGCATTCAGCTTAAAATCCATTTAACCTAAAACTCATTAACCCTAAATCTCATTTAACCTAAAACGCATTCAGCCTGAATCCCATTTAACCTAAAATGTATTCAGTCTAAAAGCCATTTAACCTAAAATGCATTCATACTAAAAGAGCTTTAACCTAAAATGCATTCAGCCTAAAATCCATTTAACCTAAAATGCATTCAGCTTAAAACCCATTTAAGCTAAAACTTATTAACCCTAAATCCCATTTAACCTAAAACGCATTCCGCCTAAATCCCATTTAAACTAAAATGCATTTAGCCTAAATCCCATGTAACCTACAATGCACTCAGCCTAAAACACATTTAACCTAAAATGCATTCATCCGAAAACAGATTTAACCTAAAATACATTCAGCCTAAACCCCATTTAACCTAAAATGCATTCAGCCTAAATTCCATTTAACCTAAAACTCATTAACCCTAAATCCCATTCAACCTAAAATGCATCCAGCCTAAAACACATTTAACCTAAAATGCATTCAGCCTAAATCCCATTTAACCTAAAATGCACTCAGGCTAAAACACATTTAACCTAAAATGCATTTTGCAATTATGTATGCGAGGAAGAAAATAATGAAAAGTTGTTCATAAATAAAAACAATTATGTTTAATATTGTATTTTTGGCCAAGTTATTAACAAATGCAAATTTACTCAAATAGTCATTTTACCCAATTCTCCCCTATAAGAAAATGTTCATCGATATATAATTTTTAAACCACAAAAACGTCCAACAAAATATCACGGAAATTTTCAAGTCTTAGTGGGCGATTTATACATTAAGAACGCCTACTTCTTGATTCATTACATGAAATTAAAATAAATAACTAAGTGCGAAGCGACACTTAAGACCCATGGTGGGCAGTCAAGCACTCAGAGCAGAATTTTATTTATTGAACAGATGACAGTTTGCGTATTTTCTTAACGTCAACTTCTAGAACGAATAATGTCCAACTTTTTATATCCCTTGACTTAATTTAGCTTGAGCACTTTTTTTTTAAGCCAACATTTTCCTTTTATATATTAAGATGACCCGTTTCTTTCCATAAGATGAACTGTTCCTTTTCATATAGACCAACTAGGTTTTTCTTTTGATTTGGTAAATTAAATAATAATTAAGCTTTATAAGAGAATTTTCAGGGAATGAGAGAATTCTGCAACTAAGATTGTGACAGTTACAAAAAGTTGTTTTCAGTAGAAAAAGAAAACTGCATAAATAAACAATTAGAGGGCATGAAAAAAAGGGATTAAAAAGGATGTAATAATTCTCATTATAGCTTGAGAGGTAGTTTGCAAACAGTTTCAATAAATTCTGGTTAATAGCAACAGCTGTATGTTTTTGCGCGAGTAATTTTCGAGAGTAAAGTGAAAGACTGCCACCTGAGTGTGGCACCCTAAGTTATGTTACTTTTTTTTACAGCAAGTGAAACAAGTCCGCCTTCACGCGCAGCAAGTTACAAGGCACCCGGAAAGGTTTTTAAAAAAGAACTTTAATAAATTGATGTATAATTTTTCAAAGTAATTAAACGACCTACAATTTTTTCAAGGGAAATTTTCAATATTGAATCCAGACTACAATTGGTAATCTAATAAAATTATATATATGTTCAATAAAAATTCATGAATAAACACTATACAAAAAATTCCAATTCCGAAAACTTTCATAATGTCGGAGTTTTTATTGAATCATTCTATGTCAAAGATTTATAATTTAACCGATTTGTTGAGTCTTTAAATTAACCATTTTTAATATTTTAAATAAAAAATATTCCAATTTAGCAACCCTAGAAAACCCCGAGTAAGCATTTTTAACTAATTTGATGATTTAAACAATTTTTGTCTACCTCTTTAATACGTCATTTTAAATTTTTAAATTTTTAAATTTTCGTCAAAGAATTGAGCTCACTGGTGTAAAAAAAGTTTCGTTCTTTTAATTTGCCATTTTTCGAAAAGAGTGCATTGAAAAAAAAAGATAGGATACATCAGAAAAAAATCTTGTTTGTTTATTTAAAAGATCTCGAATTTAGAGTAAAAAAATTGTAATTTTGAGCGATAATGGGTTCAGTTCATCCAAAATCCAAAATGGTGGATCCAACATGGAAGATACTTTTTTATTTACTTTGGATCATTTAAAAATTTCTAATCAGGAATTCTTGAGGTCGTTTATGACAAATCTGAAATCCTATCTTAAAAATTCAAAATGGCCGATTCAACATGACGAACCAAAACATTAAATTCTGTTAAATAAAACTCGGCTTAAATAAAAATTCTAGTTTACACGATTCACTTGACATTTGGCCTTATAAAAATCGACCCACTGAAAACTCAGACTAATGAATTTTAGGGGAAATTAATGCATTATACGTTCCAATTCAAGGTTTTCTAATTGTCTTCAGTGAATTAAACTTTAATTCCCAGTTTTCAACTTGATCCAATTCAGACATGAAATTTTATGAATATTTCATTACGTTATTTTTGACTAATCTAATTATGATTAATTAATTTCCTACTTGTGATTTTAATGTTTAATTGCAAGATTTGAAACCAGAAGACGGTGATAAATATTAAATTAACAAAACTTAATTCCCAATAAAAATATATAATTGAAATGTAAATTACATTCATTGAGATATTTTATTCAGTGAATTCAAAGTTTCGTTTTAGATAAGATATTTAAAATTTATGTAAATTTAAAATTTATGTAAAGTGCACATGTCGAAAACTGCGCTTCGATTTTCGATTCGTAGATGCACTGGGTTGCATAAAAATTCTACAATCATAATGTCCACATTGAGGACTCTTAGTATTCTTCAGGGTAACACTGTCGTCAGCATCAGAAAAATTAAAATTTCGCAATCGGTATATCTCTCCTGAATTTGAAAGCAAAAGTGAGATCAGCAGAAAAATTTTCTACCTCATTATAAAAAATATATCAAATGAAGTAAATTGAATTAAGCAGTTTCTTTATTCATTTGCGCGACCGAATTATGTGATCGGAATTGGAATTTTTATTTTTACATCTGCGCATTATTTAATATAACATCTTGAGTAATTGGAGCATATTTTATAATTTTATTACTTAAAAAGAAATAAAAGAGACAAAAATAAAGTGAAGTTGAATTAAATTGGTGACAGTGAGATTCTGTGACATTTCTTATATCTGTCGAAAAAGTTAATCGTATTTGTCACTCGTGATATTAAAGTTTCTCGCTTTGTGAATGTTATCTTCAAATTCTCTAAAAAGCGCTTGCAACATTTCTCAAGTTAGCAACAATTTATTTTTAAAGTCCTTTCTAGTTCGATGACCTTTGCATTACGCTCAAGAATCTGCGGCCCTCTTGTCAATCAGAACTCGATTCTATTTCTTTCATCCCTGTTGTTCTATTAGGTTACTTTTTCAGTCGGCTCGATTAGTTGAGTTCAAAGTCTCGTCTGGCTTAAAAGAATCGAAATATTTTGCTAATTCCAGTACTTAATCGCGTCAAGCTTTTTACAATGTCTCGACAGTTAAAAATAGACGCATTTAAATAGACCTTATACTTATTTTGAACTATTCTATTTATAAATTTGTATAATTTACTAAAACACAATGAAAACACTTCCTCTCTATTTGAATGAAATGAAATTCCAAGAACAACTGCTAATTTTTATTCAAATATGAGATTGTCACGCTTGAGAAAGTTCCTATGAAATTCTTTCGGATGAAAAGGAAATTCACAAAAGGTTACAAGAGATTCAAATGTATATCTCTGCATCAATGGCTGGTTTCCTGTTTTTAGTTAGTGAGAAAAAAGCTGTCTTTTAATTTTTCAAAACTCACAACAAAGCTTGTCCTGTATTGATAAAAAACAGGCTCAGAGCTTTAAAGGAAGAACAATGGAGTAACGGCAAAATTTTTCATAGTTATTGTCTCATTCATTTCAGAATATTCAGATTCAGTACAATTTGCTCGAAAAATACGACATTTAGAGCTGAGCGATTAATGAAACAAAAACCTTATAGTTCACACATTGGAGTTTTAATAAAAGAGTTTGTTTTAATTTTGTAAATATAAAAATAAATTCAAAGAAGCGTTGAAATTCGAGCAATACCTATAGGTACATTGTCACATAGAGTAAATAATATTTTTCCAAGTTACTTTTATCTTGCGAAGCGAATAAATCGGTCAATTACTTGAACCTTCTCTACAACCCAGCGACCTCATTTTTACTTCCGTCAACTATTCTCAGACTTTTCCAAGTGCATTTACGATTCATTAAAAATTCAGGATTTGAATCCTGAAGAGAGCTGCTCCCTTTTTCTGGTTAGACTTTCATGTATAAAGAAGTCAATGTAGTGAGAAAAAGTTATCATCAATACGTAATAGATAAATAACGAAAAATGTTCTCGAAACATTAGAAAAGCTTCGATGACCTAATTTTTTTATTCTCCAACTGCTTTAAAAGCACTTTCGACTTTTCACTTGGAAACAATAATCACACGTCTTTGCCTTTTCGGGAACAATCTTTTGACCTTTCGCATATAATTCTGCATTAAAACGAATTGATTTATGGATACTAAATATACAAATATTTTATATGTCAACGAGACAGTGTCAATGCATTTTTATTCAGGTCAGTTATGTTTTTCTTTTAGTCAAGGTGTCAACTAATTTTGATGAACCTAATTCCGGTTATTTCTCGGTTTTAATTTAAAAATAATGTTCTTGATAAAATCAATTAACCCACACATTACCAGATATTTCCTAAATATCACATGGTACATTATTGGAATATTCGGCAAATATTTATAACCACAAGCTTTGTCAACGACAAGAAATTTAGTTGTTCATCAAATAATTAAACTCTGTCACGGAAAAATATGTATTTTGGTCAAAATTATCTGAACACAGATCAGAAGTATTAATTTTTTATAAAAATAATCATTAATTTGAAAAGGGATTAAAAAGCGTTAAAATAATCTGTATTATATTCGTTTATTCTAAAGTGAAATAAGATATAATCATAGCAAATGGCGTCATTTTTGGCATATATAGAAAAATAATAAATTGAGAATAAAATCAAAAAGCTCCTTTTTATAGAGTTGTATTTTATAGCTTTAAAAAGAAAAAAAAATTGCCAGATGATGTAATTTCCTTGAATGTAATTTTATTTTAAATCCTATTTTGTTTTCTAAGTCATAAAAGCAAACGTAATTTTCAACGAAATTCTCTCTACCTTCTTGTTCCGAGTTTTCTTTTTATTGTCTGATGAGCCTTCTCTTTTGAAGGTACTTTTAGTAAAAAAATAGTGAAAAGTAAGCTCGGCCATCTTGGATTTCTAGGATCGAGCTTTTCATGTATAAAACTTACCCCTCAAGGCATCCGCTGTGGTTGCCAAAAGACCCTGGAGACTTCTGCTATGATGATGGATCAAGTTGTGAAAGTCCGCTCTAGCTTGGTGTCTAAGATGCTCCTCTGCTTCTTGATTGCAGCATCGTCCATTACAGATAGCTAAAAAGTTAGGTGCACATCATTATTAACAGAAGAAATTTAATAATAAATCAGAAGCAAATTTTCAAGTTATCCATTTTCCATTAAAAAAGTAGATATAAACACAAATCCAACATAATTAAGAATCTTAAAAATCTATCATTGCTAAATTTAAAAAATATTTTTAAATTTTAAGACTTTTTTATGTTTATAAAGGGTATATTTTGTACACGCGTGTATTGATTAAATAAATAAATTAATTAAAAAAAAATTTAATTTGAAAACATCTGGACTTAACCAAGATGATTTAGAATTTTTATTTTGTTTACCAGCAAAAATTATTAGACTATAAACTCATTTTAAATCAGTCAGGCTGGGTATGGTCGGAACAGAAAATCAATTTTCTTTACAAAATGTTGTTTTTTAAAGAATTTTAGACGATACGTATTTTTTTGTTAAGCTGAAAAAAGAATTTCCATTAAGTTATAAAGATTTTAATTTTTAAAGTCGGTACTCTCGTTTATTTAAAATTTAAGAAAAAGACCTTATAAGTTTTTTTTACTAGTTAAACTAAAATAATTCTGTTTTAATTATTTTTGCCTTGTTGGAATTGCTTTTTGTTCATATAAATAATTTAATCTAAACGAAAGTTAAACGAAAATTAAGGAGCGTCGACCGCTTGACATAACCTCAAACTAAAAAGTGATTTTTGACAGCAAATAAAACCATAATTAAAATGATTTCATCAAATTCTGAAACATTCAGTCGTACAATTATAAAAAAAGTAGGTTGGAACAAACTTTGTTGTGAAATAATAATTATTAAACATTTTGTGTTTTTTTTTTTAAGGGTCTATAACCAACTGAAATTTTTAACCAATTTTGACAAATAATAGCTCAATCTACTCTTTGAAACATTCTCTACAATTCCACTTGTTGAATTTTGTTTAAATAGTTTGTTCAAAAGTTATTAAATAACTAAAGTTTTTTTTTAATTTTTTTTGTATTTGTTTAATAACTTTTGAACAAAATATTTTAAACAAAATTCAACAAGTGAAATTGTAGAGAATGTTTCAAAGAGTAGAATGAGCTATTATTTGTCAAAATTGGTTGAAAATAACAATTGGTTATAGACCCTTAAAGAAAAAATACAAAATGTTTAATAATTATTATTTTACAACAAATTTTGGTCCAACCAAATTTTTTTGATAATTGTACAACTGAATCTTTCAGAATTTGGTGAAATCATTTTAATTATGGTTTCATTTGCTGTTAAAAATCACTTTTTAGTTTGACGTTATGTCAAGCGGTCGACACTCCTTAAATTATAATTTACTCTGTGTGACAATATAATACATTACTATAACCAAGGTTGGTATGCTTTAAATTTTGATAAAAAATATTGGTAGCCCTAATTTTAACTAATTAATATAAATAATCAATTTAACTAATTTAAATAATTTTTTGGTAGCCCTTATAGTTTCTAAATAAAAACTATTATTATAACCACAATATTATATTAAACCTAGAACTCCACACTATGTTTTATACACCCACACTGAGAAAAATATTTTCTTGATTTAAATATAAGTATTTGTTTGAATGATTTTAGTTGAATAAATAATGTTTTTAAGTTTAATTTCAATATATTAGAAATATCTGAAGTTTTGATTTAAATATATTTTATGTTTGAAGATAATTTTCTGTTTGTTTGATTAAAAACTAAATTTTGTTCAAATTAAACCAAATTTGTGTTTGAAGTCTTTATAATTGAAAGAAATATATTTTATGTTTGATTCAAACATATTGAATGCGCAGAGGTCTTTGCGCATCCAATATGGCGTCGTTACTGTTCTGACGTTAGTTTACTTTTCCGGTCAAACATCTTCGCGTCGTTTCTAGTGATTAAGTGTGTTTATCGCTTTTTTAGACAAAAATGTTTACAATTGTGGTTTTCTTTCTATAAAAGTGATTTCTTAAATGTGTAAGTGTTATCATTTCACAGAAAAATTGAGGTATACCTGAAGTGATTAAAACTTTTGTGCACAAATGAGTTTACTAAAGATATTGGTTCTTTTGTGCATTTTTGTTGGCAATTAGACTGATTTAAAGTTCCACATTTCCAGAATTGTGTGGAGTTAATGAAAAGTGTAATTTTCTTCGGTTTTCACAGTTTATATATTAACACTTGAAGTAATCTCAAACATAAAGGAGGCTTTATATGAAAAGCAAGAAACAAAATCTAAACTATCGCGGAACATATTTTATGTTTAAAATAAAAAAATTCTGTGTTTAAAACAAAAACAATAATATAATAAGGATAAAAATTTCTTTTATTTCAAATAAAATTTACTTTGTTTAAAATGAAAAATTATATTTTGTTTAAAGTAAATGGAATTTTCTTTTGAATCAAACAAAAAATATGTTTAAATCAAACATAGACGATCAATCACTAAATTTGTTTAAATCAAACCTAACTATGTTTGACTGTATAACAAAGTGAAATTAAGTTTAAATCAAACATATTATGTTTGATTCAAACAAAATTTTTTCTCAGTGCAGAATTGCGAATTTCTAAAATAATTATTTTAATTTTTTTAAAAATCAAGATTGGAAATAATTGTCAGAGGTATTACAAACCCTACGAGGGTTTCTAGAGATATACATGATCTTCTGAGTTCTTTTAAGGTCAATGTTTAAAAAAATTGTTTGGGGTGCATCACACCCCAGTGCGGGGTTCCAGAGTTAAATCTGTTATTGTGAGTTAAATAGTGAAATGTTTAAAAGTCGAGCTCTTACACATGATGAAAATCGTCTTAAAGTGTACCTACTGTGTTTATAAAAGAAAAAAGGTATAATTATTATATATCCTATAAAAAAACCGTTATCAAAAGTTTTTATCAAAATTATAAGCATACCAATCTTGATTATAAAAAAGTATTGTATTGTCACACAAAGTAAAATATAATTTAATTTTCGTTTAATTTTCATTTAGATTCAGTCATTTATAATATGAACAAAAAGAAATTCCAACAGGGAAAAAATAATTAAAAGTGATTTATTTTAGTTTAACTAGTCAAAAGTGTAAAAAAAAAACTTAGAATACATATATAAAATTGGTTTGTTTTTTCGCTTTTCTCCTTAGCTATATTAATTGCAAAAAAAATTGTGAAAAAAAAATCCTTGTTTTAATATCTACGAATTTTATCTAATGAGATTTTTTCTAAAATGAATATTTCTTGAAGAAAACATGAGTCTTGGTCATTTTGAATTTTTAAATCGACATTATTCAAAAACGGCTCAACAGAAGATTTTCGTCATGGTTGAAAAATGATGTATTAATGATCTAGGAACAAAATCAAGAAGAAAATCCCAGGTGTCAAAATCGGTTTAAAAAGCACCGTGAAAAACAACATTTTGGATAGAAAATTGATTTACAGTTCCGACCATGCCCAGATTTAATTTCACATTTGTGGCCTAAATGTCTGTTTATGTTTCTTAATTAATTATTTCTTTACAGATACAGATCCCATAGCCAATTAATTAATTCTGTTGTTTAGACAGCATTAAATATTTTTTCTGTTGGTCAATATAAGAAACCCGACATATAACAATATGTCATCAATGAAATCAATTTGGTCTATACAAACTTTTAAATTCCCTAATTATTATAAACTTTCATTAAAAACAAATAATCTTAAATCTAAAAAATGTTCTTATATAAATAATTTCTTATAGTTCTTCTACTTTATATAATTAACTTTACAGGTTATACGTTAAAAACTACATTTGTTTACATTTGTTCTAGAAAGAACAAAACTTTTGAAAATTTGCTCCTTAAATATTAATATTAATAAACAGATTTTCAATTTCAGAAAATGATTTAAATGTTTAAATAATTATTTATTAATGTTTGGATGAATGGAGGAAAGTGCATATTTAAAAGTGAACTAAGTAAAATAAAATGTAATGAAACGAAAAGAGATTTAAAGAACACTCAAGTAAGCAAGTTCGGATAAAATAGATCGTACTTTATTTCCGGCTTGCAGGACTTGAAAGGGGATTGAGGATTCGCATTCGCAATAAGGGAATAAAGTAGCGTCTCATTTCGTTTTCAAGACGAGGTTTCAATTCAGATTCGTATTACAACGCTTCCTCCCATCGTGTCAAAGCATTATCCGCACGAACAGTATCCATTGCCTTGGTAATACTCATTCAACGGTCATTCGTCCATTCATCGCTCTCGACTGCCTATTCAGTTGATTCAGTTTTTTATTTTATTTTTATCACGCTTCATACCGGACGATGTAGCACTGAGTTCTGCCTCGAGAAGAAAATAATGTAGACAACTGTAATCAAATCTTAAATCATTAACTCTATAATCGTCTATCAATTGAAGCGAATCTTGACAAATTTACTGTTATTGCACAGTAAATTTATTGTACATTGCTGCATATATTGTAACATGTATATTGTTCAGCTTTAAAGAAACTCAATTTTTATCTTTCTTTATAGATTGCTTCAAACATAAGCCTTTCAGACAAATAAATTTCCCTTCATCTTGAGTAATAAAAAAATTTGCGATCCAAAATAAAATTTTACGAGGTTGACAGTCAAATCGAATTTATTTGTGAAATTCATGAGAAACATAAAGAGTTAAGGAATAGCTTTTTTAAAACTCGTATTAAACTCGCTGTGAAAAGTATATTTTCACACAATCTTTTGAAAATAACTGACTTGAGCTTTAAAGAGAAAATATTTTTTAGAATAAGAAGAAGATATCCACCTTTTCTCTTGGACAAAGAAAGCTTTAGATATTTCTGATTCACGTACGTGTCACAGAAAAGAATCTTCTTTCTTGCCAAAGAAATATACTATCAGAAAGAAATTCAAGTATTGTGAACTTGAAAGCTTTTAAGCTTACGTCTAGAAGAAGCATTCAATTAGAAATTCACAGATGAATGACTTTCTTGAATTAAATTATAAAGATATAAAATATAAGAGAAGAAAAACAATCTTTTTTGCCCGATAAGATATAGAAGAAGAGTAGATTAAAATTAACAATGATAACATTTGTTTAAAAATAAGTTCGTTTCTCAACGCAATGAATCAAAAATGATTCTTTCTCTACACTGTGCGTGACTCTTGGTGTAAAAGTCGACGATCTGCCAATTGGACGAAAGGCATGTCACGCGAGAAATTAATCCTTCCTGGAATCTGCAAAAGCATATCACGCAACGTAGATCATGCTCAACGAGGGTATACAATTATCCCTCGATAATAATAATAACCAGCTGAAAATCGCACCTAACATCCCTCTATGACTAACTCGATTGGAATCTGTATATTAACAAAAGAAACATGAAATAACAAAGAATTATAAAATAATTAAATAATTTACTACTAACCTCTGATATTATCAACACTTGCCAATAATAATTTTTTATTACTTATTTATGTTTTTGACCTAAAATCGTTGATACGTTAAGAAAGTCTTTAATTATCATTCATCATTTATCTATTATTATTATAAGTTTGAAAAGTTATAAAACTGATGAGTTTGGAAACACTTGATGACTTTTTCATTAGAAAGATTTTAATTTAGATACATTATATATAAAAGAGCTAAATAAAGAAGCTGATAATGGACCATAAATTAGAGGTTTCTAATTGTAATGATTCACGATTTACCTAAAATTAACAAACTCATAGCGATGTAGCTCGGGTCTTGGGTCACAGGTCATGGATAGGCCTCGAACTATTCTATAGATATAGTCTGGCTAATGCGACTTTCGAGACATTCAGGCATCTCTGCAGACTTCTTCTCACAACTACAATCTATTATTACATACCGACCTATTTAAGCTCTTTTGCCCTTCACCCTTTCGTCTACCGTCCACAATTTCTATAACAGGCAACCAAAATCTCAAAAAACTGTTAAATTAAAAAGAAAAAATGTCGACGATGACTAAAAATATACTTTCAGGGCTAGAACCAGTTAAAGTACTTAAAAATACGGACTTCACGGACCAAAAATTAAAAATAACGGACAAAAATTTTATATTCTGAAACACTATTTTCAGTCGAATACAATAAATATACAGTAGAAAAGTAAAAAGAAATTGTATTTTTTATATTAAAAACTCTCTAAATCTGAATTAGTTAAAAATAACTAATTTAAAAGCAAAAACTCAGTCACTAATTCAAATAGATATATTTCTACTAATCATTTAGTAAAAAATAACTAATCATTATTCAAATTCATTTTTAGGTTATGGCAAAATAACTAATATTTTAGTGGAATTCTGTTTACTAATTCAATTAGTCGTTTTTTAGCTAATAATTAGTTATTTTTCACTAATTGCTGAAACAAAAACTCAGCCACGATCTTACTAACAATTAGTTAAATTTAACTAATTCAGATTTAGATAAGATTTAGATAATTTTATAAAGGTGTAGAATTTACGGACTTTACAGAGATTTGTTTTAAAAAAAAACCGACTTTTACGGACTACAATAAAATTTACGGACCTAGTTCGAGCCCTATACTTTTGTTTTTATTTTAACTTTTATAATAATAAATATTTAATATTTAAATGATTTAAATTGATGTCAATTGTAATCGGTTAAAAATTTAATCCATTCAAATTTTAATCAAAACCAAGAGACTAGAAATAAATGCACTAGATATAAATCAGATTTGAATTAACCTTATATTAAATTGACATCAATTTCAATTCGTCTTGATTTGAATCGATCTCAATTGTATTAGCAAATAAATTAACAAAATTGGAATCAATTTCAAATTTGAATTAATCTCATATTTAATTGACATCAATTTTAATTATTCTTAATTTGAATCGATCTCAATTTTAATTGGCCTTAATTTAATTGATCTCATTTTTAACTGAATCTAATTTTAATTGATTTCTCTTTCAATTAATTATAATTTGAATTGATGTAAAATCTAAATTGAATCTCAATTTAAATAGATCTTAATTTAAATAGATCTTAATTTAAATTGATACTAATTTTAATTATCTAATTTTCAATTGATATAAATATGAAATTATAATAATTTGAATTGCTTTAAATTGTAACTGAACTCAATTTTTAATTGATTCCAATTTTAACTGATTTCAATTTCATTTGGTAACTTTTTTAATTGATCTCAATTTTATTTGCTTCCATTTTGAATTGATATCAATTACACTTAATTCAAATTTAAATTTACCTCAATTTTAACCGATTCTAAATTTTTATTGACTCGAATTATACTTAATATTGATTATTGCTTCTAATTTGAATTTTCTCGAATTCTCGATTAATTCACATTTGAATAAATCTGAATTTAAATTGGTTCAAACTTGAATTGAACTCAGTATTAATTAAATCCATTCGATTTTCAATTCGAATTTATCTCAATCACAATTTAAATATATTCTAATTATGAAATGATTTCAATTTTAATTGATCTTCATTTTAATTGATATAGTGAACTTAATTACAATTCAATAATTGATTCCATTTTTAATCAATCTCCATTTGACAATTCAATTTTAAAACAACTCTAATTGATTTCATTCTAAATTAATTTTAATTAGAAATTATCTAAATTTCAATTGATTTTATTTGGAATTGATATCATTTTGAATTGATTCCAATTTTAATTGATCATCATTTTAATCAATTTATATATATCCTAATTTTTATTGTTTCTAAATGGAATTAATTACAATTTTTATTGAATCTACTTTTAATTAAACTCTTAAACAATTTCAATTAATATCGACTCCAATGATTTCAATTAAAATCCATCTTTATTTGAAAAATAAATAATTTTAAATTGATTCCAATTTTAATTGATCTTCATTTTAATCTATTTCAATTTGAATGGATATTAATTTTAATTGTTACCTATTGTAATCTCTCTAAATTTCTTGAAGCGAGTTTTCACTTCACAAAGAGTGAGAAACTCACTCTAAAAGAGTTAGATCCTCACTCTTATAAAGTAAAATTTCACTCCAGTTCGAGTGGAAATTCACTCCAAAATTAGAGTGAGTGTATACTTTTTGCTTGGAGTGGATTTCCGTTCGAATTGGAGTGAAAATTCACTCTATAATGGCTCAATTTTCACTCTTCGTGGAGTGGAAACTCACTCCAAGAAATTTAAAGAGATTCATTTCAATTGTAATAGAATACACTTTTAATTAAACATATGGATAATTTCAATTAAGTTTAATTGGAATTGACACTATTTTCAAATGATTCCTATACTCGAATTCACTTCAGTTTTAATTGATTTCGATTTCTATAAATTATAATTTGAATTTATTTCATTTTCCATCGATTACAAATTTAATTGAGGTCAATTTTAATAAATTTTAATTTCAATTTATTCTACTGAGAAAAATGTCAGTCAATTAATAAAAATAAAATAAATAATTTGTAATTTTGTAATGTCGAATTGTAAATTGTAAAGACAAAATTGCATTTAATCAAAATTATAATTCTTTTCTAGTTATCTAATTCGATTAATACCAATCGCAGAAAAAAATTGAGATATGGGAAAAGGTGAATGAAAATTATTTAAAAGCGCATTGGGTGTACATTTCTTTCAAAAATCCCTCCCGAATTTTTTTTTCTACATATTTTCTAACAAGAAATTTTTTTAAAAAATGTCAGGTTCTTCAAATTTGAATGAATAGAAACTTGAATTTATGCAAATTCCGATCGATTATTACTAGTAATTACTAGTTTAATATTCTTTTCACGCCAAGGCAAGTGTGTAATGAAAGAAACTTTATACACGCCTGTTTCATTGAGGATGAAAACAGAAGTGCTGCTTCTGTACTTATTTATTAGGCGTGAAATGTGGTCAAATGAGTTAAGTATGGTTATATGAGCAGATAAAAATCTTAATTCATTTAACTGTCGACCTTGAAAATCCCACAACTTGATTTTAGGCGTCACTTTTAATTCCACTGCTTCCACCAAGCTAGCTGATTTAATGTTTAGTTTTAAATTAAAATTTTTTTCTTCAAATTAATACAAAAACGACATTTTTGCATTACATTTCTTTCTTTCTTTAAAGAATTTGAGATATTGTACTCAAATAACATTGTGCGATTAAAACAGTTGGAAAATCACGTCAGCAATTTACGGGTTTATTTATGAGCGACCTATTTATTTGACTCATCAGATAACTTAATGCAATTTACTTTAGGTTTTGAAACGCAGCGCTTGAAAGTCAGGGTGCCTATATGGACGGATGTTGAAGGTAAATGCTCCAAATTAAAACTGGCAATTGTGCACTTAAGTTCTGCATCCCTCGGCAATGCTACTTCCTTCTCATCTCTAATACCACTTCCCTTGGTCTTGATTCAACCAACTCGTTTCGTTCGTTAATTCCTTCTTCACTTAATCTTTCTTCCCCTATTCAAAAGCGCATAATAGAAGGCTTCAATAAACTTTTTTTTTTCTGCCGTGTCAAAAGGATTGATTATTAATCATCACGAAATTAAATTAAAAAATTTGCATAATTTCTTTCTACAAAGAAATAAAGACGATTCCGAACGTGTTAGAACGATTCTATTATAATGAAGTTTATTTTACGATCTTAGAAAATATTTCGGCAAGTCTAAAGAGTTATACTTTGCATCATTGGCTCGGGTCATTAAATATTCTCCAGTGACATAAGCGTGTCTCCCCAATGTCTCCAAAGGCGCCTCTTCGGGCCTCTTTGAGAAAAAAAAAAAAAAAAAAAAACTTTGAATCATGCAAATTGGCGCTTCGCCCGAATCGGTTCTGTTCTGTAGCGATACCTAACTTTTACCCTTGCTTAACCAAGCCGAATGGAAGGCAGCTCCTCTTGCAAAAACAAAAAACAAAATGAAAGGAAAGAACGAAAGGAAACGAGGGGTCGGTCAAACACTTTACGATGCGTCAGGACTGCGGGTGTGGCAAAAGGATCTCATATATGTATAAGTCGCCCAACGTTGCCCTTTTCTCACGGTGCACCTCACAGCGGCTTTATGGGAATCCTTGATGGCAATAAAGGTAAAACCGAAGACGTGAACAAACACCCCGCCCCCGATTTTTTAAGTTTTAATCCTTAAAAATCATATTTTTATACAAATTACTTTACTTCCTTTTTTCCTTTATTCCGGACAAGAAACTGTCGTCAATTTTTACATTCTCATTTCAATGATGCATGTTGTAATGATAATATGCTTTTAATTTTGATTTTACTTATTTTAAATCAAGATGATACTCCAACATTATTAAAACCGCGAAATTGGACTATTTTTGTTGTCTATCGGTCGCTCTAATTAATAAGAATGAAACGCTTGTATAGATCATAAAATCTCCGCCTTAATGACTTGTTGTCTACTTTTAAAAGAGTGAATGAAACTGATCGTGAATCTAATAGCCGGAAAGAGAAGAGGCACTTGGTTCTCTACTCAGCGGATACACCGTAAAGCAGCGCAGTTCTGATAGTGTCTACATAAATAAACCATTAGAAACAGAATTCTCTTCGTACTTGATTGTCTAGAAGTAATAAAAATACACAAAATGGTGACAAAAATCTCTTTTTACAAGAGAATCATTAAATATTTAGCAGGCAATAAATTTGCCCCTCTTATCAGATAACAAACTTTCAACAAACTATCTACCAACTTTTAATTAATTCCTCCCCTAAATTAATTAAACATTTTGCGATTAACAAAATAAGCCTTTCTAATTTCAAACTCTTAAAACACGTTCAATTTGTAAAAAGTTTTAAAATTGCGAAACTACTGTTTAAAATTTCCAAAAAGTCTCCCTTCGATTAAAAAACCCTGCATTATTATCCTGGAACAGTTTCAACAACTTTACGTAACAGTTGTCACGGAATTAAAATTCTTAAACTCACGATTGAATTTTTATTTGGTATATTTTCAAGGACACCTTTACCAGAAAGCCGAAAGAATTCGACCCTGAAGAACTGAGAAAAGAAAAGAAGAGGCGCGAAACGTGAGAGAAACTCGCGCAGGCAGAAACAATGCTGACAAAAAAGGGCAAAATAACAATGCAATACTCACTGTCTGCATTCTCAAGGGATTCATCAGTTGTTGTTATTGTTATATTCTGACTGTCAAAAAATGACTTGACACTTTGACAATTGCTGAATAAATTGGTGTCATTACTGATTTGAGTGATCGTTCTCCTAAAACGCGAGAAACCGTCGCTGTTTTTGCACAAACAAAAACAAATGACAATCAACAGCGGAACTGAGTTGACAAGTTGCTTGAACAATTTCATTTTTGAAGATTGCAAAAATCTATTGTTGGGAAAGAGGTTAGTTCCTCCACCGGCAACGCGAATTCTTGTCGAGAGTCATTAACTGTTTTGTTTTTGGAGCCGGCGCTGTCAAACGACTTGAGTAGCACTAGACGTTGATCGCGAGATTGACATTTGAAGAAATAATTGCCGGTCTGTTTCGCACACACCACTAAACTAACTCGCGAAATTTTCTTTCGCGGGCAAAAGGCACCCACGAAGACATATGCACGCCGCAGCACGCACGTCGCGAACAGCTCGATGCAACTGTGTGTCACCCTGGAACGAGCTGTTACTGTCGTATATGAACAGGCACCGAACCGAGAGAACATTTCAACAAGTTCAAACCACCAGCGAGCGACATCTTTCCACCTGACTGCAAACTACTTTTGTCGATACGATCAAAATTGACTATTCAACCGAGTCTGTTTCAGCTATTAATTACCTATATTAATATAATATTCGATTTTAATAATTATTTATACTAATAACTTCGTGTAATAACTACAGTGATTATTAACTACTTATAATTTGCATTTTCAACAACACAATATAAATAAAATTCAAAATGACCGATTCAACAAGGCGGATGTTTTTTTTTTAAACACAGCACCGAAAAATATAACTGAAATTACTTAAATATTTATTTGCAAACTTTGGAATATTTAACTCAGGCCTCATACTCAGTTTTGCAATGAAAAATAGTGTCAAAACTGTTATAAACTGTTCAAAAAGGTGGCAAAATAGTGGCATATTTTTGTTAACAAATATATATAAATTTATTTATTTATTCAATCTTATGGTTGTAAAAATAAAAATAAAATTAATAATATTACTGTTTTTATTTTATAAAATATATTAAAAATGCATTAAATTAAAAAAATATGAAATACTTTATTTACAAAAGTCCTTCAATAGTAATATTTTTCTTTGTGACTTTCAATGGACTAATGGGAAAAAAATAAACCTGGACATTTTTGAATTTATTGTGATTTGTGATGTTTTAATAGTCTCCAATATTTTAAGGTTTATTTTAAGTCTTAGAATCCATGTTTTCAATTTTTTCCTCGAAAATTAGAAAATTTTCCCAACTAGTGGATTTATTTCGTAAAGTTTGGAAAAATTCCCTGTTTAAAAAAAATTGGAAATTATTTTAAAGATTGGAAAAATTTGCGAACATAATGGATTTTTTCCGAAAATTCGTAAGTAAATCCCAGGATTTGGTGAAAAAAATTTCAATGTTTCAAGAAAAAATATTTTTATCAAATCATTGGAATTTTTTTCAAAAAAATTGGAAAATCGTCTAAATGCAATGGATTTTTCCCCAGAAGTAAAAAATATGAATCCTAATTCTGGATGAAAATATTTCCGTAGTTCAGAAAAATAGACTTATTTAAAAAAAAATCAGAAATTAGTCCTAAAGATTAGAAAATTTCCAGAAAAAAAATGGATTTCCTCCCAAAGTTCAGAAACAATCCTACAATAAACCACAACGCGTTTCCTCTTTTTTGGCTTCTGCTTCAGTTTTTCGGTCATTTTCTTTCGTCTCAATGAAAATAATTTTTTATAATTTCAACCAAATTAAATGCATTCTTTATAATTGAATTCTAATAAAAACAGGACACCAGGCAAATACTTAGAGACGTTTATTAAACATCTGAGTTAAAAATAGTGCCTTTAGAGGCCTTTTTTTTTAAAAAAAGTGTCATTAGTGGCATTTTTTTCAAAATAGTAGCTAAATAGTGGTATTAGCTGAAAAAAGTGTCAAAAAGTGGCAATAGTGTCATGAGTATGAGGCCTGTTAACTGCAAAGTTTAGTGAAAATTGTGTAAAGATTTAAATATATCGATTGAATAAATGTTTGGCACAAAACTTGACTGAACATTTAAATTAAATTTTCGTGAAATTTTTGTCGCGAAAGTTGACTGAATAAAAATAATTATATTAAATAGAAATGTAAAAAGTAAATTAAACAGTAATTAAATTAATATAAACATATTTATTAAAAAGAATTTGGAGATTCTGTAACGTTTTACAAATCTTTAATCTAATTCAGCCTTTCTTGATGATAAAAAACAATGAAAGTAAAATATTTGAAAAATGATAACACTTAGTGCTGACTCAAACTTACACGATAAATAAAATTAATAGGTACTTTGTTCCACTTCTATTTCATATAATTTTTTTTATTCAGTTAACTTTCCGCTCAACATTTAGCAAATATTTTCTTAAATGTTTAATTAACTTTTGCGACAAAAATTTCACGAAAATTTAATTTAAATGTTCAGACAACTTTGGCGACAACAATTTCACGAAAATTAAATTTTGCCTTAAAGTTAACTTTTTAAAAAATTATCTAATTTTCGGAGAATTAAGCAAATTAATTTTAAGGTAAAATTTAAGATATTTTTCTTGCAGTTATACTTGAAAAAATCGATTTTCTATGTATTTTCTTAAAATTGTGAGAAAACGTTATTTTATGTGTCCCTTCTATCTGGTAAAAATTTCAGGACCCTTTACCGTCAAAAAATTGAGATATTCATATTCAAAATTTCAATTTTTATCATTTTGCATGTAAAATTGAAATTTCGAACATGAATATGGTGGATTTCACGGAAAATGTCCTGCCCCAAAAATAAAATATGTCCAATCTATTGCAAATTTTTTTTATGAGTTGTCCTATTGGATAGTAATTTATCCTATAAATATTTTTAAATTTTTTAAAAAATTGGGGCAGTAGGAGGGGGGAAAAGTTTGGCGTTTTTTGGTAATTCACTCTTCTTTTCCTATTTCCACTGTTCTAATGAATAGATAAAAAAATTTTATGTGACATGATTTTTGTAGATTTTTGCATAACTTTTCGATTGAAAAGGTCCATTTTATATTTTTTAAATAATTTTACCTTGATCTTTTAAAATTAAAAACAAATATGAGTTTTTCTCAAAGATGGGCCTTTTTAATTTTTTTAAAAATATTTTTAAACGAAAGCTGACGTTTTTTCCTATAAGAATCCCCCCAATCCCCCACCCACTGCCCCAATTTTTTAAAAAATTTTAAAATATTTATAGGATAAATTACTATCCAATAAGACAACTCATAAAAAAAATTTGCAGTAGATTGGACATATTTTATTTTTGGGGCAGGACAATTTCTGTGAAATCCACCATATCTCAAGTTTTAGACGGGAAAGGATCCTGAAATTTTAATCAGATAGAAGGCACATCATAAAATAATGTTTTTTCACAATTTAAAGAAAATTCATAGAAAATCGATTTTTCAAGTATAACTGCAAAAGAACTACCTTAAACAAACTTGGGTAAAAGAGACCTTCTTAATGATATTTCAAGTAATTTCACAAAGTTTGGTGTCAAAATATTTATTACTTTAAGAGAAATTTTACGGACAAATTTTGCCTTTTCTAGTGACGTCATTCTCCATTACATGCCCTTAATATAAAAAAAACTAAAAAATAATTAAGTGCTTTACGAATTTTTGGTGAATTATATTTTTTTATAGCGGTCAATCGACTCGATCTGAGACAAGGAATATAATTTTCTATTTATTAGGTTGCATTTTTGGCGTGGAAATTTTTTTTTCAAAGAAGTGAGGAGCACTTTTTAAAACTTGATAAATTCATTAATTTTTTAAAAATTAGATATATCTACATGATTTCCATACATTTTGGACACGAGAAATATGATTCTTTACCCTTGCTTCAGAATTTCACAAAAATTTTTAATTTGTTATCAAAAGTGAATAAATCCTAAAAATGATAAAATCTACATTTTTTTCTAAGTGCAAATATAATTATTATATTTATAAATGTACAAAGCTACATCTAATAAAAATAGAAGATTATATAATAGATTTTAGTAGTTCACAAACATTTCAATGCATTATATTTGTTCTATTAATTTATTTCAATATTTAAAAATCAGGTATGTTGAAACAAAACTAAATAAATCCATTTTTGTTTAGTAAATAACGAGAATAATAAATAATATAATTTGTTTTGATTTACTGATTATTAATATAGAAGATTGCTTCGATACAAAATTATTTTCAACATTTTTTTTACCACTTATATTTATCAAGATACAACGTTTGTCGCTTTATTAAAAAATTATTTCCAATGGATTTATCAAGTTTTGAAAAAGTGCTCCTCAATTATTTTTCGATAAAAAAAGATGCTTAAAAAATTTGATTAGGTATTTTAAGCAGGGTGTCTAGCAAACTGAAAATTTTAAATTCCCGGCAAATTCCCGGATTTACGGATCTTAGAGCACAATTTTCCCGGATTTTCAAAAATGAAAATTGTAGATTACAATTTTGAAATAATATATTATAAATTACTTAAGTAGCTTTTTTAATGTTTTTATTTCATGTCATATTGTTACATAAGAAATTGGTTTAAAAAATATAAAAATGTATTTATTAAAAATTATTTTTTTTAACCTTTTTACATTTTTAAAGTACACTATTTTATATTTTCCCGACATTTCCAAAAAATTCCCGGATTTCCCGGATATATACAAATTCCCGGCAAATTCCCGGATTTTTTCACAAAATATTAAATTCCCGGCAATTTCCAGGATCGCTAGATACCCTGTTTAAGAAATCCCTGTGTCCAAATTCAGATATTTGTGAGTTTAATAAGCCTACCAAATTTTGTTGAAATACGTTAAAACGTTCTCAAGATATTCTGACGATAAAAAATTACTACACACACACACATTCAGACATTTGTTCAAGAATGAAAATTTATGCATTAATTATATTAAATAAAATTAGTCGATAAAACCTACTAATTACTGGAAAATTGAAAATCTTCACACTGACTAAGCTTCCTCTAAAAGGTAATAAACTCAATTAAATCCACTTAAATCTTGTTCTAATGGATTGTTTGGGATCACAGAATACGAATGACCAATAATTTTTGCTTACATGGAAACATCCTCAGATACAGAATGTCAATGTTTCTAATTTTTAGTCGGTTATATTGGATCGGTCATTTTGAATTTTAAGACTTAAATTGTAAAATTGTAATTAGAAATATGAAAAATAGGACAGTTACTTGAAAAATAGTTTCTTGTTCATTTGGTCGATGAAGCTTCAGTTGTCATTTTAGATTTTGGAAAAAAGGATAATGGATTCAAATTCTGTTGTATCTAATACCAAATTCAGCTAAATTTCATTCACTTTCATTCAAAATGAAAGTAGCGAATTCTGGGTTTTTGCCTCACCTACTTTTCTTGACTCTTTCAGGGTTTTTCGGAACACATCACCTCTCTGGAACCTGCAACATAGTATCAGATTTCCTACACTCTCTTCCTGTACAAAAAGGAGAAATCTTTGATACATTTGACAAGAGTCTAGTCAAATTCCCTGCACGCATAACTTGTGAAAGATCTATTTGTTCCTGGAATTTAGAAAAATATTTTCTAAAACTAATACACCTTTCTCAGTCAGAATGTCAACATTTTAGATTTTCAGTATTACTTTCTGATTTTCCAAAACTTAGTTTTCTCTACATCTTTCTCTCCTCAGTCTCTTTTACCTTAGCAGCAAAAACTTCGAGAATCCCTTCTTAAAACAGTTCTGGTCTGGATTCGTGCTTCACTTTAATACATGCCCCTCTTCTCCCACATCTGATCTTGAGTACGTCCTTGATTATTTTAATTATTAGATAACGCTTATTAATTAACTGGATTTAAATTATTTATATTTATGAAGTAATGCGTAATTACGTGATTTATAAAATATTTTTTTATTTTAAATTCAATGAAAATTGCAGGATTTAAAGATGATGATTTAAAAAATAGATGAAATATTCTATTCAAAGAGCCATTGTGTGAAAGATTGTCGACGCAAAATCATATTCCTATGACCAATTATAATACTTTGATTGTAACGATCAAGTCGAGTCATAAAAAAATAATCGTAATTTCAATGTATTGAGAATAGTTACTAAACGTGCTGACCATCTCATAAAATTAAATTACTTTAAAAAGATACTTAAAAAGAGCCTATCTTCTACTAAATGAATGTTACTTTTGTTCTTGCTTGGTTAACCTGCAGGACATTGAGTTCTTCATACTCCTCAATAACGTCATTAACTTTATCCGGCTTGTATCCTTTATTGGTGCATCTTTCTAAAATATCAGAAACCTTGATAGTTTTCTTGTCACCTGCAAGTTCTCTGATTAGTGCAAATATCTTTTGGCTAGTTTGTCGAGTTCCACTGTTTCCTGTTTGTTCTGAACAATTTATGGAATGTTTTGACATATCTAACAGTCTGTTCGCTTCAATGACGTCATCTTTGTCAACTTCCTCGGATAGTCGAAGGCGGGCTAAAGCTGTTGCTAATCGTAAAATACCCAAAAGATTTCGAGCCGAAGTGAATGTCCTATCTTTACTATTTCTAGCTTCATTTCGCATATCAACGTAACTATCTACAATTGAAAAGGGAAAAATAAAATATAATTGAGTTTTTTGTTCTCTTATTTGTGGTTTCTTGAAATTAATTTAAAACAATACTGACCAACGATGAAATCTGTTAACTCCTCAGGCACTGTAGGTTCTCTCTTTTTACACATAGCAATATACTTCCTCATCAAATTCATGTCCATTGCTTCAACTTCTGTTTTAGGTTGTGCACAGTGACGGTGAACATAAGTAATATGTTCAGCTAATCTAGAGATGAAAACAAATTTTGTCAACACAATGTGTAAATAAATTGTAAATTTTAATTAATAAGTTAATTAAATAGTTCAATGCATCCCTTCGAAAAAATGCTTTTTCGAATTTCAATTT
This sequence comes from Ganaspis brasiliensis, assembly GCA_037103525.1. Classification (NCBI taxonomy): domain Eukaryota; kingdom Metazoa; phylum Arthropoda; class Insecta; order Hymenoptera; family Figitidae; genus Ganaspis; species Ganaspis brasiliensis. The sequence continues at coordinate 1,475,713 of JAZKLR010000050.1, read as the reverse complement.
AATATAATTCCATCTCAAAAACAAATGCAATATGAAGTGAACTTGGAAATCTTTTCAAAATAATTCTTAATCAATTCCCAGTTTAAGATAATGCTATGTCAATTTCAGTGTAGTAAAATGACAAGTGAAGCTAGCGTTCAATATGATTCCTTCACGACGTATTTTCAATACAAATTTATAATATTATTTAATATTTTTTTTTATCCATGAGCTTTTTTAGCTTTATTTCGGTCTTCATGGAGCATCTTTTTTAATATCATTAGTAGAAGATACTCATATACTTAAAATGTTTATTAAAATTGTTCCACAAAAAATAATAATTTATTTCTTTCAATTATCAATAATATAATGCTTTGCGTTCTAATGTATTATTTTTGGATGTGTTATTAAAATGTTTAAGTTTTCTTTTAATTTTTTTAGAATGGTCTACGTACTCAAGGAACAGGAATATATTATAAAATTCATTTCACAGAATTTTAGATAGAATTTTTTAAAGCCAAATTTTCATGTTTCGAGTTTATTTTCAATTTAATTTTTATTTAACAGAATTCTTAAGTCACTGAATTCGTATTTAGCAGAATTTCTTCTTGAACAACTTTTTATTTAGAAGAATTCGAATTAAATGGGATTTTTTCATTTAGGCGTTTTATGAATTCTATTAAATATATCAATTCATGCAAATATAAATTTGCAAAAATGAAGATTTAGTGAAATAATGATTTTGGCATTTAAAAATTCGACTCACTTAAAATTCTTGTCGGAAATTCTACCAAATTAAAATTCTGTTAGGCTTACATTATTTGTTTTCATAATTTTTCAGTAAAAGTTGAATAAAAAATAAAAATCTACCAATCCAAATACTGAAATTTTTTTGGAAGTTAATGGAAATTTTCATTATTTTGAATTAGTTACCAATTTCTACTAATTTGGATTCAGAGTACTCTTTACTTTTAGAAAATTTAAAAATTAAGAACAGTATTATAACGAAATAGAAAGTTATTTGTATTTAATATAAAATTTTTATCAAATTTCAAAACATGTTATCGTTTGTAAAGGATTAACAAGAATTATTTTGCAAAAATTTCCGAGTTCCCTTCATATTGCATTTGTTTTTACATAAAATTATATTGAATTGACGTTCGAAGAAGTATTTTATCGAAGGGAAGCGACAAGGTGTGAAAAAAATTGTTAAAAAAATGGTTGAAAATGAAATTAAAAATCTTACTTGAGATCATTATCACGATCAGCCTTATCTTGAATAAGCCAGAGAAGATCGAAACGTGACAAGAGAGCAGGAGGAAGTTGAATATTTTGCTCAATTGATCTTTTAGGATTGTAACGACCATAGGCTGGATTAGCAGCCGCTAATATCGATACTCTTGCGTTGAGACGAGTCATTATTCCAGCTTTAGCGATTGAAATTGTCTGCTGTTCCATGACCTCATGAATTGCTGTTCTGTCCACATCTGCCATTTTATCGAATTCGTCAATACAACAAACTCCTTGATCTGCCAAAACAAGTGCACCTCCTTCCAACATCATTTGGCCTGTTAAAGGATCTTTCATTACAGCTGCAGTTAAACCTACTCCAGAAGAACCTCTTCCCGTAGTGTATTGAGATCTAGGTGAAAGTCTAGTTATAAACGAGAGTAATTGAGATTTTGCAACTCCGGGATCTCCCATGAGACAGATATTTACGTTTCCTGAAAATATTGATAAAAGTTTGTTAATTATACGTTCTTAAAAAATAAATAGTGTCTTATTTTCTAATTTAACAAAATAAATCAACAACATATCTTAAAATGAACATTTTAAATAAAAATACTATAATTAAATAAATAGAATATATTTATACCTCTAATTTTAATATCTCCTTTCTTTTTGTCAGTACCACCAACGAGAAGTAGTAAGAGAGCTTTTTTGACATCCTCTAAGCCATAAATTTCCGGAGCGATAGAGGTTGCTAATTTATCGTACAAATTTGAACTTGTAACTTCAGCCAATTCTTCCGGGGTTAATTCGGAATCTTCTTCGTTTGTTTGAGAGTTACTCAAACAAACAACACTCTACAAATTAATGAAATTTCAGTTCTTGCGATATTAATTACCCACCCCTATTCTTTTTATACTTATTAATATTTTAAATCTTACATGAGCATCTACAAAAGTCTCACTGAGAAGTCCTGCAGCATTTCTGGCACTGAAACCGGTTTTAGCGAGAGGAAGAAATATTCCAGTGATAAGAACGTGATCTCCAGGTTGACATTGTCTTGTGGTTTCTCCTCGGCAAAATATCGTCAATGCTCTAGGAATATGACCTACAGGTACTTGATCACTCTGCAAACAAGAAAAAAAATGAATTTCATAAGTAAAGCGAGAACTAATATTTTCTCTAATTACATTAAACAGTATTTAAATTTTTTGAATCATTTTCCAAAAATACTAACATGTTCCTGCATTTTAATTTCTTGGAATTTGACAAATTTGGAACCCTTTGTCTGCATACAAAGTCTTCCACCAGATTTATTAAGTCGGCAATCTTCACTTGGACAAGATTTAAGAGGCATGAAAGTCATTGATTGTACCTGTAAATTAAAATTATTTTCAAATAAAGAACTAAATTAATGTAACTTGAAATACGCATAACAAAATTCTATTTACAGGTTGATAAGTTTCGGCACCACACTGGTCACAAGTGTAAGTCGCCACAACGACCATAGGTTTTACTTCTGTACATCTAGTAATAATTCCTCTAATTGTTACAAGTTTACCAATTTGAGCTGCTTTTATGTCTCGAACCGATTGCGCTTTTACGCTATCAAAATTCTTGAAGTAGACTTCACTGAAAATATAAGAAAATATATAATCTTATATACATCTACCAAGGCAGATATACACGTGTTCATTTGTAAGTATATTATTTTTAAACTGAGAAAATTCAACAAGAAATAATTAAGAATGAAACATTTAATCAAAATCAAACAAATTATGCCGAATAAATGAGAAAAATTCAAAAAAATCTTCAAATTCATATAATTGCAAAATTAAGAAAATTAGGTAAAAGCAACGAAAAAAGAATAAATTATAAAAAAAAAACAAAAAACATAAACACGTAAAAACATAAGAAAACGGTCTATTAAAAAAAAATGAGAAATTTCTTTTAAATAAAAGAAGTTATAGATATTAAAGAAATAAAAAAAACAACACAAGAATGAAATAGTGACATAAAAATATATAAAAAAGTAGAAACTCTTTTCAAAAAATTAAACTATTTACAGACATTTTTTTAAATTAAAAAGATAAATAAGAAAATAATTTAAAAAATATTTGAATTAGGAAAATTAGAGAATTATTTACAAAGGTTTAAAGAAAAAAAAAATGAATAAAATTTTGGAAAATTAAAAAAAAAAATCTATGAAATAGAAAAACGATTTTAATAAAATTATAATATTTAGTACAAGATTAAATTGACATAATATAAAATAAAAAAATAAAAGTCTTCAAAAAAGTAGAAAAAGGAGAAATTAAAAAAATGTAGATAAAAGCATAGAATAAATGTTTTCAAAAATTCACAATCACAAGATAAAAACTAAAGAATTTAAAAGAAGGATAATGTTACTGAGAAACAGAAAAACGATAGCAAAAATTAAAGAATCAATTAAAATGCAAGGAAGGACTAAAAAAATTGTGAAACAACAAGAAAATTAAATAAATAGCAAGAAATTGAGAAATGTTTTTTTTTCTTAATCTGATAAACTGTAAAAAATGTAAAAAGTACAAAAAATAAACAAAAATTTTAAGAACCTATTAAAAAAATTAGAATTAATAATAAAAAAAGTGTATATAAAGATAAATAAAAAGTCTACAAAATAAATTTAAAACCCTTGAAAAAAAAAGTTTAGAAAAATTAAACCAAAAATATTTTTAAAACAAGTCCAACAATAAATTTAGAAAAATAAAGAACATCTACAAATTTTATGAAACCATAAGTAAGTTTACAAAAAATAGACAAGATGTGAAAAGAAATTGAATAAATTTACGAAACAATAAGCGTATTTATTTTTAAGAATATACATATATATACCTATATATAATATATATATATACCTATATATATATATATCTCAACTGAATAAAAAGTTTAGTGAATGTTATAAGTTATAATAACAAAATTGTGTAAAATAATATTAAATAACATGCATAAAAAGAAGAAAATTTAAGAAAATCCTACGATAAAAAGACAAATACAAAAAAACATATATTTCAAAAGTAAAAGCAAATATTTAAAATTTTTATAAAAATAAGAAATTATAAGATACAAATTAAACAGTTTCGAAAAAGTGAAATTTTGTAAACATTAAAAAAAGGAATATGGAATATTTGAATAGGGAAAATAATTTATATTATTTAATCATGATATATTAATAAATTTGAATTAATTGGAATTTAAAAGTTTGAAATGAGTTATTTGACGTTTAGAATTTATTTAAATTGTAATGACTTAAGGATATAAAAATTTAACACAATTTTTTGTTATTTTCATACTAAAAATTTCTAGATCGTAGGTATTTTGATTATGTGTATTAGTACAATCTTTTAAATTTTATAAAGAATATATATTAAAATTGAAATTTTCAAGATTTATCCACAAATTTGTGGGTTTTTTTTTATAGTTTTTGACTTTTTACATGCAGTATTAGACATCCGGAGAATTGTGAAGTTTTTTTATTTTAATGCAAATACCCAATGATTTTAATAATTTATATTACAGCTCTGATATCTGTCTATAATTTACGTGCGATTTTATCTTCTTTTGTTAAGAACTAATATTTCTAAATGACAATAATAATTATTTTATCGCAATACTTTTGCCACGAGTATTAATTACATTTAAAAACTAGAGAAAAGGAAGAATAAAAAAATTAGACTTACAATCGACGCATAAGTTCTGGTGCGTATTGATTTCTAGGGTCTCGTTGTTCTCCAGGATGTTGATTACGGGCTTCCATCAACAGACGGTGTTCGATATAAATGTCTAAAGCATCTTTTGGTGGAACTGGTCTCTCTTTAAAGTCGGGAAGTATCTCTTGAATAAGCTATTTGGAAAAACGTAATGATACATAATGAATTTTTGTTTTTTTGTTCAACAACTATTGTGAAAGAATGATAAAATCAAATTTACCTCGAGAAGTAATTGAACGTATCTTCTTGTATTTAATGCCACAAAACTAGCAAGATCATCATCAAATTCCTGAAGATCGTCTAAATCAACTGTAAAAGCGACACTTTCGCGGTGCGCTATTTGAGTAAGTAAATTTCGATATTTAAAAATCTTTTCTCCAGTTTTGTCATCCATTTTTGAGTACTCTGTTAGAAAGAGCTTGAAGGTCTCTGAAAAAAATTATTCATTGTAAATATTTTCATAATTGACACTCTTTTTATCATTTGTTTAGATTTAGAGGTTAGGAGCTGTACAAAAAAAATATTGACCAAGAAAAGAGGTAAAAGTACAGTTTACTAAAATAAAATTATTCAGTAAATTATAAAAAATCAAAATTTGACAATTTTTAGAAATCTCCAACTTATAAAATACCTTTACTTTTTCCTTGTTTAAAGCAAAGTTTGATAGTCAAAAATAAATACTTACCTTTATCTTTGTCATAGTCTCGAGATGCTTTTGGTGCCATGATTAAAGTCAAAAATACCAGTGAATAAAATTTAAGGTAAACACGAAATTAAATTGAATCCAAATTATGTAAATAATCGAAAACTTTTTATCACAAACTTTGTTTTCACTTCTCGTAACACGTTAATCCTCCATTGGACTTTTTTCCCGCTTTTTCCCGCCTATTTTATTTCTCTAACGGAAGTAGAGGCGCTGCTATCAGTCACGTGATTAAAGTGACATATCTCTTGTTAGGTTAGGTCATTCACACGTGTTTTCAATAATTCAATTTGATTTATTTTGTTTTGAAGTTTTTCACATTTTACCATGGGAAAAGCAAAGAAAATCAAAGTATCGAAAGGAGAAAAAAGTCAGCCAAAATTAGGACTGGCTGAGCAAATTGAAGATGATAAAACAGTTAAAATGAAAAATAGAAAGAAAGTTAGAATGCGTAATGATGAGGATGAAGAGGTTAGAATCATGTTATTAAATTATTTTTAATATTAAATATCTTGCCACCAAATACATTTTAAAGCATTGAACGTGGTCTGAACTAAAAATGAATTCTATCTCCAAAATGTATTTCAAAAAATTCACAAAGTTTTAAATCAAAATCCTTATGACATCATGCAAAAAATGTCTTCATCAAAAAAAAAAAAAAAATACTTGTCTAAAGTGCTTTAAAAAACAACGTTCTCAAGAAAGATCGTTGTTTAATTTCAACCATATCCAGTCCGATTTGAAATGAATTTGGTCTAAATTGAAAATTGTATTCTAACAACTAGTTAGAATGTTGTTAAAATTTACAATCCTAATATTGAATCATATTTCAGTATGTCAACTCGTCCTTAACTCAAAGAATTCTTTCGCAAGCTAGAAGACAACAAATGGAAGTAGAGGAAGAGCATGGTCTTGTCGATTCTAAGAAGAAAACAAAACGAATAACAAAACTTGGAGGAGATCTTAGCGATTCAGATCAGGAATTAAGCGATGACGAAATTCAAGGAAACGAATATTATGAAGATATTGAAATAAATGAAGAGGATGAGAGAGCTTTACAAATGTTTATGGATAGAGAACGAGCTCCAGCTCGAACTTTAGCTGATATAATAATGGAAAAGCTGACAGAGAAGAAAACAGAATTAGAAACTCAGTTTTCTGATATAGGATCAATTCAAATGCAAGAATTAGATCCTAGAGTGAAATCTATGTACGAAGGTGTCCGGGATGTTCTTTCTAAATATAGATCAGGAAAATTACCTAAGGCATTCAAAGTTATACCCACTTTAAGAAATTGGGAACAAATTCTCTACGTTACAGATCCATCAAGATGGTCCGCAGCAGCAATGTATCAAGCTACCAGAATATTTGCCTCAAATATGAAAGATAATATGGCACAAAAGTTTTATAATTTAGTTTTATTACCTCGTATTCGAGACGATTTAGCGGAGTACAAGAGGTTAAACTTTCATTTGTATCAAGCTCTCATGAAAGCCTTATATAAACCTGGTGCATTCATGAAGGGATTTTTGGTTCCCTTGTTAGAATCTGGAACTTGCACTCTCAGAGAAGCTGTTCTTGTTGGTTCTGTTATTGGAAAAAGATCGATACCAATTCTTCATTCGGCTGCGGCTATTTTAAAAATAGCAGAAATGGATTATACAGGAGCAAATAGTATTTTCTTGCGGATATTTTTTGATAAAAAGTACGCTTTACCTTATCGTGTTGTTGATGGAGCTGTTTTTCATTTCCTGAGGTTTGTACAAATTTACTATTATTTTTGTTTATAAAAACATCATCTAGAAATTAAACTTTAATTGTAAATTTATTATAATCAGGGCTGTTATGGATTTAAATCATGATTAAGGACCGCATTTCAACGACGTTAAGTTTTAGTTTCATTTTCATATCTTGTGCTTAAACACTGTTTTTGCTGAGTAACATCGGACCACTTCTAAATCATGATTTAAATCATTTGGGAATTTGCATTAAAATCATGATTTAAATCAAAAAAACTTTACAATTCTCCGGATGTAAATTTAAAAAATTGTGCTAATATCAAAACACCTACGATTTACACATTCTTGATATGAAGATAGCAAAAAAATAGGATTAATTTTTTATATCTTTAAGTCATTATAATTTAAGTAAATTATAAACGTTAATTAATTCATATTCAAATTTATTCAAACTTTTAAATTTCAATTAATTTAAGGGGTGGGGGGGGGGTAAGGGTTTCAGCGTTTAAAAAACACCTTTTTTGACAATTTTTTTTAGAAATATGGATAAAACAAATTTATTTAAACCTTTTATATGTTATTAAGTATCTTTTCCAGAACATTCTGTAATTTTTTTATGTTAAAATATTGACAAACAAGCCGCTGAGAAAGTTTTTCCAAGAAGGTCCTTGGAAAAAGACGATTTGAGGTGTTCACTGTATCTCAGCTAAAAATGATCTAAAATCAAAAACCTTTAAAATTTAGTCAAAGTATCATCAAATCCTCCCCCCCCCCCCCCTCCAACGGTCCCTGATTATAATTTTGTTCATTTTTAAATTTTTGGTGGTCATTTAAAGCAAAAATTGTTATTTTTCACGAAAAATTCCGTCATTTTGTAAGTGGAAAACCCCCTTAATGTAAAAAAATCTAAAACTCAACATTAGGGGGAGGTATTTTATATGTAGAAAGTGTGTACCAAGTTTAAAATAAATCGGTAATGTAGTTTTTAAATGGCAGTGAACACGGACTTTTAAAAAGTGTTTTTTTGAAAAATGTATTTAAAGACCAAATGTACAAAAATTGTACTTAAAGTTTGGCATTGATTTTAAACATTAAAACGCAATTTAAAAAATTTGCCAATAGACATTTTTTATGGCTCAGAAATCGCTCTTTCAAGTAGTGTATTGGAAAATATTGCAAATTTAAAAATAAACAAATTACAGCTGATTATTCAATAAAAAACATGAATTTTGTAGCCAAGACCAACGGACGCTCAAATATTCATAACTTTGTTAATTTTGCTTCGATTGACTCGAAATTTTAACACAATCCTCTAGAGATATTATGCATTTAAAGAAAAATAATGCAAAAAAGATTTTAATACCTTACCACCCCCCCCCCCCCTTAAATTTAAATGCATATTAATTAAATATTATTAATTATTTTCCATATTCACAATAATTATTTTTTTAATTCTTAGACATTCTTTCACATCTTGTCTATTTTTTGCGAGATTTTTTGCAAACTTATTCTTCCATAAAATTGTTAGATTTTCTTTATTTTTCTAAATTTATTGTTGGTCTCGTTTTAAGTATATTATAAAAAATGTTTAATTTAATTTGTTTAAACTTTTCTATTTTTAAGGGATTTTTAAATTTCTTTTGTGGACTTTTTATTTATCTTGACATATACTTAGGTGGCCCTTATTTAGGCGATGTTGTCAAATCCCGGAAAATTGATCATGGTACCATCTTCAAACCATCGTCAAAATAAGGGCCACCCAAATCCTACATTTTTTTATTTTATTCTTATTAATTCTAATTTTTTTACTTGATTCTAATAAATTTTTTTTTGTATTATACTTCATACATTTTTTTTACAGTTTGTTAGATTAAGGAAAAAAAACATTTCTCCATTTTCTTCCTATTTATTTATTTAATCTTCTTGATATTTACCTATTTTTTAATCCTTCGTTTTAATTAATTTTTTAATTTTTGTCTTAATTTTTCCATTTTTTAGAAACATTTTTTCTTCTTTTCAATTGTTTCATTTTTATCTTATAATAATACGATTTTCTGAAAACATTTATTTGATGCTTCTATCTACATTTTTTAAATTTCTCAATTTTCTACTTTTTTGAAAACTTTTATTCTTTAATTTCATATTATGTAAATTTAATCTTGTACTAAATATTCTCATTTTTTTAAATATCGTTCTTCTTATTTCATAGAATTTCTTTTCTTTTAAATTTTCCAAAATTTTATTCAATTTGTTGAATAATTCTCTAATTTTAAAATTTTGTTCTCTTTAGTAATATATTTGAACATTTTGTTAATTATCATCTTATTTATTATTTTAATATAAAAAAATGTCCGCAAATAGTTTAATTTTTTTAAAAGAGTTTCTACTTTTTTATATATTCTTGTCACTGTTTCATTCTTGTGTTGTATTTTTTTTCTTTTCTTTAATAAACTACTTACAAATAAACATTTGTCGATGTTGTCTTTTAATTATATTTTTGAAAAATCGGATTTATTTGATTTTTATCAGCCTTGATTATAATAATGTTAAAATTTGTTATTACAGATTTAGAAATGATCGACGTGAATTGCCAGTTTTGTGGCATCAAGCATTCTTAACGTTTGTTCAACGTTATAAAAGTGACATTAGCTCAGAACAGAAAGAATCTCTGCTTGAACTCTTGAAACATCAGACTCATCACGTAATTACAGCGGAAATACGCCGGGAATTACAACATGCAAAATGTAGAGATTCAGAAATGTCAGAACCCGTTCCTGAACCAATGACAGATTGATCGATTTAATTTTGTATTCTAGTATTGCTTCGCTATTATTATAAAATCAATAAGGACATTATATTTAATGCTAATACATTTATACGAGTTATTAATAAATTGTTTATCTTATGAAAGATAAATTCTTTTTTGGTAATTGAAAAAATAACAACAATTTCACATTTATGGTAAGTATATTATAATACACGTACAAGTTTAACATATTTCATTGTACATTAATTAAATAGGACAGAATGTAACACATCAAACACGCTAGTTCATTTGTCATTTTCATTTACACTGTGTTTATAATTAAAAATGTAATAATCGTGTTTGCTCAAAGATTTCTAGCTCATTATTAAGTATTTTATTGCAAAACGAAGAACAATTTAACTTTTTTTTTATAAAAAAACATGTCGATTACGTACTATATGTTTATGTACAAACTTAAAGAAGGTATAACAAATTAAAAACTACTTAACATAAATTACTATTTTAGTAAGGCAAAAAAATTAATACTTTAACGTTGACTAAAACATAAAGAAACAATACATACCTAGAGCTATAATAAGTATTATGTCATTAGATTTGCGTGGATTAAAGTTCATATAAATTTATGGCTAATGATCCTACAATCTCTGCATCGTTTTGTTTACATTTGTCAATTTACTAGAAATTCCGTTTTCTTTATGTATATAAACTTAATTTTGAAAAAAATTTTGTGCAATAGCAATAGTTTTACCGTTATTATTTTTTATCAGTGATGACATCTATTAATTTTCTAATCACAATTTACCATGATTTAATTGTTAATTCAATTTTATTCAGTTTAAAAGTCAATAATTCTCTAGAAAAACAAAATTCATCTCGGCAATAATTTCTCTCTTGTTGAAATATAAAAAATCTAATTCAGGTATTGTAAGTTATGTAATAAAATTGGGACTAAAAAGCTTAAGTAAGAGAGAGGCACACGAGATGATTGCCGATGATAATTTGAAATTGTATGTATCTATAGTTCATTACATCTTACTACAACTTTATCCCCTTAATTTTGCTATCGAAAGGTTATGCATTGGTTCCCTTAAAGTATGCTTAATTCCAAGATTTAAATAACAACATTCATAGAAACATAGAAGATATAACTGAAATCTTGAGCATTCACAGCGAGTTATTTATCGTGCTCATTTTTTCTTAAAAAAGCTTGTAATACTTTTAGAACCTGCTGCTGCTTTCTGTCTTGCTAATTCTTTTTTCGATGGAGGGGGAGTCTTGAGCGGCTGCAAGAGAAAATACGTAAGAAAAAATATCAATTTTCAGAGGTCACAGAACTGACTTTCAGATAATATTTCAAACCTTAAATAAATCCATTTTTAGAGAAAGAAACAGTAATTATACCTTTTCGGGCTTCGTTAAGTCAAGGGCTCCATTTCGTGGAAGAGAATCAGATTCTTGTGTTTCTTTCTTCTGTCTTTTTTCATCAGCCGTGTCTTTTGGACTCGTCAACTTTCTTTTCTTTTGCTCAACCTCTTCTGGCAGATTGAGATGTTGAGCCAATTTTTTAGAAAGATCCTCTGCAAGGTATTCTGATACAATGCCGTGCGCGTATTTTAAATATTCTGAAAATTTGTATTCAAATTATAAATATAAGAATATATTAAAATATGTATAAATTTTAGAAATGAAATTAACAAACAAAGTATTACCAGCTGCACTTCCACTTTCGTGTTTGCTGCTCTTGACAAAATTTGCACTTACTGCACCCTGTGAAACATGAATGCCCTTCTGTTTTAAAATTTCAGCTACCCTGTCGACTTTTTTCTGCAACCACTCCATTGTCTTCTCTTCATTAAATTTATACGCTAACAACGACTCGTCTCCCTTCCGGTCTGCTACTAAAGTGAGTTTTAAGTTGTGGCATCGAGCTAAACGAGATGTTTCTGGATAATCTTCATCTCGTAAAATTTGATCAAGAGGCATTACTTGTTGAGACTAGAAGTGAAAATGTGTTTGAGAGTGTGAAAAGACTACCTTTTTTATAAACAATTATTAATAAGAAATACCTTTCTCAAATAAGGAAGAACGAGAAAAATAGGATCTATAGGTGTTGATAAATGCATTTTTCCATCGGATTTTACATGTTCATCTATAAACCATGATCTTTTATTTTCGTCAAATGTCATTACTTCTTGAATCGTAGTATCACCAGGGCCGAAAACAAACATTGCTGATTGGTTTGAAGACGGATGTCTCAATTTTACCATATCAGGTTGCTTGCCATCAACATTTTCCATTCCATCTGTACCAGAAAAGTTTGTTAAAAATACATTAAAATGTAAACACTCAATCAATTATAAAAATGAGCACGGCTTTTAAACTTTACAACTTTTAGAATACAATAAAGGAGAGAAGAAATCAAAATTTAATCTCAAATCACATATGAATTTTGTTGATCATATATATAGCAAGATGTCAGTCTACAAAAAAAATATACAACGTTCATTTGTTTATACACTTGTTATTAATTGTTAAGAGAAAACTTTGTTCTGTTTTGTTTTCTACTGTGCGTTTCTTTGTTTTATGAAGGGCAGTATCTTAAAAAAATGTTTATGCCCTACATCGAAATATTATATTAATTTTTTTTTGTTTACCTTTCATAAGAAAGACCCAAGTATTAGCTCCTGGATGACTGCTGGAAGTCTTGACGCACTTTTTGGGAGACGCTTTGACGCGCGGCATTTTATAAGAAATGTATATTGTTTTTTCACTATAAATCACTTGTTTAAGTAATAAGAATAAAACAATTTCTCGTTTTTCGACTTTTATGAACAAAATCAGACGTCAGCCATTTTTGGCAACGAACCGGGATGTTATATCAGCGTCTATTTTATGCCAAAATAAAAAACTTTTAATAAATATTTAACCGGCATCACATTTCCCCAAACCACTTGCAACCGCCATAAAAATGAGACATTGAAATGCATACATAAGTTATCAAGAAAATAAAGAATCTTTTGATCAAGAATATAATATCTTATAAGATTTGTGAATATCGAGCTCTAGCGTAAAAGATTACAACTAAAGAGAGACATAGTTTTTTTTTTCTTTAAAAATTGCTTCAATAAATGAAAGCGTATAGCGCAAGTCTCAAATATATTCTTTATTGTAGACAAGTTGCATCTTGATTGTTTTTTATTTCACTAAGACTCAATTTTTAAAACACACAAATTTTTAAATCTCAATTTCTGTTTTTGCAAAACAGAAATTAAATTTAGAGAATTATTGGTAAAATATAATAGCACATTAAAATATGTATATAAATTGATAAAGATTATTATCTCGATACTGCTTTTGGATTGGTTCTTCTTGCGTTACGTCTTAGGGTAAAATCCAGGAATGGGACACTAATCTCCTGAAAAAACACTGTTGTGAGTAAACTGCCGATAAGATGAATTCAAATAAATTCGGGAGCAGGGCATGAGATAATAAAGGACAGACACTGTTTCTGTCCTTTTCTGTCTCATGCTCTGCTCGTAACCGTATTTCTATCTGCTTATGCCTTAAAAAGCAATGACAACCAGAGATTGGAAATTGGCGTGTCATTTTTTTATTTTTAGGTAAATTACAGTAAATTGCGTGTATAATACCCCCCACTCTCGATAAATGCATGGATGTAGAAAACTTAGGACGCATATTACTAGGTAAATTACGTGTAGGAAACTATCTGATCCCATGACAGCGGAAAAGCGTAAAACGTTGCTCTAATCAGAATGGTCAATTAGAATAACTTCCATTGTAGAACATCTTATCGGCTGAACGCTTTCCGTTTTCTGCTTTGACGCTGTCATGAAACAGGTCCGATCTTGGGACCACTTGAGACTAAAATGTAGAATTCTATCTTATCTCCCATATTTAATTTGTTGATAATTTAATTGTTTTTTAACATTTTTAATAAGTCGAACATTTATGACACACTTTATAACTTTCGAAAAAGATTTCCAAAATTTCAAATCGATATCTTCTCTAGTTTAGGCTTAAGTACGTGTAAAAAAATTAATCAATATTACCGACTCTTTTTTTAATGTCGGTAATATTGATTAATTTTTTTACACGTACTTAAGCCTAAACTAGAGAAGATATCGATTTGAAATTTTGGAAATCGTTTTCGAAAGTTATAAAGAGTGTCATAAATGTTCGACTTATTAAAAATGTTAAAAAACAATTAAATTATTAACAAATTAAATATGGGAGGTAAGATAGAATTCTACATTTTAGTCTCAAGTGGTCCCAAGATCTGGGACATGCCCTTAAGGGTGAAGTCCCATGATTGTGTTTAAACGTCCGTTTTGTAACTAGACCATGAGTATGAAAGTGACAACAGTATATCTGCATCTCTTTTGTACTCATGGTCTAGTTACAAAACGGAAGTTAAAACGCAATCATGGGACTTCACCCTAATTCACCTCTGAACGATTCGACCAGGGATGGCTGCGTATTATCATAGAGATGTAACGATAGAGTGCGCGAGTCCACTGAATTCCCATGCGAGGACCGAAGAAGCGGATAAAAGGAGACAACGAGTATTCTAGTGTACCAAGTCCTTATCTTTCACACGCTTATTCGCTATATAGAGAAAGAATCTGTACATTAAAACATAGTTCTCTCTTTCTATCCAGTTCTTCGCTTTTCAGGCATATAGCTTACTCCATTCTTTTATCTCCTTGCGTATTATACGTGATGTATTATTATACATTGTTTTCTACAGTATAATACCTACGTATTATACACCTAGGTGCATAAATGCCTTAAGGGTGAAGTCTCATACGAAGGACTAGGACATCAGTGGATTAGAATAGACCAATCAGAAAATACTTTTCAATGTGACCAATAATCTGATTAATCTATTCTAATCCACTGATACCCTAGTACTTCGTATGAGACTTCACTCTAAGGCCTAAGCAGATAGAAATACGGTTACGGGACCAGAGCATGAGACAGAAAAGGACAGAAACAGTCTCTGTCCTTTATTATCTCATGCCCTGCTCCCGTAACCGTATTCGTTGTGCTTTGGGCTTTACCCACAACTAGTTGTCCCTGCGCATGAGAATACGTGAGTAAGAGAGAGAGAGAGAGAGAGAGGTATGGGGTAAAGCATTTAGGCACCTAGGTGTACATGAAAATTTCGAAAATAAGAGGGAGTGGGGGTTTGTTAAGTATAATACGTATTTTACAAATCCTTGATTTTTCTAAATTTACTCATCCCTGCCCTTATACGTAGTAACCTCGAGTTTTCTACATTTACCCATCCCTGAAAGGGAGTGGAAATTAGGTATTTTGCGTAAAAAAACATCGAATGACTAGCTGCTGCCCAACACTGATTACAATTTTACGCAAGACTAGGCAGTGATGGGAAGTGACGCGTCACTCAAGTTTGTTACATTACCTCAAGAATTTACGTTCCGATCCCTGCTTACGGGCAGCTAGGAGCTGTGACCACTCCATAACAATAAATTCAAAAATATCTTTTTGTGCTTACACGGTACAAAACTATTTTTTAAAATAAAAACATAAATACTTACATGAGTATATAATAAATATAAAAATACAAAAGAAATATTTTATAAACAGCTCGGCCCGATAAAAAATTAAAGAAGTCAAAATTTATATGAAATGTTAACAAAAACTTTAAACAATAAAAATAAGTATATTTACCTTTTGTGAAGCCTAATGTTTGTTCACAAAAAAATAAATAGATTTCAGATCTAAAACCGTAATATTAAGTACAACAAGAAAAGCTTTCAATTGATTAAATATTAATAATAAAAAATATAGATATAACCTTTTTTTTAAAAAATAATTTCTTTAATATAGGAGAACTGCAAACACAACTTTTTGTGTGAATACTAGAAAATTTAAAGATCAGAATTTTATAGTGAATAAAAGTCATTTAGTTTTATTTTTTAATAAAAAACTTAAAACAATTAATAAATTACAAGGTGGCAGCAAATTTCCATTTTCAAAAATCCCTGACTTGTCCATGACTTTTCCCAAAAGAATTTTTAAATTATTTAAAATTTTTTTTTTTTTTATGATAAATGTGCAAACACACATTTCTAACTTCACATATATTTCTTACAATTATTTAAAGTGGTAAAATTTTTGTATTTTTATTTGAGGTTCCTTTGAGGAAAATTTCCCTGACTTTTCCGTGATTTGCAGACACCCTGAAATTAATTAATGTACGCAAGGGTTACCTTATATGTATAATAAAACCTAATATTTTTATATATTTTTAAAACAGATCAGGGTATTTTGAAAAAAAATATCTTAGACCTTGCAGATTATCAAACATATATATATATACTTTTTTATTAAACACAGAATCACAGAGCAAACTGGACATTCGGGGAATCGGGGGATAAAGGGGTGCTAAGTGACTCTGTTCGATTTACGATATTGCGTTCTGTTATTGTACAAAATCATTCCAAGATTAAAAAAATCATCGAGTTATTATAAAAACCGTACGAAAATGTCGCTATTTCGTAAATCGATGCAAGGCTCACTTTATTCGCAGAAAAGGATTATTAGTGGAAGTTCCAAGTTTATTTACAAATCAAGGCATTATCGTTAATTATTTCTACATTCTTAACTCGCGTGTCCAACACTCTGAACTCCGTTTAAAAACCATTTGTGACAAATTTTGTACAATATAGAAATAATATTAATAATAATAATAATAATATAATAATAATTCTCTCGACTTACTCGCTGTATTAATCAATCTCTTTTTCTCATTAATAGCCATCTCTGTTGTTTAGATTTTCAAAATTTGCGAAATTGGCTGTATATAAAAAGTTTCAACGTTATTATTATCGTCAATGGCTCTACCGTTCTCTCTTATACATATCTTTCATTATTTTTAAATCCTTCTCAAAGCGCCTATTGATTAAAAAAGAAAAAATCTCCAAGTGACCAAATTTTTCACTTTTGTGTCAACAAGGATAAAATATATCGCGTTTAATACCATTAATCGGCGATTTCGTGTAAATATAACAGACGAAAAAATAATTCTAGGATATATAAAAAATCTACACCAACATTGTATGTATGTACTTCGTTTACATAGCGATTGAATTGAATTAATTTTTTATAATTTTCGCCGCTAATGATAAAATTCGCCACGTCCCATTTATTAATCTGTTGTTGAAAATTTTTATTATATCTCACAGTTAAGATTTGTAAAAAATCCTGGAGAGCCGAAACTTCGTCTTTACTACTCTTTAATTAAGGAAGCACCATCCTGTGCATAAAATGCTATTACTTATTGCAATAAAACTGTAAATGTCAAAATCATCAATCATTTAAAATGCTGGCACGAATGCTTCGTGTATCGCCACTTTCTTTTAAACCCTTTTCTCAGAGAAGAATGTTTATAAACTTATAAAGTTTAAAATTTCGACAGTATCAATTCCAATGTTTAAACTGGATCTCTATACATTTTTTTCATTATTATAAAAAAAAAAAGCAAAATTGCTTTTATAAACTTGAAAAAGTGATATAAAAAGCTTGCAATATATAATAAAGCTACTTCTAATTTTTTCGAAAAAAGTTATTAAAAATGTTTTGAAAACATTTTACAATATAGATAATAAACATTTTGAAATGCTTAAATATTTAACCTATAAAAAGCATGGTTAATTGTTAAAAAATTTAAAAAACTTGTCGTTTCGATAAAGGGCAAGTGTTTCAGTCAAGCTTAAAGTTTTTTAAATTGATTTTATCCACCTGAGATGAAAAGTTTAAAAGAATGCAGTTAACAACGTTTTTTCTTTTCTTTTCTATTATTTTTCTCTTGTGTGTTTTTTTTTATCAAGTGGAAAAGTAGAGTATAGAAAGCGTTCTATACGTATCTGGTGTGCTTGCACCTTACTCTTATGTCACAGGCAAGTGAATTGCGATTATGAAGTACATTTTCACGAGTTGCTCGTACATAGGTACTTGTCCGTTATGAAACTTGTTGAACGCACGACAGCTGCTTTCCTTTGCTTTGACACAGTATTCATAGAATCACACGTTCTGATAATAATTATTGCCTCTTCATCGACATCAGAATGAAGAACAATCGACAAAAGCTAGCGTATCGTCACGCGCTTACATACGATCATAATGTCGAGTTATTTTCATCCAAGGTCGTATAAACTGGAAATGTTAATGCATGATACTTTTTTCCTCGATGCTAGACCAATTCCGCCACAAAGGAAAATCGTTCGCAACCTTTTCATTCACTTTACCGGGCAAACAAGTGTCAACAATGACGCAAGCGTCAGGTAAAATTTATCAAAGAGTCAAAGCGAAATGATATACATCAATAGATCTTATCTAGAACACAAGGAAAGTAAATTAGCTTCGAGCGCTTTACATTAAGAGTCACAAAGTTCGAAAACTCGAAGGCTAACTCTGTTTCGTGTAGAAAAAATAAAAAATTCGTAAAAAGGTTGAAATCTTTCTTTTATCTCTCATAAGTACAAATTGTGAGCGTTAAAAAATCTACCTCGTTCTGCCTTTATAATTCGATTCTATTAAATTTTTGAGATATCCGTTAAAATTCGCTGGTCGCGTCACTAAAGCAGAGAACCCTCCTGAATACTAATTTAATATCTTGATTGGAGCTGTTTCAATTGAAACTAGACTACTCAAACTCTCCACTTTCATCGAGTGATGAATGTATGTTTTATTTAAAAGCCCTATTATAATCATCGTCATTAGAACTTGTGCGTCACTGGTTCAGAAAGCACTCGACAAAAGGCAAAAAGGTTCAGGGTCTAGAAATTTGTTTTGACCACAAATTCCATTCAATTTCATCATTAAAACCGTCGGAGTTAGAGAAAATAATACAAGTATCGAGAGTACGAGAATTGTACCTAATATAATGTAAATATAATCCGTACTCTGCATAATTCTTCAATGAAGCTGCTAATACCGATAATTATTCGTTAGTAGGTGTAAAGCGTAGGTAGACAGACAGGTCAACCTATCGTTTAAAGGCTATTCGTAAATAATCTTAAATCGTTAATTGTTATTATAGTTATTGATTCGAACGTAGGATCTCAAGATTCCGTACTAGTTCCTGGAGGGAGAGAGTGATATGCATTGGCTCGGACTTGCATGTTATTACAGATAGTCGCGACCAAAGTAACAGGTAAAATTTGTTAAATTATAATAATAAGGATATTTCATGGTTTCCCGCCATGAAAGTTTTATTATGTGACATTAGTTTCGCCTTCTCTCCAATGTAAATCTGTTAAAAAGAACAAATCCAAGATCAGTTTGACATTTTTGCTTTGTGAGTTTTCTTACTATGTATCTCTCCAGGTGCTCGGCATTTCCGTGAATCTAGATGGTCCACTTCGTACTCATTTACTCCGATTCTCATTCATACCAAGCAGGTGGAAGCTTTGCGTTCTCATTTCTAACAACTAAAACCTGTGAGGTGTATCTAACATTACTGCGAGCAAGACTCCTCGTCGACGAAAATTGAAATTAGTTTTCGTTACCGCTTCATCGACTGGAGCTATGATCCAGTTCGGCTTTAAAACGCAAATTCAAATTCGATTTCGATACTATACTACTTGACCTCTCGGGAAGAAAACCGTGTCGCTGCTCCTCTTTCTTCTTCTTCTTCGTCTTCTTCTTCGCTCTCAAGATGACAAGAGGTAATCCTAGATTAACTGTTGATTTTTCATTTGGACGTACTCGATCGTCCAGTACAGTAAGAAAGGTGAGCGATCTCGAAAAGCCCGACAAGGGCTCTCCCTAAGATACATCGTGGGATGACAAGGCTGCTGGTCGTACGACCAGAATTTTGCAAGGGCTAGGAAGCGCCTAAAGATCCTGATCCAGGGCTGGGCTTAATCGGTACCGATGATTGTACTTGATTGTAGGGGTGATTACTGTTGCACAGCACTGTATAAATGTTCTCCACATTACTAAGCTTTTCAAAGAAAGGAATCAAGTCCAACAGTTCGGAATCCGTCATGTCGTCAAACCAGGAAGCCACTGGTACCTAAAAATCAGTCAAAAATTAGAGATCAAATTCAAGTTACATTTATCAAGAGAGAAACAGAAAACAAAAACTTACAGCATTGTCAGGATGAAAAAGGTAACTGGCAGGACTATTATCGACGATAATGATTTGCTGTAAATCCCGGCCTAATTTATTTAAGTCTTTGACGTAGTTCCCTCTGTGAAAAACACACGATTCTCTAAATAATCTTGCTCTAAATACTCCCCATCTATCAAGTAAATCTGCCACCGGATCTGCATACTGCAATAAAATAAAACATTTCAAATGTTAAAAATATGTAGTGTTAAAAAGTTTATTTATATCTTTTCTGTTAAAAATAATTGAACAATTATAAAAATAACTCATTGGCAATTTTAAAAGCAAGAAGTTTACAAAAAAGCATGTAAAATTGATGCTTTAAAATAGGTTATGTTACGGTTTTTAGTAAAATTATAAATCTAAAGTGTAATTTAAAACAAGAAAAGATTGTACAGTGTACAAAAAGGGGTGCATAGTAGAGCTGTGCAGAAACTCGAATTTTGCATGGGATCGAAATTCGAACCGAACCGAGCCCATGTAAATTCTCATGGAGAGGATCGAATTTTACAATTTTGCACAGCTCTAGTGCATAGATATCCTATAAAATTTATTAGTTAGAATTTTTATTCTGTTGAATCTCATTAGATGAAGTTTCTTAGTTTACGAATTTTCATTTTTCGATTTTTTTTTTAAATGACCGAATTTTTATTTAACAGAATTGCCATTTTCAATAATTTCACTTCAACTGACTTTTTAGTTTAAAGAATCCTAATTCAATCGAATTTTAGTTCAGCAGAATTCCCTTTTCATGGAATTTAAAGTAGGTCGAATTTTCAAATGTCCAAATTTCTATTTGCCCGAATTTTCATTAACCAAAAATTCAGTAAAATGAAAAATCTGTTAAACAAAAAATTGATGTTCTAAAAATTCTGTTCAGTAAAAATTGTGGTTAAATTAAATTCGATTAAAAACAAATTTTTGAAAATTAAGCTACCTATAAATAAATTGTGCTTAGTGAAATTATATAGAATACAAATTTTAACTAATAAATTTTATGGAATATTCAGGCGTCTCCATAAAAGTAGGAAGAAGTATCTTCTGTGGCTACAAAAAAAGTAGGAGAAAGTGGCATTTCTATTTTTATGTTGTCTTTTACAAATGAGTGATTCTCCCAAAATATTACTTTTGTATGTCCTCAAGATTTTTTCAATAATTATAATAATTTATGACAATTCCCTCTATACGTCAATAGTTTGCTACTTTTTCTAAAAATCCTGCAAAAGAATTTATTTATTTTAACAATTTAAGGTACTTTTTTTGTAATTTCAACTACTAAAAGTAAGCTTTCTAACCTGTCGTATATGTCAATTTTTCATTCTTTCAAAACGTAAATCAACTATTTAATATTTGAAAAACAGTAGTTTACAGATATTTTCTAGAAGCTAAGGAATTGTAGAATATTTGTATAAAAAATAAATTAATATTAATATCAATTATTTATAATCTGTCAATGAAAAAGAAACCTAAAAATATTGATAAATAATTATTGGTAGTCAAAAGATTTTTTATTTTGGTACGTGTTTTAAAATCTACAAATTTTTTAAATTATAATTAATAATAAATTAATATTATTAAATAATTTTCTAAGAATAAAAAATATTGTGCAAAATAAAGTCGAATGACAAGAAGTTATTCTTTACTTAAAAAAAAACACCTCCTCCAGATGTTAACCTTTAGATTTATCTATAAAATTTAATATAAAAAATCTTTTTTAAATACTACAAATTAGCATGATATGTTATAGAGGTGTTAAATCTTTTAATGCTTAATATATTTATGAATTTTAGAGATCAAAAAATGTATTTATTAATTTTTCATTTCCGATGCAGAAAAAGGAATATTTTTGAAGAATCACCCAAATATCTGTTTTAACATATTAACAGACACTTTAAAAGGTAAAAAAATAAACTATTCAATACTTATACTACCATCTAGGAGTCTTAGATACTATTGAAATCTGAATCAATTAAATATTATTTTAAATAAATCTGTAATTGATATATATTCTCTCTTAATTTAAATTAGTGAAAAACTGGTATAACTATTTGAAATTAGTGAACATTTTTACTAATTGTTAGCCACTTTTCACTAAAGCAATAGTAAAAATTTGAAATCTACTAATTCAAATAGTTAAATTTGTCTAAAAATTAGTGAGAATTTCTACTAATTTGAATTAGTGATCAATTTTTCAATAATTCAGATTTAGAAAGTTGTTTTTATAGGCACGTTATTTTATTTTTAAAGTTTTATATTGTTAAATAGAGTTTAATTACAAAGAAAACATATTGTAAAGATTTTTTACAGGTTAAAAAATGGCAAAAAATAAATGTTATAAAATATTATTAAGAACGTTAATTTTTATAAAAACTAAACAAGATATCGGATGTAAACATACATTAAATCTTTAAGTTTATATTTGAGCATGGAAATTGTTTACTTAGACTTTATTTTAAGTATTAAAATTACAAAATAAATCACGTAAAAAACGTCAAAATTTCTAACTTTTATATCAATATTCCCCCCGCAGTAAAAATTAAGAAGTACATAATATTTATATTTTTCAATACATAAATACCTAATACTTATGAAAAAAGGTGAATTACTTAAAAATTACTCACCAAACTATTCAAATAACTGTATTGAATTTTAGAAAATCTATCAAATGGACATTTTTCTTCATTAAATGTCTTCTAAAAAGAAAAACAAATAATAAAAATTTCTCCTGTGGTAAATTTCTATGGTTGTAGAGAACATATTCTCATTAGCCTTTTTTATGGGACCTCATTTGGTTATTAAATTATATAACTTTTAAAAATGTATAAATTTAACCTATATAAATATGGAATTTAAATTTCTAATATCTCGACTAAAGTTCGTTTATCTAGAATATCCCATTCATTCTATAAACTAAGTAACTTCAGTCGAGATATAAACATTTTAAATTTCATATTTATATAGGTCAAATTAATACATTTTTAAAATTTATATAATTTAATAATCAACGAGGTTCCATAAAAAGTCAAATAAGAATATGATCTCTATAACCATAGGAATTGAACACAAGAGGAATTTTTATTATTTGTTTTTTTTAGAAGATATTTGATGAAGAAAAATAACCATTATTGTCAGTTCATTAAAAATCAAGATATTTATTTAAATACTTTGGTCGGTAATTTTTAAGTAATTCACCTTTTTCAATAAGTAGTAGGTATTTATGTATTTTCAAAAACATAAATATTATGTACTTCTTAATTTTTACTGTGGGAGAAATATTGCTTTAAAAGTTAGAAATTTTGACGTTTTTTATGTACTTTATTTTTTTAATTTTAATACTTAAAATAAAAAAATTAAAAAATTGCCATGCTCAAATATAAATTTAAAGATTTAATGTTAGGTATGTTTATATCGATATCTTTTTTAGTTTTTATAGAAATTAACGTTCTTAATAACATTTTATAACCTGTAGAAAATCTTTAAAGTATGTTTTCTTTAAAACTAAAAGCTATTTAACAAAATAAATTGCTGAATATTAAATAACGTGCCTATAAAAACAATATATGGGGCTGATCCTTGACTCGGAGTGAATGATGTCTTCACCTTGACTATTAATACATATATAGGGCTGTTTGTCACATTATTTTTAATATTATTTACACCCCCTCCCCTTTACATCACAGATCGTCACATAATGCCATAACCCCCCCACCCTTGTGTGACATTACTTTAAGAATTACAACACCCCCCCCCCAGATAATTTTTTTTTATAATCATTAGAGTAAATTACTTGAAGTAGCTCACAATCAAGATTTATTTTTGTTTAAAATAGACATAACTTACAAACTTTTGTTTACACATTTTTAAAATATAAAAAACAAACAATTTTTTAGGAAATTCTGATCGAGAGGGCGAAAAAAAGTTCGGATTACAGAGATTCGAATAAGTTAAAAGTCCCGGTTATAGAACGGATTTTTAGGGATCTTTTCATAGTTCATGGTCCATACTTTCTTAAGATAATAAAAATTTCAAAACTGCATTTTGTTTATAATAATTAAAAAAAACGATAAAAAAATCATAGAGATCAGAATGTACGTATTGTGGAACAGTTTTTACACCTTATGTATCAATTGTTCCTGCCTTATAATTGTGGAACACTAAATTACCCTTTGGTTATTCAGAGTTAAAATATGAAACATCAATTTGAATTAAAAAACTTGTTTAACGTTGACTAAATATATAAAAATAAATTAAGCAACTGTCTTTAAATTCTTCAATGTTGATAATTTATCATTTTATTTTATTTAATTACAAAATATTATCTGTATCAAAATTCTGAATTCTGTAGCAAAGCGTTTCATATCAGGGCATCGTTCTACAACCGGGACTTTTACCTTAATCGAGGTCACAATGTAAATATTTTGACAAATTTCAAAATTAAAAGGTTTATTGAAATGTCGTCTATTTTAAAGTAATTGAAAAGTTGATAGATCAAAGCTTAGATTAATAAAATAGTTTGTAATATGATTACCTTTGCTAAACTTGCAGTAAACAAAACACACTCGTACAATTCGCCCATTCTCTGCAAAAACTCATCGACATAAGGCCTCTTTAAGACGTACACTTGGTGTACAGTTCCATCAATCTCGACAGGGACAACAAAATCTGCGTTATTGATTGGCTTAAACGAACTATGCACTAAAGTCTCATCCAGATCAATCACCATGCACTTTTTGTGCATATCCTGATGACGAACTGAGGGTAGAAGGAATCTGGGTGAGCCCAAGCCCGGTGGTGGTGAACCTCGTCCATCGGTATGTAAAGAGCTTGCTTTCGAGCTCTTGGAACTGTTACCACGTCCTCTCCCGAGGCAACAAAGCAGAGAACGCAAGAAGCCCCGACCTCGTGGCTTCTTGCTTCCAGTTGCTGAACCATTCGTGGTTGCTTCATTATCCCGAGGTATCTGCGCTGCAGAATTTAAATATTTCTATCATTCAATGCTGCACATTATATAACATACCATTAATTAAATAATCTAATTGATGTTACGTTATGATTATGTAATAAGAGTCTTACTCATGTTATTCTTCCAAGAAAAATCATTTAAATACCTATACTCATCTTTAAAATGTATGTAATAATCTTTTACGATAAATTTATTCATCTCTTACATGTTTTATATTATTATGTTACAAACTACTATATCAATAACCATCGAGAAAAACAGATTAAATAACAAATTTCAATAAAAGTGTCAATTTAATTTAATCATGAATTAGAATCTTATTATTGTATCATAAATGAATGAATATATAAATTACAAATTATGTTCACAATGTACGGGTGCGGGACGGGACTGCATCAGAGAGCCAATGCCATGAAACTATGAATAGATATTGTAATCGATAATTGTCATTAAAGCATGTAAAATCTAAAAACTTAAAGAGAAATTTAATTAAATGTAGTAGTAGAAAGTTAATAAATTACTTGTCATCCGAAATGATGAATATTGACAAGGACTTGCATTTTCAGTTACATTTCGTAAAGTCATAAAAAAGTTTACATAGCAGGCAGCAAAACACTCTAAAATTGAATTAATCACGTTTATTAATTATGTGCACTTGTGTGTGGAAGAAACTTGATAACTGTTAAATAAAAAAAATTCTTCAAAAGAATAGAAAAATGTTTTGAATCATAAAGAAAGGCAGTACTTATTACTTCATTTGATTCAATTAAAGATGTGATTTTTTTTTAAATTCGTTGACAAGGTCGTCTACGATTCACAAGTCAGTAATTATCAAAGAAGAGAAATAGGTTATAGAGCAATTTAGAGTTATTATCTTTTTAATTTTAAAAGTCCATTCACACTGGCAAAACAAAATGTAGCTTTAATATAGTTTTTACACTATTTTAGAAAAGAATGTAAGGTTTTTAACAGTTGACATTAGAAAAGTGGAAGTAAAACCATTAATGTGGCAACGAGTACTAAACTTGAGAAAAAGAATCGGTGAAAGTATAAAATTAGATTGTTACAATGTAGAATAAACAGTGACAGAACAAAATGAAAATCTGTTTAAGCAATCAATACTAACATTTATCAAAATCCTTGTAAAACCCAGTGGAAATTGAGAATGGTTTTATATGATTCGTCAGCACTTTCTTCCTAGTAAAAATCGTTGCCCCAAGATCGCGGAAGTGAACATTTCGGACAGAATTACAAGAAAGTAAATAAAATGATACGGTGCTTTGAAAGAGTTGTTTCAAGATCGACATTGTCCATGTATTATTTCTGAACTATTAGCAGAGCAGCAGAATTCAGTCGTAGTAAATAGTACAGTAGTAGAAATAAAAAAAGAAGCTCGTAAAAAAATACTGTGACTCAAGAACCTAAGGGACAGTAAAACAGTTTAAATATATACTCATAAGAAAACAATTCTATTTTAAAAAAAAAGAGAAGTGATATTTTAGTTTTAGACTACGAAGGTATTTAGCAAGAGTAGTAGAATGTCACAATTAGTTTAAACCCAAAAGAAAGGTGTACAGTCTTGACAAGGCGAAGGTAAAGCGTTAAGAAGGGTAAAGGAGTAAGAGGCAAGACCAGACAACTCTAAATTCTTCGCCCATTAACTCTTTAAGCGAAAACGAACTCGTGGTAGGAGCGGGGACAAGAGATTTAAGATTTAGGAAGGTAGGCAGGACCAGGGAGCCCGTTGCAGTCCCGTAACAGGTGCAGATGTTGCAAAATCGGTCCAGCATCTGGAAGAGAGCAGAGTGCGGGGTCCGGATTATTCCGGAGAACCTACCTTTCTCGTTATTAAACTGCCCTAGCTCGTCATCTCGTGACACTTGGGTAATAATGGACGATGCGTCCATTTAAACATTTGTTGAGTCTCTTCGTCACTGATTGTGAATTCCGTGGATGCGCGCGCTCGGGATGCAGACACGACAGATCTAGACACAGACACGACAGAATACAAACACTCTCTCAACAGATGCAGACATAGGCGCACACACACACCTCCAACAAGTCAGCATACGCACTGGCTTCAATCACGAAGGCGCACGAATTTCTCTTCCGAACCGATATCACCATCACACACCGTCGAGGCCGCCGTTCATCGCAGATCAGGCGGAAATACAAGTGCACAAGCGACACGCGTGCACACTATTTCACACATGGATTCAACACACGTGCAATAACGACACACCGACAGCCAAAGAAGTTCCGCTCCAAAACCCAAAATGGCGTGTCACGTTCTTTTCCAAAGAGATGCACTCTGCTCAAACGCCTCAAATTCAAGGCCTAATCCAAAAATTCACTATCAACATTTTTTTCTTCTTATTAAAGTCTTAATTTTTCTCACTGACAGTTTCAACACTTGCTTCTCAAATTCGAAAGTCACGGTTGACGATTGCGACATTTGAGACATTCAAAAAGGCGTTTTCTCCCAATGGTTTGCAGTGCGTAATAATCACACATATTATCGCGCAGACATTGTTTATTTTCTGACAGATGTCTGAATTTTAAATCGTAAAGTCAACAGTTTCCGCCTTGAAATTTTCGAGTATTCACATTACCTGCTCTAACCTAGATGAATTCCAGAAATGACACTCCCGCAGTTAATTAATCACGTAGAATATTTTTCATTTCATTTTCTATTTAACTTTAAGAAATCTGTTCAAAGACACCACTAATAAATACAATGTACACTATACAATTAAAAAAAAACTTAGTTTTTTAAGGTAATACACAATTAGTCCACAGAGTACAGAATCCCAAATTTGTGTGTCAAAAAAAAAACACGGACTTATAAAATTCTCTGAAAATTCACGCCCTCTTTAGATGAAATTGCACAACTATTGCTTCCATGTGGTGTCGCAACGTTACTAGTGTTTCCAAACCCTGAACATGAGAGTTGGCCAAGGTTGGGAACGTATTTTTACGGAAAATAACAACCTTTTCATTTAACTTCTCTGTCTTTTTCTAATGCATTTGCCATTGCATGAGCTAGAAAAAGACAGAAGAACTAAAATGAAAAAAAGTTTATTCAAACGAAATTTCTCCGGCCTCTTTTACTTCAGTAACAATTTAAACGAACTTTTCTGTAGCCGTGCAACTGCATTACATCTTTGGAAAAACTTGTCCAGTTAGGGAAAATTCTATTGAAGTAACAGAGATAGATATACAGTATGTCTCTCTTACTCCAATGTAGATTTTCCTGTTGGAACATTTCTACAGAAGCTGTAAACGTATTTTGAAGGTCTGATTACACTTTCGGTAAAGAATTTTTTTTATTTTTTTTACATTGGAGTAAAAAGGACAGATACACAGTCTGTCTTATTCCAATGTAAAAAAAAGAATAAATTTTTTTTCCGTAGGTGTAAATGGACCTTGAGGGCGCAATTACATGTCTGCGTCGAACGCTGCGTTCTTGCGTTGAATCGTGAGAGAGAGAAAGACAGAAATATAGTCACATCTTTGTCACTCTCACCATTCAACGCAAAAACGCAACGTTCGACGCAGGCATGTAATTACTCCCTCAGTGTGAAAACTCCTTAAGATAGTTTACAGTACTACAGAAAAGTCTAAAGCAGTCTTGCCAGATACCCTCACTGGACGCATCTGCGCAAGTCTCTAGAAAGTCGTATGATTGGTCCTAGTGAGCGGGGTGGTTTAAAATAGCTTAATTTAAGGCTTTTCAAACCACCCCGCTTACTTGGACCAATTATACGACTTTCTAGAGACTTGCGCAGATGCGTCCAGTGATGGTATCTGGCAAGACTGGTCTAAAGTCTGCATTTGAGACCAACTTCAAGCCAAAATTTATGCGGGTTTCAGGATTTGGTAACACTAAACATATACTTAAAGATTTTTTTTTAAGTTTATGAACAAAAAAAAGGAATTCAAAAGCATTAAGGTAAGATTAAATTAAAAATATTGATAAATAGTAAATTTTTCTAATTTCCTATACAGTATTAAAAGCTATGATTTGCGGTCACGTGTATGCTCTAAATAGTTAACTTTCAAGGTCAATTACGATTCATAAATTCTTTTAAAAACAGTTTCTAATTTTTTTTATTGAAAATTGAAAATACAATATCAAAGGAATTTAAGAATACAACAGACGAAAATAAAATTATAAATAGACGAAAAGTTCTATAAAAAGTGTTATAAAAAATTGCCTATAAATTTGAATCGAAACGCTTCAGGTTTCGAATAGTCACATGCAAATGACAAACAATTATGAAGAAAGAACACTTTGGTATGTTTTCTTTTTAAAGTGAAGAAACAAAATTGATTTACACTCTACTATTGACAATATACATTTTTACATATCATTACATTTCACATATTAATACATTAAACGTTTGAATTTGATCAGTCCTCACCGTTCGCGTTTCGATTAATCACAATCTTTTATACAATGAACAATTTCAAACTCCCATTCAATCTATCGTGTAAATATTACTAATATTTTAAAAAATCTCTTTTAATCCTAGAAAAATGAGCTTTCTGTAGTTTTACAGAAAACTAATCTCTGCAATGTAATAATTATGACCTAGTTGTACACAAAAAAGAACAGTAAAACATTTTTTTTTAAAATTTGTGCAGTTCATTTGCCTTAATTATACATTATCTTCATATTAAATATGAATTTTCAATATTACTCTCACTGATAAGATGATTTAAACAAATCTTTTGTTAATTTAGTACTTGCCTGTAAACTCTTCTTCAAACAAGTTTGTTGTCAAGTTCTATACATCTGTTTCTTTTCGAAAAGTGTACGTCTTAACAATTTTTCATCATTTATTTTTCATCATCATCATGGATTTTCTGGTAAATCTTCCACAGAAAAGTCCACTCACAAATATCATTCCTGTTATTGACAGTGCAACGATCATAAAATACCTTCGAGCAGGAGAACGATTTACAGATTCGTAAAGTTCTTCAATTGAATTGGGGGCCACCTGAAACAATTACATTGTCTCAAATTATTATAAACTTAATATCATTAAAATCATATTTTTATTCTAAAGAGGATAAACTCTACTAAAAACCATGTAGGTCTGTCAGAGAATCCTACTCTAGACTTTTCTTCATTACCTTGGCAGCATTTCTAAACATTTCCATCCTCATGGTCAGCATTTTATAACAGTCTGGTTGCAGAGACTTTTTATTATCATTTAAAACGTTTTGCAGACATGTTATATCTGAAAAATACATAAAATATTACGTGAAATGACTCCATTGTGCGGAGTTTAATCATGAAGATTAAAAATGAAAACTAACGTCTTCCTGCTCCTTGAGGTACATCACTACAATATTTAGTGACATCTATAGCACAAGCTGTTTGCAAATAAGGATCAACATGAATATCTGCTCTTGCTTCCTCGATAAGATCAGCTACCTGCATTCGACACTCTTCTTTCATCATTTTATTATCTGCATTGAATTCTTTCTTAAGACATTCTTCAACTGCTCCTGGTTCATTATCGTCCGATTGGCAAATTGTCTCAATCTAGAAGTAAACATTAAAAATGGCAATGTTATCTTTCTTAAATAAACTTACACATAAGTGTTTAAAATTTGTAAAAAGCTGATGTATATGGGCAAAATAATAGTTATAATTAGAAACTTTTAGTTTAATTACTTCGTGGGAACATAATGTGGCTAATAACGGATTTAAATGATAATTCAAAGCAGCTTCTCGAAGAACGTTTGTCATTTGATGTTCACATTTAACGGTTAATTTTGATTCTCTAAACTTAATTTTAAGGCAGCTAATAACTTTTCCTTCCAGTTCTTGATCCATAGGTTCGTTCATCAAGACCTAAAACCAAACAAAAGTTTAAAATTCCTTGATTCTAAGCAATGTTATTACTGTATAAAAAATAATGTTAATCATTTACTTCTTTGCAATGTTTGTTTATATCCATGTAACACGAACTCTGCAATGCTGTATTAAATCGATAATCTGTGTTCTGTTCAATCATTCTCTGAATAACAAACTTTTTACATTTCTCATCGAAAGTCGGCTCATCTTTATTCTTTTTTAAACAGTCTAAAGCCTGTGATCGATCTATTTTGTGACAAAATTGTGTGACCATTGAATGGCAATTATTGAGTAAAGCAAAATCACTAGAACTATCTTCAAATTCTTGTTTACGAACTTTGAACAATTGCTTCCGGCATTCCATTGACAGTTGTGGTTTTTGCATTGCTAAACATTCCAGAATCTAAAAGAAAGTAAGTTTTAGTTGATAATTGTTAAACTATGACCTTTCAGTTTTATAAAAGAGAATTAATATTAGATACCTGTGAATTTCCCGGAACAATGTTAAAGCACAACTGTTTTATGTCTTTTGCGCAGGCTCTTTGCAAAACAGGATTAAATTGAATGTTTTCTCTTTGTTGATATAATTGTGCTTTCAGCTGTTGTCGGCAATTATTATCAATCCGTTGTTGATTATCTTTCATTATGTCTTCTTGTACAATAGAACTCAAACATTCAATCACATCTGCGCTTGTTCTTGATCTGAAATCGATAAGGTATTTCGTTTCGTTTATTTTTATTACTTAAATATCTATGAAACATGCGTGAAAAGTACTTATTGGATAATTTTACTCTTTCTACAAGAAACTTACTTTTGACACCACCTGAGTACAAGAGGTTTACAAGCTTTTTTAAACTTAAAGGTAAAGTGGTAATTTTTTAGTGAAATTAATTGGAAATGCTCTACGACTGCTTTACACTTATAATCCGTTTGTAAATCATTCTTGTGCTCTATTAAACACTCCATCATATCACCTTCATCCCTGCTGTGCTTAAAAATATCCTACAAACATAATGAGCATTGAAAAAAGTACTTTTTTTTATCATTTCATAGGTAAATAAATATATAAATAATATATAAAATACCTTGCAATAAAAATCTATAATTTTAGAGCAAGCAGTTCTAATAATTGGGTTTAGTTCTACTCGTTCGGCCTGTTCTTCAGTGAAATTACCAACTGCGCTTTTGCAGTTAAGGTTTCTGAGACTAAAAGAAATGATTAAAATTAATTCTAACGCAGCTAATTGTTTTTAAGTGTAATATTTATCAAAAGAAAATGGAAACATACTTTTCTAAATTATCTTGAAGACACAAAATTTCTTCTCCTTTTCCTGTTTTGTCATAACAAAAATCTGCAAGATCATTCAGACAAACTTCTTCAATTTCCGGTTGTAAATCTACATTCATTGCCCTTTGCCTCATCACTCTCTTAATTTCATCCAAACAACTTTTCTTGAGCTAAAGACAAAAATAATAATATTTCGCATTTTTTTATTTCCTTTATTTCTTAAATAATTTATTCTTCCTATTTATTTTTCTTTATTACTTTATCCAAATCAAGGAAGCGAATTCTTTTGCAAATGCAAACAAAATGTTGATGAAATAAACTTTTTAAAAAAACAAAATACATATATTTTAATAAAATCAGTCATTTAAAGAACTCAATTATTAAAAGAATAATTTACTGGAAACTTGAAAATGTTATTCCGATGAATAAAAATAAAACAAGAAATATTCACACTTACAGTCAAATTTTTTTGGGGATGATTAGCGTATCGATGTAAACAGGGTAAAATCAGAGGACCTCTTTCTGGATCAATCTCACCATCAATCGACCATGCAGTTTTTGCATGACAAAGATGCATTGCGTCTGATTTGCAAGCCTTATATAATTGCGGATCAAGTTTAAAATCCCTAGCGACAAAATACTGAATTTGAACAAGAGCAGTTTCACAAGATTCAGTCATTTTACTAGTTCCTAAATTTTCCATCAAGCACGATATAACTCTTGCGTCGCCACTCGGAATCTAAAATTGAAATTAGTACATTTTATATGTTATTAATGTAAATCATTATTTTTATTCTTACATTTCCACAAGCCATATTAACAACAGGTTGACAAGCTTCTCTTAAAACTGGATCAATCCTCCAATCCTCACCAATGTCTGCTTCTTTGACAAGTATCTCCAACTGGAATAAAAATTTTATTTAACAAGTCAATTTCCATTTTGTTATGAAAATTAAAAATTGGAAAAGTTTTGAGAAATAACAATGTTTATTACCGCTCTCTGACATTCTGGAGCAATTCTTAACTTTTTTTTTCTAGAACGAGTATGTTCCATCAAACAGTGAATGGTCCTTCCTCCAATTTCAAGCCCACTACAAAATTGAGAAATATCCTTTGCACAGCTATCAACAATTTCTGGGGAAAGGCGATAATCATCCATCAAAATCTTCCGATGATCGTACATTTCAACCCTACAATCCGAAGAAATTTTACTACCATTTTTATTGACTGATTCCAAACAAAGTAAAATCTGAGCTAGTCTAATTTCTTTATCATCTGAAACTGATCGACGACAGTGATAGTTTTTTATATCTTCCTTACAGGCTCTAACTAAACCTTTGCTAACTTTATAATCCAATACCATAAGTTTTTCTCTTCTAGTTAATTGATCTTGACAAGATTTTGACAT
This sequence comes from Ganaspis brasiliensis, assembly GCA_037103525.1. Classification (NCBI taxonomy): domain Eukaryota; kingdom Metazoa; phylum Arthropoda; class Insecta; order Hymenoptera; family Figitidae; genus Ganaspis; species Ganaspis brasiliensis. Next base: position 1,441,852 of record JAZKLR010000050.1, on the reverse strand, counting down.
TTGATTGTTCAACTTGTGTTGTAGCAGGCATTTTATTACTTGTCCACTTCCAGGTCGCGCTTGGGGACAAAAACGACTTTTATCATCTGCACAGGCTAAATGAAGTTGTTGATCTAGATTAATATTATCTGACTGAGCTTCAGAAATGTAGTAGATTCGTTTTTTACAATCGTGTTCTAATTTATCAGCGTGTTGCTGTAAGCAGGCGAGCATTTCACCCTGAGCAATATCTTTACTATGCTGAATTCTGCCACATTGAAATTTATCAATGTCTCTTTGACAAGTTGATATGAATGGAGTGATTATTCTAAAGTCGCTAAAGGCAAACCATTCCCACCTTTGAATAAATTCTAAACAGTGGAAATCTTTTATTTGTTCTCGTTTTCCAATCAAACAAGATAGAAAAGATCCGGCAGTATTTGAAGGGCAATTTAAATTGTCCAACTCATCGCCACAATTTTGCTTTGCTAGTCTTTTAATATTTTCATTATCGGAAATGTTTGTTATGTATTTAAAGACTAAATGTTGACATTTTTTATCAATTGTTTCAACTTCGGTAGGCTGAAAATTAACATGGATTTAAAAATTGTTTTTATTTAACAATGCGTGATTTTAATTTAAAACAAAATGGTGTAAAATTAAAAGTCTATATGTTATTGGTTCATGTTTTGATTTTAAGGTTAGGTGTTTTACATTTTTCAATTTATTAATATACTTATTTTAATAACGTTGATATATTTAAGAAATAATGAAAATACAAACCTTTAAATTCTGTATACACTCCCACAGTTCCACATTATCATTTCGAGCATCAATATTGTTATTACTACAAAGCCGTCTAAGATCACCCCGGCAATAAGGATCATCTAACAGATTATAATTCTTTTCTTGATTATTTCCTGCATATAGCTGAGGTGATCGTTTAGATCTTTCTAAAACTGATTCGTTACTTAAAACCTGCTCCTCTTTTGAAAATTGTTGTTTCTTGTTGTATTTTGAACCGCTAGCGTCATATATGGTTGTTGCGCTGGCATTGTGTAGTATTAAAAATAGTGTTATAAAAGTTAAAATAACACCAGTAAATGTTTTAAAGCACTTCATTATACCACGTTAAAGTTTATTTACAAAATTTAAACGTTAATTTTTGCGAAATTTATTAGACTCATATTGTACATTATAAACACCAATTTAAACCTTCACTGAACCAGGGTACTGCGAATCTGCGATCATTTACGATTAAATGCTAATGTTTTTTTTTTTGCCACGTTTAAATGTTCATTATTGCAAAATTATACAATAACAATGACCACTAATTAAACTTTAACACGCAAAGCACACTTGCTTATGGATATGAGATGTATGATCATTGGCATATCCGGGTGATTAAACTGTCAAATCAATAGCATGATTAAAACTTTTTATCACCTTTTAACTTAAAAACAAAAGCTACTTCTTTATTTTATGTTTTTATATCCCGATCACCAATGTTTATTAGTGAATTATCTTTTAAAATCATGTTTTAATAAAATTAACATTTTAATAAAATTATACATGTATATTTTTTGTATTAGACAGGGTTCAGAACGTAATTTGATAACACTTGAAGAAATTTAAGTCAATTTTTACGTAGTTAACATGCGTGCGAATATTACGTCCAGGGTTGAGAACTTTAATGTTTTAAATAGGCTGCCACCAGGGATGTAAAGTTACGCGTAACTTGGAATTTTTTACGTAAATTACGTAAAAAATGTAATTTACGTAAAAAACATGTAAAAAATGTAAAAAAATATGGCGAAGAACTGGTTCTTAACTTTCATTGCTGTTCATAGTCCTATTTCCTTTTTTTTTAGTACAAATAAGAGTTTTTACCACTAAAAGTTCATTGGTCTTTCGTTTCTTGGTATTTTTAGAATAGTTTTCACAAACCGGAAATTATGAAATAAGGTACATTTGTTTACTTAAATACACATTGCCGCCATCTTGAAAACGTAAATTACGTTTTGTAAAGAATTAAGCATGTATGTAAATTACCTATGTAATTTACATGTAAAAAACTATGTAATTTACGTCAGGTAAATTACCTTTACATCCCTGGCTGCCACTACAGCAGGGATAGGAATCGTGCGGTCTGTGTTGCCAACCTTGACGATTTTGCGCCAAACTGGCGATTTTTTTCTCCAATTGGCGACCAAAATTTTGGAGTTGGCGCTTGGCGCCAATGATGGCGATTTTAATTTATTGTTGGCGATATTTTGGCGAATTGTTCATTTTATTGTCTTTAATGTAAGTTTATATGTGTTTTGCTAAATTTGAAGATGACTTCACCAGTTTTTAAGCAAAATTGTTAATCAATATTTAAAATTTTCGCAATGATTTCAATTAAAAATGATTTAATAAAAATTTTTTTTCAATTATTAAACAATTTTTTTTTACTTTTTTCTGATTTACTTGAAGGACTAAAAATATTTTTTTAAATTAACGCGTTCTGATTTCGCGATATAATGTCGATTTTCTATTTTTTGTTGGTTTGCGCTTTCTGGCGATTTTTTTTTTCCAAAACTGGCGCTCTACAACTTCATTATGTTGGCAACCCAGCGTGCGGTTTCAGTTAACGTCAATAGATGGCGTCACCATGTTAACTAAACTGCACTTGTTGCATTTTTCCCGCTTTTTAAAATTTTGTAAATAAAGGGTGAAACGAGTTAACGATAGCAGAACTGAAAAGTATTTATCATTACAATTTAGGAATAATAATTTAACATACTACAAATATTACAGAGCCGGAATAAACAATTAATATTTACTGAATAGTTGTAAGTACTTAAAAATATTTATGGAAATATAAGTTCATTTTTTCGCATATTTCGTGATACTAGAAAACAGGTTAGTTTAACGGTTTCTCCCTCATGTCCATTCCAATGTATTTAAAACCTTTTCAAATTACGAATTTTAAAAGTCATGATGTTTTAATGATTCCGAATACCTAATTATTTTGTTACACAGCAACGCAATTTACAAGGCTGTTAAATTTTTTTTTAAACCCTATGAATATCGAGCAACAAATTTTAATACAATTTCGTGTGTTAAGAAATAGTATGACTATATGGTGGACTCGAGATGGACTTTTATCACATGGGCTTTTGCAGAGAAACTTTGATAAAGAAGGTTTGTGCTGTATATTATAGTATTTAAATTAATAGTTTTAAAATATATATATTTTTTTTAATTTCTACTGCCCGATACTTTGCACAGCGAATATCGATTAAGTTTGACTAAAAAGTTCTAACACCAAAAATTAATTTCCCGAAAAGTGAACATTCTTTAAAAAAAAAAAAAAATGAAAAACCTGACCTTTATTTTTATTATGAGGCAGTTAAACAGTTCTTTAATTCTCATAAAAAAAATTCATCACAGAATAAAATTGTATTGAAAATAAAAATTCAAGGTAAATTTTTAAATAAGTGCTTGGAAATTCGAGGTCAAAGGGATAAAGTCGGAAATTATGACATCCGGGATGGAAGGGGCTGCAACTCTGCTTACATTTCCTGTCACTCTGATTCCTATTCTTTTTTAAAAAGTACCTCCTTTCATTAAAAAAGGATGCACCCTAACCCTAACTTACTTGAATAATACCTTTCGCCCTTTTCTCCCCTTGTGGTCAGCACATATTGTGGTGCGATTTACAAGTGAATCCTTGCGTTCTTATCTCAGAGTATAATCAAACACAGGTGCGGTTGAAAAAATCAAGAATTTAATTATCTCCGGTTATTATTAAGGGGTAAATTAAATTACTTTAGATTCTAATAAGGAAAAGGCTGTTGGTAATTTGAAACATTTAAATGCCATCAGGTTTTAACACAATTTAAACTCAACTGAATTATTACGATTTTGAATTTTTTTTTAAATTCTTTATGATTTATGAAAATCTTTCATTTAGAATTTAGGATTTGATTGAATAGATAAAAGTTGTATTTTATAATTTTTCTGATCAATTGAGAATAACTACAAAGAAAGTTGAAAGTGTCAAGTGTTTCTTGTAGATATTTAGCTATATTGACATGTATTACTTAATCTCTCTTTTCTAAAATAAGAATTTCGGAACCCTTTGCATAATAGGGGCACATATCGGAATATTCCCGAGAGGAGAAGTGCCTACCCCCACCACCGGGCACTACCGAGCATCCCAGCGCTCGGTCTGCCATTGTCTGCTAATGCGTTTTTCTATAACCTCATTAAAGACCATTAGGTCGGTAATGAGGTTTTACAAAAATTTTTTTTTTTTTAAATTTTGATATAAAATTACTTTTAGCGTTAGATTCGTAATCTGTGTTCCTTGACGATTACGAGCATATAAAATTTTTTTCAAAATTTCCAATTTTTAATGTTTTTTACTTTATAAACAAATAGTTTTCAGCCATAAAAAATTTGTTAATTTCCGTAATTTTTTAATATTTTTTTTAGGTATTTCAAATGTAAATACAGTAGGAACTCGGTTATCCGGATACATGCCTGCATCCATTAGTCCGGATAATCGAATCTCTACTGTATTTTATTTGTTGTACCACCTTTCGTGTCCGACCTTTCCATGTCAGTAAATGTCCACTTTTTTCCCTACTAATTTGAATTTTCCCTTCACACTTTTTCCAGGCTTAGGACTGGCAGCACGGTACTTCATTATGCTGGCGTGTTTAAAAAATTTGTTTTTTCGAAAAACACAAATGTTGAAATGTTTAAAATTATAACCTTTTACAAGGTCTGAAAATTAATTGTATCACAGACGTTTTCTAACCTTTTACAAGGTCTGAAAATTAATTGTATCACAGACGTTTTCTAACCTTTTACTAGGTCTGAAAATTAATTGTATCACAGACGGAAGTTCAAATGGATACCCATTATAAATGTAATAGTATTAATATTCCTTATGCCTTTCAAAATTCCGATTCTAAACAAAAATATGACTTTGTTAAAAATAAAATTTTTGAATTTGATACGAAACAAATATCGCGCTTTGCATTTGTTAAATCCGTCTCTTCTTATTACCGAATACAATAAGTTTTTTTCACAAAATTTTTAGTCATCTTATTTTAAAGAGTTTTATAACAAAAACCGATACTACTACAATAGTTGCTCAGCCGCAGCAAACGCATTGGCTCAAATTCGTGATTTTTATTGAAACGAGCGAGATTGATTGAAACGCTTTTAAAGTCTGTGATACAATTAATTTTCAGACCTTGTAAAAGGTTAGAAAACGTCTGTGATACAATTAATTTTCAGACCTTGTAAAAGGTTAGAAAACGTCTGTGATACAATTAATTTTCAGACCTTGTAAAAGGTTAGAAAACGTCTGTGATACAATTAATTTTCAGACCTTGTAAAAGGTTAGAAAACGTCTGTGATACAATTAATTTTCAGACCTTGTAAAAGGTTAGAAAACGTCTGTGATACAATTAATTTTCAGACCTAGTAAAAGGTTAGAAAACGTCTGTGATACAATTAATTTTCAGACCTTGTAAAAGGTTAGAAAACGTCTGTGATACAATTAATTTTCAGACCTTGTAAAAGGTTATAATTTTAAACATTTCAACATTTGTGTTTTTCGAAAAAACAAATTTTTTAAACACGCCAGCATAATGAAGTACCGTGCTGCCAGTCCTAAGCCTGGAAAAAGTGTGAAGGGAAAATTCAAATTAGTAGGGAAAAAAGTGGACATTTACTGACATGGAAAGGTCGGACACGAAAGGTGGTACAACAAATAAAATACAGTAGAGATTCGATTATCCGGACTAATGGATGCAGGCATGTATCCGGATAACCGAGTTCCTACTGTATTTACATTTGAAATACCTAAAAAAAATATTAAAAAATTACGGAAATTAACAAATTTTTTATGGCTGAAAACTATTTGTTTATAAAGTAAAAAACATTAAAAATTGGAAATTTTGAAAAAAATTTTATATGCTCGTAATCGTCAAGGAACACAGATTACGAATCTAACGCTAAAAGTAATTTTATATCAAAATTTAAAAAAAAAAAATTTTTTGTAAAACCTCATTACCGACCTAATGGTCTTTAATGAGGTTATAGAAAAACGCATTAGCAGACAATGGCAGACCGAGCGCTGGGATGCTCGGTAGTGCCCGGTGGTGGGGGTAGGCACTTCTCCTCTCGGGAATATTCCGATAATCGCCCGCATAATAGAGATTTAGGGATAGTTTGTATTGAGAAAGTTACGATGCAGCTTGAGGTTGAAAGTAGGTAGGTAGGTAGGTAGGTAGATAGGTGGTGGGTAGCCGGAAGTAACGGTTAACAACGAGTGACTTTAATCCTTGAAGTCAAAGAATTTCGTAACATGAAATTTGGAGATAAAGACTCTCCTTATTCAATCCTCAAATCACAGGATCCAGTGTTCTCTGATTATTTAATACTCACCTGCAGTATAGTATTTTAAATCATTATCGTAAAATAGTAATTTTTCAAAGACTTTTTAAAACTTGATACATTCGACTTATTAAAATTTTCAGGACTGAAAACTTGACTTCGCTCTTAGTGATCCACCCCAAAACCGGTTTCTGGCTGCAAACAATTTCTCTCTTTCGCACCCTTCTTCTTCTTACCTGGAGTCTTTGCTTACCCAAAAAATTCAAGGTTTCCTTTCTTGGCTTTTATTATTCTTGAAAAGCTCTCTTAATTTTATACACCACTTGTAAAACAAAATTATCTTAAATATTTTTCGGGAATGCACACCTGCAAGTCTCTGAATCCACCCTTGCATTCGTCTCTGGTGTTAAGCGACAATGTATTCTTCTTTTAGTTTCTCCATCTACTTCTACACGGGGTTGTTGTTGGTGAACAATGGTCGTCAGGGACGAGGCCATTGACCTCCGCCTCACTGCATTACGTCAGACTACAGCTCTGTTACAATTCTTCCTTCAAACTTGACAAACCCTTTAAGGTCCAATTGCATTTTAAAATAGGAAAAAATTCTTAAATACTATTTCATTACTTTCAATTAAATTCCAAAGAATAATATTAGACTAGAAGCATTTAAATACACTAGAAATATTGTCATCTATCGGAAACAATTTTTATTCCTTTAAATTTGAACTTACACAAAATAATTATCTTTAAATTTAACTTATTTAAGTTTTAAATTAACAAATATTAATTCTCAAATATATTTTGTTAGTAAAAACTTGCAGTTAAAATAGGGGAAAATTAACATAAATGGGATATTTTCATGAAATTTTTTTTTTAATTTTACTAAATTTTTAAATGTAAATTAAGCTTACACTTAGTCCACGTTTAATGAAAAAAAAACTTTTCCTTTTAAACCTTGCCGTTAATTAAATATGTTATTTAGTTTTAACGATATTAAAATTACCTCGAAAATTACGAAATGTTATAGGTTTTCATGCTTACAATTTTGTTTTCAAAAAATTACCAATTTTTGTAAATTTTAGATTTTATTAAAATCCCGTTTTTTAAAACCAAACGGATTTTTGTGATATTTATACTTTATGAGACTTTAAAAAAACTCTTTTATCTTACTTTCGTTTCAATTTTTAATTTGTTTCAAATTTAGATTTTTACAGTTACTGTAGACACTAAAAAAGCCGTAAATGTATTTTAAATTTTGTCTTTTAAAAAAAGACATAATAATTTATTTTAAAATACGAAAGAAAAGTAACCTTTAAGCTTTTTCTCAGGAAATCTTGATCGTCCAAGACACTGATAAGGTTTACGTATGTTCCTTGATAAGATTTCAGGTCATGTGTATTGTTTGGCTAGTGTAAGATATACACGACCAGTTCGTATATGTTCCGTTAAAAGAAAAATTACTTGAAAACGAAAGCAGTATTTTACTATTTAGTAGTCTGCTAAAGGATCAAAACTGGGACCAATATTGTCAGACCGAGTTTTTATTTACATCAAAATTTTAGTATAAATATTTATTTCATTTTGAAGCCATTTGTTATTAACTTGACGATAAAATACTTCAACTTTTTGTCTATTGAATACATCAAATTCCTTGAAATGTCCTAATTATCATAATAAAAAAAAAATGTCACTGGAAAGTTCACAAACCACTTGTATACGCTTCTGTGGTCTTCTTCCCTTTCGAATGAATGAGCCGGCTTTCTCTTTTTTAAAGTGCCTTTAAAAATCTTAACGGTTTCTCCCCTGGTCACGTACAGGTAGTTTTCACCTGTTTCAAAATTTTCCCTAAATTCTCACACTCAGGACATAAATCCGTGCACCTTGCTTAGCCTTCCTTTTATGATCACACGCATTATACCACTTTGATTTGTATGTATATGATCAATATTTTTTAAGAGTAGTTTTAAGGCTTAAGGATTTAATTGACAATGCAACTTTCTATTTGACTTCAACTTAAGAGATTCAACCACTGTAAAAAAGTAATTTTACGGCGTGATGGTCAATAATGCTTTGTGCCTTTTGGATTAAATTGAAATCGAAATCGACCCTCCAGTAAGAGTTAACCTACCTGTTTCTACCTGCTGTCTAATATCGAGTCAGGGGATAGGAAGCTGGATAATGTTATTTCGAAAGGGAGGGAATGAGAATCTGGCCTTCGAACAAAAGGTCTATTCAAATGTCACTACAACCATACACGTGAACGCACGGCGCTAAAAAGGCCAAAGCTTGTGCTTATTTTAGGGATGGGGTATATTTCAAAATGGAAATTCAATTTCATTACTGGTTACTGTTATCTGCCTAGCAACAACATTTCAATGCATCAGTCAATTTTTATTTACACATTACCATTACAGTATTAAATAACTTATGATTACAATTCTCACATTTTCTTATATTTAATGTAAAAAAATAAGTCTGTTTGCCGCCAATTTATTATTTCTTTTAGATAACATTCTTAACTTTTTATCAAGTCCCAAATAGATCTCCTTTGTTCTTGAAAAGCGTTACTCTTCTTTGGATCATAGAACTAAAAAAATAAAAAACAGAGAAAATGGTAAAACTGAAAATCAACAAGGAACGACGATAAGGTGCCTTTAAATATACCTTATTGTAGTTCTTATCACTGTATTCGTTCCACGGTTCTGGATTATTTTTATGACACCAGGAAATGTCAGGATTTTTTAAAGCTGCTCTTATACAACAATAAACAGCATTTGAGCAACCAAATGCCAAGGCAACGTACAGAGGAATTAGCTGAAAAATATTGTCTTGTAATTTTTAGGTGTGTCATTTAATTCTGACGAAGTGTCTATCGTGTTATCTTAAAGCGATAAAAAAGGACTGATAAGTTTAATTCGAAAATGAAATATTTTTTTAATTACAGATGATTATTTCTGTTTCTGAAAGGTATAACATCATAACTAACATTTTATTGAATTTGAGATAAAACCAGATTTTTGTTCATTAAGTAATGCTTTTTAAAGTTTCATAACTATTCAATGATTTTAATGTTTATTTTCTTAGAAAATATTGAATAATACATAAATGCATTTTTGTTGGCGATAAAATGGCTTAATTGCACATATATACATTCAGGCTAGGAAAACCAAATGACATTTTTAAAAACTTAAAGCTTCTACAAAAATAAATGTTTTAATATACCTAATTTTTCATAATTTTGACATTTAAAAACAAATTAAATTTAGTTATACTTATAAAAATTCGAACAGTATAATTACATATCTGCAACAACAAATGTGATTATATGATTAAAATATATTAAATTTCTTTAAAATCCGTATTTTTTATTAAATTTGGAAAACATATTTTGAAAATACATTAAAAAATAAGATTAAAATGCCAAATATCAAACATACATCTTAATTTTTCGTTTCCACAGAACAAAGAAAATACTAAAGCTCGTTTTATCTCAATACAATTAAAATGCAGTTATGATATTCTGCATTTCAGTTACAGATTTAAGATAGTATAATAGTTTGTATCGATCAAAAACTAGATGTTTTTTTTCTTTTGTGGTCTTAATATCCTCAAGAATATAATTCCCAAATTGCAGATTAAAATTCGAAGAAATAAAAAAGTTACACATTCGTGCTTCTTTACACACAAAACTTTTAACGCGTTTGTCTCAAAACCATGTTTTTTAAACTGGCGGACAGCATAAATCGAGGTAATTTTTAATCGATTTTAAAAAACCTTAAAATTATTTCTTCGTTATGAAACCCTTCAGGCATCCCCCCTAAATCAGATTGCCTTCTTTTTTTACGACTCAAGAATTTTAAAACAATACCGTCAAGCGGGACTAATTTGTGCATAAAACCGCTCTTTTTCTACTCTATGCTTTATTAAAGTTCAGAATTTGAAAAAATAAAAAATTTAACTATGTATTCAGTTATGTTGTGGACATCCTTATAATTATCTAGTGATGAAGCAGATAGAGTAAAAAAAAAAATTTTATTCTTAACCAGGGACTGACACGAAAACCGAAACAAAATATATTTTATTTTTGTTTCGTTTCGGTTTTGAAAAACTGAAACAAAATATCAATTTAATTTTGTTTTGTGTTGAACCTAAAACGAAAAGGCTCTGAATTACGTTTTCGTCTCATGCCCGAAACGAAAAGGCTTAGAATTTTGTTTTCGTTTCATGCCCGAAACGAAAATCCGCTCCGAATTCCGTTTTCGTTTCTCATAAAAAATGCTCTAAATTTCACAAAAACAATTTTAAACACAATTTTTTTCTTGCAGGAGACGAAAACGAAATTCAGAATCTTTTCGTTTCGGGCATGAGACTGAAACGATATTCGGAGTTGATTTTCGTTTCGGGCATGAGACGAAAACGTAATTCAGAGCCTTTTCGTTTCAGGCTCAATACAAAACAATATTGATTGTACATTTTTGTTTCGTCACAACAATTCAAAACAGAAACAGAATTCGATTTTCGTGTCAGTCCCTGTTCTTAACAGGCATAAATGTCAATATAATATGATGCAAAAAGTTTCATTGCTTCAAATGAAATTATCACCGAGAAAAAAATGGTATTTAAAGTAATTTTTGGCTTCTATTTGTAAACAATAGATTCGGAATTAACAAAACATAATTGATATATTCTACTAACTTTTGTCATTACAATCTTACTCAACATAATATTAAACATAAGTTGAAACTAAATAAACAACTTTTTTAATAAACATTTTGAATATTCATTTTCGAATTAAATTTTTTTCTCATACTCACAGATGGATGTTTTTTAATCCCCCTAAAATCTAGTCCTTGCATTTTATTTCACTTAGTCACCACAAAATTTTAAAATATGATAATGTTTAGATTTAAGTATAGTTATTCGTTTGATATTTCTTTGTGCAGGATAAATTACTCTTTTCAAAATGTAACTTTTCTTGTATTAGTTCTATTAGGTGGTTGAAAATCAGAGTGCATGAATGCAGGAAAATTTTCCGAATTTATGGTTTGATCTTGAACTTGATAACGATAAATTATTAACGCGCATTGCTTTGCGCAGTAATAATCTTGCAATAAGTTAATACATATAGTGAATTCCAATCGCTGGAAATGAGTTATAAATTGAATTTTAAATTTCCAATTTTAAAGTTACGTGTCACCAAACACGTAACTTTATTAGGTAAATAAATCGTCAATTAAGGTTTACACTAGACTGTTCTAAAAAAACAAAAGTTAGAAGTGTTACATTCTGACCTCCAGATTCAAAATTGAAGAAATGGCTTAAGTTTATTATTATTTTTCTGTTTTAAATTGGAGCCGATATAAAATTCCACGTCTTTAATTTCTAAAATCATGTATTATTAACTTATTTTATTAAACACAACAATTAATTGTTGCAATTTTACAAATTATAAATTTATACTGACCTTTGATGAACGTGATTTATATTTGTTTATACAAATTATTATTACTATTTATATAACAATTATTCAAATAATCCTAGAAAGTTGTAGTTTATTCTAAACTTGTCATTTTTTTGAACACATTTTTTAAGCAATTCATTGTTGTAAATCTCTTCTCGAGATTTTTCTCAAAATCTACTTGGAACGTTGGCAAGGAATTTTTAATTTAAAAATATCTCGACTTAACCAAGATGATTTATAAATTTAATCTTGTTTACTAGAAAAAATTACCAAAACCTTTAAATCCCCTAATTATGATAAAGAGACTTTAATTAAAAACAAATCGTTTTAAATGAAAAAAAAACATTCTTTCATAAATAACTCATTACATTTTTTCTATTTTAAAATTGACTTTAGTGGTTACGTGAGAAATGGCATTTGTCTATATTTTTCTAAATAACAAAAAATGTATTTATTAAATTTTGAAAACTTATTCTTCAAAAACTCTTACCTATAGGTAAGCATACTTTTAAATAATACGTTTAGTATTATTTCGCAGAAAATACTTATACTAAATACTAGTAATATTAAAGGATATATATTGTCACTTTCACATAAAAAATTATTATATATTAATTTAACAATTTAAAAGAAAAGTACATATGAAAATGTTATTTACATACTCTTCTGTATTTAACTTTTTTCTTCACGTTGAAGTTACAAAAAATTCGAAAAAAAGAATTTTGTTGCTCGTATATCAACAATAAAATTTGGTTTAAACAAAAAAAGTTTTGTCTTGCAAACCCTGCTCGGGAAGGAGAATGTATGAAAATCGAGAACTATGATTACTTGCCTTTGGTTCAGGATCTCCCAAAATTTCTCAATTTGTTATCAAAAGTGATTAAATCTCTGCATAAATCTGTGACAATCAAGGTCGATAAATCTTAAAAATGTTCAAATTTACATTTTTTCAAAACACAACAATAACGAGAATAATAAATAATACAATTTTGTTGGTTTAGTGATTATTAATATAGACAATCCCTTCGAAGCAAAATTATTTTCAACTTTTTTTTTACAAAGATACGACGTGTGTCGCTGTATTAAAAAATCTATTTCGAATGGATTTATCAAGTTTTGAAAGAGTGCTCTTCAATTATCTTGAAGTATGTGAAGTATCTTGAATTGTTAGAATTATCTGAAGTATCTCGAAATACTTTTCTAAAATATATAACAATAAATTGTTCCGAGTAAAAATTTGGTGTTATCGACACTATATAATGTTTTTGAATTTAATAGCTTTCTTTTTCACCCTTTCACATAAAATAGGGGCTGAAGTTAATTCTTTGGCATTGTATAATTTAGCCCTCAAACTGGATTCTTTTGTAGAAGCCGCGGCCCTTGCGGTGGGTAGTGTGGAAGTTTGGAGTTAGGGGCACCGCAGGGAATAATCGAGAAAAAGATGGCTTTTAGTAGGTCAACGACAAAGTCGTTCCTTCCTTTGGAGTCTTACTTTATCGAGCCTCCAAAGAACCTGCAATACCCTTTCCTTCTTACAGCCTTACACACTAGATTCCAGGTCAAATTTTTTAACCAACAGGAATAAGAATCCCGAGGACTTAAAACTCGATATTTTTTTATCTACTTTTATCATTCACTGTATGGAAAAAATACAAAAGGACGTTGCAATTTGTATGAGCAGCGATCTCCACTTGACAATCATACTTGACCACCCACCCACCCACTTTCGAAACCTTGTTTGTCTATATTGTAGCTGTATATACATACATTATACCTACAGTTGTATATAATATGAAGCAATTCAAACTATATGGTAGTATGCAATGGCACAGTGTATGATCAGATGTAATATGTGTATCCAATTCAATTAAAACTGAACGTGTGGATCTCTATCTAAGTTGCCTTTTTCCCCAAGGACCAAGGTTGAAACGATATGCGGGTCTTGATAATATAATTTAATTATATGCCCATTTCTGGCATGCAAGCGAGCTTCGGATCTAGTCGCGTGGTCGGGGTTATAACACACCTTAACCGTTATAACTACCTTTTTTTCTAGCAGACGCATAAGGATTTCATTGAGAAGAAATGTAAATTATTTCTTTCCATCTTAACTCTTTTCATCCAATAAGTAGCCCGTGAATATTATTTTTTATCAAACTTATTAAACTCTTATATTTTCAAGTTTTCTCCTCTTTTTTTTTCTATTGTAAGTTTTACATTTTTCTTACATATATTTCGAATTTCTTTTTCCCTTATAAATATATAATATACAGTTTTGAATAGTAAAAAATTCAGTTTCTACAGAATAGAAAATAATAAGTCCATTTTACAAAAAGATGGGAAATTCTTTTCATCGAAAGTATCCTGATGCATTCATTTACATTTAGAAATTTACCGACGTTTTTCGTTTAAAAATGTATACCTATGTATATGTAGACTTGAAAACTTGTAGAGAGTCAGGAATAGGAAGTTGAGGGGAAAAAGAGGAAAGGAAAGGTGGAAGAGGGCATACGCATACGCATGAATTTTTCATATTTTTCGACGATTCCAAGCATTGATAGAATGAGACCCCTATTTATACAAAGAGCATTCCTCCATTTTCGTTTTATTCAGACATCCTCATCCACATTATATCCGTTCTTTCATCAATGTCTCAAGTTTCCTTTCGGTTTTCTGCTGACTGACTATTAACCCCATTGTCTAACTCGACACGCGAGAGTCTAAACTCAAATTTAATTTTACACTCAACAGACTACCTACTTTGAACTTTAATGTTTGCAGAAATTCAGTACACATGACTTTCAAATTCGGGTACTCTATAAAAGTTTGTACTTAAAACTTTGCAATGGATCGCGTCAGGCTTATTATTTTTTTCTTGAATGAAGAATGTTTAATATTCTGCTTATTTTTAAATTGTTTTTATTTTACTTTTCATTTTCACTGTGCTAGCAGTATTTTGTTTATATGTGCATTTCTTTAAAGTCGAAAATGATGAAAAACAGACCACTTCTCACGGGATCAAAATGCATCTACAAGAGTCGTAAAACTTTGTCTAGGTAATGGCAAAGTGGACGTTGCACAGGCCTCGAGCTAAAAAAATACACAAAAATAACAAGAACTTTCTTTCTATTATTTAGATTTTTCTTCTTGGAAGACTTTAGGATTTTTAAGGTACTTATTCAAATATCAAGTTTTAAATTATCATTTTTTTTTACTTTTTTAGAATACTTGTTACTAATATAGTATTACCCCCTACAACTTGTAGATGAAATTTGTCTTCCTTACAACGTTCTTTATTTATATAATGTCAGTAAAAAAACCCTCTGTTTAAAAATGGGTTTGACAAAAAAAGTTCTATTATAATTTCAAATTTAGGTTATATTATAACTATACTTTTACATACAAAGTGACACTTTTTAAAATACAATATTGTGGATTCAATATGACCAAGACAAAAGAAAACATCAAAAAACTAAACGCGTTTTTCGTGCCTTTTTTCGTACTGACGCCGACAGATGATTTCCGGTCCCTATACTTCATTTTTATCTTCTTTAAAGAGAGTCAGTTGTGGTGCATTAGTATTATCAATAGTCTCAATGAAGTTTGAAGATTGCAAGTCCGAAAATATTTTCTGCCTCTAAAAAGATTTCCGATTTTGTGCAATTTGGAAGTTTTTATGAAAGATATTTTTGGTTCCAATTTTTTCAAAATCCTAATAAAAAAAAAGGTTTTTACCAACCGGGTAAACTGAATCATGAATCACATGATTTTAAAGAAAAAAATTAGTAGGGTCAATCCATTATATTTCACTTAAAGTCGGTTTCTCCCTATTTTTAGAAAAAACTGATAATTCGTAATAATGATATTTAATATCCGTAATTTCAACAGAAATAATTTAGATAGTATAAATGATTTGATTTATATATTTGTTAAAAAATAGTTTAATTTACTTATATTAATTGATTGCTATGTAATAAAGAAATAAAAAATAATAGGCAAAAATATATTTTTAAACTTACCTGTCAAATGCCAAAATTCACAATACTTTGATTACATTTTTTTAGAAATTTTGTAAGTATTAAAAAATTTATTACTACTTAATATGAAGTACTTTTAATGTACTTTTATATGATGGGTTGACTTTTTAATTTAATTATGTAGAAATATGAAAAATGTTACCTTGAATGTGGAACTTTCCAGGATTTGCAAAATCAGCTTCCAAAAACGAAATTAAAGGTTAAAATTAAATTTTATGAAACTGACGTTAGCTCTCTGAATATCTATTTATTTGATTAAATTCAAATTTTAGTTTGTAAATAAGATGTAATCATTGAAATTCATGAATATTGTAATTGTTAACAACAATAATATAAATAATATAATTGAAAAATTATTAATAACAATCATAACATTAATGAATTTCAATGATTACATCTTATTTACAAACTTAAATTTGAATTTAAACAAACAAATCGATATTCAGACAGCTAACGTCAGTTTCGTAAAACTACTTGCATTTTAACCTTCAATTTCGTTTTTAGAAGCTGATTTTGCAAATCGAATAAAATTGTAAAATAGCACGAAATCCATCGGCAAAATTTAATAAGATGTAAAACAGGGTCTAACAAAAATATTAAAACCAAAATTAAATTTTTACATTTTGCACCTGAGGAGTTACAAGTGTTCAAAATTACCGAAAATCCTGGAAAGTTCCACATTCAAGGTAACATTATTCATATTTTTACATAATTAAATTTCATTAATAACTGAAAATTGAAGAACAAAAATCAAAATTTAAAAAATAAAGTGAAACTTGAAGCAAAAATAATTGAGAATTGAAGAGTGGAATTGAAATTGGTAGAAAATAATTGAAAATTAAAAAAAAATAATAATAAACAATTGAATTCAAATTTAGAGACAGTAATTGATAATGGAAGCAAATAATTGAAAAAGACGAGAATTATTGAATATTGAAGAAAATAATTAAAAATTAAAGAATGGAATTGAAAGTCGATGACAATAATTAAGAATTAAAGAAAATTGAATTAAAATTTAAAGAAAATGATTAGTAATAAAAAAAAAAAAATTGAAAAAGCTGAGAATTATTGAATATTGAAAAAAATAATTCATAATTGAAGGTTGGAATTGAAGTTTATAGAAAGTAATTAATAATTTTAAAAATTAATGAAAAAGCGAAGAATTATTGAATATTGGAAGAACAATTGAAAATGCCAAAAAATCTAAAAATGGAAAAACAATCGACTATACAACAAAATATGAGAAAAAATTAAAAATAAATATAAAATTTAAAGAGAATAATTAAAAATTGAAAACTGAAGAAAATTAGTAAAATTATTAAAAGTTTAAAAAACAATTAAAAATTGGTGAAAGTAATGGAAAATCAGGATTGAAAATTAAAGAAAATATTTAAAAATTGGAAACGATAATTGAAAGAAGCCGAGAATTATTGAATACCGAAGAAAATAACTGCCAATTTAAAAAATTATTGAAAGAAGACAAGAATTATTGAATATGGAAAAAAATGATTGAAAATTGAAGAATGAAATTCAAATTTAAAGAAATTGATTGTGAATTGTAAGTAATAATTGAAGAATGAAACAATTCAATTGAAAATTGAAAAAAAAGAAATTCTTAATATAAATAAAATAAAAAAGCGTCGAATTATTGAATATTAAAGAAAATAGTTGAAAATTGAAGAATGAAATTGAAGCTAAAAGAAAATAATTTATAATTGGAAAAAAATTAAAAAAAAATTGAGAATTATTGATCATCGAAGAAAATAATTGAAAATTGAAGAAAATAACTGAAGAATTAAACAAATAAATTTAAATTTAAAGAAAAAGATTCATAATAAAAAATAATAATTGAAAAAAGCCGAGACTGATTGAATATTCATGAAAATAATTGATAATTGAAGAATGGAATTGAAGTTTGTAGAAAATAATTGATAATTGAACAAAATTAACGAAAAGTCACAGAAATGATAAAAAATTGAATAAAACAAATAAAAATTGAAAAAAAAATTGAAAAATGTCGAAATTAATAGACTACTCAACAAAATAAGTGAAAAAATTAAAGAATAATTTAAAAATATAAAAGAGAGTAATTAAAAATTGAAAAGTGAAGAAAATTTAAAACTAGGTGAGAATTATGTTCATGTCATTAACACTTTGCTTCCAGGTAAGCAAATCTTTTATTACAAAAAAAAAAAAAAAAAAAAGGAATTGGGAAATTTATAGAGAGATAAATAATTTAAAATTTTAAAGAAATTGAAAAATCATGAATTATAATACAAAGTTTTTATGAATTATATACTTTATATAGATGAATTGATTCGTTTTCTAATATGAAATATTTCTTCCAAAGGATTTATAATAAAAATTGGAGAAGTTGTAGAAAGAAAAAGCATTTTTTATGTCAAAAAAACTGAAAAATCATGAATTGTTAGACGAATTTTTGGTCAATTATATACTGTATATACGTCAATCGATTAGTTTTGAGACAAGGAATATGCTTTTGTAATTTTTTGTCGCCAGGATATCTTGAGAACGGTTTAACGGATTTCAATAAAATTTGGATATCTTACTAAGTTCATAAATATTTAAATTTGGACACAGGGATTTATTTATTATTGTTTGTATTTTTTCGTGAAATAAATAATTTTTAATATTAAATTGAACAAGAAAAGGTAATTTTCAACTTTTACTTCAAGATGAAACTAATAAACTTTGCGACAAAAATTATAGTAACAAAAATTTCATTTTACTCGTGATTTTTTACGTTTTTTTCGAATTTCATGAGCAATTAAGCAGATCCGATTTTAAATAACATTAATTGTCACCTAAAATGCCATTAAAAAAATGGTCCTGCAAACAGATTTGTTTGACAATTTACTGGAACTTTCAGCGTGTTCAAGAACGCCGTGTTTAATTCTTTATTTTCCCAAATTTTTAATTAATTTAAAGAATTTTTTTAATTTTCATTCATTCTCTTACAATTTTCAAATTATTTTTTAACTTTTTAAATGATTTGCTTTTCTTGTTAATTATTTTCGACAGTCTTAAATTCTCTTTTTCCTTAGTCAATTATTATCTTTAACATTTAATAATTGTCTCATTTTGCAATTTTTCTTTCAAATATCTAACTGTCTTGTTCAAAATGTAAATTAATTCTTAAATTTTCAATTATGTTTTAAAAATTTGAATAATTTTTCCACTTTAGAATTCTAATTATTTAAAATTTTCTTTAATTCTCGACCTTTTTCGATAATTCTCTTCAATGATAAAAATCGGGCAAGTGCGAGTTACACTCGCCCTAAAACGAAGGGTTCCGTACATTCCTAACTTTTTAACTATATGAACTAGAGATCTGAAATTCTTCGCTATTGATATAATATAGATATTTTAATATTTTAATAAACCCCTTTTAACTTTTAGCGATAGTGCAAGTTAATCATGTTAAATGCGATTTTTCACGTATAATCTATATAATTAAAAATATACCCCTATAAAACATAAGCATAAATTATGCTTATTTCAATTATTTATTAGTTATTTATAATTTGAATTTTATAGTTAATTGTTTTTTAGAGAAGCTTTTCAATAACACATTTCTACAAATTCAGAATTAATTTTTTTTTATTTTCCAATAATAAATTTTAAAAACTAAATCCAACAATCTAACAATCCGAACGCGAATAGATTGATGAGACAGGATAAACATTGCGATTGAATTAAAATTATCATAAAATTATAGTAAAAATTAAGTAACTATTATAATTAAAAAATATGTAATTTTTTTGTATCCTAACCTGTAAATGAAAGTAAATAAACATGATAAATTATATATCATTTTCTTATTATTTATGTTTTTTTTTTATAAAATAATAAAATGGATTGAAAATTTTTTTTTAATTATTTATTTTTAACGATTTATTTTAATTATTTAATAGAAATTTATTATTTGGATTATTTGAATAATAATTTAAATAATGATAAATTAAAATAATTTTTTTTATTTTTAAAGAAATTTAAGTATAAACTTAATGATTTTTATAAGATTAAAAATTTCCAATTAAATAGACTAAGCTTTTTTATATAATTTTGAATTTTAAAGCCAAAATTTTTTTTTTATTTTTTATTTTTTAACTTTTAAAGTAATTTAAACATAAACATAAACATTTTGTACAAAAAAATAATCTGAAACTATAAAATATTGCAGCTGTTTAGAAGAAAAAAATTTTTTTTTGGTAAAATTTCAGTTTTTTGGAAAAAATGTTATGATAATAAATTTAAACCACAATTTTTATGGTTTTATAAAAAATTCTGCATAAAATTACATATTTTTAACCAATTCCCAACCTTTCAGGATAAATACGCTGAGCTCTAGCATAGGGGTTTTTTTTGTCATTTTTCAACTTTTCATTAATAACTTTTGAAAATTAAGTCCAGCAACGTTCGCTATATTTTTCCTGTAATCTACACGTAAAAATACCTAGGTGTACCAAATTTCAAACCTCTAGGTCAAATAGTTTGGGAGATAAGGGGGGGGGACAAGTTTTTTTTTAAAAAAAAAGTTTTTCCTTGACAACGCTATGACCATCACCTCCAATCATGTTCTCTATATTTTTCCTGAACTCTACTCGCGAAAATACATATGTGTACCAAATTTCAATATTCTAGGTCAAATAGTTTAGGAGATAGGGGGGGGGGGGGGGGTGTAAATAGGCATTTTAATGCATTTTTTGAAAAAAATCTTGTTATTTCCTTGACAACGCTATGAACATCACGTTCAATCATGTTTGCTATATTTTTCCTGTAATCTGCACGTGAAAATACATAAGTGTACCAAATTTCAACTCTCTATCTCAAATAGTTTGATCGCTAGGGGAGGGGAGGGGGTAATGGTTTTGGGTGACGGACAAACGAGTGAAAACATAAGGGTTCCGTTTGGAAACTTTGTGTACGGAACCCTAAAAATTGTTTCAAATTTCAATTCAGTTGTTCAAATATCAATTCAGTTGTTCAAATATCAATTTAATTTTTAAAATTGAAGTTGTTTTATTCAATTTTCCATTATTTTCTTCAATCATAAAAATTGTTTACAAATTTCAATTCAATTGTTTAATTCCTGAGCTTGTTTTTATCAAAATTGAAATTCAATTTTTCAATTTTCAAAAATTGTCTTTAATGTTAGAAAATTCTAGCCTTCTGTCAAATATTTTTGTCGAAATGAAAAAATTTGTTTAATTTTAAAAGTTCAATTGTTCAATTATTTTCTTCTATATTCAATAAATTATTTTTTTTCAAATACTTTTGCAAATTTAAATTATTTTCTTAATTTTTCAATTTTCTTCCTCTTTTCTTAATAATTTTTTTCAATTGAGGTGCCGCATTCAATTTTTTTTTTTAATGAAGTTGTTTAATGTTTAATTTTTTCCAACAATTATTTCTACAATTTCCATAATTTTTTAATTATTTTGTTTAAATTCCTATTAATTGTTTAATTTCTTAAATTATTTTTTCGAATTATCAATTAATATATACTCTTAAACTATTTTTCTTATTCAAATTTAATTTTTTTTCTTGGACACTTTGTATTTTTTATTTTCAATTATTATTAATTACTTTTCTAAAATTGAATTCAGTTTTTCATTTTTCCGTATATTTCTTAAAGTTTCTATTATTTTCTTTAGAAATTTCAATTATTTCTTTCAACTTCACTTCAACTTTACATTTGTCGATTTTTAATTTTGTTTTTTAAATTGCAATTATTTCCAATACAGTAAAACTCACGTATATCGGATTTCAAGGGACTCTAGCGTGTGACAAATAAATATGGCGCAGAAAATTTAAAACTCTAACACTCGGCCATACTGAAAAACATTTTAATTTTCTTTTCTTGGAGGTAACCTCAGAAATTAAAAATAAAAATTTAAATCACTGAATAAAATACAAACAAAATCATTTACAGTCTCATAATAATTCACGCTTGGAATCGGTCAATTGGTTTTATTTTTCTCATACTGCGTCGCATTACTGGTTCAACGACTGATTACTCAGTTGACGGTGAAACTTTAATATTATCCTGTACGATGTCCGCAAAAGGGTTCTCCGAAGGTTCCCTATCACTCGCTGACTCTAGGTCGTCAAAATCTTCGTTATTTTCGGCTAACGCTGGTAACCACAATTTTAACTGGCTCGCATGAACGGTTGCAGCATAACGACGTCCACAATTATCAATTTTCAGAGCTGCGACTACATAGGTATCACGTGGAAGGACTCGGGTGATGACAAGTGGACCACGGAATCGTTTCTGGAATTTGGTAGATTCGCCAGTAGCAATGATTGCATCTTTCATCACGACAGTGTCTCCCACGATGTATGTGACATTTTTCAGTCGGTTTTTATCAAATCTTTTTAGCGATCTTGTTCATTAAGGATTCGTTTTCGTGCCTTATCTTGAAGTAACTCTGGTCTATCGTATCTATCGTCATTTTCAACGGTTAAAAAGCGTACTTCCTCTTCGTCGTGTCTATTGACATAGCCGAAGAGCATTTTGAACGGACTTATTCCTGAAGTTGGATTTGGGAATTCGTTCAAATCTCGCTGAACCAATTTTGATTCGTAAATCCCAATCCCTTCCTTCCGGATGACGAATGTTTGCTTGAATTGCGGGGATAAGGGTGGCGTTTGTCCTTTCAACAAAGCCGTTAACTTGTGGATGACGTGGTGAATTCAGGGTGTGTTGAATTCCATGTTTCGAGCAAAAGTCCTTGATGAACAAGTCTGAAGTGAAACAGGTTCCCCGATCAATGACAAATCTGATTGGAGCTCCGAAATCAAAAACAAATTCTTTGAGGACGCGCACCACACAAATCGCTTTCGTATTCTTGACTGCTCGAAGCACTGTGAATCGGGTTAAATTGTCTGACACGACAAACACGTATTTATTGTCCCTGGCAGATGTAACAAAAGGTCCTTCATGATACAAATGCACCAATGCAAATGGACGTTTTGCTGGCGGAATCAGGTGTAAAGTTCCAGCTTGTCTTCCAGTTTTAGCTTTAATTAAAAGGCAATGTAGACAACTTCGAATGTGGAATTTTAGGTATCTTCGCATGTATGGGAAGAAGTAAAGCTCGTGAATTTTAGGTAACGTTCGATCAAGTCCTGTGTGACACTGCAAAACATGGTAACGCAGGACGATACTTTTTGTCATTTTTTCGTGTATAACGTACAATAGTTTCTTTCCTTCACGTTTGTATAGAATCTCGTTTTCACATACATAGTCTTTCACGTCATTTTTTTCGAGTTTCGTACTTTCGCATGACGGTTTTTTAAGAACTTCACGCTTTCTTTTCAGGATCGGGTCAACGTATTGATACATTAAAATTTCGTCGTCCAAATTGACAATCGAAAATATTCCTCTAAGTCGATCTTCGCTTTCAGTGTCATATTCTTTCGGTTTAGTCGATGCTCGGCTCAAAGCGTCAACGTGAGATATTTTATCGCCTGATCGACGTTCAATATCAAAATTAAAATTACTGAAAAGATTAGTCCAACTAAGGGAGCGTTCACATATGACGTCACGCTATAGAGGGGAGGGGGGAGTCTTGATCAAACGTGACAAAACGTGACTTGGGGGAAGGGGGGGTCGTCCTAAACGTGACGTCACGAAATTTTTTTTTATGTTCAATATGAAGTGTTTAATACTTAAAGTTCGAGGTATATGATATGAAACAGTCCTTAATGTATTTGTTGTGCAAAAAATAAGAAAATTTTTTAATCACAGTGTATAATCTATTTATTAACCAAATATCAGTAATAAACCCAAATAACTGCAAATTTAGAACAATAAAACCAATTGAAAATTATTACTATTGAATTTTTTGTTATTAACGTTGAAAATGAAATTATCATAAAAATAGGGGGGGGGGGGCAAGAAACGTGACGTCCTTTTAGGGGTACGTGTTTACACTCACGTGACAGAGCGTGACAGGAGGGGGGAAGGGGTCAAAAAGTTGAAAAAAATGCGTGACATCATTTGTGAACGCTCCCTAATGATTTGCGGCTTTTTAGTCTTCTGGGTGCTCAGGTACACTGATTGCCAGATATGCTTTAACATATTTCCATTGGACCCACGTGTTAAAATGTTAAAGCATATCTGGCGGTAGCTGTACATTAATACTTGGCAATCTGTCACAATTTTAAAGTAAATATTTATCAACATCGATCGAAATCTGAAAAATCCTCAAATAATTGCAAGTAACTCCAGTCTGCTGGAATGGTAATTCCTTTCGGCTTCGTTCGTACGTCTGCTAATCGCATAAACGGGGTGAAATTTTCCGTCTTGACTCTTTTGGAGCAAAATCGCAGCAAGTCCTTTTGAGCTCGCATCGGTATGGAGTTCCGTTTTCGCACTCGGATCGAAAAGTTGCAAAACGGGTTTTAAAGACAATCGTTGCTTGAGTTCACTGAATGCTTGATCACACTTTTCATTCCAAATAAAAGATTCTTTTTCTTTCAAAAGCGCGTACAAAGGATCAGCAACTTCGGCAAATTTGTAAACAAAACGTCTCAGAAAACCCACCAGTCCAAGAAATGTTCGCAGACCATGAATGTCAGTTGGAATTGGATAGTCGACAATTCCTTTTACCATCGAGTTGGTCGGTTCAATTTTTCCTTGAGAAATCATAAAGCGAAGTATTTAACTTCATTCTTAAGAAAAGAGCACTTTGAATGATTAATAGTTAGTTTCGCGTTCAACAATGCTTACAAAACCAAAATTAGTTTTTTTCGAAGGTCAATCCAATTGGTTCCAGCAATGAGTATGCCATCTAAGTAGAAGATGATACAATGATCTCTTAGCGGTTCTAAAACTTTCTTCATTAATTTAGAGAAGTAAAACAGGGCATTCATCAAGCCGAAGATCATTCTTGTGAATACGCCCGTTTCATCTGGAGTTATAAACGCGCTCTCTAAATTTGAAACAGCTCAAAGTGTACAGCTATTTCAAAACAGCGTATATACGCTGGTGAATTAGGGAATTTTGCTGTTAATCAGTGAAAAAATCGCTTTTTGATCAGCGTATATACGCTGTTTTGAAACAGCGGTATACTTTGGGCCGGTTAAACAGCGAATTTTCGCTGTTTCAAATTTAGAGAGCGGTTTTGTGTCTGTCTTCTTTTGCTATGGGCACTTGTAAATAGCCGTTCGCTAAATCAAGAACAATAAAAATCATCGCGTTTCACGGAGGGAAATTTGGGAGAAAAGCCGCACCAAGAAGGTGGGCTGCTGTCGTTTCTTTGGGAGGAATTTCCGCCCAAGAAAATACAAGGCAAATTCAGTAGTAAAAGTCATGGGAGAGCAGCTCTCCCACAGTTAATGCATTAGATTTCCAAATTTTTCTCCGTGATGCACAATAATAAAAGCTGATCGTCCAAATTTGGTAACGGGAAATGGATTCGTTCCGTTTAACTATTTAATTTCCGAGTATCAAGAACTACACGAGGTAAACCGTTTGCACGTTTCACTAACAACACTTTATTCGCGTATCTCGAGTCAGTATCCATCCCAATTTTTACACGCGTTAACATTTTCGGCTTTCACATCCGCGATTTCAATGTTAATTAAAGAATTTTCCGAAAAAATTAACTCATCTTTTCCACGATATTCTTGATCAATACTCTATCAAATGAGACATCCGCGAAAACGATTCCCGGTGAACTTGTTTTAAAGTTTCGTGAACCGAAAGCCTGGTCCTCACGCACCATGTCAAAACATTTCGATAAAACCACAGAAGCTTTGACTGTACAATCGGAAGCACCTGTGTCAATAAACGCGTCAAATTCAAAGCCGTTCACTTTCACTTTCATTAAATATTTTGCAATCGATGTATCTTTTGCAGAAGAAATATAATTCAGTTCAGGGTTCCTATTCGGCACAATGGCAGTGCAGTGTCTTTGGGTGTGACCCTTGCCATGGCACTTGAGACAAACTAATTCGCGACGAGGTTCTGGACAGTCTTTCGAAATATGCCCAAATGCTGGGTTTTTTAATGCTACATTGGACTAGAAAGTACGTTTTTTAATTGAGTTTTTGGTATGATTTAACTTTTTAAGAAAAAATTAATGATGAAAATTCTAAAAAGTTGAAAATACTAAAAGTAATTGCAATCTTTTGTGTTTACTTACAGTCGCTGGACACAAGTTGTGCTGTCTGTGGATCATTTCGATAACGGAAATTGGCCTCGTCGAATGGACTTGTCTTCTGAATAATTTGTTCGTCGAAGAGACCAATGTTCAGAATATTTCGTCCTGCATTTATGTCCCTTTCTCAAGTTGTGAGGCACCTGTCGCAACACGTGAACCTGTGTGGACTCCATGATTTGACTTGCTTGAAGCAACAATTGCTACATAAAGCAGTACTGTTGTACTCGTTTACAAGGACAACCTTGAGAAGACAACCTTGCTTTGCTGGATAAATAAAGGTCCTTTTCAATTGATTCAACGGCGTTCCAACATAACCACGCGTAAAGTTGGGAATTAATGCGTTGCCAAAAGCTACGAAACAAGGCTTCTTCCACGTATCACCTATCACGTAATTCACCAGCTTGTCGCATTTTCTTAAACGAGACATGTATTTCTCCATTTTCAAGGAAATGACTGACCGTTTTTCGTGCATTTCTTGAAATCGTTGAAATAAGTGCAACTTGTAGCTAATAATGCGACTGTAATCACGCGTATTAGTGTTGGAATAGTCTTACATATCAGGATTCTCTGCTACATGCGATTTGTAGTATCATTGAAGGTCTATGCCCGTTTTCTTTTTCTTGTCCTTTCGAAGCTGCTCGTTCATTTGCCAACGTAAACTACTACTTCTTATGCAGACGTGTTTGTCTTTTGACTTATCAGCCGATGATAGTGCAGTATTTCCTATCCGATAAACACCGCCTAAATTAGCTTTTTTGTCCGGATCAAATCCGTAAAAGACTTTGTACTGGACTCTACTTTTATCATTATTATTTGCCTCTCCTTCTCTTGTTTCAGGACAGTCAAAAAATACTGAGACGTCAACGCCGTTAGTAGTGATAGCCTCAGCAAACATCCCGTCCTTTTCACGTTTAGTACTACTAAAATTAAAAAGATCCATCCATCGAGCTTTGACATCAAGACTTTGAAATCGTTTATTTTCCAACATTCTTTGCTCTATAACCGCTGTTATTCGCATTTGCTTCATTTTGGAATTCAATACTGAACTTTTTATGTTCTTAACTTCCTCCTTACACGTCTCTCTAGTTATTGCAAATTTTAAATCTTGTAAACCCGTTTTCGTTTAAAGCACATGAGCCACACCAAGTTTAGCTTGAGGAATCAAGACAAAATTGGTAATTTCGTTGTCATGGAAGTATTGATGCACTCGCATCATAAAGGGAATAAATTTGAACCATTTGTCAGAAACATCATCGTCAATATCATCATTTACAATAGAGTTCATGTCCCGGAAATCCAATTTTTCATTCTCGCACAAAAATTCACTGAAACCCTCAATGTTGCATTCATTTTGATTAAGTAATAGATCAACAGCTTGAGAAGCTTCTTCAAGTGGTAAAAGTTGTTCATCTTTGACAGGTAGATGAGGCTGTTGCTCAGTTTTTCTCTTTTGAGAACGTCTTTTCCTTCTTCTTACTCCTCTCCTTCTCCTAGTTTTCCGTTTTGCAAAAACTTTATCACGGTGGGAGTTGTCTTTTGCTCGACGTTCTATTTTTTTCTGAATTTCACATAATCTTTTCCGATTATTATTTCTGCTGACGCTCACGCCCTTCTCTCTAAATTTGAAACAGCGAAAATTCGCTGTTTAACCAGCCCAAACTATCCAGCTGTTTCAAAACAGCGTATATACTCTGGTGAATTAGTGAATTTCGCTGTTAATCAGTGAAAAAATCGCTTTTTGATCAGCGTATATACGCTGTTTTGAAACAGCTGTATACTTTTGCTTTCTCTTCGAGCGAGGTTCCGTTTGTGACGTTTCTAAAAGTGCTTTTATTTTATAATGTTCTCTTCTTCTTTAGAAGCAGCAGTGCTCTCTACTGTTTTATCAGTAGTTGACTGGTCAGCGATTGTTACTTTCTTTGGTGAATATTTAGGCAGATGTTTTCAACAATCGTAGCAGCCAATTTTGAAAGTGAGTTACGAAGTTGGTTTTACATTCCTTATTCAATTTACGAGCTTCTTCTTGTATAATAAACGTTCTATACTTGCAATTGTACAGTGTCCCACTTCGTCTATCTTTATACTTCTTTACTAAATTCTCATAATCCCGGTCTCGTTTAACCCTACGATTTACTTTCTCTTTCAGTGAAATAAGTAGAGACAAAAAAT
Organism: Ganaspis brasiliensis; assembly: GCA_037103525.1. Classification (NCBI taxonomy): domain Eukaryota; kingdom Metazoa; phylum Arthropoda; class Insecta; order Hymenoptera; family Figitidae; genus Ganaspis; species Ganaspis brasiliensis. The sequence goes on along the minus strand of JAZKLR010000050.1, from coordinate 1,413,611 downwards.
CGGGACCTTTTTCAGTCCACAAATCTAGTAAATACTTATTCCTCTCATGACACAAAAAATTTAGTGCCATTAAAGATACTTCCACTCTCATGCGCTACAATACTTTAGCATCCTCAAATATTCGATTCTTCACGTGATGCGACCTGCAGCACACAAAACCAGCAAGCATCAAAACGTTGCATAATGATACCATTTTTTGGATCAATTATGAGAAATGATCATAAAAATGGAATCATTATGCAAAGTTTTGATACTTTTAGGTTTTGTGTGAGACAGTGCCCAAGAAACTTTTCATAGCTGCTTTTTTGGTACCTTACCTTTCAGACTTTTTCGTTTCCTGTCTGTTTGTTGTTTCTTCTTTTCGTCCTGTGCGGTTCTCTTTTTAGCCTTATTATTTTTTTGGCAGTCAGAATTTTTTTGGCGTTTTGCAGGAACAGCAGACTTGCGCGACTTTGAGGCTTCTTTTTCTGAAATACCTCTCTTGGCAATAGAATGGTTGTTTGCTCCTTTTGACAATTTTACTGAAGGTAGTGAGGTACGTGATTTTTTGTTGTCAGGTGGTGCATCTTGAAAACCGAAAGTAGACTTCCTCATCTTTGTCAGCCAATCTGAATTACTCCTGAAATGTAATGACAATATTTTAAAAATGAATTAAGCAACAAAAAACTTTTTTATTGTGCTTTAAAAGACCACTTATTTTATATTTGCTAACAAATGTCAAAATTATTTTACGTATTCTTATGATAACACACTTTACCAAAAATAATATTCCCAATATAAAAAAATATTAATTTTTTTTTTAAATACAGTGAAAAAAATGTTTAGCTGGATATTGTCTTCCTAAAAAATTTAGGTGTAAAAGCTAGAAATAAGTCTGCTTGTGCTAAACAGTTAGCCAAGACAGCCATATTTTTAGCTGTTACACCTACATTTTTTAGCAAGACGAAATCCACTGATTCGTTTAGGTGGATCAGCAAAACATTTTCTCAGTGTTTACCTTTCTTATACTTTTTTATGCAAAAGTTTTTCTCTACAGTCAAATTAAAAAAAAGTACACAACTTTGAAATTTCAAAAACTTTTTTGAGTTCTTTAAAATTTACAGTTTTAAAAGTACTGGTCAAAGTTTTCTTGGACACCTAAAGAATTTTACAAAAATCTTGAACAAAGTTTTTCCCTAAAGTCGAAATGAAAAAAAAATCAACAATAACATTTATATTTTAAAAATTTTTTGACTTCTTTAAAATTCAGAATTTTAAGAGTTCTTTTAAACACACCAAAAGTCGTTTAAAAAGTCCTCCATAAATTACTTGGCTTTTAACGGGTTTGAGAGGGGGGTTAAATCATATGTTACATTAAGAGGAAAAATGTCGGTAACGTTTGCAACTGTCTGCTACATAGAGGAGGGGGGTAACATTTCCAACAAAGCAGGCTTGTGCGCACCGGGGGGGTATGAGGGTTACCCCCCCCCCCCACAGAGGTGTCAGAAATTAATTAAAAATTTTTCAGTCTTTCTAATTAAAAAATTGTTTTTAATGAAGAAACGAAGTTTTCAATGTGACCGGACACAGCGGCGCCTCATATGAAAAATCGAAAATACATTATGACACATTTTTTTGCACTTTTTAGCCAGCAACAATGATTTTTTTGCGCAGTTAGTTTCCGAGATAATTGGATCGCGCTAGCTCATCGCTGACTCAGGGACGCAATCTACCAAATTACTTAAAAATGGATGATTCAAATAAATCAAATGCACCAAATTTGTTTGCTTTTTTTTTGCTCTTCAATGGCATATGAGTCAATTTTCTAAAAGGAAACCCCTATATAAAAACAGCAACCTTCACAAAAAAAAAGAAAATTAAAATTCACCAAAATCGAAATTAATTAATCAAAAAGTAACTCCGGACAATGAAGACGTAAATCTGAAATGAATATAGTCGAGTAGCCATTAAACTACTCTTCATGTTCCAAAAAACAACCCCTTAAATGCAAAACACGGTTTTAAATGTGCAAAGGGTTGTAGAAAATCTAAAAAAAAAAATTTTTTGAAAAAATTCCTGATTCTCAAAAAAAAAGAGATTTTCTACGATATGAAAACAGATTATTTCCCCTGAAAATTAAAAAAAAATCATTTAATTTTTTCTAAATGCATAACTCGGTTGTAAATGTGCAAAGGGTTGTAGAAAATTATTTGGAAATAATCTATACCCCCTCCAAAAAAAAAATTTGGAAAAATTTCTGATACTTAAGAAATAAGAGGCGCATGAATATTCCCTAAAACCCATTTAGCCTAAATCCTATTTAACCTAAAACCATTAAACCTAAAATGCATTTAGCCTCAAAATTCCAAGGACCTGTGTTCAAGAGTAATCAGATGAAATCAACGTGAACGCAGATAAATTATCAAGGAACCCAGTAACATTTATACGAAAAAAAAGATGACTATGAAACAGAAGGAGAAATATCTGATGATGAAGGCTCTATTGACTTGCATTGTGATAAACAAATTAATCAGTCTAATGATGAATCTGATACCAATGATGAAATTGAGAATAACAATATAAAAATAAATTCTGCGAACCCTTTAAATTTACAAAAAATAACAACGAATGTTGAAAAATCTATGACTAATATAATCAATCATGTTAAGAATCATAGAGAAGATAAAATTTTTTTGTTTAATGCCTTAAAAAGTATAAAAGAAATTTTAGGAACCATTGCAACAAAAACATTTCCTGAAACTGAAGATAAATGTTACATAACAACTAGTAATAAATCTTATAATAAAAATAACATAAAAAATAAAGAAACTTATGATCAATCAGAAAATCAAGATCATCCTTTAAAAATTAGCAAAAGGAAGCGTGGTAGACCTAAGAAGTACTTAGAAGAAAATCAAGATTTGACTACAAAGGAAACAAGAAAACGAGGAAGACCAAGGAAAACTCTTAAGGAACCTGAAAGGAACGAAAATGTAGCAGTAACCGGAAAACGTGGTAGACCTAAGAAACATAAATGTAATGAAATTGAAGAAAAAATAAATAAAACTAATAATTATTATTCTGATACCGACTCAGGTGATAAATCCGAAGATACTAGTGTATCGGCCCTTGAAAATTATTCTGATCCTGAAAATCCTTTTAATTCTCGAATAAATCCAGATCGTTAATATTATGATGAAAAGAAATACAGAAATCTTAAAATGAATTATAGAAGTGAATTAAATCCTGAATTTTTAGATCTAAAAAAATCAAGAAATAGTCAGAAGGAAAAAGGTAGAAATGAGGTTAATGAAAATGAAATGTCAAATTATGAGGAAACAAGTAAAAGTAATTTAAGCGATGATTCGCCGGAAGAAGAAATTATAAACGGAGACATGAATAAAGAAAATAACAAAGAAAATAATTAAGAGATTAATTAAGAAAATATTAAACATAATTAAGAAATAGAAGAAATTAATTCTGAAGGTTTACCGTCTCAATCTTTTTCAAAAGAAATCGAAAATAAATCCAAAAATATTGTAGAATGTCGGGATCAACTACACGGAAGAACTTTTGGTTTTAATAGTTAATATTATAATATGTATTTTTACAAAATTTCGATTGTAAATCAGGATATAACTGTAAAATGGTATTTTATACTACAGGACTAGAAGAATATACTTTTTTAACAGTTAATATTTATATATTTTGAAATTAAAATTTACTATTTAAAACTGGAAAGATTGCTTTTTTTTAAAAGTAAAATGAAACTAGGAAAAAGTATAATCTAAAAAAAATAATTAAAATTATTTAATTTTTATTAAATAATAATTTTTATAAAAATATTTACAAAAATAGGTTAAAAATATTACTATATTCAATAGGAAGCAACAATAAAATAAGTTCATCTTGAACATCTTACTATTAAAAAGATTATATTTCAAAATAATGCTTTGTTGAAATTCCATTAACTATTAGAAAATTGGCGGCCACGACAGTTTAACCGTTGTGCGCGTCTTGTCACTGTTGATTTGCTTATTCGGATTATATAATTTTTCTCTTAAAAGAAACGATTAAATCATTAACGTTATCGTAAAGTGGGTGAAAAATAACACAATAAATACTTTCTACGTGATAGTTTTATTCAATATAAACCGGTTATATCATGTAAAAACTTTTTAGTGAAGTTTGAATTTGGCGGATGTCAAACTTCAACTATTGTTCACAGATGGAAACTTGTGATTTTTGTGGATTTTTTTCAAAAGTGGTAATGTATTATGTCGATTAGTATATAAGAAAACTTTTCCCTTCAAACATTATATGTATTGTGCGATTCGTTAAGCATATATATGTGCGTGCGTATTATCGTTAGTGTTTAGGTTATGTTAGGATTTCGTTTGTGACGGTGATTGTGTTTATATGTATATAAAAGTGTTAAAAATATATGGAATGTCAATTACCACAGGTAACCTATAATAATATAAGAATCATGAAGATCGGTTTATTTGCCTTTTTATAGGAATTACTTATTAATCTCGATTTTACTAATTCCAAAACTCAATAGCAATTTTCCCAACAAAATGTCGATTCAAGTTTCTTTGAACATTTCCTATCGAAAATAGTAAATATTAAATGGAAATAGTAAATTCTGAAAATATAACGATATATCCTGGTTTCCTATCGAAATTTTGTAAAAATAAATACTATAATATTAAGTATTAAAATCGAAAGTCTTTCCGTGTAATAATGAGAAAAGATAATAAAAAAGCAAAAGAAATAAAAAAGGGTCAACAATATCATATTGCTTTACCAATTGAAGAAGAAGAAGAAGAAAAAGGAGAATCTTGAACAAACTTTAAATAATATTAAATCAACAATTTTTTCGAAGTATGAAATCGCGGAAAAACTTAATGTTAGATCAACTTCATTTTCAAAAATTTTAAGAATAAATTAAATATCATGGGAAGAAATCCTATCTATTTTAACCTCTACTTTCTTTAATTCAAAAATAAAAATTATAATTTGTAATGGACTCGTACAATGTCCTATTAACGAACAACGTGTTTAACCAATCGAAGAATCGCACTCATCGGCTATACGTAGGAGGTCATAAAGGAGTAACAAAGATTTATAACAGAATTAGATAAAAATTTTATCGATATACAAAAATATATTCAACTATGCCTCAAATGTCAACTTGAAAAACTCGTTCGCGTAAAAACAAAAAATTCTATGTTAATAACGGATACTCTACACTGTAAAAAATTTTTGTGGTAAATTTTCCATACATGTACTGGACGTAAATTAACCCTTACATTACTGTAATTTTTCCATACAGTTGTATGGAAAAAAACCATACATTGAATGGTTATATTAGTATATTTTATTGTTATTTTTCCATACGATTGTATGGAAAAAAACCATACGTGGTATAGTTATATCAACATACTTTGTTGCAATTTTTCCATACGATTGTATGGAAAAAAAACCCATACGTTGTATGGTCAAGTCTGTTTCCACAGAAGCAGAATCTATAATTATTTAAATTGATATTTTTAGATTGTTATTTTTATAATTTAATCTTAAGTGTACATTTAAACACTTAATTATTATAGACCTAAGACTAATTAACAATTTTAATACATATAAACACTTAACCTATGAATTAAAATATCGCACGCTCAAGGGGGGATCGAACCCACGGCCCTATAGACGAATTCGCTCGCGGTGAACGCACGCTATTAGTACCACTCGGCTATGCCGGATAGTTGAGTGTCGATAGAAATAACTTTGGGAGGTTCAGGCCTGGATTACATGCTATTTAAATTATAATAATTCTGGAACGTATTAATTATCTAAAATAAATTAATAGAATTTATTTATCTTTTGTATATACTGATACACAGTTTATACAATCCAATCTTCTAACTTCTAAATATTTTATAAATAAATATTCTAATATAATAATTGCAATATATGTAAACAAAATTAACAAATAATTATTATTTATTAATTTTAATTTTAATTTAATATTATTATTTAAAAATAAAATATTATTTAAATAATTAATTTCAATAATACTTAATACAAAAGTAAATTATAAAAATTATTTACATATAATATATTGAGGGGGATTTTTATTTAAATAAATAGAATTTATTTAATTTATATGATTAAAGTTTTTTAGAAATAAATGATTTTACAAAATTACGCTATCTAGCACGTAATAATAGGTATATTTTCTTCCAATTATTTCATTAACTTTTTATTTTATTAACTATTGTAAAAATTATGCACTTATAATTACATATAATTTATCATTATTACTGTTTTAAAAAAATTGGAATTTTTCCAAACACGTATGAAAATATTTTGTTATGTATTGTAATTCTTCCATCCCCATGTATGGAATTTTGTCGTAAGGTAATTTTTCCATACTCAAATTGGGTATTTTACTATAAGAATGAATATTTTCCATAATGTCATGAAATTTTTCCATACTGATGTACTGAAAAACATATTTCCATACCAAGTATAGAAAAAATTCGTTACTTTTGTATGGAAAATTTTCCATTATTTTTTACAGTGTAGGTGTTGCTTTCGAAAAAATTTCAATGGACATTGTAGGTCCTTAACCTAAAACAAGTTTAGGCAATGAATACATTCTTACTATTCAAGATAATTTTACAAAATTTTCTCTTGCTATTGCTTTACCGAATCAACAAGCTAGCACTATTGCAGATGCTTTTACTAAAAAATTTATATGTATTTTTGGATCTCTAAAAGGAGTATTAACAGATCAAGGAAGAAATTTTTTGAGTAATTTAATCAAAAGTCTAGCCAAACGTTTTAGAATCAGACAATTTAAGACAACAGCATTTCACCGTCAATCTAACGGATCAATAGAAAAATCACACCATGCACTAGAAGAATATTTGAAACAATTTATCGAAAAGAATTCAGAAGGGGACGATTGGTTAGAATTAGCCATGTTTTCATACAATACTGCCGTACGAAGGAAAAACTTAGTTAAGTCATGTTATGGCGAAAAATGAGATTTTGGTATCAATGGATTCGTAAGAAAAAAACGCGTCTGATTGTATTATTAAAAAAAAAAATTTTAATTATTTATTGCAAAAAATAATTATTAAAAATCGGCGGAAACCCAGAGAATGAGGAAATACTGAATAAAAACTATGTTAACTCGAGTTAAGGAGTCCAAAAATCTTTGGTGAGAAACACTCCTTAAGTCAGCATTGTTTAACATTGGATTTCCCCACCTCGATGCCAGCTGCAGTTACCATAGTTCTTATTTCTTTTCGGCGACTCGAGCTCGCCTACCTATTAGAGAAGCACTCCTTAAGTCGAGTTAGCTAAGTTTTGCTTATAAAAAAAACTACTTAAGTCCGCTTTTTAATATAATTTGATTAAATAATTAATTTTTGACAGCAGAATTAGAAAGAACCCTATTAATTTACCTAGGAAGTGAAGTTAGATTTTTAAAGACGTCTTTCGACGTTTTCTCAATTTCACGAAAATATGACTTACGTAAGTTTTAATTTCTTACGGCAGAATACCAGTATGCATGAAGGTACCAAATGTACACCTCATTAATAAGTTTTCGGAAAGTTAGCGTGTCAACCGTCCAGCGATCCTCTTTTGCAACATGAAAAGTTAGAGATATATGATGACTATTTAAAGGATCTCGTAACGAAATTACATGAAATAAGGAGTATAGTAAGATTAAACTTAATTTCAGCAAAAGAAAAATCTAAACATTACCATGATAGGAAAATTAATCCACAGAATTTTAAAGTTGGAGATAATGTGAGGAGTACTTTTTCAAAATTTGATAAATCCACATTTTGTTATTTCGAGAAAATTAAACAAATGCAGTTTAGCACCTAATCCCTAGAGTTATTTATAAAGTAGAAAAAATATACGAAATTATTTATATACGAATGTTTTTTGCACTTAAGGAGATTTATTATTAATTAAAGTTTATAGTAATTAAGGAATTTAAAGGTTTTTATAATTTATTCTAAGGAAAAAATTAAATTTTTAAATCATCTTGGTTAAGTCAAAATTTTTTTAAATTGAAAATTCTTTGATAATAAATTTTTGTCTTGAATTTAACAGTGACAGATCGATTTGTAAGGTTTCTAATATGTTAAATTTGTGATTATCTCAACTTTTTTGGAAAATGGATTTATCAACTTTTGAAAAAGTGCTCCTCATGTATTTTTACTAAGTGGTCCGAAACCACACAAATTTGAAAATCAGTATACCGGCCCGCATCAAGTACTAGACATTTTTCAAAACGAAAATGTCAAACTTTTAATTAAAAATAAGCCTAAAGTAGTTCACATCAATAGATTGAAATTATCACATTTAAAATAATTAAATGTTTGAATGTAGTATAAGTATTATAAGATTATTTCTATGAATAATAAAATCATTTAATATTCCATAATTTAAACGTAGATTAATTTGTAATAAACATTTACTTTAATAGAATAATATATAAATATTTAAAAACGTAATCGGAAGTAAGTAGGTATTGCAAAAACCTTTACATTTTAGCAAGAATATGCTCACTTATTAAAATCTCTAGTGTCTTGAGAAAATTGAATAATCCATACGAGCATCTCAATTATTCCACTTGATCACGATTAAAATTTTTATAATAAACCGTCTCATTAAAATTATTTATAGTTCATGAGAAGAAAAGGAAAGATATGTTTAAAATTAAATATTTCGATTTAAACGATACTCTAAATTATCAGGATATAAACCTTTAAGACATCATACTTTTAAGTAAATTGCATACAGATAGAAAAACTACACTATTGTTGTAAAAACTTTTTAGCCATCTCTAAAGATATCTTAAATTTATTTAAAACATTTAACTAACTTCTATTTTTAAAAATTCAAACAAATTACATTGTTTTAGTCTGCATAAAATCATAAATTGCTAAATTGTTCCATCCTATTATAAAACATAATTTTCAATAAAAAATAGTTGTAAAAAAAAATTTGTTTTAAAACCTTTTTACTATCTTAAATTTATATAAATTTGATACCCAATAAGAAATTCAACATTACAGTTCAATTATTAAAGCCTTTGCTCACAATAATCCTATCTTTTCCCAAGAACCCTGTTTCCAAATTTCCACTAAACCTCACCTTGGATATCATATAAATAATGTTACAAAAAAATTATTTACAAATAAATTTTTTATTTAACACATTATTTACTTAAGGTGTGCAAAATAAAAAACTGCATTATTTTTCTTAAATACTGAGTTATTTTTAGTTAACGAATAAATCAAACAAAATTTTATTTAGGTAAACTTTTCATAACTTACATTTTTAAATTTCACGTCAAATCATATGACTGAATAAAAAATCTAAAATATTACAAAAAATGAATGCAAAAAACACGATTCTATCGATAGCAAAACTAGATAATGTAAACATAGAATGTAGCTTCACAGCTTATTGTATTGTTAAAAATATTAGTACAGATCTCAGAACCATTTCTTTTAGCGTCATGTTATATGAAAAGACATAATGATTATTTTTTATTAGAATTTGTCAAATCAGTATCTATGGAGCAAAATGCTCGTCATAAGTCAGTTTATGTTATGCTTAATATATTAATGGACAAATATGTAGTTTTAAAAAGAAAAAAACAAATAGTAAAAAATATTCTATACAAGGAAAAACTTTTATTTGGAAACATTATTGCGAAAAATACTGCTCTCGAAATCATGCAATTGAATTTAGTTATGTAACCTTAAGAAATAGCCGTCATAAAAAGCAAATATTATAAATGGGTCAAACCATTGACTTTCGTCTGAGGGCTGTCGCTGACATATTTTTAAAAAATTTAGTTTTTATATATGTTAAACACTGAGTTTTTTTGAGTCAATTCGTCACAACATAAAGCCACAAATGTCTTTTTTTTTAATAGAAATTAATAATTAAATGAGTAAGGTGCACGAAAAATGACACTTTAGACAGACATTTTAAAGTATTAATTTTAATAAAATTATTCTTTTTAATTGAATCGGTTTGTGTTTTATTGGTAAATTGGACTTTAAATTGATCATTTCTGAAATTTTTGTTCAAATTTTAATAGAAAAATTAAGAAAATACGTTTATGAAGTGGACCTTGAAACCTGTCATTTTTCACATATTTAAAGACGATTTTACTAAAAAACTATTTAATATTAGATATTGAAACTTACCCAAACTAAAAATCTCTTCAATCTTCATTTAAAAATGTTGACATTTTTATAAAAGTGTTTTTTAATAAAATAATAATCACTTTTAAAAGTACACTGTTTCATAAAATTTCTTAGTTTTTCGGAGTCTGTAACTTTTTTTTGGGTCCTCATACAATTACCTGGTTTTGCGGATAATTAAATATCGACATTATGAACGTTATATTAAAATTCCACGAAGGCGTTTTGCTTAGTTTTGTAGATATTAATTTCTAAAGTTTTGACTAAATAAGGTTAATTTTCAATAGGTTAATATATGACTTGAAGTTAACATACTCAACATACTTTAACAATCAATTTTTTTTGCGGGAAATTTAAAATAATGCATAAATTTGAATAACAGTTTACACTTATTTAATTTACTATAAATTAACTTTTTCTATTGAATATTAAGTTTTTATTTAAGTGAAAGTGTTTCTTTATTTTTTCTTCAACAATAAATTTAAAACGACAAATTTTTGGATCCATGTATACGTAAAGTGGGTGATTAATATTTAAACCTCTTGTTTACATTTTAATTAAACATAGTTGATTTAAACAAGTGATAGTATTAAAATGTTGTGTGATGTTTAACAAATATTTATTTTAATATTCTAATTGTACAAGCTTTAACAGGAATTTAAAAAATGATGTGTTCTGTTGGAAAATATTTAAATGAAGATTGTAAACAAATTTCAATAACTTCTTTTTTGCGTGTTAGTGAATTATCGGAAGACGATCAGGACTTAATAAAGTTAAGATTAAGTTGTGACATTACTGATTTATGTAAACACCATGATAATCGTTATTTAAAATATTATCCACACTATTTTGGCGAAAGTTGCTGTGACCTGTTTCAAATCCATAAAAAAACAATGAAAACAACTTTAAAAGTTATGAGTTTAAAATTTGTTAGAGATCATAAAGAATTTAATCTTATTCCTGGAAAATCAATATGCATCACATGTCAAAAATTAATTGCTAACAAAGAAGGAGAAAAATAAGACAACATAACAGAAGATCCAACATTTATTTCGGAAGAAGATGAAACCGCGCAGTTTGACGGATTATTAAAATCATTAGGACTTGAACCAAATAAAGTCCATAAGTCAAATTTCGAACGAAGAGAAAAAGTAGTTGGAAAGGCAATGGAAAAAGCTACCAATCTTATTATGTCAGAATTGAACGCATCTTTCAAGTTTGAACTAAATAGCCCTTTAGCTAATACGGAGGACAGAATGTTAGCTGATGATTATCGTTTACTAATTAATGATTTGAAAGCAAAAATTAAATGTTGTCATAAAGCGTCAGAAAAATTCAAAATTTTAAGTTTAGTGCCTCATTCATGGTCAATTTCGCGAATATCCTCTGAATTTGAAGAGGAATACAAATAAATAATACAATAAAATAATGAGAATCTGAACCAGTTTAAATGACTACAAGTAAAAAAAAAATTCATGTTTAATAATAAAAGTTAATTTGTTATAAAGTTCTGTATATAACTAATTTTCAAATAATATGTAGTTACTACATATATTAGCATATTTAGCATATAAAAAATAAAGAAACAATTTCACTTAAATAAAAACTTAATATTCAATAGAAAAAGTTAATTTATAGTAAATTAAATAAGTGTAAACTGTTATTCAAATTTATGCATTATTTTCAATTTCCCGCAAAAAAAATTGATTGTTAAAGTATGTTGAGTATGTTAACTTCAAGTCATATATTGACCTATTGAAAATTAACCTTATTTAGTCAAAACTTTAGAAATTAATATCTACAAAACTAAGCAAAACGCCTTCGTGGAATTTTAATATAACGTTCACACGAAGAAGAAAAAATTAGCAGCCAAAGCTAAGACTTAGCTACCTTAGCTAACTTTAATTGCTATTATATGGATAGCTAATTTTTTAGCTAACACAACTATTAATTAGCTTTTACAGCTAATTTTGATTGCTGAAACAGCTAAATATTAGCTACCACAGCTAAAAATTAGCTATACATATAGTAGCTAACTCATTTTTCTCAGTGCATAATGTCGATATTTAATTATCCGCAAAACCAGGTAATTGTATGAGGACCCAAAAAAAAGTTACAGACTCCGAAAAACTAAGAAATTTTATGAAACAGTGTACTTTTAAAAGTGATTATTATTTTATTGAAAAACACTTTTATAAAAATGTCAACATTTTTAAATGAAGATTGAAGAGATTTTTAGTTTGGGTAAGTTTCAATATCTAATATTAAATAGTTTTTTAGTAAAATCGTCTTTAAATATGTGAAAAATGACAGGTTTCAAGGTCCACTTCATAAACGTATTTTCTTAATTTTTCTATTAAAATTTGAACAAAAATTTCAGAAATGATCAATTTAAAGTCCAATTTACCAATAAAACACAAACCGATTCAATTAAAAAGAATAATTTTATTAAAATTAATACTTTAAAATGTCTGTCTAAAGTGTCATTTTTCGTGCACCTTACTCATTTAATTATTAATTTCTATTAAAAAAAAGACATTTGTGGCTTTATGTTGTGACGAATTGACTCAAAAAAACTCAGTGTTTAACATATATAAAAACTAAATTTTTTAAAAATATGTCAGCGACAGCCCTCAGACGAAAGTCAATGGTTTGACCCAAATAAATTATGTCTTTCTAAAGCAAACATGATTTATATCTCACCTCATGTTTGAAAGTAGGGGGTGAGGGGCTCCATGTATTCATGTTGGATGAGTTTTTATTATCAAAATAAAAATAATAAATTTTTTTTTATATATGCGTAATATATTTTTCGAATGTATGTATGTGTGTGATTGTCAAAGGAAACAAAAATCAAAACAAAAAAAAAGAAATCTTTTTAAAATTTAGAATAATTTTTATATATAAATGTGTTTGCCACATTAAACATTAATAGCATTAAATTACCGAATAATATATGTAAGCTCTTACGAATTAAAAAATTGTCAAAAGTGCTTATGTTTCTTTAAATTTTAGAATTGAATGTATCAAACTCAAAAAAATATGCGTAAGTTACGTAGGTAACACTTTTTCTTAAAAAATTATTAATGTTACTTCTAATTGGTGTTTTTTACCAGATATAATAGAATGCGTGAAAACCTAAAATATTACCGTTTAATTAATGTTTTGTGGGTAAATTACGTAAGAAATAACATTTTCTCAAAATCGATAATATTGCTGTTTGATTAAGGGGAGGTTCTAGTCCAAAGTCCCGAAAATTAACGTAATTTTAGGATTTTTTTTGAGTTAACGCAATTATTTTTTGAAATAACTTCTTATGGTATTTATTGGTATAGATTTGAAAAATTTTACAAAATTTTTTTTAAGAGAAATAATTAAAAATGGCGGCTCTAGCCCTCCCTGAAGAAAGCCGTGCGTGGCGGGAGTCCAAGTGCGCGGGGCACTCTACAGCCCTTCCAAATGATCTGAACAGAAAAAACCAAAAATATTCTTAAACTAGATAAAATTTGGGGGGCCATATGAGTCTCCGATTTTTAAAAAAACCCTTTAAAAAAAATTGGGGTTATTTGAAAAAGAAAAACCTGTTTTTCCCCCCTTTTTTTTTACTTTATCGTAAAATAAACAATAACAAAAATTTTTTTAAAAAAAAAACGCAACCTAGTGGCCCCCTAAATTAAATAAGCTTTAATTTGAGCCGTCAAACATCGAAATCGGTTCAGCCGTTGAAGGTGAATCGTGCCCCGCGCGCAAAAAAAAGGTGTTTAGAGAAAAACGCGTTTAAAGTTTGACGAAGGGAAAATCGTATGTAATGTTTGTTTTTTTAATTTTACTTCTAATCAGCTATTCCAGGACCATATTAGGTTCCTTCCTTATCCTTAAAGAGCATTTTCTGCTGAACTTAAGCACTGATTTTCGGTGTGTTTTGAAACACACCACTTAATAGGCGGTACGAGCGCGTGTTTTTACTTGTTTTTCGGCCGACGCACTTTTTTGTCTAATATGCTATAACTCGTAAAATAAATTTGATAGAGGAATATCCTTTTGCATACACATTTTCAAAACATTGTTTGTAAAATCGTTAGTATAATTTCTCGATTAAGAATTCACGAATGTATGAAATTCTTTTATAAATAGAATGGGTTATGATTTTTCTGTAAATGTAACAACTCGTCATCTCGCTTGACAATTAATCATTTAAAATTAAATTTTTTTTTAAAACTTAACGGTTAAATTAAATTCAATAAATTTATATTCTGACTTATATATATGTTTCGTCAATTTTTACCAGGAGTAATAAGACATAAGGATACGGGTAGCAAACAATGTGAATCAATAACGTTTAGCTCGAAATCTTCTCTCCGTATTGATTGTACGAATGAGAAACACCCCAAATTCATACCATATAAGGTAACGTGTAAGGTGTTTTATAATAAGCTGTAATCGATAGAACTTTTCTGAAAGTCCTGTAATGTTATCGATTACAAAATATTATATAAAGTGGTGTGTGATATGAAGAAGGCAGTCTTAAATCAACCCCGAAACCTGTAAATATCTTCAATCTCTACAAGTAACCAGCCAATTCTAATTCAACCCCAGAGAGTTCGTCAACTCTCTTCCCAAGTCTTGGTTCAACCCCGGCACCTGCTATTCTTAATATTTACAAGTAACTTGTCAAGTCTTAATTCAACCCCTGCAACTTTGTTCTTCAATCTCTACAAGTAACCTGCCAGATCTAATTCAACCTCAGGACCTGTTTGTCAAGTCTCTGCACAAGTATATTTTAAAACCTCGACGACTGTTCATCATTTTCTATAAGTAACATCAAGTGTGATTTCAACCTCAGAAGTAGTCATTTTCAAGAGTTCATACAACACTTGTTCAATTTCCGTCATCTGATTTGAGAACGACTAAAATTCAACTGTAATCAACCAACGAGAAACTTCTCTGATTATTCCTTCAATTTTGCCCCAAACTTCAACCAATAAGGTTCAATTGGTTTCTTCATTTTGTCCCACGCCAAGGCCCAGCCAAGGTTCGAATCTCATCCCTTCAGATTTGGGAAATTCGATCTACACATTCTAAACAACTTACCTTATATCATTTTCTCTCTTTCCCTTTTTCTTAATGTATTATTTGTACATGAGTAATCTGTTTGCAGATTATACCGCTATACTTGGTCACCCCAAATCTCACGTTCGCACCCACCAGCTCTCAGATAGTTATCTACCAAATCCTAATGTATACAATAAACTAAACTTTTTTGGTATTTAAGTGTTTCCAATCATTACTCCGTACTCCTTACCCTCACTCTTCAACTACCGATTGAATTTTAAAATAATCTGTGTGTGTTGCATTATTTATGACGTAACACTTTTTTACATAGCAATAAATTAGTATAAGTAGGGGAGGTGGGGTCAAGACGGGGTACCTGCCTTAATTAAGAAACTAATTAACCAATCATGATCATTTTTTGCATAACATAGCGCCGTTACAATAGTTTTTTATTGGCCAAGTCACTGATTGATGAAACAGAGTTTTTTATTTGTTAAATGAAAAAAAACTGTTTCTGACGATTTTCTTGTCATTTTTGCATTTTATTTAGAACGTGTTCGTTATTTTAATAATAACGTTTTATATACTATATAATTTTTTTCATGTTCAACAATGATTACACTTGAAGTTAAGCACTTGTTTCTTTCCTTTTCGAATCTTAATTTTTAGAAATTAATTTTTTAATGAAATTCCGTATGTGGGGGCAAGACGGGGTATAGGTACTGAAAACCAATCATTTTTCTATTTTCTGAAAAAAAAATCTTCTTTTGGTGATTTTATACACTATTTATAACGTTCTGTTATGTAACTAATGCATTTCAAATACAGGAGCAGGTAAACACTTCGGTACCTCCGAGCAAAAAAAAAACACTGTCGCGTTATACGCCTGAAAACTCCTCTCTGACGTTGGTCGTCTAAAACAACCACTGTGTTTTTTTTGGTTAAATGAAATGTCAAAATGTTTCAATTGAAATCAAAACAGCATTTGAAATAGGGGAAAGTCGGGGAGCTATGGCCATGAGGTAGCCACGGCCACACGTAATATTTAAAAAACTACGTCACTTATAAAAATTTGGATTAAAGGTTTTGATTGTGTATGGATTCATGATATAAATTCCAAAATATATGTTCAATTGATTAATTTACATGAGAAATATGCTTGAATAAAATTTTCATCAGTAAGATGAGTGTCATTTTCTAAAAAATAGAGGAACTTAATTATCCAATATTTTTATGTTTTCTAAGCTTTTGAATTAAATATTTTACTGTTTTATAAAGCTGAACTATCACTTTATACATAATTACAATTTACTTATTTAATTTTCCAATAATTTGTGTATAAATTACCTTTTTCTAAAAAAAAACTTATCGTCCAGCGCCGGCCAGTTTAATATTTCTATGTAATCTTCATTTGTTTTTCATTTATTTTGAAATATAAACAGTTAATCTAACCAAATTTGATGTTATTTAATTTTCGGATTTTCACGATATGGGTAAGTTTCTTTTCCTTTATTGTAAATATGAAAATATTTATATTGTTATTATAGAGTACCTAATAAAATTTTGTGTACTCAATATTAAGGTTTTAATTGGTTTTTAATTCTGGCCGGAGGTACCCGACACTTTTTTTGAATAACCAATATTACACTATATTTTAATTTTCTTATATTTCAAATAATAAAAAGTTTTTCCATAAATAATTAAATTCTAAGTGTAGATTAAGGATTGAAAATTATATTTACAATTCAAAACATACATTTTTGTGTTCATTTTAGAAATAATAACTGAAATTCCTTAAGGTGTCGGGGCTGCCCGACTTTCCCCTACACTGAAAAAAATACTGTGATCAGATTAGACATTTGAGTATGGTTGAGAGGTTATGTAGGAGTTTGACATAATGCATCGGTGCGCCACTGTCGATTTTACCTGACCTTACAATGTCACTCGCGGTTTCACACAGTCGTATGGCTAAAACACAAATACGTTTGGCAGTTCCCAAAACAGCAATAAAATATTGCCAATTTGCCCATATTTATTGCAGTTCCACGGAAATATTTTTTTCAGTGTAGACTAACTTAAATATGCACCAATCTATACAATATTGTATTGAGATTTTGAATTTTTTAAGTTTCTGAAACTTTAGAAATTAGTTTCCTGGAGAAATTGGAAAAAAAAAGTGTGGCTTTTTGACGTTCATTTTAACAGTAGTTGTTTTAGTGGTTACTTGGTGGCTGGCGCGTGTTCAGGGGGGGGGGTCATGACCCCCCCTAGAAGAGTTAAATTTATATGAGAGTGAAAGAGATAGCGATATAGTGTTATCTCTTTCTCTCTCATATATAACCTCCCCTAAAAACATTGTCTGGACCCGCGCCTAGGTGGGGGTTTTATGTGGGAGTGAGAGAGACAACAATATACACTAGAGAAACAAGTGTCTTATTTTAAGGGGAGGTTACCGTTCTCAATGGTGAAAAATGCATGAAGTTTGGGAATTTTTTTTTTTATAGATGGAAATATTTTTGGAAATGCGGGGAAAGTTGTTCCTAAAAAATTACAGAATTACTCTCTAAATCTGAATTAGTTAAAAATAACTAATTTGAAAGCAAAAACTCAGTCACTAATTGAAATAGTTACACATTTCTACTAACCATTTAGTCAAAAACAACGAATTATTAGTCTAATTTATTTTTAGGCTATGTCAAAATTACTAATATTTTAGTAAAATTCTGTTCACTAATTTAATTAGTCCAATTTTAAATATTTTTTTGTTATATTTTTACTAATAATTAGTCATATTTTACTAGTAATAATTAGTTATTTTTAATTAATTGGAGAAACAAAAACTCAGCCACGATTTTACTAATAATTAGTTATTTTTAACTAATTCAAATTTAGAAAGTATTTCCAACAAAAATCACAACAATTAGGGGAAAATTATATAAATGAAAATAATTTACATTCTAACACGAGCTTTTGAAGAAATTATATATATATAAGAATGAATCCTTGTGTTTGGAAATAATCTGACACTCTTATAGAGCTTTCACAGAAAAAACTATCAGCGATTTTTGCTGCATGTGATTTTCAGGTGAATGAAATTCTTAAGATTAATTCTAGATCATTGTTAAATGTCTCTTTATTTATTTTGATGTTAAATTTACACATATGGTTGACTTTCTGCTGCAATGAAAATTTCACCTAAATCATATATTAAATTAACAAAATTTTTTTTCAGTGTTTATAATTGTAAAGTTTTTAAATTATTTTTTTTTTTCTTTAAATTATACTTTCAGAAACTATGTGAAATAAAATTAACTTAAGGAAGTTCTATTGTATGACGATACTAGTCAAAACTGTATCGTGTAAAACTTGAAATATTTTTACAAATTAATTTATTGTAACTCTCAAAGGAGCCTATTACCCTTTTTTAAATACAATATCAGCTGTTTAACTATACAACACACTTTTTTGGAAGTATTATTTTGCAACGTTTTAATCCCATTATTTGTATCAAAAACGAATTTGATACGCTATATGCTATCAATTTGATACTTTTAAGAAAACTGTGAAACTTTGATCACTATCTCGTCAATTAATAATTTTTAGTACGAAAATATATGACAGAGTAATGAATTCTCATAAGAATCAATGTTAAACAGTGAAAAAATAAATCGATCATAACTTTTTTCCCAAGAACCTACAGGTCTCAAAAATTTAACTACAAAATTTTAGAAACTTTATCTAGCAGTACACCAAGTTTTATCAAAATCTGTTTGATTATTCGATTTACGGTAGAACTTCCTTAACAAATGAGCAAATTAATTAGGTGTGCCTGTTGCTCTTATAGTGCATGTAAGACCAATTTTATTGTTTTTTATTTTATAGGTATGTTTTATTACATGACTTAATAATAAGACTCGTTTTTAATTTCTTGTTTGCTTATTTTAATCAGTTTGATTTTGACACACTTTTAATATAGTGAATGTGTGCCTAAAGTTATTTCGGTAAGAATTGTCGCATTTAATAGGTCAATTGGTGTTGATACTACTTAATTTATTGTATACAGAATATGTACATGGGAGGAACTTTCGATGTATTAATGTTTACTCCGAAATTAATGTTGAATTTACTAAAACTGAGAAAAAGTAATGAAAAGAAACAAGGAAGGAAAGGATAGGGAAAAAAAAGTCAAGAAAAGAGAAGGAATCCAGGAACCCAGAACCGTTCGAACGCAAACGGTTGGCTGCCGAGACGCAAGGTCGATGTCCTTGGGGGGTCAACGACCCCTCGAGGAGGGATGTCTCGCACTGAAAAAGTGTATGTTCGCACGTTGCCTCCCCATTTGAGTCGACGCGACGTCAAGTTTTGTTGCACGTCGAGTCGAGGCTGGTCGCGGCGACCCACACTGTGCATGGAGGGTGCTTTTTCAGGACTAGGCTTAGTATAAGACTCAGCAAGGGATGTTAAGAGAGTATGGGACAAATAGGCGAAAATAGGATCAGATAATCAATATTTCAAGGGTGATCCTCACGGAGAAAAATATATATAACATAAAACAACGAAATATAATAAAATTTGTCATTTTAAATTAAAATAACAAATCGCTAACATAGTTTGGTGATTAATTAGTCAAGACTGAGGTGCGATATTGACAATTACAAGTTCGTCTTTTTTTGTAATTACGTAATCTCAAAATCTACAACTATTGCATTTTTAAAGTTGATTAATGATTATTTTCAGTTCAATGCGTGTTGCACTTAAAAATTGTCTACAAGGCGAAAAAGGGATTATTGGATTTACAAAATTAATATAAGACTAACAAATTTGTTGTCCTAGCAAAGTTTTTCTTATCTAAACAATATGGAGATTTTATCGAGATTGTCGTGGTAACAAAACCATTGTAGGTACTTGTTACTATACAACAATTCTAAATTGTTTACATGATAAAAACTTTGCTACAAAAACAAATCGGAGTTGTTAGTTCTATATTAACAATTCGATTAGTAAATCTAACAATATCTTTTTCTCTGTATAGAGGATACGAAGAAATAGTAGGGGTGGGTTTTTTATCCTGATCTTAAAGTAAAAAGAGGCGTAACCACCTGTTATAGTCCTTTGGACAGAACAGGACTACACTATAACATCCTTTATGGATGACATGACCAACCTATATGTATACGGTTATGCTTACCAACTTCTTGTCTTATCAAGCCACGAAATCTCTCATGATCTCTTTATTATGTATAAAATAACATAAAATGATTAATATTAAACCACCCTGTCGTAAAAAAAACAATCTTCTAGCTTCCTTTCAAACGTTCCGAACTTTAACTTCTCTTACATTAGTTTAAGTAATATACATTATTAATGATTAAATTTACTGCAACAATTACTTTACGGTAGAAAAATGATTTTATCAACCACAATGATAAATGCAATTATCTTAAAATTTTTTCATTCATTTTCGGAGACTAAAAATCTAAACAGTCTAAAGGCATAGAATGGGACAACTGTTGTGGCATGATTTCCTGTTCTTGGTGGTTTCTGCGAATATCCTTTGTGGTCGATAGAACAAGATGTAGAATCCGGATGCCGAGTCAAATGATTTTGCATACTTTTGATTTAATTTTGCGGATTTTTACTTGAGTTACTTAAATTTGAAAACACTGAGAAAGAACTTTCTTTATTCCAAATAAAATGCGGTCAACCAAAATGTATATAGGTATGTTTAAATAGAACATATTATTAATTATAAGAAAACAATCAATAGCTCCGAGTCAATAATTAAAATACTATTGTTTTTTTTTTAACGTTTTGGCAGTTACGATGTACTCATTAGAAACACGAAAAAGTTTCCAATTAGTTTGAAAGTTTGTTTATGTTTAATCAGGATATCCATCGAAATTTTTTGATACAATGTATACGGAAATGTACTGGATTTTTTCAGTTATCAGTAATTTTAAGTTTTTAAGATTACGTACACATATCGATGACTTGATTGGACACCCTACTTTTTGAATAACAAAATATACTCTCTAAATTTCTTAGAGTGAATATTTCACTCTAATTTAGGAGTGAGATGTACATTCACTCCAGATAGAGTGAAAGTTCACTCTAAAAGAGTGAAATCGCTCACTCTAATGGAAAGAGTGCAGAAATTCACTCCAGTGGTTGGAGTGAATATTCACTCCAAGACTTAGAGTGAAACTTTCACTCTGTTTTGAGTGAACGTAAGCACGTATAACTTATAACGGCAGTTCGTAAGTTTTGTACCAACGAGCGTATAGCATAGTGGTTAGAGCGTTGGGCTTTAGGCCTGGGGGTCGCACGTTCGAGACCCCTCAGCGTCAAATATTTTAATTATATATAAGTTTAGCGTTAGTATTAAGTTGTATGTTTTATTTGTAAATATAATATAATAAAATGTTATAAAATAATATAAATAACAAATATCCTTGAGACTAAATAAATACGAAAATACCACTGTACTGACAGAAAGTTATTCAAGAGATTCAATATTTATTTTTATTTATAATTTTTATTTTTCAAAAATAAGATATTATTCCTTTAAAGTTATGTTATGCAAATTTCCAAAAGCTTTAATTTACCCAATCTAAAATTGGAGTGGGAAATTTGATCTAAGAGGAATGAGCCGCCATTTTAAATCAGCTGAAAAATTCACTCTAATTAGAGTGAACTCATCACTCTATCTATAGAGTGAATAAATTCGCTCTTTCAATGAGTGAACATTCACTCCATATGGAGTGGCTCAATTTTCACTCTTGCCTGGAGTGAAATCTCACTCTTTAAGAGTGAGGTTTCACTCTAAGAAATTTAGAGAGTAAGTGTATTTGATTAAAATAAACTTTATTCTCAGTAAAGGTTTAATAAGTTTAAAACACGTTTTAAAAATTGAATACAATCTTGGTTTTGCTCTGATAATAGCATCAAAATTATCTGAAATAACCTTAGTTTAGACTGTTTAGTTTTAGAGTATCTTATTAAATTCTTCTTTTTCACTTTATCTCTTCTCATTGCACATTTCATAAAATTAGAAGCTAAAAACAGTCAAGATTGTTTTTACGACCTCCAGTAAAAGTTCTAGAACAGGATTGTTATAGAAAAAATGATAATTCTTAAGTTTCCTGAAGCAGAAGAGGAACATTAAGGTCGGTTAGAACGGTATTACTGTTTCGCAGTCATTTCCAGACGCACTCCTTCCATAACGAAACTGTTGCCTGCCTTTATCCTTTTATCCCTCCAATGTTTTATCATCTTTATCCGTATTTTGTCTCTTTTTCTCTCGTTCTATCTACAACACCCGCTGTTGCTCAAAATATATACATAAATTGGTCTATCTTATCTGAAATAACAGCACCCTGTGAGGCTTCAACGATATTTTCACTATTTGCTCTAATATTCTGGGCTCACGCCTTCCTCCTTTACTCTATAGGTTTCGTTTCACAGGATTTCATAGCAATGTAAACAGAATACCTATATACTTAGAGGGCTGTGAGAAGTGAGGCCTTCTTTTTTCTTGTTTGACCGTAAATCCAATTTAAGCTATATTTTTCCTGTAATTTACACGTAAAAATACTCACGTATACAAAGTTTCAAACCTGTAGATCAAATAGTTTGACAATTAAGGGGGGGGGGTCACGTTTTTTTTAAAAAAGGTTTTTCCTTGACAATGCTATGACCATCACCCCCAATCACGTTCTCTATAATTTTCCTGTAATCTACACGCGAAAATACATATGTGTACCAAATTTCAATACTCTATAGAGTATTGACCAATAGGTCAACTATTTGACCTATAGGTCAAATAGTTTTTGAAAGATAAGGGGGGGGGGACATAGTGATTTTAATTAATTTAAAATAAATCTACATGCTAAAGTACATAAGTGTACCAAATTTCATCTCTCTATCTCAAATAGTTTGGTCGCTAAGGGGGAGGGGAGTCATGGTTTTGGACTACGGACAATTGAGTAAAAACATAAGGGTTCCGCTTTGACAGTAAAATTTTAATCATGACCGAATATGCCCCGGGCCGGGGCGGGTTGGGTCGCTTTGGATTTCTCCAAAAACAATGTTCCCAAAAGAAAACTAAAAGTAATAACGGGACTTTTTCTTTTTTAAATGAAAGCTGAAATATCAGAGCAGGTTTTCTGTACGATAAGGTTTTCATAAATTGGATATTAACGAAGTTAAACAACGAAGAGTGAAAAATGGCCCAACCAGCCCCGGTCTCCCCTATAGTAAGTTTTACATTAAACGTGCTTAACAGGTGGGATATCTTCACATTTTTGTAAGTTTTACAACCTGCTAATACAAACTGAATTACATTCAAGAATCGAAATTTTACATTGTAGCGATTTAAAATGTCTGTTACATATGTTTTAAAAATTATTTCCATCCGTTAAGTGATGAGATTTTTTTTTATTTTGTAATACACATGTATAACATACATTTATTTACACATATAACACACAAATTTTACTTATGAATATATTTTTTAAAGTATTTGAAAATAAATATCGCATGGAGGAGGATTCGAACTGGTGTCACGACTGAAACTCGCACTTATACCTATCACTAAACAACCGCAGCTATTGTCGCTAATGTCAACAAAATGTGACCGGTCTATATAAACTGTGACGTCATATTACGCGCTCGGCTGACTTCGGATTCTTTAGGAAGTCAAAGGATGCCGGAAAAAGCCGAATATTCGCGAAGCTCGTTAAATGTGTCTTTACATTTTACAATGTAAAATTTCCATCAGAAAACTGTATAAACTAAGAAAATGCTATTAAAGCTATTTAATCATGGAAATAGTAAATTTAACCCCCTTAATTTCAATTACTTTTTGCAAAAACGATAGTATACGATCTGCAACCCTCTCCTTTTAAACAATCTGTTTCCTCCGATTAACTGTTATTCCACCTTTGCTTGATTAGTGTTCATTTAGTACAGCGTTAAACGACTCATTATTAATGCAAATAGAAATTTAGATGTGTGTATTGGTGTCAAACAAAAACCTATTTGTTATTCATGTTTCGTTTAGAAAATAATGCTTTCTTAAGGATTCATAAAATGTTAAAACCTTGGTATCTTTTCAAACTTGAAAACTATTTGATAAGTATCCTGTATACATATACATATATCAGAATCAACTTATTGTTATTCCATGTTTCGAATAAAGGCAAGTATATATAAGTCAAGCCTTGAGTGTACACAACTGGTTGCATATCTCATACTTATCAACGTTCTTAATTCAGACCAACCTGAGGAATGTACGCTTATTCTTTATTAAAAAAAAAGACCTGTGAAAAAACATATTTTAACTTAGAAAAATTGTATTCCATCATTACGGTTGAATAACCCTACAAATTTTTAATAGCGAACTTCAATTATAATTGGTAGTTGATTTTATTTTCTCATAGAAAAGCTCGCTTGAATTTCAATAGATGAAAATAAGCTGCAATAGAGTAAACAAAATGGAAGAGAAAAGGACTCAGACTGGTTTGAATACAAGTCAACTCTTTCAGGGTGGTTACGTAAAAAGCTATTTGGGGTCAACACCCTGGTCTGCGACACGTGTAGTACTTCTCGTCGGTCCCTTGTCCTCCCTCTTTTCTCCTCCCTTTACCCCACCACCCTCTTCAGAGTTCCTTCTTTACTTGTCTATTCACGTGGTATTTTGTCTCTCTGTCTCTTTTCTTCTATCTCTCTCTCCACCCCACCTCATGACGCCATCGCTGCCACTTCCTCTTCTATGAAAGTCCCTTCTCGCAGCTCCCTAGGCTGGCTTAACTTCAATGGATAGATAGAGGTATTCTAGAATCTAGACTTTAACTTCTAGACTGACATAAAGCTAGACTGTTAGAGCCCAACACCCCGTGCACTGCTGCCCCGTACCAACCACATTCATTTGTAAAGAAATCAATTCCTATTATTACGGTAAATTAGTTAACTTTGATTAGGCAATTTTTTGGAAAAATTTTAGGACCCTTAACAAATTTTCTAAAAATCTTAATTAATGTTGCATAATGTAATGATTAATTTTTTTATCTATAATATAAAAATAAGAAAAATTGACTCTGTAAATATCAAAATAAAACCAGGTTTTTTCGATTTTTCCCCGTATTGCATGTTACAAGAAATCAATAACTTGAAGGCACTGATTTATCTATAACTGAATAATTCAGTGAGTCGCAGAAAATTGTCTTGGCAATTTATTTCTTGTGATAGCAATATTGTTTTGTTACATTACAGAGAAAAAAATACACTTGAATCAATAGTAATTTGCTTTAACACATTAAACGACGTATTCACCCTCGTTCAAACATATTTACTGTAATTTTAAAAGTACTATTAACTTTTGCACTATGCATTTTATAGCATGTGCTTATACCTCAACAATGTTCTCATTGTTTTCATAGTGAAAATGTTTGATTTAATAGCATAATTTTGTTCTTTTAATTACAAACATTCAAGATTCAATAGCACACTTAAACGAGAATTAAAATTTATATTTATATATCTAAGCTACACGTAACTTTCTAACTCAAAAGGTTTTCCCCAAGTTCAGGTCATACTTGCTACTTATTAGCAATTAATGTGCATGTATAATGATTGTACTCCCCTAACGCATCGCCGAAAAAATTGGGTTAATTATCTAGATAGGCGTCTCTTGGTCGCAGAGATAAATAATATTCTCTTGTTGACTCTGCTGTTGATTTATAATAGCTTTTCATGGGAAAGCCTCCCATGAAGGGGGCTTAAATTGTACTAAATTTACTTTTTTAATTCATTTTATCGGGTCATAATTGCTCTGAATATTTGTATATGTTGTCATTATTCAAAACAATTTTTCTTTGAACTAAAAGAAAGTTTGGAGCAGATATTCACATACTGAGAATTTTCCATAAAAGGTGTTTTTATTTCGTTTGGTTCCTCATAAATTAGTTATTCCTATTTTCAATTTTTTATTCAAGACATTGTGAAACGTATATTTTATGGGTGAAAACATCTTAACCGGTTTCTTTACAAAATACTTACGTGACTTGTAAGGGCCTATCGATGACTAACTATATATTTTACTACCTCTGTCCTAATTAACTAATGCGTTAATTTCGATTAAGGGACAATCTAAATGTTTCATAAAGTAGAAAATAATTTTATGAAAATTCCTGGATTAGGGTTAATGTGTTTTCTGTGAAATTTCATTATTTGACAATTAAAAGAGATAATGTGCTGCATTAAAATAAGTGTACAATTATCGTTAATATATGTTAAACATTTAAACATGTTTCAATTCTACCATTCGATTAGGACAATTGTGATAAACTATCGACTAAAATTTCTCTAAAAACTGGCAAGTTTAATCAAGTGGTGAATAAACGTAACCTAATCATTTGACATACATTTTTTATGTTTCGAAATAACTTTTATTCATTTGGATCTGGAAAAATATATATTCTTGAAATTCTAATCAGCCAAGGAAAGACAATTTTCGTATATCATCTTTTTTAAATTCAATTTTATTCTAAACGACCTTCGACCAACTTTTGGAATAAAGTACCAAATTTCCATTATCAACAATAGAAATTGAAAAAAATTTCTTACTTTATTATTTTAGTTTAAAAATATTTTACTATTGTATATTTTTAAATCAAGATGAATAAGAGTTTTATCCATTTTTGTAAGAATGTACTGAGTTTTGGTTTACTTAAAACCAAGCCACCAAGAGTGGAGACAGTTTCATTGGAAAGCTGAGTAACTGATAAGGATTGCTGCAGAGTTCGACTTCTTTATCAGTATGTCGTCACGAATCATTTCAGAGTCCTTACAGTCACATTTGATTATTTTAAAGATTAAGGAATTCAATTTAGCTTATCTGCTTCCTTTTTTAATCATTAACATATATATTATTTTTTAAAATCTAGTTTAAAATAATTGGGATTTTTTAATTTTTAAATGAAAATGTTTTTTTTAATGAAATGAAATGCTGAAAATACACGTGCGTGTGTGAATAACTGGGTGACGGCAGTTGCTACCCTATTCAAGCACTACGTTACCACAACTTGGATTTGCTATCTTATCGCTGACCTGAGCTGTTTCCCAGACGATATCCTCAAGTTTTGTTTTCTTTGAGAAAGAATCTTGAATTTTAGACCACTGAAAAGTTTCAAAATTTTCTTGATTTAAAATAAAATTAACACTTGGTTTTTTAAAAACATTTTAAACAATATTTTCTATAAATTTTTAAAAGTTTTATTTTATATAATTGGAGAGAAATTATATTGACTTAACCTATTACACTGAATAGCTAATATAATTAGTTTTTACATTTTGCTTATATTAACTAATAAAAATAGGTTATTAAACCAAAGTTAACTATATTCATAGTTAATGAAACCTGAAAAATTTAGTAGTCCTTACACTCTAAAAACAAGTGTCTTATTTTGTCCTCACTTTTAAGACATATTGAGGTGTCTTAATTTTAAACCATTGAGATAGTGTCTTAAAAATGCCTGTAAGACGCTTTCTAAACGTCTTATGTCTTAAAATTAGACACTTGTAAGACACCTGTTTTTACAGTGTATAACCATGCAAAGTTTTTAGTGTAGCAATTTATAATTTAAAACCAGCTTAAAAGACAGTAAATTTCTTAAAGATATTAAAAGAAATTTGCTTTTTAAGATTTTTGTACCAAATATCAATTTTTTTTTAGAAAACAATAGTAGTTCAAAGTACTTCAGATAATTCAAAATTTTTCATTAAGTACTTTAAGGAAAAAAAAAAAAATTTCTAAAAAAAAAATTTATGTCAAGAAACTTTATTTTTCAATTTTTAACATTATACTATAATTCTAGATTCAAAATTATGCCAGAAAAAAAATTGGCACCCTTCACCAACAAGTTAGAATTTTGTTCACTCTCATCTAAAATATCTATCTTCTTCTGCATTTTTCAATTTTTTACGGGCTTTTTTATAATTTTAAACAAAATTATTCATGGATTTAAAAAACTTTTCATTAAAAAAAAAAAATTGAAAATTCTAAAACCCGCCCAAAATGTTGCTAGAAAAAAATTTGACACCTCTGAACGATTTATGAAATGTTAAAATTTCACCGGTGCATTCTCTTAAAATAATTCAAAGTATTTCAAGGTATTTCAATATATTTTACAATGCTTCAAATAATTCAAGATTCACGGCAAAAAGTAAGTAAATCTTAAAACAGACTATATACAAAGATACTTAAAACATTTATATTAAGATGTCTTGGGTAAAAAAAACTTAATATAAGATGTGTAAAGTATCTTTGCAGTCACTTTTAAGATACTTCTTCTAGCAGTGTACTTTAGATAATTCATGGTACTTAATCAAATCAGTTTATTGTACTTCAGATTTTTCAGAATACTTCGTGTATACTTCAAGACATTTTAGAATAACTTCAAAAAGTAGACAACTTATTATAAAAGAAAGGTACATATTTTGTAGTCACTTCTAAAATGTTTTTAAAAAATTAGCAAAAGCGTCTTAATGCATTATAGCTTATAAGATGGTGCTGGATGAAAAATGCAAAAAGAAATACTTCTAAACGTGTTAAAAGTGAGTAGAATACATTTTAAGATGTTTCTTTTTGTAGTGCCCAATAGTGCATTTAGAGGATTTTTTACAAAATTAAAAAAATATCAATGATGATATAGGATATCATAATCATCAACTGCGCTATGAGAAAGCTCTTAAGCTTTTTTATAGTAATTGATCCACCACTGGTAAAACTACCCTTCTCAATATTTTTAAAAGTGTGTGTTTTTCTAATCAATTTTAGTTTTTGCTTTCTAATAGAGAAAGTATTGTTTTTAGTATTGTGCGAGGTATTTTCAAAAGTATTTTCCAAATAATAAAAAATTGGATTTTTGTAGGTTATTTTTACTGCTCTTAGACTTAGAGGATCCTGGAAGCATGAAATTCTAATTTAACAAATTATTTGTGGTGAAGAAAGTTAACCTGAGAAGCAGAAGTTCAAGGAAGTTTAATGCTACGTCGACTTTGCTCTCATAGACTGCCTTTTTATTATATGGATATGGAAAATTATTGTAAGTAAATTTGAAAATCTATGTAATTCTCATATTTAGTTTCGTACGTGTTTTTTCCTGATGTTTTTTTTCTTAAGTCTCACCTCTTAAAAACCTTTCATTTAGTAATAAAATAATTGTCAAGTTTTTGCTGATTTTTTAAAAAATGTTTGTTTTAACCTCGGTCCAGAGCCTTTGAAGTATGTATCTTTAATCGCCAAACAAAATTCAGATTCGTGTTCAGCTACCTCAAACCCCCTAAAAGAAAAAACTTTAAGCGAATTACATGCCATTTTACCCATTTTTAACAAGTTTCTCGCCAATCTCATAAATATTATACAAAATTGTTTGCCATATTGAATCCACCATTTTGAATTTTTAAAATCTAATGTTAGATTCGTGACCAGCGATCTCAAAAACTATTAGAAAAAGCTGTAAGCGAATTACATGACATTTTGCCCATTTTTAGGGTTCCGTACACCACAAGTGTACGCACGGAACCTTATTGGAAAGACTTTGTCGAAAATCGTATCCCCCCCCCCCCTAGCCGCCAAACTATTTGACTTAGAAAGTTCAAATTTGGCCCGCATATGTATTTTTACGTGTAGATGAAAGGAAAATTATAGAGAACATGATTCTAGGGGTTGATCATAGCGTTGTCAAGAAAATAACAAGATTTTTGAGAAATTTTGATATTTTTTGGCTGATAACTTTTGCCATTTCTTTGACACCGCTATCACCACAACAATCTCTATAATTTTTCTGTAACCTACATATAATACTACATTTTTGTACCAAATTTGAACTCTCTAAGGCAAATATTATGGCAGATAAGAGGGGAATACGGTCATTTTTTCGAAAAAATGCCTTTAATTTGTACCGTTCCTGCCCTTTATCTGCCAAATTATTGTACTTAGAGTGCTGAAATTTGGTACACATATGTAGTTTGACATGTAGATTACAGAAAAACTATAGAAAACCTTGTTGCAGGCTGTTAGAAGGATGTCTATAACATAACTAAATAGATAAATTTTTAATTTTTTCAAATTCTGAATTTTAATAAAGCATAGAGTGAAAAAAAGAGCGGTTTTGTGCACAAAATAGCCCCACTTGACGGTAGGTAATTTTATACTAAAATTGTAATAAAGGTAAAAAAATTCTAATTAAAATTTATTATTATAGTATTTTTCCGAAAAATTGAAAATTTGCTCAAAAAAAGTTTCCTCTTTAATGCATTTTTAAGTTCGTGTACGGAACCCTCGGCGCGCGAGTCTGTCACGCATTTGCCCGGTTTTTTTGACTTGGTTGATGATAAAAGATACAGTCGAACCTGGATAAGTGAAAAACCTTTATAAGTGACCGGCTATCGCCAGGTCCCTTCAATTTCCCATGTAAAAACCTCTATAAGTGAGTAATCTGTAAGTGACCGGTCATTTTTTTTCGGCAAGACCTCTATAACTGAATGAAACGTCTCTCGAACCTCTGTTCCTTCATTTTTCTCGGCTAAACCTCTATAAGTGAAAGAAACGTCTCTCGAACCTCTATAAGTGAAAATCTCTTCTGTATTTAATTTTTCTAAAGGGCAGTAGTAAATAACACAAACAACAGTGATGATGATAATGATAATGACGAAGAAGTAGAGGAAAATTTGACTATTAAAGAGGTTTTAATCCCTAAACATCAAGAAGTTTTAGCTGCTCTAAAAATAGTTCATAGATTTTTTGAATTTTCGACGAAAATTGATAAATCCGTTTTTGACAAAATTTATGAACTTGAGAAGCATGTGCATAGTAGTAAAGTCCAAAAACAAACAAAACTGACAGACTTTTTTCAATCAATTAATTAATATTCATGTAAATTGGCGAATTACTTTTTGATAAAATTTTCTTTAAATAAATTATTCAAATAATTAAAATTCGTAATCCTTGTAGATTAACAAAACCTCTATAAGTGACAGAGGCCGCTCTTCGACCTCCATAAGTGAAAACCTCTATAAGTGAAAAACCTCTATAAGGGACAAAAAATTCTCGGTCCCTTGGAATGTCACTTATCCAGGTTCGACTGTATTTCAAACGTCCTGTACCAAGGTTAAAACATTGTTTAAAAATCCGCAAAAATTTGACATTTATTTTATCACTAAATGAAAGGTTTTTAAGGGCTGTGACAAAGAAAAAAATTTTTTTTTGACACATTCGTATTTTTTATCATACAAAAATTCAATTTAACATATTATGCGCTATAAAATCAAAATACTTTATAATGAAAAGTGGAATATAAGAAGGTAAACTATATACAGTTTAATCCTGGAATGTTTCAAGTTATTAAAATTTATGGCATATAAAGGGTGATAATGTAATCATCTACAATATGTATATTATATAAAATTATATAGAGGTTTGAGATGAAGTAGAGAAGTGATTAGGACATTTTTCGTGACGTGGAGAGGATTATCATTCTTAAGAGAGTGATCATCAAGTGTATCAGCAGTAGCAGTAGTATAGCAGCACCACCACTACCATCATCATCATCATCATCACCTTTTTGGTACAGCACTGGACTGAAAGCGCGTGTGCGGGGCAGCTAGCAGGCTAGAACTAGCGCGAAGCCAAGGACACTAGAAGTCAAATCATCGCCGTGGCGATAGACTCCCCTTACCCGCTCTTTACCCCGATCCACATCGCGTTGTATCCCTCCCCTTGTGTCATATAGCTTAGCCGCCATCATGGTCCCCCGTCCGCGCCCTACTGTACCCGAGCCACAGAGAGCTTCCCCTTCCAACCACTTTTTTTTGTCCCTCCGTCCATCGCGGCAACAGCCTCCTTTTTATCAGTCGACCGAAAAGATCCGTGGGATCCTTCCCATTGCATTTCATTACTTCCCATGTCGTGCCCTTCAGTGTCGCGCAACCCTTTGTCGTTTTTGTCCCAACTTGATTGTTGCAGATTTTCACTACTTCTTTTTTTCTCTTTCTTATGCTAACAATTCTTAGAAATTCAAATCAGCATTTTATCACGTACGTATATACACACATTTTCAGATACTGCTAACTTAACAATTTTCCGAAAGTCTTGGACAAAATAATGCTGATTACATCCAATGAAATAGTAAAAGTTGTTATTTATGCATGCACAATTACCATAAAGTGTTATGAAAATATAATAGGCAAATGGCACTGGATGTTGTTGCGCGGGAGGATGAAAACCACGAGGTCTACTGTCGCTAATTGCGCAGGTCGGTAATGTCAGTCTCTGTACAATTGTAGAGGTTTCGCTCTGTTCCACACAAGTTGCAACGGAATGACAGGTGCCTAACCCATTATTATCACAAGGGAAATTAGTTTTTGTCGGATTTAACGTTCGTTTTAGGGTATTTATTGATTCCGTTGCGCAGGATAGTCTCAGAACACCCAACACACGTGGAGAGTTATCTTATTCTTCCTCTTCTTTTTTTCAATTATAAGGGTGAAGGTACAAAGAAGAAGCTTACATTTATTACTCAACTAATAAATATAAATAACTTTGATTTGTCTGGAGCTTGAAAAGTTAGAACTCTTAATTGATGAGCCGACAACCCTCATATTGCAAGGGGAATATCATAAATTTTCATTCATCCCCTTTTTCTATTTTTCCTCCCTTTTCCATTAAACCCACTTTTTTTCGTTGCCATCATATTTTATTCCCATGGCTTTCTCATCCCCCGCATTACAAATCCTATCTTCGTCCCCTTTTACCCCCATTCCATTCTTTTGGTGAACGGAGGACTTTCCATACTAAGCTTTATTCGCCTCTGTCTCTCAACAAAAAAACGTACTTGACAGACGATTATTAACATGATTTTCTTGTCACGGAAAGAAATGAACTAAGGGTCGAAAAAGGACAAAAATAAATAAATAACAAATTTTTTTCTTTTAAAGAAAATTTTTCAAATATTTGTTTGTAGTAGAGTTTGCATTCTTTGAAGCGATTGCGAAACATCCCTGAATACCTTTCAGAGTTTTCGAGAATCACGTTTAGATTTAATGTGCAAGCGACGCGAAGAGTGGGCGAGGGCGAGGGAGATGGAGACGAGGAAGGGTGCTCTATAACTTTCAGAGGGACAAATCTAGGAAAGGACGATAGAAGGCAAAAGAAGGAGTGAGCGAGACAAGTGGGAGGAGAGGGAATGTAAGGATGGTTACGAGCGTGAGAACAAAGAGGAGAAAATAAGTGGCGTTTTTCGAGGGTGATCGAGGGTAGACACGGGAAACGAAGATGAAGAGAGATGGAGTTATATTTAGGTTGCAAGGGAGTGAAAAAGTGCTGCCCGCTTGAAAGAGGGAGAAGGAATATTCGTCCAGTGGCGTACTTATATCCCTAACCCCTTCCTTTGCAAACTTTTAATTTGTCACTATACTCGACTTTTGCCTCTGTCACTATTTCATTCCAGTGTTTGATTTATCCTGCAATATATTTGTTTAATTAGACACTTTTTAAGGTCAGTAGAGAGAAAATGCGGAAGCTCAACGGCTAACTGATACGGCTGGATGGTCCACTACTACTTAAGTAGATATAACACGAAAGCGAGCACAAAAGTTGCTTCGTGCACGCTCCCTAAATTTTTTCAATCAAATATTTAAATATCTTTAACATATGCGAAAAATATGTTTGAATCAAATATAATTAAAATGTACTAGTGACGATATGATAATATGCAAATATGTTCAATTTAATTCAAACTTATTTTTTGTTTGAGTAGTTTGATTCAAACATTATTTTCTAAGTGTGCACAGCCTTGGAACTTGAATGGTTAAATTGTTGTTTACGTGTCAATGTAAATTACTATGAGATTGTAGAAATTATTTTCCTTTAAGGGTCAGACAATCCAATTTCTCGATAAGTGACATATAATTTCACGTTAATTCTTATATATGATTATATGTGAAGAATGAGAGTGTAAACAATTATTATAAATGATTTGATAAATATGTTTAGTTTAAATTATCAGAGTTGGAATTGGTAAATTTGACATTCTTTCATCAAAACATTAAAATTGGATAATATATTATCGATTACTGATCTTTATATCATGAAACATTGAACCTATTGGACAGATTGTTTTCTCGAGTTTTCTATTTCTTTTGCATTTCCTAGCAGGTGGAGTGTCTATTGTTGTACAAGATCGATTGCTAGGACACTCACCTTATTGAATTTTCAATGAACATGGTTCTTATGGCTCTTGATTATCAATCGATTTGAGTTGTTCGTCGTCTTCTGTTACGTTTCATTTTGAGTTGAAGAATTAGACATCAAGACGAGCATATTATAATATCATTGGTTATCTGTGCATTCATCCATTTCTATTAGCTGTTTTTCGTGAAATGGAGGTTATGCAAATCTTCAATGTCTAGAATGTGAAAGTCACAAAAATTAAACAGTCGCTAAGACATACATGCATAATTTCTCGGCAGTGAGTTTGTAGCTATAATCCAGTATACGATTTTAGGTGTTGCCAGATTTATTTTAGATCCCTTAAAAATTATATTTAAAATAAAAATAAACTGAGGGGAAACACAATCTGTTTTTTAAAAAAATGGTAAAAATAGTACTGTATCATATTACTGCCTCATATAATCTTTACTAAAATGACATTAACTTTATATTTTTGTCTTTAGAATGCAAATTGATTTAAATCTTTGCTAAAATGTACAGGGGGCCGTTCAAAAAATAAATATGTAATGTTTTTTGGAGCTGTTTTGATCTTCCCCACGTGATGCACCTTAATTTTTTGTTGACCCCCTCCCCTCTAAAGGTGTTACGTAATTTTTTTCATTGTAGCTAATCAATTGAAAAAGATAGAATTTTTGCTGAAAGTAAATTTGTCTTTATTAAAAATGCTTTTCTATGTGGTTCATAATATAATTAATATTTTTACATTAAACTTTAAATATCCAACTCTCTAAATCTGAATTAGTGATTTTCTACTAATGAATGAGCGAGAAATTGGTTACTATTAAATAGTGTAAAAATTCAATGTTTTTTAGTAAAAAACTACTAATTATATCACATGCACACAATCCGAATTCGAAATCAGAATTGCTAGATTGGATAAATTTTTTGAGATTATCTCAAAAAACAAAACCTCAAAAAATTCTAAAAACGCCAAAAAAACGCAAACAATTTTTTTTTGTCCGATAGACTATACACTTTTTACTAATGTATTGTTATGTAGTTTTCTCTGACGAATATGATTTTGAAGTTAAAGTTAGCAGATTGGCTAAAAATTATCTCAATAAACATTTTAAAAAAATACCAATTAAAACACCAAAAATTTTTTTTTGGCCGGGACACTATGCTAGTGTTTACTTTTGTTTTTTTAAATGACCACAAAAAATTTAGCCAATCTAGTAATTCTGACTAATTCAGAGAGTAACATTCGTAGCTTTATTTCAAATTTGGCTTAGTATTTTGGCGCGTAAGTACACTCAAAAACTTCAGAGTAATTATTATAGTTTATACATTAATTTTTACAATAACAGCTTTTAATCTGGGATAATTGTGCAAACCGAAAATCAGGGTACTCTGAGAAAAAAGGATTGCTATGATATAGCAAACTGAATTGTTAATATGGCGCCTGCAACACTGCAAAAACTGCTGTCTTCTAAGTGTCTTATTTTAAGACACAAGACGTTAAGAAAGCGTCTTACGGTTATTTCAAGCTATTTCATTGGTTAATAATTTTGAAAGATGCTTTCTCATTGGTTTAAAATTAAGACACTTTAAAACGTCTTAAAAGTGAGAACAAAAATGTCTTAAAATAAGACACTTGTTTTTACAGTGAAGTTTTTCTGTTATTATAACAAAAAAGTTTGCTAAGACAACAAATCATTAGCTAAGTTAGCGATGTCTAATTTGTTAAATTAGACGTTTAACTAATTTGTTTTGCTTTTTTAGCAATTCATTTGCTGTCTTAGCAATTTTTTTTGCTATTATAACAAAAAAAAAATTGCAGGCGCTATACTAACAATATTCAGTTTGCTACTCTCTAAATCTGAATCAGTGAAATTTCACTGATCTTTAGTGACTACTTTCTCGCGATTTAAAATCAGTGAAATTCCACTGGAAATAAGTAAAAAAAAAACAGAATTTTCAGTAATTTTTCACTGATTGGCAAATGGAAAATAACTGACATTTTCAGTACCTGTTACTGAAATTATCAATCAGGGGCGAATCCAGACAAGATTTTTGGAGGAGGTTATATACGAGATAGAAAGAGATAGCACTATAGTGTTATCTCTCTTTCTCTATCATATATATATAAGGCTCCAGGGGGTGTCATGACCCCCATGACCTCCCCCCCCCCGTAAATCCACCAATGTTATCAATTCTTTTTCTACCGGTCAATCAGTGAAAAATTACTAAAAATTCATTTATTTTCTACTAATATTTAGTGTAATTTCACTGATTCAGGTTTAAATAGTATCATAGCAATTCATTTTTCTCAGTGTTGGTAAGAATTAATTCCTAATTTGCCCGAGTATATTGTTATTTTCATTAACTAATTTCACATGAAATATATTTTTTAAAAAATTGTTTTTGAAATACATTTTCTCATTTCATGTTTCGAAATTTTAGGAACAATCCAGTTTCAACCCCCAGTTTGAAGGAAAAAGTTTAGTGAAAACAATAGAAGCTACCCCCTCGTATAGTTACGCCACTGAATTCCTCCCTCTCTCCCTCCCACCCTCCGTGAATCTCTCGCGCTCTCTCTCTCTCACTCTCTCTCTCTCTTTCTGTATACAAGAGTGTCGAGGGTGTAAGAGAGGGGAAGAGGGTTGTGAAGAGGGTGGGGGAGTGAGCGAGAGGGCGGTGCAGGCGAGAAAAGGACGAGTGGAATGAGCAACGTCAGCGACTTGATGATAGTGGTGGTGGTGGTGGTGGTAGGATCACGGGAGGTTGTGAGCTGAGCGGTGGTTCGGTTTGGTTGAACGAGGGCGCACATCGCACTGCTGCCAAGTGGTGAACGGGTCCGTGAAGAACGAGTTGGATCGCTAGTCTCGTCGGGCGTAGGCGAGTTGATTCCGTGACGACCGTGTGGTGGCGCAGCAGAAAATTCCCTTCGGCCGCAGCCACCAGAGCTGAGTGCTGACATGGCGTCCTAGCGTTCAGTCGGGCTAGGAAAAGTTCGCCCCCATCGTTGAATACAACCCATCTTAAGAATGCAAAGGTAAGTCAAGTGTTGGAGGACAATCAAGTTGTGCTAATCAGTGAGGATGAGTGCATTTCGGATGACATCGGTCAGAACCGGGTGTTGTCGATACGCCAACAACGAAAATACGTAGTCGTTGATTTTCGTGTCAGCCATCCAGGCAGGCAGGGTCGTTGCCATCGGCCTACCTACCCTGCTTTACGAATCGATATTCCCAGCAAAGGAGTAGAAAAAGAGCGAGAATTCTGCTTGTGTCAGTGTCTGCACCTTATTCTAGTCACTTGACTAATTTTTCTTGTGTTCGGTGCTCCTGGTGTGTTCGCGAGTGTCTTCGTCAAGAAGTGTGGGTGCGTTCGTGTGTTGGAAGGGTTATTCTGGGGTGGGGAAACCTGAACGTTTCTTCTTGACTGAAAGGTTAGTCACGAGAGTTGAATACTGACTAATTCAGCAATAAAAATGTCTTGAATCTAAATAATCTTGTATGTGGGAAAAAAAACTCAAGGCGACAGTTTTTTTTTCTTATCGTTGGTGTACTTTTACGTGGATTTTAGCTGTGAGAGGGTTGCGTAAATCCTTTACTGTTTCTCTCTCTCTCTCTAGCTCCCGCCTTTCCTCTCGCCGCTCTCCTTCATTCTCTCGCTCTCTCTATCTCTCTTTCTGTGTTGGTATGGCGCTGGCCGTAGGCGCCGATACGCCTTGGGGTGCCTGAGCGCAACGAGCGCTTTCCTCGTTGCCTGCTCGTCCGTCCGTCCTCCGACCATCCTCCCCCGACCCATGTCCATTCACCACGTCCCCCAGTCGTCTCTACAGGATTCCATAGTCGTCAAATGTATTGTTGTCACTCTAATATGGTTCTTTCATTTCCATAGAACAAGTGTCGAGCACCGTAACAGGTGAATCGAGTTTAGTGCCGCTCCTCTTCCTACTTTCGGAGCGATGATTCTTGGACAGCACATGAGTATTAGTTTTGCAGTCATCGTTTGCTTTCTTTCTCACACTGTACTCACTTGCAAGTGAACAGGATTGATAAATTCAAAAATGTTTAAATCTCCATGTTTTTCCATTTCTGTTGAATGCGCACTTGTCAACTATTACATATACTGATAATGTGCATTTTCACATATTCAGTAATAACACATATCTATAAAATTCATAAACAAATTTATTTTCCAAAAGAAAAGCACATTATTCGTCATTTCATATTGATGTCGCAAGCTTTTTGTTGACACATTTTTAAGTTGCATTGTTAAATAAATGTAACTCGTATACTAAAAACATCCTGTAATGTCGTAATTGCGTTACGAGAGTGACGTAACTTTGGACTTGGAGGATACTAAAGGAATGTTACTCATGCACTGACACGTTTCCAGCATAAATCACCCACGCATTCAGCACGTCTTTCCATTTTAACAATAATTTTATCAGTAATCTTTTAGAATAAATATTTTTATTCTGGACATTGGATTTTGAAAAATTCTTGTTTTATTCGAAATAATGTGGATTTTCATTATTTAATGAATTATAATTATACTGTTTAATTATAAAAAATTTTCTAAACTTTCTAACTTTATTGTTAGTGTGACTGTTAGTAAGACAAGTCAGATTAAATGGGTTGACTTGCTCAACGTATATCGCGGCACCTCGAGGGCAAAGTCCCTGAAATTGATTACAGGCGCAATAATTTGAAAAATTTCTGTAACGTTTCATTGATTAGCTCGTCAATAGATGTGATATTTGACTCTTTTCAGACAGTAAAGTGTAAACTTTCGAAAACGGGATATCTTGAGCAGGGCGTGCAAGGGAGAGGGGGTTAACCCCGTTAAGCCATGGCATAAGCGGCTCAAGAAGGCGACTTCTCTCTTTCTCTCCTGGTAAAAAATCATCGACTCCTTAGGAGGTCGACGGGGAAAATTTTCTCAACTTGATCAATCTCTTGATTTGCCACGTGTTTGATGCGACGACGTGCCAGTGTTTACACTCTTGTGTCACTCTAGACTCTATAGCAACACAGCATACATATATAATGATTTTAATGAAACTGCTGTCGAAATAGACAGAGGCAATCAGTATAAAAATTGTTGATTTGAATAACGCGACTTGCAGGCTAACGAGAAACGAGGAGTAACTATACTTCGTCCCACGTGTTCCAAAGTGAATTTACATGCGGCTTCCTGCAGGCTTAGTCGATTAAAATAGCGTGACGATTTTATCATGGTACCGCGAGGGGTTGAAGCAATCATTATATTCTGGTGCGACGGATGAAGAGAGCAAGAAAAGTAGGGAAAGAGCAAGTTACAGTCTATGGATACGAAAATATACCCACACGCACTCGTGTCGGGATACTATAGATGGGGAGGGGTTCACTCTTTCTCTATTGCTCTCGGAGGCTCCTAACTTTATTTCATTGCTAGTTTAGAAGATTCTATTTTACTTTTCTCTTATTTAAAATTCAATGGATTAGAAAAAATGACTTTGGGAACTAATTGTCAATAGTTTGTGTAATGTTATGCTTGAAAATGGGGTGCTTTCTGAAGCGAAAATTTTACTTCCGTGTGAACTATAATTACCATTCCCTTACTTGATAACTTGACAATGTTTTACAGGAAGTGAAATGGGGACGTTTTGAATGTACGATTTTGAAAAAGGGTTGTGATTTGTGAGTCGGATTCACAAAAATTGTTGATTTTTATCTACCCATTAATTTCTCTATTAGATTGATTTAATTACCATTTTGTAGCTTTTAATTATTATTCACCTGTTTATCTAAAAGTTATTCTATTAAAAAAAAAAAAAGTTTGAAAAGGGCGTAATTGAAACTAGTAGCCAAGTTTTTCTTTCTGTTAATTCTACTTGCCTTGTGCTCACATTATGAATCATTCTTAAACGTGAAATAATTGCCTCTGACCTGAGTAGCCTCTTAATCTCGATAAAAATCAATCGAGTTTAAAAGCCGTTATTCTCTCGTAGTTTCTTTCATTAAACTGATTCATTTCCTTAAAGCCCTTAAGGACATTCCACGAAAAATCACTTTGTCCTTGAGTCATATTTAATGTATTCTTCTTTTGAAATTAACTAACTAATTTTAAACGATACAATGTAAAAACTATTTATTCAGTAGTTTGGAATAACCATAAACAGGAAGTCATAATTCGTCAAAGCAGTAGCACAGAATCGTTGCAATCAAGCCATTGCAGTGCGAGTGTCAGTGACGAAAAAAATCGTGAGTATCAGTGTTAATGTATAAACGTTGTAACGGTGATGACTATGCAAAAAACAAAATCACTCATCCCTTCCTAATATATCTTTTATTACGCTTACGAAATAACACGACGGTTTTGTGTAACATCCGTTACTACGTTACTAAAGTTCCTTTATAAAAGTCACACATATTTATTTTCAATAATAATTTTCAAATTTTTTTAATCTGACGCCTAGTGAATGAATTTAGCATATCCGCCTCGCTATCACACTAATGATATACATATCATTATATTGTTCCAAGGGTTAAAGAATTTCAATTCATAAACACGTGCATTACCCAAGGGTATAACTAGAACTATTTTCCCTCGATTATTTCATTTTTACATATTCAAATTAGAATGGACTTGATTGAAAACCAGATTGGAATTAAACTATTAAAATTTTAAATTACTCTAAATCTCAATTAATATTTTTGCTAATAATTGATTATTTTTTAATAAATAGAATAGAGAAAATTCATTCATGGTTTTACTATTACTTAGTAACTTTTTTACTAATTCATATTTAGAATGGAATAAAACTTTCTCATCTGATTGAAAACCAGATTGGAATTGAATTATTAAAATTTCTGTAGTAGTGTTTTTGATTTTTTGTAATATTTCTATTCTTATCTATGCTAGGTATAAAAAGTTAATTTAGTTTTGAACTTGTCGATTTACGGTTACTTCATTTCTTCAACGCCTTATCTTTAGTATTCATTGAATTTTCATTTTCTATATACAGGAAATATGCGTCAGAAATTTAAAAAACTGTGCAGCAGAACACAAGGGAAAAAAAGTTTTTAAACGTGGTTCAAAGTACGTCACGTAACTCAATCTAGTCCCTAATTTACATTTTCTTTAAATTTGCTGTGTTGTTGAAAATATGTTTTTATTGACAATAATTTTTTCTTTTCATAATCATTTTTAAAAAATTTAATGCAATATTTTCTGTTTTATGAAACTAAGAGTGACAAAAAAACCAATCTAAAAATTTATGTTCATTTGGGATTATTAAAAACACGAGGTGTTTGTGCTTAATTTCCAATTTTTTAAACAAGTTTACCATTAGAAACTTGATATTAAAATCTTGATGTTGCTTAATCTATAAAAGATTTTGATGATAAAATTGTTGAAAAAATTATAAATTCAGCGCAAACACCAACCGTTTTTGATTAACTCATTTCAAATTACCCCAACTTCAAATATATAGGAAATTTCATTTAAGGAATGAATCAGAAATTTTATTTTCTTGGAAAATCATTTTTAAATTTAATTTGGTTACGTGAATCTCGTAAACATGGCTTTAAGAAAAATAAAATTTTTATCTTTTATGATGTAATACCGAAGAATCTTGTTTATGATACAACATTTTATGATTGTTTTTATAGTTAATTTCATCAATTTTTTCGTTTTTACTTTTTTTATTTAATCAACTTAGTCAAAAGCTAAATAATTTGAAATTTTAATGGGTTATAAGGGTTTCAAAGGTTAAAAAATTTACATTCTTTACAATGTTTTCTTAATGTAATATAACAATTATTATAATTAAACATATAAATTGTAACATTTGAAGAATCAACACTGAAAAAAATTTATTTTAATTTAACATATGATTTGGATGAAAGTTTTATTGCAGCAGAGAGTCATATATGTAAATTTAACATCAGAATAAAGAGATATTTAACAATGATCTAGAGTTAATCTAAAGAATTTCATTCATCAGAAAACTACATGCAGAAAAATCACAACTAGTTTTTTCTGTGAATTTTAAAACTCGACTTTTCCGAATTTTTCGATAACTTTTGTGATTGTCTCGATAACTCGTGACAGATTTATGTGAAATTAAAAAATCAAAAATTTTCTTTTTAGTGATTGAGTATGGCTATTAATTGAAGACAGGGATTTTTTTTATCCTAACCTATTTGTTCAAGATAGTCTAAATTTGACCAAAAACGATTTTCTATAGCCAAAAATTCAAATTTTAATTTTTAAAAAAATCCTTCATTTAATCACTAGCTATGCTCACTTACTAAAAGAAAATTTTTAGTTTTTTAATTTCAGATAAAGCTGACACGAGTTATTGTGATAAAAGCAAAAATACTAAGTTTTTAAAAAACCATTGCGTAATAGCCGAATTGTATATACTTTTAAATGGCATTTTCGAAATTTAT
The DNA here is from genome assembly GCA_037103525.1 of Ganaspis brasiliensis. NCBI lineage: Eukaryota > Metazoa > Arthropoda > Insecta > Hymenoptera > Figitidae > Ganaspis > Ganaspis brasiliensis. The sequence goes on along the minus strand of JAZKLR010000050.1, from coordinate 1,370,649 downwards.
TATTCAAGTGATATAATTTTTATGTGTTTAAAAGTTTAAATAATACGATTGTTTTATTCTGCTAACCCTGTCATGACCCTGGAACATATATGTCCCACCTACTTTTACAAGTTTTTTGCAAATAAAATCCGTATAAGAGAAAATATAATATACATATAATTTTTATCCATTTTGCAGTAAATTTCCTACCTTCTAAGCTGGTTTTCAGTTTAAAAATGTTAACTACTTGTTGAGAAAAAAATTAGAATACAATTTTTTAAAAAATTTATTTAGTATTTTTATACATTAAATTATATTTTAGAGATAAAAAAAATTAAATTGTTTGCATAAAGTTTCAGTAGGGCATAAAAGGGTTAAGAAAAGAGTATATAAAATGTATTTTTTTGCCTTTGAAACCCATGGTAACCCTTTAAAAAATGTATTTTTATCTGAACAAATTTTTCAATATTGAAGTGCACAATTATTGAACCTTGTCAAGAGTAAACGCTTGAGATATTGAATCAGAAATTCTTAATGATCAAACTATGATTGTATGTGCTTGGAAAACTGGTCAGTGCGGTGTGCGTAAAAATGGTCAGTCACGCCTAATTGGTGAAATATAGTAAGTCGATTGGGTATGACAACTACGTCGTACCGTACATTAATATCGTATTGAGATAATCCATTTTTCACCTTGAAGCGTACAACTGTTTATCGAATATTTCTTTTTTTTTTTTTTAAATTCCCAACATTTTTTCCATGTACTGATTTATCTTTAGCATAAGGAGAATGTAATTAGAGTTTAGAAAATGTTAAATCACTTAGTATATCCTTATGTTTGTTCGATGTGGAAAACTCCTAATGACTGGATAATTATTTCTTCTTTAAATACCTTATTCTGTTAATTTGTTCATTTGTCTTTAGCTTACAGAATGAGTTTCGTGATAAGATTTTCTGTCAAAAACTAATGATCAATTTGGTTAATCTTCTAGGTAATAATTTCATTGTCGGCAAATTGATAATAATTTGAGAAGTTAATTTATCAACTTCCAAAATGATGCTTGGTAATCAGCAATCGACCTTGACTGAGTGCTTATAAGAAAAATGCAGTTTTAGAAAGTTGGATTTCATTATTTAGATCAAGAGATCTCGAAACTCAAGATTACTTCACCTTCTGCTGATTGTTCTCAATCTATTCCTCTTCTAGTTTGTTCATTTTTAATCCATTTAATTTGTTCACTGTAGAAATTAATGACGAAAAACTGTCTTTCGTGCGGGATGTTTTTCACGTCTCTAAGTACTTAGAAATTGTACGTTTCGAGGTTACTCGCCAATTTCTGAGCTCCAGTTTACAAGAAGTAATGCTCTTGAAAGTGTAAAATAATTACACACGCAACTCTTTTTTCTAACATTGAGCATAATTTCGTGTTTTCAATCATGAAATTTACCAATCGTATCTCTCTCATTTGACTTTTTTCAATTTTCTCGACCTACAGTTAAAATTAATTATTATTCATTATTACGTGAATCTTGTGCATTTTCAGAAGAACGACATTGATCTTCACCAGAAGGTTGAAACTGTTTATCTTTAAGAAATGACAGTGATGAGTGCAGTTTTAACGTATACACTGTCAGTGCCCTCTGGATAATTTATAATCGTTATAACATACTGAATTTTATCTCATTATTAAAACTACTTTTTTACCACGGCTTTCAATTGATTATTTAGAATATTTTCATATAATTGTAAAATTGAATTTCATCTCGAAAATAGTTTTTAATAACCAGAAATTGTACATTAATTTTGAAATGATTTTTATAGATCGTTTTATATTTTTTATAAAATAATACTAATAATAATAATAATAAGTTGAATTAAAATATAAAGGATGATAATGATGAAAGATAAACGGAATTCACCTACACAATATTTGGCTTACTGTTCTAGTCGAATATTATTATCGTAAATGAGCTCTTGGGCTTCGCGTCCCAGTTAACTCTGCGTCAGCTTCGTTCAACTATGACGTGCAAAGCCCAGGACTCGATTGTGAGAAATCGTGAAAATGTTTAAAAGTTTAAATTTAAAGGAAGCTTGGATGGACAGGAAATTGAGATTTTCATCTGAAACACTTTGTTGAAGATTGGGTCGGTCTCGAGCGTGAAATTAGTTTTCAATTAGTCAGAAAAGTCAAAGAAACACCATTAAACACAATTAAAAAATTTTCATTTTTAAATTGAACTTCTAGGTTCATTATTTAAATGTTGCGATTGAAAGTTTTTCGGCAAGCAAAAAGGGACCAAATGACCAACCAAAGTTGCGTAAATTATTGCATAAAAAGCATTTAGGCTTCTTGCTTTGAATGGTATTCCAATGTTGCATAATGGTAGATTATTAGTATTCAAATCACAGAAGGTGCAATTGTGGAATTGCGTTGATAGATGTTTCTCGTACAGCATGAAGTGATTTTCTAGATTTTCCTTGCATATCTAGTCAGAAAAATTGTTGGGCTTGAATTGATTTATTAGCCGTATCCTTTTCTTTTTTTAAATTGAATACCTCTCCGACTGATTTCTTTGCCCTCTAAAACTAAATACAATGGCACAATAAAATTTCTTGCCTCATTTTTGTTTAGACTGGCGAGCAATCATATCGGATCAAATACGAGGTCAAACACGATTGGTTGTCTGGAGCGTAGGGTGAATAGAATTTGGTCGCACGAAATAAAAAGTCGCGCCAGTGATTAAAAAATATTGTGCAAGATATCCTTGGGGTGGTTGTGACGCCAATGTGAGTGCTTGAGGTCGAGCGCAATAGTGATTGTGTGTGCATGTTGGTATGTGTTGCGCGAGGGGCGGCGATGGTTATAAGTGGAGGGTGTTGGTATTTGTGAGGGCTCGGGAGGAGGAAAAGGGGAAAATGAAGGAGAGATATATAAAAGAGAAAGATAGTAAGTAGAAGAAGAAGGAGCGAAAGGGTGCGGGAGGCGTAGCAGTGGGGTGCAGCCAGCCAAAGGAAAGATGGCGACCGTCTCGTTTCTTGTCTGTGTGTGAGTGTGTGTGCGGGGCCGCGGGTTTTATGTATTCTGAATAGGTGAGTTGAGCGAAGCGCAAAAGAGAGCGATGCTGAAGGCACAGATAGTGCTTTGACTACCAAGTTCCTGCGCCAAATATTCCAGCTCCCCTTCTGCTGGTTTGGTGGGTGGATGGATGGATGGATGGATGGATTCGAGCAGTGGAGAAGATCGCTTTCGAGATGATACATCCACATCCAAAGCTTAAACTGCTACTTGATAATAACTCTTCACTCTGGAAATCCATCCTTTCTAAAAGGGTTTCTATACAATACCGATTAACGCCTGTATATTTATCCCCATTTTCCATTTCAGCAAGTCTAAATTTAGACAAGTTGCATCGCGAAAATTGAAGGTACAGAGTTATTCCTGTATGAGAAATCTCCATATATGCGTAAACTCATCTTATTTTCGCTACAAGTCTTTACCTCTTTAGGAATTTTATGCACGCTATTTGCTCCAATTATTATCAGTAGCCACACTATTCATCTATAAGAGAAGCCTTGATTGTTTTATGAGATATCCCTTGTGCTTATCTCTTTTGCGTCGAGAGTGATGATTACTTTTTATGAACGAGATAAATTATTGTATTGCAATTATTTATTATTGACGAAGCGATTTTTCTCGGGATTTGTTGAGAGAATTGGCTGAAAATAGAGACAGGATAAATCCGGGTTTAATGTCAGATTGTCGGTTCTAGAGTCACTGATATTGTGAACTACAGACGTCAGACGCCAATGGGAGCGAGAGGATCACGATTTCGAGCAATAAAATTGAGGGGATTCTGCTGAACAACGGCACTCGTTCTTATCCAAGCTAGGTCTGTTGCCGGAGGGCGGTAAATGATCGATATTGTACAGCTGTAGCAGTTAGAAGCAACATTCTATTTCGTCATTCTGTATCCCGGAAAATATAGTTCTGCTCGGTTTAAAAAAATCACGGCAACTTGTCAGTAAAAATTCAGTATAGATTGTAGTTTTACTAAATCCACGTGATGTGATAATTTCTTAATATTTTCGAGTAATTTTTGGAATAGGAATAGAATGGTTTTTTAAGTTTATCAAGAGTTCTTATAGTGATCTCAAAGTGTGCTTTGGGGGCGAATAAGAAGTCTCCACAAGATCCTCAAATTGGTACATAAGCGCTGTTTGTTATTCGACAAATAACAAACGAATCGAGAATGAAGGTTCTAAAATGTGGGACACGCTCATCCACGGCAGCCAATTTCCTCCGCGTCTCCCCATCCCTGCTTTGACGCGAAATTCTCCGTTAACTCTGTACCTGGTGCTTTTACCACAGCTAACGGAAAGCCAGGCCATACCTGTACCAACAGACACAAGTAATTCAACTGACACACAGACATGGGGCGCAAAGCAGCGCAAAGGCACACTCACTGATATGCGACGTGGACTCTGAACGCTTTCATCGTTCCAAGCACATCCTGGCACTCCCCCAGTGGGAGGAGGTGCGACGAGGGACAGATATCCGAGCACACTCGCCACTCGACGACGAAACTCAGCGAAACTCTTCTTGTATTGCTACACGAGGTTATATCATACCACCTAGTGATAGACGCAAAGCATTCTCTTCACTTGCCTCAGTGCAGGGTTGTCACTTCTTTTTATCATAAAAGGAAAAAGAAAACTTTCAAAAATAATCAGAAAATTCCATATTTTAAGAGGAGAATGTTGTTTTTTTTTTTTTGTATATTTCTTTTTCCATTCAACAGCTATCTTGTTATGCAGTCTTGACGAGTATTTTTTATAATTTAATGCGATGGTTACGCCATTGTGGGTGACGCACGGAAGCGCATGTTCGCATTTTGTTTGCATGAAAACACATTGAATACAATACGATGTACGCATGATAGGGCGGTTTTCGTGATCCACTGATAATGAGAATGTGCTGCTCTTCATTATCCTTTTTGGGCGACAAGTGTACTAAAATACTTTTTAATTCGTTATTATTTAAAAGAACAGGTGACATCTTGTTCCCATCTGTGTCAAATGATGGATTAATATTTAAAAAAATACCTTTATTGTATCGAAATGACTGATGATCTCTGTATAGTCTATCTTAACTCAACGTTTATAACTCGATGCCTCTGACCTCGTTTGAAGCGAGGTCGAAATTCGGTCGATCGATGGAGTAATCCTCGTTCTAGGACGTGGCATATCTTTGAATGCTGCATCTCGGTTTTACCGGTTGAATCACTATGCGGATGAAAGTTTTAACGAATTGAACATTTTCCTGTATAACACTATTACTTTCCTTTATTTTATTTAATACAAAGTCTTATAGTGTGTTTAGGATATAGATATTGTCAAGTATAATGATATTTAATAAAACAAATAAATATTTTAAGAAATACTATAAAGGTATAAAGTATACAATGGGGGAAAAATATAAAAATTGTTATTATTTGAAAAATGTTGCTATTTAGGTTGTGTTTGCCGTACTCTTTATATCCGTAACTACTTCTGGAGGGCGGTGCCACGAGGATTAGAACCGAAACTCAACGTCAGCTCAATTCAATTGCTCTATCTCTCTCTGTCTCTCTCTTTCCTTCCCTCAAGAAGACGATTTTTAAATATAACTTATTTACTGAAAAATGAGGTTGTTTACAATAGTTGAATCTTTCTATGGATTGAAAATCCTCGTAGAATTGAAACTCGACTGACTCATCGTCAGGGTAGCTAAATCTTTGAGTTCCCGCATTTAGTTCTATTAATATCCTGACCCTTCTTTCCAAGAGTCATTAGCCTTCGCCCTGAAACAAGCAAGTCTCTACATAGGGGTAGCAGCAGATTATAGAAAAATGGTGCCCCTAGTCTCTTGCAGTGCCCTCGTAAATAACATTTACCTCAATTAAGCCAAATCAACTATTCTTACCACGCGTAGGCGCCCCTCATCTAGCTCCTTTACCAAAACGCCCCTGGTGAAGTGAAAGCCACGACACATAGACTCACTTCATCCGCCTTTGCTGTAAATGGTGGCTCTATCGTCTTTTTTTTTTTATTTCGTTTATCGCACGACGATAATCGTCCTTGTACGGTTTTCTGCTGCTTTGAATTACTCATGTAAGTGTAGTTACAACCCGTATCCTCATTTAGCGTAGCAATTGACAATTGTGAAATTTTCGAGGGAGTCATGAGTGTGGGTCATACATGGGGTGATATGGGAACCTTCTGTTTAAGAGGGTGGGTTGTTGCCAATTAATAAGGGTTAAAGACGTACAGCACTGCTGCGTATAATTCGAAACAATATTTCCCAGATAATTATCGCCCTTACGTTTTTTCTTTTTGAAATAAGCAGAATTCTCGTGGTTTTAAAAAATTTGTTTGAGTTTTTTTATTTTTGTATCAAGCTTTCTAGTAAAACCAAACACAATAGTAGGTTACTCTAGATGCAGGCATCGAATTACGATATTTTCTTAATATTTTAGTAATTTTTTCCCAATAATACTTTTATTACTAATTTTGTCCAAAAACTTGTCAATTTCCAAAAATTCATAGCTTGAAAACTATTGAGAGTTAATTTTTAAATTCAAAGGCATTTATATTTGACAACCTATTTCAAAAAACATTCCCATCTAAATTGGTTTTCCGGTTCTCGCGCCTTCCCCTTTTAGGTCTATAAATCAATGTATAATTATAATTCGATAAATAACGTTCTTCTACTTTTCGAAAATTATTTACAGTTTTAATGACTTCTTCCATTTAAACATGTTTTTCACATTTTAATTAGTTTCAGCCGTTTTCTTCGTGCCTAAGTATTTTAAACATATTTTTATTGATTTTGTTACATTTTTAAGAGATTTTGGCCATTTTAATACAAGTGGGAAAAGAGAGTGATTTTGGGAGACTAAAGTTTTCTGCACTCTCTACGCTGGGAGCAGCAAACTGTACTCTTGTTCAATCATCGTTTATACGTATTGTACAAGATACTTTTTCTAACTAATGCAAGAATATGCAAATATAATAATATATTTGATGTTTTTGTGAGTTTTTAACTGTTTTAATTGCACACTTAAAAAGTATTTTTAACCTTCATTTTAAGGAGGTTTACTCAATTGACATAACTTCAATCCAGAACCTGGTTTTCTACACCAATTAAAAGTCCCTATTATTAAAATAATTGATTTCATCAAGTTCTGAAAGATCCAGCAGTACATTTTTTAAAAAAATTTTAGGTTCAACTGCAAAATTTGTTGTCATATAATAATTTTACTAATTGAGCGTGTTTTCCCTTAAATTTATAGTGAACATTTCTGCTTGAATTTCTTTATATTCAGTAATGCTTTTTAAAGTTTCCAAATAGTGAAATAATTTAAATATTTGTTTACGTAGAAAACATGAAATAACATAATAGTTTGTTGAATTTTTTTTAATTAAGGTAACTGTAGAAAATCATATACGTTAAGGGTGTTCCAGAGCCAAGCTAAGTCATGACAAAGACAGATGATATACATCAAACGTCAATTTTTACACATAAATTTTTGGCACAACACAATACTTGACATAAAAACGCAACATCAACAAGAAATTTTACATATTTGTAGTTTCTTAATCACTTAGAACTATTTTATTTTATTCCCGGATGCGACAACAATTTGTGCTAGAAAATTCGGTTCCAAAAACAGGTGATTGAAACAAAGACAGAGGAAACTTTGATATGGCGCCGCCTGGTGGCTCTGGAACACCCTTAATAATTTTTATTCAAATTTTATTAAGCAAATAAAATTAATTTTTTATATATTTGTTATGAACAAAATATTATTATTTAAAAAAATCCAACAAACAAAATTGTAGAGAATGTTTCAAAGAGTAAAATCACCTATATTATTGTTTGCCAAAATTTAGGGTTGCCATAAGTCAGAGAAATCAGGGAAAAGTCAGAGAAATTGAAATGGGTCAGGGAAAAGTCATCGTTTTCCATCAAAAGTACTGAAAAAATGCAAAGAATCTCTAAAATGAGTGAAAAATTATATCTTTCTAAAATTTACTAAGAATAAAAATTTACTAAACAAATTTTTGAAAGTCATATTTTAAACATTACTAAAAATAATTAATGTTTGCAATCTGAAAAAGAATTATCTTTTACAATTTTATAGTAAATATAAGAAAAATTAGTTTTATGAAATCAAAAAAGGTCAGGGAAATGAAAAAAAATCGTCTGGAAATCAGGGAAAAGTCAGGGAAATTTGTAATAAAATGTTTGTTGCAACCCTGAAATTGAAAGATAATTGCAAATGTTTTTCATATATTTAAGGCAAAAACAAAAAATGTTCTCAGGGGTCGTCCATAAATTACGTCACACATTAGGGGGGGGGGGGGGTTGCAGATTTTGTGACAATCTTTGACAAGGGTGAGGAGAGTTGGCTGCAGTGTGACACCACACAATTTATATGATTTTTATGTTTTAAATGTTTACATAAATCTTATTTCATAACCTTTGTCCTATATTTTTTGAAAATATAGTAGTTTCTAAGAGTTTAAAAGATAAACATTTTAATACTATTTTTTTCAACGTGTTTTAAAATAGAAGGGAGGGGGTCAAGATAATGTGACGTAACGTTTAAGGGGAGTTGAGAAATATATAAAAAGTTGTGAATTTGTGATAAAGGAGAAGAGGGGTTATTGAAAAGAAAGGAAAAAAGTGTGACGAAATTTATGAACGGCCCCTTATTACGTGGCAACAAATTTTGTCCGAAACTAATTTTTTCTAAAAAAATATACAACTGGATTTTTCAAAATTTAGTGTAATTAATTTTAATTATATTCTATTTGGTGTAAAAAGCCACTTTCTAGTTTAAGATTATGTCAGTGGGCTAAACCTCCCTAAAATGCCCCTTAGATACTTTTTAATAAAAAATATAACTTATTTTATAGCTTTTGGAGTCTCTAGATACAAAGTCTGAAAAGAAAATATAATTGTAAAACTATGGCAATTAATTGTCTTCATTTTATCCTTTTTCGTTAACTAATTGAATTCGAGTACATAATATTACATGGTCGATATAATGTGTAAAATTAGATAAAATTTCTTATTATTCTGACTTTAGTGCTTTAAGGTACGAGAGGGGAAATACACAATAAAGAATACGTTTTGAAGAGGGTGTTCTCAGTTACATTCTAGTTTACTTTTAAATGTCCGCGAGTTTGTTGCATGTATATTGCGTATCCTGAGTAGTCCTAACATGCCATGATTGCCATGATTGCCACGGCATGACTTGGCCGTGTGGCGCAGTGTTAGTTACGCAATGCGTGGCCGTGAGAGGAGACAAGTTAGGCTTGTGTGAACGATTGTCAATGTGTTAATGTATTTATGTGTGGCGTTTGTGCGTTAAGTTGGTTGTGTGCAAACGTAGGTACGCTCGCGTCTTCAATATACATGAATCGTTCGTTACACAATGAGAAGGAGCGCAAGGAGAAGTAGGAATGAGGAGAGGGGACAGCCTCGAGATGTAAAACTTGAGAACTTACGAGACAATCGGAGTCATGGGCGAGATCCTAGGAGAAGGGATACACATTATTGTGGAAAAAATTGCCAGTAAATCATCCAAGATCGACTTTTTATTGTACACGAGAAGTCTCTTGCGAAATGAAGATGTTTTTCCCTCCAGTTAGTTTCTTTCAATTTTCTTCAGTGTAATTGTATACCTTTTTTCAATTTTATTTTTAATTACTTTATCTTATTTATACTTTTTCTAAAGTAAACAGCGGCGCTGATTATGATTCTATGTCATATGAAATACGCACGGTAATAGTGCATGTCAATTGAATATTACTTGTAAATAATATGTTTGGTATTTGTTTTATTGACCGAGTATAGGCATACATAAGGGGAGTAAAATTGTTATGTGGAAAGAGAGGCTACTCTACAAACAAATGAGGAAAATTGTACCAAAGCAAATAGATATCCATGAATTTTATTTACTCTACTATAGAGTTGAGTGCTCAAGACTGCATTAATCTCTGAAAAAAAGTCTAGTAGCTCTTTTAACACGTCTAGTCTAGTCCATAACGACGAGATTGAGAGGCCACCTGTACGATTCATGCTACTATATACATAGAATGACTCTAATAACGAAAACGTCACACAAGGAAGACATAAATATCATTATTACTACAAATGCTCAAATACTGACCTTAATGAGATGAGTTTAATGAACTGAAAGTAAGAAGTGTCAATGTACCCTGAGTAAGAGCATCTTTACAAAAATATTTTCACCGGTGAATTGGAAAATAATTATTGTTGTTTATTCAGGAAGCTTAAATATGTTTATATAATTAAAATTTTGATACACAGAGATGTCGTTAATTTATTACGAAACAGTTAAAGGAAGTTTGGAAAAATGAAAAAAATTAATTATACATTGTTTTTATAAATTGATGATTCAGTTTGTAATGCAATCTTTTGCGTGCCTTATCTCGTTTTTTAAAACGTGTATAATGCTGGAACGAATTGGAATAAACTTGGTCAACACTTGAGAAAACTAATAAGTAAAATGGATTTTCCACGTCCCACAGAACGAATATTAAACACTGTGTGTCGCAAGTGAAAATTTCTCTTTGCTATCGCGTCGTTGTTTTACTGTTCTTCAACTTTATGAAGAAACAACATGACGGTTTTTATCACAAGTTTAATGGCAAGTCACTTGCGTTTATTTAGTTTTTTGGATTAAAATATTTTTTCTTATTTTAACAAACTTTATTTATTCGAGCATTGTCCACACTGTTTAAGAGACTTTATATAACTGACACTGAAAACAATAGAATAGAAATTTCTAAATTTCTCAAGAATATCCAGCAATTCTTAATGAATAAACAACTGTCAAGCAGAACCGTTGGAAAGCTGAATGAAAAGTTTTATTTGTGAGGAAGTAAAAGGATAGGTCGATAAAAGGTTACTTAATATAATTTGCATTACAAGGATAACGACGACGCAACGGGGAGTGAAAAGAGTACGATCTTGACATTGACCGTGAAACATCGGCTTATTGCCGGGTACCTATAAGGTCGCACAAGGTCAGACTCCTTCCACTTCTGGGTCACATATCTGTGCAATAGCGCTGGATACTTTATGTGGTACAATTATATGTATATCGTGATTTGCGCGCGAAACCCACCGAACCTGCAGTTATCGATCCGAATGCGTAGAAAATACTATTGATTCGGTTCGGTGCTGAGCCGAGACGAGACCCGACAAACGACAACCTACCTCATCTTTTCCTCCTCGTGTGGCTGTACCACTGCTTTACTACACAATATCCGAGAGGTGGAACCGTAGCCCTCCTTTCATCCTTGAATACCTTTCACGTGTTCCTTCTTCTGCGTCTTCTTCTTCTTCTTTTGATTACACCTTATTCCGACAATCTCATATATATATATATAGCTCAACACCTTACTATTTCTTCCATACAATGTGATTTATACATATTTATAAAGGTGATCCGGATTCATAACATTCAATTGGCTAAATATTATCAAATCGAATTCCTTTAGCAGCTCATCTGACTCAATACTCCGAAAGGGTGTGACGGGATTTTCGAAATTTTTTTAACAGGTGCGTCAATTTTAAGTGCTTAACTAATTCGATCGGAGAGAATGTCTTCTCAGTTTGGTTCCTAGAAAGTGTCAAGATCAACTTTTCCGGAAAAGTTGGAAAGCATTACGAAACAGATAAAAAGCGTTCAAGTAGAACAACAGTGGTGAGTGTTGTCATCTTTTTCTTTTCTTGGTTTGCGCTGTGGTTCTATAGTCATTCAAGTCATTTCACGCTCTTCGTCTCTGTAGCTGGAATGAGTTTGAAATTGTATTTCTCAAATTGTCAGTTGACAAGAGTGCTGATTTCGTTGGTGAATAATAAATAAAACGAATAGCGCGTTGTCTTCTATTTGATGCGCATATTCGTCACTGGTTGAGTGTTGAGAACAGCATGGTGAACATGAAGGGGTTCAGGGGAAAATTACATAAAAGGCATGGAAACGAGTGAGTTGCCCGTTGGCTTTGTGCTTTGCGTTGCTCTGCTCCTACGTCCTCCAGGGTCGTACACCCACGCTGATGCGATATCGTATTAAGCATTTATGTTTATGTATTATGCATGCAAGCGGCGCGTATCCACACTGGGTGTTAGACGAGTTGCAGTTTGCCGCCTGAGGGACCTGATTTTCAAAAGAATAATTCGCATTCTTTAAAATCAGCATGACAATTTCATTTCCTTGGATACATTCCGTTAATGCTGAATCGAACGCGCCCTCTTAAGTCTTCATTCTCATAGAGAAGAATCAACTTTTATGATCTCGGCATCTCGGCATCTCGCAATCATCGTTTTTTATAATTCCATAAACGCCTGAAACCTAAGCATTTCTTGTTCACTTTCAAGTTATGTTTTTATAATCAAAATAAATTATACTTTTTAAAACATTTTTTGATAATGCGACAGAAAGATTTCGGCACGAATATTAAATTTACCAATTACAACTTTTTTGCATGAGAAATTTTTCGCTATAATAGCTGAATATTTAGTTAAAAATGAAGGAAAAACTATGATAATATCCCCAAATTGTCGATGAAGAATTTTAGTAAAAGATTTATAAGCAACATAACCTCAAAAAGTGACAGTCGAATATAAACCAACATATTTATCTAAAGAGTAATATTTAAAGACAATTTTCAATTTTTTCCAATTGTATCCTTCAAATCATTACCGTTTAAAAGTAAATTATTACTATTCTAAAGTATAAAAATCGAGAAATCTGACACTTGTATTTTAAGGGAGATTCTATATAACAGTAAATGACGGGAAACTTGTAAATATTTCCAATATGACTGAACAGCCAGATTCAGGATTCAGGCTATCTAAAGCTTATTTATTTTCAGTCAATCGGCTAAACATTTGACTATTGTGATGAAACTTTTCACTGAATTAAGTATGTTAGCTCTTTTTAATAATTAAATTCACAACATCGCTTGTTAGCGTCGTCAGATTTTTTTTCGTGTACCGAAATTTTTCTGTCAAATTCTTGTTGTGCTATTAGTCAATTAAAAATTTGGAGAATTCTATCGAATTATTGCGTGCAAATGAAAATTCGAGCAAATAGAAATTTCGTCATTTAAGGAGGTTCTCTCCTTTGACATAACTTCAAACTGAAAAATTGCTTTTCCTACCAAATACAAATTTTATTAACATTAATTTCACAAAAAAATTTTAAATATCCAGTTGTACATTTTGCAGAAAAAATTAGGTTGAGCTAAAATTTGTTGTTACATAAACTATTTTAAATTTTATGCTTTTTCTTTTGAAATAGAATTTTTATTATCGAGTTTTATGGAATACTCATGCGCCCTAAAGAAGATATTAAGTATTATATTTTATCACGCAAAAGAGAAAAAGAATTACAATTACTTCCAATGGTAATTCTAAATTTAAATCAAAATTTGTCGCTTAGTTTTCAATTTTTGAAGGAAACTTGATGATGTTGATGAGTATATTATTCCTTTTTCTGATTTTAATAAGATTATTCGCTCAAATTATGAAGAATAAAACTTGTTTTCTAGGCTAATTTGTAAATGGGAATGATGTGATGCAATATGATAATTAATTATCTATGGCTCTTGATGATTGCAAGATTTAAAAGCAAAAAGAGCACGTAGCAATGATTGAATATGTTGAGAATAAAGATTCTTAATATTTAGACACTATTTTAAAGTAAAAATTAATTTATAGTTTTCAATAATTTCCAGTTTCAAGCCCAATATGCAAGTAATATTTAAAACTATTGAAAATCATGTAATATTTTCAGTAAATGGTAACTAGCTTTGTAAAATCAGAACAGTTTTTAAAAATGAAAAACTATAGAAAAATATAAAACATTTTCGAAAAATGTATAATTTAAGTCAATGTTTTTGAATTATATTTGAAATTGTTTAAATTTCTACACTACTATGGAAAATTCAGCCCCGGTCAAAAAACCCCGGAAAAAATGTGTATACAAATTTTAATCAGGATATAAAAATGAATAATTTTTTAAAATAAGAGCCAATTTGACCGGGGTCGAGTTTTCCATAGTAGTGCTCAGGGTTCTAATATTTGAGACTGGTTTTTCTGATGACTAATATGGAAAATGAAATTTTAATGGAGTTAATTTCTTGTTTGTTTAGATCTAGAGGAAAAAGAACGTGATATCGTGGCCGATGAAGGCGGAAACACAAATTCGAGTACATATACTAGCGAGTAGAGAATCATCGAGGAAAACGAGAAGAACAAGCGACAAGGAGGTGGCGTTGACAGCTACACTGGCAAAAAGGTCCTCTACTAGGTCTGATGTTAGCGGATATTAACGGGAACCTGGCGGATCTGAGAAGCGAAGCGATGGCATCGCAGAGGTTTTGTCTGCGCTGGAACAACCATCAAAGCAATTTGCTTTCTGTTTTCGATCAATTGCTTCATGACGAAGCTTTTGTCGATGTTACGCTGGCCGTCGAAGGCCAGCTACTCAGGGCACACAAGATGGTTCTGTCAGCGTGTAGTCCTTATTTTCAGGTAAAAAGCAGTGAATAAATACTTTTTTCTCTCCTTTGATAGTTTGTTCATTACTTAATTATTATCTTTTCACTTTATTTCTTGTTAGTTTGTTCTCGTAATTGAATAGTTTTGAATAAGAGTGGTCTATGCTTTCAGGCCTTGTTCGTTGGACACCCCGACAAGCATCCAATAGTCATTCTCAAGGATGTTCCTTACGTGGACATGCGAAGCCTTCTCGACTTTATGTATCGAGGTGAAGTTAGTGTGGACCAGGACAGGCTAACGGCCTTCTTGAGGGTTGCCGAGTCTCTTCGAATAAAGGGACTGACTGAGGTAAACGAGGACAAGTGTGACTTGCCAAGCATTACGTCTTCGTTACTCAGTAACCAAAACACAATACCTCCACCTCCACCGAATCTACATAGAATAAACCAAATTGGGTCTCATCACCACGTCTCGCAAAAGAGGTACCATCATATGTCGAGCCATCCGCTTCTGGGTTCAGCACTGACAGCACCAAAGAGGAAAAGAGGCAGGCCAAGGAAACTCAGCGGCTCTTCAGACACTCCCCTCGAATCCTTGGGTCAAGATCATCACAGTAGTGCTGACTTAGTTCAGGGCTCGCCGGAGATGATGGAGATGAAGATGGGTCTCGATTTTCAGGGCGATGTTGCTGCCAGTGGACCTGGTAGCAATGGAAGCACCAACAATGGAGCAGCCTCCACACCTACCAGTGCAAATCTCTCAGCCTTGTCTAGACAAGAAGAACCCACGGAAAATGGTACTGACATTCCGGACTCGATTACAAAAAGAATCAAACGAGAACCTGAACCAACTCCTAGTACATCAGCACAGGGTTAGTTTTTTCTTTCCTTTATTTCTCTTTTTTTATTCTTCACTATGTACCCTGAAATTCCTAAAGAGTCGGCCACTCGGGGGTAACATCACCGACAAATACCTTTTTTGTGTCAATTTCATAAAATTTTTCATAAAAGTAAACAATTTTAATAAATCCAACATGAAACAAAAGATTATTTTCTACAATCTATAGAATAGGCTTCGTACACAAATTACGTAACAGATTTTTAGCCCATTTTTGACCCCCTCCCTCTAAATAACGTAACAATTTGCAACCTCCCCCCCCTAAGTTTTCAATATTGTTTTACTTTTTAAAATTATATTTCATTACCTACTTTACAATTTTTTATGTAGCCTAAGTGTTACGTAACAAAATGAGAAACCCCACCACTCCTATGTTCAGTTTACTGAACCCCCTCCACCATAAAACTTGTCACGTAATTTGTGGACGATGCCATACACGAAAAATATGGTAAAAGCGAAAAAAAAATTCTAACCTATTAAAAAACACGATAAAGTTGAATTTTCCTATGAAAAGTATCATTTTTTGCCTGCACGGCCAAGAAAAATGTCGATAATAGCTAAATAATTACTAAAACTTGAAGACTTTGTCATGCTGATTAAAACCTGAAGTGAACATTGCACAATTAAAATGTCGGATTCAATATGGTGGACAAAATGTAACAAATTTTCGAGTTTGCATGAAACTTGTTAGCTTGAGGTTTTTGGGATCGTTGATTACGAATGTAATATCAGTTTTCAAAAAGGTGAATTCAATATAGGGGGGACGAAATATTCAAAATTTATTCGGATTTGATTGACATTTTCAATCTAGAGGTTTTTTTGGTCACTGACTGCGAATCAGACATCAGTTTTCAAAAATCAAAATGGCAGATTCAATATGGCGCACGTAATATTTAAAATTTAATCGGATTCGCTTAAAGCTTGCTATCTACAGAGATTTTTTTGGATCGCTGATTACGAATCTAATATCAGTTTTCAAAAATCGAAAATGGCGGATCTAATATTGTGGACATACTATTTAATAGTTATTCAGACTTACTTGAAATTTACTATCTAGAGGTTTTTCGGGTCGCCGATTACGAATTTGATCTTAGTTTTTAAATATTCAGAATGACAACTCCAGTTTACTGATTTCTGATGATAAAATTTAATTTCAAATTTCATGTCTTCAACACTCTGTTTGCTATTTATAATTTCTGAGAACTGATGTCAGATTCGTAATCGGTGACCCAAAAAACCTTTAGATAGCAAATTTCTAGCAAATCCGATTAATTTTTAAATTTTACGTCCGCCATATTGGATCAGCCATTTTGGATTTTTGAAAACTGATATTAGATTCGTAATCAGCGATCCAAAAAAAATCTCTAGATAGCAAGTTTTAGCAAATCCGATTAAATTTTAAATATTACGTCCGCCATTTTGATTGTGCAATGTTCACTTCAGATTTTAATCAGCATGACAAAATCTTCAAGTTTAATTAATTATTTAGCTATTAATTTTTCTTCCCCCTGCAAACGAAAAATGATATTTTTCACAGAAAAATTCAACTTTCTCGTGATTTTTAATAAATTAGAATTTTTTTTCACTTTTTACATATTTTCCCTGTATTTCGTAGGAAATACATTTATTAAAATTCATCTCTTCTATCAAAAGTCTTCTGATTTTTACACAAAAAAGAGAATTTTTGCCCACTATGCGACGGTAAAAAAATCATAGGACTCTTTGGGAGTTTCAGTGCATTCACTCAAGGTTTACTTAAATTTATTCCTCGTGCTTGTGTACGCAACGTTCACTGTGTCTAAATACCTTTTTTTCTCTCTTTTTAGCAACGGAAGAGACTTTTGCGCGACCACACAGTAGACAAGGAAGTGAAGGGTTCAAACCAGGTAAGAAACAATATTTTCTTTACTTGCTTAGCAAAATGCGAAAATTATCGACCTCTTTTTATAACCTATAACAATATTTCAGTGCATTGCTATTCCTTTAAATAACCATTTTTAACCTGTTGAGAGTTTTTTTTCTTTTTTTCTTCCATCTGACTAAAACCCAAAAAGTACAATTTAGATCGAAATTGTCAAAATCTTTTCTGCAATTCCCTTTTAGAACAACTATTCTCTATATTTACACTGATAATCCTTTATTTTTATTGATGAATTTTTTAATTTGTCTTGGGAAATGTATTATGAAGTTACTTATAGGCGAAGCAGATTCAACGATGTCAAATTTCAAGCAACTCACGCGAGCGGATTTGTTCTTTGGCCTCGAAATTTTTTCTCATCGGGAATCTTCATTGTCGCTTTTACTTAATTTTATTTTTCGCTCAATATTAATGTCGGATATCCAGGAAAATCAATGCGATTTACTGATAATTTCAACAGAAAATAATTCCCTTAGTTATGAGGCGCGACACTTTGAAGTCATTTTTCATAGAATGCTCGCAATGAACAGCGATCAGCTACAAAAACTGACAAAAGTGTCTGCGAAAGAGAAACGGTTTCTTATTAGAAAACTTTCGCCGGGTCGTGACTCGTGACAATATCAGAATACGTGTTGTATCTTTTCAGGAAATATTATCCGGTATTATTTAAAAAAAAAAATTAAATATAAATTTTAATCATTAATTTGTTAATTGCTTTTAAAAATTACTTTGAATAATTTTATTTCCTTAAAATAAAAAAGAAATTATTTTTCGTGAAGTAAATTTACAAAATTTGGGCTAAAGTATTGTTTTTTTCAATGATATATCAGAATTTAACACGAATTTCATACATTTCGGTGCATCTACATTGTCAATTCAAAATAATAATATTAAAATTTTTTCGGGAATGTTGCTGCAGAGCCAACCCCCTGCATGGTGTGTGAAGTATGGTCCCTTAGCTAAACTAAGATTGCTCGATGACCAAGACGCGTAGTTGAATATCCAAGATATCGTCTGTTGTTGTCTCCTTTTTTCAATTGTCACCTCTCATTCTCCTCATTCTCTTGTTCTCCACGTTCAGCTCTTATGTTATTCTAAATTCATTTCTGTTATCAGCTCATAAATCTAAACCTGAAAATTACCTACGATATGATTCATTCACAAGTGTTGAGTCTTACAACGCAGTTTCTAGAATTTTGTTTCAATTACTATGAATTGTTTGTACATACTTTAATTAGTGATCAAGAAATTTGTTATATATTTTTTTAAAAATTAATTTCCAAATGAAAGTAACAAAATTGAGGGTTTAGATTTGAAAAGAAATTTTTATACATTTATTATAAACTATATACATTAGGTAAATTAAAAATTGAAGGAACGTGGATAGAACTCTGAGAGCGAGGTAAAAGGAGTTTTTACTGGAAAAATAAGTAAACAATTAGATGTATCAAGGTTATCAACTGCAAGTACGTTTCCCTGAATGCTGTAGAGCCTCCAAGAATCTAACCCCAATACCCGTATTTTACACCGATTCTCGTTATAACACCCATGTAATTACTTGCTCGGCCAATGTGCAGTAATCCTGTTCGTCTCGGACCTATATTTTTATCCCTGCACAAGATTTGTAAATGCATCTCGCTGCCATTGGCCACTGGTAAAAGGAGGGGGTGGAGCCAGCTAGCGGTGCTTAATTTTTTAAACGCTGGTTAATTTTCTTCTATTTCGTACGTTTATTTTGAAAAGCAAACAGTTGATATTGAACGCGAAAGAATTTTATCAAAAAAATAAATCAAATAAAAAAAGATCAAATACAGACCGAGATAATATGATGATGATATAATTTTTTTAAGAAAATGCAGTAAACAGATCGGTGTTTATTAGGGAGAGAGAGAGCGAGAGAGAGAAAATAAAAGAAATTGAGGAGAGGAGGAAAAGGTTGTCGCAATGTGCCTTCGTCGACCGTCGCTTCTGCTACCTAAATTTGCATTTCTTCTTACCTAGTTAAACACGAGAATAATTAATTAAAAGTGTTTTTTTCTTTTTCTTGGATAGATTTTTTCAGTACGAAAAATTAAAATTGTTTACATAATAAAAAAGAAAATATGCCGTGAAAGTGTTAAAAGATCGAAGAATCGGACGATAGTGACACGTGTTACTTTGTTCTATTGCGCAGGTGAGTTGAGAATTGAGTCATCTTTGTTTATTGACGTTCCTTTGCGCGGGGAAGCGAAGGATTAGGGAGGCCAGCCGTTTAAAAAAAATATTCAGATATGATAAATATCTTCCAAATACCAGTGAAGTTATGATCATGGAAAGATTTTCTTTTCCTCAAGCGTCCTCCATCTTGATGCCTCGCCCTATTCAATCAGAATTAACCGAGAGAATGAAGTTTTATTTAATTTTTAGTCACATTATCGAGTGTTGGAAAAATGTGTGAGCGTGTCTGTTTACATGTGTGAAATTTAAAACGCTTGACTGTTAAAGCGTTAGTTTTTATTTTTTAAATTAAATTTATTCTAACTATATCAAAGTATTAATAGAAAAATTATAGAAATTCAATATTTACTTTCAATGAAAATATAAAATTAATGTTGATAAAAACACACAAGACTTTTTTTCATTAAAAATTATTTGAAAATTTTGCTTCTGAAAAAAGTAGAGTAACATTTTTTTTTTTATTTTAAAAAATTCCTTTAATTGAATATTAAATTGTTTTCAACTGTCTGTTTCTTTTAATTTTCAATTTGTAGATTAAATTCGAGAAATGGATCTTGTTGGTGGAGAAGTAGAGAAACAAATTAATGAAAATATTCTAAAAGAGTAGAAATGTAGTCATGTCTCGTAGAAACGGAAAGAATACTTGCGGGGGCGTGTGAACGAGAAACTTAGAGATAATCGAAACTGACGAACAATCTATTTGAATAAGAAGTGACGAACATAATTAAGAAAAGTAACTCGTAGTTTAATCAATGCATTGCGAAATTGATTAGTTAGTTTGCATGAGAAAATAAAAGTTACATCTTTGTTCGTCCGCGTCAAGCGAATATTACCGCAAAAGATAAATAGAGAACAGAAAGCAAAAATTAAAATTGAATAATTAATGCATTTTTAGAAAGAACTAAAATGTGAGAGGATGTGTGAACGATTGAGAGAGGTGGAGGGTAATTGAAATTGAGTCGGGGACAAGTCGTGTACATGTAGACAGACACACACGCCACACAGACGGTCTGATTATGAATAATATTAAAAATCGCGATCTCTAATTATGCTGGCTCTACCCTTCCTTTTGCTTCCCCCTACAAAGCGAATCAAATTATCTCTTTATTTTTATAAGTACTCTTAGTCTAGTCTAATCTAGTTGACTTTTTTTTTTCTTTGTTTGTATGTTTTTTTTTCTTGTTTTTAATGTAGGATCAGATTAAAGTGAATCGAGTGTTTTCCTTTTCAGACGGCGAGGAGACATCGAGCAGCGGTGCACAGTCACCAGGTCAAATACGTATTAATTTCGAGAAATGCTTTCGAAAAGAGTATAGTACGTCGAGTTTCCAGGGCAAGGCGTCGTCCGCTGATGATCCTCAGCATTCCGACTCAGAATCAGAGCAAAAGGGAGGATCTAAGGATCACCTGAGTAGTGCCATATTCAATCTGGTCAGCGCCGAGTCGGAGATCAGTCAGAGTGACTTTGAGGGCTCTTTTAAGGCTGAGAGTGAGAGAACTGAAGGATCGGTTCGAGACTTTTGCGTTAAAGAAGGCGACGTCTATCGATGTACCGTGTGCCATCGTACATACACACACATCAGCAATTTCTGTCGGCATTACGTTACCTCTCATAAACCCAACGTCAAGTACTACCCATGTCCGGTTTGTTTTAAAGAATTCACCAGAAAAGACAACATGGTCGCCCACGTCAAGATCATTCACAGCCTAAAGCCGCACATGAACCTCAGCAGCAATAATAGTAGCTCCAGCATGGGCCAGCAACGGTAGAACACAGCCGGCCAAATCTCGACTCAATCATCCTCTTCTGCTATCTCTATTCGCTCTACAACTTTTGATATCTCTTCAGAGACTTCTTTTTTGCAACTTTTTACTGCCTGGGCTTTATACTTTTAAAACGAAATTCTACATCTAACTGTGATTTCTGATAAAACAGGGTTAAAATCAATAGATTATGAACATTTTTTTATAAATTTAATTTACATTATAACTAATCTAAAATTACCTTTACGGTATTTTTAAAAATTTATACCAACTTGTCCAGTTTGAATAAGAAGTTGGAAAATTGAATTGTAAAAGATTGAACGTTTAAGAGTCATTCGTGTTTTTCAATGTTTATTAATATTTTAGATTTTGTTTAAAAAAGATAAAAAAAAATTGATTGTTGAATTTAGAAAAATATTGTGGGTCACAGGCCAATTGTTGAAAATGTTGTTCAAATTTGACAAAACACGATTGGCTTTTAGTTAAAAATATATTATCTTACTTTTAAGAATAAGAAGCTAAAAGTGAAGCTAGTTGTCTAACGAATAGAAAAAGCTCGGGTGTTGATATTGTAAAAGCTCAAAAACGGGAGTTGGTGTAAAAAAAGTCTATTAAAAGAGGCAACTGTTGTGCATTGTACGAAAGAAAATATTTAGTAAATAGTTAGGTAGAGGCTGTAGATAGATAGGTGGATGGGTAGGTGATTAGATAGTTAGGACGGGAGGAGAATCAGAAAAGAAGCAAACCGTTTTTAAGTAGCTAGGTAGATATAAATCGGTAAATCAGTTTTGTTTTAATCGACGACACGGGTGCGTATCATGTTATATGTTTCAAGTACGCATCTAAAGATCGTTTCGCAAAAAGGGTCAAAATCCAATTGTGAATAGAAATATATTTTAAATTAGCAAGTCCGACTCTACGCCTGCATTTCTGATACAGTCTCGTTTCAGAGTTTTAATTAGTAAAGAACTGATTACCTTTCTTGGAGAAAAAATTTAATATCTTAAGAGTGAAATCAAATATCTTGTTGAAAACAAAGTTCATTGTTGATAGTTTTATAACTTAACGGTAGAGAACAATGTGAAAAAATGTGTCAAATATTAACATTTTTTTTTAATTGATAATATATTGAAGGGGGATTCCACGCCGAGAACACTCACTTGTTGGTAACAGTCTTTTGATGTGGTTCAGACTTTACAGGTGCTTTTTGTTTTGAAAAATACATGACCGACCAAAATTTCAAGTTTCTATTTAAGGATGTTCACCCACTGAAAGTGGTTCTCATTCTAGTTGACGATAACACGCAAAATCATTTAAATTTAATTTTTTAAGTATCTAAGTAAAAATCATCACAACAAATTTTTTTTAAAAAAAATTATTTTCACTGTAATTTCAAGCTAGTTGAAACTTCTCTCTTCGGATCGAGTAAGAAAATCACGATAGTTGCCAACTTTAAATAACATTTTCTCAAGAACTAGACGGTAAATAATTATCATTTTTTTTTAAATTCATGTATATCATGGTTTAACACATTAATTTTTTAAAAGAATTTACAATTTTTTTTTTTTAATTAGAACATTGTAATTTTTCACGTTTTGTTACAACTTGTATGTAAAAGTTCATACTTTGTAAATTTATAACTTGAAAACGATACGGCGAACTTTAATAAAATTTTAACCACGCGTGTAAAATATACCGAAAAAAATGAATAGGCGATTTGACTATGCTCCTAGTTACGAGAGGAGCCCCCTAGCAATTCAGAATTACTTTAACTAGGAATCCTGGTTAAGATATCCAGGATCCAAGTTAATGTGACTCTGAATTCCTAGTGGGCTCCTCTCGTAACTAGGAGCATAGTCAAATCGCCTATTCATTTTTTTCGGTGTAGTGATCGTAACAAATTTTTAAAATTTTATAACAATCTATAAAAAGTCAATTTTCAGATGAACGTCTTTAATAAAGAAATCATCAATCTAGTAAAAGGTGATATTTTTAAAAATGAAGATTGAAAAATCTATTTTTGATCTTTTAAAAGCTAGGATTTTAGTGCAAGAAAAAAATCTAAAACAGCTAATGTCGTTAAAATTTTGGAGCTGTTAGTATATATGACGCTCCGCGAGAGAATGGACCTATCGCGGAAAAAATCAATTTCCATTTTTTATGCTAAAATATAATTTTTGAGTTTTTCTTTCATTTCCATGTTTCAAACAAAAATGTTATTAATTACACTTTTTGTTATAATGCTTTAAAACCAGGCGTGCTAAGTGTATCTAATTTTTTGGATTTTCTTTGAACGACCGTCTCATGAAATTGGATTTTATTAATTTCGATTTTTTAATGTTAATTGATAGTTTTTGAGTTGCTTCTTGAGTTCCAAAAATCAAAATTTGATTTCTGCAATTAGTTTTCTGTTTATGAAGGTTAAAACATAGGCATGTTAAGCGTCTCGATTTTTCTTCCTCCTTTTTGCCCGTCCGTCCTTTAAAGTTTTCTTCCTCAGCGATAGGTTCCTTGTCTCGCGAAGCGTCACATACGTATATTCAAAATCAGAAATTCTTTAAATATAAAAGTTGATTTGGTTAAAATTGAAGCAGTATTATAAAATTGTCACTGAAAAAATGTGTGTTCTTGACGTGAAATCCCCCTAAAGCTTATTTGAATAAGGTTAGTTAAATTTTTATACAAAATTGTCAATAATTAAAAATATTACAGCAGGCTTTCTTTCTGGCTAAAATTCTCTTGCCTTTTTAAAAAAAGTAAGAGAGATTTTGAGCCAAGAAAGTTTAGTCGAAAAGAGTCGGCCTCTGCATGTTACAATATTGTTACACGCAACGGGCATTAAGTTACAAAAGAACGAGCTTTACCGCGTTCGCGGATCTATAAAAAAAAGTATATTACATACAGGCATACAAAGAATTTATATATAAATATATTTAAAAAGTATATACATGCGGTATCCAACTGAACGTCAAACGTTAAAGTTAGACTCGGTTGTAAAGAAAAAATGGGGGAAAAAAAAGAGGAACAGAGTTTTAGAGAGAGAAAGAGAAAAAAATCCAAAAGCAAATATATTTACTATCGAGACTATTATATTACCGAGAATCAAATGTTACGTAGTACTCGTACCAGGTATGTTCATACAATATTATAAACGCGAAAGTTGATGACTTGAGTGAAGATTACATTTTAAATAAGGGAACCACGTAGACTGAGTAAATGCAATATATATGTATTTGACAACCGTTCGCCATGTTGTTGAGCTGTTGAGCTGTTGTCGAGCTGTCAAGAGCCTGAAATAATAATTCGCGGATAGCGTTAAGAGGCTGCGGTAGGTCCGCGTTCAAAGCAAACGAAACAAAGTATAATAGACGATTACACGGAGCGGGATATGCAATTTTTGAAAGACTGCCGAGGGACGATTTAAACGACACCAAATACAAGATAGTACTGACATTGGATAGACTGAAGGCACCTTAGAAATAACTTAACGCCTTAGCCGAGTTTTGCCATGGACCGTTAAACAAACAAACAAAATCTAACTTTGATAAAATCGTTGATCCTTTCTTTCCCTTCTAATCTTCAGAATGAATACAATTATTAATATTACGGATATTAATCGTGCGATAAAAATAAGAGGCTAGTGCTATATTTCCGTCGATGATACATAATATTAAAAACAAAAAAAAAGGAAACTAAAACAGGGTAATACGTGTCAATAGATAATTTAAATTGAAGCGTTTTCTTTTCGAATTTTAAAATGATTTTTAAAAAAATCTATTAAGGCTTCTATTGATGCCAAATATTGTTAGTGAAATTAAAAGTAAAATAGTCTTTCTACTTGGAGCTGTTTTTTAAATCATGTATGTGAGAAAACGAATGATTGCGTACGAGAAGGGTGTCTTTCTAAAAAAAAAATAAGAGAGAAAATGATAATGATAATAGTAATAACTAAGCATTATTATTTATTATTAATATTATTATTATTATTTTGATCAGAGTTTTTAAAGTGAAATGATCAACGATTTAAAGTGGATAAGTGATCAAAGCCGGATGTAATAATGTAGATAAAACGGCAATGGCTAAAGTTGCGGCCACGGCGATGGTATAGGCTTAGTTGCAGGACAGCACTAAATACAATCGTAGCTTACTATATATTTTGCACCTTACACTCTGTCTTTCCTTTTCCAAGACTCGTGGGTCTGAAAATGGAAACAAAGCGATTTATATACAAATTTTTCACTAGTTGGGCATAGACAGTAGACGACTAGAGGCTATATTATTAATTAATTACTGAAATAATTAATTAATCAATTAATTACTACTAGTATAATTATTGAGCTATTGTTACTTTGAATCAACGCGTTCTTGTGCATATATTATATATAAAAATATAAATATATATATATTTAATATAAGGGAACTAAAAGAGAGGCTCGAGAGCCACTCGAAACCGACCAGTGTTGTTCGTTCGTTATTTAAAGAGAATCTAATGTCGCGATGCTATTAATCTTTGATTTCAGGTTTCCGTTTGATAATTAACAAAGTGGAGATTTTTTTTATTTCAATGTCAATTTAATTTTATCTCGCAAGAGAATATTCCCTTACTAGCTCAAACAAAAAAGTTGGTATTTAAAACAACAAAATCAAAGTACTGCTTTACATTTACGATAATTACTTTTATTAATTTTTTTATTAATTTTTATCGTAGTTTAAAGTAGAACCACTTTCTAAATCTGAATTAGTAAAAAGTGCTAATTTCATAGTCAAAACTCGTTTACATGTCAAATAGTATTTTTTTTTTACTAATAATTCAGTAAAAAGTTACTAATGCGATTGGTCAAAGTAATTTTCAGAATTTTAAGGAGGTTCTCTCCATTTACATAACCTCAAATTAGAAAGTCGTTTTTCACACCAAATAAAAATGTTATTAAAATTAATTTCAACAAATTTTTAGAAAACCTAGTTGCACATTTCTAAGAGAAAATTAAGTTCAGTTCAGTTAAAATTTGTTGTCAAATAATAATTACATATCATTTTATGTTTCTTCTTTAAATTTAAATTCTATAATTTTCATCCAATTTTTACAAACAGTAGCACATTTTTCTCGTTGAAACATTCTCTATAATTTTATTTGTTAGATTTTGTTAAATAATGATTTGTTTAAACAATACGTGAACAAAATTTTTATTTGTTTAAGAACTTTTAAACAAGATATTCTTTAATAAAACGATAATTATTATTTGACAGCAAATTTTAACTGAACCTACTTTTTTCTGAAAAATGTGCATCTAGGTTTTTCAAAATTTGGTGAAATAAATTTTAGTATTATTTTTATTTGATGGTAAATAACATTTTTAGTTTGAGGTTATGTCAATGGAGAGAACCTTGTTAAACAACTAAAAATTAGTAGATTTTTGTCTACTAAATATTTTAGTTATTTTTTACTATTAATTAGTCAAATTTGGTAGCTTTTTATTAATAATTAGTAATTTTTTTTACTAATTTGAATAGAATTTAATAATTTTATCAATTAGTAATGTTTTACTACTTTAGATGTAGAAAACAATTTCACCAAATTTGAATTAGTGAAAAATGAGCAACTATTAATTAATGAAAATTTAAAATCATTTTTAATAAAAACTGGAAGTTGTAGTAGTAATAGAAGTAGACTATTTTAAAAAACATAATTAGTACAAATTTTTACTAATTTGAGTGGCTCACTCTTCATTAATTCAGTTTTAAAATGATAACAACGCATTATGAAAATGCTAAAAGAAAAAATTAAATTTTGAATGAAATTTTTATAAAAAGTTATTAAAATTCTCTTCTAAATTGAGAAAAACAAATTTGATATCAAAGTTAATAATTGAAAAATGGCAACTATACAATACAATAAACGCAAAGTGGCAGCGGCTAGACAGCTTACTAATAACAAAAACTAAGTAATGCAAACACATTTGATAATCACTGAGAGGCTAAGACTAACTCTTTTTTTCTTCTTAGAGTATACTCTCGCGAATAATCGAGAGCATAAATATGCGATGTCCGCAATTTTGTTTGTAAAGTGTTATTGAGAATTTTTATAGCGGTCTCGTTTCATTCGTTGCGTGGGGTGACCTGCGAAAGTCGCACGAGGGATACAACAAAAAAATATGTGCCTTCTTTTATTGCGACTTGTACGTTCAAAAGCTAATGTCTATTGTAAATAGGTGTTTAACGATTTTATTATTGTTCGTTAGCGTTATACTCTCGTAAGCAGGCCAAAAAATTGTTCTTACACGATCTTATAGCGTTACACATTGTCTGAATTCATTCGTAGAGTATCTACGTACGCACGTGTGATAATCATTGTCCCTTTTGTTACCTAATTCGTCGGAAAATCAATTTTTGAGTCTTTAAAGTTTTTGAAAAATATTTCCAATTCTTAATGAAAGTTAAACTGAGAGAAATTTTATTAAGTACTGTATTGAGTACATAAATATAGAATTATTATTAATTTTTGTTATATAACAGAGAATAAATAAATTTATAGAATATATATAAGTGATTGTTACAGTGTCGTGTCAATAGTTCTCTTTTTTTTTTACTTTGTTTTGTTTGTTTTATTCCTTTTTTTTAATTTGCTTTTTATATAAGAATTTTGTTCCCTTTTAAAAAGGGAAAACAGTCAATATTTACTATCGAGATCACGCGAACACTGTGGCGAATTTATCAAAGCACCTAGAAAAATACGAGGCTTCAAAAGCAGACTGTACTGTCGGATATATATGAATAAATAAATATATATAAATATAAATATATATAAATATTAAAAGAGATATCTATAGTTTATTATTGTATTGAGTAATACAGATATAAGTGCGTACTAAAAATCGCGCGTGCGTACAGTAGTGCACACATATTGCGATTATTATTATTATTATTATTATCATTATTATTATATTATTATATTGTCATTATTAGCATATATATATATATATATATAAATTATATATATAAACAAAAGTTATATCGAATATATTTTAGGGATAGTTGGTAACGATGTACCACTTAAAATCGTTGCAGTTTGAAGATGATGCGTCAGAAAACGAAAGAGGTTGATTTTTAATTTTGATATATTATGATGAGCGCATTAAAAATTTATGTATTGTTCAGTGGGATCCAATAATGTAGAATTAGTAATCCCCGGTTCGGTGCCTTTTTAATAAAAAAAAAAGAAAGAAAATTGTTATGAAAATGCGATCCTGCGCACGATCGCACCCTAGTGCCAAATAAACGATACCTTGAACGTAATCGAGATGAAAAAAAAATTAAGAAATTTTATAGACAACTTTTTAGAGACCAAGTCGAGTCTTTTCTGACGCTAGGTAGATTTAGTATATTTTATATGCACTGATTGTTTGATTATGACTATCGATAATAAAAGAACGGTGTTCAATAGATTGTAATTGAAAGATTTTTACGAGTCACTTTTTAATCATGTGAAAATCCCTTATATTCTTCTTGTTTGATTTCTTTTATAATGTTTGTACGAAAGTTTGGTGACTAACGCGGGACCAAAACTTGTCCGCAGCATCACAAGACTAACACGCTTTTTACACAAGAGGGCAGTAAAATATATAAGGGAAAGGTAATTACTAAAACTAACAAATAACTCTGCCTTGTTTTTGTTTTTGTTGGTAGTTTTCATCCTATGATTTGTCATTAAAATGACTCACCTCCTGAGCCAAGAAGCACCGTTAATCTTAGCCAAAAATTACTTTTATTTAGTTATCGTTTTAGAAAATCGCGTCATTGTCTTCTGGATCCGAACAATGCAAAGATTGAGTTGCGTTAAGTGTAACTGCAGTACAAAAACATATGAAAAAGTGAGGGTCCACAAGATTAAATCATTTATGTTAAGCTTTCCAAGTCCGAGCTTCTTTAATCGAGAAAATTTGAGTTTTTTTGTTTTGTTTAATATAAGAGATTTAATTTGAAATTTGAAAATGAAACATTCTAATTACTCGAGAAGATTATCGGATTTGGATGCAATTAGTCGTATTTTATATTTTAAGTCAATTTATTTTTGTTTTGCATGTTGCATATACATATTGTTGATTTATATTATTTTAACTTTGAAAGAAAGAGAGAAAATGAGAAAATATAATTTAAAAATATATATATATTTAGTATGTTGTAAGATTTTTGATGTGGTTTGTCAGTTGCATTTAATGATTATTTGTTTCGAAATCCCTGCTGACTGTGCATATAAATCATATATGTATAAAAACACTCACATACACACACACATGTTAATTAATAAATTTACTGTATTTTATACATTGTGCATGTAATTTATGTTGTTAACTTTATCTAATTTGCACGAATATTATTAATTTTTAATTAATAGTATACCACAGTTAAAAAATTGCAGAAACAGTAAATTTTTTTCATTACGTGCAACTCTTCACCTACAAAGTATTTTAAAAAATTTAATAAAATTGACAATAATAACCAAAAATAAATTAGAGATCAAGTTCTACTTTTGTTACATTTCAGTTTTAATGTTAATTTTTCATTAAAATTTCATAAAAATTATTTTACTGTTTCTTCAGTTGTAATTGTTTTCAATTACAGTTTATGTAAAAAATTTCTACACGCATATAATTGTTGCTATGGCCAGTTTGAATATTTTGAAATCTTACACAGTCTTGAATTTTTGTGCACTTGTTTTTTAATTCTTTCGTTATCTTTTACAAAGTCAGTGAGTAATAAATATTTATTTGCAATTCATTTTGTGTTAGAAATATTAAATTATTTCTTTTATCATAAAACACGGTGAATAAAAGCAAATTTTGAAAATAACACAATCGAAACAAATATGTCGCAATAAATGGACAAATTTTATTTTTAGACATTATTACGGTTAAATATTTTTATGTTGATAACTAAACTCGCGTAAGAATTCTCTACAAGTTGAAAAGTAGAGCATTCTTTGTGAGATTTTAGAAAACGTCTTTATGTTTGTAGATAAGTTAATGATTGAGCTATGATTTTATTTTTAAGCATATAAATATATAAACACAATCTCGTATACATACACTCATACAAGATTACACGCACACGTTGTCGCGCAATAATTAAAGAATGGTTTAATTTTACATTGATTTGTTTATATTTGATTAATTTCACCATCTTTCCTTTTCCGTTTTTCCTTAATCAAGTGCCTTCAAACTTTAGACAAACTCGCACTGAGAAAAATGATTTCTTCTATCCAAACATTAAATTATCTTTTATTATATATTCTTGATCGAATCTCTATCGTTATTCACTTTGGAAAACTTTTCTCTCAGTGTCGATTGTTTGTTAGCTTCGTTTATTTTCAGTATATTTAAAAAATATTACTATTATTTAGACTTGCAAAGTATAATTTATTAGAAAGCACTTTTAGACCTTTATTAAATGTTGAATTTATTTTTTTGTACAAAAACAATTTATTACAATTATGATTGGAAGTATAAAATTTGAGCAAGGTATCTAAATGTTTAATGTTGCACCTTAATATTAGAGAATTTATAGGAATAAATGAATAATATATTTTTCTTCTTTTCGTAGATTTTGCATCATCGCAGAGCAGTAACAGCAGTAAATCAGACCTGAGTGAATCCTGGAAAGAAAAGTCACGAAATCTGAGTACTCCACCTTCATCTCAATCGTCCCCAGATTTGGTCAAGACACAGAACTCGACATCTGCTATCAATAATAATACACCAATAATAACGTCTACATATTCCTTAACGAGTGCCACCAATACTTCGTCAATAAGGACTCCCTCATCGCCCGCCAGTGGTAGGGCGAACACTCCCAACAGTCCTGCACAAAATGCGGGCTCAATGTCAGCACCACAAGGTCGCCAAGTGCCTAAGAGACGCATGAGACGACGTGCCACATCCCAATCCCAAGATCCCGCCGAACAATTGACAGAGATGTCTGTTCGAGGTTTGAACCTCTTCCGGTATGCTTCCATTTCCGAGGGTGTTTATCAATGTACAGAGTGTGCTAAACTTGATATTCAAAAGACTTTCAAAAACAAGTACAGCTTCCAGAGACACGCATTCTTGTATCATGAAGGACACCAGAGGAAAGTTTTCCCCTGTCCAATTTGTAGCAAAGAATTCTCTAGACCTGACAAAATGAAAAATCACATGAAGACAGTGCATGATTGCTTCATGCCCAAAGACTGCGTTATGCCGTTTGGTTTATTTCTCCCTCCTTAGCAAGTGGCGCGAGGACAAGGCGAGTTGGCAATAGGTCACACGCGTAGGACTGAGCAAATTCAAAGATT
This sequence comes from Ganaspis brasiliensis, assembly GCA_037103525.1. Lineage (NCBI taxonomy): Eukaryota > Metazoa > Arthropoda > Insecta > Hymenoptera > Figitidae > Ganaspis > Ganaspis brasiliensis. The sequence continues at coordinate 1,338,962 of JAZKLR010000050.1, read as the reverse complement.
TTGCGGTGGAACCATTAGACAGAGAATTGCGAAATCCAATAGAGTTAATCTTGTTGCTGGATTTAAGAATAAAATGTCAAAGCACCCTCAAATTGATTCATGAATTTATTACAACATGAATTCAGTATTTTATTACTAGATTTTCAAGTCGATCTAGACTTGAGAGAGATTTTTTTATTAATATTAGATTTTTATTCATTTTGCTTAATAAATAGCATTGCTGTTTGCTTATTGTTAATTCAAAAATGGTATTGGGCTAAGATCTGATTTCATTTCTATGAGGCTGGTTACATTGTCTACCTTAAGATACGCAACTTTCGAAAAATCACCTTATGATAAGCTAGCTTATGTTTCTGCGTCTGCGCAGAAGTTCGTCGTCATGACAACGACCTTCTGCGCAGACGCCAACTTAAGGAAACAGCGTATCATAAGGTAGACGGTGTAACCAGCCTCTATGTATACTCTAAATCAATTGTTTCAAATTCATATTTTTCCACGCGAATCATATTACGACTGTAATATATTATATTTCGTTGTTTTTCTATATTTAATCGTGTTATCAATTAAGCTAAAAACAAAAAATAATATTGACAAGTCACATGAAAAAAATATTTAACCTAACTTTGCAAGAAAGTTCGAAATTAATTTGTGATTTGAAATTTTGGTTAAAATTATGTCATTGTTAATCAGGATTTTTATTATTATTATTTTTTTTTATTATAAGTAGTTTTAATATATCAGTAGTTTCTAAAAATCTTAGGAATATTTTATTTTTATTGTTTCTTTCATTGAAAAAGATAATGAAAAAATTTATTTATTGAAACAAATTTGACAACTCTATTAAGTTTATTTCTCTCTGAAGTCAAGATCAATATATTTATAATAATACTTTAATCTCTTAGTACATATCATGCAATTCACTGATTTCATTTAGTTACCACTGCTTTTAAACATTAATTATGCACTACCGCAAGCATAATTCACAAATTTTCGATATTTAATGAGCAATCTTACGCGGATCAGTTGCGTACTCACCTACGTCCCCGCAATACCTTATTTAAAATTGCTTGTTAATGTGATTTCGGAATTAGCGAAGAATGCGAAATGGACTTCAAAGCATCGTGGCTTCCATACATTTATCATGAAACAATATTTCAATCATTTCTTCTTAATCTGAAAAATTAAAACTTAAAAAAATTGTGTAAAAATGAATTGCCACATAAATCTTTTCAATATATTGAAAAAAAAGCATTTCATTAAAGATTTTTTTCTAAAGAAAATTGCATCTGTGATCCAATAACCGTAAATGTGCCTTAAAAAAATCTTTACATTTTGTTTTATACAGAAAATGGACAATGGAAATTCCATTTTCAATAATTGATTTGACGCACAAATTAAAATTTATATCACAAATTATACAGAAGAATGTCAATGTGATGACAGAAAAATATTTCCAGTATTATTTCAAATTAATGATTTTCTAATTTTTAGTAGTTTTACACGATTTACTATTTTCTATTTAAAGTAAATATTTTTTACCTTTCACATAGAATGAGGGAGCATCCTTTTTTAAAAATCTTACTTCAAAAAAAAAAGAAAACAAAACAAAAAAAAAAAGTTGATTACATAAAGTCCAGTAAAGTCCGGATTAAGAAGAATATTTAGAATATTTATGTTAAAGAATTTTGAATGATTTCACGAAACAAAAGATATGCAGGGATGACATTAGATAGTAAATAGTTGAAAGGGAAAACATAATACACGATTATAACACGATTTGCTACTCTAGTAGTGTCTGTTAAGTGTATATGTACAGGTCTCCGAAATGTGTATTATAGATATATTCATTACTAATTATATATTATTATTATTATTATTATTATTGAGTATTTACCGTCTTACGCGCATCATTATTGGAACATTATTATTATTTTATTATATTATTATGATTATTATTATTATTATTATTATAATTATTATTAATATTATTACTAATAATTGGTTCCTAAGAACGCTGCATATTTAAAATTTTTGCTGCAGAGCAGAAATAATACAGTTATAATCATTATTAATTATTAATGCACAAACGCACGCACACGTTAGAAAGAAAAGATTTTGAAAAGAGATAGAGTTTATATTCTATTCTTAGGACAGATGTTGGTTTTCTTTTTGGTAAGAGTACGATTAATATTTTTTCATTCGTTTATATACAAATCTTAGAGTTCTATTAGATGACACGTTATTATTGAGAGCCCATTTTTCGGTGTTGGGAAGCACATTAGGGAAAAGTTATATTGTAATAGCAGATTGATATCTAGAAATTAAGGATATTATTGTCGAACGATGTGTGTGATTGTGTTAGAGATTGCAAGTCGAACTTTGTCCATTTTGCGTTTTTGGTGATTTAAAAATGATCTGATGACTTTAAAAAATTATTGGACATGTCTCTATAAATTGTAATTTAAAGCTTTTTACTTTCTTCTCAATCTTTCTACTTGCAAGACTACTTTTGATATAAGCAATATTTTTCGCATCCGTTGCGTGCTTTCGTGCGCTTATTTAAACCGAAAGCAGTATTGGTCTTCCGCATCGACTTACTTAAGCGAGAGAGAGTGTGGTGTGATTCTGTATACCTTGGGTGTGTTTATAATAGAGATATTTAAGACAATTCAGATTTATATAAAATATTTGGCCGGAAAATATGTATGTTAATGTGCGTGTGCAAGTGTATGTGTTCTTAAAAGTGAGCATCTGTCATTCTTTATTTTCTTGCTACTGATACAGTGTGTTGGCAAATAATTATATTTAAATATAATGCTCCTCAATTGAAAAACATTTCTAGCATGAAATTTATTATTTTGAAAAATTGAAGAGCAGACTGTGTCAGTTGCGAGAAATTTGTTGAATTTCTTAATTTTATTGCTGTATTAGAAAAACCGTAAACAAATGTGTTTTTTTTTTCTTTTTTCTTTCTCTAATTAATGCATTATAGGATACTTTATTTCTACGTTTTAGTTGATATGATTATAATAATTATATTAGAATTTCTATTATCATAACAGATGTATAACTATTGACGTCGTCGAATAACGTTTATTATATTTTTAATTTTAACAGTAATATCGGGTACTAGCTAGATCGGTTGAAAGCTCCATTGAGCTCTCGCAAATGAAAAGACTATGAAAGCGTGAGCACTAGTTTCATATTTTATTTGAAAAGTTATTGACTTAGATTAATACAAGTTTTCTTTTCCTTTGCCTAATGAATTAATTTTATTTTAACTTTGAGAATTAAAAAATTAATTGATATATAGTTTGGAATACTCGCTTAAGAATTAATAGTATTATATACGTTGAAGCGAATATAATTCGCGTTTATTTGTTTTTTCTTGTGATTTACTTTGTCTGAGAATATAAGTTAAAAATAATTTATGTTCAAGTTAACCTAAAAGGAGGGGGAGAAGGAAAAGAAGACACGAGAGCGAGAGATTATTTTAAAACAAAGACATATTATAACATATGATGATGATGATGGTGATGAAGATTATTATTATTATTATTATTCTTTAGCGGGGTTGAAATTTTCAAATTGTCAAATAGCAGATGCAGATGCAACACACTATAATGATAAAGGAGAACGGATGCTAGTAGAAAGAGGATAAGGAAAGTGATGATTGGAAAAAAGTAAAAAGTTTTACGCAATTAGAGAGTTACAAGAGAAAATATATTATATATTATTATATATTATATATTAAAAATGTATATTATATATTATGTTATATCGTACATCCGCCCTTTTGGTGTGGATGAACCTTGAAAAAAAGTCTTTAACAATATTATTAACACGGAAATATTAAAAATACACGTGATGGTATAAAACTGTCCGTATTGTTCGCACAAAAATACTACTGTCGTCGTAATCGTCGGTTGACTAATGTGTGTAAGTGTACCTATAACTTGGTGCCTGGTGGGCAATACAGCTTACGAAGAAAAATTATTATTATTATTATATTATTATTATTATTTTTATTTGTTTTTATCTAATTGTAGTTTCTTTGTAACTCTTTGTGATATACATTGCAATAGTCTACGACCGAACGTTTCTTGTATCGACGACCACATCCTTCATTAAATAAAAAATATATATATGTATGTGTATTTATATACATGTACGTATGTATGTATATGTATGTATAAATAGAACTTATAATTTGAACTAGATGATTTTTTTGCTTATTCCCTTTATTATTTCGCTATTTAAATATTAATTTCATAATTTGAAAATAATTTTTGACAATTGCTTATAAATAACTAGTTTTGTTTAATTCTTTCATAGTAAAAGTTTTTATTGATTCTGTCATGATTCTTATGTTATTTAAATTAACATCACTGATTTTAATAATGTTATCAGAAATATGAATAAAAATTAAAAGGACATTGTTTAAGTTAGGGAGGTCAAAAAATGCATAGTAAGATTTTTTGAGGAAAACTGCAGACACCCCCGCACTTGTTCTAATACAAAAAAAAGTCAGTAGGTATTTTCGGACTTTTAAAAATTTTAATATTGGTGCGACTGGTTTTAATATTAGAATTTCCGAAAATCTAATAATTCGAACAAATTACAGAAAAAGATTTTTTTTACCACCCTATTATACATGGTTATAAATTTGACATTTAGAAGATTTGTACCAAAAATTCAACTTTTGTTGAGCTCTGATGGTGAACGTTTACAAATTAATGGTAATAACCTTTTTTTTATAATACTTTTCTTAAGAGGTTAGACTACTGTGAACCTTTCGAAAAATCGAAAATTTATTTTTTAGTTAAAAAGGTGCCATAGGGCCTTAAAAATGAGAAACAATCTTAAACTTTAAACGCGTTTTTCTCAAAACTACATTTTTCAAACTGGCTGGTAATTTTTCTTTCACAATTCTTAACCGATTTACTTTAAAAATTTGTATGCAGATATTGTGATAACATTCTTCAAGGAAGTACGTAGGGATTTTTCTCTAGTCAAAAAGAAAAGTGTTTTATTAACAACTTTCTATCGATTTTTTACCGAAAAACTTAAAATTTTGATTCAAATTTGTGCCATTTTCACAAAAACCGGTTTTTTCCAAACCCCCACGTACTTCTCTAGCTTTTGAGTTGCAAATTCATAAAAATTTTGAGTTGGTTCTAGATCAAAAACTGAAAAAGATTTTCTAACGGCCGTAGACCTCTACTTAAAAAAAGAATTTTGTAAATCGACCATCTATAGGTCGCCATTTTAACTTTTTCAACATAGCAAAATAATTTTTTTATACTTCAATATAGATAAGGTAACGGTACCAATACTTGATCAGTACCTATAGTCGATCAGTGATGATTTAATTAGACAAAATTAATTAATACTTTTATTAAGTTGGTAAAAATAAATCTTGTAATATTCGAAGCAGTATTTGGCATTATTATTATTAAACTATTAATTAATTTTATCAATTAAATCATCACTGATCGACTATAGGTACTGATCGAGTATAGGTATACCGTTACCTTACCTAATAATAATAAATAAACGGGGTTTAATTCATTTTATTCTTCTCCTGTAAAAAAAATCTTAAAATTAGGTCTAATTTTCGTGCTTTACAGTGGTCTAACCCCTTAACTTGAATAAAAAGTTGTTTAATAAAATTTACCAAGATTTTCTGCATTCTAAAGAATTATTAAACTTTTAAGAATAAAGTTAATGATTTTTAGTTAGTCTGGCAAATAGATAAATGACACTAGCTCTAAATTTGTGTGCCCTTATTATAATTTTCTAGATCAGTTTCCAAATTTGCCGAGTGACATCACCTTTGAAATATGCACCTCTCCAGGCAGTAAAGACGACCAGTTTTCGGACGCAAGTGGACCCTTTATTAAGGCTGAAAGTGTCAGTGGAATGCATTTTCTAACTGATCGAGAGGATGAGGACCAAGGCGACCCAGGCGATTTGGGAGAACAGGGTGATCAAGGGGACCTTCTGCCAAAATCTGAAACAAGCGATGGAGAACCGGAGGTCAGGAAACAGGTTGGTTGGTCTCGCTCAGGGAGTACGCCATCATCTCGCAAGAAGAAATTTCGTTTAATTGCTTCCAAGCTGTGTCCTGTCAAAGGACGCTCAATGCCTCGAAAATTGCGCCCTCGAATATGAGCTTCAAATTTTTTATTTCAATATAGTAGGATAAAGAAAAAAATGAAGGGTTACAAAATATGAAAAAAAAATCTCACAGAAATAGAAAAATTATTTTTAATTGTTACAAAAGGTCCTGGCGTATTCCCTGGTTTCTTTCTTATCACGCCATGTGTATATAGAACAACGCTGCCCCGAAAAATTCATGTCCTTCCAAGATATCCTTTTAATTAAGCGATATCTGTAATTATTAATTATATTTTATACAAACATGTTATACACAATACATACGTACCTATATCACGATAACGCTTATTAGACATACAGGGATCAGAGCTTATGAGCATTCACTTGAAACTAAACATTTTTCGTTTCTATGATTTTAACATTTTTAAACTATTCTTCGGGTCTTTAGTATCACGTTCTTAAGTAAATCAAAATCATCTTTTTAATATAATGAAATTTTATCCTTTTTACTAAAATTTTAATTTCAATTAGTCAACGTACAAATCTTTATTACACTTATTATTAAATGTGAATTTCTTATAAATGAACACATGTTTAAGTTCAAGTTTGCAGTTCTAGAAAGGGCGGATTGGACCGCCGGGATACTACAAAATAAAGATTACTCAAAGGTCTTTAGATATATCAAGTACCTAATCGAGAAATTTACTTTAGTGAACTTTTGTAAATTTGTTTCGAACCCAATCCGCTCTTCTGTCCCTGTAAAATCCATAAGATTCCAAAGACTATCATTTTATTACATCTACTGTTACCCTAATAATTCTCATAATTTAAATCCATCCCATTTTATACTCTATTCTGCTAGTTATCAAAAAGTTAACTATTTTTTCTTTACTAGTAGCGTGATTATAATAAATTTATCAATTAATTTAATATAATATTTTGAATTAATTGATATGTAACAAAAGACAAACTAGAAAAGGAATCTTGTGAAGATTGAGAGATTATCATGCGTGAGACTAGCTAAATCAATTGTTAACTATTCCAAAAATTTAGAATAAATATCAATTTAGTGCAATTTTAAAAGTTTCACTGAGAGAAACAGTTTAGATTAATTCAACGAAATTAAACAAAGAATGTCGTACTTATTTATTTAATTATCATTTAAGCGTGTTATTATTTAATCATTTCATGAATCGAGTTAGTATTATATTTTCTCACTTATTTGTACTACGTTAAAAAAATATTTAGGTGCAATTAGAAACGTTTAAAAGCAAAGTAGTAGTGACTCCCAACTTGCAGTGACTTAAAAAATTTTTAACCCTAACCGTATCAGTGGTACATTAAGGTTTTTATAAACATATTTTAGAAACTAAAATATTATCAGTTACCAGTAAATTTTTTCTTCGCTTAGGTTGATTTTTAAATTTTCAAATTAAAAATATGAAATTTTTAAAGATTTGATTAAAAGCGATTATATGAAATGTTTTTTAAAATGAGTTTGTGATCCCGGCGGCCCAATGAGATAATGCAAATGTTTTGCGCATCCCAATAAGGGTCTAATATTACGATATTTTCGTCACAGCGAACAAATTCAAGGGGCCGTTCAGCATCTGCTGCCAATCAAATAGAAAGACTAGAAATTCAAAATATACAACATTGGCCGGAGTCAGGAACAAATCGTCTTCGGTGCCGAGTCTGTTCAGTTTTTGGGCAGCAAACTCGAACGAGATTTCGTTGCACAAAATGCAACGTTGGACTTTGTCCAAATAAATGCTTCAAAAAGTATCATACTCGACTGAGATTATGATTCTCACTCAAGTAAGACTACTTTAATTGGTTTCTTAATTTTTCCTTTTTTTTCTCTTTCACGATTGCAGGAGAGAAAAAATTATTAAAATTAAAATAAGGTCTTCTGTTAGACAAAACTGAAATGATTATTTTCCAATTACTGTCGCGTGAGTTTTAATATTTTCTGAAATATAACAAACTGGTAGAAAATTTTATAATAATTTAAAGGTGCGTTAAAGGCTCATTTTGAAAAATCACGCTAAGAGTTTAGGTGATTTTTGAATGGCAACCGTGATTCTGGTACGATTAGGGTTACTAAATTTTTTATCGCAAGAAAAAAAACGAAGCCAAAAAGTAGAAAAATAATATATGCTAAATTAAAAAGTCATAAGAGAATTCAAAAAAAGGTACATCGACCTTGTGAATTTTAGTAACTTTTTCTAAATTAGGTGTTTTTTATTATTTAGTATTTTTGTCAGCCATGTACCATGATGTGTGCAATAAATGTTTTTATTACAAAAATAAAGTTTGCGATTGTGTTGTTTCTGCATAATGAAAGCTTGAGCTTTTAAAGGTTCATCTTTTTTTTAATTTTGTATATCCGAAAGCAAACTCGGCATATCCATTAGAGTTGAAACTAAAGTTTAATGAAAAAGTGAGACAATTATCAATTCCATATCCAAATAATCCATATATCCATTCAATTATTTAATGAGAATCCTAATTTATCTAATAATAGTTTAATCAAGAAAACTGGAGTGAAGTTGATAATTGGTTAAGGAAAGATGAATTTTTATAAACAGACAAGGAGGAAAAGAAAAAAAATCGAATAAAATTATTTTACAAGCTGCTGGAATACCTTATCCAAAACGATGGATCAGTAGTCTGCAAGTGGTGCGGAGAGGTTCTTCCTTCAAGAACACGTTGGTATCGACATAAGTACAAATTGCATGTTTCAACTCAAGTGACACAACCAGCGCCCCTCTTCAAATGCAACAGTTGTAATGCCTTCTTCAAGTCCAGGAAAGGCTACATTGGTCATCTAAGTTCAAGGCATTCGGATACCGAGAATGACGAAAATAGGGAGGACCTTGGCTACAAGAAAACCAGGACAAGAAATCTTGAGGTAAATATAAAATATTATTGAAAAAAAATTGGGCATGTCCCTAGAGAGTAGGATCTTTCTTTTTACAACAGAACCTAACACAGGTCAGGGAATTCAGGGAAATCAGGGAAAAGTCAGGGAAACTGAAATGGGTCAGGGAAGTCAGGGAAAAGTCAGGGATTTTCATCAAAAATACTGGAAAAATGCAAAGTATCTCTAAAAAAGATGAAAAATTATATTTTTCTGAAATTTACTAAGTAGAGAAATTTACTAAACAAATTTTTGGAAGTCATATTTTAAGTATACTAAAAATAAATAATGTTTACAATCTAAAAAATAATTATATTCCACAATTTATCAATTTCTTCAATTTTTAACCATTCTTTTCTATTATGATTCCGACTAAAATTTTCAACATTTTCATTACTTTTCAATTATTAACTTCAATTTTCAATTATTTTCGTTATTTTTCAATTTCTTCGTTAAGGGGTCTGTCTCATACAAAAATTTCAAAAAATCGATTTTCCAAAAATATTTTTTTATACTGTATATGTATCTAGAAATCAGGAAAAAATAGTTATTAATATTTCCAAGCACAAGAAGAGGTTACAGAAGCCAAAAAATAGAATGATGTCTCCGCACAGTCAGAGCAAAATGTAATTTACCATTCCAAAAGGTCTAGCACCTTTATTTTTCAACCAATTTTATTAAATTTTTAAAAATTAAAGATAATAAAGTTGGGAAAAGACTTGTATAGTTTGACTTGTATATTTAATTATTTGTTTATATTTATTTTTTTAATGCAAAGTATAACAAAAATAGCAATTTTTTTTTAAACTTGTTTTAAACGCGTTTTTCTCGAAACCGTGTTTTTTGACGAGTTTGTCACGATTTACAAAAATCTATTGCATCGATCGGGCTCAAATTTTCAGGACTTCTTCTACACATAAGTGGCTTTGGCATGAACTAGGATTTTAATTTTCCATCAATATTTACTAATACTTTCAAACAATTTAAGTTGTAAAAACAAGGTAAAAAAATTCAAACGGCCGCCATTTTGTTTTTTTTTACCCGATCACAAAAATCCTAGTTCATGCCATAGCGAGTGATCTATATTTTAAGAATCCGTTTTATTTTTTGCTTTTACATGCATCCTTCTAAAGATATCGTGACAAACAGGAAAAAAAGTGGTATAGTTTAAGCGGTGTATGAGACAGACCCCTTAAATCTTAAATTTACTTTACGAAAATGTCAATTATCTTTTTTTTTCAATTTACCTTTATTTTCATCATAATGCAATTATTTTTTTCCACTGCACTTCAAATATATTTTGTATTTTTTCCAATTATTTTTTTTAAATTAAAATTATTTTCTTCGTTTTCAAATTATATATATCATCTTAAAATTATTTGTCTCAATTTTTAATTATTTTTATTATACTTCAATTAATTTTCTCAAATTTGAATTTTTAATTAATTACCTCAACTTTGAATTGCTTTCTTCAATTTTTAATAATTATTCAAGGATTTCATTTTGCAAGTATTTATTCCAATTTTTAAACATTTTTATTATTTTTCGATTAATTTTCTAAAATTTCAGTTGCCTATTGATTCTAATTTTAAGATCATTTTTCAATTATTTTTTGTTATTTAAATTATTTTTGTAATTTTTTCTATTATTTCTCTCAAACTTTAATTACTTTTAATTATTTCCTTTAATTTTCTTCTTATGCAATATTATTTTCTTCAACTTTTAATTAATTTTATTCAGTTCCAATTATTTTCCCATTTTATCGGTATATGTGAAAACATTTTCTCCAAATTATCGAATTTTTATTTTTTTTCATTATTTATCATAATTTCTAAAATTGTGGTCCAAAATTTTAATTTATTTCTATTATTCAATATATATTCTGGAATTCTTTTTAATTAATTTCTGAGATTTTCAATAATTTTATTGAATACTCAATTATTTTCTTCTATTTCATAGATATTTTGTAATTTTTTCAATTTTTTTGTCAAATTTACATTATGATATTTAATTTTCTATTATTAATATATTTCTCAATTATTTCCCAAACTTTTAATTATTTTCATTTTTTTTCAATTAATCTCTAACATTTCCAATTATTTTCCCCAATTTTTAATTATTCTCATTTCTTCAAATAATTTATAATAATATCAAGTATTTTTCTCAACTTTCAATTAGTTTCTTCAATTTGAGAATATTTCTGTGGTTTTTAAATCACTTTCCCCAATTTGTAATTGTTTTAATTATTTTTCAATGAATTTGCAAAGTTTGTAATTATTTCAATTTTTCCCAGTATTTGAAGTCCAACTACATATTTTTAAATATGCAATTTTTTAAATTTCAATTATATTATCTTCAATTTCTTTTTCCAATTCTAAAATATTATTCATAAATAAAACTTGCTTTACTCATATTTAAATATTATATTACAAATATTTATATTTGACGCTAACACAAGCCTCAGAAACTAATCGCGCGCTAGCGCGCGTTGTATAATATAGTTTTAGTAAATATATGAAAAATTGGTTTTAAAAACTCAATAAAGGTCAGGGAAAAAGAAAGAAATTGGTCTGGAAATCAGGGAAAAGTCAGGGAAAATTATAATAAAATATTTGTGGCAACCCTGTAACAGAAAATCAGTAAAGACATTTTCAATCCACATACAAAAATCTAAGTAAAAATATTTCCGTCGTTTTTCATTGATATTTTAGTTTAAAATAAAGCTACATCATTTTTTAAAAAAGAGTTGGAAAGTTTATTAAATTCTGCTTAAAATTACTCTCGATTATTCTCAATGAAATTTTTTTTAACTTGAATTTTGCAAATTTTAAATAAAGCTTAGAATCTCCTCTTTAAAAAATTTGCAAGTAGAAACTGCAGAACCTTATAAATTTAATTGTATCTTGAAAGATATTCATATTTTTTAAATTTTTTGGTTTTAGTTTTAAAGGCTGGATTATAAGCTTTATTAATTTTTTTGCATTGGAGTAAAAAGGACAGATACACTTTACACAGTCTATCATTTTTACTCTAATGCAAAAAAAAATTGTTTACCGGAGGTGGGAATGTGTACCATCATTAATTTTTAATGAATATCAACTGATATCAACTTTTTTTATATAAGTTATATACCGCCCTGCTTTTTTTTGTAAAAATAAGAAATTTTTTAAGTTTTGATTTTTCTTTTAAAAATACAATAAATAAATAAAGCTATATAAGTGTTTTTGTACTAAATTTAATGATCTCTTGTTTGGTATAATCAAATTTTAAAATTGGATTAGGTTTCATTGAGGTATATCTCTCGGTTAAATACAGGCTATCAGAAAAAAATTCCATATTGTCCTTCAAAGGATTTAAAACTTTTTGGAAACTATATTTTTGGGAAGGGAAAATGTCCTTTTTTTAGAAAAAAAAATTCTTAATGTTAAAAATTGTTTATTTACACACATTTTTATGCAATAAACTTTTCTCTCATATCGCTTCTTTACAAATTTTTAAAATTGATTCGATTTTGATTTATAATAGCTCATTTTCTTCAGAAATATAGATTATCTAAAAATTAACGGAAGTGAATTTTTATAAAACTGTACCGTTTTTCAAATATGATTATTTATTTAACAAATGAAGTGGACTTTTAAACAACTTTTAAACAAATAATTATATTTGAAAAACGGTGCAGTTTTTTAAAAATCCACTTACGTTAATTTGTAGATAATCTATGTCTGAAGAAAATGAGCTATTATAAATCAAAATCGAATCAATTTTAAAATTTGTAAAGAAGCGATGTGAGAGAAAAGTTTATTGCATAAAAATGTGTGTAAATAAACAATTTTTAACATTAAGAATTTTTTCTTAAAAAAGGACATTTTTTTAAAAATTGATTATACCAAATAAGAGATAATTAAATTTAATACAAAAAACACTCATAACCTTATTTATTTATTTTATTTTTAAAAGAAATTTCAAAACTTAAAAAATGTCTTATTATTAAAAACAAAAGCAGGGCGGTCGGTTTTAAATGAAATGCCCCCTATTTTAGAACCTATACAGGGACCTGAAAAAAAGATCAAAAAAGCTTTAAGAGGTCATTTTACTCGTAATTTAATACGCTTTCCATTTCGCTTTTAAAAATGTCTCTAAATTTTATTTTTAACTAAAATTTCAACGAGAAACAACGAAGATAATTTTCATATTGTAGATAAAGGGAAGGGGTGGTTGAAAAAAGAAAAAAAAATTATGACATAATTTATCGAGAATTACTTTACTGATTTTCTATTATTAACATATAGGTTTTATACAAAGATTCGCATCGTAAAATTCGTTTTATAAGAGAAATTTAAAAAATATTATTAAATTTACACCCTCCTTCATATAATTTTAATTCTTTTTATAATTTAAGAAAATTAAATGACGATTTTTACGACAGATTGCACGAGGTCCAGATTGGGAAGAACAAAGAGAAAAGGAAGAGAAGTTGGTTGCTGACATTATTGACAGAGTGAAACGTGAATGTGAAGCTCAAGGGGAAACTGTTTCGAGGCGAGGTTACTCCAGAAGGACAACAGTTATGAACAGCTAAGATTCAATTTAATTCAATCGATCCTATTCCTCTAGGATAATGCCAGATAATTTTAAAGAAGAAAGAGATAATCTCTATAATCTCGCAGTTATACATATAGGTTTATAAGATTAGAGAGTTGAGCCTGCTGGCCAAGCTCTTCATGAAAAATATATCCTTCAAAGAAATCATTTTTAACAGAATCGACAAGTCTGTATTAAGTAACAGCGATTGAAACAGAAAACGAAAAAGAACAAAATGAAAATTTAATTTAAAATATTATTGGTTTTGATTCCGAAATTATTTTTTTTCAAGTTTATTGATAGTATTTTAAAAAATTGCTTAAATTTTTGATATTTTTATTTTTGTTTAAAGCTTAAATAATTTTTACATAAGGATTCTAATAATGATTTAATTTTTAAATTAGCTACTTCCAAACCCAGTGATATTATATAGAAAAAACAAATATTTTAAATAAAAAGTAAGGCTGTTTGAGGAACTAAAGATACTTCCAAAATTGGCAAAAATGCAATCTTTAATCTTAGAATGGGTTCAACTGTATGAACCGATAAAAAAATTGAAAACTAAAAATGATATAAGCCAAATGTTTAATCGATATCATATAATGACAAATCTAATCGATTGAATAAACAATTTCAATTCTTCCAATCTATAAGGATTTTCCTATAAACCAGTGCCAAATATATATCTTCCCGCAGACGTACACAAAACCAAATTTCATCGAAAATAAAGAAAAAAAAAGAAAAAAACTACTGTACGTTCATGTAGATGATGAGCGGTTGTTTGCTCAAAAGTACAACTACATTGTATAATTATGTATATAATATTCAAATGATTGATTTATTACAATGTATACGTATAAATTTTTCTATTTTTAAATACTACTCTCATGAATTGAGAGACATTTTCAAAATGTGAAAGTGAAAAATTCTTTATCTCTACATAATGTTATTTTTAATGGTCAAGAAATCGTGATATTTCATTTTTTCAAATAAGAATTGGAAAACTGTTAATTTATTTTTAAAATAATGTAATTAAAAATTACATTTTATTTTGATTAATTGAAAATTGTTTCTTCCGCTTGTAAAATGTTAAGCATTTCTTCTTAAAAGCTTGTGATCGAAGAAAGTAAGTAAGATAAGATTTTCAAATCTAAGTGATTGAGTAATTGTGAACTTAGATTTCTTACACTAGTTAATTGGAATTTTTTTAACTGATGATGATCATTTTCATTAAATTTCTCAATGGGAAGAATATCGACAATTATAAATAGTAGTGTCACTAATTGCTGAATAGTTTAGAAAAACCGTCAAACAAATATTAGTTAAGTAAGTAGCTCATATACCTAGATAGGATTTAATATTTCAAAAAGTACAGATTGAATTCTCGTACAAAAAGATTTTAAAAATATCTGTACGGAACATTAATGTCATTTATTTTTTTGTAAACAACGTATAAAAAGAATTCTGTCCATTTGTCCTACATTTATCAAATGAATTATTATTCTGATTCTCATAATCTGATGTAGATATATATTTTTTTTTCTTTTAAAATCAGAATTGCAGAAATTCATAAATTGAGTCTTCCAAAAGTACAAGAGATTATCAAAAATAAAAGAATATTTTTTTCTCTTTAAAGTATAAGTGAAAATTCACTCAGTTGTTAAAGTGAACTTATATAGAGATCCTGTCCGTTTAGTGTTCTTTACTATATTTTCTTTCTTCTCTTAACTTTCAAAATAAATCTTTTTATAGTTTGAAAAAAAATATTTTTGTAGAATTTGTCGATAAAAAAAATGTCGATATTGGAAAATTTTGAAGACCCTGTATAGATATAATAATTATACAAATTAAATTTGACATTCGTCAATATATAGAATTTACTTTGTGTATACTTAATTTATATTATATTATAATTTCCAAGATTTATAAACAGCTGAAAACCAAAGAAAACTCTTTAATTGGAAAAATACGTTTCATCTTGTTTGCTAACGAAGCAAAACTGGATGAGTACGTTTCTTCCATTATAAAATATTGTTATATTTATGCTTTATGACTGTAAATAAGTACATAAGTGTACATAATAAGTACCAGACGTGTTTTACCTACCTCCTTATTGCGAATCGAATTGTGGCCATCTCTTCGTTAAATCGCTTATTACTACATTACATATGGGTACCTATAATCAATCAAAAAATCATTCTATATTAAAATCTTTTTTACACTTGTAAAATAAGTTGTACTTTTTATTAATTTTAGAAAACATCGCATAGTTATGATGACTATTTTTCAGTAGAGAGAAAAAATATTCTAAAGCTGGTTCTACAATTCCAGATTAAATTATATCTTAACTAAATGAGATTAGAATTATACTTAATTCGTAACTACAATAAAAATTGGAAATTAAACAAATTTAATTAATTCACTTTTTAATTTCAGTTTAAATAATTAAAATTGAGCTGTTAAACCGGCCATTGGAATATTTTTTAAATGATTTTTAAAATTGTTACAGTAAAGGTAGTTAAAACTTCTTTTTTTTTTTATAAATAATAATCGTTGAAATTCCAACGTTTTTGTACGTATTTTATATAGGAGAGAATATATTGTACAAAAATTAAAGAAGAGAATGAGAGAAAGGAAATATGCATGTGAAAGATGTGCGATATTCAGAGAAAAAAGAGTGTCTGGGTCAATATTTCTATAAAATTAATTCTTATTCCGCTTTTTGACATCTTCAGTGTTATTATTAGGTAATACTAAGAACTTAAGGCTGATGTTCTCCTTCGTTGACACACGATGAGAGCTAATTTCCAAGAATATTATTAAAATTTTTTTTTAATTAGAAAATGCGATTTAATTATCTCATTATTCCAAAATTATAAATTTTTTAAACATTTAATCGACGCATATATTGATATATTATATTAATCTAATTTATTAATAACAGATGACTGTTAAGTATACACTATGAAAATTGTTCCTAAATTTCTATAATTTTTAATTTTGCAATAATGATTTTAAGAAGGAGCATGAGTGATATACGTATATATTTCGGTTCAGTTCCAAACAGGGTGTTTCGAAATCTTGATGTTATTAATGTATGAAATGATTCACAAATGAAATAATAAAATAATTTATATTCTTTTTCAACATATTTTTTAAAGAATTAAAGTATTTCTGAATTTTTCTTAAGTTTGTGAAATGTTATAAAAGTGATGATTTTCAATTATTTCTCAATCTATACTATATAATCAAATAGACAAAAATTGATTATAAAAAACTACTTTGAAACGCCTGGTAGAACTACAAATAAAAATCTAAATCAAAGGGAATATATAGTATAGGTATCTTATCTATACAATCATTCAGAAGATCAATTGTAAAATATAAATCGGAAGATGAGATTGAATTAAAATCAAAATCACATGTTCAACAGAGGTTCTTTTTTATTCATCCCCTAAAATAAATCCTTTATTTACAACCAAATCTTTTTTTAAATATATTTTATTTGTTTTTAATTTTAAAGTAACATTTTCAGGGTGTCTACTCGTCCTGGAAATGTCCTGGAATTTTAATTTGTGTCCTTCAATTTTTTCATTTTTTGTGTTTAACTCGTACTTTTTGGTTCCATACATAGAAAATAAATTATATAAAATCTGGAAAAATAAGTATTAGATATTTAATCTGACAATCATATTTCTCTTTAAAAATGCCCAAAAAATGAAACCTGATGCTTTATTTATTAATAAATTATTTGAACTATTTTTCATAACGTCCCAACAAAAATTTGGAATAAATAAATTTGTTACTCTATCATCTTGTTATACGTTTTAAATGCTTTTAGTAATAATAAATACATTATATTATAATATTTTTAAATATTTTTTTAATTGCTTAAACTATATTTATTGTTATTATTTATTAACAATTTTTAATTCTTTCTTAGAAAATTGTAGTTTTTTCTCCTTAGTTCGAAACCTTATATATTTATTGGAATAAGAAAAAAAAATTTATTAATACATAATAATTATATTAGATATTGTTTAAACAAATTATTGCTATTACTTCATAACTTTTTTCTTCTTAATTTGTAATTTGGTGTATTATTAATAATAAAAAAAAGATTTATTAGTACATACATTAAAATAATATTGTTTAAACAAAATACAAAAATATTTGAAAATAATAACAAAAAGAAATTGTTCATTAAATTGTTAAATTATAAATTATAAGAAATGTTCTATAAAATATGAATATGCTTTAAGAAGAAAGTTGCAAAATTCAAAATTGCTATTCTCCAAGGAAGAACTAAAAACTTTTAATAATAAACAATTGTAATAATTAATAAATAATTTAAGCAATTTAAGAAATATTTAAAAATAACACAGTACAGTCGAACTTCCGAAGAGTGAACTTCCCAAGAGTTAATTTTCTCCTCTTGTGGTCCCTTTCCTCGTGTTTTGTCATGCGCAGACAGGACAAGATGGCGACAATCTACATAAAATTTCCCCTCATTTGCCAAGTCTCCCATAAGTTAATCCCCACCAAAATTAACTCTTGGGAAGTTCGACTGTAATATGTTTTTTGTTATTAAAAATATTTAAAACAAACAAAAAACTAGATGATAAATCAAAAAAATTGTTTTTTAACATTTTTTTAGGGGCGGGGTGGGGTTAGGACGTTATTAAAAATAATTAAAACAATTTATTAATAAATAATCATCAGATTTTATTTTGTGGACATTTTTGAAGGGAAACATGATTTGCAGATTGAATAATATCAATTTTTATAAATTTTATATCAAACTTAAGAAAGAATGCATTTTTTCCATAAGAATTCAATGTTAGATTTCAAGTCATCAACGACAGTGGTAAATATTAAATAAAAAATAAATAAAAAAATACCTGCCTCATTTTTTCATATAGAACAAAATTAGGGAGTAGTATCAAGAAAAAACAAATTTTTTCTGTCACCTTAATCAACATAATTTTCAGCTTTTTTTAGTTTTCTCGTAAAAAAATGTGCTTTTTATAAAAATTATTGAATTTAATGTCCTTGAAAAATAAAAAATCTGTCGTGGAAAAGTCCTGGAATTTCAAATTAGGTTTCCAGTAGAAACCCTGATTTTTTTTTGAGATTATATTATTTGACACGTCGGTCGCTACTTATTTTTTAAACATTTTTGTATTTTAAATAAAAAGTAATGTTTTTTAAATTAAGACCTGTTTAATTAAGTTTTCAATATATTAAAAATTCTTAAATGTTTATTTTAGAATTAAAAAATTTAATTATTTATATAAAATATAAATAAAATTCTCTTTAGAGAATATTATATAACTAGTTTACTTTTTTATCGTTAGACAAAAAAATTTATAGCAATGTTACAATATAGTAATAAAAATTTTTAACATTCTTGTTTTAAATTTTGTAATTTACCGCCTTTTAGCGCCACCTGTGAGATAAGTAGTAACTAAAAGCCAATCGATTTTTTGAGTCGTCTCCACCCTCTATAAAAATCTTATTATATGATCTGTTTACAGTGGTTGGCGTTAGTTTTTAACTTATAGTTTATTTACAACACGTATTAGTTATTTCGTTAAACAACATTTATTGCATAGTTTTCGTGCTGTGTTGCATGGATGCGCATTTTTGTACAAAATAATGTTGCAAATTCGTGTTTTTTGGTGATGTGCAAACTAACGCGAGTTCTCGCTTCTTGTACCAAGCCAAGATGACAAATTTGGTGCTTCTGTTTACTATTATTTATTGCATCACGATTCGAGGGTTAAATGGGCTACATTCTGAAGAGATAGAAATTAAAGAAGAAGTTACAAACCCTAACGTCAAACCACACGAAAAATGCGAGCCCCTTACCATAAATCTCTGTCTAAATTTTCCCTACAATTATACCATTATGCCGAATCTCTTAGGACATCATAAACAAGAGGATGCAGGTCAGGAAGTTCACCAGTTTGCGCCTCTTGTGAAAATGAAATGTAGTCCTGATCTGAGATTTTTCCTTTGCTCAATGTATGGACCGGTATGTACAATTCTTGGCAGAACACTTCCACCCTGCAGATCGCTATGTGAAAACGCAAGAAAGGGTTGTGAGAATCTACTGAACACGTTCGGATTTATCTGGCCTGAAACTTTCGAATGCTCCAGATTCCCAATTTATGGTGGAGATGAAATTTGTGTGGGACAAAATGTTACACCCTCGGAGCCATCGGTAGCGGTAGATACACCTTCTAGAATCCCAGTGACGGAATTTCATCCACCATCATGGTCCAATTTACCCAGGACCTTTAGTCACGGATATGCACCAATGCCGGATGGAAAAATACATGGATTTGCGTGTCCGGATCAATTTAAAATTCCACCTGAACTGGGATATTCTTTAAAAGTTGGCGATAAGATTGAATATAATTGTGGAGCCCCGTGTGAAGGAATGTTTTTCACTGTAAATGAACGAAAATTTGCGAGAATTTGGATTGGTACTTGGGCAACTCTGTGTGCTGGTTCCTGCTTTTTCACTTTTCTCACTTTTTTAATCGACACTAAGCGATTTAGGTGAGTTGGAAAAGATGGTGATTTAATCTTAAGAAATTTATGAATCTACAATGATAAAATATATTATTTTTTCTTACAGATATCCAGAAAGGCCAATAATATTTTTATCAGTATGTTACCTAATGGTAGCTCTTGCCTATGTAATTGGATGGTCTGCGGGCAATGCCATTTCTTGCCGAGAACCTTTTCCATCTCATCATTTAAGCTCAGATGTTCGAATGATATCTCCAATTGTTCAAGGCACTAAACATGAACTTTGCACGCTTTTATTTATGGTGCTTTACTTTTTCGGAATGGCCTCCAGCATCTGGTGGGTAATTCTTACCTTAACTTGGTTCCTGGCGGCTGGACTTAAATGGGGACATGAAGCAATAGAGGCAAACTCTCAATATTTCCATTTGGCTGCCTGGGGTGCTCCAGCTATTAAGACTGTCACAATTCTCGCCATGAGAAAAGTCGAAGGTAAATATGCAATTAAAATTATAAACAATAATAAATAACAGCAGGGATCACAGTTCCTCACCTTTTTCATCTAATCCCTTTATTTTCACCTTTTTCTGAAAAAAAAAAACACCTAAAATACAGATTTTTCTTCTTATTTGTTCTTTTTAAAAAACAAAATCACCAAAAGATTATAAAATCAAGATTTTTTCCCCTTTTGACCTTTCTTTTTCAATGTATCTGTTTTTCCACTTTCATGTTTTATTTATTACAATATTTAATAACATGTGAATTTTTAAAACGAAAATACAATGTAAAATTGTTTGTCATATTTTTTTGAACATTATATTTTTCCATAGATTTTAAATGTCATAATGTACAGACTTTACGATTTGCGGATACAAGCTTAATTTTTAAATATCATTAATTCCGTCATAGATTTCTAAAAGATTTTTTTTATTTTGCTTCAAAATTTGACCATAAATTTCAAATAAAACAAAATATTAGACTTAAGGTATTTCTCTGATGGGCAGTGCCTGACAAAACTTAATATATTTCATTTAATAGCGACTATTAATTAATATAATTTATTTCCTAACTTATTGTTTACTATTAATAATCAGTTAATCAGACATAGACTAATAGTTTTTTAATAAAAATGTTTTAAAAATGAACAAAAGTTGCTAAATTTGTAATGCTTTTCAAAGATACATTTTTTACACGTCTATCTTTTCTTAACATTTTCTAAAAAATGGTACAATTTAAATAAGTAATAGCTTATTTTCTTGAAAAAAAAACTTTACAACTTCACCTCATAAGATTTTTGAAAAAGTGGATCATTTTTTAAATAAAGCTGTTTGTTTATAAATATTGAGAAATATGTTTTTAAGTAAATAACTATGTTTAAAAAATGGTACACTTTTTAAATAATCTGACGAGGTGAAGTTGTAGAGTTTATTTTTCTCAAGAAAATAAGCTATTATTTACTTAAATTGTACCATTTTTTAAAAAAATTTTAAGAAAAGTAAAAAAAAATTTGTAAAAAAGTATCTTTGAAAAACGTTTAAAATTTAGCAACTTTTGTTCATTTTTAAAACATTCTCATTAGAAAACTAAAAGTCGGTGTCTGATTAACTATCTATTAATAGTAAATAATAAGTTAAGAAATAAATTTAATTCTTTTAATTAAGAATGTCATAATTTTTAAAATTAAGTTAAAAGATTTTGTTCATTCGAAGGTAAAAAGAGGTGATTTGAAATACTTTGTGTTATAATACCACTTTACATCAATAATTATGACATATTAACAAAACACACTTATATCTTTACATTTGAATTAGTTAAAAATAACTAATTATTACATAGTAAAATCGTGGCTGGGTTTTTGTTTCGTCAATCAGTGAAAAATAACTAATTATTAGTAAACCATGAGTAATTATTAGTAAAAAAAATAACAAAAACAGTTAAAATTTGAATAATTGAATTAATAAACAGAATTTTACTAAAATATTTAGTTATTTTGACATAACCTAAAAATGAATTCGACTAATAATTAGTTATTTTTTTACTAAATGATTAATAGAAATATAACTATTTGAATTAGTGACTGAGTTTTTGCTTTCAAAGTAGTTATTTAACTAATTCAGATTTAGAGAGTTCTTTAAGCATTTTTTTAAATTAATGCAAAAACAACAAAAACCAGTTCCTATTAATTGTAATTTCTCCACAAGACCTGTAGGAAGAAAACTCAAGAGCAAAACTTTAAAACATAAATTTTTAAAAAGCGTCTAAACAATTGACTGACAAAAATTTTTTGAAAAACGAATAGGTATTTTTTTAAAATTTTTTAAACATTTATTCCATTTTAAGCTTAAAATGTACTAAATTAATCAGTAAACTGATGTATAGTAAGAAACTTTTAGTGATAGACTTTTGAGTTAAACTTAAAAAATCTTCACCGTGATCTGTTCTCTAAACTTCTAAGGAAACAATAAAATTTTGTAAAATAAACCTTGAAATATTAATACCTATAATGATTTTTTTTTTACTAATTTTACAAATCCCCGTTTTATGAAACAAAATCCCCTTTTTTACCTAAAATTGAACAAAGAAACCTCTGTGATCCCTGAAATAATTATCGTGTTAACTGAATCAATTTAAAATCATGCAGACTGACTAATTAATTTAACTTTTTTATTAGGTGACATACTTTCTGGTGTTTGCTACGTTGGTCTCTGGAATGTCGAGGCACTTCGTGGTTTTGTTTTGGCTCCCCTTTGTGTCTATCTTGTACTTGGTACTGTCTTTCTGCTAGCTGGATTCGTTTCACTTTTTCGGATTCGAACTGTCATGAAGCACGATGGAACCAAAACTGATAAATTGGAAAAACTCATGATTCGAATAGGAACATTCTCTGTTCTTTATACTGTGCCAGCTTTAATAGTTATAGCTTGCCTTTTCTACGAACAAGCCAATTTTGATAACTGGATGCTAACCTGGAACAGAGATATGTGCGCTCAGAAAGCTTATGGAATCCCTTGTCCTTTGAGAGAGGAAAAAAGTCACCCTGAATTTGAGGTTTTTATGATTAAATATCTCATGGCTATGATTGTCGGTATTACAAGCAGTTTTTGGGTTTGGTCAAGCAAAACTCTCACTACTTGGCGACTGTTTTTTAATCATTTACGTGGACGTCGCACCACTGCCTATGTTTAAAAAAAATTCATTTTCTCGTATGTTGTATCAATTTACAAAGGATGTTCTCGTTACTGAGAAAAAATTGAATTTTTAATTTCTAGATTCATAGAAATGTTTATGGTATTTTTAAGACTGACAATTTTTGCATATTTTTCTGAGATACATTTTTAAAATTTTATTTTCTAGTAATATTTTTACTTTGATTCCAAAGTAATTTAAATAAATTCAATGATAAACATTTTTTAGGTAATTTTAGATAATACGAGAGCATTCAAACAAATTTAAATAAGTAATTATTACTTAATACTGCCAATTGTATTTTCGAATCATTAGCAACTTTGCTGCCTCTGGTTCGTCCTTAAATCATGTGTAATCTTAATTACTTGATTTGTTCCTAAAATGTTAATGAAATGTTTTAAAGTAAGGATAGTTAAAAAAAAGTTACATACTTATTCTTTTTAAAAAGAAACAAATTGTGCCAATACTAAGAATCATGGTTGAGTTATCGAATTCTCGTTTGCATTTATTGTGTTATAAGTATATTTTATATTTCGCGAAATATATTTGTCGCGTAAATTTTTAGATTTTGTTTACAAAAAACGAAAATACGTTTTGATTTATTTTAATGATTAGGACTGAATTGATTTTCGATACTCTGCTCAAATTAATCGTCAAATTAGTGTCGAAGCTTAGTTCTTTTACTTTCCTCATTGAGAGATTACTGACTTTCTTTTACGCTTAAGAATCTCGAATAATAATTGCAAATTTTATACCTTTTTATACATAAAAAATAGAAGCACCCAATACCTAATACTCATATAAGACTTGCACCTATTGAAAGGATCATTTTTTGTACCTAATTTTTTATTGACTTTCGACAACTTCACTGGCATTATTCATATGAGACTAGGTGTAATATTTATATAAATCACAAGAGATCAAAAGATTGTCAATAGATGTAATGAATGAATTTAAGTAATCTTAAGAAGCCGATAAGACTAACTAATCTTGTACATACATAAGCAGTTTTACTTCATATTATTATCGATTGTGTAACATAAGATATTTTTAAATAATTGTACATAAATGCCTGAGTCATCATAATATTATATTGTTTGATGAACAAAAATTAGAACTCGACAGTTACGAGTTTGCCACTAAAGATTTTTTACATTGATTAATATGTCGTTTTTAGATTTAATAAATACGTCCATTGAAACAAGTCGAGCTTGTGCGTTTGACAGGCAAATGTTTTTTGCGCTTTATAGAAAAAATATTCTAGTTTCTAAATTAATAATTGTATTCGGATGAAGTGTGCATGTTCATGTTGCTGCATACGCGAAACAAAATATTCTACGTGTATTCACGTAATGTTGTGTAAAATTATGATCTGCATTATATTCTTTATACATATAATAAACAAGGTATTCACATAATATCGTCAATTTTTTTAAATTTCACCAATACAAAACATCGCGCGCTTAAATTTCCCGTTATATTGAAAAGCATACAAAATTTCTTAAATTTGATACATTTATATTAAAGAATTTAGTATTCTAATCAAATTTATGATTAAAAATTAATAAATACCTCATTTTTAATTTTTTTAATAGGTAGAGAGAAAAATTATAATTACAAGAGAAAAAAAATGAAATACAAATAAAATTTTTTTTAACAATTTTATTTAAAAAACGTTTGTACAATTGCTAACAAAGTTTTTAACTACCACTACTCGCTTTTAATTTAGCTTCTTTTAATTTTTTAGCAATTTCAGGATGCTTCAAAATTCCTTTTCTTCTTAAAAATCTGACCAAAATAGGAGCAACAGACATTGTTATCATTATTCGCACAGGTGCGAAGATTTTATGAATGCCATAAGCTACTGCGAATGTCGATGAATTCATCATAATTTTTTGCACTAATTCATTATTATTACTACTCAATACTGATACTACCTTGGTCATGTCGACTCCGCTATAAGAAATATAAAAAATTGCATTAGATGTTTTTTTAAAAAAAATGTAACATGTTAATTAATAATGAAATGAAAGAACCTAGAGACAGCAGTGTAAAATCCACCAAGTGACAGTAATGAAATTCCAATGTGAAAGACCAAAATGGTTTTTCCATAATCTTTTACCATGATGTTGAACTTTTCTTTTTTCGTTAGAATTTCACCTACGTTTTTAGTTTTGGTAGATTTAGTCTCAGAGGCATTTGTTGCATTAGTATTTGTTGAATAATTTTTGGCAAGGAAATGAAAAAAGACAGGATTTCTGATAAAACCTAATGACAAAACAATTTGGTCAATAAATAAAAATAACAAGTAACAATACAACTTAAGAATAAAGATTTCGATAGCGACAATTTTATTTTATTAAGATAAAATGTAACAATACAATTATTGAAAATTACATAATTATAACTTTGTTAAATTCTGTGATTTTTAGTTTATGTCAACAGTAAATTATCACATTGAGTTAAATGATAAAAAATATATATGGTTATTGACTTATTTCATTCTTTGAATAGATTTGCATCTCATAATTATATAATTATATCAAAACGAACCATTCTTATGTTTCAATAGCTGACACTTATAATGAGAATTTCGCATATCTTCAGCAATGTATTTTCCATCTCTAGCCCACTGTCCTCCTGGCATATTTAAATAATTTGATTTCCCCCCAGAATTAAATGGTTTCGGCACATTTGTCTGCATAGAGCTGTTTAGACTTACAGTTCCGAAACAATCATAGGATGCCACATGTGAATCAATTTTTAATTCTTGCGATTTAATTGGAATTTGTTCATTAATACTAGAACTATATATATCGCGAATTCTTTCTTGAGTAAAACGACTAGTTTCAATGCTAAAAATGTCAGATACGTTTTTCGGTAAGTGTAATGTAGGAGCTTCGGGGTATTGACGAATTTTGGAAAAATGAAAGCCCTTCATCCTTGGCTCATTGAGTTGATTTAACTCTCGAAAGATTACTGCAGCTGAAATTTAAATAATCACAAAAAAGTAATAAATGTATACATACTTCTAACCGTTCAAAAATAGAAACAAAACTTATAAAATGCAAAATTATGATTGACAAAAAATAATAAACATTAAATATAATTTTTCTTTAAATTTAAATACGAATAATAAACAGTAATCACATTTGATATAACCAGGTCTGTTGAAATTTTCCCAAACCATAGAATTGCAATAGACGGATAAATTTTGACATTTTCCAATTCTTGATAAAGCCATTATGAGTAAAAACAATTTTTATGTTAGCTGAGTAACTTCAGAGGATTCCCACAACCTTCTTCTTCTTGAAAATCATGAAGCACTAAAATCAACGATCACATGTACTCACATCTTTTAGAAATCAAAACGCAGTTCAGAATATTGTATATACAAAAAACCTGTTTGACAAGTGACCGTGACCTTGAAATAATATCTGCATCAAATTTGCAACATACATTGTTAATAAAAATTGCCGATTCATTTGGATACATGTAAACGACTGAAAATTGTATCAATTACTTCTAGAATTTATAATTATTTTAGTCATTTAATTATAAGTATGCAATTTTTATCCTTCTTCATTTTCATTTTTTTATCGGAGTATCTATTCGGCCAGTTTATTTATTTTTATATTGAAATAACACCCCTGTATTTCGTCGGACCGAATAGCCGAACTTATTTGGCCCGTCAACGGGCCGAATAGAAACGTTTTTTTTATTACATACATAATTATAAAACTGAAAATAAATAGATATATATACCTAATATTTTTGTTCCCAAGTTTTTACAAGTAAAACATGTGTAAATAATTTGTACTGTCCATACATTATTTCTTTCTTTATGAAAAAAATACAAAAAAGAATATTGTCAACTGCAAAGTAAATAAAACTAAAAAGCAATTACTGTGATAGTTGATAACCTTTTTTGAATTAAAAGATGACTAGATGCATAATCAAATCAAAGGTTACTGATAAATGTGATAATGCGTTTTCTGTTCTACAACAATAATATAATAATAATGTTAAAAAATGTTATGATAAGCAACAGAGGTGGGTAAGATAAATATCATTTTCGTGATGTGTCCGGTAAAGTGAACAAACGCTAAATCCGCCCGTTTCGAACGTTAATTACATGGTAAATTACTGTAAAAAAAGCTATCTAAAGGTAAATTGCGTCTCCATCTCTGGTGAACTCACTATTTTTTGGTCGGTGATTTTCTTGAGCTTGACGGCTGTTTCTCACTGTTTCCAACTGTTTCCGGTCACAAGTCACAAGTAGATTGAGTAGATTATCAAGTTCTCTCAACTACTCCATAAAAAATTTGTCAATTTTTTAATCATTTTCATCAGTTTCTTTTCTTAAAAAAATTGATAATGACTCAAAGTTCGAGATTAATTTCACTTTCCATGTCCAATGGTATTTTAAAGAATGTTGGAAATGGAATTCCCCTCGTATTTTCTCAAAGAAAAAGGTACACTTCATTATTTAATTGAGAATAATTATTTTTATATTAGAAACTATGTTTATATGTAAATTGTTGTTTACTTTCTATCTCAATCAATATATTATTATTACAAAAAATTTGCTTAGTTTTAAATTAATATTTGAAAAACAGTGTTTTTCATTAAACAATTGATTTATTTATAATTGTTTTCTCATTATTTTTGGACAGTTTTTTGTTTTATTAACAATGTTAATAAATATGTTATAATACATAATTATAGTATGTAATTAATACAATGTTAACTTAATTGATAAAATATGATAAATAATATTTTACAGTTCTTGGTGGAGTCATGTAGAAATGGGACCACCGGATGCCATTCTTGGAGTAACTGAGGCATTTAAAAGAGATACTAACCCAAAAAAAATCAACTTAGGAGTCGGTGCCTATCGAGATGATAATGGCAAACCCTTTGTTTTACCAAGTGTTTTAAAAGTACGTTATTCTTAAACTTAATGATAAAGTGGAATAAATAGTAAACAACATGTTACGTAATGCAATTTTATTCGTAGGCTGAAGATAGATTGAAAACTAAAGGTTTAGACAAGGAGTATTCTCCTATTTCTGGAAATCTGGAATTTTGCAAACACAGCATTAATTTAGCTCTTGGAGATAAAAACGACAT
The DNA here is from genome assembly GCA_037103525.1 of Ganaspis brasiliensis. Taxonomy (NCBI): domain Eukaryota; kingdom Metazoa; phylum Arthropoda; class Insecta; order Hymenoptera; family Figitidae; genus Ganaspis; species Ganaspis brasiliensis. The sequence goes on along the minus strand of JAZKLR010000050.1, from coordinate 1,310,482 downwards.
AGTACCAAATGGCTTGGTAAAAAACTTTATGCATAATATTATAAATAGGCAAACATTAATTTAAAACAAGATTAAAATATTTTAACTTTCAAGAAATTGTAAATAATATTTTTCCTTCTTTTTTTAGAATTCAACAGTACAAAGTATATCAGGAACTGGAGCGCTTTGGATTGGTGTAAAGTTTATAGAACATTTCTTCTCTTTTAGTAGAGATATTTATCTTCCATCGCCCTCTTGGGGAAATCATGCCCAAATAGTTAAATTAGCTAAATTAAACCCTAAATCTTATCGATACTATGATCCAAAAACCTGTGGATTAGACTTTCAAGGTGCCTTGGATGATATATCTGTAAGTTTCCTTCAGGTTTATTATAGTCTCTCAATATTTTTAATTTAAATTGATGTTTGTATATTTATTTTACCAGAAAATCCCTGAAAAATCTGTTATTTTACTACACGCTTGTGCCCACAACCCTACTGGCGTTGATCCAAAACTTGAGCAATGGGAAGAATTATCTCAAGTGATAAAGAAAAAGAACTTGTTTATTTTCTTCGACATGGCTTATCAAGGATTCGCTTCCGGTTAGAACAGCTTTTAATCAATTTGATAAAATTCTGGAAAAATGAATTATTAAAATACCTTTTTGTGTTTAGGAGATGTAAATAGAGATGCTCAAGCTGTGAGACATTTTATCAAAGAAGGTCATCGTATTGCTCTTGCTCAATCATATGCAAAGAACTTTGGGTTATACGGTAAACTTTCCTTCTAAAATTACTTTTATTTACGTAAATAAACAATATTTAAAAAATAATAAAATCTGATATATTTTACACCAGGAGAACGAGTGGGAGCTTTTACGTTGATCAATTCAAGTAAAGAAGAATCTGATCGGACACTCTCTCAACTTAAAATTTTAATTCGACCAATGTATTCGAATCCACCTATTCATGGAGCAAGAATTGTAACAGAAATTTTAAGCGACTCGGGACTGAAACAAGAGTGGCTTTCCGATGTTAAAGGCATGGCAGATAGAATCATATCAGTTCGTACAAAACTTCGAGAAAATTTAAAGAAGAATGGTAGCGCTCGAGACTGGTCACATATTACTGATCAAATTGGAATGTTCTGCTTTACTGGTCTTAATGCATCGCAAGTACGTAGTATTAATACTGGAATTTTTAAAATTTGCTTTCTTAAATAATAATTTCTAATAATTAACAATATATTATTTCAGGTGGAAAATTTGATTAAAAATCATAGCGTTTATTTGACAAAAGACGGAAGAATATCAATGGCAGGTGTTACATCAAAAAATGTCGAGTATTTAGCTCATGCTATTCATGAAGTGACAAAGTAAAACTAAATACATTAGAAAAAATTGCTATTTCAGTAAGTTTTCATTTTTGAAAACTTCTGTTTATATATACTTTAAATTGTATTTGCAAAGATCCAATGCTTTTTATTTTTGTAAAGTTATTGTTGATTTAGATATAATTTTTCTAGTTTTATCAAATTTAATATTGATTTGCATATTGCATTTATACCTGAAGCATTTAATACGCAAAAGATAGATTTTAAAGTTTTATATACACGATTAAATAGAGTTATATAAAATGTTAAAATGTTAGAAAAAGGTTTTCTAACATCATATAAATAGAACTAAAGTATTTTACAGATAAGAAGATAGTAAAATTTTTAAAATGTGAACATTCTAGTTGCAAAATAATTTTTATCTACATATATACAATCCATAATACCAAAGTTTTTGCCAAATACTTTCAGAGCGATTTAATAATAAACATTCGACGAGATATTATAATAATGTCATATTCTTTTTAAAAATATTCTAATGATAAAAAATTAAAACAACTTGGTTTTGTAAAAGTAAAAGGTTTACAGAAATAAAAATATTTGTAATTTTGTATTTTTCTTTAAAGGTTTGAAGGTATTCGCGTTACTTTGGAAAAATGTATAGTTTTAAAATAGTTGTATGTAAATACAAATATATGATTCAGAATAATAGAGGTGTATTATTAAATACATTCCGTAATCTGCCATAATGATCGAACCTATAACTGTGTATATAAAAAAATCAATGAAATATACTATATATCAAAATAAACAAATGATTTTTATTTAGTCTTCAAAAAAATGTTATCGCATTTACCGATGTATTATACGATATGCATATTTTAATCCAAAATAATTTTATCTAAACGATCTAAACATGTAAGCTATTGTAAGGATTATAAATTCTTTTTATAAAAATTGTTGAAATCAATGGTTTTATTATTATATTTTGCGTTAAAAATTATTTGAGTTATACTATTTAGTTTAAGGTTATGACAAGCGGTAAAACATCCTTAATAATATAAAAACATATTTTTATTAAAAAATGTGGAAAATAGCAACTTTGTATGGATAAAAATATGAAATTTAAATTTTTATCTTTATATATCTTAAGATTTTAAGATGATAGAAATGATCAGACATAGCGTTTCTCTTATTGATACTCCAAAAGTTTGAATTCTATCGTGCCGCCCGGTATAAATAAAAGTTCTTAAACTATATAATATTGAATTTTTAAACATTTTTCTCGAACCAGAACACTAAAGGTGAACAATAATTACTTTTTTGATAATAATGAATATAAGAAGCGCATTTTAAATTTTGATAATATGAAATATTTTTATCTGAGGTCTTATAACCTCACTATTTAGATACGATTTGACCTTGCTTAGAAATTATCTTTTTTTACTATACACTTATGTATTTCAGATTCATGTTTTATGATGTTTTTTCATAAGTAACAACAGTTTTCCATCTTTTCCTTAGTTAACAATGTTTTTTGACAATTTGCAGATGACTGATTTTGCTTTAGTTTCTAATAACAAATGCTTTGGAGGATGGCAGAAGGTTTATACACACGAAAGGTATTTTATAATTACAAATAATAGTTTTATTAACTAATATTTCAACAATATTTTTGAGGTTAAAATTAATTGATAATTAATAAATTTAAAAATTGTACTATTCTTAATATAATCATTATTGAATATATATTATTATATTCAGATTATTCATTGTATTTCTACACATATATATTATTATTATTATAATCAAACATAATATTATTTATTACAGTAAAATGATAATTTTATTGTTGAGTTTTGTTAGGAATATTGAAAAATATTTTAAATTAAGAATTAAAATTCTTTATCTATGTCAAATATTTTGAAATCTAGTGAAATAATTAACAAACAATGATATAATTAATAATTATGTAATGAATTATACAGTTCTTAACAAAACTATGTAAGCAAACTTTTGTTCTTTTTTTGCATTGTTTAAAAACTTTTTTAGATAATACATAGTGTGCTTTTTTATTTTCAGCACTGAATTAAAATGCAAAATGAATTTTGGTGTATTTTTACCGCCACAAGCAGAAAATGGTCCAGTGCCTGTAATATATTTTCTCTCAGGATTAACTTGCACTGAGGCAAATTTTATACAAAAAGCTGGAGCTCAAAAATATGCAGCTGAAGAAGGAGTTATGATTGTTGCACCAGATACAAGTCCCCGTGGACTCAATCTTCCAGGTGAAGAAACATCTTGGGATTTTGGTACAGGTGCCGGATTTTACATTGATGCGACCGAAGAACCATGGAAAAATAATTATAGAATGTATAGTTATGTAACAAAAGAATTGCCGGCTTTGATTAATGAAAAATTTCCTGCTATCCCAGACCAACAATCTATAATGGGACACAGGTAAATATATTCGGAGACATTTCTATATATCATATGCACTGTTATATTCATTGATTACCACCCAACTTTATTACTCAAATTGAATTTACTTATACAAAATATAGTATGGGAGGTCACGGAGCTTTAATTTGTTCGTTGAAAAATCCTGGTCAGTATAAGACGGTCTCTGCATTTGCTCCGATTTGCAACCCAATAAACTGCCCATGGGGACAGAAGGCTTTTTCTGGTTATTTGGGTGAAAATCAAGGGCAGTGGAAAAACTGGGATGCCACTGAACTTTTGAAAAGTTATAACGGACCACCTTTAAATATTTTAGTAGACCAGGTAAGATATATTTCTTTTTTTACGAAAATGTTATGTTAGTTTTAAAAAAAACTTGATCTCGTACCAGTTTTTCCATTGTTTGCAAATGTGTCTTTATTTCTGTTCATAGGGAAAGGAAGATAATTTTCTTGTTAAAGAATTATTGCCTGAAACTTTAGTACCTGCAGCTCAGAGTATTGATATGCCTTTGGTACTTAGAATGCATGAAGGATACGATCACAGTTATTTCTTCATTACAACTTTCATCGAAGATCATATCAAACACCACGCGAAATACCTTAAAAATTAGGAATATATTTACAATTAATAAGTACGTTTTAACATAGCGGACAAAATGTTAACAAGGAGAAAACAATTTAATAAAAATTTTTATATCATAATTCGAAGAAACTTGTTTTTAAAAATAAATTTCTACCTTTTGTTAGGGTTGCTCTAAAGTGAAACTTTACAATGAAACAATTATGGAATTTTTTTCAATATAATTAAACGTATATTTTTCTTTATATACACATATATGTATATACTCTTCACAACTTTGTATTGATGCGAATTTAACAGAAATTAGCTATAAAAATAGTAACTTTACTTTCTTCAGATATTTAGTAATATGTATTAATACCGAAAGTTCTTGAATTTTTCTTCATTTTTTTATAGTCTAATTCGGTCTTTTAGGTTCCCGAAATTTGTGCCACTCCATCAATAGAGGTTTGCGTTTCTGCCAGATATTAGCATTAATCCATTTTTCCCATAATCTAAAACACAATATTTTTATGATTGAAGAACTCTGAAAAAGTACAGGCAAAACAAAATGTAAAAAATATTTACACTCCAATAAATACGCCCCCGAGATGTGCCGCGTGATCTATAAATCTCCACCTCATAATGGCACCTACCAAATCTATAGCAACTACTGCTTTCAGTGCCTATAAACAAAGAATTTTTGTTGTTTTTTAATGCAAATTTTCAAATAAAAATTATATTTCCATATAAAGGGTTAAAGGGTAAGATCTGAAAAAATTATAGTTAAAATTGTTACCTGTGCTGATGTAAATGTAATCATGGGCAGAAAGATTATATTAAACTCTAATGATGGAAACTGACAACAAGTGTATCCAAGAACACCCATAACGGCACCAGACTATAAAAACGGTTAAAAATGTTACAGTTTATGATTCTGTAATATATGGAAGTATTTTCCGCATATTGGAAGCGATAAATTAATCAGAACTTTTAGTCTTAAAATTGTACTTCTAGCTATTTTCAAATAATTAGTACTTACTGCTCCCAAAGATGCAGTTGTCCTATTTAGAGCTACTTTATATAAATGACTGAGAAAACTTCCAAACACACCACTGATTAAATACATTGCCAAAAATTGTTCAGTTCCAAGGGAAGAAACAGAAAAATTGCAAATATCATGAAGAACGTACATGTTTGCAAACATGTGCCAAAAATATTCATGGGAAAATGTTGACAATACCAATGGAAGTCCTACAACACCTAAAAAATGTAAAAGTAATTATTAAAATAGTAAGGACACCATATTAAAATAAAATTTGATCTCGTTGCCAACACTTACAACATTTTTGTACACGTGAGAGAAGATAAAAATAAAAAAGTGCCAACGAGAACTAATGTAGTTTTAATATTCTGTTTCACTATTCTTAAGAATTAACGTGTTGTTTACACTTCAATAAATACATACGGGAAGCTGGAGAAGAAGTGAAAAACAGTCTCATAGTTTTATTATAAGCCGGAACCTTCCAAGCAAGATATACAAGAACATTCAAAAAGCATATGGGTATAAATATTCTTTCTCCGGGTGTTAAATTCCTCCACCATTTTTGTGCCTCGCCTCTTAAACCCTCTCTCTACAAGGATTTGTATTTATATTAATAATATTGCACTATTTTTGGCAAGTATAAATCTTGAATAAAAATATTGATTTGATTAAAAAATGTTTCAAATTATATTTGATATTAAATACTAACTATGATACGACGTTCTTGAACACGATGTAATAAATTGTAAGTTCTTGTACGAATATTCTCATATTCCCAAATTGTTGCTCCTACTATGCAAGATCCGCTAAACTGAAATACATATAAGATAATTTAAAAATTGACAATAAAGACAAACTTATTATAGATTTAAACTGTCACAAAAAAATCAAAAGTAGAAAAATCTTAACACACCATCACAGTAAAACCAAATGTTTTCCAAAATCGTAAGGATGGAAGACCAAAATCATTTTGCACAGCCGGCATTTCACTTTGCATATCCTTGAGTCTTTTAAAACCTCTGACATGTTTAAATGACTCATGAACTTGAAGATTCGTACGATGATATTTGAAGTTAGAAAAACAACTGCAAGGTAAATTAAAAAGAAACTATAAAAATTATGAAACATAAAGTTTAACCTCAAAATTTGAAAACTATACCATTTACTTGTTGCATCATTCAGACGCAACCAAATTCTTGTCGCCATAAAAAATTTTAATTCAAACTAATCATTCACTCAAATTCACATTACTTGATCTAATTTAATTTATATGGAAATAATAATAAATTTCTAATGTCACAAAATTTAAAAATTAGGTATTCTTTAGGCATAGATAACAAAAGACAGTTTCTTTTTTCTGCTTGTCGTCTAATTTAAAGCTCTTGAATTCGCATAAGAGAAATATAATTATGTATAATTATACATTGTAATTACAATTACAATTCATTGGGAGAATAAAAAATAATAAATAAACAGGACTTTAAACAGGATTCAGGCATTCAGGTGTTTTTTTTTGCAGAGATAGGGAGGTAAATTACTCTAATCTACATACTTTTCGACACGTAATTTACTTAGGGTGAAGTCTCATTCGAAGGGCTAGGGTATTAGTGGATTAGAATAGACCAATCAGAAAATACTTTCCAATGTGACCAATTATCAGATTAGTCTATTCTAATCCACTAATAAGGTAGTTCAAGTTTGGTGGGGAAAAATTCAAGATGGCCGCTTGCTGGGGCCCAGGGTTGTGTACGTAACATACCAGAGGTATGTTACATAGTTTGTTACTGTATGTTACCTAGGTAAGTTACCTACCAAATTTGTTACATAATGCATTTTTTTGGTGTGGGGGGGGGGGGGGGGGGGGGTAACATACCTAAAACAGGTATGTTACTTGATGTAACATACCGGTAACATACGTAGAAAACCTCGAGTGACGCGTCATTACCCAACCCTGCTGGGGCCTAAAAATGCATTGTAGTCAATGGAGCAAAATCAGTTATTTAAAAATAACTTTTTAAAAACAAATTTTTGAACCTATGTTTATTAGCAAATTATTTTTCTTTTAACGAAAGCTATTTTTTAAAATAATAAAATTTTATAAATTGTTATATCAATTTTTCTTGTTTTAAAAAATAGCTTTCGATAAAAGACCTCCATTTTAAATGAACTTCCATTTTATTTGAACTTTTTCGTACATTTTAAATGAACAAAATTATCCCTACCACTCATGTGCACGTAAGGAGAAATGTTACATTTCCCCTCACGTGCAGAGTGTTTTTGATATTTGCGTAAAGAGTGGGAAGGGTCAATTAAAATGTTTCAGCCGGTCCCGACGAGTTCAGTTAAATGGAAGCGTACTGTACGTCCTTAAGGGCATATGAAGGAGAATGACGTCACTGGTATAGACAAAAATTGTCCGTAACCTTTCTCTGAAAATAATAAATATATTGATACCAAACTTAGTAGAAATATTTAAAATATCAAAAGGATAGTCTATCTGACTCGATTTTTTTAAATTTTGACTTAAAATTAATTTTTTTTAAAAAAGTTCGCAGATTTCGAAAATTTTAGAAAACTAAATGTAAGGCAAAATCTAAAACAGTTTGGGTCAGACAGACCATCCTAATGAAATTTTAAATAATTCTACAAAGTTTCGTATACAAATATTCAGTATTTTAATAGAAAGTTTACGGAATAATTTTACATACTACCTATATAAAAGCTGAAATTCCATATGAGCAGAAAGTGCAAAACCGAAAGCAAAAAATATATTAGAGTGAGAGAGACAGTGATATCTGTCTGTCTCTCTTGCACTTATAATTTTCTTCTCTCGGTTTTACGCTTTCTGCTTTAGCCTAACGCATAATAATCGTAATCGCTAATCCTTAATCGTAAGAATGAGAGGAAGCAGGACAGAGATGCGCTTATATACCTCTTCTATCCTGAGGGCGCAATTACATGTCTGCGTCGAACGCTGCGTATTTGCGTTGAATAGTAAGGGAGAGAGAGACAGAAATATAGTCACATCTTTGTCACTTTCAACATTCAACGCAAAAACGCAGCGTTCGACGCTGACATGTAATTGCGCCCTGAGAATTTGCCATAGGATAGAAAAAGACAGACAATATTTCTGTCTTTTTCTATCACGTTGCAAAAACTCAGAATGGAAGAGGTATGTAAACGCCTTAAGGATTAGCGATTACGATTCATTGTGCATTAAATTATACACACTTGCTTTTATTGAGAGAGGAGAAATTACACGTAATTTACTTAGGGAATTTATCTGTTATTTACCTAAAAATAAAAAATGGCACATCAATTTCCGATCTCTGCTTACGTCGGGATTTTGACGTATCTTACGTACTAAATTAACGTTAAACGCTTTCAGGGTATTGACACAACCCAACTCTGACACCTTTTCTTCAATAGGAAAACCCCCTTGAAACAAACCCAAAAATCATAAATAAATAAATATAAGGAAATATATGATTTTGATTCTGCAAACAACAATTGATGCATTTATTTTAGAATAAATTATTCATAGTATAAAATTTTTCAATGTGCAATAATCTGGATATTTAAATTTAACATGCTGTAGGCGAAATAAAAAGGAGAATGTGTTATTCTTAAAAATCAACGAATTAAGTTGAAGTTGAGAGAATACTGAAAATAATTGGAAGTCAAAATGATTTGGTTTGTTATATACTGTTCTTATGTTTAATATAAATTGTTTGTTCTTTTAAATTTGGATTCTTCTGTTTTGAAGTAAGGTTTAAATCTTTTGTTTAGTTCTTTTTTCTGTTCTAAAATGTACTTTAAAACAAATGATTGAAAATTAAAAAATATAGGTTATGATTTAACATGAATGTTTTTGATATTATTATATTATCTACTTAATTTAATAATATTTTATTTACACTCTTGATATGAAGGTGAAATATACTTTTTTTTCATAATTATTTATTCAAAAATGAAAAATGTTATGATTTATTCAAATGATTATCGTTTAATGTAAACAAAAAGGCTCCTTTCACCTAATTTTATCAAAGATAAATAAAATAGTCTAGGTTTTATTGAATAATTTTTTCAATATTCAGAAACTACTAAACAAAATGAGTGAACAGTTGAGCATAACAGTGAGACCTGAAGATCGTCTTGATGCCAAATGGCTAAAGACAGATTTACAAAGATTCCTTCGACGAGATGGATTGGGAGAGTTATGGAATGAAATGGTTCGGGATGGTGAGATTGTTGGTCTCTTTAGTGATGGTTTAATTAATTCTGCTGGAGTGATGGCCAGAAAAGGTACAAAATTATGTTAATTGTTTCTATTATTTTCCCAAATAACAGGGGCGCTGGAACATACCTAGGTTGTGTGTTAATAATTGTTTTATTTTTTGTGTGGAAATACACACCAGATAAAGGATTTTTATTTTTTGTATGTGATTTAACCACACCATCCGTATATGTTTTGCCGCCCCTGCTGAACGAATGTACATAAATAAATTTCGATTTTTTTTTAATTTGAAAGTTATATATAATTGTTTATAATTTTCGCATTGTTTTCACTTTGGTTTATGTTATTATTGATTAATTATTTTTTTATGATTCTGTTAGGTGATAGTGGGCATTATTATTGCAATCAAAGAGTTCTTTCTTGTCCGTGTTGTGATGGTATTTGTGGCCCACAAAGTGGTTGTAATTGTGTTCCTTGTCAGAAATTGGACGAAGAAGAAGCATTGACAGTTACAACACTTGTTGAAAAATCGATTCCTGCTGAAAATATGATAGATTCATGGTTATGGGGTCTTCAACCATGTAAATAACATTTTTAAATTATTAATATTCATTTTATAATATTAGATCGTAAAAATATAAAATAATTGATAACATAATTGTAAATTTCAGCCCCAAATGATTTATCCAACTGTATAGATTCCTCAATTAAAGAGCAACGAACTTTAATTCATGAAGCAGCAAATAGTACCTTATCAGCAACTAGATTAAGGCAACGTTTAGTGATTGCTCGAAGATATTTTACAGCTTTATCTCGACATAAGCCACAAGAAGTCAAAGAAACGATATCGTCTTCTAGAACCGCAATTAAAACTCCAAAACTGTTGGTTTAAATTTTTACTCCATTTTCTGTTATTATTTTTGCGAATATATCATGCAAACTGTATGTTTAATTTTCTTATTTTCAGTGTGAAATCTAATGAAAAAGCAACTCTTGGGCTAGCCAGAGTTGGTTCACGAGCTGCATTAAATTTTTCATTTGCTTATTTACGACGTGCTTGGCGATCAGGCGAAGATATAGATTTTTGTAGTGAATTACTGACTGAATCATTAGAAGCACTTCAGTCTTTACCTGAAGCAACATTGTTTGATGAAAATAATGTCTCTCAAGTTTGGCTTGAAGTCGTTGAAAGATCCGCAAAATTTTTACGACAAGTTGTCACGGGGTAAATTATTTATACTAATTATATATCATTATATTTATATTTATGGGTTAATCCACTGACTTTCGTTTAAGGGTTGTTGCGACCATATTTAAAAAAAACTATTATAAAAATATGTAAAACTCCAACATTTTTTGCATTCAGTAAGCATATTATTATGGTATATAAATCATTTAATTCTAAACTTAGAAAATATGGATTTATTATAAAATTTAATTATTTTAAAATAATACTTTAATTTGAAAAATTTATGCTTACAAAAAGTTGAACTATTTTTGGAACTTATAACTTTTTTATGGAACCTCCTAAAAATTTGAGGTTTTGAATATAATTTAATATATTCATAATTTTAAGAACGTGTTTTGCTCCGTTTAGGAATTATTAAATTACAAAATTTTGTACTCAGAAAGGTTCATTTTAGAGCTGAGCAATCGAATTTTGAATTCATGCAAAATCCGAGTTTCTGCACACCTCCAGTTAATTTTGAAACTGCATACCATTTTTAATCGTATCATTATTGTAATACAAATTTAATGTAAATAGAGTAATGTGATGTCCTATTAAGTTATAAGCTTTGAAAGATAGTGAAACTTTTTACAAGTATACATTTTTAAAATTGAAGTATTATTTTAAAATAATTAAATTTTATATCAATTCCATCTTTTCTACGTTAAGAATAAAATGATTAATATTTCTAATAAGTTTTTATAAATATTATATTAAATAGGTTTAGAATTATAACATCTTCTAAAAAAAGTGTCAGATTTAAGATTACGAAATAAAGTCTTGAACCTTCTACTTTTCATTAGAAGTAACACGACAAAAAGAAAATTTGTACCATAACAATATGTTTACAGAATGCAATGAATGTTAAAGTTATACATATTTGAAAACTAGATTTTTTAAAAATATGGTCGCAACAGCCCTCAGACCCACAATCTGGTGGATTGACCTTTTTTTTTACTATTTTTAAATTTAATTTTTTTGTTACTAGAGAAGTGGTTACGGGGAAAACTTGGTGTCCAGTTCCAGTAGCAGATCAACACACAGCTCTCTGTTTACTTCTAGAATTAGCCACACAAAGAGGAACTCTATCAAGTCTTCTAGATTCGGTAATACTCCTTCTTCATCTCAGTGGAAAAACAAAAAGTCAAGATAATCGAGTAATGCCACCTGGAAGTTCTGCACCTTTAATTCCTCTTCTTCGACGTTTAAGTACAATACCAGCGACAAAATCTCGTCACCTTAATGAAAATCAGACCCTAAGTCCTTGTCAAGTTTTTTTAAAGTATCTACGCCTACCAGAGGATGACACAGTCGCTGTGGATTTACGGAAAGCAGCAGTTGTCATAATGTCTCATCTCAGTAGACTGGCGACTCCTCTTCTTCCACCCGTTATTCCTGATGGATTTTCCAAAAATCCAAAAACTACAAGTTTTCAGCAAGTGTTAGCCTGGGGTGGAATTAAATTTGGAAGTGGTACCTCTCCATTCTACTGCGACGCAATTGCAGAATTGAGTGTTAAACAGCTTTCTTGCACGGAAAGAGCACTGCTGATTCTCTCTCTGAACGGAAAAGTTTACATGATGCATTACGGATCTGAATTTCAGTACCCACAAAAAATCTCTGGTTTCTCAGATAAGATCGTTACGATGATTGCCTCTCATCCTGATGGAAAACACTATCTAGCTTTAACGGAAGACAAGGTTGTTTATTCTTGGGGAAATGGAGATGGTGGAAGACTCGGTCATGGAGATAGTATTTCCTGTGACGAACCTATATCAATTGAAGCTTTAACTGATAAAGACGTAAATTTCATCGCCTGTGGTAGCACTTATTCTGCAGCTGTCACCAGCAGCGGTGAATTGTATACATGGGGTCGAGGAAGTTACGGCAGATTAGGACACGGATTCTGTGATGATGTAACGGTGCCGACCTTAGTTGCAGCATTAAATGGTCATAAGGTAACTCATATTGCTTGCGGGAGTGGAGATTCACAGACACTTTGTGTAACAGCTTCTGGAATCGTGTTTTCCTGGGGCGATGGCGACTATGGGAAGCTTGGTAGAGGCGGATCCGATGGTTCAAAAATACCAAAAATCGTAGACAAACTTCTTGACATAAATATCATAAAAGTTTTTTGTGGAGGGCAATTTTCCGCTGCACTATCGGTTCAAGGTGTAATTCATACTTGGGGAAAAGGGGACGGATATCGTCTGGGTCACGGCAATGAGGAGCATATTAGGTATCCAAGAACAGTAGATGCAATCAAGAATAAAAAAATAAAAGATATTTCTGTGGGAAGTGGACATATCTTGGTGTTGACGGAAGATCAGTTAGTATACGGATGGGGAAGAAATGATTTTGGACAAATAGATCCTTCTTTAAATTCGACTGTTGCAGAGCCCACATTATGTCCGACTTTATCCAGTAAGTGTATTATTGGTTTAGTTTGTGGTCCAACTCAAAGTTTTGCTTGGTCAACTTCAACTTGGTCCGTAGCGCCTAGAATTGCTTTTGTCGTTGACATTTGCGAAGAAACGTTCAAGTATGTCGACATACTTTTAGCAAAAACGTCTGAAGGACTTCCAGTTTCAAGACCACCGACCCAAGATCATGAATGTTTGCTTGTTTCGGCATTAAATTTGTTGCGCCTTCAGCTTCACGCAATGATAACGCACAGCTTTGATGGAAACTCGGTTGGATTGGGAAATAGTCCGCTTTTAAATTCAATAAAGCAACGATGCGTTAACCTAGCGAGCAGTCCAGGAATTTTAGCTACAATTCAATCAGCTGCACAAGCTGTTTTACAAACTGGTTGGAGTATTTTGCTGCCTACTGCTAACGAAAGAGCAAAGACGCTTTCAGCATTTCTTCCCAATTCTCATAATGCGGAACAATCCAATGCCAACAAAGGTCAACAATTTATGGCGGATTTGTTGGTTTCTAGTCTAATGGCAGATAGAGGTTTGGAATTGGCTCTCAAGGCAGCAATTAAAGAGGAAATTATAGATGTATCTGATAATAAAAACTCCATATCAACAACTCCATCATCTTTATCGTCCACATCAACACCATCATTATTATTATTGTCAACATCAGGACCAGCAGCAGCATCCCCAGCACCAGCAACTGTAGCAGCAGTAGCAGCTCCATCATCTTCCTTGACATCATCATCGTCATCTTCATTGTCAAATATGAGCAAAGTTGGAGAAACAAAACAATCAAAGGAATTTATTATTGAAAAGAAGCACAATATGACAATTTCTCTTTTTCAACTTGTAAAGCAGTTAATTAGGAATGGAACGTGTATTACTCAATTGAGATTTCAAGCTCTACAGCAAGCGAATCGGAATGAAGAATTACCAAAATTAGATAACTCCCCGAGTTTGAATTTGTTACTGAGATTTCAACGTTTATTAATAGCTCAAATGCTGTCTTGTATTGATAAGTCGTCAACTAAAGATCATCACGATCAGGAAATGATGGGAGTCGAATCTCTATTGAACAAGTATATTTCTCAAGTCTGTAATCATGTCAAGGAAATTCTTCCACTTGCCACTGAATTGGCAGCAGCAAACAGCAAATATTTTGTACTGGTTGTGGCTACATTAAAAGGAGATATTGTAAATGTTCTCTTGCCAGAGTTAATTGTTTGTTTAATTCTTTTGCAAATAGACTATCCAATGTTACTTCTTAACATGAATTGGATGGAAGTTGTTGCTCCACTTTTGGACATTCTGGATAAATTTAATAGACTTGCTCCAACGATTGACAAGGACGATGCTGATGATTTATCATGGCCAGGAATCATAGCTCCACAGCATGGAGGTAAGACTTCTGTACAAGATGAACCATCCGTAATCCGTTGGGCAGATTTAGAGAATCATAATCGAGATGGTGGTCTGTGGGTTGTTATAAATAACAATGTGTATGATGTTCAAGACATTCGACACGAGGGAACGAACACAACCGATACTTTTAATAGACTGGTAAATAGGGATATAAATACGACCTTGTTAAACATTTCTAATATACAGGATTCTCAAATGATGATGGATTCCTGTTTTGTGGGCCATTATTGTCAGTCGGAACCAGAAACGACACATTTCACAATTCAAGTAACAGACGTTTGTCTTTCTTTATTAGATATGGAGAGAGCTTTGAGTTTTATTTTGGGACTTCACGCTTACAGAATGCGACAAAGTTTGGCACTTCAACCTGCAGAAGAAGAGGCTGGAGCTTGGCTCGAAGCTAGTTTTTTAAGAGGTGGTCTCCAGACTCTTCAACCTCCAAATCCCTATGAAGAAGAAAAAGGCGAAGCAAGAAGTAACAATTCCACCACTGCTAATTCACCCACAGAGCCAACTGTTCCTATCTGCGTAAAGGACGAGTCACCAAAATTAACTGATGATAGAGTGATGGCCTTTATTCAAGCTTTAGCAGAAAATCATAAGACTGATACTTATGTTCAAACGTTCTTAAATATTATTGATAAATTTTGTAAAATGAGTAATCTGCTTTCTCACGTTGATTTTTGTTGCGATCACCCAGTTGAGGAAATTGGTCGACTCCTAATGGCTGTAATCATCAAACATCTTGCTCTTGGCTATCAAACACTCTTTCTTGTCGATCAAGAAATTGCAGAAGGAAATGCAAAGTTGCCTAAAGCTTTGGCTGACATGGTCAAAACAGTTCACAAAACAAAATGGAATTTAATAAGAATAAGACAACAACAAAATAGAAGTTACAAAGAAGTTTGTGCCCCGGCTCAAGAAAAATGTAAATTTCTATTATATGAAGTTAGACCAGCAATAAGTGACGAGATAAAAGGCCTCAAGGACTTGAAACTTTTGTATACAGTACCAAAATTTAAAAAGGCTGTACAGGCTGTGATTGCTGATATAAAAAAAACCAAGGATTCTCCAGCAAAACCGGAGGATATAGTTAATACGTCAATTCAGAATGCAAAGGTCAAGGAAAAATCTGAGGAAGAGAAGACTTTAAAACAAACAATGTCATCATCGTCATCATCGTCGTCGTCGTTGTCGTCCTCAACATCGTCATCAACATCGACCCCAGCCATGCCTCCTAAATTAGGACTAGAGGATTTGTCTGGTATGACAAACGTTATTAAACAACTGACCGATAAAGTAAAATGCAAGCCATTGGTTATGGATGCCAGCGAATTGATAACGAGTATAATTAACTTTGTTATTTCTGAAGATAGTGGTGACATCGAAACTCTTCGCAGAGCAATGTACTGTCAAATTCAAAGAGTTAAATTGCGAATTAAAGGTTTGCTTATGATTCAAGAACTTTTAAAGAAGGAGTACTTAATAACATCAGTTAAATATTCATTATTGAACGGCTGGTTAGGCTTGACACACGAGAATAAATTATTAGGCAGTGGAATATCTCATTGTTTAAAAAACATCCAATTGGTAACTCCTTATTTAAGGGTCAAAGTAATCTTGGCTGAAGCTAAAGTGACTCTTTGGGCTGTGCAAGCTTTAAGAGTTTACGTTATTCAAGCTGAATTATCAAGCAAGCCGAAGGCAAGTGGAAAAAGCAGCTTGAATCAAGATACTTACACTTGGCTAAGAAAGTTACCGAGGGCAAGATTTATACTGACCATTCTGGGTATGTTGACTAATTATCATCATTCCAATGAAATTGGTTTGCTGATTAATTCAGGAGTTCTGTCGAGTATTTTGACTTTGTTAAGGCAAATCGGACCCTCACCTCGAAATGGCCTTCTCTCTAAACCAAAAGAAAATGTAGCTATTTATGAAGATATTGTGCATAAAAGTAAACCACTGACTGTTCAATTGAACGGAATTGAGTTAGCTGCTCTAATGAAAATTAATACCAGAGTTGTTCGTGGCGTAGATTGGAAGTGGGGAGATCAAGATGGACCACCACCTGGAGAAGGCACGGTTATTGGCGAACTTGGTGACGATGGTTGGATTAGAGTTAAATGGGATAACGGAACAACCAACTCATATCGAATGGGAAAAGAAGGAAAATACGATTTAAAATTAGCCGAACCACCAACTCCTCCTGAAAGTGATTCAGACGATGATTCACCTGTTGACACTAATAAAATTGATAAAGAGAATATCAAGGAACTCCATCCAACGACTTATCTCAAGAAAGCTTGCACAAGTCTTCTTCGAGTGGTTCTACTTTCTTGTGGCATCGAAGCTGATAAAGTGCAACCTTCAGCTATCAAAACAATCGCCTCCGTTCTTCGAGGGATAATATCAACAGCTAGCAAACTAGATTCAAGTATTCAAACTCAATTAGCTAAAGATCATCATGAAAGTTGGGCAACCCTGGGACTTTTGAAGGCAATTGCTAATTCATCAATACTCTGCAGAGCTTTAAGTACTTCAGCATGGGTTGATTTTCTCTTGTCGATGGTTGTTGAAGAAAACAACAACAATCTCTATAAACAGATTTTAGCAATTAGATTTTTAAGTATCGTTCTGCCGTCTTGGTCATCAGATAATAGTGCCGAAATGACTCCTTTCTTAGAAAAGATTTTTAAATTGCTGGGACAAATGGCCCTAATGTGCGAGGCAGAAGTAGATTCAGAACTTCATGCTAACAAGTGTAGAGTTTCTTTAACTGCTTCCAGAAGTTCAACTCTGGCAGAGGAACTTATTTTTCTGATTAATTCTTTGCACTCTCTGCCTGGTTGGAATGTGGCTTTAAATAATTTTCTAGCTGCAAAATTATCTTTAGCATCAGATCTTTTGAGTGATGGACCCCTGTTTCATATACAAATGAACGAAAATGGAGGTGAGAACAGTATGGTTATTCAAGAAACGGTTATGGCGGCTCTTATCGTTGTTGGAGGCCTGGATAGTAGACCAAGAATAGGAGGCTTAGTAGAAATCGATGGACAAGTTGGAACAATCTGTAAACTCACTCAGCATGCCAAATTAATAGTTCAAATGCACGATACTGGATTGAGGAAAAAAATTCCATTTATCGGTATTAAAAGTCTGAAGAAAAAGTTTCATCTTGATAAAATGTTAATGACCGAGTCACTTTTGTCGATTTGGGGAAATTTACTTTTGGGTCATTGTGGAATGGACAAACGACCAGGAGGAATGCCTGTTATTGCTGGTGCTGTAAATATTTCTATTTTGAGAATGCAACAGCAACAATTGGGAGCCTTGAACGCTGGAAAAACGCTGATTGATTATCAAACGAAACTGAGAAAAGTGCTCAAATGTTACACAACAGAAAATGATGATGATAATCGGAAAACACTTGTTCAAGAATTACTGTCCAGGGCTATTAAGCCTCAACCTCTGAAACCTATATTTAAAGAGGAAGAGTTGGAAGCTGCAGCTTTGGCCGTTTCTCAATATCTTGCTTCTGAATTGAGGCACAACCCTATCGCTCACCGATGCGTAGATTCAGAACCCGAAACTCCAGCCTCCGATTGTTGTTCTTTGGTGTCTTTAACATCCAGTCAAAAGAGACATTGCAAGTCGTCTGAGAAAAAAAGCACCTCACCACCCAACAGTCCCTTAGTTTCAAAATTAAGAGAGATGGGTTTTCACAGAAAAAATGTCGAGTTTGCAATTAAGAGCTTAAACATTGCAGAAAGCAACGTCACGCCTGAAACTGTTGTCAGCTGGTTGCTCGAAAATGCAGACACTGTGGCAAGTGATATTGAAACATTATCAAGCTTAGATGGCTTATCCGAGTCTGAAGAATCATCTAGCGATGATCAAGATGACCTGCCATCAATGTCAAATGAGATTGGTTCTATTTCACAGCCAACTTTTATGAAGAGAACAGACTTTTTATCAGTGGACGAATATGCTGTTTATGTTCGTGACAATGTTGTCGCTGGAATGTTAGTTCGATGTTGCAAAACGTATGAACAAGTTGAATACGGTGATGTGGGTCAGGTGGTTAAAATCGATCCTGAAGGTTTACATGATCTGAATGTTCAGGTTGCCTGGCAACACAAGGGAGATTCCTACTGGGTTAGATTTATCCACATTGAATTATTGGGTCACCCACCGACTTTACCAGGTCCTCCAGCCTTAAAAGTAGGAGACAAGGTAAGAGTCAAGACATCAGTGGCTATTCCAAAATACAAATGGGGTTCAGTCAATCACCAGAGTGTTGGAGTTGTTACTGGAATTCTTAATAATGGCAAAGACGTCTCTATAGATTTTCCCCAGCAAAATAGTTGGACGGGATGTGCAGCTGAAATGGAAAGAGTTCCGTCATGTCATCACGCAGTCTCTTGTAATTCTTGTCACTTGTCTCCGATTTCTGGACCAAGATTCAAGTGCAAGGTATGTGACAATTTTAATCTATGCGAGAATTGTTTCTACACAAAACGATCTCATCGACATGGCTTTAATAGAATAGCAGAACCAGGCTCAGCTGCGGTGTATGCAGGTAAGCCTGGACGGTATCATAGACAAGATTTCTCCGCCTCGTCTCTGATTGACGATTGGTCAAAGTGCATAAGAACCTTGAGTGTATCATCGAGGGAAAATTGGGCAACTAGATTAGTGGATGGATCGGGAAAATATTGGCAGAGTTATGGATCTAAAGGAAAACACTGGATCCGATTAGAAATGTTCCCCGGCATTTTGGTACACTCAATGAAAATAGTAATCGATCCCAAGGATAGCAGTTATACTCCATCTTTAATTACCATAAGCGCTGGAGAGTCTTTTAGTAATCTTTCAGAACTTGCAACAATAACTGTTCCTAAAGATACAGACACAGTTGTGAGTTTGCTCCACGATATGAAGGAGTACTATGCTTGTTTTGAGATTGCGTTTAAAAAGTGTCGAAATGAAGGAGTTGACTGTAGGATTCATGCTCTAGAGATTATTGGACGCAAAAAACTGTATGAAAATCAACTTGCCACCTCTGTCTCGTTTCTCGCTTCCGACTGGGAAGTTGTACAAGAGCAAATGATGGCTCAGAGAGCGGGCGATATTCAACAAAATTCGGCTGTGTACGTCTGGGGATTAAATGACAAAGATCAACTGGGAGGCTTAAAAGGCTCAAAAATTAAACTTCCAATTTACAGTCAAGTTCTGTCAAAGTTAAAACCAATTCATATAGCTGGAGGGAGTAAAACACTTTTCATAGTTAGCCAGGAGGGGAAACTTTATGCTTGTGGTGAAGGAACCAATGGTCGACTTGGTCTAGGTGATAACAACAATGTTTATGAACCTAAGGCAATTCCATTTTTGAGTCAGTATGTAATAAAGAAAACAGCAGTTCATTCTGGTGGAAAGCACGCCTTGGCACTGACTCAAGATGGAAAAGTCTTCTCCTGGGGTGAAGGTGAAGATGGGAAACTTGGTCATGGAAATCGCACGTCCTTAGATAAGCCGAGATTAATAGAAGCCTTGAAATCAAAACGAATTCGAGATATAGCTTGTGGTTCGGGACATTCAGCAGCAATCGCTAGTAATGGTGAACTCTACACTTGGGGTCTAGGTGAATATGGAAGACTCGGGCATGGCGACACAGCAAGTCAGTTGAAACCAAAATTAGTTGAGGCATTGGTCGGACAAAGAGTGATTCAAGTAGCTTGTGGAAGTCGAGATGCTCAAACAATGGCTTTGACAGAAAATGGATCTGTTTATTCTTGGGGTGATGGAGACTTTGGTAAACTCGGAAGAGGAGGAAGTGACGGATGTTATACTCCCTTGTTAGTCGACAGACTTAACGGCCTAGGAGTCATTCAAGTAGAATGTGGAGCTCAATTTTCGTTGGCTCTGACAAAATACGGAGAAGTGTGGACTTGGGGAAAAGGTGACTATTTTCGTCTCGGTCATGGGAACGATCATCACGTCAGGAGACCGACGGTTGTTGAAGGCCTTAGAGGTAAGAAGGTGATTCACGTGGCGGTTGGTGCTTTGCATTGTTTGTCAGTCACTGACACTGGCAAGGTTTACGCCTGGGGTGATAATGACCATGGACAACAGGGAAATGGATCGATTATTGTCAACAGAAAACCGTCTCTTGTTCACGGTTTAGAAGACACCAAAGTTAACCGAGTAGCCTGTGGATCGAGTCACAGTGTTGCTTGGGTTTTGACTGATCAGCCCGCAACCAGCAATCAGGAACCAGTGTCTTTTCCAACAACAAAAGACTCTCTAGGCCAGGCGATTCTGGGAATTGCTGATTCAGTTGATGAGCCCAACAACGTATCGGCCATAAAGACCAACGTGAGACCTTCTTTGTCCAATATTATTCTATCACTGGAAAGCAACATTGCTAAACAACAAGCATTGCAGCATGTTATTAAAGCCCTGCATATAATACAAGCTAGAACTGCAATAGTCACTGCCTTACAAAGTCACGTGACCCTTTCCTCTTTCCGAAAAGTAACAACATCGCCTGATTCCGTTAATAATATCGCGGAGGGTGGAGTGATGACCAACTCCAACACTATAGGACACACTGTATATCAAAATGTTGGAGAGATTGCCCAAGGAGGTGGAGAAGCTCCAGCAAATGCAGCTGAAATCTTGTCAGGAAATCTTGCAAATAGTCCGAGAGCAACTCCTGAGTCTGAAGATTATCCGTTGGCTATCTTTCCTTCCATGTCTAGTTCGGCAAGTTTATCATCAAGAGCTTCAAGAATGTCTGCCAGTGCAATGAGTGTTATAGCAGCAACCTTAACGTCAAATGCCCAAGTTGTCGGAGAGGGAATTAATTCTGATACAGGAGTTCTCGACGAATTTAGTTCCAATTTGTCTGAAGACGACGCGAGAATGCTTGTCGACCTTCTCAAGCTCGCAGTCGCTCAAAGAGTTTGCCAAGGGGCAAAGGACATTATATCGTCAGTTCTAATTTCTTTGGGCAAAGTCAACTCTCACATTGGAACTATGCTTCTAGAGCTGTGTGTCACTGAACTTGAAGATGCGGCAGCGAATTCTAACTGCGTCAACAGCAATCCTCAGTCAATTGTACAGGTGAAGGGATTTAGAGCATTTTATAAATATAATATTTGATTTAATTTGTGTGGTTTTGTTGAGAGTTGAATTTGGCGGTGATTTAAAGTTCGGAAAATTACTTCTGGCGCGACGGGGTCCGAGAGTTGCTGGAAAAGAAGTGCGAATTCGTGGAATGGTGGGGTTGAGATTTGTAATTTTATAAAAGTAATATTTTTCTTGCAGAGTTCGGTCTTATTTATTCAACACTGGATCGGTATGGTCCGGTTCAACTACTGTTAGTTAATTAATTTTTATTAAATTCCGGTAATTAATGTTTATAAAAATTATTTATTATTTATTTGTCATAATATATTAATTATTTTGTATTATACATATAATTTATTTGTCATAATTTTTGATCCTTAATTGACCAGAATTCGTGATATCATGCTATTCGAGTTTTATTGTTCACGAGAAAATTCACACAAATTTAATCATTTGGTCGTCCCACGCTGACAACTAATAGGGTAAATGTGTCAGTTGCTGCGGGCTCTCAGCCGAGACTCCTTTTTATTAAAAAATACCGCTTTTTTATTGATAACAATGAACTTACGACTTGTTAAATGAGTAGTTTATGTTATTTAGATATTTATTCAATCATCAAAACCCCATAAAAATTGATTATTTGATCAAAATTAAGAAATTAAAAATATTATTAAATGCATCTATTGCTGCGGGTTTGAGTCAGTTGATGCGTGTTAGTTGCTGCGGCCAGAATAACGTGTAATTGGAGGTTAAATTTCCCGCAGCAACTAAAGCACATACAAACCCAAATGTTTGCTTTAGTTGCTGCGGGAAGAATAATTTAAACTTAAATAATTATAAATTAATAATAGTTAAAATAAGATTTTTTATGGAATTGTATTAAGTAAAGGTTAGAATAATTTTATCACACATTTTGAAATAGGTACATATTCTTAAATAGAAATTAGTAATATTTTTCTGAAAACCGCAGCAACTGAAGCATCCGCAGCAACTAACGCACTTACCCTATTCTTCATAAACTATTTTGTTCAAATGTGATATTTATTTATGTTTTATATTTTCACGTCATGTTTCTTGAGTCGACTTATTAATTTTGAGTTCCTTATTATTATTTAAGGACTGTCTTCACTATTCTTGGGACTGTTTATGTGAGCATATTTAATTTGGTTGTTTTACATGTAATATATTTTTTACCAAATTTTATATGAATTTTAATTATTAACTGTATGTTTATTAGGGTACAAAAATGTACAGTACAAAATTTTTTTTGAAATGTTTTGCTCCTACACCCCCCTCCTCTCTCAAGTTTCCAAATAAAAAAAAATAACCCTAAATTTTTTTTTTGAAATCGGTCAATATTTAGGGGTGGCGCAAACCCTCCCGTGTAGAAAAGTTCCCAGTAATTCCCAGTTTGTACGTGGGCGCCAGTTGGGGCCAACCTGGGCTTCCCAGTTTTGATCAAATACGTAAATTGTTACTAAATAATAGTTTCAATACTAAACTTATCGTCAATCTGGCTTTAAATATTGCAATTTCCCTTTATTTCAATTTAAAAATTCATGAAATTCGGTCAAAGCGCTCAAAGTTTCCCATGCAAAGTGCATGGGGAAAAAAACTTTTTCATAGAATTGATAAAAATTCCAAGAAAATTAACATTTTTCGATCGGATAAAGCTGTTTTCCTCAGGAAAGTTTAAAGAATAAGATCCAATAATTTATTTAACAAACTTTTTATTATTAACTATTTTTTAAAGGGCCATAAAAAATCTTCATAAACGAAAAAAAAGTGTAAGATCGTTAAAAAATATTCATTACGACTTTTTACAACATTTTCCACCAAAATTTCCTTTAATTACATAAAAATTAGTTTCTAACAATTAATGCATGTATTTTTTAATTTGTTTAAACAAATTAATATTGTTTATCTGAAACTTTTCATCTAATAGAGCTGGAGAGTTGTAACTTTTTTCTAATATTGCGTCTATTTAAGTTAAGTAAATCCTAATATTAGAAAAAAACAAAAATATAAAAATTGTTTAAACAAATTAATATTGTTAATATCAATATTGTAATACAGTTCCCCAACTGTAGTTAAGTTGCGAATAAACAATATTAATTTATTTAAAAGAGTTTCATAATTATGGATCTTCGTTTACTATAAGTTTTAGGTGTTTATAGGCTTAAAATTTGCAAAATTAAGAAAAAGTTAAACTCTCTATCTCAATTCGATAAATGATTGCAAATAAACAACATTAGTTTATTTAACCAATTTTTATAATTGTGGATTTTCGTTTATTATTAATATTCAGCTTTGGTATTCTTAAAAAGTTGCAAAATTAAAATAAAATTTTAAATCTAAAGCTCAATAAGGTAAAAAGTTGCAAATAAACAATATTTGTGATTGTGGATTTTCGTTTATTACACAGGTCCACAAAAAATAATTGTCGGTGGGTTCCTTTGACCAAACCTGGTGTATTATATGTTTTTGGGGTCGCTGAACACGAATCTGAAGTTGGTTTTGCTCCATCACGTCATGATTTTTTCCTAACCTCAAAATCAATAAAATGACACTTTTTGCTCATTAGGATCTGAACCCGACTTAACATTAATATATGCCCATGTCTAGTAGAAAGCTTGAATTATTCCCTTTAAAAGACTTTTTTAAAAAGTGTTCTACGATGATTTTTAACGAAGATATGATGTTTTACTTCACATATATGATTTTTTTAAATGCTAAAAAATTTGATGGGAGCAATAAATATTGAACATTTTCTATGTTATTTGTACTGATAATTGTTAATAATCAAAAGAAAAAGTAAAAAATAATGAACCTTATTGTTTGTGGGTTTTTCCTACACTTGTTCGTGTCAACCAATCAGAGACGATCATCTATTTCATAGAAAATGTTCAATATTTATTGCTCCCTTCAAATTCTATATTCTACAAGTCGATTGGACTTGTATTTTTTTATTATTTTTAACATCAGGACCAAATGTGGACTTTTTCTGGACTTTTTTCGTCCGCCTTTCGTGCCGCCGATTAGCCAGGGAGTGTTTTAAAGGGAATAATTCAAGCTTTCTACTAGACATATGCATATATTAATGTTAAGTCGGGTTCAGATCCTAATGAGCAAAAAGTGTCATTTTATTGATTTTGAGGTTAGGAAAAAATCATGACGTGATGGAGCAAAACCAACTTCAGATTCGTGTTCAGCGACCCCAAAAACATATAATACACCAGGTTTGGTCAAAGGAACCCATCAACAATTACTTTTTGTGGACCTGTGTTATTAATATTAAGCTTTCATAAGCTTAAAAAGTTGCAAAATTAGGAGGAAATCTTAACTCTGTAGCTCAATTAGATGATAAGTTGCAAATAAACAATATTAATTTGTTTAAAAAATTTTTAAAATTGTAAATTTTCGTTTATTATTAATATTAAGCTTTCATAGGTTTAAAAAGTTGCAAAATTAAAAGAAAATTTTAAATCTAAAGCTCAATAAGATAAAAAGTTGCAAATAAACAATATTAATTTTTTTAAACAATATTTGTGATTGTGGATTTTCGTTTATTATTAATATTAAGCTTTTATAGGTTTGAAAAGTTGCAAAATTAAGAGAAAGTTTCAACTCTCTAGCTCAATTAGATGAAAAATTACAAATAAACAATATTAATTCGTTTAAACAATTTTTATAATTGTGGATTTTTGTTTTTTATTAGTATTAAGCTTTCATAAGCTTGAAAAGTTGAAAAATTAAGAGAAAGTTTCAGCTCTCTAGCTTAATTAGATGAAATGTTGCAAATAAACAATATTAATTTGTTTAAACAATTTTCATAATTGTGGATTTTCGTTTATTATTCATATTGGGCTTTTATAGGTTTGAAAAGTTGCAAAATTAAGAAAAAGTTACAACACTCTAGCTCTATTAGATGAAAAGTTGCAAATAAACAGTATTAATTTGTTTAAACAATTTTAATAATTTTATATTTTAGTTTTTTTCTAATATTAGGCTTTACTTAACTTATATAGTTGCAAAATTAGAAAAAAGTTACAATTTTCTAGCTCTATTAGATGAAAAATTTCAAATAAACAATATTGATTTGTTTAAACAAATTAAAAAATACATGCAACAATTGTTATTGACTAATTTTTATATCATTAAAGAAAATTTTGGTGGAAAATATTGTTAAAAGTTGTAATGAATATTTTTTAACGATCTTACATTTTTACGATCTTTTTTAGTGAATTGGCATCAACCGGGTTGAGCATTACAAGCCCACTAATTTCCCAGTGGGAAGACCCAACTGGGGCCCACCTTAAATTTGGGAAACCCATATGGGGCCCAACTGGCGCCCACCCAACTTTTCTACACGGGCTTTGAAATTTACCATTGATTTTACATGGGAAAAACGCAATTTTTTGTAAATTCGCTACAAAATCCTCAAAAATCACTGTAAACATCAATACAGCGAATCATATCTTGAAAAGTCATCATACAACAATATTTCATCATTTACTTAATAATTTATTAATATTAACTATTTTTTATAGGGTTATAAACAACACCCGAAAATGTAAAAAAATAATAATTTTTTTAAATTACAAATTTATAGTTTCTTTAGGATTTTTCAACAAAATTGTTACATATCGTTAATTTACGATTATTTATATAGATATTTTTATAACTTTTTCATTTGTTTAAACAATTTATTATTGTTGATTTACAGCTATTATTCAAATAAACCTAGCTAGTTGTAGTTATTAACTGTTTTAACTAACTAACTAACTAATAAAAAATAAAAAAACAACCATTTGCAATTGTTGAAACAAATTCTTGTTAATAATTATTAATTTTTTACAAATGCACCTAGAAAGATACAATTTCTTTTTTTAATTTTACAAATTAACGGGCCCTGGTTAGAATAATACAAATTATTTACTATAATTTATTATTTTTACTTTGTTTAAACAATTTATTATTGTTAATTTTTAACTTTTATCCTAAAACACCTAGCGATTGTAGTTTTTTTTTACTTTTAAATTTTTATATTATAAATAATAAGGTATTAGGCAAAATTGACAGCACCGACCTCTTAAAATTGTTAAAACTAATTATTTTGAATAATTAATTATTTTTAACAAATTCACCTTGAAAGACACAACTTTTTCCTAATTTGCAAATTAATGGGCTCTGGTTATAAAAAGAAAAATAATTGACAATATGTTATTATTTTTACTTTGTTTAAACAATTTATTATTGTTAATTTATATTTTCCTAATTTTACAAATTAGTGGCACTGGTTAGAATAAGACAAATTATTTACTATAATTTATTATTTTTAAATTATTTAAACAAATAATTGATGTTATAATTGCTTTTTCAGAATTTATCTTTAATTAGTGTTTTTCTAATTTAGCTATTTGTTATCCTTTATTACTTTTATATATACAACTGTTTGTATTAAAATAGATAGTCCGTATCATATTTAATAATTAAATCCGTATTTAAATAAATTATTTTTTTTATTACTTATAATCAGGCTTGAGTCCGCAAATAGTCTACTTCACTATAGAATTTACTTTTATAGTGAATCAGACTATTTACGGACCCAAGCCTGTTAATAATAAATAATTATTAAATTTTTTCAGAATTTATTTACCGCTCAACATTTTCTCTTTTCCTTCCTGTATTTGATTTTCTTATAATAATTTTAAATTTGAAATATAAATAAACTTTTTTATTATTTATTGTTAATTATCATGTAATTAAATTATTATAGTTCATTAACGTCTACAGAATAACCAGAGCCCATCAATTTTGCTTCCTCATAGAGCCAGCTTTGTGATCGTTAAGATTTTCGATTTTCCAAAAATAGTCTAAATCTACTTATTTTCATCTAAAAAGCGTAAATTTTCATTCCTAAGCAAACGTCCAGATGTATGTATGTATGTGTGTGTGTGTGTGTGTGTGTGTGTGTGTGTGTAGCGTTTTTTGTGTACAAGATATCTCGAGAACGCTTTAACGGATTCCAATAAAATTTGGATGACTTATTAAGCTCATGAATATCTAAATTTGGACACAGGGATTTTTAAAAATACCCAACCAAATTTTTTTGAGCACCTTTTTTCATCGAAAAAAATCGTTTTTTGCCAAAAATTTTTTTCATGCTAAAAATACAACTTAAAGAATGCAAAAATCATATTCCTTATCTCTAAACGAATCGATTGACCTATATAACTTTTATAATTGATCAAGAATTCGTAAAATAATTCATATTTTTACATTTTTTTGCATTAAAAAATTTTTTTTTAACAACTTTTTTAATTAACTTATATATGTTATTAATTTTGCTTACTTGGAAGCGAAATGTTCATGAAATGGACATAATTCTCACCTAGTTTAAAACTAGGAATAAGTTGTGTTTTTCTAGGTACATTTGTAAATAATGAATAATTATTATCAATAATTTGTTTAAACAATTGCAAATGGTTGTTGTGTTAATTTTACTGAATCCTTATTTTCATTTTAAATATATTAAAAATAGTTAAGTCAGAAAAACCTAGAACACGCTAGGTTTATTTGGAAAATAGCTATAAATTAACAGTAATAAATTGTTTAAACAAAGTGAAAATAATGACTAATAGTCAATAATCTGTCTTATTCTAACAAAAGACCATTAATTTGTGAAATTAGGAAAAAGGTTTGTCTTTCTAAGTGAATTTGAAAAGAATTAATAATTATTAACAATAATTTAGTTAAACGATTGCGAATGGTTGTTGTGGTTAATTTTACTGAATATTTTCTTAATTTTAAATATAAAATATAGTTAAGTCAGAAAAAATTACAACTCGCTAGGTTTATTTGGATAATAGCTATAAATTAACAATAACAAATTCTTTAAAAAATATAGTTAATATTAATAAATTATTAAATAAATTATGGAATATTGTTGTTTGTGGAGTTTTCAAGATGTGATTCACTGTATTGATATTTTCAGTAATTTTTGAGGATTTTGTAGCGAATTTACGAAAAAGTGCATTTTTCCCATGTAAAATTAATGGTAAATTTTAAGGGGTTTGCGCTACCCCTAAATAAGGTAAATGTCCCAATTAGTGTCTTACTTAAAATCTGTGGCTGAAAGGTAAAACAGCACAAGCGCCATTTTATCAAATTTGAGATAA
This sequence comes from Ganaspis brasiliensis, assembly GCA_037103525.1. Taxonomy (NCBI): domain Eukaryota; kingdom Metazoa; phylum Arthropoda; class Insecta; order Hymenoptera; family Figitidae; genus Ganaspis; species Ganaspis brasiliensis. The sequence continues at coordinate 1,281,476 of JAZKLR010000050.1, read as the reverse complement.
CATCAGATTCATATACATTTAGACATGCTTTTTAAAGCTTAATACTTGTAAAATGAGTAAAACATTTATTTACAGAGAAAATAATGAATAATATAATAACACAAGTCCATTTTTGTCCTCGATAGAATAGTATAACGACACAACTCCATTCAGGCTGAGAAAAACAATTGATGATTTAAAAAAATCACTGATTTTACAAAATGTTTTTTAAGCTATTGATTGAATTGACTTATCATTATGTATTTATATAATATACAATAATTATAATATATAATAAAAATATATATAAACTTAAAAATGGCTTATTTAAGCAAGAGTTTAAGGGAAAGAAAATCATAACCATTTTTTGAAAATGACATTTAAAAACAAATTGAAGTTAGTTAGATATAACAATTTAAAGTTAAAACGACACAACTCCAACAAAATATAATGTTACGGTGAAAAAATATTAAATTTCTTTAAAATCGAAGCGTTTTATCAAATTTAATAAACGTATTTAAAAAATCCATTAAATAATAAGACTTAATGTAAAACACCAAAAACATTTGTTGATTTTTCGATTTCACAGAACTAAGAAAAAATTAAAACTCGTTTATCTCGAAACCATAAAAATGGAGTTGTGCTCTTTTACCTTTCAGCCACAGAAATTTTTCGGGAGTTTATCAAGAAAAAATTCGTTTCATACTTTTTTATGGAAATAATTTTTTACATTTACATGAAGCTACTCTTTTTCTGAATCGAAAATGATTTTGATTCAAGTTTTACTATAAAAATGTAAAAACTTATCGTTTTTTAAAAATATAATTTTATTGTACCAATTTGTGCTCACACATGAAAAATGCATGGCGATTGTCATTTTTTTCTTGATTTGTCAAAATAGACAACAAGTCTATGGTTTTTCTGTAAAATTTTATATTTTTAAGTGAATTAGGATCATAAAACACAAATCAACACGAAGAATATAAAAAGTTAAAATGAAAATATATATTTTTTACACTATTTTCGTCTTATTTTAATTTTATTTTGAGCATTTAAATTCAGTTGAGTACAAATTGGTACATGGACACAAATTGGGACATTTACCTTATTGTTCGATTTCAAAAATAAAATAGTGGTATTTTTTTTGGCTTTGGAAATTTTTTGGGAGGTAGGAGCAAAACTATTCATACTTTCGTCTTTATGGACCACTCTAATGTTTATATTATTTTGTTGTTAGGAGATTTCTCTCAATTTCTGATATTTTATATGTTTTTGTATTTATTTTCTATATGTGTTTATGGCCATTAGGGTGGTCCATAAAAACCAAAACTCCGAAATGTTATGCTCCTACCCCCCAATTTTGTTCCAAATTGAAAAAAAAGTTACCTCTATTTTTTTATTTTGAAATCGGTCAACATTTAGAGGTGGCGCAAAGACCATAAAGTTTCCCATGTATTTTGCATGGGAAAAACGCACTTTTTCGTAAATTTGCAATAAAATCATGAAAAATCACTTAAATTATTAATGCACCGAATAAGTTCCTAAAAAGTGTTTAAAAAGCAGTATTCCATAATTTATTTATTAATTTGTTGATATTAACTATTATTAATTTTTTTGAATTTTTTGGTTTTTTGAAATTGCAAAAAAAATAGTTAATATCAACAAATTAATAAATAAATTATGGAATACTGTTTTTGAAACACTTTTTAGAAACATATTCTATTCATTTATCATTTAAGTGATTTTTTTGGGCTTTGTGCCCCCTCTAAACATTGTCCGATTTCAAAATAAAAAAATAGGGGTCACTTTTTTTTCAATTTGGAACGAATTTGGGGGGTAGGAACATAACATTTCGGATTTTGGTTTTTTATGGACCACCCTAATGGCCATTATTTTTGTCAATGGAAATTGACAAAAATTGATTTATGCTATAAATCATAAATCATCGCATTTTTATATTTTATTTATTTGAAAATCGTTACACAGGAAACACCACATCCTTACATCGATGACACAACACTCACTGGACAAGTTAAAATACCTGGAGCTGAAGCTCTTAGAATAGAGTTTGATCGGCTTTGTTCAACCGAGAAGCGACACGACCCCTTGACCTTAATGGACGCCAGTGGAAGTGTGGTAGCGATTCGATCTGGACGAGAATGGAGCGAGTGGTCAACGGAAATTCGAATTCAAGGCGATGAAGTGAAATGGAGATTTTCTTCTGATGGTTCTGTAAATGGCTGGGGTTGGCGTTTCACCGTTCATCCAATAATTGCAACTCTAGCTCCTCATGAACTTGGATCGGATCGAGCAGTTTTGTCTCAACCCTCGATTGCTTTAGTCGAAAGTCTTCTGGACAACAGTTTAATTAATTCAGACAAGAACATAATTACAAGACTGGCAGCAGCTCTCGCTCAATGCTCGCAGTTGAGTAATCTTTCAGCTCAGCAGAGAATGTGGGCCCTGAAGAAGTTACAAGTGGTTTACGTCAATAGACCAAGTATTCGACCAGACACGGCACTCTCCAGTCTTTTAGGATCTCTACCTCAAGCTTTACTGAGACAATATGAATATGAAGATCCTATTGTCAGAGGGGGAAAACAACTGATGCACAGCGACTTCTTTAAAACTCTAGTCGCACTTGCTTGTGATTTGGAACTAGAGAAAATGCCTTGTTGTTCAGAAATTCACAAATGGTCGTGGTTTAGAAGATATTGTCTGGCAGCAAGAGTAGCCAAGTCTCTCGTAAATCGCACAATTTTACCAAAAGCCTTCAGCTTCGAGGTGGCGAAGCGAATCAATGAAATGATAACTGAAGAAGATGGTTTTAATTTGAAGGATCACGAAAATCATAATATTTTCAAGCAAGAGCATGATGAACAGCTTCTTCTGTGGTTAAATAGAAGGCCCGAGGACTGGACTTTATCATGGGATGGCTCTGGTGCTATTTACGGTTGGGGTCACAATCATCGCGGACAATTGGGTGGATTGGAAGGCGCGAAAATCAAGGTACCATCGCCTTGTGAGAGTTTATCTATTCTGAGGCCGGTTCAACTTGCAGGCGGAGAGCAGACTCTCTTCGCTGTGACTGCTGATGGAAAAGTTTATTCAACGGGATATGGAGCAGCTGGTCGCCTCGGAATAGGTGGAACTGATTCAGTTATGGTTCCAACTTTACTAGAATCAGTTCAGCATATCTTTATCAAAAAAGTTGCCGTCAATTCAGGAGGGAAACACTGTCTCGCTCTTAGTTCCGAGGGACACGTGTACTCTTGGGGAGAGGGAGACGATGGCAAACTTGGTCATGGAAATCGATTGTCATATGACAAACCAAAACTGATTGACGCATTACTGGGAACTGAGATTGTAGACATAGCTTGTGGAGGACATCATAATGCAGCGATTACCAACGCGGGTTGGCTTTATACCTGGGGAAAAGGTCGATACGGACGTCTAGGTCATGGCGACAGTGATGATCAGTTGAAACCCAAAGTGGTGACCGCACTTCAGGGTTATAAAGTTGTTGATGTCGCTTGTGGTAGTGGAGACGCTCAGACCTTGTGTGTTACAGACGACGATAATGTTTGGAGCTGGGGAGATGGTGATTATGGGAAACTAGGAAGAGGAGGAAGCGACGGTTGCAAGGTTCCAATGAAAATTGAGTCTCTTGCTGGTCTTGGAGTCATCAAGGTTGAGTGTGGCAGTCAATTTTCGGTCGCCTTGACAAGATCGGGATCAATTTACACATGGGGAAAAGGTGATTATCATCGCTTGGGTCATGGAACCGACGACCATGTTCGAAGACCTCGAAAAGTAGCGGCTCTTCAGGGAAAGAGGATTGTCTCGATAGCAACTGGTTCTTTACATTGTGTTGCTTGTTCGGATAAAGGAGAGGTTTTCACCTGGGGAGACAATGATGAAGGTCAATTAGGTGATGGAACTACTAGCGCTTTGCAGAGTCCCAGAATTGTTCATACTCTCCAGGGTAAAAAGATAACTAGGGTTGCCTGTGGAAGTGCTCACACTCTTGCTTGGAGTACAACAAAGACGACACACAGTAAATTGCCTGCAGTAACTCCCATGGAATACGACCTCGTCAAGGATTTGTCCTTTTCTACCTTACGCAATCGACTTGTGTTGCTGCATCATTTTTCAGAACTACTCTGTCCAAGTCTTGCAATGTTCAACACTTCTGGTAATCTGGGACTGAGTAAAATGGCCCCAATGTTGGTTTACAGCATAAAAGAGGCAACATTTAGAAAAGTGGTACAAGCGACAATGGTCAGAGACAGGCAGCACGGTCCTGTCATTGAATTAAATAGAATTCAGGTGAAAAGATCAAGAAGCAAAGGCGGTTTGGCTGGTCCTGATGGAATTAAATCTGTTTTTGGACAAATGGTGGTAAAGATGCCTTTGCTTACTCAAGAAGTTCTTTTCTTACCTCATCGGGTCTGGAAAGTCAAGTTTATTGGTAAGATTTAATTTATTATTTTTCAATCAGGATGACCAACGAATTTGGAAATCTTGAATTTTTGCTCAGGGTGACAATTTTTTTTCTATCATAATTTAAGACCTAAAATTATTATAAAATAAAAAAAATTTTAATTTTGACCAGTTTGGAATTTTTATAAAAGGTCATCCAGAAAGCATGTATCAGCAAAATATCACGCTACATGTTAAAAAAAACCGGACAAGTGCGACTAGAGTTCCGTAAACGAACTTAAGGTATTTTTCTCGCAGTTATACTTGAAAAAATAGATTTTCTATTGATTTTCTTTAAATCGTGGGAAAACGTTTTTTTATGTGTACCTTCTATCTGGTTAAAATTTCTGGCCCCTTTACCGTTAAAAAATTGAGATATTTATGTTCGACATTTCAATTTTTATCATTTATCATGTAAAATTAAAATTTCGAAAATGAATATCTCAAATTTTTTACGATAAAAAGTCCTAAAAATTTTAACCAGATAGAAGGCACTTATAAAAAAACGTTTTCTCACAATTTAAAGAAAATCCGTAGAAAATCGATTTTTTCAAGTATAACTGCAAGAGAAATACCTTAAAAATGCATTAAAGGGGAAACTCTTTTTTTGGGAAAATTTTCATTTTTAAAAAAATACTATAATAATAAATTTCAATTAAAATTTTTTTCCTTCATCAAAATGTAAATATTTAAATTATGCATTTTTATAATATTAAAAACTTCTGGGCAAATATACAGAGCTGTTTTATATCATTTTTAATTTTACAGAAAAAATTTTTTTTTTTAAATTTTTTTTTATTTTTAAACTTTTAAAGTAATTTAAAAGTTTAAAAATAAATATTTAAAAAAAATAAAAATTAGGTAACGGCACCAATAGTCGATCGGGTACCAATAGTCGATCAGTTTGATATAAGTCGATTAATTTGCGCTTTACATGTAATTTTTATATGTTTGTTGTTAATTTTATTTGTAAAACTTATAAATACATTAATTTTTAAGTACTACGACTCATTTTTCTAGTTAATTAACTAAATAATTGTATTTCAAGTTGTGTGATCGACTACTGGTGCAAAAGGTTTTCAGCCATTTTTGCCGCTGATCGACTATTGGGTCCCTAACCCCCAAAAGAAGGTCCTTTTTAAATTTTAATTTTACAATAAATAACTTATACTAAATAATTCGATGTCAACGATTACGCATTTGCAGAGCTTCCACTACATAATTTAAAAAAGAAAATTCAAAATGCATAGTTCGTTTTGAATTTATTGAGTTTTATTGAAAATCTTACTTTTTTATCTCAAGATGTTGATCGACTATTGGTTCCATTACCTTAATCTGAAACTGTAAAATATTTTAGCTGATTAGACAGAATTTTTTTCGATATAATTTCAAATTTTTGAAAAAAATGCTGCGATGGTAGCATAGGGGAATTTTGTCATTTTTCAATTTTTCTTTAATAAATTTTGAAAACTAAGTCCAACAACGTTTGCTATATTTTTCCTGTGATCTACACATAAAAATACCCAGATGTACCAAATTTCAAACCTCTAGGTCAAATAGTTTAGAAAATAAGGGGGGTGGGGGAAGGGGCACGTTTTTTAAGAAAAAAAGTTTTACCTTGACACTTATTGAAAAAATTGAAATTTTTGAAAATGGAACTTCTTATTCACAATTGTTACTATTTTTATTGACAATTTTTTTTTTTCATTTTTTAAATAACTTTCCACAATCTGTCGGATGGATTATGAGAATATTAATTTTTGAAAAGAAAAATAAATTCTAAAATGGTTAAAATAATTTTTAAAATTTTTTGATAATATATCATAATTACAAACTTAAAACTATGCCGGAAAAAATTGACTGCAACGAGTTGAAATTCCACTTTTCTCTTTCTTCTCTCTTCTTTTAACAATTTTTTTTCATCACAGTTTCTTTCTGAATAAAAAACTTTTTTTCTACAAAATTACGGATGGATTTTGAAAATTTTATTTTTTCACAAAAAATAACAATTCATAAGTAGTCAACAAATTTATCTTTATTTTATGCTAATTGAATTTCTCGCCAACAATTACAGTTAAAATAATTTTATTGATCATTCTAAAATATTATTTAATATGGCATAATAAAAACTATGCGTTCTGAAATTTTTGTAAAATCGTATTAATGAAAAATAAAAATTTTGTCAAATGATATGATTCAGAAAAATATTCACTCTTATTAATGAATATTCGATCGAATGGAAATTTTATTGAATAATTGATCAATTACGTGAATTTGAAATTATTACGCAATAAAAACTATGCAGAAGTTAAATCTTCTTAAATTTGAAAAAAAACCTTGAATTTTCATTTTCATCTTAGATTTTGATTAACTGTTAAAGCAAAAAGTATGTTAAATTTAAAATTTAGAAGCTTAAAAATTATAATAAGTCAAATTTGAAAGAAATAATAATTATGTGTCCTGAAATTTCTTCAAAATCGAAACAATACGAATTCAAAACTATGCTAAATGGTATGATTTAGAAAAATAACAATTCTGATAAATGAATATCGATCAAATGGAAATTTCATTGAATAATTTATCAATTATGTGTAATAAAATTTATTACGTAACAAAAATTATGCAGAAGTTAAATTACATTGAATGAACATTCTGAATAATAAAAACTATGCTGAATTCGTTCAAACAAAAATTATGGTAATTTAAATTTTAAAAGCATAAACTCAAACTGTTCCGTGATAAGTTCGGAAATTAACACGGAAATTTTACAAATTATTTTTATTATTACTTCTTCATTGATGTTTATTTTTAGGTGAAAGTGTTGACGATTGTGGAGGAGGTTACAGCGAGAGTATTGCAGAAATGTGTGATGAACTTCAAAATGGATCATTACCTTTATTAATTCCGACTCCTAATGGCCGAGACGATAGTGGAACAAACAGGGATTGTTTCTTGTTGAATCCTTTGGCAACTTCCCAATTACATATGACCATGTTTCAGTTTTTAGGAATTTTAATGGGAATAGCGATAAGAACTGGAAGTCCTTTAAGTTTAAACTTGGCTGAACCAGTTTGGAAACAACTCGCGGGAATTTCTTTGACTCCTGCAGATTTAACGGAAGTTGACAGAGGTTATGTTCCGGGATTATTATGCATTAGAGATATGGATCCTGATGAAAAAGTTTTTCAGAGTTTAGAGATGCCTTTTTCGACTCCATCTGCTGTCGGACACGACGTTCCCTTATCCAATAGGTAAATTACTCAGTAACTGGTATTTTTTTTAATAAAAAAGTTAGTAAAAAAAGTTTTCTCATTCAAAAATTATTTGTTTATCACCTAAAAGAGAAAAATTGTATAGTAATATTTAAAGAAATGGTTCAATGTACCCAATTTTAAGCTCTTTTGAATTTCTTTAAGAAAATAAAAATAAAACTATAATAATAATAATGATAGTAAAGGGGGCATTCTACGTAAAGCAGGCATCCCAAAATTTGCAACGAAAAAAAAATAATTTTAAAAAGACTGTTTTCCATTTAAATGTATGAAATGGAAAAAATTATGGCTCTTTTTTGTAGTAAATTAAACGGTCTTTAATGTTGTGGGTTTAATTTCATTACCTCCGACCATTTAAAATTTTTTTTACAATGTCTTAAAAAATAGTTTAAGGATTGGAGATTTTGTATACAAAATGACAGAATGGCAGCTTTTGTAGTTTAATATTTATTTAATTTATAATATCTTGCTATTTTACATAAATATTTTTGACTTGTGGTTAAACGTTTTTGATGTATACGCAACAGCGTTCATGTTAATATTAAAAAAAAGACTTAAGATACATAATATTTTTTAATTATTTAAATTTAAATCCGTATATGATTAATGTTATTATTAATCTTTGAAGGATAAATAAATTAAAGAATTTAATTCATGAAAGATTAAAATACTTATCTTTTACGGATATAAATTTAAATAAGTTAAAAATCTCGTTCAAAATATTATATATCTTGTTTTTTACATTACCTTGAACACTGTTACGTATACATCGAAACCGTTTAACCACAAATCAAAAATATTTATGTAACATACCAAGATATTATAAATTAAATAAATATTAAATGAATATTAAATATTAAATTTAAATGAACTTAAATCTTTCATTTTAACTTTTCTCGATGAAAATAATTTGAATTTTAAAAATAAAACTCATCACATTAGAGACTGTTTAATTTACTATAAAGAAGAGCCATAATTTTTTCCATTTTGTACATTTGAATGGAAAAACATCATTCTTAAAATTATGTTTTTTACGTTACAAATTTTGGTATGTCCGCTTTACGTACAAAGCCCCAAAGACGATTAAAAAAATTCATTTATTTATTATCTACTAAAATAAATTAATCGTTACCACAAACATTCACTAATCAATCATTAAATATTCATACCAAAAATATCAGTTACTTAGAATGCGCATATAGAACTTTAAATTCTAATTAGTTATTAGAGAAAAAAAAATGTAAAATGCTATTTTTATATATTTTTTCGAGCACTATATTATCAAGTTTAAAAATAACAATCGTGTACGATTTATCTAAAAAATTAAAAAATATTCCTAACAAGATTAGATTAGATTATGTTTTTGGTTCTTTAGACTTTAGGCAATGACCTATTGCTTAGATTTAATCTATTTCTCTTCATTAGTTTTAAAATTAAAATTGGTTAATTTAATTGAAAATCACTATGTGATTAATAATTCCAATTCTTTTTTTTTTTTAATTTTCTACGTAATTATTAAGATTTAATCTTTTTTAAGATAATAAGATACTGAATCTTAAATTTTAATCCTTTTTAAGATGTAAGATTTAATCTTAATAATTTGTTTTTAATTTACAGATTTAGAAAAATAACACCTGAAAATAGGCAAGAGTATGTGAAACTAGCTCTAAATTATAGACTTCATGAATTTAATTCCCAAGTTGCTGCTGTGAGAGAAGGCTTGTCAAAAGTTGTTCCTGTTCCTCTTTTAACTTTATTCAGTGGTTCTGAATTAGAAACAATGGTGTGCGGAAGTCCAGACATTCCTCTTAGCTTATTGAAATCAGTAGCTACCTATAAAGGTTTGTAATTTTTTCTTTTTACTTTTTCAATAAAGAAATATATTTTGTCTGAATTGAGAATTAAATATTTATCTTTCTCAGGCGTAGAAGCAACTTCTCCTTTAATACAATGGTTTTGGGAAGTGATGGAAGAATTTTCGAATCAAGAAAGATCTCTGTTCCTTCGTTTTGTTTGGGGCAGAACCCGATTGCCTCGAACAATAGCCGACTTTAGGGGGAGAGATTTCGTTTTGCAGGTAATAATAAATGAATACGTACTGCGTAAAAATTGGAAAATATTTCCTTCAATTGTTGAATTAATTTCTCGACTTAAATTGCTTCTAATTTTTAGGTAATGGACAAGTACAACCCACCAGATCATTTTCTTCCAGAGAGTTATACTTGCTTTTTTCTCTTAAAAATGCCAAGATATTCGTGCAAACCAGTTCTTCGACAGAAACTGAAATACGCAATTCATTTCTGCAAAAGTATTGACACTGATGAATATGCAAGAGTACAGGCTGCTACTAATTCAGATACTGATGACACAGATAGTCTTGCTAGTGAAGAACACACATCGCTCTAAGTCTCTAACATTAAAATGTAAAAACGACCAGTCTAGGTTTCGCCGAAACTCTCGATCTATCGCATTGTCAATTTCTGTAATTTTATTCGCTTTTTGAAAATATTTATTCTTTAGTGCTCTTCCACGCATCAGCGAATCAAGAGAATTGGCTTAACCAACATAAAGGACTTGTTTGTAAAAATAAAAGAAAACATTTGTATTTGTGATAATTGGACGCCTAAGCGCCTAGAGTCGTGATATTTTTGCAATTTATGTAAAAAATTATTCTAAGGTATGTTGTTCTATGTTATCTAGTCTTTATTTAATTTTACAATAATTATTTAACTTAACTGTCAACAATGATATTTCTAAGCAGCGAAGAAATGTAAAATAAGAGAAGAGTAAAGCTAAATAAGTGTCATTGAGTGAACATTTTACATGATTGTATAAATTTAAAAAAATTACATTCTTATACTTAAATTTGTTAAGTTACTAAATAATTAGCGAACTATACATATTATAAAAGTCATTAACTTATAAATACATGTCATATTGATTAAATTAAATATAAAAACTTAAGTATTCATTTTATTACGTTTGTGTATATCTGTAAATATAGTTGTTGTTTTCTTTTTATTTCTTCAAAAAAAAAAAAAAAAAAAAAAATTAATTAATAAATAAAGTTAAAATATGTAAATTAAAAGAAAAGAAAAGTACTTTCCGAAAGCAGATCTTTTTGTTTCTTTTCACAAAAGGCTTAATTTATCATTCTTTTATCCCAAGATAACAAATGATTTTTGCAATTTTTAAATTTAAACTTGACAACCGTCATTTTAGTTTTATTTCATAATACTTGAATATATCAAAATATTTTTTTTTTCTGGCAAGTTAAAGGACAGAATGATGGAGAGCAATAAATTGTATATATGCATCATAAAAAGGACAAAACAATAAAGACAGCAAGTGGGCTTATTAGTGTGAGACGACATTGTATAAATAAGTTTAAAGACTGTGTGCATCATTGTAAGGCAAGTGGTTGTAATCAATTCACATCGCCAACACTCATTTTAAAACCTGCTCTTCCAGTCACGTAGATGCAGCCGCAACTATGTATACCATACATGCTATATAGATATGTACATGTTTATCTTGAATTTGCGAATCTTTTATCCATTTCGCTTTTTGTTTCTTGCAGTGGGAGATCAACGAACGCGCTTTGGCGCCTTTGCGATACTGCCGTTTAAATAGTGTGAGTATTAATAACAAGCTTTTTATTATTTCATCCTCAGACACTACTTTTATAAAATAACTTTTTTTAAACATTATATTTAAATAGATACCTATACCCTTTTAAATTACATAAATATTATTTCTTTGTTTCTTTAGTTATCCAGGGTTTGTTTTCGAAGTATTAAAAATTGGAATTTAAATTTCTATTTATTTAAAAAATAGTTAAATAGAATTTCTAAAATTTATTTCTTTGTTTAATTTAATTATTCAGAGTTGATTTGTGAAGATTTAAAGAATGGAATTCAAATTTCTATTTATTTAAAAAATAATAATATAAATTGTTTTGCTAAATTGAATATTTTGTTCTGTTCATGTTTACATAAAATTCCTTTAATTTAATCAAAATACTTTAAATGTATAAGTAATTAATAATGTGATAAAAAAATCCAATTTCTCCTTTTTCTTTCTTAAATCTAAATATTTTGTAATTGATGAAATTCAATTGAAATTATGATGTAAATAAAAGAACAAGTTTTTGTGATAAAGTTAGATAAGTTTAAAAACATGTTTTTCAGTTCACGTTTGCATAAAAACAAAATTCATGTAATAAAATCGGTATAAGTAGTAAAACAGCAATCAGCAATAAAAAATACTAAATAGTAACATGATTCTTTTCTATCCAGTTGCATCATAATTTTCAATAACTTCGATATCGAACCCTCTTCTAACATATATAATCTATTCGTGCAGATAGTTTAAATACGAGAAGTCAAGTTGCAAATGTATCAATATCTTTTTTATTTTTCTGTGAAAATAAATTAAATGACGCAGTATCAATTTAATTTTAATTGTTTTCTGAGAAAATTCTTTTAGATTAATTATAATTTTCTGTAATCATTCATTACAATGGAAGTACGTGATTGATTTATAAACAATTTCAGACCAGTGACTGATAACAGCGCAATGAATATGCGAACAATGTTTGAAGAAGATCAAAGCCGAGTTCGTGGATGACCAATTTGGAGGTGATTTTTTAAAAAGAATAATTCATTCTTTTACCAGGATGTACCGTTTTTCGAAATTTAAGGTATTTAAAAAAATATTACTTTTTCATAATTTATAAATTTCTTAAAGCTGAAACATTTGATAAATTAATATATTTAGTAGTTAATAAATATTTTTAACTTCTTAATAAATCAATAATAATATTAACAAACACTGCCGGTCAGAATTATCGACATTTTTAAATAAATTACAATTTTTTTATAAGTAAAAAATATAAAGGTAATAGAATTTTAAAAAGAATAAAATCTTAAAAAAGTTATTTTGTTTATATTTAATTAAAATACATTTTTTTAATATTGTGATTTTCAATGTTTAATTAAAATTCAAATTACTTTTGAACTAATAAAAATTTCAAAATTTTCTTAGGCGAATTTTAAAGGTAATTATTTATTGTATAAGCAAATCTGTAAAATAAATTCAAATGACTTCTGAAATAATGAACATTTTTTATGTTCTTATGCAAATTTTAAAGGTATTTCTATTACATAAGTAAATTTAAAATAATTTGAATTTGAATGAAACATTGAAAATCTCAATATTAACAAAATCACTTCTTTTGTGTTGAAGATTCTTTATATTCTTGTAGAATCTTATTAGCATTTTAATTTTTTTAAAACTATTAACTATGAATTTATTCCTTTCTAAATTTAAAGAATATTTTTTATTCTTTTCTTACCCGTTTTTATATTTGTTTATTTTATAAATTAAATTGGACATTTTTTATAAATTGACAGATAAGTGTAACTTTTTTTCCGTTTTTCATTATTGTTGATTTATCAAACATTTAAATTTATTTTTTCAAGAGAGAATCAGAATTAATAAAATATTATTAAATTAAATATAAAAATTGTTGTTTAATTCTATTATTTAATTACATATTTCTGCATTTGACACTATTTACAATAACAGTTTTAAAAAATCCTGCCAAGATTTATAGTTTTTTTTTGTGCAAAATATGCATAATTATTAATATTAAAACCTCATTCCTTTTTAGTTGAACAAATGGAAAGATCAATTTGACAAAAGATTTCTGTTTAATAAAAATAAATCGATAGTAACTGTAAATTTGGCATCGTCAGTGGAGTTACCAGAGTCAGCTGATGTTGTTATTATAGGTAAGTTCAATCTTGACATTTTTCTATTGAAGACGTGCTTGAAACTGAAACAAAAAATTTTTAATATTCTTTTTATTCTATTAAAAATCATATTAAAAAAGAACAAAGAATGAAATGGGTATTGGGACTTTTTTAAAGTGCTTGAAAAAAATAATCTATTGCACGTGTTTAATAATGAACTTGGATTATTGGTGGACGATATTTTATCTTTTATAAAGATTACAGGATAAGATAAAGCGATAATAACAAATTATAAATTATTTTAAAAGATTAAACCCAATTTTTCATTATGAAAATTCAGAAAAAATTTTTACTTTATTTTATAATGTTATTATTATAGGTGGAGGTAGTGCCGGCTGTAATGCTCTTTATCATTTAACGAAAAGTGGAAAAAAGGCAGTACTTTTGGAAAAGTCAAAATTAACGTCTGGGACAACATGGCATACTGCTGGAATGGTTTGGAGTTTACGTCCAAACGATGTGGAAGTGGATTTACTTCGTACTTCTCGAAAAGTATACGAAAGCCTAGAAGCAGAAACGGGAATTAATCCAGGATGGATAAAGAATGGTGGACTTTTTATAGCCTACGACAAAGTATTTTTTTAAAATAAATTACTTTAATAAATAAAGACTGATGAGCATTTATTAAGAAAGAAAGAAATAAAGAAGGAAGGAAACAAAAAAAAATTATAACACAATTTATTATTATACAGGTGCGAATGGATGAATATAAAAGACTTTATACTATTGGAAAATCTTTTGGGGTAGAATCTTTTATGATATCGCCTCAAGAGGCGAAAAACTTATTTCCATTGCTGGACGAAAATCGTTTTTATGGGGCTCTCTATTCGCCAAGCGATGGACTGATAGATCCTGCGATGATGGTTAATTCGTTGCTACAATCAGCAAAGTCAAATGGAGCAAAGGTTTTTTAAAATGACAAGCTTTTTCTTTTTTGTAAAATTAACACCAATTTTTATATAAATATTTTTTACCAAGTATCAACAAGTAATTATTAGTGATAATTTTTATAATATTTTATTGGAATCTTTCCACGTTTTTTATGTTCAAGACTGATAAAACCTGTGAACAAAAATGCCCTTACTTAATTTCAATGCAGACGCTTCTCGCATTGAAAAGACAAGATAAATTTGTCAATGTTGAGTGATTACAAATAAAAGAGTAGCACAAGTAGAGCAATTATAAATTTTTGCTATAAAAAAGAGCTAAATATTATTTTCAAATTATTTTCGAAATTTGGAAAAATTATTTATAAACAATATTTAGCTCTTTTTTATAAAAAGAATTATAGGGGAGAGGGCCCCAAGTTGGACACCGTTTCGTCTTATTGCTGTAGAATCCAAACCAAATAAAATATATTAAAATGTTTTATACCGGATGAAAGTACAATTTATAAGGTAACTTATGGCCACAGAGATAAAATTTTATTTTGAACATAAACATTTTTTAAAGCATTTTTTCTAATTGTTCAAATTTTCGGTCCAAAAAAAATTGGCCCTAAGATGAACACCTTCTTAAAAGTTTCTGAAAATTGTAGTAAATAAAAAATTAACATCGTGTAACAATTCTTAAACTAATTTTTAATCATTTTACGGAATTAATCAAGAAATAACATTTCTAAAAAATTCAATCTAATAACTTAACTGTAAAAAGTAATAAAATATCGAAAAATATCGATATATCAAATTCTTTAACGATAACATCACATTTTGTGGTAGAAAATAAACAATTTTAATTAATTGGCTCAAAAAATTATTAAAAAAAGTGTAAAATCCAAAATATGCAAATAAATACATTGTGATTTGAGGCCTGTCCATCTTAGGGTACATGACACCATTTTTAAATCCCCAGTAAAAATATATATACAAACACTGAATTAGTAAAATCATTTTAGGATATTATTATACGATAAATAAAGAATATTATAACGTTAAATACTCATTCTAAATCATAAATTTAAATAACTTTACCAACTAAAGAAAAAACTGTTACAAAACTTTTTTAGACACAAAATTACGTGGCATGTGTAGAAGATAAACCAACTGGTTTTTTTTCTTCAAATGTGCATCAAAATCTTCGTCTAGACAAACAACAAAAATGACAAAAAGCATAAGGCGCTGTCACCTTAAACAAAAATTTTATACGAAATGTCCATCTTGGGGCCCACTTCCCTACATAATTGCTCCAATTGTGCCATTCTATTTTTTGTAATAAATTAACATTGACGAATTTATTTATTCTTCTAAGAGCGATAAATGTCAACATTGAAATCAGATGAGGTCATTTTCATAGGTTTGATTATAGCTTTAAGAAGGTTTAACCACTTGATATAACCTTAAACTAAAATGTGATTTTTAACACCAAATGAAACTATAATTAAAATGATTTCACCAAATTTCGAAAGACTTAGTTTTACAATTGTCAGAAAAAATTAGTTTGGACCAAAATTTATTGTCAAATAATAATTATTAAATATTTTGTGTTTTTTTAACTGTCAGTAAAGGGTTGTCCATAAATTACGTTATAGTTTACATAGGAGGGAGAGGAAACTGTACATTTATCTAATTTAATATATTCATTTTAAATAAATATATATATTATATTAATTAATTTTAATCTATTAATAAGAAATTAGATTTAGAATTTTTAAAAAATTTGTTGGTAGCAGGACTCTAAAAATGTGTCACAAAAATATAAATGATAAAAATTAATTTTAAAATTCGAGAAGGTCAATTTAATTTACCTTTGATTTTAAGTTTTTTTTAAAATTTTTTTAACAATTGATTTAATAGGACCATGAAATATAAACTCAAAGCTTTAATAATTCAAACCTTGATTATTTCAAAAATAAATACAATTTTTGGAAAATATTTAAGGTATATCTCTTGGTAAAATACAGGCTATCTGAAAAAAAAATTCCAGTGTCCTTTAAAGAATTCAAAACTTTTCTGAAACTATATTTTTTAAAAGGAAGTACGTCCTTTTTTAGGAAAAAAATGTGTAATACTAAAAATTGTTTAGTTACACACATTTTTGGGCGATCAAACTTTTCTCTCACATCGCCTCTTTATAAAGTTTTAAAATTAAAGCAATTTTGATTTATATTAGCTTATTCTCTTCAGAAATAGATTATCTACAAAATCACGGGAGCGAATTTTCAAAATCAGTGCAGTTTTTTAAAAATTAGCTTCCGTGAATTTGCCTATAATCTATTTCTGAAGAAAATAAGCTATTATAAATCATAATCGCATCAATTTTAAAAATTTGTAATGAAGCGACGTGAGAGAAAAATTTGATTAACCAAAAATGTGTGTAAATAAACAATTTTTAAAATTAGACATTCTTTTCCTAAAAAAGGACGTTTTTTCTTTCCAAAAATATAGTTTCCAAAAAGTTTTGAATCCTTTAAAAAACATTGGGATTTTTTTTCTGATGGCCTGTATTTAACCGAGGGATATACCTTAAAGGGGTAAAAGTATATAATCATGCATCTATAAAAAACACAAATAAATTGTTAAGAAATCTAAGACAAAGTTTAAAGCTTTCAGTTATTTTTGACACATGTGAATAATTCTATAATCTAATTATTATTTTAGGTATTTGAAGATTGTCCAGTAACGAGGATCCTAATCGACAAACCTGGATGGGCATCTAAAAAAGTAACTGGTATTGAAACACCATATGGAATAATAAAGACAAATTGCATTTTAAATGCTTGTGGAGTTTGGTCAAAAAATATTGCAAAAATGGTTGGAGTAGACATTCCTCTGATTGCTATGAAACATGCATATATAGTCACTGAACCCATGACAGAAGTGAAAGGTTTGCCAAATATTAGAGATCACGATGGAAATATTTATATTAAAGTTCAAGGTGAATCGATATCTATGGGAGGATATGAATCAAATCCTATTATTTTACAGTCCGTAAGTACATAATTTCAAAAATTTCAGTAATTAATTGATATCAAAGTAAAAAACACATATTTTACTTTCAAAAACATTGCTAGGTTGCCAAAGACTTTTCATTTAGTTTATACGAATTAGACTGGAATGTTTTTAATGCCCATACTGAAGCAATGGTTAATTTAGTTCCCAAGTTAGGTAAAACCGGAATTAAAACTACTGTTTGCGGCCCTGAAAGCTTCACACCAGATCATAAGCCAATTATGGGTAATTAACTTGTTTTTCAATAAATAACAGATAAACTAAAGCACTAATTGATAAGTTAGCTCAAGGGTGTTTTGTGATTTGAAACAAAATAATCACCTATATTTTCTCAAAAATTCAATTATATTCATTTCACTTAATTTTATTTAACCGAATGACAATTTATCCAAAAAATCATTCATGCAAATTTTCATTTATCAGAAAACTTATTTGTCAGAAATGTTATTTATCAGAAATCTCAGTTGTACGAAAGTGCGTTTTTAAAAAATCTTATTTGTCTAAAATTTATTCTGTAGTAGTATTTTTTCTTCCATTATTATATTTCAAACACTTATTTTTCGATTTTAGAAGAAAGGATGTGAAAAATAGAAAAATACTATTTTTGTACTATGACGACGTTTCGGTAGCTTGGTTCGCTACCATCATCAGGTCACTTTAATGTAAAAATAATAAAATTAAACAATAAGAACACTTAAATGGTCACAAAATAAAAAACAATAAATAAACATTAAAATTACCTAATTAAAACATTTGTATGTTTTTTGTCACATCGAAACACAGTAATAAAAACGAAAAAATATAAATAAATTAAAAATTATGAAATAAGTCGAAAATAATAAAATAAAATTTTGTCATTTCGTTAAATTAAATTTATTTTGTGACCATTGTTTAATTATATTATTTTTACATTAAAGTGACCTGATGATGGTAGTGAACAAGGCTGTTATTGATTTAAATCACTTTGATTTAAATCATTGGAAAATTTGCATTAAAATCATGATTTAAATAAAAAAAAATTTACAATTCTCCGGATGTCTAATACTGCACATAAAACATCGCAAACCATAAACAAAACCAACAAATTTGTGGATAAATCTTCAAAATTTCAATTTTAATATTTTAATCTTTTTAAAATTGTCAAAAATTGTGCTAATACAGATGATCAAAATACCTACGATTTACAAATTTTTGGCATTTAGATAGCAAAAAATAATATTACATTTTTATATCTTTAAGTAATTATAATTATATATAATTTCCAAACGTCAATTAAGCCACATTCCAATTTGTTTGAACTTTTAAATTTCAATTAATTCAAATTTAAATCATATTAAATGCAAAATAATTAAATAATTTTAATTATTTTTCATATTCACAATAATCCTTTTCTTAATATTCTTACAAGATTTTTAAGAGATTTCCATTTTTCAAAACTGTTTAATTTTTGTCTTATAATTTCTTATTTTTACAAAATTTTAAGTCTTTTTCTACTTTTACTTTTGATATTCCTTTTTGTCTTTTTATTTTAGGATTTTATTTAATTTTCCTCTTTTTTATGCAATTTATTTAATATTATTTTACACAATTTCGTTATAATAACATTCATTAAACTTTTTATTTCGATGATTTTCATAATAATTTCCATATTTTTAAAAATAAATACTCTGATTTGTTTTGTAAGTTTATTCATTTTTTTTCACATCTTGTCTATTTTTTTCGAGATTTTTTGCAAACTTACTTATTCTTTCATGAAGTTTTTAGATTTTCTTTTATTTTTCTAAATTTATTGTTGGACTTATTTTAACTGTAATATTATAAAAATGTGTTTGGTTTTAAACTTTTTTATTTTTAAAGGGTTTTTAAGTTTTTTTTTGTGGACTTTGTTTTTATTTATCTTGATATATACATTTTTTAATTTTATTTTTTGTACTTTTTACATTTTTTTAGTTTGTTAGATAAGGAAAAAACATTTCTCAATTTTCTGCCTATTTATTTAATTTTTTTTAGTTCTTCCCTGCTTTTTATTTAATTCTTTAATTTTTGTCATCATTTTTCGATTTATAAGAAGCATTTTTCTTTCTTTTCAATTGTTTAGTTTTTATCTTATATGGGTGATTCCACTGACTTTCGTCTGAGAGGTGTTGCTGGCATATCTCAAAAATAAATTTATTTTATATATAAATCATAATTAAACACCGTAGAATTCATTTTTAATAAAGATTTTGTTAAATATGATCTTATTTATTCCAAAATCGTAATTAAAGACGACAGAGTAAGGTTAAAATGGCGTTTGTAGTCCACATTTCAAACTTTTTATAATGAATAAATATAGGTCTAAATAAAATTTTGTTAAAAAGGAATGGTAATATATATTCTAAAGATTTGTTTTTGATAATTTATTTTGTATATAAAGCCTAATTATAATAAGAAAAATCGATTTAAAATTGATCTAAAAACTGTCAATTTTGGTCATATTTAACAGCATATTTTTTATAAAAATATTTAATAGAAAACTTGGATACTTACGTAAATTGAAAATCCATACATTAACTTTCCTTATCCACGAAGAATGATTTAAAAAAGTTATTTTAATTATTATAAAATTCAATTTCAAAATTGTAAATTCATAAAAAGTACCATATTTCTACACATCATATCTTTTTTCTGGGAGTTTTTAAAAGATTCAAACTTTACAAATATTTAAGTTTGTACAAAATATACACTATATTAAAATTTCACGAGGGTATTTTGCTTAATTTCTGAAATATTTAAGTTTAAAATTTAATGTAAAAGAGGTTAAATTTAAAAAATGTTGTAAATCTCTGAAGTCGGTTGATTGGGAAATAATCGATTTTATTCAAATTTAAATTTATAATTAACATTAATTAGCAGGTTAGTCATAAAATAAATATAAGTTTTACCAATCATTAGAATATTTGTTTAGAAATATTTATCAAATATATGTATAAGTACAAAATAATGGGAAAAATATTTCAAATAACTATTGATATGTTAGTTGCAAATATTACTAATATTTGCACAGTATATTCTTAATTGTAATAAAAATTGACCATTTTCTGTTAACTGATAAATAGAGAGAAGCTACTTTTTATCGCACTTTTTATTGCAACAGACACCTACGGAGCAGTTTTATTTATTTATATATTTTATTTAATAAAATATTCACATTTAACCTCTTTCAGGACTATTTTTCTCAAATATACATTTAAAAAACTGAAGATCACTAGTTAAATATTTTTCCATTTCTTTATATCTTATGGATTTCTTTATACATAATATATTAAATAAATATTTCTATGCAAATATTCTAATGATTGGTAAAACTTATATTTATTTTATGACTAACCTGCTAATTAATGTTAATTATAAATTTAAATTTGAATAAAATCGATTATTTCCCAATCAACCGACTTCAGAGATTTACAACATTTTTTAAATTTAACCTCTTTTACATTAAATTTTAAACTTAAATATTTTAGAAATTAAGCAAAATACCCTCGTGAAATTTTAATATAGTGTATATTTTGTACAAACTTAAATATTTGTAAAGTTTGAATCTTTTAAAAACTCCCAGAAAAAAGATATGATGTGTAGAAATATGGTACTTTTTATGAATTTACAATTTTGAAATTGAATTTTATAATAATTAAAATAACTTTTTTAAATCATTCTTCGTGGATAAGGAAAGTTAATGTATGGATTTTCAATTTACGTAAGTATCCAAGTTTTCTATTAAATATTTTTATAAAAAATATGCTGTTAAATATGACCAAAATTGACAGTTTTTAGATCAATTTTAAATCGATTTTTCTTATTATAATTAGGCTTTATATACAAAATAAATTATCAAAAACAAATCTTTAGAATATATATTACCATTCCTTTTTAACAAAATTTTATTTAGACCTATATTTATTCATTATAAAAAGTTTGAAATGTGGACTACAAACGCCATTTTAACCTTACTCTGTCGTAACCTGTCGTAACCTACCAGGGCTGATAAAAATCATGATTTTTTTTAAAAAATCAAAAACATCGGATTTATTTGATTTAAATCAAAAATTGATTTTTTTTTAAATATAATCAGTAGGTATATAAAATACGTATAATTTCTAAATGTTTATTTGTAAGTAGTTTACACAGTTTATTAAAGAAATGAAGAGAAAATTAAAGCTACCGAAACGTCTTCATAGTACAAAAATAGTGTTTTTCTATTTTTTATATCCTTTCTTACAAAATCGAAAAATGAGTGTTTGAAAATTTATTCTGATTTACTGACTTGATCAGTTATGAGAAACTCCCTTGAAAAAAAGATTTTGGTAATGGAATCATCATTTCTGGTAAATGATATTTTGGATAAATGAGATTTCTGTTAAATAATGCAATTTCGGATAAATAAGATTTTTGATAAATGAAATTTAAAATTTTATATAAATTAGATTTCTGCTCAATAACATTTTAGGCGACACAACTTCCTGTTTATTGAAACTTCAGATAAAGTAAATTTCTGATAAATGATACTTCTGAAAATCAAGGTTTCTGGTAAATTATATTTTTGAGAAATGAACTTTCGTATAAATTAGGTTTCTGACAAATTATCATTCGGTTAAATACAATTCGGTGAAACGGACATTCTGACCATTAAGTTTTGGAGAAAATGCAGGCTATCCAACAAAAAACTCTAAAAAAATGAAAATAAAGTTCTTATTAAAATTGACAGGAGAAGATCCAAGATGTGAAGGCTTTTTTTATTCATGTGGATACAATAGTGCGGGTATGATGTTTGGTGCTGGATGTGGAGAACAGATTTCTAAGTGGATAATAAATGGTAGACCTGACAATTACATGTTTAAATACGACATACGTAGGTACGAGTTAATTTTATAAGTTCGTAAAAAGGAACAAATAAATGTATAAAAATGCTTTTTATTTAAATCTACAAAAGTAAAAAAAGTACAGGACAATTTTTCTTTTTTAGGTTTACACCAGAACAAATGAAAGATGCAATTTGGGCGAATGAAAGATCTCACGAAGCTTATGTAAAAAATTACAGTATTGTTTTTCCACACGATCAGCCCTTAAGTGGCAGAAATTTTAAAGCTGGACCTTTTCACAATGTAATTATTTCACGGGTATTTATTGTTAACAAAATCTATTGACTAATTTTAATTTAATTTTTAATTTTAGCTGCTTATTAACGAAGGAGCTGTTATGGAAGAAAGCCACGGTTGGGAAAAGCCTTCCTTCTTTTTAAAAAATGAGAAAATCACGATAGAATCTTATGATTATTATGGAAGCTATGGTTCACCGAAAAACGAAAATAATAAATATGTTTCTGTTCTGGAGGGAGATTATAAGTTTGGTTTCTCCGACTACCACGATGTTGTTAGTTTTGCATTATATCTAATCGTTTTACTTTGGAACATTTAAAATATTTCCTGACAAATTTTTTTGACACCGTAAGTCAATTTAAATAATAATTAATATATTTTATTTCAGATAGGAGAAGAAGCACTTGCCTGCAGAAATAAATCTGCCTTATTTGATTTGTCTTATTATGGCAAATTTTATCTTTGTGGTCCAGAGGTGCAGAAAGCTGCTGATTATCTCTTCATTTCAGATACAAATATTAAAACAAACGAAACTATTGACACATGTATGCTAAATGATCAAGGAGGAGTTGAAGCAAATTGCACAGTCACGGCTATTTCGGCTGGATCTGCTGGAGTTATAGATCCAATTTTTCAAGGAAAGGCTTTTTATATCGGTATGTATTAAAAGATTGCAAAAAATATGTAAAAAAATTTGAAAAAATTTTCTATACTTTATCTATTAATTTGATTTCAGTAACAAGTGGAATAATGTCTGCTTATCATACTTGGACGCACATGCGTGATGTAATTAGAAAAAAAGATTTTAATGTTAGTCTGCATACAGCAACGGATCAAATAGGAATTTTAAGTATTGAGGGACCAGAAAGGTAAAAGTATTGTTAATAAGAAGTTTAACAATTGGATGCCCTGTTGAATTTATTCAATTTGAAAAAGAAGTAATTGAAAAATCATTTCAGCCAAAGGATTCTTCAAAAAATTGTTGACACCGATCTTTCAGAGGAAGAATTGCCATTTTCACATTCAAAATTACTGAAAGTTAACGGAAAATTGACGAGGGTTCTACGTTTTACAGAAGTAGGTGAACTTGGTTATCAAATTCATATTCCAACAGACTCGTGCGAAGCAGTTTATCATTCTTTAAAAGAAGCTGGAGGATCTAATTTAAAACACGCAGGATTTAGATCTCTCTACAGCTTGCGAAGAGAAAAAGGTAATCTAGAGTTATATGCTTTAATATTGAAGGTACTAATTAAAAAACAGTTTTATTAATAAATAAAAATCTATTAATAGGATATCCTTTATGGGGCTACGATCTAAGATCGGATGATAATCCAGTTGAAGCTGGTCTAACCTTTATGTGTAGACAGGACGATAAAGAGTATATGGGAAGTAAAAATGTGAAAGAACTTAAGAAAAATGGAATAAAGAAACGACTGGCGCATTTTATTCTCAAAGAGTAAATATTCTTCTATTAGATTCTTTTATTTTATTATCGAGCTATTTACATTTTCATGAATAAAATTAATTTAATTCTTTTTGTATTTTTTTTATCAGCCAAGTACCTGTTTGGGGATTAGAGAGTGTCTATAGAAATGGAGAAGTCGTTGGATATTTGAGACAAGGAGATTACGCTTATAAACTAGGACGAAGCATTGGACAAGGGTAAGTTAGCAAAAATTCATTTTCAATAAATTAAATAAAATTAAGCAAAAAACAACTAATTATATTATTGTAATATTTACAGATATGTAACTCATCCGAGAGAAGAATTCATAACAAATAAATTCTTAGAATCAGGAGAATATGAGATCGAGATAATGGGTAAAAAATATCCAGCACAATTACACTTAGAAAGTCCTTTTGATCCTCACAACGATAGACTAAAGATTCAGTATAAAGTTCAAAATTAAATATAGACTGTGTTTTTTATATACATGTATTTATGTTCATTACTTATTTAACAGTTTGTTATTGTTTTTTAATGTGAAAAATAAAGGTATTATTGACTCCGATTTTTAAAATAATCAGGTAAAGATGTTCATTTTAATATACTAGTGTGCAATAAAAGTAGAAGTAATACAAAATATTTTATATACATATGTAAAATATTTCTTACCAATTGACATCAAAGAAGTTAACTCAACATAGTGGATTTACATGTATTGTGACACTATTTATTCTCGTTTCCGTAAGTGGTTTATAATTTTTAGGATTCACAGGAAGCTTTTCCAGTTGATCTAGTGTATCCATTCCACTGATAACTCTAAAAATAAGAAACTCAAGAATTAAAAATCTATTACTATCTAAAATTTTCAAATATTTCTAGAAATTATTGCATATACTCACTTTCCAAATAATGTATATTTTAAGTCTAGATGAGGTTGAGGCCCATATGTTATAAAAAATTGACTCCCGTTTGTATTTGGTCCATTGTTGGCCATTGAAACAAGACCTCTTGTATTGTGTTTTAATTCTTCTTTGAATTCATCTTCAAATTTTCGATTCCAAATTGACGTTCCTCCTTTTCCACTTTGTGTAGGATCACCAGTTTGAACCATAAAATTTTTTATATTTCTATGAAATGAGCAATTATTGTAATAATCAGATGCACAGAGAGCCAAGAAATTCTAAAAATCAAAATATTTCAGAGAAACCCATTATTAAGTAGTTTTTTAAAAAATAAATGTTTTGATCATGTTTGATAACTATACTTTTTAATTACCTCACAAGTTTTAGGACACACTTCACAAAACAATTCTATTTTAATGTCGCCGACATCGGTATGAAGTGTCACACTCATCTCTTAATATTTATAAGCAAAACAAAGCTAAAAAACAATTTTACAAATATTACTAATTGTATAACCAATCCTAAAGGTAACCAGACATTAATAAATTCAGAATTTTATTTTTAATTCTCGGATACATTAAATTAATAAATATATTCAACAATGTAAATACTAACTTCGAAGGTTAGGTTTTTCAGATTACTGCGGTAATCGCAATTATAGGGCTAATTTCTATACTAATTAGTTTATATAATCTAAATAGTAATACTTATGATTCTTTCAAATCCTTATACTCTAATAAACGTAGTATATTAAAATGTTTTGACAGTTTAGTCGGCTTTGTCAAATTTGAATTTTGTTTTGAATTTTTAAAAGTTTATGTGTCATTTGCATCTCAGGGTTGTGCAGTAACTCGTAAATTTATTGCAGTATTATTCGCAAAGATGGGTAACAAACAATGTGTTTTACGAGAAAATTCATAGTGACCAGGGTTGTGTAGTAAAGTTTCAATCCACCAGGGTTCGGAACGTAAACTATTGAAGAGCAGGGTTGTGCTAGTAAAATACCTTAGGTAAATTACATGGTACTTTACAGTAAAATACCTAGTAAATTACCTCAAAAATATTTTTCATAATGTATTTTTCGGGAGTGGGGGGTAAAATACGGTATTTTACATATGTAAAATACCTGTAAATTACGTAAAAAACCTCGAGTGACGTTTCACTGCACAACCCTGTTGAAGAGTGAGGGTGAAATATGAAATCAGATGGATTTCACCCTAATGGCGCTTTTATACCTCGCCTGAGACTTAACTTTTCTCTCATTCTACTACACAGCAGTGGCATAAGTTTGTCTCGTTCTCGCACTAGTTAGGTGTCTGGACACCTCAAGACCTAAAGTTTTACGTATTAAGGCCTAAGCAGATAGAAATACGGTTACGGGACCAGAGCATGAGACAGAAAAGGACAGAAACAGTCTCTGTCCTTTATTATCTCATGCCCTGCTCCCGTAACCGTATTCGTTGTGCTTTGGGCTTTATGTTTTCGATGTGTGTTGGCCAGCGTTGGCCTGCAACTCCAAAAAAATGGTTAGACCGGTAAATTTCTCCATACGTTTTCTATACGTAATTTACCTAGTAATATACGTCCTGAGTTTTCTACATTTATCGAGAGTGGGGGGTGTTATGGCCTGTTTACACCTTCAAAAAAAATTTTTTTTTGCATGAGAGTAAAGAGGACAGATACACAGTCCGTCCTCTTCCCTCCAATGCGAAATTTTTTTTTTTTCGAAGGTGTAAATAGGCCATTAGACACGTATGTAATTTACTTAGGTAATTTACCTAAAAATCAAAAATGACACGTTAATTTCCGAACTCTGAATACCATTATACGTTCCCAACCATGATTACAACGCAAAAATATACTCAACACTGCGTTACGTGAAGTAATGCATATGTTTTCAACCCTGATATTGGTTGCTAACTTCAGGCGCAATGAAAAATTGAAGAGTCAACTTACAAATATTTTGTTTAATTACCACTTTTATTAGAATAATATATATTAATATGATATTCTAATACTAGGAATATTAAAATAAAATAAGTATATATCTAATTTTGTTGCTTTTCAAATAATATAAATTATATTGTTATTCTATGATGTGTGTTTGATAGAATTAATTATTCTTTTTGTTTGACAATAGATGTCACTAGCCTTTTTTAATCACGTGACAATAAGAGTCAAATGCAAGTCACTTTTCTGGTTTTTAAACTTGTTTAATAAAACAGAAATTTTTTTTCATTTATATCACTTTTAAGCGTAAATTTCTATAATAGAAAGTACTTTCTAAAGTTTTAGTTTATAAATTAGTAATTTTAGTCAATGACATTCGTCAAATGAAATCATGAAGATGAATCGCGTAGTATTTCAGGACGCATTACTCGCTCGCAGGCGCAAGCCGGTTTCCGGTTTTCAGGAAAATTTGTCGTAAATTCCTCTCCGTAAAGGAGAAAAATCTAAAAACTTTAATCGTTACCAAAAGTGATCTTGATTAGAGTGGGTTATTGCAAGTTGTCAAATTATTAATATATCCTTCGGGATTTGACGGGACTTTAGAGCAAGTGGTGCGTCTGTGCGAATCAAGTTCATTGGACGCATGACGTAATTGTATTGATCGCGGAAGAAGAGGCCGAAAGTCGCGCATTCGCCATCTTGGTCGAATTGTGAAGTAGAAGAAGTTTGAGTGTCTCGCAGGTGCAGTGAGATTAGTGGAACTGTAATCCGTGTCGATCCGTGTTTTAAGTAGTTAATTATTGGGATTTGAACCCGTTTGTGAATTCGCAACCCATTTGGACGGACCAAGGTGAGTTGATATTAAGAAAATTTGAGCTTTAGTGCAGGTCTTTTCTTACGTGGAAGCTCCCCAGATTCTTTTCAATCAGTTTCTCAGGCCTTAAAGTGTACCGTTATTCCTGTAAAGTAGAATCGAGTTCGGAATTACTCAAATGATTTTAAGAAATACATCAAAATCTCAGTGGGATCAATGATTTTTAAGAGAAGCCATTGTTTTTCTTGGATATTTTGACATTATTACTAATATATCAGCTAAAGGGGTTGGGTTTCATTTTTGTTTTTAGCTTCTCAATGAAGCCAACAAGAGACCCGCTTTGAAATCCAAGGTCGTTCTCTTCTATTCCAAAGCCGATGTCGTTAGTGATCGCGAATTTCGAGGTCGTCGAACAAAGGTTTTCCGTTGTCGGCCAGCGAACTCCCGCACCCCCCTCAATAGTTTTAATTGTTCATGAATCGTGACGCTCCAATTTTTTCTTTATATCATAAACTTTTGCTCAATTCTAGAAAATCAAACGTTTGTAGTAGAAAAAAGAACATTTGAGAAGTTTGACAGATACAACGCACGCTAGTAAGACGTTAAAGATAACTCGTGGTGAGATATCGTTCAATTTACAGAGTCAGTCATCTTTAACGGTGCATCAACGTTTAGTGTAATTTCCCTTCATATGGCTGGAATTTTCATATTAATTTAATTCAAAATCTTATTTTTAAATTAGTAATTCAGTAGAAATTAAAGATTTTTATGTTATTCTTATCTTTTTTATGTTTTTAACACTTGTACTCGTTTATATTATACGTCAGTTCTATGTTTGATACTTTTTCCGTTTGAGGCCTTGTTAAAATAAATAAACAATCAATCTTTTGTAATAAGTTTTTGGCAAAACTGCAATTAGTCATTTTAACATTAGGTACACCATTTTTTTATCTTTAAATAAATTAACTCTAAAATGATGCGCAAAAAATAAGCATTTTTCATCATGTTTATTATTATTAATTTCAGTAATTTAAACATTTAAAATTTGAAGCCTATTTTTCATAATATTTTATTTAATAATAACAATATAATTGTTTGATAAATATAAAAGTAAAAAGTAATGATTTAAAAAAAAAAGATTTAAAGAGAGAAATATTATTGTTTATATATCCATGTAGGAGTTTTAAAATGTAGTCTATTATTTAGTGTGATATCTTAAAACAACAGATTGTACTTTTGTAAGTTGATGATTCATTATGTATATACGTTTTAGTCCATCCAGGTGCAAAAAACTGCTTGGCTAAAAATCCCTCTGGCTCAATTTTTAAATTATCTTCTTTGTTTTAATGTATTTTTTTAAATAATTAAAATAAGTATTTATCTTTTAAAAATATATACATTCTTTTTGTGTTTATAAAAAATAATACCAATAAACAGGTCACCTACATTTTCATTTATTGTATTTCTTCTTTCTGAATCTAGTCGCGTCAGGGATTTTTTTTCTTGAAGCTGTTTGATATCTGAACAAAAAAGTTTTGTAAATTTACAATCCGATTTATTTTTTGAAAAACGTCTTTTCTCTGAAAATGTAATTTCTTCGAGTTAAAAGGTTAATTGTTCTTTTGGATTAAAACTTTATAAGTGTTTTTTTTAATTTCCTTTTTAAGGTCATGTCCAAGATCATGAGACTAAAATATAGAGTCCTGCCTTATCGCTCGTATTTAATTTGTTGACAAAATGTGTACGTCCGCATGAAAAGGACTCACTTTGGCACTATTGGGCTTATCTATATAACCATAGTCTTCATTAAATTTGGAACATTTAGAGAGGTCTTGGGCCCTTTTAAATAAAAAATTCACAAAGTTAGAAGTGTCAATGCCCTAGTTTTACGAAAAACGAGTTTGAAGTTCAAGATTATCATTAGCGTTCATGCATCTTAAAAATTAAAAACAAGATTATTGCGTTTTTGTTTATGATAAACGCATGATTTAGTATGGGACATTACGTAGTTTGTTTTTCAGCAATAAAAAAAATTCGAAAATCTAAAGCTCCTTTAGAAAAATGCGAATATCTCGGAAATTAAAATCGAGGAAGTGGGCCCTTTTCATGCGGACGTACAAATATAATTATTTTTTAAAGTTATTAATAAAAAGAAGATTCATGCGACACATTTTATGATTATCTAAAACGATTTTCAAAATTTCAAATCGGCATCTTCACTAATTAAGTATGTTAAAATTTTTTTTTTAAAATTACAACAAATCGGTGCCTTAAAGATGGATTTTAACCATGATGATTTGGAAGAAATTAGATATTAAAAAATATTGAATAAAAATGAATATGCATAAAACATTTACGTTTATTTTGTTTTTAGACAAAGGGTTCGTTCGTTGGGTCTGAGCAGTACTAAATGGTTGCCTGCGGACAGCATGTCTACTCTGTCGGGGATTGTGTCGAAGGGGGAGAAAGGAAAATCAAAGTTTCAATCATTAGATATCAATAGTTTATACCGTGTGAGCAGGGTAAGTTTAAAAACTAATTTAAAGCATTTCAGTAGCATTTTGTTGTATCCTTTTCTTTAGTTTTGATTTTTTATTGTGTTTCCTTTAAAGGGAGAATCTTTGGAACAACAACAACAAAAAAGCACATTACCGCGCAAACATGGAATGCAAAGTTTGGGAAAGGTGCCTTCGGCACGGCGACCACCTGCTAATTTGCCCAGTCTGAAAAGTGAACACAGCAGCAGCGATCCAGCTGTTAGTCTTGTGCCAAGCGGTGGAAGTGGTTGGGCTACAACTAAAGACGTTTCGTCACCTACACCAAGTACTACTACAGTTACAACAACAACAAACACCCTCGATAACACAAATGTAAATTTTAATCCATAATATTCCTTATTTCAATTTCTTGGCTTTTTTTTTTGACCTCGTGTTGAATTAATATTTCTTAAAATTACCTTAGACAAATTCTTCTCAAACACAATGTGTGACGGGCAGCACTCCTACCTCAACGGTGTCACAGCATCTATTACTGCCAGGACAACAGAATTCATCATCCCCTCATCCATCAGACGTAGGAAACAAATCATCATGGAGCGCAATTATGAGCAGACCAGGAGATGTTGGTACGTACTCATTTATATTTTAACACTTTCTAAGATTCATGTTGACATTGGGATTGAAATTATTTTCTTAAAGTGCTTAATAAAAACTGTTTCATTCCATTACATTGGAAAATGAAAAAAATAATCATACAAATGTTATGTTTAACAACTATTAAGATTACTGATTGATCTTTAAACGTGCCGAGTTCGATTCACAAAAGTTATATTTTAAAAAATATTAATTACCAAGTTGACAATGCATGCCTGTAGTTTAGAAGTGTCTTTTGCATTTGGCAATGTAGCGTTCTTAACGGGGCAACAATTAAAAGCTCTAGATAATAAAATTGCCATTATGGCCGTTACATTATAGATTTAAGTTTGTTCTAAATATTTATCGAAAGAGAGATAAGTTTTTTTATTGCAATTTCATAATTTGAAATAATCGAACTTGACGCAGGGTGTCTACAACACTTGAAAAACCGGGAAATCTCGGGGAATTTTTTCCTTGCTTACTTTTGCAGATCTTAAAAAAATATTTTTAATGTCCAGAATATGGGTCGAGTTTTTTTTATTTTATTAATAGCATAAATAGAAATTTTCGTTTCCCATTTGCAGTTGATTTTTTTTTTTATTGTATTAACGACAGACATACAATCTTATAGTAAAAGATCTCTCACCCTAAAGGTGTTAGCTATTGTGTCCTAAACACTGGATAAAAAATTTTAAATGTTTGGAAAACCTGCTAATACCATGAACATTTTTTCAGGCTGTCTGTAGACACCCTGCTGAAGCAAAATGGCTTCTTCTAAGATATTAAATTAGCCCCGCTTAAATCAAATAATTTCATAGATTGAAATTTATAACTTTTAATGACATCAGTAAATCGGGGTGTCTACTAACCGAAAAAATCGGAAATCTTTCAATATTTTGATAACAAATTTTATTATTTTATTTATGAATCAAGATATTTTTATTGTTTGATAAAATTGAAGGAGTTGTTTTATTTTTTGGTTCTTTAGAATAATAATTGAAATGTGTATGATACCTCTCTAATTTTTTTCTTCAATAATATCTTCAAATTTAGGATTTATGTTTACTTTTAAGCGCAATGTGATATCTTTCAGTTAATGTAGGGGATTCAATTTGGCCCAAAAAACAAACAAAATATCAAGAAACTTTGAACACGTTGTTTTAAAAATGACATTTTTAAAATCGATTACAGTGATTGAGTAACAACTACTTGACCTATTGACCCAAACTTGGCGTCAATTTGTCGAAAATCATTTTATCCACTTGCAAATGTCAAGGCTAAGCACAAAAGCATTTTATTTTCATTAAACCTTCCCTTCTTTTACTCATTTTCGACCAAAAAATAGTATTTTTTCTCTAAAAAATGTGTAAAAATTTTGAATTATGTGTATATTTTCTAACTAGAAAATACAATCTTTAACAAAATTGTTTTTGATTTTTTGTTTTTGACATAAAATAAAAAAACATACATACATAAAAGGCTTCAGGAACAAATTTTCGTAAGTCATTAATTTTTAGCCTCAAAAGGTAAAATAACTCCTTAAGTTCGCTAGTTTTAAGAAAAAAAATCCCACAATAATGAGAATACTGTTTTTTGATTGCATATCAAATTGAATTTGTAAATAGCTTAACAAAAATGCTAATTAGTTTAGGAATAATATATTACACTGAAACAAATTTGGGATTTTATGCCGTCATAGAATTTGTATCGCTATGTTCTTTTGCTTATCTGCGCAATGCTATTGTTATTCGATTTTGGGGCTACAGAAGCACGAAATGGGGGGGAGTAGATAGCTCACCCATGCCATACTAAAACTAACCAATAGAATAAAAGAGAGGTTAGCAGCGACATTCGGTTTAATACATGAGTGATTCTTCTGAAAGTGACCTTTTAGATGTCCCGATTAATTTTATAAAAACTATTCAGTAATAATAAATCTTTAGAAAAAGGAAAAATTATTGATATGGAAATATTATACATAAGGAAAAACTAAAGGATTTATAAAAAAAATCGGAGGATAAAAAAGAGAAATAAAAATCTAATATTGAAAATAAAATTTGTGGAAAATAATTACACGTATGTATTTTATGAATTAATAACACAGACGTATTTAAACAATTTTAATAAATGATATTTTTCAAAGAACATTGAAGAATTCATTAATATGATCGTTTTCATCATTAAACGACCTTTTATGAACTAAAAAAAAAAAATCAACAACATTTTTTGACAGCTATTTTTTAAAATCCAATTATATATTAATGTTTTCTGGAAAAGAAATCAATACTTTTGACTAAATTTTCAATTTTTTTGTATTATATAGAATATTAAAAAATGGTTGACTTCAAAATTAAAAGAAGTTTACTGTATTCAAAAAATATTTCAAATTTAGAAAACATAATTGTATTTTTTTAATAAGCTACCCTATATTTTCAGACAACGTAAAGAGTAAGCTTTCCATCAAATAAATAAATTTTTTATTAAAACAGTTGGACTTTGGGTAAAATCATATTTATAATTTAAATAAAAGAAATAATTATTAACGATATTTTAATTCCATATTAAGCCGTTGTGGCTAAACACTACTATATTTAAAATTAAACGGCTTGAAACTTTTATAGGCTAAACCTTATTCCAATTTATAATTTAAAATTTTAATGTTTTTATTTGAATGTTGTTTTGATTAAAATTGTAAGTATTTACTAGATAATGTACATAACTGTTTAACGTTTATACTGAAAGCTGTTTTTGTACCCTTTTACCTCTTAAAAAAAATTTCTGTTATAAATTTGGGGTTTTCAAAAATTTACTTATTTATACAAAAATCAAGGACAAGTAGGGGAAGTCGGGTAAGTTAACTGTTTAGTTAACTCTTTCTATAAAAACAATAATTGTGCAAAAAATTGATTTTTTTCTTAAAAATATTAATTAACGAGGTTCTATGAATAACAGAAGTGACAAGCAGATTTAAGTGAAACATGCAATACTCACGGTGAGGCTCGACAAAGTTTTTTTTTCAGTATTTGTTCTCTGCTGAAATTAGAAGATTTTAAGCCTAGAATGAAAAAAATCTGTCGAGAGTTTTTAATATTAACTCGATTTTTTTCGATTTTTTAAGGTTAATTGATCTTACTTTATTAAAAATGAAGGTTTTTAAATAATTTTTTTTATTTTTCTTTTTTGAGGTTTTGTGAACAATTTTTCATATGTAAAGACTTTTTTTTAGTTAATTGTCGTTAAATTTAAGAAAAGTCACAAAAAACGGTCCTTTTTGGCGATTTTTGTGTTATTTCTCAAAATAAATGCGGAAATATGGCTTTCTAATGCAAAGTGTTTTAAAGTACGTATTTTTATCTTCAAAATAAAAAAAATTTATTAAATTTACTGCAATTGATCGGCAGTGACAGCGTTTTTAAACAGGAAAAACGAGGAGCCAAAAATGTTTCAAAGAGAACAAGTAGATGCAGGTACTTGAATACGCTTGGCGGGGCAAATATTTTGACATATTGGAAAAGTTTATTAAAAATCAAACAAAATTAAAAACAATGTTTTAAGAAACCTGTTAAAAGATTCAAGATACTCTTGAATGAATTTTGTATATCATTAAATTTTGCAAATAGCAAGTTGCAGAAAGTACGGCAAGGTTCAAATTCATTCGAAAATAACTTGAACCTTTTAACGGATTTCTTAAATTATTATTTTTTAATTTTGTTCCATTTTTAATAAACTTTTTCAATATGTCAAAATATTTGACCCGCCAACCGTATTTAAATACCTGCATCTACTTGTTCTCCTCGAAACATTTTTGGCTCCTCGTTTTTCCTCTATAACAATGCTGTAACTGCAAACCAATTGCATTAAATTCAATATTTTTTTTTTATTTTGAAGATAAAAATACCTAATTTAAAACACTTTCATCAGAAAGCCATATTTCCGCATTTGTTTTGAGAAATAACACAAGAATCGAAAAAAAAGCACGGTTTTTGGTGATTTTTCTTAAATTTAACAACGATTAACTACAAAAAAAGCTTTACATATGGAAAATTGTTAACGAAACCTCAAAGAAAAAAACTAAAAGAAAATATTTGTGACGCGCTCTGAAGAAAGGGACCTTAGAGGCAAAAAATCGATTTTCGGTTTATGGTTGATTAACCATCAATAAAAGTTCCTTTTTCATTATTTGAGGTCAGAAAATGATTTTATTAATTATTTTTCAAGTTATGACAATTCAAACATCATTGATTTGTACAGAGCACCATGCGCGCTCGTCTTTTCTTTTCGATCTCCTGTAAAATTACCGATTTGGCTCTAAGGTCCCTTTCTTCAGAGCGCGTCACATTTAAAAACCGTAATTTTTAATAAAGTAAGAGCAATTAACCTTAAAAAAATTGGGTTAATTTTAAAAACCCTCGACAGATTTTTTTCATTCTAGGCTTAAATTTTTTTAATTTTATCAGTGATTAAATAATTGTAAAAAATTTTTAGCGATAAGACCTTTGGGTTAAACTTTGTCGAACCTCACCCTGTACTGCTAGATAAAGCTTCTAGCTTTCTGCAGATGAATTTCTGAGAGTCGATAGTATTTGAGAATAAAGTAATGAAAGATTTAATTTTTATAAATTTACCTTGTACTCGAAACAAATGAATTTCCTCGTTCTTATTTCATTACCACAAAGTATTTAAAAAATCAATTTTTGCAAAACATTTTCACCTCTAGCGTTTTTATATATACGATTTTTAATTTTGAAAAAAGCCGAAATATTCACCCTCTTTTTTTGGTTAAAAACAATTATGTGAGTCAAATCAAATTCATTAAAAAATAATTGCTTCTGTTTTGCCTAGTCACTTCTACTAATAGAACTTCCTTAATTGATGAAGAACCATATTTCTCGTACTTGACAAAGTTATTAGAATGGTCTGGAAAGTTACTGGAAAAACTGGTTTAAAATCAGTTATTTTCAACTGACAATTTAATTGTTCATAATTAGTAGACACCCTGGTAAATTAATTTGTTTAAAAAGAAGAAGTGCTGTTGAAAAACTTGTACTCTAAATGTTGTCAATTTTTATCGTACTCATCCGACTCACAAGAAGTTTGCATTTGTTTTGAAAATGGCTCTTGTTACCGCTGCCATTATTAACACACTATTATATATTTTCGTATTACACGAAAAATTGTATACCAATTGTTTTGTGCAAAAAAAAAAAAAAACAAATTGTGAATTGGATGTTAATGTTGATGTTAATTATAATAAAGAGCGCTGCGGTTGCCGTTATTTGGTCGGAGTAATTAATAGGTTCACCCATCATAACAGTGATCGGTTATGCGAGTCTTGTGGGGGGCGGGAGAGGGTCAAGAACTTCCCTTGGACTGAGTTTCCTCGCCCATCAGTCCCCACAGTTCCAACACGAGTTCCCCAGTCTCAGTGGACAGCCCCCTGCTTCAGTCTCCATTCAGAATCAGATCCAACAGTCCTCGATGACGTCCAATGCGATCTCGGTCGCTGCTCTGCATCACTCATTGTTACAGCAACAGCCACTTTCCCACAACCACTCAGGTGGGATGTTACTTACCTGTCCAAATAGCTTCTAGATTCAGAATCATCTTCAAGTAGAACAGATTTATCCTAGAAATTGACACCGTTACAAATACGAAAGGATGTGTAATTTTGTATTTTATAAACTAGAAAAAATCAAGTTTTCACTTACAATATTTCTGAAAGGAATAATTAATGTTAATATTACTTTTTAAAAGCAATGGGAGAAAATTTACTCATTGACAACCAACGCAAAGTTTTGTAACGGTTCTCATTCCTAACAAATAAGTTTTCCTTTACGCTTTCGTTTTCCATGTTTATTTTAATTCAAAATTCGTTTTTGCATTCGTTTCCATATACATGTGTCTGAGAAGTTTATTTATCTCCATAATTTATGCATCAATTCAAGCAACAATCTAAGTAATGTGAATGCTGTTTTTTTTTCATTTCATTTTATTACACTTCAGCGCCGCTCAAGCAAACTTTCGTACTAAGAATAAAGCAGACATCATAGGAGATCTACTGTTCGCTCGTACAAACTACTCTTCTGGACAGTTTGTTTGAGTGGCGCTCCAGTGCATTGTAATTTTATTATAGAAATGAGATTGTGTCTTTATCAGTTTATCAGAGAACTTTACGTTTTTGAGCAGATGCAGCCACCATCCATTAATTTGAAAATTCAACTCACTGTCACCGCCATTATTTCCTTTGACACTCTTCATTTTTAAAATTGTATCAATCAGGTTCATTCTTTTCATCATGGTCAAAACTGTCATTTTCGTATACTATTTTGCCTTAAGTATATGTGTATCTTAGATTCCATTTTTGTTTTACTTATAATTTCACAAATTTCTTTCGTTGTATTAGTTACTCGTAAGGACGCTGCTTGCCAAAAGAAAAAGAAGTATCCGCGATTTTTTAAAGAAACAAAAAGTATAAATTAAAAAATAAAAGAAAGCAGGAATTACACATGGTTGGTGCATCTGCTTTTTATTAGAAAAAAAGAATATATATGCGTTTACTTTTTATTAACTTATTTTTGCTATTCCATTTCTTCAATTAGTGTTATAATAATTTCAATTTAATTTTTCAATGTTTGCCTGAAAGGTATTTTGTGTTGAAGAGTTTTAAAGAAAAAAAATTTTTTTTTACGCAAACATGCAGGAGGTGGAATAGCAGGACAACAACAACAATCTCAACAGAATCGAGAATTAAATGCACAATACGGTCCTGGTCCAAGTCTACGTCCCCAAAGTACGTTTCAAACATTTGTTTGTACTTAACTTCTCATACATTGATTGCAATTTATGTATTCTCTAAGTCGATATTATCAGTGCCGTTTTAACTATGATTACGAGGAGCAAGTACGATGATTACAAACTCATGACCCTGCAGATCAGGGGACCTCCAAAAAATGTAAGATTGAAGCAACGCTTCAGTTTAACTTTAATAAAGGGTCCACAAATAATTTACTTTCTGAGGGTCTCGTTAAACGTTAAGACGGCATTGATACATATTACGTATTTTTAATATGAGATAACAGGCAAATTTTATTTATAGAAATTAAATAATATTTTTATCAATTGAACAAAATTTATGCAACAAATACTATTTATGAAAACAAAAGAAAGATGAATCTCGTGCACAGAATTTTTTTTGGAAAATAATCAAAATAAAGCCGTTTAAAAACATGTAAAGGGGTCTTAGAACTTTTTAGATGATAGTAGTGGAAAATTAATGTATATTATGTTTTAAAATAGGATAATTAAGTATCAATAATAGATAAGAATCAATTTGAAGTAATGTAGAAAAAATTGGCTTGACATATACGTGATGATAAGTAAATTGTCCTGAAGTAAATTAATAATGTTATTTCACAGCCGAAGGAAGCTGGATTCAAGGTGGAAGTCGTGCAGCAGGAGGAGCTGGAACCGTGGCAGCTGGTCCCGGAAATGGGAATACTCAGGGGGTCCAGGGCCCCCCGATAAACGTCGGATGCCCACCAGGACACACAGAGGGACCCGCTGGCGGACGACCGAACTTGGCCCAGTCGCCAGGCATGGGCATGGGCCAGGCAGGCCCTCAAAATAATCAGGCTCCAATACCCTCTGGACCTCACCAGGTCGGCCCAAATATCCACCATTATCGAGGTCTCATTCCTCCGTTTGTAAGTGTTCTTTTTTATTAACAGTTTAACTTTTTTCTTTAAGAAAGAACCAAAATATAATACATTTTTCAGAAAGAAAAAAAATTATAATGATTAAAAGAGTGACTAAGCTTTGTAAAGATTTAAAATTTAAAAATTAAATTAATAAATAAATAGAGGTACAAGAACAAGGCAAATAATAAAAATAATTAAATAATGTCGAACAGTAAAACTACATTAGTCAAGTAAAATACATTCGACAATACAATATTTAAAGATTAAAATTTATAAATAGAAATGCGAATCGCGACACGCATTCGTCCACACAACGATTATGGTCGTATCTCAGAAACCTTTAACTTCACAGTAAAAAAAGAAGCTTAAATTTTGTTCAGCACTCTATTTAAAATTTACCCAAGTATAGTTTAAATTTAAATCTTCTAAATTTTTTTCATGGACAGGTAAAAGATTTTATCTCCAATTAGTTATTAATGATTTAAAAATAAAATTATCTTTTACCTATAAATTACCTATCAATTAAAAATGCTTCTGAATCATCCAGATATATCCCAGAGACATAAAATTGAAAGGTTCCTGCGATAGGACACTATACTTAACATACAAAAATAAATATAAATTATAATATAAATGTTGAGAAAAAAAATATTCGGTAAAAGAGGGGGTAGTCGGACACTTAAGGATTCGATCTTAAGGGTATGTGATATAGTATGATGTCACTGGTTTAGGCAAAATGTAAGGTTTAGGTAAAAGAGGGGGTAGTCGGACACTTAAGGATTCGATCTTAAGGGTATGTGATATAGTATGATGTCACTGGTTTAGGCAAAATTTGTCCT
The DNA here is from genome assembly GCA_037103525.1 of Ganaspis brasiliensis. Classification (NCBI taxonomy): domain Eukaryota; kingdom Metazoa; phylum Arthropoda; class Insecta; order Hymenoptera; family Figitidae; genus Ganaspis; species Ganaspis brasiliensis. The sequence continues at coordinate 1,242,059 of JAZKLR010000050.1, read as the reverse complement.
TACACTTGGTAAAATTACTTAAAATATCATTAGAAAGGTCTCTGACCCGAGTTTGTTCGAATTTTGGCTCAAAATTAATTTTTAAAAAATTTACTATTTTACAAAAATCTTTCAATTTTAATTTTGGGCCAAAATTCATATAAATTCGGGTCGGAGAGACCTTCCTAATGACATTTTAGGTAATTGAGGGGCTGGATGCAATAAAGGGATATAGATGTCTTTCGAAGTCCCCCGTTTCTGCCGGAGACTCGCTGTACGCGGGGTCAACGAAAGTCGCGCGTATCCCCTTATTGCATCCAGCCCCTCAATTATATCTAGTTTCATGACAAAATGTTCAATATTTTAAGATATATAGCAATTTTAATAAAAAATCATGAAATCAGCAGTAGTCAGACAATTACTTGTAAATTCGGACATAACTGTGTTAGTAGTCAGACATTTTTTTTAAGATAATAAAATCATGATTTTATTATTATTATGATTCATGATTTTATGCCATAAAATCGTTAAATTGAGTTACAGAAATGTCAGGAAGGGATCATTCACATATCACGTGATACAAATTTTAGCTATTTTGAACCTCCTCCTCCCTCCTCGTGATACTTTTTCTATTGCTAAAAAAATTAATTTCCATGGACCGTGATATTTTGCCTACCCCCCTCCCACCCCTAAAGATATCACGTGATATGTGGACGACCCCGAAGCATGATTTTAGTTTGTAAGCCCATATAATACAGGCCTCGGATAATGCGACTTTTTCGACTCTTTTAGTATAAAATACATTTTATATATTTTTTTTTTTTTTTTTATAATAAAGTCGTAAAAATCAAACTGAAATTTTTCAAAGTTCTCAAAATTTTGTTTAAATCTCCTGAAGTTTAAAAGTGTTTCTAAAAGTATTAATAATACTTGTTGACAATTTAGTTATTGGCGTAAAATACCTCTAGTGATAAATAATACATTTTTTTAAACTAAAAAATTATAATATAAAAACAGAATAGTGGCTGCCCTTAACTACGAAATATGCCTCACCATTTAGCAGTTTTCAGGCCTGTTTCTAATTTTTGGCGATCTTTCAACGAAATATATCAAAACAAATAAATTTAAAATAAGAAAATAAAATGAATAAAAAACTTTGATTCCTTCAACTTGAGTCTTTAAATTGTTTTTGAATAACATAAAGTGTAATTAGTAGAATTATAGTTTGAGAATATTTTTAATAAAGAGTATTTGTTTCTATATTTTAGATGTATAGAGGAGGCAGCTTTCCTCCGGGAGGTTTTCCCTCTCAATTTACGGGAAACGTAGGACCTGGAGGTCCACGTCCCAGATTCAATTATCCACCGGAGCGTTTCACGAATTCGCAAAGGCAACAGCTGCAGCAGCAACAGCAGGAACGGGATCGCCAAAATGCTGGGGAAGATGAACCATTGGTGACCCGGCCAATTATTAAAGAAGAAGATCTTACAAAAATGGATGACATTTCTCGTGACGCTGGCTGGGCAGCTCATGACGTTATAGATTACAATCAGAAATTAGCATTCAGTGATGATGAAATCGACGCAGAACCAACTAAGGAGGAAAGAAGAGAAATAATAGTGGAAAAGAACGAAGAAATTATTTTAGTTGATGAACGAGATAAAATGAGAGATAACCGCGATCGAGATTTAAAGGAAAATCGCGATCAGTCGTCCCTTCGTTCTTGGAACCAGAATTCATCTGCTCGTGATTTTCGCGGACCTCCCGCTAATCCTCCTGCTTATTCTTCTCAGCAACAACACCGTTCAAATCATTCTTTAAGAGGTTAGTAATGATTTAGCTCTACAAATAACACAATTTACAGAGATACTTTTTTGTTTAAAGTTTAGTTATAAAGCATAAACGGGCAAAAGAAACGTTATACTAATATAACAATTTACATTTCAGGTGTTGAAGAAGAAGAAATTTGGAATCAACGTCGACGTGAACAGGGCGAAAGAGTTGCTTCAGCTGTGGAACGTGCCCGTCAACGAAAAGAAGAAGAAGAGAAACGATATCAAGAGCACGCAAAGCAAGCAGCTGCAAAAAAACTACAAAATTTAGAACAGAAATTAAAAGAGAAGCAAGCCAAGCAGAAAGACGACGAATCACTTTCTTCTTCTGAAACAAAAGGTCTAATTTCTGTGCCTCCAGTGTCGATTCCTGTACCGGAATGGGAGCGAGATAAGGAAATTCGCGAAAGGGATAGTCAAGAGCGATCTCGTACTTCGTCTGAGGGAAAAGAGGAAAAGAGAGATTCTCGTGAGCAGGTGACAAGTGAGTTTCGTGAAAGGGCCTCATTTATGAGACAAGTAGAGACTCCTCGCGTTGAACGTGAACGCGATCGTGAGCAGCGTGAACGCGAACGCGATCGGGATCGTGATCAAAGGGAGATGAGAGAACGAGATCCGCCTGCGTTCTCTCGACATTTTCAGCACAACTTACCGCCACGGTTCCAAAAGCAGCAGGCCGAAAGGAGCAGCTCTGCGTACAATCGGGTTTCACCTAACGCTGAGCGCTCTGCCTCGCAATCTGCCTCATATTCTCAACCAATGGAGCCCAACAGATGGGTTCCTAATCATAACAACTCATTGAGTAGGTGTCTTTTTTTCTTTATCAATTTTTTTATTTCAATTATGCATGGCTTTCTTCTACTATCGAGTTAATAAATCTTAATACCTCCTGAAATTGTCGAAAAATTTGGCGCAAAAAATCGTTAATACAAAGGAAAATAATTGCAAGAAAAAATTTGCATTACAAAATTTTAACAAAATTTGTCTAAATTAGCCTTTTTTTCTCTCAACAATAGAAAAAAAAGTAATTTTTTTTTTTTTTAAAGGAATGTTACATTTTTAGAAGAAAACTATTATTATTATTATTATTCATCACAATAAGTTACTAATTCCTTAGTCAAATACTAATTAATACTAATAAAATTAATCAAAATGTGAATAAATAAAAAACATTCATAACTGTGTTTTTCTGTTGTTAAGAGATAAAAATCTGTAACATAAATTTCTGTCTTCATATGAAATATCTCATTTAATTGAATTTAATGATTTAGCAGATCCGATAAAAATCTCACACACGATGCCACCGCCACAACAGCGTCGAAGCAAGGATTCGGATTTGACTGGTTCTCTAGATGAAGAACGTCCCCCTTCTCGAGATCATCGTGGTCCTTCTTCGAGAGACGATCGTTATCGTCATGCCCCCCCTCATCGTCCTTATGAAAATCGCAAGCCTGGTGGATATTACGACGATTATGGTCGTGGTTACAAAGATTATGAATATGAAGATCGACATTCACGCGATTCTTGGGATCGAGAACGACACTATGATGATAAAGATAATAGAGAAACAAGAGATATGAGAGATCGAGAATCCCGAGACAGAGATACTAGGCATGCAGATATTAATAGAGATGGAAGAGATTCTAGAGATTCTAGAGATTTGAGAGACAGAGATGGAAGAGACAAGAAAGAGTACGATACTCATATGAAGGTACATATTTCAACATTTTACTCTTAATAATTCATTTCCCATAAAATATGCATACAGAAAATTATTATTTATTTATTTATTAATATTATTTATTGTTGGTTAATTAATATTTAAAATATCGAATTTATAATATTAATTTTGATTAATGTAATTAATGAATTATTTGTTTGAAATATTTTCAGACTTCAGTTGGACAAGATTCCTTTGATGAGCGTGAGATTCAGCGTGAAAGAACCGAGAGTACTGAATGGCGAGATGATCGTCGAGATCTTCATGATGATCGTGGTCTTCAAGACAGATCATTTGATAATCGTAGAAATGTTTCAAGAGATGATCGCTCTGAGCGCAGTGAACGAAGTGAGAGAAGTGAACGTAGTGAACGTCCACAAAGACCAGACTCTCGTGACAGTAGAACTTCTCGAGAATCAAGAACTTCTCTTCGCGAGGAAGATTTTCACAAATCTCGTGACAGTGGTTCCTGGGTTAACGATCTCTCTGATTATGAAGAAAAAAAATCTGACATCTTTCGTGAAGATATTAGAGAACGGGAACGAGATAGAAGACAGCCGCCAGGTCCAGTTACAAGAGAAAAACTGGAAGCTGACGAATTGAAGTCGGAAAAACGTAGTTTAACGCAATTAAAACGAGGATCAACTGATCAAGAAAAGAAAGATTCCTCAAAAGATCCACCAATTGAATCGAAGAAAGAAACTGAAGTTTGGAATAGAAAATTGGACCGAGCTCCAGATAATAGAAATGAAACTTCCAAAGCATGGGCAGATGCTGTCTCTCCGACTTTCGAAAAGGAAGAAGAGAAACTTGAGCCTATTAAAGACGACAAAGTTACTGATTTGAAGCAAAATATGGAAAAATTAAGTATTGACAAAAGGGAAGATGTAAATGAAGAGAACAAGGACGATTCTAAAGAAGATAAACGAGAAAAGTCTTCAAGAAATAGAACCAATAGTGGAAGTTCCAGAGGAAGAGAATCGAGAGGAAGACAATGGGGAGGTTTTAACGTGTACAATCAACGTTGGCGTGGATCTGAAACTAGAGGTAGGAGAGGAGGAGGCTCGAGAATTTCCGGAAGACCTGGATCTGCCAGAAGTGGGTCGTATGGACAAACAGATTCTGAAATTAGTGGAGATGAAGTTTCGAGTTCTGCAGAGCTACCAAAGGAGGAGAGAAGGACTAAGTCACCGAAACCTACTCTCAAAGGTGAGAAGGAGGATCGTAATCGAGAAATGTCCAGACGAGATGATAAACGAAATGATTATTCTCAATCAAGAAATGAAAAGAGAACAGGATATGACGGACGATCAGCTCGCGAAGGATTTGCACCTTCAGGTGAACCTTCACGAAGAGGAAGGGGTGGTTATAGAATGAGAGGAACAACTGCAGGAGGTAGAATGGAAGGATACGGCCCACCATCAAGCAAGAGTCCTTTTTCATCAGAGAGAAATGTTTGTGAAGATAAGAATGCTGGACAACAAAATCCACCAATTCCTACATCTGAAAGCGATCCAAGTATTGGAAATAACCTTGAATCTGCAGATGATAAGACTATTGCCAAGCAGCAAGCTCTAACTGCTGGAATCACTGGAAGGCATACTAAGTCCCCAAATCAACAAATTATAAAGCAAGAAACAATTCATCCAAATCCTGGACTAAGAAATCAACCTAGAAAAGATGATTCGAGACCTAAAAGGAATCACAGTGGAAATAGAAAGGTGAGCAACTTTTTTCTTTTTATTTCAAAGAGTAAAGTCTAAGCTGAAAGAAAGAACACAACATTTTAAATAATTATTATGTTAAAACAAATTTTGACTAAACTTATTTTTTCTAACAATTGTACAACTAGATCTTTCAAAATTGTTTAAATTTAATTTAGATAATAATAGATTATGTCATATCATGTAAATCGATAAAAAAATTGATTAAAAAAAAAAACATCAAGTGAGAAACTTTATTTATGCACACAGAATAAATGATTTTTATTACAAGTTTAATTATAAGTTTAAATTTTATTTTTCCAGGTAAAAGATAATCGTGAAATGCGTTTTCGCGGCAGTGGCAATAACATTTCAAAACAAAATTCTTCTGATGTTGCCAATGAAGATTGGGAAACGACTTCGGAAAACAGTGACGAACATATTGAAGATCGCAAAGCCAGAAACAAACAATTTAGCAGCAGGGGAAGTCATAACCAAAATCAAGGTCTTAGTTCTCAAACTCGTAGAAACGATCAGTCAGGAAACAATCGAGACCAGCGTGATAAAAATTCAAAGTCTTCCAGCGGTACGTCTCGAGCTCCCGGTGCTGAAAAACGAAATGTCCAGAATACAAACTTCAACAATCAAAGAAACAATACCGCAAATATTCCTCCTTTGATGCAGAATATTCAGACACAGAATGGCAGAGCGAGAAGTCAGGGTTCTGCAAACAGTGCACCTATTTCTGGAAAATCTTTAAATAAAGAAAGTACTGTGAATCGTGTTGACGAAATTAAACTTAATGACCCAAATCTAGTTAACCAAGTACTAAACGATATGAATAAGAAATCAATTATCAAAGATAAAAAGTGCAATGACGGTGAGTCTGATACGAATAATCATTCAACTGGGGGAGATGAAGGAGTGAATAGTACTGAAGATAAAGTTGATTCTGACGGATTCCAGGAGGTTCGTTCCAAGAAAAATGTCAAGGAATTGAGGCATAATCAAAAAGACGATCCTAAATCCTCAAGACGTGAAAAAGATAAGGAGCGAGAACGAGAGAGGTCAAAATCTAAATCGAATGGTCCGCAACCGACTCCTCAACAAGTTCAAAAGATTCCTACTTTATTAGGACAACCAATTCTACCACCAGCAAATATGCCCCAGAAATCATTTGACAGAAATACAACTCGACAGAAACTAGCACCAAGGTTTCAGAAACAGAGACTGGCTAAGCAACAGCAACAACAGCAACTTGGTAGCGATAACGAGGGCAAACCCAATAATTCGGCAAGTTACTTGAAGGATTCTTCTGGTGGTCCAGCACCACCTCCTTCTGTAAATGCTTGGGACAAACCTTTCACAAGTCAATTAAGAGCCAATTCACCATCCAGTGTTCCTGCCGATATTCAACTGATGTCTGGATTAACTGCACAAAGTGATCACGTTCACGAAAATAATGAACAGACAGCTTCAGGAGGAAGTAGCCAAAGGAATTCACCGAATTGTGAGAAAGCTGGAAAAGTTGGCAAGGATGTTGAGAAAAATGTGTCTGATGCAAGTTCACCTCCTGTTCAGACCTTGATTTTCGAAAATACCAATTACTCCAAGACTACGAAAACTGGATCAGCTGATTTAGCTATGAAATCAAAATACTCAAATCATATAAAGACTCAAGCGAGAATTGATAAAAGAGGAGAGATGGACGATGATGATAACCAAATTCAGCATCAGCAACAGACTTTGTCAGCTGCATTTTCCAGTAAACCTGGAGATATTATAAAAGAAAAGAGTCAAGAGCCAATTCAGATGCCCTTGTCTTTCAATAAAAGTGAGGATAATGCTGACATGAAGCTGGACTTCACGTTTGATTCAGATCTTTCACAGTTGACCGAAGACAAGACTAAAAGTTTGGGAATACCGCGATCAATTCACATGACTGGAGGGCAAAGTAGTTCGACAGCTGAATTGAATTTGAAAATTGCTTCTGTTAAAAAAGTTTGGGAAAATGCGCCACCAATGCCGACAGTTGTTGAACATGAAGATGGAAACGTAGTTAGCTCTGCCAATAGTTTTCCTCAGGCTTTCGAGAGTAATGATGATGATAATTACAGTACCCACCAACAGTATAACCAGAATAACATCAAAAATGAAATTGCTACTTCCACGAATGTTTGCAAGGTGAGAATAACTTTTAAACTTTTTATTAAGCTATGTTAATATATATTAGAATTATAATAATACTAAAATAATGGTCTGTGTGTAGAAAAATTAAGACGTAGGATCATTCCAAAAATAAGCGTCTGAATTCGCTTTTAAGGATGACATTCTTTTTTGAATGACGTGTTCTTTTTTTCAACTAAAAGTCGACTTGTCTTTTTTCCACTGACTCAGCGAAATTTTTTGCATTTACAATGATTTTTGCTTTGTTTTCATTGCTTGAGTTAAAAAGTAATTTTTTTTTTTTTTTGAAACTCAAGCAAATTCTGCATTCTTTTATTTCTTTTTTTATTGAAAGGAGGGGTCAAAGACCTTTGAAAATATGTTTAAACAACACTTAAATGGCCCCTTTCAAATAAATCTGTAAATAATATATATTGTTCTATATACTTTGACCCTTAATTTCGTAAAGGTCCTTGGTCATGAACCTTTTTTAATCGAAACCTCATTTATCATGAATCTCTAGAGACAAAAGACAAAGACCTATCTTTGATGAGTTATTTTGGGAAAATTAGAAAAGAAATAGGATTTCTGTTTAAAAGGTTTATTAAGTAAATATTAAAGTATGAAAATAAAATTTTATTTGATATTTTACTACAAAATGGCAGCAATAAATGCTCTATTTAAAATCTCTTATTTCCTTATTGACCAAAATGAGAGAACACTTTTTTCGAAAATTTTAATACCTTCATTATCTTTTAAATTCATGAAAATATAGACCAAAAACGATGCAAAACGATACAATGCCAAGCAACATTTTTAAAGTTTCACAATCATCTAATAATACATGTATCATTATTTCATAAAATTATTATAATGTATTAGAAAGTGATTCTTAAACTCGTTTTTTATCACTGCAGAAATATGTACATAAAAATTGAAAAACAGTAAAAATAAATCATGCAAGGAAAAAAATAATGAAAAACTCTTCGTCAAAATTTAATGATGTGACTACAAAGTTAAAAGTAGCTTAGTTTAAACAATTTTCATTCAGTTTTATTCAATCTAAGATCATTTAAAGCTAAATTGACTAAGCTTTCTATGTACCTTGAAGAAAAATATAATTTAAATAAGATAAGAGATATAAACACCTCCATAATTTATAATAAAGGGTGAAAACAAAGATTCCATTTACATTATATTATTTTGTCTCTAAGTTGAAAAATCGATGAAAAAATATAATTTTTGCATGGTTTTTGGTCTATATCTTACCGTCAAACGGGACTATTATCGTACAAAAACCGCATTTTTTTGTGTTCTATGCTTCACCAAAATCCAGAATTTTATTTATACAAAAATGTTTTTAACCTACTAGTCACGTTGTTTACATCCTTCTAAAAGTTTACTGTAAGTTTTACTATCAAAAAACATTTTTTCTTCGAGTTATAAGAACTTAAAGTTTGTATTATAATAATTTCGCAGTCGGGGCTATTATGGTACACAATTTATTTTTATTTATAAAATAAAGTAATCATTTTATTATTTGCATTAAACTATGTAGGGACCTTTTACTAGATATTCCAGAGACAAATTTTTTAAAAATCGCTAAATAGTCTTTAGGGAGCGTTCACAAATGACGTCACGCATTTTTTTCAATTTTTTGACCCCTCCCCCCCTCCTGTCACGCTCTCTCACGTGAGAGTAAACACGTACCCCTAAAAGTACGTCACGTTTCTTGCCCCCCCCCCCCCCTATTTTTATGATAATTTTATTTTCAACGTTAATAACAAAAAATTCAATAGTAATAATTTTGAATCGGTTTTATTATTCTAAATTTGCAGTCTTTTGGGTTTATTACTGACATTTGGTTAATAAATAGATTATTATACTGTGATTAAAAAAATTTCTTATTTTTCGCACAACAAATACATTAAGGACTGTTTCAAATCATATACCTCGAACTTTAAGTATTAAATACTTCATATTAAACATAAAAATAAACATAAACGTGACGTCACGTTTAGGACGACCCCGCCTTCCCCCAAGTCACGTTTTGTCACGTTTGATCAGGACTCCCCCCTCCCCTCTATAGCGTGACGTCATATGTGAACGCTCCCTTATTATTATAGAATTTATGTATAAAAATAGAAAGTTAAATAATGAAAATTTTCAAAATTTTTATTTTATGTTATTTTAATAATTAAATGACTTAATATGGTCGATAATAACTTTTTGATCTACTTTATGTCAAGCAATATTTAAATTAACTTAAAAAAAAACTTAACTTACTTTAAAACTTAACTTACTTTCGTAAAATAATTAAAATAGTTTTGTAGTACAATAGCCTCGCTATGTGCTGAACTTTCAGTTTTTACCCATTTTTTTTTTAATTCTTAATAAAAAGTTAGCCCATCACGTGAATATAGTCCTAACTAAATTCTCAACACGTACCTTACATATCTTTTACATTGAGTTTGTCAATATTAAGATTGAAGCAGATTTTTAGAGAACTTGAAATTTTTTAATGAAGTTTTTATGTACCTATATGTAAGAATTTTTTCCGGATTTTTGACAAAGAATATTTTAGAAACAATACTGTTATTTTGTTTACAAAATATCACACTATATTTACAAATAAAAATCAAATTTATAAATTTTAACATAAATATTTTAGAACTAAAAAACCAGCTTGTACCAGAATAGCCCCCTTCGACTGTAATGAATTTAAATGTTAAAGAAGAAAATCTTATACATTTTTTAAGGGCTGTTTATAAGGTTTAAATTTAATAAAAAAACTGTTCGATTGATTAAAAAAATGTCGATGTTTGGAGGTATTAAATGCGTGAATCTACTTGAAAACGGGTTTTTGGCTCTAAAACAAGATTTTGAGCGTATATAAAACATTTAATATTTACCATTCTTCTCAGTTTTTTATTACCTACAACTTCCAATAAGATTTTTTTTACTTCTTTAAATTTTGTAACACAATGTAATTAATCTTCTAAATAAAAAATCAATTCTTTTTTCCATTTTCCCAAAATAAATCATCAAAGGTTGGGTTTTGTTTTTTGTTTCTAGAGTGGTGTTACCCCTTAACTTTTACTCATTTTTAATAATATTCTTTTACGTGATTTATTTGAAAAAATTGTTTAATTCAGACGATTTTTTTGGGAATGATCCATTAATAAAATGTTATGTTAAGATGCTAACGTCTTAAGAATTTTTCTGACTTAAATGTTAATGATTGTTTGAATTGTCTGTTTTATATTTAAGGATACACATGAATATTATGTTCTCAATTATTTTTAACAATTTAAATATGAGTGAGTATTTAAATGTGAGTGAGTAAGCGAGTGAATGAGTGTGTGTATGGTTGTTAATTGTAATTTTTGTAGTGAAACCAATAACCGTGTCCCCTGAGGGAAAAATCTGACTCTTTGCCTGATGCGCAGCTGGTTCCCCCGCAGGTGAAGCCGCAACAACAATCTTCTGGTGGTAACACTGCACAATCTGGTTCCTCAGTTCAAGGACCTAGTCCCATAGGACCCGGTCAAAGCCCCATTGGACATCCGCCCGTTAGTCTTCAAGGTCCACTCAGTCCTCCACCTTTCAATTCAACTGGACAACCGTCCCACATTAATTATCAGGTCAGCATTTATCCTTTGAATCTATCTGTTTGTTACTTTTGTTAAAAAGTCATTGAACGATTTAAATTATTGTTTCAGGAATTTCCTCAGTATCCAGGATCTCAAGCAGCTCAATATGGCAGCATGTCAGCTATTCCGTCGCCACCAGCGATGCTGTACAATACCGGATCAGGACAACTTCCAGCTCAGGCTGGAGGACTATACGGTGCATTCCAATTAGACCAGAGTCGGTCTCCATTCACACAGTACCCTCCATATGCGCCGTCCTTGCAGAGTTCATTCAACCAGCAAAATGTTTATTTACAACAAGCACCTCCTCATGCACAAAATGCACCAGCTCCTGACATGTACCAGAGCAATCTCTCCCAGTATCGAATCACAGCAGCTGCGGCTCCTCCATTTGGTCAAAATCAACAATTGAGCAATAATCCTAATACAGTCTTGATAAGTTCGTCATCGAATTCCTTAATGTCTGCTAGTGTAAAGCCTTCCTCACAACCAATTGGCGCTATCGGAACAAAAGCTCCTCATTTCCAAGCGCCTTCGGCACCCCAGCCCAATCAGCTGGCTTACATTCCATATGATCCGAACCAAGTTCTAGGTGTGAGTGGAAGTTATATGGGAAATTCCCAGCTTGTTCAAAGGCCAGGACCCAATGTACAACCCTCAGCCAACAGCTACTACAGTGCTACTTCTGCTGACGTATTTCCAGGCTCCCAGACTGGATTTTATCAACCTGGTGGAGCAGCTCAACAGACAGGAACTCATTACGGCCTACAGGGATTTGGACAGCATAGTCAAAGTCTAGCAACAGGGAATGCAGCTCCTGTTGGTCTACAAAATTATAGCTCGCAGTTTCTTTCAAGCTCAGGACTCCAATTGGCTGCACAGGGATACAGAAATCCTACTGGAGGTTTGCCAGGACCCGCTAATGCGGCTGCTACTTTTCTTAGCAAACATCAACAGGAACAGCCGAGACAATTAAAAAGTCCATCAGGAAATCAACAAGATGTTTTGACTTCTGTTTTTGGATCTAGTGAGTTATTTTTTAAAAAGATTTTTATATTTGTTTATTACATTCACGACGTTCAAAAGTACTGTTTATTATTTTTATGTAATTTAAAATCATTATTTCTAGCGCCTCAAATTCCATCTCCTAAATCGAGAAAGCAACAGTCTTCGTCTCAACAACCTCAACCAAGTCCTACACAACATCATAAATACCAACAGTATCAGGGCGTCAGTCAGTCTGCTCTGGTAAGCAGCTACACTAACTATGTATGTACCATTTCAATTAATTCTTATTTTTTATTTTATTTTGTTAAATGTATATGTTATTTATTGCTTACATGGCGTTTTAAGTGACTCCTATCTTGAGACGCAATGTTATTTTTTACATAACTCTTAATTTATAGTTTAAACATTATAATTATTATACGATAACTGTTTTTATTATTGATAGTCTGCATGCGATCCTAATAATTTTAACTTAATTTAATTCTAAATATTCAATTACAAAATAAACAATTGTTTTTATTGTGAATAATTTTATTTTATTTTTTAAAAAAAGGTTTTACAACAGAATGTTCGTGGAATGGGAATGCCACCACCTCCACGTGCAGGAATTCAATCTTCCCAGCAAAGATATCCTCCACCAATACAAAGGCCTGTGGTTCCATTTCCACCTGGACCAAATCCCAATAACCCATCGCAGCAACAACAAAATTGTATGCCCTCTCAACAACAACAGCAACAACAATCTCAAATTAATCGTCATAGAACAAATGTTCATCAGCAACAACAACAACAACGCAATATGAAGATGCAACAGCAATATTATTCTGGACCAGGTTTGTATTCTCTTAGACAATAACACAGCAAAAAAAAAAAAAGTTTTCTGATCTCGATACGAGACCCATATTTTCCTATATATTTTGATGCACTGAATCCGAATCCGACATCAGAATTCGTTCAGAAGGTCTGAGTTTGTCCCTAACCTCAAAATCAATAAAATGGTACTTTTTGTTCATACAATCTAAACCCGACCTAACATTAGTGCATGTCTAGAGGCATTAGAAATCTTGCATTATGACGTTTAAAACGTTTTTTTTTTTAATTGTTCTACGATGATTTTTGACAAAGATATGATGTTTTATTTAAAATATGAATTTTTTTCAAATGTTAAAACCACATCAATAGTGATAAGTAAAACATATCATATCTTCGTTAAAAATCATCTTAGAACAATTTTTTAAAAAGCGTTTTAAAGGTTATAAATCAGGCTTTCTATTGATCCTAGACATGTATAAATTTTAAGTCAAATTCATATTCTATCGAGCAGAAAGTATTATTTTATTGATTTTGAGGTCAGGTCCAAAATCAGACCCTTTGCACCAATTCTGATGGAGGATTCGGATTCAGAGCATTAAAATACATAGGAAAATATTGATCTTCATAATCAGATCAGGAAACTTTATTTTTTTGTAGAACTGTGTAATATATTAATTAATATTCGGGTTACTGCATTCATGAAAAACCTGGAAATGTCATGAGATTTGGAATTTCTCACTTGAATTATCTATTAGAATGATTTAGAAGGAAATTTTTCAAAATTTATTAGAATGTTAACAGGCTGGCCAAATTTAGTTTAATTTAATTTAATATATTTAAGGGGTCTACCCAATTGAAATGCGCTAATAAAGGCCTTTTTAAAGAATTTTTTTTAATGGGATTGGCAGTCGTGACGTCAACAAAACAAAAATGGCTGACAGAAGTAGGTAACTTTGTTAACTAAAGCACGTAAACGAGAGATATTTCAAAATACATTACCATTATAAAAATAATAAAATACAACTGACTTTAAAGAAAATTTGTTAAGTTATGCAATCCACACTGTCCCGACTAAATTTTGTTCACCGTAAGAAAGTTTAAAACGGCGGAAATAACATATTTTGTGTACTGGAGAAAAACACGTTGAAAAAAGTTGTTTAAATATTTAAAAAATTTGCGTTAAAAACTTGTAATCTTTAAAACAATTTCATTTATTTATTAATTAACATTTTTCATACTATTAATTGTCCATTTTTTGAAAGAATAATAAATATTTATAGGTTAGGATTCTTGACAGGTCAGCTGTTATATCCATATATACTATGTAAGAGATGTTAATTGTAGGAATTTTTTTTTTAAATTGTTCTTTTTTATTTTCTTCATCTATCTGTACTCAAAATTAAATGTAGCTTTTTTAATAAATTTAGAAAATTACACTTTTTCTCCTTTTACAAAATTTTTACGTGTTTGTTTACTTTTTGTACCTACTTCTTTTAGTTTGTTTTAGTTAAAATTCATACCACCAGATAGCGTATCGAAGTTTAGCCATTCCCATTATAAATATTTATATATAAATTGTTACACTTAACAAATATACTCCCGAAATACATAAAAAATAAAAATTTTAATTCATTTTAGTGAGTTTTTATCCATGAGAATGGTATTTGCAGAAAAATTCCAAAAAATATACGTCTGCGGTGTTGATAAAATTTTTTAATTAAATTATATCTGAAACAAAAAAATTGAACGATTTTAGATTGAGTGTGTTACTAGCTATATCGTATATCATACGATTTTTAATTTTTGTAAAACTAACAAAATAGCAGAAAGTTTTCGAAAAATTGGTGTTTTTTTATTCTTGCAGAAAAAAAAATCCGCCATTTTGTCAATTTTACGAAAATCAAAAATCGTATGATGTGCGCTATAGCTATTATCGCAATGAATCTAAAACCGTTCGATTTGTTTGTTTTAAACAATTTAAATCGGAAATTAAATCAACACCGCATACCCATCTTTTTTTATTTTATTTTTCTGTAATTACCATTCTCATGGATAGTCTATATTATTAAATAAATAAATAATTATAATTTGTCAAAGAATATTGATAGAAAGATCTGTAAAACCTATAATAGTTATTAGCTTTTTAAATCTTGAAACTGTAGCAATCCTGAATATGCAATTTAGACTTATAAACGTGTAGTAAAGTATATATTTAAAATAAATATTTGTTATAGGAAACGTAAAAATGGATTCCAGCGATAAAGTTGACTCGCATAGCGATAAGATTGCTGAAAGCAATACTGGAAATCAATCTGGAAACAATAAATCCAACATAAATCAACAGGACGGAGAAAACAAGGAGGAAGTGAACCAACAGAATGAATAAGCATTTGATTTACAAAGGATTACAGAGCAGTCGTTGCTCTCTATGGATGATTACTTCACCATTAACGAAAATAAGCGAATAACATTTCTGCTCATCTGAAATACTCGTCGCAAGACAACGTGTCGTGCTTCGGTCGTTTCTCTCACATACCTCTATTTTTCCGAAAACAACAAAAGAAAAGCCACAGACAATGGCGCGAATTTATGCGAAAAGCTTTCTTAATTTTTCCGCAGACATTAATATTTTCTGCACATTGATTCAGGTACATTTTACCTGAATTCTTGTCCTGGAATATAACTTTCTCCAGGTTGCAATTTTTTGGCTATACCAAGTGCAAGTTTACTGTCACATATCGTTATCGTATCGTCCGCGTCATTGTCATCGTCGTCTAAATAGTGCTAAACAGAAAAATTAATTTTAAACTCGAATCATTTGGACAAAAGGCAATGTGAATAATTGTTATTACATGCTCGATGACAAGTGATGAATTAGCAGATGTCTTTTTTCCTGACATCAGCTTCCTTTTTAAGCACCGTCATCACAGTGAAGTTAAAGTGAAGAAGGGAACGGAAAGACTGTAATCCGTGCCTCCGAGTGCGGCGAAAGAGATAAAAATCCATTTTTTTTTTTACTCTAGTTGAATCCTGGGAAAGGCTGTAGCCTTACGAGGATACTTGGTCTATTGATTTCCTATTAAAAACATCGCAATGTCATTTTAGTATCGTTTCTCGACTTTGCTATTCACGCGCACGTATCAATAAGCTCGTATCGCAAAGCGAGAGGAGACTAAACTTAGGAATAATAATAATAATAATAAAAATTACAAAAGAATAATTATCTACTGCCATTGGAAGAAATTCCCTCGAGAGGACGATAAATTTTCTTCGAAACCTGGACGTGTCTTTTTCTAAACTTTGTATTTCAATGAGTTGAGAGGAAATAAAGAGAGAAAAATGAAAGAAAAGAAAACCCGTTGACGGGCTGCTGCACAAAAGGCATGATACGTTTTTTTAAATGTACGTTTTTGAAAAACGATCTTTCTTTCTTAGAAATTGGTGAAAGATATTCTTTCCGACATTGCTACTATAATTTCTCAATTTTATTATATGTTTGCACGTGTACACACTGAAGGTTAAATTGAATGAAAGTAAGAAGTAGAAGAAATTGAGTATGTAAGGTACTTCAAAGTATAATTATCGAAGGTATTAAAGAATGAAAAGAAAAATGTTCGATCGCGTTCTACTGCTTCGATGCGGTATTTTTAAATTGTGTCTAAGGTACAAGGGAAATGATACGGGGGTCTGTCGTTCGATCAGAAAGCAAAAGAGATGAGAATCTCGTCGTGTCTGCTGGATTCGAAGGTCGAACAATAAATTAAATGAAAAAATTCTCACGATCTTTTATTTTTGCAATTCACGACGAAGGGGCAATTTGAGATTGTTGTGTATTCTACAATCGATAGAGACTATTGCGATTGATAATACGTGATATAAGACCTGTAAATATTGTTTTATTTGAAAGACTGAATTTTGTGTGGCCGTCGTTGTAACAATTCCAAGTTTTTTTGTTTTTGTTTTTGTTTTTTTTTAGTGTTATATTATTACTAATTTTTTCGTTGAGTCAAGCTTGGCGGTTCCGAATTATACAAGGAGCGATAGGACAGACCCGCGAATCTAACCCAAAGTGCCTGTATTTTTATCTATATTGTAGTTAGTAACGTGACAACAGTAACTTATACACTTACCTGCTACGTTATAATAAATAAAGGGAAACATAACGTTACTTTTTCGTAATACTGAACAAATTTACCCAAACTATTAATTTGATGCAGCAGGACTAAAATTTGTCAACGACCAACCACTCTAAATAATTTAAATGATTTCAAAAATAAACATGAAACTCTTATAATCGGATCTTTTTTAAAATTTCGACCTTATATTCTTATAAATTATTTATTGACAACTCTAACTTTAACGTATTCTTTTGTCAAGATGCAAGAAAGTGATTATTGATATCTAAAAATAAGTTTAGAATACGTATATTTAAAAAATATCTTTTACGCAACTCTATGTTTTATCTACACCTAGTATGGAACATACTAGCCTTCTATAATTCAAATTATTTTTCATTTGCTTTTGACGCCCCTCTATTATCATTATATTTTTTCTTTGTCTTACAAATTTCTATATCTTCAAGAAAGTTTACATTTTTATAATAAATTACAAAACAATCAATAACCTTGATTAAAATTGTCATCAGAGATATAGTGAAACTGATTCTAAATGTAAGTATTTGTGTTGTATATTATTTTTTACAAGTGAAATTAGAATTGATATTGAATCACTCTTTAATTATTTGAAAATAATAATGAAAATTATAAAATTTTTTAAAAATAAAGTTCATACTATACACAAGTACAGAAACTTAAAATATTATATTAAAATTTATAATAATTCACTTGATAACAATTTTTTGAATTAGAACCGTCCCATTATTGTTGATATAGAATCTTGTATAATTTACAAATTAACAATATTTATGAATTTAAAAATAAAAAAAAAACAGTTACTTCTGATTTTGAGAAAATTTAACATTGTATAAAAATAATTTTGTAAATCATTTTTAACATTTTCCGAAAAGAATAAGATTACCGTTATTTAGTGATACAAAAATTTGCTTGTATAAATTAAAAACTAATTTTACAGTTATAAAAGTTTGACCATTTTGGAGTCACATCTCAACGAAAGATTTTGTGCAGCGTTTTTTTAAATGTGTTCAATCTTTATTATTACAAATAAAATTTAATGGAGTGCATGTCCAAGGATCTCTCCGTACTGGGTTCAATTCTTCATCAGAGTGCCAAAATTGTTTTATTGATGTTCGTGTTTCATCAGGTAAATATTTCAAGTCTATAATCTAAAATTAATATCACAAAATAGTTTTAAAATATAAACGACTAAATAAGATTGATATTTTTCTTAATAAGTGATAATAATTATCATTTCTTATGCTTTAGTTTAAATAAATATACGATTTATTGAAGAAAATGCATGTAAAGATTGTATGTTTTTTTAAACTTTGAAAAATGTTTTCTTTTTAAAAAAATATCGTTACAAAACTTATTATTTATTGTCCCAATTTATGGTTATGGTTGGTTTTTTGGCCTTAGGCCCCCGAAGGTCCAATAGCCATTAAAGAGGTATAAAAAATAAATTATCAATAATTTATTAGTTAAAAATATATCTATTGTCTTTTGTTAACCCATTAAAACCATATATTACCATTAAATTTTTAAAAATTATGTAGTTATTAAGTGAATCTGAAAGGGGGCAGAAATATATTTCCAGCAAGAATATGAGCAATTTTATTTCCATACTGTAAGCTTTATCGGGAAAAATCGATCCACAAAATTAAACATACATAAGTTTAGAAATTATAACAATAAATTAAAATTATTTACATCAAAACATTTAAGCCAAGCTAGGTGAGTACAATGAACTACGAAAGAAAAAGAAATACTTTCAATGTGTTTTTCATAAATTTCGTTTAACGCAGAATGTATTATTTCTTCTTCAATAGAATTAATTAACAAATCTATTTTTTCTTCCTCAATGATTTCTGACCACTTCGTATCTAATATTTTACTTGGTATTGTAATTGCAGACATACTTGTAAAATAAATGTTACTTTTTAATATAATTAGTTCAAATTGATTTGTGTTTGAATTTAGGTAACTAGGGGTAACCAACCAGAAGTAGGTTTGGTTGGTTGTTGGCCTAAAGGCCTAAGCAGATAGAAATACGGTTACGAGACCAGAGCATGAGACAGAAACAGTCTCTGTCCTTTATTATCTCATGCCCTGCTCCCGTAACCGTATCAGTTGTGCTTTGGGCTTTAGGCCCCCGAAGGTCCAGTAGCCATAGAATATTTAGATAATTTCTTAGGGTCAAATCACATGGAAGCGTCAAACGTAAAACGTTTTCTGCTTTTCATGAGTGACAGCGCTAGCGATATCTTTCTATCTCTCTTGCTTTCATGCAAAGCTGAAAACGTTTTACGTTTGACGCTCTCATGTGATTTGACCCTTAGTTCTTATTGGTTGGGTTGTCTGGTAAATGATTGAATTATATCTCGTCATATTCTGTCGATCCAAGTCCGATATTTTGTACCAGAAGTGGGTTATGACGCGTGCAGGGATGGGTAAAAGTGCTTTCTTCGAGGTTTTCTACGTATAATACGTAGAAAACGTATTATACGCAGAAAATTGCAGAAAACCTAGTTTTATACATGGCAATTTCTAACACATTTTAAAATAATTTTAATCAAATAAATATATTTAAATTTTTCAATATTGTACGCGACTAATCTTTAATTATTCATATTATTAAATAAATGATGTATTAATTCATATTTAAAATTTTAATTTCGCATACAAAAAACTCTTTAATTTGTTGGTTATGTTGCTCCTTCAAATTATTATCAATAATTCAACATTGAAATATTTGTTGCCACTGGTTAATTAACTTTAATAACAAATAAATTGTTATATTTTCCAACATTTATGTATAACTTGTCGCTATTAAAAATTTATTTTTCACAAAATTTGAAAATCCTGCATTATGTAAGTCAAGATGTATAAGGGCGCAATTACATGTCTGCGTCGAACGCTGCGTTTTTGCGTTGAATAGTAAGAAAGAGAAAGACAGAAATAGAGTCACATCTTTCTCCCTCTCACCATTCAACGCAAAAACGCAACGTTCAACGCAGACATGTAATTGCGCCCTCATACACGAAGTATGTTGAAAACTGTCGATGTATAAAACATAGTATTATACGTGTAGAAAACCATGTATAATACAACATGTATTGTACATCCACATCCCTGGACGCGTGTATAAAACTATTGATGCAAATTACGTAATTTAAGCAATTTACGTCGAAAATTAAGGGTGAAATCACATGTGAGCAGAGATCGTAAATTGAAGTATCATTTTTTATTTTTAGGTAAATAAGGATATTCAAGTTGGGTGGGGAGAAATTCAAAATGGCGGCTACCTGGATGACAGGTTTGCATTGCAGTCAATGGGACGAAATCAGTTTTTGTACAATAACTTTTAAAAAACAAAATTTCGAACTTATGTTTATTAACACATTATTTTTTAAAATAATAAAATTGTGTAAAATTTTTATGAGTTTTTATTATTTTAAAAAATACCTTTCAATAAATGAAAAATAATTTGTTGATAAACATAGGTTCGAAAATTTGTTTTTTAAAAGTTATTGTACAAAAACTGATTTCGTCCCATTGACTACAATGCAAACCTGTCATCCAGGTAGCAGCCATTTTGAATTTCTCCCCACCCAACTTGAATATCCTTATTGAATCTGCCGGGTGCAGGAAATTTCCCAAAAACCCAAAAGGTCGAATATCCAAATGGTCGAATTTCAAAATGTCGAATATCCAAATGATCGAATACCCAAAATGCCGAATGTCCATTTTGTCGAATTTCCAAATAATCGAATATCCAAATGTCCGAATTTACAAATTGTCGAAAGTCCATATTGTCGAATTTCCAAATTGTCGAATATCCATTTTCCTGAATTTCCAGGTGATCGAATATCCAAATTGTCGAATCTCTAAATTATCGAATTTCCAAATCGTCGAATGTCCACTTTGTCGAATATTCAAATGATTGAATATCCAAACTGTCTACTTTCCAAATTATCGAATTTCTAAATAGTCGAATTTCCAAATTGTCGAAAATCCACTTTGTCAAATTTCCAAATTTTCGAATATCCAAATTGTCGAATTTCAATTTATTCGAATGTTCATTTTATCGAATTACTAAATTGTCGAATTTCCAAATTGCCGAATATCCATTTTGTCGAATTTCCAAATGATCGAATATGTTAGTAAGACAACAGGTGACAAGGATGCTTCGGACGCTACCTGACTCTTTCTATCCAATGAGAACCATCTCACGCAAAACCAGCACTCTTGCACGCTCTTTTCTTATACAGTACGCTTCCATTTAATTGACCTCCATTTTAAATGAACTTCCATTTTATTTAAACTTTTTCGTACATTTTAAATGAACAAAATTATCCCTACCACTCATGTGCACGTAAGGGGAAGTGTAACATTTCCCCTCACGTGCAGAGTGTTTTTGGTATTTGTGTAAAGAGTGAAAAGGGTCAATTAGAATGTTTCATCCGGTCCCGACGAGGTCAATTAAATGGAAGCGTACTGTAGGTTATTTTACAGATAAAAATCTATTTTTTTACGTACAGTCGGGGACGGCAATAGTGAACACCCTCATGTATGAACGCACGGCAATAGTGAACGGATTTGTCCATCACTTATGAACGACAAAATCCCCACTCAGAGGAGGCGCATGAATTCTTCCAAAATGACATTTGACCGAATGGACATTCGATCGAATGGACATTTGATCGAATGGACTTTCGATCGAATGGACTTTTGATCGAATGGACTTTCCACCAAATGGACATTTGATCGAATGGACATTCGACTGAATGGACATTTAATCGAATGGACATTTGATCGAATGGACTTTTGATCGAATGGACATTTGATCGAATGGACTTTCCACCGAATGGACTTTTGATCGAATGGACTTTTGATCGAATGGACATTAGATCGAATGGACATTTGATCGAATGGACATTTGATCGAATGGACATTTGATCGAATGGACTTTTAATCGAATAGACTTTCCACCGAATGGACATTTGATCGAGTGGACTTTTGATCGAATGGACATTAGATCGAATGGACATTTGATCGAATGGAATTTTGATCGAATGGACATTAGATCGAATGGACTTTTGATCGAATGGACTTTCGACCGAATGGACTTTTGATCGAATGGACTTTTGATCGAATGGACATTCGACCGAATGGACTTTTGATCGAATGGACTTTTGATCGAATGGACATTTGATCGAATGGACTTTTGATCGAATGGACTTTCGACCGAATGGACTTTTGATCGAATTGACTTTTGACCGAAGGGACGTTTGATCGAATTGACTTTTGATCGAAAAGTCATTCGGCCGAAGTGTTTTTTTAATGTGAGTTTACTCTCTATTATACAGCAGTCTATGGATACCAGTCTTGCCAGATACCCTCACCCGACGCATCTGCGCAAGTCTCTAGAAAGTCGTATGATTGGTCCAAGTGAGCGGGGTTATTTGAAATAGCTTAATAATTAAGCTATTTCAAATAACCCTTTTCGATCAAAAGTCATTTAGATCAAATGTCCATTCGATCAAATGTCCATTCGGTCGAATGTCCATTCGATCAAAAGTCCATTCGATCAAAAGTCCATTCGGTCGAAAGTCCATTCGATCAAAAGTCCATTCGATCAAAAGTCCATTCGGTGAAAAGTCCATTCGATTAAAAGTCCATTCGATCAAATGTCCATTCCATCAAATGTCCATTCGGTCGAATGTCCATTCGATCAAACGTCCCTTCGGTCAAAAGTCAATTCGATCAAAAGTCCATTCGATCAAAAGTCCATTCGATCAAATGTCCATTCGATCAAATGTCCATTCGATCTAATGACCATTCGATCAAATGGCATTCGATCAAATGTCATTTTGGAAGAATTCATGCGCCTCCACTGAGAGAACCGTTTGCATACTTCCCCTCACGAAGTTAATGTATTTGAGGAGTTAAGGAGAAGTGCTCTGCAGTGCTGAGTAAAAAGTGGGTTATTCATAAGTGATGTCCCTTCCGGACCCGATTCGTTCACTATTGCCGTTCCCGACTGTAAGTGATAATGGAAATATTCCATATTAAAAATAGTATTATTAATTGCAAATGTGAAAATCTCACTAGTGTAGTGGGTAAAAATCGCTCCTACTTCCATTGTGGTAAAATTTCCAAATCATTTTTTTCAGTGTACACCTAGGTGCATAAATGCCTTACCCCGGACCTCTCTCTGTTAAGCCCAAAGCACAACGAATACGGTTACGGGAGCAAGACATGAGATAATAAAGGACAGAGATTTTTTCTGTCCTTTTCTGTCTCATGCTCTGGTCCTGTAACCGTATTTCTATCTGCTTAGGCCTTTAGGCCTGTACTCACGTATTCTCATGCGCAGGGATAGCTAGTTCTGGGTAAGGCATTTATGCACCTAGGTGTACCTGACCAATGATATTGCTTATTATCCAACCAGCGATCTACGTCATTAACCTCTGATGTCACAAAGTATAATGCCTAATGGCATTTTGCGAAACTGGACAAGTTTTACAGAATGTGGAGGTGGTATACCGTAAGGTCCGTATTACGGACGTTCTTTGCGTAACGCAAAGAAAATCGCAGTCAGGGATGTAAAGGTAATTTACACCACGTAAATTACATAGTTTTTTACATGTAAGCTTCAAACAGTTTATTTTTCGGAGTGGGGGGTAAGGGTAAAATCCTATGTGAGCAGAAAGCGCAAAACCGAAAACAGAAATAATGAGAGTGAGAGAGGTAGGTAGATATATATCAGTGTCTCTCACTCTCATGATTTTCTGCTATCGGTTTTGCGCTTTCTGCTCACATGGGATTTTACCCTAAGTCAGGGGCCATCCATAAATTACGTAACACGTTTTTTTAAATTTTCAGGCCCCCTCCCTCCGCCCTAATGTAACACGTCGTTACATACATTAGCGCCATTTTTTCTGCTGGTCGTAACAAACTGCTTGACCCTCCTCCCCCCCTCCTAAGAAACGATACGTAATTTATGGATGGCCCTTTATGTAATTTACAAATGTAAAAAACCCATGTAATTTGCGTAAAAAACTCGAAGTTACGCGTGACTTTACATCCCTGATCGCAGTCGTGGGATTTCACAGTACCGTGTGAACTGGATTGTATGTTTCATATTTTACAGTAGTGTATTCCCATCATAGGAATCAAATGTTTAAGAGAATGTAGCTACCATTTTTCGTTTAAGCGTTAAGAGAGGAAAGTTAGTTCAATATAATTATTTTTACAGTGGTACTTCTATTTTATTTAATTGCTAGAAAATTAAAAATCTTGCAGAAACCCACAGTTTAACAGAATCTTTTAATAAGTGCACAAATATTTTCAGGTAAGTTATTTGTGACTTTTCTTGACATTTAAGCGCACTCATTCATGTAACTATTACCCACAACGCTACGAATATTACACCTATTATCTTTTATTATCTTCTGGTCTTGTGTGATTAAAACAAATAGTATTTATTAGTTTGCGTAGATATTTGATTTTCATTGAATTTGAAGAACTTTTATTAACATTTATTTGTTGTTCATTGATTACTCTTTTTTCGAAGAATATTTTTATACTTCAGATGTTTACACATTTCCTGATGATGTATAGTTGTTTAACCACCCTAGCTATAACCCTAGCCTCTTTGATCCAATCAATGAACTCTACATTCTTTTTTTTTAAATGTAAAGTTTTTTCGTCATTTTGATTAATGATTTAACGACCTAAAATAACTTGCAGAATTTATGTCAATAAAAAACTATAATATTTCTGCTTACAGAATATAGATGTTGCAAATGTTGAGTTTAGTTTAATTTACCATGTGGTTATTCTCTAAATTATAAATTGAAGTTTTATAGCTATGCATACGTAATAAACTTAAAAATAAAATACACAATATTATAAATTTATCAATACGGGTTTGATTTAAAGTAACCTTAAAATTCACATCATATCTAGTGTATTATTTGAATTTATAGCATAATGGAATGTAAGAAATTCTTAGAAATCAAATAATTTAGTTTTAATATTGCTATGTCTATAGAAATATTTTATTGCTTAATATAGATATGAGGCGTAAAAGTGAAAGAAATAAAACAAAGGGTTCACCAGAAAAGAAAGTTGAGAAACCAACAAGAAAATCAGCACGGAGACGGGGCAAACGAGCAACATCTTCATCTCCAGAGAGAGATGACTCTCAAGAAGACACAACCTCCGATGCTTCTCTTTCTAGAGAGAGCAATAAAGACTCAACACGTGTTCAACCCAAGGATTTGAAACCAGCAACTGAAATAACTGATACGGTTATAGTAACTCCTGATGCTGAAGCTAAGGACTCGTCTCCAGAAACCGAGGACAATGGATCTGTGTGGAAAGTAGCACGAGCTGATGCATCACCAGGTGAAATACAGAAGCTGAAACTGTGTAGGCAGCGCAATATCTCGGAAACATCTGATAATTCGACGAGCCGGAAAAAATCACACAAGTGGCAGGGAAGTGGTGAGGGAGTTGCGGAGGAGGTTGACTCTAACGACGAGCGTCTGAATTCTCCTCAAGTAGAGTTCAGCGACAAACGTCCAGACGATACCTCCTTCTTATCCCTAGGTCAGGACTCCAACCAAGAGGTAAGTGATTACAAGGAGACCCTGCCCGAATCCACTTCAGCCAACTTGTCTGACGATAAACCAAACATAGATATGCAAGGCGACACGAATGAGGCAAGTTGTTTCATCCTAAGTACCGATATCGCAACCGAACCAATTGGCATATCTGCAGAACACATCTCATACGGAGATATTGTCGTCGAAGCGGTTTCAAATCTACAGGAGATTGCGGAAGAAGGTGAAGAGATCGACAACCAGGAAGGTCAACAACAGGTTATAATGGATGCAGAATTTGTGGAACAAGAAAAAGAACATCTCGATCCAGTAGATAAGCCTTCTTTGCATTTAGATGCAAATGATTTTCAACAGAATAATGATATTTCTCAAATGCAAGAGGAAGAAACTATTCCCATTGATGTTCAAGTTCAATCAGAAGAAATTTCTGAAGAAACTTCTGAAGTAAAGGAACAAGTATTTTCAAAAGATGATACCCATCAAGTACCCGAGCAAGTTTCTCCAGAAGTAGAATCTCCTCCAGATGAAATTGTTTTCAATAAAGAAGATTGTGTCACACAACAAGAAAAGGAAGAGGAGATTTCTATTTTTCCAGTAGAAATAGAAACTGTTGAGAATGATGAGGGTGCACCTCAAAGAGATCAAGAATCTCCACCTCAAATAGATCAAGAAACTCCACCTCAAAGAGATCAAGAATCTCCACAAAAGGATGAAATAATATCTCAGAAGGATGCTCCTAATAATTCAAGTAGTGAGGAAGAAGGCAAGATTCATTCAGATTCAAATTCAATCGATGAAGCACAAATGAAAGTTCGATCAAGTATAAGAGAATCTTCTCGCTCTAATCGTCGTAAACATCGTACTAAATATCGTGAATCTTCGTATTCCGATACTCCAGAATCAGAAGATGATCCGTCCTTGGAAAGAGAATCGAAACAGCCTGAAACTCCTGAAGAAGTGGAATTGGAGCCTTTGTCAAGAGACCAAGATATTTATAGAGATAGAAGTCACTCAAAGTCATTAGAACCGACAGACACGCCATCTTTACTAAATAATGAACAAAGACATGATCAATTTGAGGAAGATGGAGAGAAAAATGAAAATACTACTAATGAGAGCCCACCAACTATTATTTCAGATGCAATTACATCTAGTCAAAAACCGGCAAAAATTAACTTAAAGAGGACATTGTAAGTATTTCATAAATATTCCTTAAATACATACTTATGTATTCTATATGTTTAATTATTTTGTTTTACAGTATTGTTTATTTTTAAATGTTTTAATGATTCTGGGCTGCCAGTGACTCACTTTTACTCAATTTTTTTGAAAAAAAAACTCACTTTTCTCACTTTTGCAGTAAAATGTCTATTCCAATTCCGGTGTGGGGGGAGGGGAGGTCTTTTGATATTGAATGCCTGATAAATAAATAATTTCCCTTATAAATTAATAGTTTGTTCATATTCCAATTACATCGTCAATTTTTTAATTACAGTCTACAAATACTTAATTTTTACACCCATTTTTAATTTCAGTGCCGTCTAGCAGAATTTGCTCACCCTTCAGAATTTTTGTCTTTATAAAAAGTTTTATATTTTGTTAACCATAAAGATAAATAATAATTAATCGCAGGCAATGCATTTGAAAGATAATTTAATCACCTTTAAAACAAATTTTTAAAAATAGTTCTTCGATTTATTTTAACAAAGGTATAGGTAATTGTTTAAAAAACAGTACTTTTTTTAAGTAGGCACAAGTTGATTTCACAAAAAAAATATTAAGAAAAAAGTGCCCTTTTTTGTGTAGAAATGTAGCCTTTTAATTTTTTATGTAGCCTATTTAGAAAAAAGTGCTGTTTTTTTTAAACAATTAATATCTTTGTTAAAAAAAATCGTAGAGCAATTTTTAAAAAACTGATTTAAAGGCAATAAAATTATCTTTCAAATGCATTGTCTGCGATTAAAATGTGATGATTTGTTTATAAAATACATCAGTTTAAAATTTATCACAAAAATGGTATTTTTTTACTATTATTAGGAGTAATTAAGTAATACACAATTTTTTTTTCTCATTAGACATCCTAAAAGTAGACAACATAAGCTTTAAAAAAAGTCCTCATTTATTGTTTTATCTTCATTGGTTAACAAAATATAAAACTTTTTGTAAAGACAAAAATTCTGAAGGGTGGGCAAACTCTGCTGAATGGCACTGTATTTTCTAGAAATTTCAATTGTGTTCTTCAATCATTAAATTATTGGCAGGAATATTTAAATTCTCTACACAAGTTTCAATTTATTTTTGTTATTTTTTAATTATTTTCTTCAAATTTCAATTATTTTATTGAATTTTTTTTATTGTCATGAATTTTTAAACTTCTTACACCAGTTTTCAATTAATTTTTTGAAATTATAATCATTTTGTTCATTTTTTTATTGTCACGGATTTATTAATTTTTTAGACCTTTTTCAATTATTGTCTATAAAATTTTCATTTTTACACCAGCTTTCAATTATTCATTATTTCGTCAATATCTCAATTTTTGTACTCCAAATTTTAATTATTTTTATCATTCTTCAATTATTTTCCTCAAATTTCAATTATTTCGTCTCAATTTTTGTCTTCATTTTTTTATTTTTAATCAATTTTTCAATTATTTTTGTCATTTTACAATTTTTTTAAAAATTGAATTATTTTTGTCATTTTTCAATTATTTTCTGCATATTTCAATTATTTTGGCCATTTTCTTCAAATTTAAATGTCTTTCCCTGCTGGCGGGTCTAAAATTAACATCAGTAATTTTAAACGCATTATCGCTTACTCACTTTTTTCATTTAAAAACTCACTATTTACTCATTTTTTCCACTACTTTTAATCTGCAAGTCCGCTGGCAGCCCTAAATGATTTTAATTTAATTGATATCATAAAAAATTGAACTTTTAAAAAAGCTATCTATTTATTTTACTGTAGGGGAAAGTTGCTAGTTATGAGACGGGTTTTATTTTTGGCCTATGAATTGGAAATAGGTAAACGAAATTGTAAAAAAAAAAAGGTGCCCAGTTGTGAGACACTTACAAAAAAATGCTGAAATTTAAAAATTTTGGCATATATAAGGAAAATACTAAATAAAAATGCATAACATTTACCTTTTCCAATTAATTAACTTGAAAAAAAAGTACTTTGCACATATTGAAAAAAAGTTTTTTAGTCGATTCTCACACACAGTGTTGGAATCTAACCCAAGAAATACATATATTCGCTTCCATGTACACGCAAAAGTTCGGTTGTATGAAAATAAATGTTTTATGTAAACCAATCGGCTTTTTTATATTGCGTGTTAAAAAAAATCGACTGTCTTACAACTGGAGCCGTCTCACAACTGGCGACTCTCCCCTACTAAAATGAAGTAAATCAAAATCAGCGTATAGAACAACTTTTCAAGTATTGGTGCATGTCATTAATTCTACAACAATTCAAGACACGATTTATTATTGAACTGATTTTATATTTGATTTTCTTTTCTTTCTTTCGTTTTTATTTTATTTCATTTTATTTATTTTTGCAGTGGTACTCGCAGTTCTTTGGATGAACTGAAAAGCGAAGAAAGCAGTCTATGCTCTCAAGTTGAAACAAATGTAGTAAAGGTTAATATTTCTCCTAATATTATTAATTTTAATGAAAGTGTTAATTTCCCTCCATTAAGGAACTATTGAGAGTAATATTATTTTTGTAATGTAAATTTTAGGCAAATCATACAAACGAGAATACAGAGGAAAAACGAGTCCCTAAGAGAAGAAGGTGGGGAACAACTCTTTCAACAGACTCAACTATTGACTTTTCTGTTTCAACTGATTCTTTAAAGGTACACTTTTCATTAGTAAGATCTAATTTATGTTATCCTAGTCCATCTTACATGGATAATTTTTACTTAAATGGATACTTGTATTCTGTTCAGGCATTAGTACCAGGAGCAAAGCCATTATCAATCACAGAAGTTCGTCTTTCAAAAGACAATGAGGAAGAACAAAGTCGTGAAAAACATGTGGCAAGTGATAGTAATGGCGAATATGTGGTTAGAGAAGAGACAGTTTCTTCAAAAAGTGAAGGTCCCAGAAAAGGTGATACAAAAGCCGATAATCATATGGGTAAATATATAGTTAATTCTAAATGTAAATTATTTAGATATTGAGTGTATGTTTAATTATAAAAACATTTAAATTATTGATTTTAATTTCAGGATCAAGACGAAAAATATCTGTTGTGAAAGACATTCCTAAATCGATGTTACCAAATTCACCTTTTATAAAATCAACAAATATACTTTTGATAAAGAACTTGGTGCGACCATTTACTTTGCCTCAAATTAAAGAGCTTCTTTCTCGCACTGGAACAATAAAGGAGAATGGTTTCTGGATGGATAGAATTAAATCTAAATGTTTTGTAGAGGTATTATTATTTTTAAGTTATTCTCAAGTTAAATTTTCATATTTGTAATCGATAGTAGAATTATTTTATATTTATTGCGTGAGGAGAAAACAATTTTTCATAATATTGTTATACCAACCTAGAAACTCAAAACTTTTCAACTGGATAACTCTGATTCAAAAATATTAAAACATTAAACAATTTATTTATCAACTTATTAATGTGAACTATTTCTTACGGGTTCTCAAAAATAGTTAATAAGATGAAAATCAAGAGAAACATAGTTTTTATTATTATTATTTTATATTGAACAATCCTAAGAGGTGTTTGGATAAAATATTAAACTTTTTATTTTTAACATTCATTTTATAATAGTATTATTTTTATTATATATATTTAAAAGATAATAATATATTGTAGGATGTATAATAATTTATTCAAATTTTTGTAATAATAGTATAGCAACGAAGACCAAGCTTTCGAGACACGGCAAGCATTACATGGCATTTCGTGGCCAATGTCAAATCCTAAAAGGCTGCACGTGGAGTATGCGACTAATGAAGACATGAATGTAGCTCGAGAATCATCCCAAGATGTACCTAATTCTCGTAAGGAAGATTTATCAACAGATTCTTGGCATCACGACTGGATGCGTGAAGAAAAACAATCTGGAGTTAAGGTAATCAATTTATTTATTTTTTTTTATGCAAAAATAATGGTAAAAATAAAATATATCGTTTGTAGGTTATGGTGGTACGAGAATGGGATTTAGGAAAAGAAGATGGCCAACAACATTTGATGAAAGAGCGAGAGAAAAAAGAAATGGAAAAGAGAAGGAGACACAGAAGTCATACTCCCATAACAGAAATTCATTTGCCAGCACCAGCTCGCAAATTCAAAAAGAAAGAAGATGAGCCTCCTCCTGCAAAACTTTTGGATGATCTCTTCAGGAAAACTAAAGCAACGCCTTGCATATATTGGTTACCACTGACAAATGAACAGGTAAATTACAGATAAAATATCAGTTTAAATTTATAATGACACTTTATTAATAATAAATTTTTTTTTTAGATTGTAGTAAAAGAAGAAATGAGAAGGCAACATATGGCAGAACATGCACGAAGACTTGAAGAGATGAGGCGAGCTGAGAGAAATCGAGATAATCGTCGTCGGCGAAGTCCTAGAAAATAAAATTTTGTTTCATTTTTCACAACCAAAACCCCCATAAAATACAGTTTTCTATCCTGCAAATTGATTTTATGGAACAATGTTTTTTGGCATTATTATTCCTTCGAAGCGTTGTGATTGAAACTCGTTAATTATCGTTTAAACTTAAATATCTAAATCTTTTAATTATTTATTTTTTTTTTGCAGAATTTTATTGTTTCTAAAAAAAAAATTTATTTAAACTACAAATATTGTGAAATTTTAGGAAATCTCTTCAGTTCTATTAAAATCTCGGAGCAGGATTGATTTTTTTATGGTACCTTCTTCTTGATTACATTTTATTTTTTATTAATTACTCTTCACTAGCATTAGAGACCATTTATGCTTTCAGAATATCGTGATTTCTCCGGGTTTCAAGTTCTTTATTTGCAAGCATTAAACCATATTTCTTGCAGGTCAACGACTAGTACTCTTTGGCACCAGGTGAATGCAATTCTGACCTTTGTTTTGAAAACACAAGATGTACACCTTCAACAGAAGATTGATCGTGATCGAAGATTTTTTTAGTGTCAGCAATTTATCAAATTCCTTTTTATAATCTAAAACCTTCTAAAAATTTATTCTCTCGTAGCAATTGGCGCAAAATGAAAGTGAATTGAATTTGCTTTCCTGTTTGTTATACTGAAAACCATCAAATCGTCAAAAATGCGCCAAATGATTGCAAACATTGTTTATCAAGATGTCATAGAAGTGATTTATGAAAAATATTTCATATTACTAATAATCAATATAGTGAGCAAAAAAGTCTAGAAATTAGTAAGCAGTAATAAAACAAAATAATCATCAAGCAGATTTTTATTCTGTTTATTTGAAAGGCAATTGTAAATATGCATACTTACAATTACTTGGAAAAAGTGTAAAATTTTCAAATAATAAATATAAACCTTATTAACAGTAAATTAAATAGATATTGTTTCTTTTAATATAAGTTCTATTTATACTTATTGCTGAATAATAATAAGTTACATAATTAATTTAAGTGGTACTTGATTCATAAAAATGCTTAATTTTATATGTATTCATATCAAGGTAATTTCCTCTTTCTCGTCATCTTTTATTTACATCAATACATACAACGCGCGCTACAGAAAAATCCTCAGTTTTCGTGATTTTCATGTACAAATGAACTGACAACTTTTGCAGGCAATCAATCTTACGACAATCGCGTTCTTAAAATATAGAGAACTAGTCTATTAATTGGTATTCTTAATGATTAACATGAACATAAATAACAAAAAGTTGCAGAAAAATAAACGCCATGAAAAGATATTGAAAAAATATTACTAAAATAAATTACACAAACAATTGTTTGTAGAAAAGTAATGTGAAAATTCGTACATTTCACAAAATGCTTTTAAACACTTTACGCTTAAGTTACGTGCCACACATTATATGTAGGTACGATATAAACTTTTATGCTCCTAGATCATAAATTGTAAAAGTGAAAACTGTTTTGAAACCGTTTCTTTTTTTTTTCTGATTTACAGAATTCTTAAGACAATGCAGAAGACGCCATACTACAACCTTTTTTTTTTAATTTAAAAACTATTTTATTAAGCAATAATTTATTTGAATTTTCCGAACTAATATAGGGAAAGTTAACCAAAGGTCTAGTCTTCTGTCTTACACATAGCCTTAATAAATTAGTTTTTTTTTATGAGTCTATTGAGTTTAAAGTACAACAATTGTTTATGTATTTTAATATGTATTTAAAAATTCTTTTATTCTCATTGTCTCTTGTTGATTTTTTTTTCAATCAACTTTAACTACGCTGTAGATCTTTCTCACAAACCAAAAACACGCAAAAAATCCAATAGACCCTGAAAATAGAATAAGCATTAATTTGTATAAGTATTTAAAATAAGATTATTTAATTAACAAATAACTAAAATAAATAATTTAAATTACCTGTCAATAGGAAGAACAAAAATACTATTATGAAGGTATATCCAAAGTAGAGGAAAGTTGAAGTTGCGTCTTCGATGTTAAGTTTTGTCATAAAGTAGTGTATGCAATAAATTAAAAGATAGAAGGCTGTGAATCCAGACGTTAAGAAACTGCGCCACCACCACTGATAATCCTTTATCAAACAAATAAAATACAAGTTTTATTAATTTTCTAAATACATTTTTAAAGGACTAACAAAATTGACGTACTTCTGCACAAAGATGAAAATAGCATAGAAGAATGGTTGTTTCTGAACAAGTGATGATCAAGATTAAGAAAACCAAGAAAAGGAAACCAAACATGTAGTACATTTGATTTGACCTGAAATAAAAATGTTAAGTGAGAAACAATAATATCTAAAACTTTAATATGTATCGATTAAATACGAATTTAAGAATGCAACAGCTGTTAAAAATTATTACCAAAGAGAATTAAGAATGAAGAACAATTGAATGAAAATACATCCAAATGGTAGCACACCGCCCATCACTACTCCAGGTATTGCTTGAGTATAAAAGCTCTGTTCTGGTATTTGTCTAGGAATTTGATTCGTTCTTACTGGGTGTTCTAGAGGCTAAAAAATTAATTTAAAATAGAAGATTTATAATTGACAGTAATATGTAATTGCTTTCATACTATTTGATTCAAATACAAGCATATTTTTTAAAAATAATTGCGCCTAATTACGTACTCGTTTTCTAAATCCAAAGTAAGCTCCAATAAATGTCAATGGAACAGAGATGCAAAACCACAGAGCCAAAAGAGCTACAAGTGTACTGAAAGGAACAGCTGCTGAACTGTCTTTCGCCCAGAAAATGAGATTCATTACGAAAAATAAACTGAAGACAATTCTGTAAAATTTTTAAATAATCTCAATTAAATATTTTTAAAAAAACTGTCTGCATAAATAATAGTGAAAAATGTATCAATTAAACTATCTTACCCGGGACTAAGCATCGCCGTAAGAAGAACGTTCGATTTCCATTTTTCGCCACCAAAACTTTTGTACATTCTAGCCGAAACATAACCAGCTGTAGTTCCCAAACAAACGTACAAAACCATTGCACACGTCATAAGTGATCCTCTATTTGCAGGAGACAGAAAACCCAAACATGCAAAAGCTGCAAATTTTAAGAATAAAATGTATATTGAAGGATTAAAAATAGGAACTGATATGTATATAATCTTTAAAAACCTACCTAAGGTAACAAGGGTCATGAAAAATACTTGAATCCCAGAACCTAAGAAAACAGAAAGAAGCATTCCTTTTCGAGGAGGTCGAAATACATCTCCATGAACCAATTTCCATCCAAATTCCTCTTGAGCATCTTCTCCTGACTCTATCTGGAAGTATACCTGTTTTGTTGCAATGGCAAGACACAAAAGTCACTACAACTTTTCTACAACTTAACATAATTAGCAAAAATGAAGGTAACAAAAGACTCAACTTAATTATGCGATTATATGCAATGTACACATTTACAAGAAGAAAAAAAAAATTCAGTTTTTAAAACCAACTGAACAAAATTAAATAAAAATACTACAATTACTTAATATATCACAACAAGTACCTGATTGTAACGAGCTATGTCTTTATGGAGAGTACGGAACATAATCATAGCTACCATTCCTGACAGGAATAATACAATAACAAGTGAATTCAGGATACTAAACCATTGAATATTCGCATGTGGCATCGATTCTAAAATGTAATCCCATCTCGAAGACCATTTAATAGTATTATTTCTCTGAAAAAATAAAATTAATAACTACAGATGTTGTTTAAAAAATAGAAAATAAATTAAATGATTACTACATTCTCTATTTACTTGGAATTTAACTGAATATGAATAAGTCACAAATAGCTTCTCTGTTGATGGTAAATTATCGTATGGAATTTCTAAGGGACTTGCTGTCGAACCACAATCTAACCCTTTCTCAGAATGTTTAATGCTTCGAGGAGTAACCTTAACAGCTGAAATAAAATATTGAAATTAAAGTTTCCATTGTGTTTAATATTAAATTTAGTTAAGCATTATTTTAATTTCTTTGAAGAAAATTTTTTTTTTACATATTATACGTCCTCCATTTTCTTGAAAACCTGCACCCCAATCTTCATTACCACCACTATGATAAGTAATTGTTAGGTCCACATGATTGAACAAGTAATATGTTTTCAATTTATTGTAAGCATTCTAAAAAATAATAAAAACCGAAATTTATTACTTTTTTACTTTTAATTACACATCCACATATAGTATCACTTACATTAATTCCACAAGGGTCTTCTTCGGTTCGAGTTTCACCGTTAAAACATCCCATTGGAAAACCAATACTACAGTATTGACGATCGTCTGCTACTGAATAACACCAAGTCACAGGCATGTTGTCTAAAAGTAAATAATATTCGTTTTATCATTATTCCATCAAGCTCAAATTATTTTTGCATCAGGGTTGCTACAAGAATTTCATTTTCCCTGACTTCCAGACAATATTTTGTGTTTTTCCCTGACAAATTTGTACCTAGTTTTTTCCTATTAAGTAAGAACTCTACAAAAGAAATTTTGTCAAACGAAAGTTCGATCAAATAAAATTATGTTTAACAGAAGTTTTACAAAAAAAATCTATTAAATGGTTGTTTTGTTACATAAGATTATGTCGCATAAACAAGTTTAAGAAAAATATGTGCAATATGTTTTTTGATTGTAAATTCCAGGTCGTTTTTTTTTTATTTTCCAATCACGTTTATTTGAATTTTTAATTTCTTAAAGAAGCAAAGAAATGTTTATTTCTTCCAAAGAAATTTGGACGCAAAATTAAGTTCTAAGACTCATTAGTTTGTTATTTTTATTTTTTAGAATTTTATTAGATAGAATTTTTTTTTCTAGACAAATTATCATTCTTCGAATTTGTTTTTAATCGAATTTAAATAGTTTTAATTTCGCAGAATTTTCTTTTAACAGAATTAAGTAAAACTTGTTATTAAATATGCCTGAATAACAATTTCTCCAACTTTTTATTTATCCGAATTGTTATTTGATAGAATTCTTAAAACTTCGAATTT
This sequence comes from Ganaspis brasiliensis, assembly GCA_037103525.1. NCBI lineage: Eukaryota > Metazoa > Arthropoda > Insecta > Hymenoptera > Figitidae > Ganaspis > Ganaspis brasiliensis. Next base: position 1,205,756 of record JAZKLR010000050.1, on the reverse strand, counting down.
TTATTTCTTCAAAATTGCAAGCAGACAAAAAAACATCCGAGATCCGGCCATTTGTGATTTTAGATTAGACAAATGAAAATTCGACGTTTTAAAAATTGTATTAAAATAATAAGAATGAAAACTTAATTTTTTTTCTTATTTCATAAAAGCTAGATAAAATTCTCAAAAAGAATAGAAATTTGAATCGATTGAAAATTAGATAAATTTAAGTTTGGGTTATTGGTTAATTGAAATTAATTGATATTCAAAGAGATAAAGTAAAATAAAAAAAGAGTAAAGCAATACATTGAAAATGGAGAAAATCTAAAAAAGCAGAGGAAATAGTCCAAAATAAACTACAAAATAAAAAACAGTAAGAATAAAATAAGAAAACGTAAAAAGATGAGTAAAAATGATATAAAAGAAATGACAAATTCCCTTAAAAATGAAAAAGTTTAAGACATTATTCACAAAATTAAGAAAATTTAAAAAGAAATTGCAAATAACTTAACAAAATAAAAGAAACAACATTTTTTTATCATCAGACACATTTTTAAAACAATTTTAAAAAACCATCTTGAAGTAAAGTCATAGAATCTGAAAACTTTATCGTAGAGTAAATAAATTTGCGAACAAATAGATAAAAATGTAAAAAAATTGAATAGGATTTGCAAAAAAAAAAAACAAGCTAATGTAACTGAAATTATTAAAATCTAATATTTTTGACTTTGTTTTTACCTAAAATTTTTAGATCGTACTCTGAACCTATTTTCAATTACATTTTTCAAGTTACTGAAGAATAAAATATTGAAATAAAATTTTTCTGTATATTTATCTACGAATTCCTGGAATTTCTTAAAAATTTACGTATCACTTTAAATATATTTTTGTAAAACATAGGGGATATTAGGACAAATTTGTTGAAATAGGGAACTTTTGGGGATCAATCACAAAATAGGAAACCTTTATAGAGATAATCGGGGACGTCTGTGAAGCCTGCACGAAAAAAATAATTTGTGGCATTTACAAATCAGTTTGGGTTTGCCACAAACGGTACAATTATTAGCAGATACTTTAATGTATCTACATTTAAAAAAAAAAAAACTAAGTTCTCTATAACAAACTCATGTTTTACAATTGAAAAATTACAAAAAAAACCTATAACATTTGAGGGCATATTATTAAGCAGTTTGTAGCTGATTTGTGAATGCCACAAAATATTTTTTTAGTGTGTTATTTAAGCTTTGCACTAAGGTTACATTTTTCCAGCACATTTTATTAAATTCCCTGATTTCCCTGCCACTTAGCAACCCTGTTGCATATAAATATATTTATATCTACACGTTAGGTATAATTTTGTGCTTAAATCGAAATAATATTTTAAATAACGTGAATAACTGAAACAAAAGTAGATCTTACCAACAATCCAATGATGCTGATAATTGAGAGCCATTCCTTTTTTAAGCAATTGTAATTTTCTGTTGTCATCTTCAATTCCACCTGTGTACGTTTTAGTACAAACTTTTTCACAGTTATTAGGTTTTAAAAATTCAAGCTAAACAAAATAACAGAAAAACTAAAGTAAGCATTTTAATGATTGACGAAAAATAAAAAACATTTAATAAACATTTGGTGTTACCTTATATGGAGAAGGTCTAATTCGTTCCCCAAACACGACTTGGCCCAAATTTTCAACTGGTGATGAACTTTCATCACTCGTACAAAAGTCGAAACTAAAACATAATCCACTATTAATTAACAAATAATCTAAATAATTAATAGTTAACCATGTATTTTTATAATGCCTTGATTCATATTGTTAGAAATAATTTTAGGTATTATTCTCATAATGCTAAAATTTAAAATAAAGTATGTATGTAGATAAATATATAAACTGTCTACATATGTTTACTGTATTTAAATTACTACTTACTGGTGATATTCGTAAGGAAGTGCATTCTGTTCTGAATTGAGTCGATTTACATACAAAGCTATGTCCGGCTAAAAAAATATTAAAATAGTAAAAAAAAAAACACAACAAAAGTTAGTAAGATATACATAAAAATGTGCAACGACACATCTTTATAATATACAATAGATTTAAAAGTAAAAAGAAGTTTGTTTTTATGTTATCCAATAAAAATTATTATTTTCGTCCAACATGCCAAGAGTCACAGTTTCAGTAATTTTGCTGAATGTCCGATAACGCCGATAACGACAATTTTGATGACAAAGAAGTTTATAAAACGAGCAGCTTTGGCAACTACAATTCGACGTGAAAGATGAAGTTTAAGTTAATGGATTTGACAGAGCCATAAAAGTAAACAGGATATAAAAAATTATTTAAAATCGTGAAATTGGAGTTTAAAAAAAATCACTAAAAATTCTCGAATTCCAAATTTATTTCCCATAAAAGTATGTTACGACTTTGCAAAAGATATTAAAAAAAAATGTTTCTTTATCATCAGTGTTATCGAATAGTCAATAAACTTGCTGACAATTCAATGCCTGTCAAGTTTCTAAAATAAAATTCAAAACATTTTCATGACACTTGGTGGAGTATATGTAATTAAAATTAGGCTGCAAATATACGTTCGTCTAGCCGGATAAAATATTTTTGTTTTGCCAAAATTTTTTTTGGGGTACCGGGGGGTTCTTGTCAGTAAATCTAGACGGACAAAATTATTTTATCCGGCCAGCCTGACCGTCTAGAGACTTCATTAAAATTAATATAGAAACTGAGAAAATTTGACACAGGAAGCTGATAAAAAGATTTTTTAAAAATAGCAAGTCTCATTTATGTTATTTTACTCAAAAAGTTACGTGCCTTGCATGTTTTTGTAGTGTCACCAGCTTTGCAAAAGTTAACTGGTGCTAATCCCGGTAAATAAAATCCCAGAACAACAGGAACTACGCACAAAACACAGAGCAACTTTATCGTCATTGTCTTGTTTGATTATTTTCTTCTGTGCACTAATAGACTAAACACTTATATTTCGAGAAATTAAAATTAGGTAAAAGTGCTTTCAATATTCCTCATTCTAGTATTTATTTAAAAAACTTTAATAACTACTGACAAAACCGTAACCAAAAAGATCACCATGACACCATCTACCCATCTGCCATGACACGTCATGCTGATTAAAAAAATTTTTATTGGGCTATTTAAATCTCCCGCTTAGTTGTTTAGGCTGTCTCCACAAAGCAATATAAAGGTGATTCCAGAATACGAGTGTTTTGAACGACGACGCGTTGATAAGCCTAACGCACAATGAATCATAATCGCTAATCCTTAATCGTAAGAATGAGAGGAAGTAGGACAGATATATATCTCTGTCCTGCTTTCTCTCATTATTACGATTAAGGATTAGCGATTACGATTCGTTGTGCTTTAGGCTATAGCGACGCGTCCACGAAGGAATAATAAGGAGACTGCACTCGCTAATTTTTATGTGCTAAAATTCTGTCTTGGTTCACGTGTTGGAATTAACTCTGATATGAGTACGCATGCGCAGTACGCGATTACTATCGATATATCGATGTATCGATACTTGTTCACATGTATAAACATAACCTCAAATATCAATTGACGTTTCGATTCCCGCCATAATAATTTTCTCTCTCATTCTACTTTTGGGAGCAACGAAGATAGCAATAGTGCGCCGCGCACGCGTACTCATATCAGAACACTTAAACCAAGACAGAATTTTGGCACACTTTCTACAGGGCTGAACACTACAGTTCGGTCTCCTTATTATTCCTTCGTGGACGCGTCGATCCATTGTTTTTCACCCCCTATCTACATGGAAGCTGATTCTGCGTCAAGCGTCAAAACGCGCAATAAAGCCAATGAGAGAGAAAAGGACGGCAACAATAACAAACATTGTCTGTCCTTGTCTCTCTCACAATTCTATGTTTATACGTTCCGTGTATTAACGCATAACCGCAGAATCAGCTTTCATGTAGATAGGGGGTCATTGTTCTATCGACGCGTCGACGTTCCTAAATCTCTATTGTAGAATCACCTTAAGGACGCGTCCTATGATTGCCTCTTAGGATGAAGTCATATGCGGAGATTAGGGGATCAGGGTCAAATCCCATGTGAACCAAAAGCGCAAAACTGAAAGCAGAAGAAAATATATGAGAGAGTGAGAGAGTCAGTAATATCTGTCTGTCTCTCTTGCACTTATAATTTTCTGCTTTCGGTTTTACGTTTTCTGCTCACATGGTTTCATCCTCAGGGGAATAGAATAGACCAATCAAAAAATTTTTTTCAATGCGATAAATTATCTGATTGGTGTATTTGATGCCCCTGGTCCACTAATCCTCATTATATGATTTCACCCTTAACCAGAGTTTTGAAGTTAGGGCGCAGTCCCATGATGTGGAATAGTAGAATAGATATCAGCCAATCAAAATTTAGTATCTAGCGGTAAAGAAATGTTTTCTGATAGAGACTAAATTTTGATTGGCAGAAATCTATTCCACTATTCTCCCAGATAACAGATAACATAGTGCGGGCGACTTTTATCAGCACGACGGGCGCCCAACTGTGTTTGCTATTACTCTGCGATTTTGTCGGACAATATATGAGGGGACCAGAGGCGGACTAGAGGCGACCAAAAAAGCTCGCCGTGCATCGGACTAGTGCCTTCATGTCAGGCGCCTTCTCGATGTGCTTGCTATATAGCAAGCAATGGCGCGTACATTACGTTGCTCAATTGACACCACGTTGGTCCGATAGATCAGCCCAATGCTAGCATATACGCAGCGATCTGGCTCTCATTTTGTTATCTGGGTCTACTATTCTACATCATGGGACTGCGCCCTTACGCGTGACTTTAAAATCACATGCGGAGGATTAGGGGAACAGGAGAATAGAATAGACCAATCAGATAAAGGCCCTTTTATACCTCGTGCCTCGTGCCACTTTACTTTTTTCTCATTCTAGTACACAGCAGTGGCATAAGCAGGGGGGCCAAGCCGTAATGCATTGACTGGATATACATACAAAGTTGACTGTTTTACTCTGTCGCAGCGCTAGTGTCGCTATGTATGTGAATAAGAGACGCTTGTGTGTGTCGACGCACACAATCAATCCGCCATTCACGTACATAGCGACACTAGCGCTGCGATAGAGTAAAACAGTCAACTTTGTATATTCAGTCAATGCATTACGGCTTGGCCCCCCCTGGGCATAAGTTTGTCTCGTTTTCGCACTAGTTATGTGCCCAGACCGTCCAGGACACATAATTAATGCCAGAACGAAACAAACTTATGCCACTGCTGTGTACTAGAATGAGAGAAAAGTAAAGTTACCGGACGAGGTATGAAAGCGCCATAATTGGTCACATTGGACTAATAACCATGTTATTAATACAGTCGAACTTCCGAAGAGTGAACTTCCCAAGAGTTAATTTTCTCCTCTTGTGGTCCCTTTCCTCATGTTTTGTCATGCGCAGACAGGACAAGATGACGACAATCTACATAAAATTTCCCCTCATTTGCCTTTGTCTCCCATAAGTTAATCCCCACCAAAATTAACTCTTGGGAAGTTCGACTGTATGTGAGTAAAAATATGTCCATCCGGAGGTTCGAATTATTTGAAGACAAAATTATTTACGATAGACCTTTTCATCTCGAATAATTTTGTCTCCAAATAATTTAACCTTCCGGTCATATTAATGACGCGTCACTCGAAGTTTTCTACGTATGTTACCGGTATGTTACATTAAGTAACATACCTGTTTTAGGTATGTTACCCCCCACCACCAAAAACATGCATTACAGTACGCTTCCATTTAATTGACCTTGTCGGGACCGGATGAAACATTTTAATTGACCTTTCCCACTCTTTACGCAAATACCAAAAACAAAGGGGAAATGTAACATTTGGTGAGGATAATTTTGTTCATTTAAAATGTACGAAAAAGTTTAAATAAAATGGAAGTTCATTTAAAATGGAGGTCAATTAAATGGAAGCGTACTGTATGTAACAAATTTGGAAGGTAACTTACCTTGGTAACATACAATAACAAACTATGTAACATACCTCTGGTATGTTACGTACACAACCCTGATTATATCTACAGTCGAACTTCCCAAGAGTTAATTTTGGTGGGGATTAACTTATGGGAGACAAAGGCAAATGAGGGGAAATTTTATGTAGATTGTCGCCATCTTGTCCTGTCTGCGCATGACAAAACATGAGGAAAAGGACCACAAGAGGAGAAAATTAACTCTTGGGAAGTTCACTCTTTGGAAGTTCGACTGTATGTAATTTACCTGAGGTCAGGGATGGGTAAATATAATACGTGGTTTCTACATTATGTAAAATACGTATTATACGTAGAAAACCCCCCACCCCCTCTTATTTTCGAAATTTTCACGTATAATACGTAAGTATTATACTGTAGAAAACCATGTATACGTCACGTATAATACGCACCCATCCCTGCCTGTGGTAAATTACCTTCACTTCCCTGAACCCTGGCGTTTTTTTAATTTATAGTTCCAGAATAGAACTATAGGCGGCACAATCAGCATCACGTATCACGTGAGGATTGAGAGAACAGCAAAAGTAGCAATGGTGTTCAAGGTGTAGTCGATTAATCTTGTGTGAGATTTAAAATCATCTGTCTTCTGCATACATATAGTGCAATATTCATCTCGTATACAGGTATGTATTATTATTTTTACAGATTCAACACTATGGCTGTGAAAAGGAACGAAGTTCTTTTATGAAAATCACCCTGTCAATTTTATATGGGCGGTAGCTATACTTTTGTATCTATTATTATGGAGCAGTTGGGATTAAAAATTATTTTTTGAAGAACTACTTATTTCTTCTTAATAAAGTATATATTGGAGTTGACTTAAGATATTAATAAAGATGTAATTTTTTAAATTGTAAAATATTCGTGCGCATTAAGCCTGTGCACTGTGATTATTGATTTTATGAATTATTTTACGCCATTGTATGATTGATGTTCATTATTGTACTTTCTGGCAGAAATTTAAAGTTTCCTCGATGATAATATAATGTTTTAAAAAGGATTTGTTTTAACTTTATCTTAATAAGAAAACATTTATAAAACTCTATAGTATGTTGTATCGATTTTTCTATTAAAGCACTACACACAGTACATGGTCGCTTGCAGTTGTCAGATGACTCTAATATCACGTGGAATAAACGCGCCTAACTTATGTAATATGTATCATAAATATCACAATCCATACTACACTTTTGCCACACCTCCTATTTATGTCATCTTCTAATATCCTGAGTTTAAATCAATAATATTTTTATTTGAAAGTTTTCACTTTCATTAATTATTTTTTATTACTTTCTAATTTTTTTTATCACATGATTTAAGAAAGTACCTATTTATAATTCTTCTATTTAACTGAACATCTATCATCTGTTACAAATTTTCTTCAAAATATGTATTTAAAACTAATAAAATAGTCAATAAAGTAGCTTTCAATTGCAGATAAAAGTTTATAGGACAAAGTATTATTAATATCATTTAAAATTATTTAGAATTGATTACCATTAGTATATTGATTTCTAAAAATTACTTTTGCAGGAGTGGCAGATACACATAATTCAATTTTTCCCGAATAAAATGACGGAATATTGGTTAATATCGGCACCAGGAGACAAGACTTGTCAACAAACATGGGAGACAATGAACAATTTGACATCAAAACAAAATTCACTGTCTGATAATTACAAATTTCACATTCCCGACCTTAAAGTTGGGACACTGGATCAACTGGTAGGTTTGTCAGATGATCTTGGTAAGCTCGATGCCTTTGTCGAGCAGGTAACACGTAAAGTGGCAACCTACTTGGGTGAGGTTTTAGAAGATCAAAGAGACAAGTTGCACGAGAATTTGCAGGCTAATAATAGTGAGTACTTTATTTACTTTTGTTTCGCTTACATTTCTACCAGTTATATACATAAAACTACTTTATTTTCCTTTTTTATTTTGTTGCATTGTCAAAAAAACAACGTAGGCAAGAGTTCAAAAAATAAACTTCTTCGAAATTAGACCTTAATGTTGAACTATTTGTTTATTTTTGACATGCTCTGAATTCAGTTAATTAAAAAGCCATCTTTAATTAAACTAAAACAATCATAATCTAAAAATCGATTTTTGGCTGCTTTTATGTATATGTAAGTACTAAGTACTTTTCTTGGAAACGCGTCACATTAAAAATAAAAAAATAAAAAAATGCTAATTAAGTATTTTTTCAAGTTGATAAATTTATTTTTAGTTTCAGAAAATCAACGTTCAGTTGTCTTCAGAACATCAAAGTCATGAAAAAGTTGACTTTTGTAATTGTTTTTCGATTTTTATTTGTTTACTGTTGGTTTTTTAACAAACGTTGTCTTTACTTTTTATTACTCAGAAGAGGTTGAAACATTGGCTTTCTGAAAATTAAGTAAATTTAGGGAAATGGAACAATACTTAATTTTACATATTTTTTAAAATATTGTAATTCTAAACTTACTGAACATCTTTATACAATGATCACTTATTTATTTTTCGCATTTTTCTTATTATCGCATAAAAGAAACAGCAGTAAATATATATATCATAATAGAAAATAAGGTAGAATATTTTAAGTAAACATACAGTTTTTTGACACTAACGCAATACAAAACTCAATTCCATTTCTCATGTAATTTATTATTGAATAAGAGTAACACTAAAAGGCTAATGCTAAAAAGTTGTATTTGCAGTTAATTTCGGCTAGAATTTTTTGTGCTCTTGCATTCAGATATTGATTGACCTTTTGTGTGTGATGTCTTAGAAATTTCACTTCTAGAATGAGCATTACAAGTGCAACTAAATAAAACTAAACACGACACGAAAACACGAATACACTTTTTAAAAGTAAAATTATTCCCGATAATTTTAGATATATTTTATTTATACAAATTTTCTATTGGTTTGTCGGAGGTAATGAGTTCAACATGTTTTAATAAATATTTTATACAATAATAGTTCTTAATTTCCTTCATCAATATTTGTTTTAATTTGGAAAACAATTTCTCAACTTATCAACAAATTATTATCTCCATTTGCGTCTAATTAGAATTGTTTTTTTTTTAGTTATTAATCATTTTAATATTAGATTCTATAAAATTTTTTCAGTACTGACGAATATATTTGAAATTTTATTTTCGTATGAAAAGAGTCACTTTTAGTTTGAACTAAAGAAGAAAATATTTATTTAAGAATAGAGAGTAAACTTATAAATGCAAATGTCAAGTTAAATAGTTCCAGCTATCTATGATTGACACGGTATTAATATTTTAAAAAGTCGTGAATTTTATTGTCGAAGGACTCGTTACCGATAAATAGTATTTTTTAAAAAATTTAATTATTTTTTTCATATTTATTTTGATCTCAATTTCATCGTTTGGAAAGTATTCTAATTAGGTTAAATAAATTGTTAATTAGAAATCTGCAATGAGTCTATTTCGGTGTGGATGCACATTGTTTAGATGAGATTTATGGACGTTGTATAAAGCTTATTACGTTTTCTTAGAAAAAAAAGGTTTATTTTTATATTATGAACATTTTGTATTTGTGATGTGGCTTGGCTTGCTTTCTTTTATTTGGACCACATTAACCCTCTCCTTTTACCCTATTCGTTGTTTATTAACAATGGCTCATACACGTGCACTGCCTAAATTCTGTACTAACTTTAAATCGATTTTTAAAAGGCTATGTGCAATCATAATAATAATAATAATAATAATTATAAAAAATTACGCGAGCGAATCTACTGAACGAGGATTTATTAAATTGTTGATTACAAAAGTACTCAACTGAAAATTAAAGACCACACGCATTAGAGTGTAAGCATATTTTCAAGTGTGACGAATGGTTGACACAAAGAGATGCTTGGGTTACTGTGGTCACCAAGTTCTAATTAGTCACTGCATAGGTTTTTTAATTTTATTCTGTCAGAAGTCATAATTTCTTTTCATTTCATTTGGCTGAATTTTGTTGCGTTTATGATTTTTTGGAGCAACTCCTTTATTTCTTAATTTTTTTTACTATCATTCTATTATTTTATTGTTTTTATGGCTTTGTAATTAATCTTTCTTTCTTTTTCCTTTATTTTGTTAATTATATTATCGTATGCTTATTTTCGAGATTCATTCCTGTGTTTATTTCAGAGTATTTAATAACATAACTTGAATATTTCAAATTGTAGTTTAAAGTTGAATAATTCAGAAATAATTAGTAATTTTATTTGTATTACGTTTCAGATAAAAAGTATAATATAATTAAAATACATGTCAATCAATTATTGTAAATAAAATTAAATTTTTATCTGTTAATTAAAAAACTGAAAAAGATTATACTTGATTAAATCTGCGCAAGAGAAAATTAATTTATTCAAAATGAAAAGACTGGGATAACTTTTTCAAGTTTACTTAATATGATGAAAAGCATTTTTATCGAAAAGGGAATATTTTTGATCTGAAATACCAAAATAATTTTCATATCTTAAAATTGAGGAAGATTAAATTTAATGTTAGATTATTCACTGTTTAATGATTTGCTACCGGAAAATGGTATTAGGTGCTCTGAGACTTATTTTGTTGAGTTGTTTGTTTCGGTTTTGTCGGCATTGTTAGGCATTTGCGTAGGATGCAATATTAGTTGAGCGAGTCGTGAAAGAATGATCGCGAGGAGATTGGGACTGGGCTGTGATGGATAGGTCAGACGTCAGTGGACGGAGAGATCTCGAGCCCCGAAGGGGGAGCCGGCACTCCGCCAAACACTCCTGTCACTCCGTCACACAAGACCTTCAGGGACCATCACAGGCAGTGGAAGGACTCGGAAAAGTCTGATCCAGAGCCAGCAACCTGCTTAGGTCAGCATCAGCATCAATATCATCCTCGTCACCGTCATCATCACAATCACCATCACCACCAGATCCGTGACCAAAACCATTTTCCCAGTTCTGACAAGAAATCATCAACCAGTTTCCAAAGCGCTCATGAAGTTCGAACATCAAATGACTCGTCATCGATGTATTCGTGCTATCATGCGCATTGGTGCGCTGCTGCTTCTTCTACTCCGTCAACTCCATCTCCCAGTCCCACACGGGCCAGTTCCTCTCTTTCCTTTTCATCCAACTGTAGTAGTGATGAAGATGCTAGATGGCAACAGATGACACATCGACGGAATTCCGATAAGACTTTTCGACGCAGACGACGTCGACGCTCTACATCCAATTGCAGATTGATGGTTGATGACGACCATGAGGCCGATGACGCTGATGACACCGATTATGCGGATGATTTGGACCAAGACACTGAGCACCAAGACAGCAACCAAGACCAAGACCATAGTGGCAATTTGCCTAATCCAGGTACCCGTCCCTTCACCACCTTCTCGAACTATGAGAACAAACCTCTCCTCTTCCTAACAATGACTTTCGACGTAGCTTCTAAGAGCAAAGTAGCTCGTCACCCTAAGTATACCTACTATGTACTCTGTATCCTTGCACCATGGGCGAAATCATTAGCTTTAGCTATTTACCAGTTTCCAGTCAATCACCTCATCGTTCCAATATTCTATTTTTCAATTTCTATGTAACATGATCGAGGGGTTATTGCACTTCTAACTTGATTTTTCTCTTCTTTTTATTTGTACATTATTTGTCAAAACTTTTGTGTCACTACTTGACTTTGTCTTGAAATTGTACCTAAACGCAATACATTCGTGATCCTAATCAAATAAGTAAAAATATTATTGATTTTAAACCATTGTGGTCAAAATTTCCTATATGAGACAAGAGTTTGATTTGTACACAGAGAGAATTTTTCAGTTCTCCATAACCATAGTATATTACGTGATCTACTGAATTTGTTTTTGTAATAAACAGTATCGTTCATACTGATATAATATTACAAAAACAAATTCAGTAGGTCATGTAGTACATGATTATATGGTTATGATTAATTGTCGCCTACTAGCTAAAGTTGAGAGTTCTCTCTGTGTATCAGTTTTGATAGATTAAACTGTAAAAACAGGTGTCTTACTTTAAGGCACAAGACGTTTAGAAAGAGTCTTACAAAGACTCTTTCTCAATTGTTTAAAATTAAGACACCCTAAAAATGTCTTAGAAGTGAGGACAGAATAAGTCACTTGTTTTTAGAGTGTAGATTTTACATGATCATTTTGTTATAAAGTGACACGAAGAACTTAAAAAAAAAATTTTCATTTGTAAATAATTTCCATTTCTTTAAAAAAAACCTTCTTACCCCTCTTTCATGTTGTATCTATTTTCTATTGTGTGCAGTGATTTTTAAGAAAACACAGTCAGTCGGTTCAGCATACTTGGTGTACCTAAATGGAGATCATTATATATATCTTGATATTAATACCTACAGTATCTTTAATAGAAAAAAATCATTCAATTACATTTGAAATAGAAACTAACTTAAAATCTAAAAAAATATTTTGAAAAATCTGGTAATATTTTATGTATAGGATGATAATTGCCTCAATATTGTGGTTTTTAATTAATTCTCGTTCAGATAGGTCGTCTCTTTACTTAATTGAAATAAAGCTACTTCTTGACGAAGACGGTTGTTCGCAAACTACGCTATACGCTATTTTAGGCCTGTTTAGTTCTCTTCCCCTACATCTTACGGGCTACATACACCTTCCTCTCCTAAACTGATGTTACATGCTTGGCTACTCACCCTATTTTTTAATACAATCTTTAGATGTACGCATCTCATGATAACATTATAAAAATCTAATTACTTTTGTCTTTATTAATTAAAATACGTAACTTTTGGATAAAATATAATATTTATTGTCAATTTGTAAAATTTTATTCAATTTTATACCATGTTACTGATCTTTTTTTTTTATAGAATATTTTTACATATTTAATGTCTGACGTCATATGTTTTTTGAGCCCTCATCCCCACATTGACAGACATCAATAAACCGTTGACTCTCCCTTTCTTTAAAGGTGTGACGTAGTTTGTGAACGACCCAGTGCCAGATTAGGAGAGGGTGCCCAGATAGCTACGTTTTTCTCAGAAAATTAACAGTTTTAAGTTAAGAATTTAAGGCCATGTCCAAGATCATGCGATTAAAATATAGTTTTACTTTATCACCCATATTTAAAGGCTAACACCACCCTAGAAGCATAAAAAGGCCTTACTTTAGTAATTTTTTATAAAAGGAAGCAAAAAAAAACTCGATTTGATTTTTTGAGGGACTATTAAGGGTATATAGAAGTATGTAAAAAAAATTTTTTATTTAATTTTTAAGGCAAAATGGCGTTTCTAAAGCTATTGTTCCAAGACGCCTTTTTTTAACATACCCAAACGGGCGGACGCGTAACTCGGGAACAACAGAAAAGTAAATTTTTTCTACATAAGATTTTTTTTGTAAATGATTTTTACAAAAATGGCACGAGTACATTTGACCTTCCATATTAATATCCTAGTTTTCCTGCTCCTTTCTGAACAATTTCAATCATAATCGAACCTTTTTTGCAGCATCAGTGATGCAAAGAATCGGAGTGTTCACGTATAAGCGCTAAACGCACCATCTGAGACTCTTTTGAAAAATTTAAAATTGAATTACTTAACACTTTTTTTTCTATACTGTGCATACAATTGCATATCATTTTTATGACCCTAAAGTATACTTTAAATGAAAGAAAACTTCTAAAATTTCAAAATTCTAGAGTGGTGTTACCCCTTAATTTATTAACAATATAATTGTTTTTCAAAATTATTAATACAGTGCACTGAGAAAAATGAGTTAGCTACTATATGGATAGCTGATTTTTAGCGGTGGTAGCTAATAATATGACACCCAGCAAAATTAGTTGTAAAAGCTAATTATTAGTTGTGCTAGCTACCAAAAATAGTTATCCAAATAATAGCAATTACGGTTAGCTAAGGAAGCTAATTCTTAGCTATATCTGCTAATCTTTTCTCCGTGTGGGCTAGGACTCCGAAATCCTGGTCAAAACCTCAAAATGCATTCTAGAAGCGCAAGAGTAGATATTTAAAGGTTTTTTGGGTCACTGATTATGAAACTGAAGTCAAATTTTCAACAAAAAAATGGCGGATCCAATATGGTGGACATAAATTAAATTTTTTTGTTGATTTTTATAAAACTGGGTTCATAAGGGTTTTTGGGGTTGCTAATAACGAATCTAAAGTCAAAATTTCTAAATTAAAAATGGCGGATCTAATATGTCTATGTCTTGGTCTATGAGCGATTTTGGGGTCGCTGATAACGGATCTGAATCCGGATATAAAGTTATTTTACAAAAGATTGATTGTTATAACCAAACAATTACAAAATAAGAAAATTAAAAATACTTTTTCTCGACAACTTGACTTGATTTTTATCACATCCTGAATTTAGAACTATTTTATAATAAAACGAATCACTCTATAATAAAACATTAATTAATTATTTTAATAACTGCACTGCAAAAACAGGTGTCTTAAATTGTTCAAAAATGCCTTAAAATAAGACATTTTTCGTGTCTTAGACACCAAAAGTATCTTAATTTAAAACATTTTTGGACAATTTAAGACACCATGTTTTTGCAGTGTGGAGCATTTTTTGTAAAAAAAAGCATAACTGCGGAAATATATAATTTTTAAATACAATCTGTCAAAACTATACTTTTATCATTTTTAAAAGAAAAAATAATTTGTTTAAACAAATGGAATTTGTGTAACAATTTTTAATTAAGAATAAAGGAGGTAATAATAATATTTTAAATTATAAACAATATCATTTTTAGTTTAAAAAAAAACTTATATCATCCATTGTAAATTTCGAGTAAAAATATAAAGTTGTAAGAGTTTTAAAAAAAGAGGGAGGGGGGGGATTACAGAAAATAAATTATTCTAAACTATTAGTAGCATAATTACTATTTAAAATATGGTAAACGAGTTTTCACTGTGATAGAAACGATGTCTAGTTTAAATTTTTTGTTATCGTATACATTTCTGACGATGGTCTTTTAAAATTATTCTTTAAGTCATATTTTCCAGTAGCTAGAGGCCTCAAAAAATTTCTCAGCTTTGGTCCTCAATTTGCTCTAATCCAGCATTTTACGCAGTAATTCTGTCGTGCATTTTTAAATAGTCATTTGAAATCAAACGAAAATGTATAGAACAAAACGCGTTTCCTTTTAACAAATAATAGTTTTTGCAAATAATTTTATCACTTTTTAGTAATTAGGATAGGGTAAAAGCAATTATCGTCAGACAGGTGTCCCAGAAGTGGAACATGTGGTATATTCTATAACGAATATAACAATATAAAAAAAATTACTTTTCAAACAATGTAGATACATAGAAGACTTTTTAAAAATATAGGACAGAATAATTAGGTTTAACGCTAATGCATTTTTAATACGATA
The DNA here is from genome assembly GCA_037103525.1 of Ganaspis brasiliensis. Classification (NCBI taxonomy): domain Eukaryota; kingdom Metazoa; phylum Arthropoda; class Insecta; order Hymenoptera; family Figitidae; genus Ganaspis; species Ganaspis brasiliensis. Next base: position 1,190,324 of record JAZKLR010000050.1, on the reverse strand, counting down.
ATCAAAATCAAATACGCTTAATCGACTGTTTTAAGATTAAGTGTGTCTGTCTGTGTGTGTGTGTGTGTGTGTGTGTGTGCAGCACAATCCTAAATATTGTTTTACACAATCCTTTGCTTAGCTTCCTTCGTTAATTCAATTTATTTTCATTCAGTGTTAATATTACATTATCATTACATTTATATTATTTTGCCATTTCATCCGTTATTATTATTATTATTATTATTATTATTATTATTATTATTATTATTATTATGGTCAACATAGAGTTTTATTATTTAATTGTTTTAAAAATATTTACAACTATTTTCTTTCTAAATTATCATATCTAATCATTTTTTGTACATATATCATTAAATTCATCCTTGGTTCTGTTTCTATATAGAATTAATTGACAAAATTTATGATAAATATAATTTGATACTTTTCACAAGAATTGGAATTCTTTACTAGGACGATAGTTTTATTGAATCAATGAATTTTTTTTTTTTTTTAATTAAAAAGTAAATTTTTAAAATGTTCTTTTATAGATTGTTATTTTTCATTTCATATAAAATGTTTCGTCAATAGGGAAGTTGATGAAAAATGTACATACATGTAAAATATCCATTGATGTTTCATTTTTATTGTTATATATTTACATATACTATTAAAAAATGTTTAATGTAAAACAGAAATTTTTCAATGATATATTTTTATTAGAACGGATAAAAGCTTGAGTGCAAAAAAGTAAGGAAAACGTATATATAGCACGTGTATAAACTACTAACCAATTTCTTATAAGCTTATAATCTACAACCAAAATTACACAACGAATTTTGTTTTTAATTTTACACCCATAAAGAACTCTTGAGTCGATATAGCTTGTGAAAGGAGTGAATGTGAGTTCAAAAGCTTACTCTTCTTTCTGTCAAACTTTATTATCAGAAAAGCTTTAAACTCTTGAGGAGATACAGCTAAATTAATTCGTCTTGCCGGAGAGAAAAGCAAGTTTAACAACTCACATCTAGTCGCAGTTATACAAATCTTAAGACATACATATTATATAGCATCTGTTTTTTAACATTATTCTTTATTGTTATTTATTCTTTAAATTTTAATGTTATAAATTTGAATAAGTGAATATTCACTTATTTGTATGTCAAAAGTCTTCCACTTTTTCAATAAGTGCATATACACTTATACAAATAAGTGAGTTTTCTTCTAAATAAGAGAAATTCTTACTTATTGTAAGTGCATATACACTTATTGAAAAACCGGAAGACTTTTGACTTATTCAGATTTAGAGAGTACATTATTATAGAAAGTATTCTTTAACTAATCAGTTAATGAATAATTAATATTATGATATCTGATTTTCACTTTTTTTGTAGATTTATTATAATTTTTACAGATTGACAATACCGTACTAAACGATACAAAATATACAATTAACTCTTTATACATAATTAGTAAATGAACAATAACACAGCCCCACAAAAAAAAAAAAGTGTCATGTACTTTTGACCGGAATACCCTAGCCCTATGTATTTTGACGCGCTGAACACGAATCCGAAGTCCATTTTGCTCCATCACGTCAGGATTTTTTCTAACCTCAAAAAACATGTCGGATTTTGAGAGGTAGGCGATTTTTTGAAAAAATTTGAAGATTTACTTCAAACTTGGTATCTGGGGGTTTTTTGGGTCGCTGATTGCGAATCTGACGTCATATTTTCGAAATTTTTATGAAATTTGGTATCTTCAGGTTTTTAAGTTGTTGAGTGTGATTTCGAAGCGAGTTTCTCACATTTTCAAATATGACTTCTATTACAATTTTATCATAAAATATTCCTTGGTAACAGATTGGATATGTTTGGTGCAGAAGCCAAATAAGAAAGTACATTGTTCCATTCTGCATCTTATTCCTGATAAATCTTCAAATTTTTTAAAAATTCGTCCGCCATATTGGATCCGCCATTTTGAATTTTGAAAATCTAACTTCAGATTCGTAATCAGCGACCCAAAAAACCCCCAGATACCAAGTTTGAAGTAAATCCATAAATTTTTTTAAAAAATCGCCTACCTCTCAAAATCCGACATGTTTTTTGAGGTTAGAAAAAAATCCTGACGTGATGGAGCAAAATGGACTTCGGATTCGTGTTCAGCGCGTCAAAATACATAGGGCTAAGGTATTCCGGTCAAAAGTACATGACACTTTTTTTTTTTTGTGGGGCTGTGTAATGATAGTGACAACACAATCAACAAATTAATAAATTATACAGTCGTTACAATAGTTTCTAAGACTTTTGCATGTTCCCAGTTGCTATTGACTGTCGATGATGTTGCATGGTAAAAATTTTTTAATGAAACATGAAATTTCGATGAACTATTTTTATTAATTAATATATAATTATGTACACGTAATTTTCAAGTATATATCACTTCTTCTAAAACAATACTATACCTATAATATATATTAGGGTGTCTAAAAAAGGTCGAATTTTGAATATTTAGAAAAATTTAAACTGATAAAATTGAATTGAAAACAGTTACAGACACAGAAATGTGCGTAAGGTGATTAGTTTTTATTAATTAGGAACAAAATATTCTCAATTGGTATAAAAAATTAATATAAATTCAGTTATTAATATAAAAACAATCTTGAGTTGAGTATATTAATCGACGAGGTCATGTGTATACCTACATATTAATATTATTATATGTATATAGATTTTATTAAACTTTTTTCAAGTTTAGTATACACACATCTGCTTTGAGATGTTGCTTGGCTTACTCTTTACATCATAACACTGCAGTAATTAATTAACTTATAATTTTATGAATCAATTTACAAGAAATTCTATCAAAATGCATGATTCTCCTAACTGAGAATAAGCACAAAACTATATTTTGTAGGTACACATATTGAAATTTAAAGTGTCATTTAAAAAGGAAGAAGGTACTTGTTTATCTTGAATTAATTAAATTACAATTTTTTAAATGGATAATTTAAAAAAATATATATATTAATTAAATTAAACTATTTTTACCGAACATTAAGAATTTGACAAAGATTTAATAAGCAAATAATTTCTCTACACTAAAACATTTTATGATTTCCTTTTTATAAATACTATATGAAAATGCAACAATAGATATAGATGCAAGTATGTAGATACATCTATATGTAACATGTATACTGTTAATGTCACCTTATCCGATTAAAATTAGATATTTTAATTGTTGTGTTGTGTTCGTTACCTTCGTTACCATGACACACGATGTTGCATCTTTGAAACAATCTTTTATACTAAATTTGATATTCATTATTACTGTAGTATTTTAATGAGAATTTAATATTATAAAATCGACTGTATTGTTTATAATATAGTTTAAATTAAGTTTATTTATTTTATTGCAAAAACCTGTTTTGATAGTATTAAAGTGCATGTTAATGCTATACATTGTTTATAAAACGGAAACTTTACTTATTTATCTGGAATTAAAAATAATAAGTAGCCCATTAGTTAATTAATGTCTTTAAATTATTTATAAAATGTTTGATGGTATCAGGTGATCTTCCAACTTATATAACTCGATTTCAATGGGATATGGCAAAATATCCAATAAAACAATCGTTGAGAAATATTGCGGATATTATTAGTAAACAAGTGGGACAAATTGACGCTGATCTAAAGACCAAGTCTACCACTTACAACAATTTAAAAGGCAGTTTACAGAATCTAGAAAAGAAACAAACGTATGTTTAAACAAAAAAATTTATTATTGATTTTCTTCAGTATTAAAGTACCAATCTGTATTTATAATTCGCTAAATTTTTATTTACAAATTGCTGTTTCTTATAGAGGAAGTTTGCTGACGCGTAATTTGGCAGATTTGGTTAAAAAAGAACATTTCATACTTGAGAGTGAATACCTCTCTACTCTTCTGGTTATTGTCCCAAAGTAAGTTTGAAAATTTTGGTAAAATTGAATCATCTTTTCCTATTTACGTATGTACCAATAATAAAATAATTAATAAAATATGATTCTTTTTAAGGGCAAGCTTTCAAGAATGGAATGCTGTTTACGAAAAATTGACGGATATGATTGTTCCGCGTAGTTCACAGCTTATAAAGCAAGATACTGAGTATGGGTTATTCACGGTGACTCTATTTAAAAAAGTCATAGAAGAGTTCAAATTGCATGCACGTGAAAAGAAGTTCATTGTACGTGACTTTACATACAACGAAGAAGAGCTTGCAGCTGGTTTGTAATAATTCATAAAAAGAAATAAATTTTATTTATCTGTCTATTATAGACATATATTATATTATATTATACTATCATATTATATTATACTATTTTAATTTTCAGGAAAAAACGAAATCACAAAGTTAGTTACGGACAAGAAAAAACAATTTGGCCCTCTCGTTCGTTGGTTGAAAGTCAATTTCAGTGAATGTTTCTGTGCCTGGATTCATGTGAAAGCTCTGCGTGTCTTTGTTGAATCTGTTTTAAGGTAAATAATAAAACTTTTCTATACTAATTGCACTTTAAAAAGAAAGTCTTATTTAAATTATTTTTATCACAGTCGTACCAAAAGTATGACTTTACGAACGGTTTGAGAACCTTTAAGAGCTCACTTGTAGGCCTAAGTTTTAATGATATGACACTTATTTCTCTTTAATTTTGGTTTCTTTTTTGTGTTAAAGGAATTTGCTTCCAAACCCCCAAGATTCTTATTGTCAACCAACTGTACAACGTTTTGAAAAAAAATTAATCATATTCAAAAAATAAACTACTTAATTAATTATAAATTTTCCACGACTTTATTTTTAAGTTTCTTGTTAAAATTTAATACGATGTTGCTTTTTATCGAGAGTTTAGTATCTTTAAAGTTATTTTTTAACATTACGTAATGTTCCACTCGAACTGTAAAGTTCTGTTTAGGGTTCTTGTACGTAACTCAAATAACTACTTTAATACTAACAATAAATTAATTCAATTTAGGTATGGTTTACCAGTCAATTTTCAAGCTATTCTTCTTCACCCACACAAAAAAAGTACAAAACGCTTGCGCGACGTTTTAAATCAACTTTATGCTCATCTTGATTCATCCGCAACAGCTTCTGGTGGAAATCAAGACGTAAGAATTTCATTGAGTACAATATTTATTTTAAATCTGAATTAGTTCAATATTTTCTCAAGTGGGGTATAAGGAGGATTAAACTGCAAAAACAGGTGACTTAAATTTTTCAAAAATGTCTTAAATTAAGACATTTTTTGTGTCTTAGACACCAAAAGCATCTTAATTTAAGACATTTTTGTCCAATTTAAGACACCATGTTTTTGCAGTGTAGTTGTTAACTAATGAGAGTAGTCTCTAGCCTAGAATTCACTTTAATTAATCAACATCTATTTTTCTAATCCCTCAATTCTCTGCATAAGATTGCACCCTTGAAATTCAAATATGTATTTTTACAGAGTGTAGACATTCCAGGCTTGGGATTTGGCCAGAGTGATTATTATCCCTATGTTTATTATAAAATAAACGTAGATATGGTTGACAACAAAGTTTAGTGAGTAATATTGGATCGCTGTTCAATTCATGAAGCAAAATTCGGCGACATATTTTAATTTAGCTAATTTCAACTTCAAGTTTCAAACGAGAAATATAAAAATTGATTTTTATTATTCCTTTACAAAAAGAAAAAAATAATGCATACACTCAATTCTGTGTACATTATTATATTCACGTTTGATTTATAGGAAATATGTTAAAAATTGTAAAAATGTATACGGTTTTCGCGTATATGTATATTAATTTATTATATTACAACCGCAAAATAAAAACAAATCTTTTAAGATGGGAAATATTTTTATATAGTCATGAACAGAATGTATAGTCGGACATCGATGCATAATACTTTAAAAGCTATTGTTGATGTATCTATTTGTACAAACTTTACGTAAAAAATTGTTAAATATAAAATACATTTCCCAGTTCAAATTCGATATTCATTAATCTATTGGTTTTTGGCCAAAGATGTTCTTCATTATGGAAATAATTGTAAAATAAAACAAAAAGCTATTTTACATACATACTTGAGTATTTTAAGAAATACATAGATATAAATCGAAAATTTAGCTAAATATATAAATAATCGCGTGGAACAAGTTAATTTTTAAACAAAAAAAAAAATTTTTTTTTTTGGTAATTAAATTTTACTATTTCTGAAAAATTACGTCAGGAATGATAAGAAAATAATTGTATTAATTTAAATTGAGTCTGTTAGTAAATTTGTTTTTTGTACAATCTGTTGCATTTGAAGCAGATTTATTTTCCGACACTTTTAAGTATTTAAAATCAAAGTGTACACAGAAACTGTATAAGCTCATAAACTAGTTTTGGAAATTTTAATTTTAAGATTAAATTAAAACATTGTAAATAGCAAATTAAATTACAAATCGAGAAAACATATTTTACACATTGTTAAATCATAATTTCCTTTGAAGAAAATTATTTTCATTAGTTTAGAGGTCATTCCACGTTTTATAATCATTTGCTTTTACACAATGATTAAAGGAATTTAAGCGTTTTATCAAGTGCAGTTGCTGCATTCGCACGAAAAGTGACCAAAAGTAATTATTTTTTAAATAGTTTATTATTATTATTGATAATAAATTAATTATTATTGTAATTATTTTTAATGTAACAGACAAAATTTGAAAATTTATCATTTGAAACACTGTATCAATCAATACACTTTTCTGATATTTGCCAACTTAAAGAACCGTTAACAAATTTTATTCTCTAAAATGTAAATTAACTTTTGAATTTATTAAAGATTTTGTCACTATTTCAGTATTAAATAATTGATTAATCTTCAAAGAGCTCTCGACGCTTTGTTATACCATTAGTTTGGTTCAATAAATTAATGACAATACAGTGTGCGTTATATGTATATTATTATTATATTGTTATAATTTTAATTATGAATGTTGTTTTTATTTGTAAAAATAAATGAACGAATGAATGAAAAAAGTTAGACAAATGAATTGTTGTAACTTGTAGATATATATCGTTAAATAACGTGACTTCTATTTGTTTGGCGAAATATATTATGCATGTACTCAGGTACTGTATAATTAGAAATAAATATGTTGCGTTAAGTATTGATTCGTTTTTTATTGCAATCAAATTAAAAAAGAAAGGTTATTTCAAATTATTCGTAATACAAAAGATGTACAGAAAATATTTGTGCATACTTTTGATATATTTACTTCTGCTTAATCTTGGTGACTTTGATTTATTAATCTGCTTTATGTGCTAAATTATATTATTTGTTATTGTTTCCTGAAACAAAGATATCATAGATTTAGATTAGTTATATAGCTATTACAATTTTTAAAAAGTTTATTTCAGCGAACCTTTGTTATCTCAATCACATGAGGTTAAAAAATTTAAATTTTAAGCATTAATAATATAGATTAATAAAATTAAGATCATTTTCTATCACATTGCAAAAAATCGGAACAGGTGAGGTGAACAAGCGGTTTAAGATTATTCTAAGCAGTAATTTTTTTTTAATTCCTAGCTATTGTTTAATGAAAGGTATATTTACCTTGAGATCATCAATCTCTTTATCCCAATTTTGTTGAGCTATTAGTTCTAATGATTTGACAATCACATCAAGCAATTTTCTGAAATTTTTCTTAAAGATGACTAATACATCAGAAGTACACACGACTTCTTCAGATTCTTTCCAACAATCATAATCTGTTGCCAGAGCAATAGCACCGTATAAAAGACCAGCTTCCTTGGCTAAATAGACCTATTTAATGAAAATGTACAAGTAAATTAAAAAAAAATTAATCATTGAAACTTGAACTTTGAATTTTAAAACTACTTATTTGCCGATATAATATACCTCTGGACATAAACTCATATTAACCAAATGACCTCCCCATGCTCGAAAAGCATTGCTCTCTGCCTTAGATGAATATCTAGGACCTTCTATTGTTACCACGGTTCCTCCTTTTCTAATAGGAATTTTTAATTCCTTTGCTGCACTCGCAAAGATTTTTGAAATGCTTGGATCAAAAGCTGGTTCCATTGGAATGTGACAAATTCTTGGATATTTAGGTGAAGTGCCGTCAAATAGTGTTCTTTTTCTATCAACTGTTCTGTCAATAAAACTGTCAGGGATTACTAAATGACCTTTATCAATAGATTCTGCTAATGAACCACAAGCTGTTGTAGCTATCACATGAGTGCACCCAACGGAACGAAGAGCTTCAATATTTGCACGATAATTTACTCCAGACGGATTTATTACATGACCAACACCATGTCTAAAGAAAAAATTAAATTATTCTTTTTTTTTTTATTTCTTAATAATTATATTGATAATAAACTTGTCTTTAAAAAAAAGTTCTCATCATGATCCATGATCCAACAAGTTTTAAATTATGAAGATCCATGATCCAACAAGTTTTAAATTATGAAGATCCATAATTAAAAAAATTTTAAATGAACATCCAAATATGATTTATGTTTTTAAAACTTTTTATTTATCCGTTATAAATCTCTTATCTTAACCTGAAGAGGACTTTAAAAAAAGTCGAAACATGTAGCTAATTAAAGAAATTTAATAAAATACCGCAAAAGGCCTTGTAAAAATTACTTAACAAAATTATATATATGCGGATGTAAAAATCTTATATTAAAAGTTCTCAGTATTATCTTCATTGTGGAGATCATTGAATCTCATTTTGAGATTTTAAATTTTAATCAGAGAATGTGATTTACAATTAGAATTATCATTTCAACCGATTATAATCTACATCCTTTATCTGACTCATGTGCTAAACTTGTTGCTATTTTTTCTCAGTGTACAAATTCCAAATGTATTATCAGGATAATATAAGGTTACAAGAGGTTCATTTTGTTACGTGGACAATTTAAATTATATGTTGAAAAAATCGGATTCTTTTGTCCGAAAATTTAAGCAGGGAGATTATAGAATTAGGTTAAAGCACGAGATTTCCTACTAAGTTTTGTTGGTTGATTTAAAGAAAATTTTGTTTTTGAACAACTTTAGAGTAGTAAAAAAGAATACGTTACAAGTGTCAAAATTACAAAATTATTACCTCAAGATTAAAACTACATCAACTCCAGCTATTGTACCCACAAAAAGATTACTAGATGGTACTCCAAAATCATTTTCAACATTTTCACGTTTAATAACGGAGCTCGCCTTGAAAATTTGATTTTCAGGGTCACTCAATCCAGAACCACCAATGATGCCGACCTACAAATTATAAAGCAACATATACTGAGTTCTTATGTAATATGGTCAGTAATTTAAAAAATTTTATACAGTACGTTCAATCCTTACCTTGACTTTGTATTTTGCACTCATTATATTGATATAAAAATGTAGGTAACTGATGATTTTATTCAATTCTTAAACGAAGTAAAAATACTGTACTATTTTGCTTTCTTGTACTCCCTAAGTTGCTGAGTCATCAACATAAAATAAACAAACTTTATATACAGTCTGATATAGTGTGTGACTTGAGAGCGACAGTCTTGATTTGTTTTATCTTCTCACATTAATTATTATCTCCCCTTAACATTTGTATATGTATGTGTCTATATACATATATAACTTTTCAATTGTATTTTCATACCTTTTCCCCTAAATTTTAGTTAATCTAATTATTTAAAATTCTTTTCATTGTTACTATTATTTTTGGATTAAAGTTTATTCTAAACTTTTCATAAAGCAAATATAATATTTAAACAAATATCTAAACTTAATTAAATGTATAATTTATAAAGAGTGTCGTCTTTAAAGATTGTGAGACCCTAGGTCAAAGATTTTGAGAGACCCTTACGATGTGGAAAATTTAAATTTACTTTGTAAACTAAAATATGTACTTATTACTTTGTAACATACCTTAAATTAAAATTAATTTACAAAATTTTGAAGCATGTTATTTATTGTTTAGGGGCTCCCCAAACCTTGTAGGAAAGACGGTACTGTTTATAGAGTTTAATCTAACTGTATAATAAAAAACCAAAAATATTCATCAAAAAGACTTTTTTTATTAACAGTTCTGTAACTAAGGTCACTTGATTTATTTTAAAGAATATGCGCATACATGTATACAGTACAATTTTCTTATATCACTTGATTTTTATTATATCATTGACTTCTTCAAGTAAAAATACTTGAACTTGACAAATTTTTATGATGCTTGTTTATAACTAATAAGATCCCTGTTATATACAAAATTGTGTGTTGACATGTAAAATATAACTTGAGCTAAACAAACTATTTCAAATCATGAACGCAAATAATCAAAAATAGTAAAGAAATTTACTTATCAGAAATGAAAGTCGTCTAACATAAGTTGTTTTGACAAATCATTTTTGTAAAATTTATCATTGGGTTCGAATCAAGCATAGTATAAGAGAAATAAGTTTTTCGGCAAGCTATTCTTGCATTTCAAAATTTTCGGAAACAATGTTGAGATAAAACCATTGTCAGCTTATTCGACTAAAAATGAGTTAAATATATCAAAAAAGATGATTTTATTCGGAAAATTGATATTGATTAGCCAAAATATTTTTCGGAATGCTAAAATATACATTTATACGTATCTATAATAAGTACTTTTGCTGCTTTTTCTTTTGTAATTAAAAATTAAAAACTTTTCGTCGATTATTGTAATTGTATATGAATAGGATAAAAATTTATAGTAAAGTAATAAAAATACATGGACGCAATGAAAATACGAATAGATACACATTACATAATGGCGCATTCATTTGATAATTTTAATTTACGATAAAAAAGTACATAGACTGTATTAATGAAAACATTGGTCAAAACGATTATATTGACTTGACGTTAAGATGTCTTATGTTAATTGTACAATTATTGTACAAGATTTTTGGTAAAGCTAATCGCAATTAACTATATTACTTTTCTAAAGAAAGAAAAAAAAATAATAAATAAAAAAATAAACAGACATTTTTCTAATTGGACAAAATTGAAATTTCGAAGGTATGTTCAGTTTGAAGGAGATCTTACAGGTTGATACTGATGATTGATGACTATAATGACACATTAAATCTGTTAAATATGAATACATTACAGACCGTAGTAATTAATTGCATATTGCATATTTTCTTTAAAAGCTATCGACAGTAACAGAACATCAGCGATCTTTTATTGAACTGATATAATATAGTTACAAATTAGACAATTTGCACAATTGAAAAAACCTAACCTACCCTACTTTTTTATTTCTTGCTTATATTCTAAATCATACAATATAGTAATCACAAAAATGAGACCAGAATCCAAGAAGCATTTTGAGATCGTCGTGTTTAAATGGACGGAAGCTATGCTTGGACTGGTTTGTGTGTTGTAAAATTGAAAAAAAATTAACTTAACTTTTATATACATTATTTTTTTTTCCTTTAAAAAAAAAGAAGGAAAAAAATTCCTGAATGTAATTAATTTTTATGAAAAGCCTGTTTTATTGAAATAGTTTTTCTTGGCACGTTAACCTTTTACTGCGGCAGTTTAAACCTTTTAGATTCTTTTTTTGACCTTTTTACATTAACAATTGAAACCTATCTCTGATAATTAAAGAAGGTAACTAATTTCCAGGCTACTTGCTGCGTTATTAAAATTGGCTACTTGTTAAGACTTAGACTGTTTTACCTCATTCAAGACCTTATATATTAATGAGTAAGAAATTCTTTAATATTGAATTAATACGCACATGCATTTAGTAATAATTTTTGTTTAAAGTCTATTAATGTCAATTAAACTTTCTTTTAGAAATTTAAATTAATTATTTTTACAACAGACTATAATTTTGTTAAATAAATTATATTTTCTGTGAAATAACAAAACATGTATTCAAATAATAAAGTTTAAAAAATAATATCAAGTTAAAATTTAAAACAATACTTCCTCTATGAGGAAGCAAAAAGATAAAGAAAAGAAAATCTCAATTCAAGTCAATGGATACTTTTTAAGCATACAAAGTCGACTTTTTTCAACAGTGCAAACAACATTTTTTTCAATTTATTTTACTATACAAATATAAATGTCAGTCTCATAAGAATGACAAGGCAGTGAAAGGTTAAAACCACGCTTCCTCTTGAATATTTCATAAAAGTAAAATCAGTTTTTATAAAAAGAATAATTACTCACTGTTAAAATATAGATTAGACACCTATATCTATTTAACAAGAGCAGTGTAATTTCTTTTTACATTCGAACTTAATGTCTCTAAAAGAAATGTAGTAAGTAATAATAAAAAATAATAGTTACAATGATAATAACATAAAAATAGTAACAATAATTATTATTACTGATACTATTATTATGATAATCACCTCACAAAGTCCTTTAAAAAAGAGTTTAAAATCGTACTATAGAATTATCGCAGATTTTACATCCTAAAACCTAAAATACAATGTATGACTTAAGTACAACCATATTATCTGGTTATCATTATGGCAATTGTATCATCAATTCATCATTTATACTTATTTTTTATATTGTAGAAATGATCAACAGAAAGCTCATTATCTAATCGAGCTAATGCAAAGTTTTACGTTTTAAATTTTATGTGCATATTTTTTTCTGGCCCTTAGTTTCAACAAACATTTCTTTTGTCTACTTAAGTATTTATCAAGGCTTTTATCTGTGTATAAGTTAAAAATAAGGCACATAATTAAAAACGTATTTTACATGCAAAATCACTATGTATGTATCTTAAGAAATGCATTTTCGGATACGAAAAAAGTAAAAATTGTGCGCAGTACAAGTATATTATATTAAATGATTCAATACTTGATAAAGTCGACAAGTCACATAGCATCATCTAATATTAGACAAATATCTAATAGTTCGATAATTTGAATTTAAATTTTTCATGTTCAGACTTTTTAATCTTGTAATATTTATTCGTCTATAACTACTTTTATAGACTTCCTGAAATACTAACTAATGATAATGATGGTGATGATGATGATAATAATGATGATGATGATGATGAAATGTTTACGATTACAAGTTTTTTGTGACTTGACATTTTTAAATTAAATTTCTCGTATCGATCAATAAAAAATTTCAGTAATAAGTAGTATCACGTTCTATAGCAGACCCCGTCTTGTTTACTATAAAAAATGCAAACTTCAAGTGACAGTTTGCCAAATCTGCAAATTTTGATTATTTTTTCCATCAGGAACTCTGGAATTCATGATCCTCTCTTCTTAACTGATTTTTAGGTCTCCTTACCTAAAAATAAAGAAATTATAGTTAAATTTCTTAACAAAAGATTATTTGGATAGGAAGGGGAGGTTAGGCTCTCCAATTGAAAAGGTTCATTGGTCCAAATTTCGAAATAAATGTGACGCGATATGAAGAAAGGGACCTCAGAAGAAAAAAATTTTAGGTTATATTTGTGATGTTTGGAATTTAAATACACAAAGACTCAATACTCAATAACTGAAAATAGATCACCAGAAATTAGTTATACTTTCATTGATTCAAATTTACATCATAAAATACTAATAACACAGCCCCACCCGAGACACTACACTAGTGTGTTCTTATGTATTTTTCTTTGCTGAATCCGAATCCGTAGTCAGAATAATCAGATAGGCTAAATTTTTTTTAGATAATCCTTAAAAAGATCCCGATAATGCTCAAATACACGAAAAAAACAAAAACAACACATTTTTTTGCCCGGGACACTACACTAGTGTTTTCTTACGTATTTTTCTCTGCTGAATTCGAATCAGTCAAAATGATCAGATTAGCTAAAATTTTTTAGATAATCTCAAAAAAGTGATTTTTTTCGTGTTTTGATCAGTTTTTTGATATTATCTCAAAAAGTTGAACCAATCTGGCAATTCTAACTTTGGATTCGGAATCAGAGGAGAAAAATACATAGGAATACACTAGCATATAGTCCCGAACAAAAAAAAACTTTTTTTGGTGGATTTTTTTTGAGTTTTTGGAGATTATCTCAAAAAGTTTAGCCAATTTGATTATTCTGACTTTGGATTCGGATTCAGCGGAGAAAAAATAGATAGAAATAGGTACACTAGCGTAGTATCTTGGACAAAAAAGAAAATTTCGTTTATTTTAATTTGTGTTTTAAATTTTTTTTTGAGTTTATTTTAAAAAGTAGAACTAATCTAACAATTCTGACTTCGGATTCGGATTCAGCGAAGAAAAATACGTAGGAATACACTAGAGTAGTGTCTAGGACAAAAAATTATTTTTTTTTGTGATGCTTTGTAATCAATAATAGAAAAAGAAAGAATAAAATTAAGGAATGGGTCAAGGACCTACTACATTGATTTGTATTAACATTGGTCTAGAATTTACGAATGTCATTTATTGAGCTAGAACACATGGCCAGAACAACATTTCCAAAAGTTACAAGCAAAGGTGTTCTTGGGTTATACATATATGGTACTGCGAGAAAAGGGCCCACGAATCCTTTTGGATCCGGTTCGCCTGGTCAGTGACCTTGCCTTTCATTGACTTGTGAGTATGTGTAATGGAGCACAATATCTGTGAGATGGGTATATACATATATTTAAGTATATTTATTGTATAGTTAGACAGTGTGCTAAGAAAACACCAGTTTGGACACTATCTTGTGCTGTACTGTCGGATAGACATGTATTTACTATTGTTCACTGTTGTCTGCTGCCTATGCACACATAATTTATATATACATTTACACTTTTACAGTAGGTCAAATGCGTCAAACTTTCCTTTTTTTAAATTAAATGTTTCTTTAGTTTTTTGATCGATACAGTTTTACGAAAAAAAATTAGAAAATTAAAGCTATTTTTTTCTATTGATTTTGAATACATTCATAAAAGTCTCAAACTCTGAAGTATGACACCTAGGATTAATTCTAAGTACAGCTAAATATTACCCGAATTAAAAAAAAAAAAATTAGTTACGGTTTTTTCTGCATTTTTTTCAAACAAACAAGACAAAAATAAAATAAAAGCCACATACTGTTCAGTTTTTTAAGTTTAAACATTCACAGAATGAGATTGTTGTTCTTATCAATTGAATTGTGTTAATAAAAACAAAACTTAAATTTGTAATGCATCAGGAAACACCTAATACGTAATATTATTTTGAATATTATCGAGTGATGATAACTTTATTCAAATTTCTAAGAAAAGAGGAGACTAATAAATTTAAGAAATTGTCTACAATGGTAATGAACTTGACAAATTTATTTATCGCTAAAAAAGTGTTTTCAAATAGTTTTTTTTTTATGTAAAGTTTATAACTTTACCTGTGTATAAGCATATAATAATACTGGCTTTTTAATTTTATTTGAGTTCCGCATTCTTATGAAATGTAAGGAGTGATTCTTGGAAGTATAGTTATAGTGAGTGGGTGGTCTCCATTCAGATATGTTTATGGTTGTATAGTGGTAAAGTGGTTGCACGTTATTCCATACAATCACTATTACGACAGTACTGCACTCTGTTTGCACTCTTTGGGTCGAGGACCCAACAAACCTCAGGATCGCAAGAGTTGATCGGCTTTGTCTCAAGAAATATTATTGTCTCCGTTATTTTTTATTATTACTATGTCTAATATTTTTAAACATGAGAGGGAGATATTTTATGAAAGTTGTTTCCTTGACTGTTATCCATGAGACAAAAGATATCCATTTATTTTTAGGAAAGAAATGAATAATTCAAATATAATTTTATCAGTAGAACTTATTGGTAGGAAATACATTTTTTATCAATGTAGATTTTCAAATTTTTAATCAAATCAACACAAAACAATCATCACACACTAAAAAAAGTCTAATTAAGGTACATTTAACATTTTAATCTGGTTATATTTACCAAAATTTTGGTTAAATTAACTAGATTCATGATTAATCGAATTGTTTTTTCAGTGTACGATTATAAACTTGTTAATTGAAAATGTTGTCAATCAATTCGTTTCGATTGAATACTTTTAATTGCTCGTAAGTGTTTTTTTTAAATTATAAATAGTTAATAGATCATAATCTTTTGTGTTATGAGAATACAAATCGTTAACTATCCGATTGCAATATTATTATCTAAGAATGCATTAGAGAAATTCGATAGACCCGCCGTACAATTCAACGGTCCAATTAAGTATTGCTCTGTAACAAACTGGCTACTGACATGCACCCACGCATAGATATTAACAGTGACGTGAACAATCTACCTGCATAGATCCATACCTTAATAGGAATTCCCTTTTTAAATTATTGAGATTGGTTTCATTTAATTTTTATCATTTTAAATTCATTTATCCTTGTTCTATTTATCTGTGAGATTAATTAACAAGGGTGGATCCAGAAGCTAAATTAGGAGCGGGGCAGGAGGGGTAAAAATTAGCCAAGATTGTTTTTAAGTAATTAACCCTTTCGCAGTGCAGTGCAAAACGCAATATTCGTGATAATGTTCTAAAAAAAAATTTCTGTGAAGAAATATTATAATAGTGATCGTATTGTGTATTTTTGGGGTCGCTGAATTCAAATTTTAGTCAAAATTCTTTCAGATTTCTTTATAGAGGTCACAAACACTTTTTGCTCCTATATGGAGGCCAGTAACACAAAGGGGTAATTGTCCATCTAAGGGCAATGCTCAAGTACTTTTTAGTTGATGAATATATAAAATATAGCAACTTACACAGATTAGAGATAAAGAGTCCCAACTCGTCTAGGTGACACAACAGTAACAGCAAGACGCTGACCACATTTAGACGGAGGAATTAATGGAGCAATAGTATTTGATGTCGGTGTTTCAGGTCTGACACTATTGACACCTCCACCTCTCAGTTCCCATACTAGATTTGTTAGAGAGCGTGGTCTATTTAAGCGACGTGACCTGTAAATGTTTGAGAAATTTTATCAGTTATAAATATTATAAAGGTATTTATAAAAAATCTGTTTTGATAATAATGTTAGCTTAATTCCTTCAATCCTATACAGAGAGAACTATATTAAGTTTCTTGCAACCTGTTTAATTTTGGAATCAAACTTGTAGAGAGACTAGGACATTTGTGATCTAGGAATTGTCATTTGCTTCTTATTATTTCTTCGACAAGCTCCTCATTCTCGCTTCCTTAACAGATCTCGAAAGCTTATTAAAAAGCATTTCAATCCCTAGTAACTCTAATTTTGGTACTCGTGCTTATTTTGATTAATTGCAAGAAAAGAATCCAAAATTTGATAGGGTTGCACTGTAGTTTAAGCTCTCCAGACAGACAAATTAATCCGTTATGGAACTTTGTGTGGTATTTAACCAATTTAGTTTCAAAAACTAGATTAGGGACCAACATAAAATTTTTAACGTGAGTAGATTCAAATTTGATTGAAATGTTCTGAAGGTAACATATTTTTTTTCTTTAATTAAGGTCTCAAAACGAATTGATTGACCAATATAAAGTATAGAATTCACCAAAATTTCGTACAATAATGGTTTTTTCAGTTGTTCTTAAATTAATTTTTTTTTTCTATTATGAGAAAAGTGTTCCAGAAATGAACATAATTTTTAGCTTTAATTGCACAACCCCACAAAAAAAGAATTTTTTGTCTAAGCCACTACACTAGTGTATTCCTAAGTATTTTGCTCCGCTAAATTCGAATCCAAAATTAGAATTGTCAGATTAGTTCAACTTTTAGAGATAATATCAAAAAACTGATTAAAAATACGAAAAAATCGCTTTTTTGAGATTATTAAATTTTTTTTTAGCTAATCTGATCATTTTGACTTTGGATTCGGATTTAGCGAAGAAAAACACATAAAAATATACTAGTGTAGTGTCTCGGACAAAAAATTCTTTTTTGTAAGACTTTGTTGTTGTATCTCTTATGCTTTAAGGAGGAATTAGACAAACAATCGGAAAAAGTTAGTTCAGCTCCATATTTTTGTATATTTTCAATAAAAAATCTATCTTAACTTTAAAAACATATTGGTGGAAGGGTAAACAATATTATTTTTAAATTTTTGATCAATTCAAAGTCGCTTTTAAACCATACAAATATAAAGTACAATTTTTTGTTTATTAGAAACGATTGTCAAATTTTAGGTTATTTTATCTAAACAGTTTCCAATAAACAGAGAATTGTAATTTTTATTCAAATGCAGCTTAAAAATAAACATAGCATTACAAATAAAATTGATTGTCTTTTTATTAAAACGCTTTTAAAAATTAGACAGTTTTTATATTTAAAAAATACGAAAACACGTGGTTGGACTAACTTTTTCTCCGATTGTTTGTCTGATTCCTCCTTAAAATCACATTTTAAGATAAATAATAGGTATTTCAACATAATTCTTTTTATTTCATAGTTCAGAAATCTTACAGAATGATTCACACCCCCCCCTCCCCCTCATTTTTACGTGACTTTGAATAATTATAAAAATTACCTAAAATACTCATGCTACCAATTAAGATGATAAATGAGGCATTCCACGTGACATTTTCATTCAAATTTTTTTTTTTGTTTGGAATAATTTTTTTCTGATTCTCTATGAAAAATAAGGAAACACGTATTTTTTTATTGAATGAAAATTGCAGACACTGCAAAAATATGGTGTCTTAAATTAGACAAAAATGTCTTATATTAAGATACTTTTTGTGTCTGAGACACGAAAAATGTTTTAATTTAAGACATTTTTGAACAATTTAAGACACCTGTTTTTGCAGTGGAGGTTATGAATTTTTGAAATTTAACGTTTTTTGAAATAGAGCATTTTTTGTTAATTTTGCTTTATTTTCGTATATGAGTTGTACTGTAAGCAAAAGGATGATCGAAGGTCATATTTAATGAGCCTTCAGGTAGCTTAGAATAAAGATAACGATTCTGACGAATCAAAGAAGGGTCCCACTGTGTCTGGCCTTTTCTTCATGTTCTGAGGTTACTAAGCTATCCAAATTCCTATTTCTTGTTAGTTGTATTTGAGATACCTTACAGTGATAATAATAAAAACTTTTCTAATAACAGTATTCAATTGATTCGTTTTGTTTAATTTTCCCCATACCTTCCAATATTTTTAACCTTCGTTTTTCTCCGTTATTATTAGTAAATTGAAAATAATTCCCTACATAAAGTTTGTTCAATATTTCATAGATTTTTTAGACATGTAGTAAAAAATAATGAATTAGCAACAAAAATACATGAAAAATTGAATTTACGCCTAAAAAGTGACTTTTCTCAAAACCGAAGGTCTCGATTTTCGATTTTTTTCTTTCAATACAGTTACTGATTATTAAAGAAATTTTTCTTATAAATCTAAAAGTGGTGTTCTTTAGCGTTTTAATCATATTTGCATTTATATTGTTTACTTTTACATTTTTTTAAATTTTAACCTTCAGTTACAAAACAAAAGAACTGTTGCACACAGGAATTTGTAAGTTGAAGTTGTTTCATTTCTATGATTCACAATTTAAACTTTTTACAACAAGGAATTATTATAAATATCATTGAAACATTAAAGAGCACCACTTTTAGATTTATAAGAAAAATTTCTTTAATAATCAGTAACTGTATTGAAAGAAAAAAATCGAAAATCGAGACCTTCGGTTTTGAGAAAAGTCACTTTTTAGGCGTAAATTCAATTTTTCATGTATTTTTGTTGCAAATTCATTATTTTTTACTACATGTCTAAAAAATCTATGAAATATTGAACAAACTTTATGTAGGGCATTATTTTCAATTTACTAATAATAATGGAGAAAAACGAAGGTTAAAAATGCTCTATTTCAAAAAACGTTAAATTTCAAAAATTCATAACTTCTGCAATTTTCATTCAATAAAAAAATACGTGTTTCCTTATTTTTCATAGAGAATCAGAAAAAAATTATTCCAAGCAAAAAAAATTTTTGAATGAAAATGTCACATGGAATGCCCCAAATATAATATGGGTTTTAATTCTTCGGATTGTTTTCGTTCAAAAATTAGATTTGCCTGCGAAATAATTTTTTTAAATCGTTATTGAAAAATACATTTAGGTGTTTTTTGTATTTCGTGATTTGATAAAAATCACAGAATTATTGAAATCGTTATAAATTGGATGTTTTCTAAAGCAGGGTACTTTTTGGACGCTTTTTTCTCCGTTAATAACAAAAATTATAAAATAATATGCTACATGAAATTTATTGGAAACTTCTCGAACTTTCGAAATATGTAAAATAAAAAATAATAAATATGCACAGATTTGGTAGTTAATGCATTATATTTTTATAAAATACAACTCTAGAATGCGTACAATCGGTTAAAAAATTATAAATCACAATTCAACGTAAAAAACGCCACTTTCTTATAAACGGGAAAAACTTCCTTATTTATAGAAGAAAAAATCAAAAATCAATAACTTATTTCTTTGAGAAAAAATACTTTTTAAGTTTAATATTAATCTTTTAGGTATTTTCTCTTCATATTAATTATTTGTTATTGCACATTTCAAAAGTTTTGTTATTAACGGAGAAAAACGAGTTCAAAAAGTACCCTTTCTTTTGAAAACATCGAATTTATAACTAATTCAATAGTTTATAACTTCCGTAATTTTTATCAAACCACGAACTACAAAAAAACGTATGTTTATGCTGCAATAAAGGTTTCAAAAAAATTATTCTAAGTAAACCTATTTTTTGAATGAAAATAATCCGAAAAATGTCCTATACTATTATTGACTCACGTGATTTATGGACGACCCCAATATGAAAGTATTAGTTTTTCAAAAATTTGTTGGCACCAATTTTAGCCGAAACAATATGTCTTGGTAGCGAATTAATTTGTCTTGCTGAAGAAGGAAATAAGGTTCATATTTAGTCGAAGCTCCTAATCTTCGCAAACCAAATCAACTTGACTGTTCTCTCTGTATATACATTTAAGTACTATATAATAAATAAATTTAATAATTGTTAAAAACCTTTTTTCTGGAAGTTTAGCCCCAGCTCCGGAATCTCCAGAAGTGCGTCCACCAGAATGACTTGAGTCAAGAGTTCCATCTAGTTCCATTGCTTGTTGAAGATTCGTTAGGCTTTTATATCTTATGTTAAAGAGAGGAGACCCGCCTTTAAAACTGGGTGGTGTTTCTTTAAGCGGCGAAGTGCTCTTTTGCCTTATGAGCGGGCGACCTCTTTGTGTACCACTGTTCTTAATATAAAGTTTGGCCAAGGGCGGCTTCTCAATCCTCGGCATTAATGTTTCCTTGACTGTTCGTCTTGTTCTCTTTTCAGCGTGATTTTTTTTTGTAGGTATCGTTTCAATGGGCGGTGGTTCCGGTCGATCATCTAACAAAGGTGCAATCGTTACAGTGACTGGAGTGAGAGCAAGAGCGGAAGCAGAAGAAGAAACAGGAAAAGGAACAGAAGAAGGAGTAAGAGCAGGAACAGTAGGAGTATTAGCAGCAGCAGTAGCAGAAACAGGAATAGGAGCTGTTCCTGTTGGGGGTGGAGACGGACTATTGTTGCCTATTGACAGCGATGGACCGTTATTACTGCGTATTGGACTTTCGTAGGGTGGTGACTTGACACTTTTTGGCAGTGGCGCAAAACCTCGAACATAATCATAGATTTGATCAATCTCGTCGTACTCCTCCGTAGTGTAAGGAGCAACAGGCACGCGATTTTCATCTCGATAATTTGTAGGGGCATGATTATTCGTCTGGTGTTGCGTATGATGATAATGGTAATGATGGTGATGTCGATGATGATTATTGGCACTATCCGAACTTGCAGATCTTCGAAGAAAGCCGCTGCTTCTTGACTGCCTAGTTGTTGAAGATTTGCTCTCTCCTAAGCGACCGTCTAGAACGTGTGCCTTGTCCGCTACATCGGCGACCAAACGCGTTGCTCGATCCACCAACCTGGCTAACTCTGGCATTGACTTGAGTGCTTCCTCGTTTCTTGCTTTAACCAATTTTAGTGGTGCAGCCAATGGTAAAGCTACAGCAGCTCCCTCTCTTTGTAACGGTAGAGCAAATACGTGCTCTTCTTCAAACGTGGAAAGTAATCTCAATTCGGGAAGAAAATGTGAAGAAGATTTTAGACCTCTAGGTGGTTGTCCATGGACTAGTCTAACAGTAAGTGGTAATCGTTTACTCAGAAGAGCCTTGGCAGTATGCACGCCACTGATATTGTCTTCTCGTGCCAGAGCGCTGAAGCGACCTCTTTGCTCCATGCCAAATAAGACACTATCACCGTGAGAGTCGATGCACCGTAAAAATTTCCCTCGACCTGTTAAAGTCACTTCTCCCACAACAGATATGGTTTCACCTGCGACAATGGGTTTGCTTCCTTCGGGCAGAATAGCGCCTGTTTCTTCCTCAATTTTACAGGCAATCCCTCTAATAGTTTCTCGCACCAATGCACCTTCCTCTGGACACTTGCGCGACAGCTCATTTACGGACTCAATACCTCGTACTGCTCTGCCCTCCTCGCTCAAAATCTCAAAATATCCCGGGTAGGAGTCTGGAATTGCTAATCTAGGACCCACTCCTACAACACGTCGACCTTCTTTTATTTTAACAGCTTGAGCTACTATTTTTCGTCTACGGCCTGCTGACACTAAGAGCGCCGTACTTTGTAAACTTGGAGCTGGTAGAGTTGGCACACCCAAGCCTCCATATTGGCCCTTAGTGATTTTTATCACAGTTGGTAAACGATATTTGGATACAAACTCACGCAGATACGTTGCCTCATCCGCCCAACGAGCCGCGGCTACGATAATTTGCCCGTCGGTCGCTGCCATCTGTCAAAACGAGATGGCTTCAGCTACCAACGGGCGTGGTGATTGATACCTCGCCCTTCTATCTTCTCTACTCCTACTGTTTAAGCACTCTTCTTCCTGTTTCCATCTCTGTCATGGCCCATCTGAAAAGACAAATTCACTTTTAAAATCAGTTGAAACTCGTTACAATTTATTTTGCATTTAAAACTATAATGCACGAATTTATATAAAAAAGTTCATTTTTTTCCTACATTACAATATACAATTTTATTTTATTTTACTGTCAGACTCGGATAATTCGTTCGATTTTGAAAAAAAAATCGATTACTAAACACTATAGCACTAAAAACAACAAAAAAGTATTCTAAAAATAAATTAACTAGAAGCTAGTAAATTGTTTTTGCTAGTTAATTGTTAAAATTGCCTTCTTTCTTATTCTTTTATCCTATATCGAAGTGAAGTAAAAGATCATTACTTTCACTGCATTCATTATTTTTATATTAGTTAAGAAGGATTTAGATTTAATATGGTGTTAATATCCTATTATAATATTAAAACATGTATGTCTAAGTGACTTTTGATCATGTAGTATATACAATATAACCGACAAGAATAAGAAGACATTCGATCTCGGTTGAGTTCGGATGGACTCGGCTCGACCTTGAGCGGGTCCTGTATGCTGTATTACTCTATGCCACTGACACGGATCAAGGCCGTGCCTGGGCACAGAGCCAACGATATGCAGCGTTCACCATAACACGCCATACCTGCTCTTTTCACCCAATATTCAAAAATCAATTATGGTCTCAAATAAATGTGTCTTGAAAATTTTCGATAGAAATTGACTCAAGAAAATTAAGCCTTCTTCATTTTTAATAGTCAACATAGATAGATACACTTTAAACTCGGTGGAAGCGTCGAGTTGCTAGGTCGGGTAGCAACCCGAACGGATGTTGATATTATCTCATCACAGAACATTAAACCATTTAAACATATGTATGCAAATTTTTGAAAATAATCAGAAGAGAAAAGTGGTATTCAGTCCAATTAATTTTAGCAACACCAAAAATATTTTTTAAAGTAAAGTTCAGTTAAACGAATCATAAAAAATAAATCCTAAAGTGTTTCGTGAAATTTTTAATTGGTAAAAAATATTCCCTTTCTGTTCAAGCTAAATTTATTCTAAAATTTTGAGAAAAGACTTCGCTTTTTCTCTTTTAATGGGAAAAATACTTTGTTTTGTTTTTTTTTTAGTTTTACAAGTCCAAACTGACAGTAGCTTTTTGTTTGTTTTACAGAAAATAATCCTTTCTTTTTTCTATTTGCTTTACATTAGGCATATATTAATGCTCCAAATCAAAAGTGCTTAATTTTTAATAAATTAAATATTTTTTAAAAAATTGTCACATGCATAAACTGACGTAACACACAAATTGTAGTGTGATTTTATCGTTTAATTAACGACCAAAAAAAATATAAGAGAATTTAACTGTTATGTATCGCAGACCGTAGTTCGGTGAATGAACCAAGATCACCGGAAGTTGCGGGTTATCGAACATTAAGTCTTTAAAACATACGCACACATGTGTAATTTACTTACTACCAAACTAGTTCTTGATCAGAAACACGCCAAACAAATTATACATATAGGAATTACCGGTAACCAATGAAATACATATAACAAAATTATCTTCTCGAGATTAAGATAATAATGAGAATGTTTTTAAACTTGAAAATAATTTCATTTTAATGATTAATGAAAAAAATATATATAACTTTATACCAATAAACATACAATTTGTAAACCATGCACCATTGCTGCTAGATTCCATTCCCTAACTTTCATCTTCTATAGGCTTAGTCATTTTTTTCCTTTCATTAAAATTTTGAAAACAGTGGACTCACTTGTAGATAATTCCAGAATTCCAGTCCTGCAAAAAAGAACATATTTTTTATTTTTATAAAACAAATAAAATCTCATTAATGTAAGAAAATTAGTAAGTGTATTAATCATTCAATTTTCTATTAATTGGTAATATGATTCAAATACTATAGTATACGCAAAATACTTTAATTTGAATTATTTTATAGGTATCTGACACCTTTAGTAAAAGTCAAAGTCAATTGATTTAAACGTTTTTAATTAGATTTTGGCTTGGATTACGTCAAACGACACAAAGTACAAATTTAATTAGTTTACTGCAGGAAATTACTAGTTTTATAAAAGAAAACTTAATTTTTTATTGGGGGTTGGAGAATAAACAGAATTGAGTTTTCCTTTGTCTCGGTAGTGAGTGAAAAACAGTGTTCAACAGGACCGTGAAGACCTTGAGTTGTAAGACCTCCTAGTCATGAGAACTCGTAAGGCCTTGAATGGTTTACGTGCTGCTACGTATATTGTTACAAGTTTCCGCTATAGGCCAGGTTTTAGGCTTCCCTTTATGCAAAAGAGAGATTTTTAAAAAATATCCCTGAATTGCTGTATCACTGTAAAAAGAAAGCCTTTTTTAAGGCAGAAAAGCTGTCTTATTTTAAGACGCAAAATTTTTAAGACAGCTTTTGCTGAATTTACAAATTTTTCTTTTGCCTTAAATTGTGCCAAAAAAAACTAACTTATAATTTGTATAAAAATGTGATGTACTAATAAATTAAAAAAGATACATTTTTGTAATTATTGTAAATTCATCTTGATTAAGACAGTATAAACAGAGCTTGCTGAATTTAAGACCAATTTTAAATTAAGATTCTTTTTTTTACAGTGTACTAGAAGACTTAGTAAAAAATCAAAACTAATTTTTCACCGTTAGAAAAAAACGTGAAGTTACAGAAAGGTTTAACGTAAATTTATCAAAAAATCTTTAAATTTTATAATGTTTTTAAACTTTTGATTGGACACATACTCGATAAGCTTTTTTAAATAGACAAAATAACTTTTTTGTAATTTTTTGAGACTAATAAAGGTGACAAAATTAATTTAAAACAAAACGTTTCTGAATTTCAAAAATCTATAATTTTTATCCAATTGTGAGTTTCAATGGTTTATTTTGTTTTAAATTGAATTTGACACATTCTGTCTGAATAAAATTACCGTCAAGCGGGTATATTTTTTGCACAAAAACGCTCCTTTTCCACTCTATGCTAAAATTATGATACATAAAATTTAGAATTCAAAAAAATAAAAAAGTTAACTACATATTCAGTTATGTTGTGGACATCCTCTTAAAGGTGTTCTATGAGTTAGCCGATAAAAAAAATTGTCTGAGTTATAGGAGGTTTTAAGGAGGTTCTCACCATTCACATAACCTTAAACTAGAAAGTCGTTTTTCACCCCAAATAAAAGTATTATTGAAATCAATTTCACCAAATTTTAAAGAACCAGTTGTACATTTTTCAGAAAAAATTAGGTTGAGCTAAAATTTGTTATTAAATAATAATATAAAATAAACATATTAAATTATTTGACATTATAGGTTTTTTCTTTAAATCTAGTTAAAAACTGTTTATTTCCATAGCTTATTTTTCTCGTTGAAACATTATCTACAATTTTATTTGTTAGATTTTGTTAAATATTATTTTATTTAACAAGCGTAAAAAACTAACTAGATTTAAGGTATTAGTCGCGTAAAATGATTTTCGTCAGATTTTTTTAAAACTTTGTATCTGTATTCATGAGGTATTTATCTATGAAATGAGATCTATCCTATCAATTTTGACCACTTCTGAGCTTCAAAATATAAATTCAAAGTTCATACCTTTTACATGCAATAACACTAAATGCATATAAAAAATGTCTCTTATATTCATTTGTATAAAAACAAGTCGTCAGATTTTCAAATAAAACTACTAAGTTACACATTCAGATAAAATAAATCCTTTAAAAAAAAACTAACTTTATTGACCACGCCGTATAAAAAATACAATAATTTAAAAATTCACAATTTTTAATTTTCACGTGGTTTCATTGAAAAATGTCGTAAACGTGTCAGCAATACATCATGACAACTTATAGTACATGACTCAAAATCGTGAAAATTACATATATTACATTAGAAGAGGTCACAAGGAAGCAAGTGAGTTGATCTAAAAGTTTATTTAATGTTCTTTTTATTTTGCGGGAGTTTTGCGGGAGCATTTACGCGACTAATACCTTAAAGAAAAAGCATAAAATTATCTAACAACAAATTTTAGCTCAACCTAATTTTTTTCTGAAAAATGTACAGCTAGATCTTTCAAAATTTGGTAAAATTGATTTCAATAATATTTTTATTTGGGATGAAAAACGACTTTCTAGTTTGAGGTTATGTAAATGGAGAAAACTTCCTTAAATGAATAATTTTCTTTACGACATTGTTAATCATTGAGTCTTTTGAGAGAGTAAAAAGTGTGAGACACATTTCTCTGTGAGATAAATATGATATTGCACTATAATTAAATTTCTATAATATACTTTAATGATAGTTCTAGTAGAAACATTTAGTAAAGTTAAAAATTGCAGTTTAAATGACCGTCATTAGTTGTGTCACATTAAATGCTCCAAGAAACATTTTGAAGACAACAAAGGGATGTTACATTTCACTCTTCAATAAATTCTCTCTTTTTATAAAATAAATAAATTTATGGTTTCTAAAAATGGGCCATTTTATGTGCATAATTAATTGACATATTTGAGCATTATTTGCCACCTAAATTTATTTCTTATTAGAAAACCATCTAAGACGTTTCAAATACCTAACAACCGAAAAACTTTTTATTTACTTGTAATTATTTTTAATACCGTCAGTTTTTGAAGATAATAAGGTTATAGCTAAATTTTGAGGTAGAGTATCAATCTACATGGTAGAGGACAATCAAACAATAGCTCTTAATCGAGTCATTGTATGTGTATAACAATGTGGGGTAGCGATGTTAAAGGAGGGATTCCATTTCCTGTCTTGATCTTGCATACTAACTCTGGAAGCTATACCGTTAGCGGTTAATCTAATACACACACTTAAAAGTTTTTAAATATATATGTGCAAGAAAAAAATGTTTACATGTTAACACATATCCTCACAAAAAAATAAAAACTATTTTTCAAATACAATTATTTATATTTGCTTTGAAATCTTCATTTTTAAGAAGGAATGAAACAGACAGTCTGAAAAAAAGTTAGTCTAAATGAATTATTTTGATTTTTGAACTAGAAAACTCATATTTTCATGTAATAGTTTTCAGTGAAAGTGTACTCTCTAAATCTGAATTAGTGATTTTCTACTAATGAATTAGCGAAAAGTGAGCTACTATTAAAATAGTAAGAATTTTACTAATTCTTAGTAGAAAACTACTAATTTTGGAGTAGAAAACTACTAATTAAATTAGTAAAAAAATCTACTTTTTTTAAAAGTAAAGTTTCACTATTTCAATTAGTAGTTTTCTACTATATGAATTAGAGAAAAATGAGCCATGAATTTGACTAATTCAGATTTAGAGAGTGAACAATTATATTTTTTAAATAATGAGTAATTAAAAATTGCAATGTGATGAAAATTAAAAAAATTCCAGGTACTAGAAATTTAGGATAATTTAACGTTAGATCATCCTAAATTTCGAGAACATACAATTTTTTTTAATTTTCATCAAATTGCAATTTTTAATTACTCATTATTTAAAAAATATAATTGTTCACACTTTTACTGAAAACTATTACATGAAAATATGAGTTTTCTAGTTCAAAAATCAAAATAATTCATTTAGACTAACTTTTTTTCAGAGTGTAAAAAGCTCGAAATCGAAAGCACCTCAACTTAAAAATTAAAATTTCAAAGTAAATACAATAACAACTTTATAAAATATTTGCCGAAAATTAATTGTACGGATATTAAATAGCACTGTTACGAATTATCAGATTTTTCTAAAAATGGGCAGCAACGACTTTAGGTGGAATATAATGGATTGACCCTGTTAAACTCTAAACTCAGCAGATTTGGACAGAAAAAGATCAACTACACTGCAAAAACTGCTGTCTTCTAAGTGTCTTATTTTAAGACACAAGACGTTAAGAAAGCGTCTTACGGTTATTTCAAGCTATTTCATTGGTTAATAATTTTGAAAGATGCTTTCTCATTGGTTTAAAATTAAGACACTTTAAAACGTCTTAAAAGTGAGGACAAAAATGTCTTAAAATAAGACACTTGTTTTTACAGTGTAATAAAAAAATTATTAATACCCAAATAGCAATGAAGTTTACAGGAAATTAACTTCCCAGAAGGTTATCCAGTATTATTTTAAGTTGACACTGTTAACTTGCTGAAAGTTATTATAAAAGTAAATGTACAGAGTGTTTATTTTTTAGTAAGTACGCAACAAGTTTTTACGAATAATATCAAAAAATAAAAAAACAAATTCTTGTTGTGTAAACTTACAAACAGAAACTTTTATCAAATCTACAATTTTAACAGCCAGCATGTTAACGATGTTGGCTTAAAATAAGGGGAGGGCACATAAAGCTTCTGGGAAGATAACAGTGCTAACTTCCTGCAAACTTAGATGCTATACGGGCAATGGGTAAACATTTTAAGAAATTTAATTTAGTAATATTTTGAATAACTATGTAGTATAAAAAGAATACTCGGAAAAAATGTTCAATAGATCTTGAAAACCTCAAAAATTGACAATTTTTAATTAAAATGTTATCGATTTTTCAAATTTAGTAGTTAAAAAATACAAGAATTAGATTTCATTTTGTTCTATTCTTTAGTATAAAATTATAGTTTAGAGTCTGCTTCGACAATAAGAGACTTTAAATGAACTGTTGATTGGCATTTAACTTTCAAAATGGTACTAGCAAGGAAGAACTCTGGAGGAGAGAGTAAGCCGTCTTGTGTGCCTTTTGTGAAATATCATCCTGCACATAGCGTTAACATTTAAATGCCAGTGTTAACTGACGCAGCATTTTCTGGATATAAACTTGGAAAAAACTAAAAAAAAACTACGAGAAATGACTTTCTACAAAATATTTAGACTCTGCTTTTACAATTCTTAAAGTTCTTAAAGTAAAAATGACTAATTCATTTAAATGAATCCCACTTTGAATCAGTAGAAATCTACTGAATCATATTTAGATAGTGAGACTTTTACGATTTAAATCAATAAATAAATTGACAATTAAGTCATCACTTACTCTGAATTGACATACTGTTTCGAACTACTTTCAACCAAGAAACGTATGAGTGTTTAACATTCATATTCACTTTAAAATTTAAAATTTACTTGGTTCTCTTGGTCCATTGTAGGAGGAAGTGTGTCCCTCTTAAGTTAATCGGATAATAATTTCTTGGTGACTCTACGTCCTGCATGTAATCTTACGCAAGTGCATGAGACCGCCTGAGGTGTGGTATAGGTCCGTTAGGGGTCATAAGAGAGGTCATACGACAAGGCAATCCACCTTTTGGACCTTATCAGTAAATTTAAATCGGAAGGATAGAATTTGAAAATCATATAAAACGTTTTACAGTTCTTCTTTTTGTAAGATGTTTCATTCACTGTAAAAAATAATGGAAAATTTTCCATACAAAAGTAACGAATTTTTTCTATACTTGGTATGGAAATATGTTTTTCAGTACATCAGTATGGAAAAATTTCAAAACATTATGGAAAATATTCATTCTTATAGTAAAATACCCAATTTCGGTATGGAAAAATTACCTTACGACAAAATTCCATACATGGGGATGGAAGAATTACAATACATAAGAAAATATTTTCATACGTGTTTGGAAAAATTTCAATTTTGTTAAAACAGTAATAATGATAAATTGTATGTAATTATAACTGCATAATTTTTACAATAGTTAATAAAATAAAAAGTTAATGAAATAATTAGAAGAAAATATATGATTACGTGCAAGATAGCGTAATTTTGTAAAATCATTTATTTCTAAAAAACTTTAATTATATAAATTAAATAAATTCTATTATTTAAATAAAAATCCCCATCAATATATTATATGTAAATAATTTTTATAATTTACTTTTGTATTAAGTATTATTGAAATTAATTATTTAAATAATATTTTATTTTTAAATAATAATATTAAATTAAAAATAATAATTAATAATTATTTGTTAATTTTGTTTACATATATTGCAATTATTATATTAGAATATTTATTTATAAAATATTTAGAAGTTAGGAGATTGGATTGTATAAACTGTGTATCAGTATATACAAAAGGTAAATAAATTCTATTAATTTATTTTAGATAATTAATACGTTCCAGAATTATTATAATTTAAATAGCATGTAATCCAGGTCTGAACCTCCCAAAGTTATTTCTATCGACACTCAACTACCCGGCGTAGCCGAGTGGTACTAATAGCGTGCAATTCGACTATAGGGCCGCGGGTTCGATCCCCCCTTGAGCGTGCGAAATTTTAATTCATAGGTTAAGTGTTTATATGTATTAAAATTGTTAATTAGTCTTAGGTCTATAATAATAAAGTGTTTAAAGGTACAATTAATATTAAATTATAAAAATAACAATCTAAAAAATATCAATTTAAATAATTATAGATTCTGTTTCTGTGGAAACAGACTTGACCATACAACGTATGGGTTTTTTTCCATACAATCGTATGGGAAAATTGCAACAAAGTATGTTGATATAACTATACAACGTATGATTTTTTTCCATACAATCGTATGGAAAAATTACAATAAAATATACTAATATAACCATACAATGTATGGTTTTTTTTCCATACAACTGTATGGAAAAATTACAGTAATGTAAGGGTTAATTTACGTCCAGTACATGTATGGAAAATTTACCACAAAAATTTTTTACAGTGTTCTTAAAGCATTAGAGATACAGGATTCCCAATAATAATAAAGAATATTTTAGGGGAAATAGGGGACAACATATAAAAAAATAAGGGACTTTTAGGGTACTAATTTTTATTTCTTAAAAGCTAAACAATTCTCAAAAGAATAAAAATTTGAATGTAATAACATTTGAATAGATTGAAATTTTGATAAATTAACGACTGGATTATTAGTAAATTTAAATAAAATAATATTTAAAGAAATAAAATAAAAAAA
Organism: Ganaspis brasiliensis; assembly: GCA_037103525.1. NCBI lineage: Eukaryota > Metazoa > Arthropoda > Insecta > Hymenoptera > Figitidae > Ganaspis > Ganaspis brasiliensis. The sequence continues at coordinate 1,158,458 of JAZKLR010000050.1, read as the reverse complement.
AAGAGAAAAAGAAACAGAGCATCAATATGTATATTGTAAAGTAGGAAAAAATCTTCTTAAAGAAAACTGAAAAAATTAGAAAAAATATAAAAATAGCGAAAAATGAACTACAAAATAAAAAATAGTATTAGCAAGAATAAAATAAGGAAATGTAAAAATTGTATAAACAAAATAACAAACTCCTTTAAAAGTGAAAAATTTTTGAAAACTGTTGACAAATTAAAGAGAATTTAGAAAGGAATATGTAAATAATTTTAAAAAGTAAAAGAAACAAAATTTTAAACAATTGTAACAACAAAAATTTGTATAAAAAATTTTAAAATCTAAAACTTTTATGAAAGCATAAAATAGACAAAATGTAAAGAAAATTAAATAAAAAAGAGTTAACCTAAAAATAATCACATAAATAAAAAAAATTGTACTCCTCTCCTTCCTTAGATTATCAAATTAAATACGAAAATCAATAAAAAAAATTCATAAATTTTTCGAAATGTTATAAAACCAAAAATTATATAAAATAACCTAAAATACTTTGCATAAAAAGAAGAAAATCTATAATACAAAAAAAAAGGAAGATTAAAACCAAATAAAATAAAAATCTTCAAAAAGTGATTAGCATTAAGAAATTGTATAAAAATACAAAAGAAATAATAGTAATATAATACTGTCATTTTTTTTTAAGAATAAGAAATTATATGAAAAAAATTAAATATTTAATAAAATGATATATAATTAAAATTTCAAAGCAATAGATGCATGATTATTAAGTTAGAAAATTCATTATTTAGCTAAAATTTGTTGTCAAATAATAATTATTTAAAGTTTTATGTGTTTTCTTTAAATTTAGTTAAAATCAGTAATTTTTATCCAATTTTGACTAATCATAGCTTATTTTTCTCGTTGAAATATTCTCTACAATTTTACTTAATGGGTTTTGTTAAATAATATTGTATTTAAAGGTTATTAAACAAATAAAATTTTTTCTTTACGTATTTTTTAAAAAAAATATTATTTAACAAAAGCTAACAAATAAAATTGTAGAGGATGTTTCAGCGACAAAAAAGAGCTATAATTTGTCAGAATTGGATGAAAATTGCAGTTGTTCATTAAATTTAAAGAAAAAACATAAAAATGCTAAATAATTATTATCTGACAACAAATTTTAGCTCAACCTAACTTCTTCTGAAAAATGTACAACTGGATCTTTGAAAATTTGGTGAAATAAATGTTAATAATATTTTGATTTGAGGTGAAAAACGACTTTGGAGTCGAGTTCAAGGTTATGTAAATGGAGAGAACCTCATTAAGTTAAACTGAATCACAAAATAATTAATTTTTTAATTTTAACTGTTAAATTTTGAAATAATTGTAATTTAAAACATTGAAAAATTTAAAGTTTGGGATCAAAAGCTTTTAAAGATTTTTTTTTATATTCCCAGTTTTCGTGAAAAATAGGGGATATTAGGGACAAATTATTGTCGAAATTTACTTGTCCCATCTAAAAGTATCGTTTTTATAAAATGAATGGTAAATCTGTCAATATATTGGACATTAAGGTTGAACGAAGTAAATTTAAAAAAAATTCTTTACAGGTAATAGGCGCTTGTATGATTACTCCATTTATTAAAATACCAATTACTGATTAATTGTTCGATCAAATGTAAGTGAATAATATGTTGACAGGGAACAAGGAAAAATAAAAGAAATAATAGAGAAAAGTTAGGTGCTATGCATGATTTAAAGCTGCATACATATAAATTGGCTGCGTTAGCAACTCTTTTGCTCTTTTGCTCTTTGACTTTAGTCCTTTGGTGAGTATGTGTAAAAGGTATCCCCTCAGGCAAATGTATCCGTTAGTTCCAGGCTGCCTGCCTACTCCAACTCGATAGACATTTATATAGTGATACGACGATTACATCTAACACTGGTTTTGACCTTGATTGCACCTGTGATTTCGCGCGTACTTGAGCATCTGATAGAACAGTTTTTTTTCACACAGAAAAATAGGGGAGATACTCCTAAACCTAACCTATTCTAAATACTGGACCATTTCACTTTTTTTGATTTGTGTGAACATATATTATTAAATCAATCTTTATTTGTTGAATATTTGTAAAAAAAAGTATAGAACTTTCACGATTTATCGAATACTTTTATCAAGATAAATGTATTTTTAGCATGTCTCTGAGGAAATTTTATTATTTTCAAATATTTTGTTATATAACTAGTTTCTTTCACAGTTTGCCTAGAACAGTGGTAATTTAAAAGTGCCTAATTATTTTTTTAAAAGTTCTTTAATTTTCTGTACTTCAATTCAAGTGAAATGAAAACATTAATAATAAATATAGCTGCAAATTAAAAAGCTAAATGGCCCCACACACCACTGTGAAAGATTCGGCCCCGGTCAAGAACCTCCGGGAAAAAAGTTGCACAATTTTTAATCAGGACATAAAAACCCAGAAGTGGTTTTTTGTTATTAAAAAATTTGTATACACGTACTTAAGCTTGAACTAAAAAAGAAATCGATTTGCAATTTTGGGAGTTGTTTTAGAAAGTCATAAAGTGTGTCATGAATAGAGATTCATGACATACTTTATTAATAATTTTGAAAAAGAATTAAATTTTCCAATGAATTAAATATGAGGGTTAATGAGTAGAATTCTATATTTTGTCCGTATTCTTGGATAAAGCCTTTATCAACAACTTTTAAATACTTTCTTGAAATTGGTTACATTTTAAGTATGGTTGTGGGTGAGAAAAGAAAAAAGATACTCTAAGGAACATTTTTTCGAACGGTACTTCAAAAACCCAAAAGTGACCTGCAAAGGAGACTTTCTTCTCAATAAGAAAAAAATTTATTGCAATGAATTTTCAACAAGAATAAACCCATTGTGTCTAAATGTGCCCCGCTATTACAATATTTTCTCGAAACTACATAATTGAAATAAAAAATAAATCAACAAATTAGTAAATAATAAATTGCTCAAGTGTAAAACTTACTGCCCACTTATCCGACAGAGTAGTGCTCACGTTCCTGATCAATGATTCTGAAACACGAAATCAATTAGGTGATTATTAGGTTAACGGTGATTATCCAGAAGACGATATAATTTAAATTAATAATTAAGGAGGAATATGCTTCAAGTGGCAATCATGCGAGATTTTATACGAAAAAGTATTTTTAAACATTTTTATAAAATCAATATATAATTTTATTATTTCCTGAGAATATTTATGTTACCATGAATCAATTATGAAAATAATTTAGACGAAAATCCATAAAATTAATAAGATATTAACAAAAAAAAAAACTCACTTAATCATTATGTAAAATGTATCTACATATTTAAAAGATTGTTTGACAAAAAGTTTTTTATGAAACACATAATGTTAATATTAAGTTATTTTTGTGAAACCTTAATATTACTGATTCTATTTGTAATCGAAATGTTGAAAAAAATGTATCAATTTCGTGTTCTAAAGAGGAATTTGAATCCAGAACTTTTTTTTTATATACCTTGTAAACTTTAAAAAAATGAAATTTTTTTAAAATAAAAGAACGACTTATTTTCTCTTTTACAAGAATCAAAAACAAGTTAAATTGTGAGGAAAATACTCTTCCTGCAAACATTTAACAGAAAAAAATTTAGGAATAAAAAATTTTTTGGGGGGTTCTTGACTAATTTGAATTCAAAATTTGTTAGTATTGTTTTTTCAAAACAATAAATCGTATCGTCTTAAATTATATGAAAAAATCATTTTTTAAGGTGAAAATTGATTTATTACTATCCGAACACTTCCATTCTGCCTTATTTGAGATTAATTTGTTTTTCAAAAATCTTTTTAATACATTAATCATTTTTATTATACCTAAGATCGTTAATTTATGCAATAATAGTTTTTTGGATGTGTCTAAAATCAATTTTAGACACTAAGATAGTTATTACAATGTCATGCTTACTCATTGTCGAAAGGAGAACCTTTTGAACTTCAACTTTTAACCCGTAACGGCATTCTCATTTCTCGTCAGTGTACTTATACAGTGTATCTACAAGCAGAATATAAAACTGTTATTATAAATATTCAAAAACTTAAATTAAAAACAGTCAAGCGTTACCTAAGAAATTAGTTTCAATTTTTAATTGCATGATACTTATAATTCAATCGTATAAATTAAGTTAAACGAAATTGTGGGCTACTTATTTCAGTTTAGGAAAACAAAAATTTTATCATATGTGTAAGTCCGCATGAAAATCAAAAACCTGAAGCCGTTTTTGATTTTTTTTATTGTTGAAAATAGACTACAAAATGGATCAAGCCAAATCGTCTGATTATGATAAATTTGCTCTCTAAATCTAAATTAGTAGTTTTCTACTATGAATTAGTCAAATTCTTGGCTCACTTTTCTCTAATTCTTTAGTAGAAAACTACTAATTGAAATAGTGAAACTTTACTTTTAAAATAAATAGATTTTTTGACTAATTTAATTAGTAGTTTTCTACTAAAAAATAGTAAAATTATTACTATTTTAATAGTAGCTCACTTTTCGCTAATTCATTAGTAGAAAACCACTAATTCAGATTTAGAGAAAGTTTTAATTAAAAACACGTATCACGTAATAATCCTATTTTTAATGTTTAATTCGTATGGGAGCTAATAACCAAATAAAATTTTAAACTTATTTTTTTTTCGAAACAAAGTTTTTAATAATGTAAGTTGAATCCTTGTCTTGCTTTTAACTTTAACTCCTTGCAACTTCGAGAAATACTTAGAAGAGCTTAGCCCTCTTAGAATGTTCGAAATTTAATCAATTTAAATAATTATGGAGATTAAAATTATAAACTTTTCAATTCAAAAACCAAAGTGGTCTCTTTTCATGCGAACTACACAAATTATAAAATTCAGATCCATTTTGTTAATCGCAAATGTGTTAATTTCATATTTTTATTAAATATTGGAAGAAGCTAATTTTAAATTTATAAAAATAAAAACATATTAATGCATACTTTTAAAGTAAAATTTTAACACATTTCTGATACATTAGGAGGTGTCTATTAATCACGTGAGATTTTTAATTTTTTTTTTTTATCATACGAAATGTTATTTTTTATAATGTAGTAAAGTGTGCCCTGAGAAAATAAGTTGACTAAATACAACCAATTTTTGATTAAATTTAGCAGAGAGAGGTTGTTGATATAGCACCTGCAAAGCACTTAATTGATTTTAGCAGAGCATATGCTCCGGTATCCTAGAAGTTTGATTGTCATCGCCGGTGTTTTGTTTGTTTTGTCCCGAGGAACCCTAACCTAGAAATAAAGCTGCTTGGCTAGAGGCTTATTTTCTCAGTGTGTATTGTTCAAAATTAGAAAGTTGACGTGAGATTTCTATTGACCCCACCCACCCTTCTCACTATTTTGACCTCACAAAATTGATAGACGCCCACTTACAACACGTTTAAAAAAATAATATCAAAGTGAAAATTTTGCGATTAAAAAAAAAATGGATTCTTTTAACATAGGTGTTCACAACTTTTATGATGAAGGATTTAAAAGAAAAAATATTTTTCTATGCAAATTATTATAAACTTTGACCTAAAAAATTATTTGAAATGTTTATAAACAACCATTTTTGAAGGGACAATTTTTGTGAAAAGTTCATTTAGAAAAAATAATTTTTATTTTAATATATATATTTATATTAGGGTGGTCCAAAAAAAAGAAAACTTAGAAATGTTATGTTCCTACCTCCCAAATTTGTTCCAAATTGAAAAAAAGTTACCCTTATTTTTTATTTTGAAATTGGACAATATTTAGAGGTGGCTCAAAGCCCATGAAGTTTCCCATGTATTTTGCATGGAAAAGACGCACTTTTTCGTGAAATTGCAATAAAATGGTAAAAAATCACTTAAATCATTAATGCACCGAATAAGTTTCTAAAAAGTGTTTAGAAACAGTATTCTATAATTTATTTATTAATTTGTTAATATTAAATTAACTAGTATTAATTTTTTGGATTTCTTGAATTTTCGTGGTTTTTTGAAATTGAAAAAAAATAGTTAATATTAACAAATTAATAAATAAATTATGAAATACTGTTTTTTAAATATTCTTTAGGAACTTATTTGGTGCATTAATGATTTAAGTGATTTCTAACGATTTTATTGCAAATTTACGAAAAAGTTCGTCTTTCCCATGCAAACTACATGGGAAACTTCATGGGCTTTGCGCTACCTTTAAATATGGTCTGATTTCAAAATAAAAAAGGGGTAATTTTTTTTCAATTTGGAACAAATTTGGGGGCTAGGAGCATAACATTTCTGACTTTTGTTTTTTTTTTTTGTCCCCCCTAATATATATATATATAAAGTCATGTTTATGTTACATGTTCACAGAGAAATTAATAAAATTAATGGCAATTTTATATTTTTTACGAAATTGAATTTGGTCTTTTTTTAGGTTTTTTTTTACAATATTATTGCTTGCTATTAGTCAATTTTTTTACTTATAATGAAAGCAAAATGCATAAATACAATTTTCGACTTGTTAATTTTGATAGTTGTTATTAAATTTTTTCAATTTTTGGTGAATTATACGCTTTATACAAGTCAATCGATTCGTTTTGATATAAAGAATACGATTTTTAAAATTATTAAGTTGCATTTTGAGAATAAAAAATTTTTTTTGGCGAAAAATGATATGTTTAAAAAAAATTTTAATCAAATTTGTGAAATGGAGGAAAAATAAAGGAATATGAAAAGCGCTGTGAAGCCTGTGACAATATCCTAGTCGCCTATATTATCCAGAAAACTAACACATGACACATTGGAAAATAATGTAATTTAAACGAGTACAAATAAATTAATTAAGAAGTACAAAGTTGTAAATTTTATGCTTTGTTTTTCCAAATTTGTTCTACATTGAAGAAATTGAATTCATCTTATTTGTTTTGTAATTGGAAAATATTTAGAGGTCACTAAGAGCGCCTGAAGTTGGTTGCTTTATAGATGTATAATGTTTTTAACTAATTGTATAATGGTGTATGCGTTTGAATTTGGAGCGTTGTGCGACACTGCTAATACTGAGCCGTACTTCCAAGTGCATTAAACTGGTACGACGTTTGAATGCAAGTGCAGCGGAGTGTATCGCAATTCAGACTGCATAAAACAAGCTGCCATACATGGGGCGACCGTCAGCAGACTCCGGGTTATAGCCAGACCAGTGTTGTACAAGTCTGTTCATTTATAGCTTGTATGTATGCCTGCTTACCTTCATCATAGTCTACCCTCTCTTAAAATTACGACTTTTCAAGACTCGAAAATTTTTCCTACTCATTCTATTCTAACGACTCTTAAAATCAATTCCAAATTTCGTCAAGAAGGGCTTATAATTTTGTTTTTTTCTTTTTTATCAATAATAAAAATTGTCAATGCTTATTGTTAGAATTAATACATAAGTTGTAAATTCAGTTATTCTGTAAACTAATCAAAATTTATTTTAATGTGTCGCTATCCTATTTAAGTATCTAGACTTATAAACTGTTTGATTCTTTGATGAAAATCTTCTTTTTTTTATAATTGCTTACAAATGTAGGTAATAGAACTTTTTGTACATGTACAGGTAATACTGTATAATGGATTTTATCTTGTTCCAATAGCGATATCCGTATTCTGCTAAAATACAACATTCCCCATCGTCCTGATTCACGTTCGTCAAGAATCAGCGATGAACATACTTACAGCCTTGAAACCTGTTCCAGCAGGCAGTCATATGCAGGAGGGGATCTTGGATTTACACGGCGCCAACCTGATCGACGGGAAACACAAACTCGTGTACGCCTACATTCTTTTCACAACGCATGTGAGGCAATTTCGACATCATTATTAACGAAAATGTTGATTTCCTCAAATAAGTTCGATTTGGTTCCTACTAATCAATAAATCAATGTTCCCGGCAAATGAACCTAACTCAGCGCTTCAATTTAATGAACAAATATTTTTTTAAACTTAAAAAAAAAAAAATATTTCTCTTTTTTTTATTTAGTAATCACATGAAAAGAAAAAAAGCACAAGTATTTGAAGCATAGATAGAGAAAACTGCTTCTAAAATCTCTGATATATTATGAATATAGATAAATTGATTGACATTATAGCTAGTCAAGTATCATAAAATTTTATGGCGACTTAAGTTTACGGGGACAGACCAATAAAGACAAATAATTGACGTATCATGGTGAATTAGCTTCAGTTCATTTTTTTAGAAAGGAAACTGCACTGAGATTCTTTTTATTTTAGTTACTCCACAACTTGAAATATTATTAACAAACGGAAGCCAAACTTGATTGTGAATATATCTATGCGCATGAAGTAAGAGTGTGATTAATACTGTACAACTTGAATGGCAAAAATAATCGAAACTCCATTTGTTTATATAGATAATAAAGTGAGGAAATTCGAACTTAGAATATTGTTAAATAAACAAATTACAAACAAAACTGTATTTAAATATGGAAAAGTATTTTACGAAGTTAATTTAATTAATAAGTTTACTTTGCCCAATGATGACAATGAATTTGATTTTAATTTAAAAACATGGCTAATACTTGATGAAAGACTTTGAGTCATAAAGAAATTTAATCTTTGTCATACAGTGTAATTATTCAGCGTAGGAAAATTTATTCCACGTGTGTAAAGTTGAGACAAGATTTTGTCATCATAGAAACTTTAATCGACAAACGGTGTTTGAAATTTAAATAAACTGAAAAAAATCTCTCAAAGGTGACTTTTTAAGGAACTTTAGATCACATTGTCTTGAACTGACCCAACTATAGTTCAGAGTATAAAGAGGGAGAAGTTAAGGAATGCGGAGGACGCTTCTCAGAATGCGAAGGTGTAGCCAAAACTTTTTGGTAGACAACATTTCATGATTTCTTTTTGTACGTTATACGTATAAATCGTCAAGTTATGCATTAGAATTTGGTAAATAAATAATTATATATGTTTTAGAAATAGTAAGCAGGTATAATTTGTTATGTATCATTTATTTAAAATAAAAAAGAATAAATCAAATGTTTGAAATTAACTTCTATATAAATAACAAATTATAAAAAACAGAGATTATTAAACATAACACAAAATGCAACTCAATAAATTTACTCTTTATAAAAGTAAAAAAATAAGTTTTCATTGTAACTTCATAAAAATATAGTAACAGAAATGTAAACTTTTTTTGTGTAGGTATATATATTGTCTACATGAAATTATATATATATATATGTGTATATATATATACATCAAACTTCCATAAAAACCTAACCTTTTGGACAAGATACATATACACCATCACCATTTGGAATATAATTGGATTCAACACAATATTAGATGTTGCATATAGCTTATATATTTGACTCACCCTTTTCCGAAAAATTTGTATTCACAATCCAATAAAAATCTTGAGTTCATGTGTAACTAATTTTCAGGAAATTTATATTATTCTTAGAAGAAAACACAATTATGTACCTGGCACTTTAAATAGACACAATTACTTTACACAGTGAGAGCATAATAAAAACGTTTGGTCAAGTCCTGTGATAAAAATGTAAATATTAAACTAAATAAAAAAAAAATATATTTTAAAAACTGATTTTAACTGGCTAAACTTAACTAATTAACTTGACAAAAGACCGACGCCAACTGAACACTGAAGCACTGAACGAATTTAAGCTTGGTATAAGGTTTTGCAACCATTTTGCTTAGCGCAACGTAGTGCGCATCTTATGTCCACACCAGGGTTGTGTAGTGACGCGTCACTTAAGGTTTTCTACGTATAAAAGTATATACACCTAGGTGCATAAATGCCTTACCCACAACTAGTTGTCCCTGCGCATGAGAATACGTGAGTAAGAGAGAGAGGTTCGGGGTAAGGCATTTATGCACCTAGGTGTACATTTTCGACGTAATGTACGTAGAAAATGTAAAAAAAACTAGGTGCAGTACGCTTCCATTTAATTGACCTCCATTTTATTTGAACTTTTTCGTACATTTTAAATGAACAAAATTATCCCTACTACTCATGTGCACGTAATGGGAAATGTTACATTTCCCCTCACGTGCAGAGTGTTTTTGGTATTTGCGTAAAGTGTGGGAAGGGTCAATTAAAATGTTTCATCCGGTCCCGACGAGGTCAATTATGTTATATCAATTAATGTTAAATATAACTTTAATACTTCTATCCCTAGTCTTATATTTAACCAAAAACTCTCAATTAAGAAAAGTAACTCAAGGAGATACCCCCTTAGGGTGAAGTCATGTGAGAAGGACTGAGGTATCAGTGAATTAGAATAGACCAATCAGATAATTGGTCACATTGGAAAGTATTTTCTGCTTGGTCTATTCTATTCCCCTAATACCTTAGTCCTTCCTATATGACTTCACCCTTAGGGTAAAATCCGATGTGAGCAGAAAGCGCAAAACCGAAAGCAGAATATCTTGAGAGAGACAGTAATATCTACCTACCTCTCTCACTCTCATAATTTCTGCTTTTGGTTTTACGCTTTCTGCTCACATGAGATTTTAGCCTTTCCCCTTTCTACATGGGAGATGATTCTGCGTTTATGCATCAAAACGCGTAACATTTAAAAGCAAAATTATGAGAGAGACAAGGACAAAGATATGTTTTTTGACGCGCTTTGACGCATAAACGCAGAATTAACTCCCATGTAGATAGGGGGTTAAACTCGAAGTTACGCGTAACTTCACAACCCTGTTTAAGGAACCGCAGGGATGTAAAGGTAATTTACATCACGTAAATTACATAGTTGTTTACATGTAAATTACGTACGGTAATTTACATCCTTAAGGTCCCGTCCCATGACAGCGTGAAAGTGGAAAAGCGTTAAACGTGAATCCAATCAGAACACTTAATTAGAATAACTTCCATTGTAGAACATACTCTTATTGGCTGAACACTTTCCGTTTTCAGGCCTAAGCAGATAGAAATACGGTTACGGGACCATAGCATGAGACAGAACAGGACAGAAACAGTCTCTGTCCTTTATTATCTCATCCCCTGCTCCCGTAACCGTTTTCGTTGTGCTTTGGGCTTTCTGCTTTGACGTCATGGGATGGGACCTTGATTTCTTCTTCAAACAATAGAGATTTTCATTTTAGATCTGACTTTTTCCAGCCCATATAATGGAACATGCATTAGAAGAAGACAGAAAAGTAAAATGAAAAGGTCTATGTATTTCTTCGGGGTGGGGGTAAGTTACGTAATTTACAAATGTAATAAAGCCATGTAATTTACGTAAAAAAACTCGAAGTTACGCGGAACTTTACATCCCTGCTGAACCGACTATATTCTATATATTTTGAAAATAACTGAAAATAACGTCACATACTGAACTGCCTTCGTTTATATCTATATTTATACATATATTATATATACATATATATATGTATGCTGTTATTGTATATAGCTTATTAACCTAACCTCTTTAAAATAAATGAAAATAATGAACATCATGAAAATGTGAGGATACTTCGTGTGGTATATAACCTCAAATTCCAAAAAAACATACATAAAAATCGTAAAAATATAAATAAAAATGAAAATTGATGGTGTGATAACTGACGTTATAACTGATTCAACAGAGAAAAGTTGTATTCAACCTATAATCGGTAAGTTTAATTAAGGCAAGGAATTAAAGAATAAAATTAATTAATCTTTTATTACATAAAATTTATATTTTTACAGTAAATTTTCAAAATGGTCAGTTAAAAGATGATGAAACAAGTAATATGAAAAGTGGTCTTTTTTCTGATGAGCGATCTGGAAAAACAGTACTAGCTTTATCAAATGGAAAAATCGTTTACAAAGGTTCCAGACCAGATTTGGAGAAAGAGCCGATGTGTACAATGTTGGCTATTCATAATAAAAAGACTGGCAAAATAAAACTCATTCAAGCAGAACGTTGGGATGTTGCACCTGTTTTAAATCGAAATTTGAATAATAATCAATATTTAGAAAGTGATAAAATTGCAACGTTAAATAGACAATTTGGCTCAAAGAAGGTAAAAAGAAAAACAGAACTTCATGAAAAAATGAAAATCAGCGGAGAATCAGTTAAAGAACTACTTGAGTCAACTGTTGCAAGTAATTAATTCCCCTATTGTATTTGTTAATTATTCAAACATTTCAAGTTTTTATGTTAATATTTATAATTATATATATTTTGTCATTTTCAGACGTAGATATTCAAAAAGGAGATGATGCAGATGCTGAAGATTCAATATCAAATACTATTGTACCTCCTTGTAATAGAGAAGCGTCAGATGTTACAGATGTTTACAATATTAATGATATTGTTCCAAAAGCAATTTTGAGAACTTTGTATGATATACAAGTGGAAACAATCGATTGCGAAACGTATGCTTATTACATCTCTAAAATCTTATTATGCATACAAAATAAATATAATTTATACTAATAAATTTAATTTTTAGGAAATCCAAATTCTTTATCAATACTTTAGAAACATTAAAAAATCTATCGAATCCTCATAAAAGACTTGCTGCTTTATTGTACATTGAAGCATTAACGACTTGGCTGAGACTTCCTGTTAAAAATATAAAAAGACGTGGAACAGAGATATGCCTCTTTTCATCTCAAGTTAATGATTATATTATTGAAAAGTACAGTATAAATGGAAGGTGAGTTATCTATTTAATTTTGAATGCATTGGAAGTCGCAAAATTAAACAAATAAAAATGTACAGGTCTATAAACTTTAATCTCAATTTTTTTTTGTTTTGCAGAATGCGACCTAACACCATAAAAGACAAAGGAATCGTACATTGTATGATTTTGGCCATGGCAATAAATAATTATTCATTGGATTTGGAATTATTCGCAACAGAAATTGGAAACCGTGTTAGTCTGAAAAGGCTGGTTGATTTTGCAAAATTAATTTGTGCTGTGCCTCTGAAAGACAACAAATATATATTTATTCTAAAATTACCATTACCTCCTCAAGTAACAGTGTTCTCGCGAAAAGTTCGTAAATAAAGTTATTTATATAACAATGTTATTTATCATTTTTTTTTCATTAGTGATTTGTTTGACTTACTTTTTTTTGTATAAAATTGATTTATGTATGATAGTAAATGTAAGGAATTATTAATAATTACATACAATTTCTTATATTATTGTAATATTATGAATTTATTTCCATAATATTATGAATTTATCACTCAGTTAATAATTTTAATTATTTAATAATATTTGACTCAGTGAAATCGATAATATCTTTTCAATAATTTCTTATATTGTTTACTTATGGTCTTAACTTTTTTCCACTTTAAAAATACGATTTTTGAAATTTCTGATTTTTAAAATAAAGCTAATAACTTTGGATAAAATTGCAGCAGAGTTGGCTACCTAATTTGTGAATTTATAACTTAACTTTTTTAAAAAAAATTATACCATTTCACAAAAACATGATTTTTTGAAAATGTTAAAAAATTTAGTTAGAATTGATCGATCAGGTTCCTGGGGTCGAAATAATATCAAAAAATCGCAATCGACAATTTGGGGGTAAAACAATACTTCCTTAAGGAGGAAGCAATAATTAAAAAATAATTTCAATTTTTGAAAATTAAAGAAAAATATCAATGACTACTGCTTACAAAATAGTTGATGAGTAGGTAGGAGTAAAATAACTGCAATAGTAAGGGTCACGTCATGCTTTATTATTCGGCAGATATTTAGTCTCAATTTTGAATGTTGTCATTCAATTGAAAAGACTATTTTTAGTGACTTTTAGCCAGAATAATTTTGTTTGAATAAGCAAAACATACAAAAATATTTGATAATTGTTTTCAACTATTGCCGATAATTAAAACAGTGCCAATTACTAATGCATTTAACTTATATACCGTCATACACAGGTATGCAGATATATAATTGAAAATGACTTCAAAGAAAAATGTTTGGAATCATGTATTTATCTCAAACCGCGACTTTCATACAATCATATTTTCAAGTATTTACAATTATAGCAATCAACTGTTTACATACAAGAAACTTAACTAATAATAATATTCATAGTCCTAGTAAAAAAAAGTATAGAATTTTAATAATGTTTATTTTGTTATATATATATTTATGAATATTAATTCGATTGTTTTGATTACGACTGTACAATTAAATGAGTACACTTTCCACTACAAATTTAGCTCCTGATTTATATAATTATTGACTTGATTTAAAAAAAACAACTTATATGTATATCATACAGTTATTAGGCGATTTTAAAGCATTCCTCAAAGTATTCAATTTTATTTTTAACTGATAAAATCGTCTGTGCCATCAAATGTCAAAATGATCGAATTCATCAAAAAGAAATAAAATTGATTTTTAATGAGTTACGAATAAAATCTCTATTTGTATTAATTTCAATTCAATGAAATGCCTGCGTGTAAGAGTGTGTTAAGTGACTATATATACAAACTTCAAACACACAGAGCATTAAATATGTCAATTCACTTGAACTCTTTTTACAGTATTATACAATAATAAACAGTAAGAAACTTGTTAAATCAATCATAATGACAATTCGTCACATGACTGATCGAATGTTCTCTTATTCCATGTGTACAAGGTAGGCGACCTTTTATAATTATCAATTAAAAAAATATCTCGAAACTTACGTATACTTATTACTATATTATGCATTTAATTTGTTTAATCTATTAGTGTGCAAGTTACATACATTAACAGACTGTCTGAAAAATAATAAACAAAGCACATATACAGAAAAAAATTATACGACTACCCTAGATCTGATTATGATATTCTTATGAATGCTGAGACTTGTTTTAATTGAAGCTAACGTCGTTTAAAGTATCTAAGTTGCGAAGAAATAAAACAATTGTGATGTCGGTTTTTTCTTTACAGTCTTGCAAACAAACATATATGAATATCATGATCTATTCAATAGCGCAATCAGACAATTTTTCCATGCGATACTTTCTATCATCACAATTCTATGTATTTTTATTCACTTGCCAAATTTAGAGATGTATTATTAGGTCATTGCAATTTTCAAAAAAGAAATAAAAATAATCACTTGGTTTTTGATTTTTCTCGATTATATTGATTAAATTAATGTGACTGTTGTTAAGTACATCGTTAATTTTTCAATACTCAACTATCTCGGGTTGTGTGTCATTTTAGACAATTGAATCCATTTCACTGTACGAACACAACACTTTACTCAGTTTCGAGAATAAATTAAAAAAAAAAAAAAATTTACACATAACTTGTGACCATAACGAAAAATTTCTTGAAATTTTAGTGACTTTAAATAAGAAACGAACGTTTTGTTTAACTAAAGATTGTGAACACTACAATTTGCCAAGTTATTATAAACTAAAGGAAGCATTTTGGAATAGATTACCTCTTCCGTCCTACAATTTATAAACAACTTGACTTGTCCAGTAGTTAATCTTCAGTTTAACTGCATTTCCATACATCGAGAGCACAATAAAATTGTGAGTATAACAAATTTAGATATTAACATTAAATAAAATCAAAAGTACATCTTCCCACTTTCTTAATTAATATCACATAATTTGAAAAAACTTTAGTTCGGGGAGCAGTATCGGTTACAAAATACACACTGTTACTCTCATCGAATATGAACCTAAAAAAGTTTGTTCAGGCACACCACAAGTAAAAAAAAAATGGTTAAAATGGAGGACAGTTTACACCAGGATGAAGAAATTGACACTTATTTTCGGCTCGGCAGTATCCGCTTTTTGAAAATTGTCTACAAACAGGTGGTTGCTTGGCATTTCCTCGCCATCCTCCACGCCATCCAACTCCTCTGACAGGTGGTCCTCCACGAAACCAACCTGCGCCAGGAGGCGCTCCCCTGCCACGATTAACATGCATTGGTCCAGGACCACCACCTCTGGGACCACCCTGAAAATTTGGTCCTGGACCTGGTCCTGGTCCATACATAACAGGACCTGGAGGACCTTGGAAATTATTTGGAACATTGCTGTAACCCATGTCATCGGGTCCTAACATGAAACCGTCCGGCTGATTATACATTGGCGGACCCATCATTCCTGGTGGCGGAGGTGGTACCATCGGCCCTTCCATAACTTGAGGATACCCACTGCCAGATACATTAGACATTGGATTCATTCCTGGCATGTCAGGCACAACAACCTTTCCATCACCGGTTCTCCAACCACCACCTGGCGGAACTGACACCATTTCCGGCCCAATTTGATTCATGGGATTCATCATTGGCTGCTGCATTGGAGGCATTGGTCCCATTGGTGCTTGCTGAGGTGGTACCATGGAGGGTATCATGGGATGTTGATTATTTGGAGGGTACGGTTGATAGGGGAAATTGGGCATTGGCACTGACTGAGAAGTTTGAGGATTGGGAAGTTGAGGTTTTGGGTCTGGCCAAGGAATTGTTGTGAAATCTTTTTCGTTTGCCTTCGTTCCAGTCAAATCGTCCAATGGTATGGTTTTAGCATCTATCACAGGCAAGAGTCGTTCTTCCTCTGGCTCAGCAGGCGTATCTGGTATCCTGAATAAAGTATAATAAATCAATTGTATCATGTTCATTTAGATGGGTTGTTGAAATCCTGCGCTAATTCTGCGATTGGCGACTTCCCGAGCTACAATCTTTTTTATTTTTAAATATGCTTTTCTCGGCCTTAAAAAACACACATTCGAGATATTTCCAGAATTCACAACAAATTAAGGCCCAAATTAGGGGACTTTAATCAAATACAATCAATTTATTTTGATATTCCCGATCCTACAGCTTTCTTCACTTTAAAATATTATTTTTTTAGAGACAATTAAAAAGTTTTGAAGCCAGTTCGGGTAGCCACTAAAATTTAGGGCAAAAATTAGGAGATTTTAATCCATTTTTTTTTATTAAAAACTTTTCAATTGTCCCTAACCAAATAATATTTTAAAATAAAGAAAATTGTAGGCCGGGAACATCAAAATAAATTGATTATAGTTTATTAAGGTCCTCTAATTTGGGCCCTAAATTGCTGTGACTGCCCGAAATGTCATAAGAACTTTTTAAATGTCTAAGAAATAGTATTTTTAAATGAAGAAAATTGTAGATCGGGAACATAAAAATAAATTGATTTTAGCTGATTAAAGTCCCCTAAATTGTTGTGGCTACTCAAAATGGCCTAAAAACTTTTCAAATCTCTATAAAAAACTAATATTTTTAAATGAAGGAAGCTGTAGATCGGGAGCATCAAAATACATTGATTTTAGCTGATTAAAGTCCCTAATTTGGGCCCTAAATTGACGTGACTGTCCAAAATGACGTAGAAACTTTTCAATTGTCTCTAAAAAAAATAATATATTAAAACGAAGAAAACTGTAGATCGGGAACAAAAAAATAAATTGATTTTAGCTGATTAAAGTCCCCTAAATTGTTGTGGCTACTCAAAATGGCCTAAAAACTTTTCAAATATCTATAAAAAACTAATATTTTTAAATGAAGGAAGCTGTAGTCCCTTAATTTGTGCCGTAAATTGTTGTGAATGCCTGAAATGGCGTAGACTTTTCAAAAGTCTCTAAAAAAAATTTTTTTAAATAAAGCAAGCCGTAGATCGGAAATATCAAAATAAATTTATTTTAGCTTATTGAAGTCCCTAATTTGGGCTGTAACTTGCAACTGCTCGAAATGGCGTAAAAAATTTTCAAATGTCTCTAAAAAATATTTTAAAAGCAAAAAAGCTGTAGATCGGGAACTTCAAAATAAATTTAATTAATTAAGGTAGTTCTCCGGCTTCAGGGCCGCACAAATACTATAAAAAAATAGATAAAAACAAATAAATAAAAAACAAATAAATTAAATCTGAAAACTTAATTTAAAGCAATATGTTAGTCTCGTCACACTTCACATGTGCTTCAAACGGAAGATTGTTGACAATTTGCGACCGCTGGATTTCCTTTCGCTCGTAAATTCAATAGAAAATCACTTTGGTTTTGAATTTCAGATTAGTATAATTAAAAAATGAGCATTGATACCCCTAGTAAAATTTTTTTTATATTATTTCTTTTATTTATCCCTATAACATACTAGTTTTTGAGAAATATTTAGAGAAAAGTTTTCCAGATATTAATAAAGGTGTGCCATTTTTATACGTTCAGCATTTGATTCCCATGTAAATGTTGAATCTTTGAAGCTAAATATCTCAATTTTTAGCATTGCAAGGGGCCCTGAGGTTTTTACCACACATAAAGCATACAAAAAGGAACATTTATCCAAAGTTTCAGAAAATTCTAAAGAAAATCGATTTGCCGGAGAACTACCTTAAAATCCCCTAATTTGGGCCCTAAATTGTTTTGACTGTCCGAAATGGCGTAAAAACTTTTTAAATGTCTCTAAATAGCGAATGATTTCAACCACCCTCTTTAGATCATGTTATTTTAATATATGTAAAAATTACTGATCAGAAAAGTTAACAGTGCTTTCAAGGATTTGATATATAATTAAAAATATAATTACATGTTCCGGTGGAAATATAAGGCTTGCAGTATTCCTTTCTCACGCGCATATTGGATGTCTTTTTCTCTACTGTCTTTTCCAGATTCTACCAAAGCAGGAGGAACATCAATTGGAATCAAAGCCCTCCACCTTGTTTTTTCCTCCATTAAATCTTCATTACCTGAGTGAAAATAAATGTGTTAATACATATTAATAACATAGTTAAAAATTAATTATGATTACCATTTAGTGATACGAATTGTTAAGTTTAAAATATGTCTTACTTAATTTTCTGGCCATCTGGAAAGCTTCTCTCTCATTTTGTTTGTCGATTTGCTTCATGTCAGTGAAAGTTTTAGTTACGTTTACTCTCTCGGTTTCGTCTAATTCAAAGTATCGTATAGACTCCAACTCAACTTTCCACTTTAATGATTTTTTGGGACCTTTACGTTTTTGTAAAATTAAAACGCTTCTTAAACCTTCTACGTAGCGAACCTCATTTTGTAGAGACTCTGCAGTATCCTGATTAGAATCTGTCGCCTTTTCTCCAAAATTCTCTTCAGTTGGCGTTGGTGCTATAAATAAAAATGTTTATGTGTAAACAATTAAAATAACAATAATAGGTTGATAGCATTACATTTAATAGATAGGTAGTTTAAACATTAAATAATGTTCAACTCTAGATTAAACTTGATTTTAAATAACTGAAAAATACGTATTATTTAATCATTGATCAACTTACTTCCGCTTCTCTCTTCATCTTCCTCCTCTTCCTCTTGATTGCCTTCTTTACAATTCTTATTGGTTTTATTTTGTACATCATCATCAGCATCATCATCATCATCATCAACATCTTCTTCCTCTTCCTCTTCATCTCTTTCATCTTCTGGCTCTTCCTCACCGTTTTCTGATTTGGCTTTAGAGCTCACTCCTTCAGATTTCGTTTTTCCTTTCCCTTCATCTTTATCTTCGTCAATCTCTAGTGTATCTTGATAAAACTACAAAAAATAAAAAATTATATACATAGAAAACAATCATGATTACTATTAATGTAAAAGTTTTGAATATATAAATAAATTAACGGTAATTATAATGATAAAGTACAATTAGATACCTTGAAATTTGGCTTCACTAGAGCTTTATCTTCACTTTTCACAGATGCATTGCTTGACGTAGCGGATGGTGAAACCAAAGGAGGTGAAGTATCCCGATTTTCACTATTATTACTGGAATCTATTTTTTTTACTTCAGGTCCGCTACCACTTTCTTTTGAAATGGAATTTCGCCGTTTCCGCTTTCTCGGCTCTTTATTTTTTGTAGAAGCTGCTGTTAAAGCGTCCATAAACATGTCACTCTCTTGAAGAATCATAGCTGTAAACCGTTAAAGTAGTATTATTTATAAAGAAAAAAAAAACCATATTTATCACTATTTACGAGTAATAAACGCTTTTAAATTCCAACATTAACAATAGTAATAATTATTATTGTTTAGTAACCCTTAGAAAAGCGAAAACAAATATATTTATTAAAAAATTTACATAAATGAGGTACATGAACACAGACACACATTCACTTTCACATTCTCCCTTATACGTATAAACTAAATTAAACAACTTATTAATAACAAGATTATAATCTTGGCATTTAAAAAAAAAACAATCTTGATTTTAAATATACATTTGAAAATTATAGTTTTTATTTATTATTAGCGGTAAATACAAAGTTTAGAAAAATCAATCAATTATAATTACATTGATTTTAAACAGACCTTCTATTAATACTGAATAATTCAGATTATTTTATTTCTAAATTGAGTTTAAATTGTTCAATACCCTCACAGCATCAGATATTTCTTGAAACTTTCAGGAACCTTGCTCTAGAAGGTTCGTAACATTGCTATTTACAGCTTAGGGAAGCTTGACGAAAGTAGCAAAATATCCACATATGAGGAAATATAAATAAAAGCTACCGGAATAGTTTAATTCAATGTTCGAGAAATATTACAGAAAATAGACTCCTACAATATTCAGGGATAATATAATCCTACAATATTTCACAAAAAATAAACAACTTTTTCTTGGATCTGGTGCTTAATCTTTTTTTTTTCATGTTTAACATCCATAGGATTTTAGACAATTTTAAACTTCTGCGCAGCCTTACGGTCCATAAATACCAACATCGACCAGTGACCAACAGCTAAAGTGGAATATTTCAGGAACATTGAATTGAAATGTTCAGGTAACACAGGTTACCAACGTTTCCTCATATGAGGACATTTTGCTTCTTTCACCAAGCTCCCCTGAGCTGTGAATTTCAACATTGCAAATCTTTACTGCAAGGTTTAGGAGAATTTCAGGAAATATTTGGTGCTATGCTGAATTTAATGATTGCATTATTTTATTGAAACATTTAATTGCAAATATACATATTTATAGACACGAAATTACTCATGTATAATATTGAAAAGCAATGAAATAAATAATATATTTCATTTACACTCTATAGCACATGTTTCTAAAAGGAATAATAGTACTGTCAGATAATATAACAATTTAAATTATTTCAAGGCAATATTCAAATTGTTAGAGTAAAAATGAATAAATTTTACAGATAAAGTTTTAAATTGTATCTTTTCACCATTGAGCAGTACGCGCTTCTAATCAATACATAATTAAACACAAATTTTAATTTTTGATCAATAAATCTATAATAGGAGAACATTTATAAAAGCATTTCTATATAAACGATTAAATAAATAAACTTATCAAAATATTGATTCCTTAGCTTTATTAATAAAAAGTACAAATTTTTTGTAGTCTAAAAAATTATTAGACAAATAAGAACAACATTTTGCTTGACATTTATTGTCAATTTTGTATTATTTCTTACAGTCTGTTCTTTCTTATACTTACTATTGTAGTATTTCTTCGTAGTTTTTGTAGTTCAATTTTTAAGTAATCATTTAATTATTTATGTGATTACTCAATAAGTTACTCACCAGTCAATGTCTGCTCTAGAAAAATTAAAAAACAAATAAAATTATTAAACTTCCTATTGACCTAAAAAAGACAATATCCAAATAGAATCATATATGTATGTATTATATTTATGTATAATACATGTATTGAACAACCATTGCAATAATGGTACTAGTAATAGTAATAATAATAATAATAGTAATAATACATAATTATTTTAAATATGTAGACGTTTTAATACAGTGACAAACAAAGGTTTGATAATATAAAATGTGATAAAAAATTGAAGTAGCCAGCTGACATAAGTAAATAAATTATGCACATGCTCATTGGGAGGTATATTAGGCTCTGGAAAAGCTATTATTGAACCTGGTATTATATATATGGCTTAAATCTCAGGAAAAAATCTAAACAATTTCATTACTATAGATGGTATAATATAAAGAAGACGCAATACGATGTAAATAATGCGTTAATACTGAATTAACTAATAATAGCAATATTAGTTCTCGCTTTATTTACTGTAATTTAAATAAAATATGCCAAAGTAAATAATTTTCAAAAAAATTATACAATCCGTCAAGACAAATTACTATTAAACATGAGTACATTAAAAGTATAAGTATAAGCACCACTTGAGTCGATATTATTGTGCAATATAATTTTGTTATTTCTATTGTAATATAAATATTTATAATTCCCAAATAATCAAGAAAATATAAAAAATGTAACGTATCGTTACAGGCCCTTATGCTCATATGCTCAAATATAAAAATATTTTCCTATTTAAGACACATCTTCAAATTTTATTAATAATAAAAAAAATCATCTTGTTTAATATTAAATTTAAAATTAAATAGACATTTATCACCGTTTAAGAATACCAAATTTAGTGTTTTTTAAATTAATTTTCAGCAAAAATTACTTGCATTTATAAATTAAGAAACCATTCAAAGCTTTAATTCAATTTAACAAATTAAATTATCATTAAGATTTACAGGGTGTCCAGCGACGACATAGAATAAAATTCCCGTTCGACTCCCGCTTGAATTTATAAAATTCTCGCATTTTTTCTGGGTATATTTTTCAACTTCAAGTTTCTTCAATTTACAGAATTTAGATTTATAAGAAAAATTCGAGTACATAATCTCTTTATATTCTTAAAATTCCAGGTGTAAAAAAAATCCCGTACAATCTCCGTTTTTCACCCATTTCTCGCACACTAAACACCCTGAATTTACGTTAATTTTCCTATTTCTGTGATTAAAAAATAATATTCAAGTAAAAAAAAAATAAAATAATTCTATACAATTTTATTTAATATTCATCCCTGACGAAAGCTGCAAATTGGTGTTCAATCAATTTTAATATAAGTATTCTGAGGCAATCCATAATTTGTTTCCCACCCTGACGAAAGTATAGGATTGAACTTCAATCAGTTTTTTTCCGAGACATTCCGAAATTTGTTTCCGAGCCAATCAGTTTTTATCCGAATCTAAAAATGGATGTAACTTGACGAAAATTGTTTCATAATCATTCCGAACTAATCTGTTTCATTCCGAAGCTAAATTTTAATCCGTTTGAATCCTGTTATTTCAATTCGTTTTAAATCACCCGATTAGAATTGGAAAGCATTGATTCGGAATGAAACAACAGGATACGTACGTATTAAAATTTAACTTCGGAATGAAACGGATTAATTCGGAAAGAATTTTTCGTCAAGTTATATCTGTTTGTAGGTTCGGATATAAACTAATTGGCTCGGAAACAAATTTCGGATTACTTCGAAAAAATACTGATTAAAACTTATTCAAACGAAATTAAATTCAATCCGATACTTTTGTGAGGGCAACCAACCAATTTCTAACCAAATCTAAAAATTTGTGTAAATTCAACAAGATTCTTTCCAAATCACTCCGTTTCAATTCTGAATAGATTAATTTATAACTGAATAGGGCGACTTAAAGTGAAATAACAGAACACAAAAGGATTGAAACCTAACTTCGTAATGAAACAGATTGATTAGGAAAGAAATTTTAGACGAGTTACATATATTTTCAGATTCAAATAGAAACTTATCCAGTCGGAAACAAGTTTCTGAATTTGTCAGAATAATAATTATTTAAACTGATTTAAAACCAAACTGAAACTTTCGTAAGGGATATTAATAAATTTCGTAATGGATAAATTAATTTTAATTTATTTATATTTATGTATCAGCAAGTCTAATAAAAAATTTCCCTGACTTTTCCCTGATCTATTTTCTCCAATTTTTAAAGAATTTTTAGTACTAAAAAATAAAAGGTATTGCATATTAAGGTAAATTAAATGTAATAAAGATCAAGACATTAAACTGATCAAAAATTAATATTTTATTTTTTTCATCAGTATAAGCATAAGTTTCATAGAAGGCTCTAAACCGTATTTGTTTTGAAAATGTTTTTAAAACCTTTTTAAGACGCACAAACTCCCTCGTCTTTAGGACATTTTATATTCTAAAATCATTTTTAGAATAAGAAACGTCTTTGAGGCGTTATTTTAGTAACCAGAAGTGTTTTAAATACGTTTTAGAGAAGTATTTAAAACGAAGATAGTTTTTTGCCCATTAATTGTGAATGCTTAAGGTTGATCGAACCTGTGGACAAAAATGCTTTCACATGATTTCAATGTTGACGTTCCTCAATCTTAAAAGAGAAACTAAATTAGTGAACGTTGATTTAGTAAAAATAGAAGAGTGACACAAGTGGTGGAACATTTAATTTTGCTGCTATAAAAAAGAGTTACGTATTATTTTCAAAGTATTTTGAAAATTCGGAAAAATGATTAAAAAAATATTTAGCTCGTTTTTAAAGCAACAAAATTGAAGTCCCACCACTCGTGCCATTCCATTCTTTCTAATAAATCAACATTAAATAATTTATTTCATTTTTTAAGAGCGAGAAACGTCAACATTGAAACCAGGTGAAAACATTTTTTTTAACAGGTTTGATCAGCCTTAATAACTCATCTCATCTTTATAAATAAAAACAATTCTCTAACATATTAAACTATTTAATTTATTTGTATATAAAATTAATTATAGTTCATAGGGCATAGTTAATATTTTATAAACACAGTTAACAATTAAAGGGAGGTGCTTCCTCTATTTTAACTCCTTTAAAATTTAAAGGTCTCAGAAAGTTATATTATTTTTCATTATTTGGGTCCTAAAAGCATGCAGGGAGGTGAGAAATATAAAATCCTAACTATTGATCTTACAAAATTATAAATAATGAAACTAACTTTTTTTAAATAATTTATTTTTATTATTTTCCATCGCAATTGTATTCATATACTTTTTTTTTTATTATTATTATGGTTCAAGATTTCTCTCGAGGATTTTCAAAAATTTAAATTAAAAAAATAAAATAAATAAATATGTAATTTATATGTATTTGTTCTTAATTTATGTCATAATTTAATATGGAAAGATTTGTCTAGAACAAATTGGTACTTCTAAAAAGTGAATTGATATTGCATTGGTCTCTCCTTTTAAATATTGAACTCCTTTCACAATTTTCAGTATTTTTCATTGACAATTTTTTCACTCGATTTTTAAAATCCGCATGAAAAGGGCCAACTTTTGCACTATTGGATCTATCTATATGATCATATTTTTAATTAAATTTCGAACATTTTGAGAGTTCTTGGAACCTTATAGATGAAAAATTCAAAAAATTACAAGCATTCAAAGTTAAAAATGTCAAAACCCTAGTTTTGAGAAAAACGAGTTTAAAGTTCAAGATTATCATTAGCGCTCATGCATTTTAAAAATTAAAAATAAGATTTTTTTGTTTTTAATTACGACAAAGTTATGAGAAACTCATGATTCGACGTGAGACATTAAATAGTTTGTTTTTCACCAATAAAAAAAAATTCGTAAATCTGAACCTCCTTTAGAAAAAGTCAAATAACTCGGAAAATAAAAACGACAAAGTGGTCCCTTTTCATGCGGACGTACACATATACAACTAGCCGTATATAGGAATTAAAAAAAATGTAATTTTCTTAAAAAATAAAAATTCTAAAATTGTAAAAAATTAAGATTTTTTACTCTTAAACAACATTTATGTTTATAGGACCCAAATGATATAATATAGTTTTTTGTGACCATTACATTTAAACAAGGTGAAAATAAAAGTTCTACGTTCCTTTAATAAAAATAAAAATGCTTAAAAAATGTATTCCTTCATTTGTCTGTATATAGTAAAAAAGATAAATATAATTTTAAATATTATATTTCTTATTTTAAATTGATTAAAAGGTGTTAAAGAAAATATGTTTTATGAAAGTAAAAATGCGAATTTCTAGGATTGTCTCAATAATAAAAATAACTTTTTAAAATCATATCTCCGGAGGAAGGATTACTTTCTTCATCTGTTAAGCTATACTCGTGTTAACTTTTTACGTGTCAAATTATATTTTAATATTAAAAAGTTTTCAAGTTCTACTAACTCGTATGCAAGTATAATTCAATTATCTGTTTAGAAAAATTATAAATTAATTTTTTTTGCCCTAATTTAAATTTATTATTATTATTATTATTATTTTTTTTTTTTTTTGATAACTTTATGTTAATGAACATAATGAATTTATTCAGGGCCGACAGGACATACGGGTCGAGTGGCTAGCATGACCCACTCGAAAATATAAACAATGTGTCATGACCTACTGAAAATTTGAGAATATGCGTTAAAATTTTGAATTTCAGTTAAAAAGGTTTCAAGTGGGTTATAACAGACTCGGATTTAAGCTCTCTTGTTGGCCCTAAATTTATTATAGACATAAAATTGAATGGATTGATCATTCTTTCTATAAATAGCCAATTTTATATATTCTTAAAATATTTCAATCCAAATATTTGCGAATAAAATGTTATTTTTAATTAATTATAATAAGTTATATGCAATCTCAAGTTAAATTAATCCAAAACTAAACTAAACAACAAAAAGTTGCTTACTAATTTGATCAACAAGAACTTCTAATACCAATAAGTAATTGATAAAAATGTTTATCAAATTAATTATCAGAGGAGTTTTTCGTTAGTTCATTAGTAATAATAGTTTTGATCAACTTAGATGTAAAGAGAGAAAAAAGGAGATTGAGGAGAGAGAATAAAAATAATAAAAATTTAAAAATTGCATTAAAACCTTAAATATTCTATTTTTTAATGTTATTTGAGTACATCGGCATGTATGTAAGCTTAACCCAGTATAGTGCAATATATTGCATTTTATCATCTAATTTTTTCCTGTTTTTAGTATTATGATTCCATTCTAGAATAAATTTTTGGTTTCTCAATTATTGTTTGCTTTTATGTATTTATTTACATTTAATCAAGCCCAACGTTCAATTTTTTGTTTGATAATAAACTTCTTTTTGCAATGTTCTATAAGAAAATTTAATTCTTTCTTTTTTTATGGAATCAAAATTAAACTATAACGTTTTTTTTCAAATGAATTTTTTTCAATGAAAACTGTTATGCTCGCTAAGATTTGTAAATATAAAGGAGGGAAAGTAATATTTTGATCCTTCTGTATCAAATATTGTTTTGCTTTGAAGATTTCTTGACAATTTAATGAATTATAAAAATACAATTATCAGCAAGCAAGCAAACAAGAGCAGAATCTAGCTCTGGAAGACAAAACTTCTTATTCTGTTGCATTTTGCAGTCAGGTTCAAATTCTCTTCGTTGCGTTGCAAACAAGGACCTTCACTGAGTCGTTCACGGCCCGTCGTCCATAAGATCACATACTCAACATTCTTGAAGACTGCTCATCCATTTGATTGATATCATCAAAATGAATGTTGTATATTAATGCAGCAAAGTATAATATTGCTTAAAGTTGCAAAAACTAGAAACAAATTTATTTCACGAATTGCACTTATTAGGATAGCATAAACTTCATTACGTACATATTTTTTTTTAATTTATTATAAGAAGGATATCCAATAATCTTTTATATTCTAGATTGCACTTTACGAAATCGAATTTACTTTACTTTGCGAATTTAAATTTATTGATTAATTTAAGTTATGAAACTAAATATTAATTCTAGTTTAAAACAAATCATTTTTCTTTTCTAAAACAGTCAAAAGTAATTAAAAACTGTTATTTTCATACAGTGATAAAGATTTATCCTTTTGAATTATTTTCCATTTGGGAAAATTGTTTGCAACACTAGTTTTTATGCTTTAGTACTCAGAAAATATCGTTTGAGTATGTTTGTCAACAAAATGTATTCAATTGTATACATTTTTCCTTAAACAGGCGTCGGACTGGGTTTTAGATATACAAAAATATTATCAATTTTTAAGGTACTACGTAATAATATGACAGTTTTTAAGCAGTAAAAGAAAGGTTTCAGGAAAAACATTTTTTTCTCTCAAAACTTCAACTTAAGAATTGGAACTTTTTAACATTTCATTATGTATTTTGTAATCTTCCAAAAATAGGTTTTCTTTATTTTTTAACCACGAAAACGTGGTGACCAGTGGATGCCAAAGTCGAAATGAAAAAAAATTGGTAACAACGATAACTCGAGTTTTATTTAACCGATTTTCAAACAAGTTTGTTTATTTTGTTCGCAATTAAAGACTTTATGAACCACCCACTCACTTTCTAAATTTGATCATATATAAATTTTCATTTATTTTATACTAACAAAAAAATTGGATCAAAAGCGTCTCATTTTTGGATTAATTTTTTTTTAAATAGTCGTCATTTTGTTATTTGACAAAAGTTTTGGATTTATCTTGAGAAATTTCTACAACTATACGTATCAGCTTTAAAATGTGTTTTGACTTTTTTATTTTGGATATTTCTCAGGCACCACCGCTGCCGATTTTGTCGAATTTCTCACTTCTATTTTGGCGCCCTCTGGCAACCATATTTTAGTATTGAAGGAAAACATTTTTTTAAGATTAAAATATCTTCTATTTTACAAAATGAATAACTAAAAAATTGCATTAGTAAAGTTTTTATATTAGTTAAAAACAGCGTTCAAGAGAATTAATAACAACGTGAGTCCGAGGCCTGATGTGAAACTGTATGCAATTATAAATTTTAAAAAGATCAAGTGAAGTTGGTTTCAGGCTCGGCAGATAACGTGGGTATGGTGGGTAGCTATACCCACCCAAAATTATAAACTATTTTTCACAAAACAAAACTTCATTACCCTCTACCCCTGGGTCTACTACCCACCCAAGATCAACATGATCTGTCGGGCCTGGTTAGTTTGATATATTTATTTATATAAATAGCTTCATATCTTAAATTTCTTTTTGTCTCAAAAATAATTTTTTAAATTTGCTTTTACCGATTTTTTTATTGTAAACTACATAAAAAATTTAAAAAAAGTTGTCAAAGATTGTGAGTTTATGTTTACTATCGAGCAATAGTTAAAGTATGTGAGTTTTCATCTCCACCTCAAGGAACTGCGAAAAAGAAAGTATTTGTAAGTTATTGAAAAAATTTAAAAACAAATATTTTAAAAAACAAATTTCATTTTATGTATAAATATATAATGAAAGAACTTTTGTTATATTACGTGCATACGGATGTGCACATTAATATATTAGTTAAAAAGTTTTCATTACAGTATAATTCTAAAGACTTGATCAAATAGCCAAAATTGAAAATTTCCGTTAAGTTTTCGATTAGTCTATTAATATTACGTTAAATATATTCACTTAAAAATCATTAGATTAGAGAACATGTCTAACGTGATTCACGTGACGAAATTAGTCTTTGCTATTATTTTGAGATGAAAAAAGGTCCCTTGAAATTTTGTTCTTAAATTAATTTATTCTTGAATAAAATACCGACGGAGTTGTGAGTTTAGAAGGTTGTGATTGGGTCACGTGATGTATATTAGACATGCTCTTAACTACAAAAAAATGTATACGAGTATTTATATTTAATGAACAAATTTCAATATAATTTGATCGTTTTCGGTATATGTAATAGTTTATAACGACTATTGTTAGAGGAGAGGCGGCTAATAATAATAATAGAAGCGCACAAAATAGAAATGCTTCATCAACTTGAAAATAGTGTTATTCTTGATGAAATAAGTAAAAAACATTAGTTCAATATTTGAATTAACTTTTTGTATAGCAAAAGAGGTATTAAATATTAATTAAGAATGTTAATTATAGGTTTTAAAAAAAGTAGCTGTGTCAAGTTGCCCGACTTTGTCAGACAATATGGCGCACAACTTATTATTTTTCCTTAAAAATAACGTGCGCCACGTCAGCCGCCCTTGGGCAGTCTATAAAGAATCCTTTTTAGTTAAAATTTAATAAGTTTTGATTATGAATCAGATATTAAAGCATTTACAACACTTCCGAGTATATAGTTAATTAAAGATTTGTTAATTATTATTTAAAATTTTTCATTTTATTCGATGCTTTTGTTTTAATCATTCATAATCGTAAAATGTCAAAAACTAATTTTTCTTTATAGAATCTAACATGTATTGTTAAACCGGCAATTTTTTTCTTTTTTGTTATATAATTTTTAAAATAGATAAGTGCTTTTACTTCTACTTTGACCTGCATTCTAAAATACGTCATTTTCTTTAATCATGCGTCGATTAAGACACTGTCATGGATTAGCTGCCTCTCCCCTATCTCGGAAATTAATGAAATATTTTTGTAATATCTATAATTTCATGATATTTTTATTTTAAAATCTCTTTATTTAACAATGTAGTATTTCTACAAAATATAAATTAGAGACTTGAGAGCAGACGAAATGTAGATTTCGGATAAATTTATTGAAACGTTTTTCATATGCTAAACACGTACAAAGGAAGAGAATAAATTAAGACAAGTTTGTTTACAGTCTTACCTAATACAGATGTTGCAAGTAGTTGAAGACGATGACCATGTTGACAATAAAGAAGAAGAGGTGGGAGCCTACGCAGATGACGATAATGCTGCTACTAATATTAATGAAGATGTTTATAATGATAATAGTGATGAAGAACAAG
Organism: Ganaspis brasiliensis; assembly: GCA_037103525.1. Lineage (NCBI taxonomy): Eukaryota > Metazoa > Arthropoda > Insecta > Hymenoptera > Figitidae > Ganaspis > Ganaspis brasiliensis. Next base: position 1,127,906 of record JAZKLR010000050.1, on the reverse strand, counting down.
AATAAGATGATGATGATAAAGATGATGATGCTGATGATGATGATGTTGATGAAGAAGATAATAATAATAGTCAGGATGATGCTAATAAAAATTACAATTGATATTTACACAATTAACCAGTTTGCAACTGATATTAAGTCAATAGATTATATTAACATTAATCTATTACAATAACTGCGGCTGAAAGTTAACGATCATTAAACATTTTTATTTTTAATTATTATTATGAAACAAAAATTACCTGCTGGATCTGCTTGACCGAAATAGTGGTAAATTCCTATTTCAAAGTTTACGTAGAGTTCGTAATTCCTGATTAGATGATCCGCAATGATGTACCAATGCTTTTCCTCGATGTTCCACATTTGTCTGTTTTTCTTTAAACTATTTACATACTTTTAAAAACAAGTTACAAGTTAGTAAACCAAGTTTACTTTTAATTATGATTGCTCGACAAAAACCTAATTTAACAAAAGTTTTCTTATTTGTTTAAAATAACCAATAAACCTACCCATCCGCAAATTGGAAAATTTCCAAAATTCAAAATTTACCTATTAAAAAAAAGTGAATTTCCTATTAAGGAAAAAAGATTATATGAAATAATAAGACACATAGATTTATAATTAATCAGAAAACTCCCAGTTGTCAATCACCTGTGAAATCAATATAATTTTGTTAAAATAAGCAATGCAACCTATAATCTTTTCAATATAAATGCACAAAATACATGCACACATTCATTCATACTTGTTCATGTTGACCTCTTTTAAATATGTAATATTTAATAGTTCTTTAAACCTTAAAAACAAATAGTTTATGATTTTCAGCAATTAGTTGCACAATGGATGGTATTCCATTGATTTTTTTTTTCTTGTATTTAAATTTTGATCAAATACAATAATTATTTAATTAATACTCTTTTTACCTTACTAGAAATATCTTTGTTTTCGCCTTCCTATCACATTTACGTCACAAAAAAATAATTAATTATACAATTAAAGGTCAAAAAGTAATAAAAATAATTTTAAACAATTATATCAACGATTTAAAAATTGTATATAATAGTTTAAAAAATATCACAAAATAAATGAATAAATTTTTTGTCTATCCATACTTACGTTTAGGTTTTGGTGGAATTAATTTGATTCCTCCTTTTTTCTCTTCATTTGAAGATGTAACAGAATTCTCAATGGAGAGCCTTGCTCTTTTATCAACTGACGAACTGCTTTCTCTTAATGGTGATGATCTCTTCAGTGATGATACTTTTGCAGGTAAAATTTTTTGTTTATCAGAAACTGAATTTGGCTTTTTAACCAACCTAGGAGGTGGAGGTTTGGCTTCTTCCTCTAATCCAGTAGATCTAAATTTAGAATTAAAAGTCTTGACTGTTTTTGGTCGCGATAATAAATCTTGAGAAGTCTTTCTATTCTCTATAGAAATAGAAATATTCTTTTTTTCCGTAGAGACAGACGTGGTCTTTTTTGTATCTTTATCTTTACTTTCCTTTGAATCGGTAGAAGATTTTTTTGAAGTAACGTCATTTGACTTATCATCATCAGTTTTCTTTTTTGGAATTTTTCCTAATTTCGAAGTTAGAGCTGGGCCCTGAACTTTTTCTAAAGTGGCTTTATCCTTTTCGGCTTGATCTTTTTTAAGTTTTTCCCTCTCCTTTTCTTTTTCTTTATCCCGTTCGGATCTACTTTTACTGCTTGAACTATGTTTACTAGAAGAACTACTACTACTGTGATGCTTTTCTTTATCTTTCGTTTTGTCTTTAGATGTACTTTTTGAATTGGAACGATGTGACGAGGAAGAGGAACCGGAACGATGGGAATTGGAGCTTGAACGATGTGAACTAGAACTTGAACTGTGTTTTGATGAACTTTTACTGCTAGAGGAACTGTGATGACTGCTTTTTTTATCGGAAGAAGTACTGCTGGTGGTAGTTGAGGTGATGCTGCTGCTGCTACTACTATTGCTACTGATATTATTATTACTGTTAAGGGAACTAGAATTTTTCTTCTCACTATCTTTTTTAGAAGAATCGCGATTTTCCTTGTCATTAGTTGACTTATTGCTATCACTGCTAATAACAGATTGTTTGCCGTCTTTATTATCTTTAACTTTAATGTCTACATTATCAGTTTCAGAAATATCTTTAGAACTAACGAGGGATGAAACTTGACTGACAGTTTGACTGCTTGATAAATTCGATACCGTTAATTCCTCCTTTAGTTTATTGTCGATTTTATCTGCTAGCTCTAACTGACCATCACTGATTTTTACTTCTCGAGAATTTTGAATAACCTCTTCTGTAATATCGCCATTTATATCTGAACTAGGAAGATTGTTTACATTTGATGTATCTGTCTCTACTTTTGTAAGAACCTGCTTTCCATCGCGAATAGTAATTTTGTAGACGGGATGTACCCCCATTGACGCTTGTGAACCGGGTACAACGACGAATGACTGTTTTTTCTGCTGAAGACACTGTGTTGTTTTATTAACTTCTACTGGTAATGTTTTTTCAGAAATTCTATGATAGTTTGATTCGCTTGATGGCTCTATTTCTTCATTTTCCGGCGTTTCATCGACAGCCATGCAACTATTGCTTTGTGCAAACGGTGTATTTTTATCAGTCTCATTTTTCTCACTTAAACTACAACTACTACTATTAGTATTACTGCTGCTAGTGCTGCCGCACGAGCTGTTTGTAATTTGCGTTGTAGAAATAACACTTGAAGGTCTTGGATGAACAATCGCAGTTGGAATTGGACATGGTTTAACTGATCCAGATATAGTCATTATTTGGGCTGGAACTGAATTTGGAGCAGCTTCCCCCTTGACAATTTTTAACCATTGTTCTACAAGCCTGCTGGCTAATATTCTGACCCCTTGATGACTTCCTTCTTTAGATAAGCCTTTGATTAATTTAGGACAATTATTGCTTTTTAATCGCTCAATATCTACTGGACACAGCAGAAGAAGTTCCAATAGTTCTTGAATTAAAGCCCAGTTTTTTGCAAGAATACCATCAGTAAGCCACATGTGAACAAGATTCCATCCACCCGCGCCCATAAATCTATAACAAACATTTAAAGTACAATATCTTTTTCGAAATAAAAAAAAAAGTGTAAAAATATTGTACCTATACATTACAAATATTCATTAACTAATTAAATAATGACTAATTTTTATTATTAGATGATATGACTTATGACTAATTACTAATAATAATTTTTAAAGACTTATTAAGAATAAATGATTAGATAGTTTAAGTTCGTAGAAGAAAATGCGTCATGCTTGCCTGCTGATAGCTAAAAATGCTCTGGTGTCAATGGAACAAAATCTGCTTTTTTTAAAATAACTTTTTAAAAACAAATGTTTGGACCCATGTTTATTAACAAATTATTTTTCATTTACCAAGAATAAATTTTTAAATATCCCAAAAACAAATTTTATTTGCTGTATAAACTTCTGACGATTAATCGTTCATAACACAAAACTTAACCTTCGAGCTAAAAGAAACTACTCTCGATTTATACGCCTGATGACTCCTCTTAGACGTTGGCTGTCTAAAAACTCAACTGTTAAAACGAATCATAAAAAACCAGACATGGTTGTTCCAATTTTTCCAGGAAACTAAATTCTAAAGTTCTAGAAACATGAATTCGAAATCATAATATAATATTGTATTGATAAATGTTTATTATGTTTTGATTTTAATTCAAACATTTTTGTGAATTCATTAAAAAAAAAAAAAAAAAATAGAAATAACACAGTGTGGATGCCAGAGAAGAGTTACTAGACGTACAAAATGAGGAATTTTTTTTAGCTTGGAGGAACTGTGGAGCATCGCATTTTATAAAATAGCTCTTAATCAAGAAAAATAATTCTTTAATAAACATAGGTTTAAAAAATTTGTTTTTAAAAAGTTCTTTTAAAGAAATTGATTCCATCCTGTTGACTCCAATGCATTTTTAACTACCAGCAAGAATCCATATTTTATTTTCCTCTTCTAAATTGAACTACCTAATGAAAAGTATGTCACTGTGCGAGTTCAGGAGATTTTTAAAACATTTTAGAGTAGGCTCGCAGATAAAAATGAAACTTTCTAATATTATATATTAAGTAGTAAAATGTTTTAAAGATGTTTAAGTGAAAATACTTACTAGTTTATAAAATAAAAAGTTTGTTTACAATTGTTTAAATTACCATATCTTCTAATCTGTCAACGATAAGTAAATTTTATATTTCGAAAAATTCTTTAAAATAAGATGATTAAAATGAGTTATAAGTATTTTTAACAGATTTTGTTAATTAACAAAGTTATTTAAACAAAATAAGATAACTTTTGTCCGCTGGGTCGAAATTGAAAAATGTTAACATCATAATAATTCTTTTATTTGTGCACGCTATAGACTTGGTTAAGATTTAAATTTTTTTTTAACGGTTTGACAGGACTATACCATTTTATAAATCTTGATCAAGTTTATAGCCTGCACAAACTTTTTCTTTTCGGATATAAAACAGTGTAACATAAGGTTTATTTTGATGTTTAAATGTTTCAATTTCAGCCCGGCGGGCGAAAGTTATCTTATTTTATTTAAATAACTTTGTGAATTAACAAAATATATTAAAAATGCTTATAACACTTTTTAATTGTCTATTTTTAATGAATTTTTCACCATAAAAAAAAATTATTTATCTTTGACTGATCAGAAGATATGTCCATTTATACAATTGTAAATACATTTTTTATTTTATAAACTATTAAGTGTTTTCACTTAAAACTTCGCGTTTATGGAAAATTTTAACATAAAAAACACTGAGAGATATGTTTTCTTGAGCCAATACATTTTTACCTTGGATCAAGTATAAATAATCCTTATAATCAGACCTAGTATAATTATTCTTGGATCAAGAATAATTTATTATTGATTCATGTATCCATTCTTGGATCAAGAATTTGTACTTGGATCAAGGTCAATTATTCTCGATCCAAGAAGAATTACTCTTGGTCAAAAAATAATTATTCTTGCTTCAAGCCTATAGTCCAAGTACATTTTTCTTCTTGGTAAAAGAATTCTTTTCTCTTATTGTACAAAACTACAAAGTTTCATTTCAATCTGCGAACTTTCTCCGAAATATTTCAAAAATCTCATAAACTCGCACCATTTGATTAGATGTAAAATTTGACAGCGATTTTACTCTTATAATACTGAATATATTAGTCATGAAAATTTGCAGAATTCCTTACATATAAATTAGAAGGTTTTTCCTATCCGAATTTGTTTCCTTTTGGAATCAAAAGAATGTTGTAAAATTTCTAAAAATCACAATTTTATAAATTAATTTTGAAGTAAAACATCGCAAACAGAAGTATCGTAAAAAGTTATTTTGAAAATCTTATATTAAAATGAATTTGTCAGAAATATATATTAAATATAAGATGTTGCAATTTTACTTGTTTTTCAGATACACAGTCTTTTTTGCATTGGATCTAAATAATCTAGAACCAGACAGACTGCTTAGATCTAAACGATAATAATTAAAAGAAATTCTCCAAAGTTTGATGGCAAAATATTCTATATTTTAAGAGCAAAACTGCCGCTAAATTTGACCTATTCTTTAATGACATTGCTCTCCATCACAAGCCCTTAAACAACTAATAATTAATTTAAGATTAATTAATCTGACTAAACATTAAATTATGACATAAAAATAATAATTTGACCAATCAATGCTCATAATTATACGAAAAGTTGTGGTTTGTAAACATTGCTTTTGGAATCTGGATATATTATCAAAAAAAAATTTAAAATATCGAAAATAATAGTATATTAAGCAACAAAGTGTTAAATGCAGCCACAGGGCGATCACAAAAATCATTTTATAAATTTCACTGAAATTTCCCTGACTTTTCCCTGACAGAAAAGTTTTATTAAAAATAATAAATTAACCGCTAAAATAAAACAGAATTTAACTTCATTTTTAAAAAATCTTAAAAAATTACAAGCTATTGTTTTTAAGTAAATCTTTTCGTTTTTAAAATAAGTAACTTCTAATAATTGGCCAAAAAATTTAAATTATTCTCTGACAAGTTTGTATTTTCCCAGACAACATTTTTTCCCCTGACAATTCCCAGATTTCTCTGTCACTGTGGCCACCCTGTAGCTATTTATTTGCACTGCAATTTGTAAATGAGTGCATAAATATCAACTTCAACAAATTGGACTTTTTTTTAAATTCGTGTTCCTTATACAATACTTTTTATTCCAAATAAGGTACAATTTAGATGTCTGGACAGGGTTTGAACGTGTTCATTTGTTTGACGATATGAAAATAGCGCTCATTTTGGCTCTCGGCAAAAAAACGCATTAAAGATGCATCCATTTTTTCCCAAGGGAAGAAAAGAACACCATTTTCATACGCTCGAACAACTGAATCAGTTAAAGCCCTTCCACAGGCATTTAATAGCGCCATATTTATTTCTGAGAGATAAAAATAAACATTTTATGGTCCTTTTTACCATCTTTTGACAAAATAAACTTATTTTAATAATTTTAATAATAATAGTTACTTTTCACCGGCAATTTAGTGTATAAGCATAGGCATTAATGGATTAATAAAAGCGCTAAGAAGAAAATTCTTTAGATCACATGAAAATTTCTCTTTCGCTTTTGTTCTTACAAATTAAGAACTAACAATACGATGATTTAAAATGATGTAATCATGTAATCCGGGCTCTTTAATAAAGAAAAACAAGCTTATAATTACGTCCAGTCAGAAGGTTAGAGCCATAATACACAAGTACATAATACATATATAATTGTTTAACAGTTAGGCCTCATAGTTGGTTTTAATTTACAAATTACAATTTAGTTATGAGCAAATTAGATATAACTAAACTCGTACTTACTGACTAAGAAGATCAGTATCTGTTGTTTTCAAAATTTGAATGTATATACATTTGGACACCAATTTCTTAGAAAATTTGGTCATGAGATTGGCTAAGCGATGTACTTCCTCTTTACTTTTAATACCCCCAGAAGATCCAAGTAATACACTGAGGCATTTGAGCAATGACAAAGGATCTATTCGTGGCTATAACAAAAAAATAGAAATAGAAATTATTAACTATTTAATAATAGTTAATTTTATTTTGAAAAGCGATTTAATTTAGAAAATGTTCCCGATGTCATACATGTGCGATTCAAAACTCTTTCCCAAACTTCTTACCGTAAGTGGTATATAACTGTTAGACTTTAACAAGTGCAGAATATTCAGCACTTGTTTTCTAAAATTCATCATGGAAATAAATTACTTTACTAATAGGACTCGTAATAGAATTTTCAGATCTGATTTTTCTGATAGTAAACTGACAATAACTCATATACGTAATTGGAAATTTAATTCTCAGTGTGCTACTCAGCGAAAAAGGGCAAGTTATATTATGATCAAGTGCGCAACATTGTCAAAAAAAAAAACGAAGATAAATTTTTTTTTATATTGGGTGTTTTTGATGAACCCTTGAAATTAAGAGTAATTTTAGATAATATTGATTTTTACTCGAAACTGATTTGGTGTACAATTTTTATTTTGTAGACCGAAAATTTGAATTTAGAACAACATTTTTGTCTTCGTTTTTTACAAACGTTGAGCACTTGACAATCATAAAATTATAGCATCTGGGCCTATAACCCATTTCAGTGGTGTAACTATAAGTAAGGAGTACTTTTTCAAGAGTTGATAATTCCACATTTTGTTATTTCGAGAAAATAAAACAAATGCAGTTTCGCACCTAACCCCTAGAGTTAATTATAAAGTAGAAAAAATATATAAAATTATTTATATACGAATGTTTTTTGCACTTAAGGAGATTTATTTTTAATTAAAGTTCATAGTAATAAAGAAATTTAAAGGTTTTTGTAATTTATTCTAGGGAAAAAATTAAAATTTTTAATCATCTTGGTTAAGGGGGAATCAGACAAACAATCGGAACAAAAGTTAGTCCAAATGAATAATTTTGATTTTTGATATAGAAGACACATAAGTTAATGACATTTTTTTCAGTGGAAGTGTGAACACTTGTATTTTTTACAAAATGAGTCCTTAAAAATTGCAATTTCATGAAAATTAAAAAAATTTGACGTTGGAAACGATTATTCAATTTGGGTTAATTTGCACCTCAAATTGAATAATCGTTTTCAACGTCAATTTTTTTTTAATTTTCATCAAATTGCAATTTTTAAGGGCTCATTTTGTAAAAAATACAAGTGTCCACACTTCCACTGAAAAAAATTTCATTAACTTACGTGTCTTCTATATCAAAAATCAAAATTATTCATTTGCACTAACTTTTGTTCCGATTGTTCGTCTGATTCCTTCTTAAGTCCAAGTTTTTTTTAAATTGAAAATTCTTTGGTAATAAATTTTTTTCTTGAATTTAACAGTGACAGATCGATTTTTAAGGTTCCTGGTATGTTAAATTTGTAATTATCTCTACTTTTTTGAAAAATGAATTTATCAACTTTTGAAAAAGTGCTCCTCAAGTCTGTAAGGGATCATATCTTGGGGTGGGGGATATTGGGGATCTTGATTGCAAATTATCTTAAGGAATGTGCCCCAGTTATACTTCCTACGAGTGGTCCTACAAATTAATAGTTATGCCACTGGGGACCTCTCCTATAAAAATTACTAGATTGGACACAGAAGTTAATTAATAATTAGGATTCATCCACAAATTGCGTAATCGGTTTTAGGGGGGAAAAGGGTTCAAAAAATGTTACTAATTGTAACAGAAGGGGGGTTTCTTCTTTTCTTACGTCACACTTACACTACATAGAAAAGTGCAAAGCACTTAATAAAATATAATGTTAAAAAATAAAACAATATTGCAAAAACATTGGAAAATTGAGAATTTCCTACAAATTTCATGTGATTAATGATAAGATTACAGTTCTGTAATATTTATTTATTATAATATACCTAATATTAAAGTTATTTTAATTTTATGTAAACTTTAACTGTGATTAATTAAAAAAAAAATAATTGGGGAGGGGGAGGGAAGGGATACAAATTGTTATGTAATTTAGAGCGAGGTTTTTTTATAATTTAACTTCCAGTGACAAAGGGGAGGAAGGGGGTCAAAAATAGGTTAACAACCTGTTACGTAATTTGTGGACGAAGCTTTAATTAATCAATTACTAATATATTCAAACCATGTAACAATAATAATAATAATAATTATTATAAAATCATTAGTGATAGCAATTCTAAAACTATAATTAACAATAATTTATGTATTCGAAGTTCCGGACGTCCGCACGGACAAAATAAAAAAATATATATTTTTGATAATTTGAGGGGGGGGGGGTGTGTGTGTGTGTGTGTGTGTGTGTGTGCTTTAATCCCTTAGAAATACAACATTAATAATATTTTAGACTTCAAACATATTTTTTAAGTATTTTTAAAGAAATTGCTTTGACAAAAGTTGAATTTTTTTTTTTAAATTCCGGAACTTTAGGTACATCAATAATTTTCCATTTATAGAAGAATTAAAGTTTCTCCTTCCGATCTTTAGTTTAATTAAACCGTATAAAGACTTTACTTAAAATAATTTTAAATTTTCAAATCTTGAACTCCATTATAAAGGAAAAATCAGGCAAACTTTCATTGCCAAAATGTCGATTATATTGGTTAAATGAAAACTTTTTTAAAACTCAATTTTAAAACTAGTAGACTGCAAAAAGTAGGATCTTAATTTAAGATACATTTGTAGTAACTTTTAGGATATTTCCAATAATTTAGCATCTTAACTCTGGAATGGTACACATAATCGGAAAAAAGTTAGTTTAAATGCAATGTTTTGATTTTTGATATAAAAAACTCATATTTTCATGTAATATTTTTCAGTGGAAGTGTGAACAATTATATTTTTTATAAAATGAGTAATTAAAAATTGCAATTTGATAAAAATTAAAAAAAATTATGTTTAGAAATTTTTGATCACCTAACCTCAAATTAGACAAAGTTTCTAAACGTAAAATTTTTTTAATTTTCATCTAATTGCAATTTTTAATTACTCATTTTGTGAAAAATAAAATTGTTTACACTTCCGCTGAAAAATATTAGATTAAAATGTGAATTTTCTTTTTCAAAAATCAAAATAATGCATTTGGACTAACTTTTTTCAGACTGTCTGAACACGGAAAGAAAATGAATTATGAATTTTATTAAAATGCTTTATAATTTAGGAGAAAAGTGCCAGAAAGCGAAATTTTCATACAAGCAATTTTAAGCTTTAGAAGAACCATTCGAATCATTAATAAGTAATTTTAAACTTTAATGTAGTCTATAGCAAATATAATATAATTTTTTTAAAGTTTGAAATTATCAATCTGAAACTTTATCTTGTTGATCCCTTTTCCCTAAATTTTAAAACACTTTTATAAAATTTATAATTTATTTTCTTTCCGTGTACCATTCCTCGTTAAAAAGCATTAGTTTTTAAAATTTCTTTAGATGGAAAATGTAAATATAAGATACTTTAAACAACTTAAAAGTGACTACAATGCATTTTAAGGGGTTACACCACTGTAGAATTTTCAAAAAATCAATTTTAGTTTTATTAGCTTAAAAGATGCTTTAAACCTTCTAGAATACAGGGAAAAAAGTTTGGTGCCTGTTTTTCATCAGATTAAAATTTTCAACAGCTTTGCTTGGTGCTACGAAGCATCTCATGCAAAACATGCTTCGGGAGAACGTCTCTAATGACGCCATTTTGAAACATTTTTCAGTCAAAAATATTTTTTTTGTTCACTGTAAGACAGACCTAAATACATCCTAAAATATTATTATTTTCTTACTTTTCCTTCTACAAAAAAAAATTCGCAAAAAAGAGCTTAATTTTAGTCGTCAACAGTGGTGTGACGCCAACGCGTTTTTCTCGAAACACATTTTTGCAAATCTGCAAGCAGTATAACTCAAACAATTTTTATTAATTTAACTCTCAATTTTTATCATTTATTTAAAACAACATTCCGCACAGAAATACGTAGCCGATTTTTAATATTTTATAATTTCGATTTTTTAGACACAATTAAGTACTCATTTTTTTGGTCAAAAATTTGACTTTTACTTTGAATTCTCGCCAATTTAACAAAAATGAATATTTTTAAAATCCCCTACGTATTTCTGTAGCTATTCTAATGTAGATTAAGCAAATGTTTTTTATTTTGTTACAGAATAATTTTTACGCCCTGTGTACTGCTTGCAGTAGAGCCATTTTTAAAAACACAGTCTAACATAAGTTGCTCTAACGCCGCCATTTTGTATTTTTTTTAATAAAATTTTTTTTTTTTCTGAACTTTAAAAGATGTCTAACAATATCCTTAAAAAGAATTATTCTTTTTCTGTTCCTTCTACCAAAAAAAAAATCGCAAAAAAACACTTTTTTTTTGCCGTCTACAGTGGTGTAACCCCTTAAGATGTTTTTTTTACAGTGTAAAATAAATTAATAGACTTTCGTTCCAATCAACTTAATGAAGAGTTGTTTGATTCAGGGGCGGCGGAAGAGGTTCAGATTGTGTGAGGAGTTCAAATGATTGTTAAAAGGGGGCAAGGGGGGAAGTCAAGCCTGAAGTTTTTGATGTGGCAATTACCTTAATTAATTTTATCATTTAATAAAGATGTAAAGGTTGTTTGGATTTTTTATTTGTAGTGCAAGGTTCTTGCACTAATTTTATCATTCTTTACAAAACAATTTTTGATTTTATTAATACACTTTTTGCGCAGATTGCATCTATGGGGAGTCTATTAATAATAGAAAACTTCAAAAAAATATTTTAAATCCATAATTTGGTGTGTGGACTACTCCACACTATCTACACAACTGGCGCCGCCCCTGGTTTGATTAAAATTAGTTTTTCTTAAATAAAATGAAATAAAAAAAAGATACAAACAAAAACAAAATTGAAAACAGTGTAAAGCTTTATAGACATGATGGCATTTTATATTCCTTATATAATTTCTTATAAAATAAAATTTAGTTGTGCTCCAGGGAAAAGAAAGTTTCTTTAATGTTTCCTGTAACAATCCTATGCCTAAGCCTAACTGGAAAGTCACTATGGTGGCTCTGATCTTCTTAATTATGTTCCACAATAAAGAATAGAATATACTCATATTGCGAGTTATTTTCAATGATAATTTTGAACACATATTGTCGACAGTCTGAAGATTATCACTTAGTAAGTTTACAGATATTTTTAAAGAAAATAGTTTTCTACATTCTTTAGAAGGAAAGTTACAAAAAAAAGATGTTTTTTAACTGTTATGAAGGCTTAAAGATCATTATTTTACATGTCTGGTTAAAATTTTATTAAAGGTAACCATACCATTTTCAAGATTTAAATTAAAAAGTTTTAACTTTTATACGAAAGCGGTAACAAAAACTCTAAATGACAATATTTTTATTAACTCGAAAAAATGGGTTGTTAAATTCTTTTATAAAAAATTAATGTGTTTTATTGCGTACTAGACACGGAAATGGGACAAAATAAGATACCTTGTTTTTAGAGCGAAGTTAGAAACTCTTATGCTTTTTTTAAGCGACCGAAAAAATCAAGTTTTAATAGTTTGAAATTCTAAAAATAATTTTTGGTGTAATGATTTTTACTAGAAAATACTACATTAAAAAAACAAATTATAATAATAGATAAAATTAGCAACACTGCAAAAACAAGTGTCTCGTTATGACATTTTGTTTTTTGCAGCTTAGATAACAAAAGTTTTAAATAATTTTTTCAGATGCGGTTTCAAACAAGAGATCCATCTGTAAAAGCAGAAAAAGTTACTTAAAAAATTTTGCATCTTAAACCGAAGCATCTTTTCTTCCTTAAAATAAGTATTTCTTTTTACAGTGATTATATTAAGGTAATTTAACAAGTAGTCGATTTCAAAATAATTCATAAAAATTGAGGGTCTTAATCAAAAGACCGTTTATAATTTTTTGATTCTCAAAATCACAAGCCCTTGAATAAAAAATTAAGATATTTAGGGTTTTAGTTTTTGTGTGTTTATTCGTAGAGCTCAAATTATTTTTTTCACTTTAACAGTCTCCAAAAACTCTTATTTTACAAATCAAGAATCAATAGTAAGATCAATAATTAGCAAGTAGTCACTCAAATCATATGAAATTAAAATTTGTCATATCAATATTAAAATTAAAAAAAAAAGTTTATAAATATTACGTGATACCTCGTCCAAGGTTTCTAAAACAGGTAGCAATTAAAAAAAATTGCAACGAAAGAGTAAAAAATATCTACAAATTGTTTTGAAATTAACTACTTGCAAATTGGCCATATTGTATACTTTTTATTTATTTTTATGTTAAATTTACAAAAGTTAATTAATAAAACTCAGCTAACTACATGTGAATTGATAAAACTGAACCTATACAAATTTTTAAAAGTCATGCAATTTTGGTTTATGATAGCTTATATTTTACATACATTACATGTAGAACGTTACCGAACCAAATTTTTAAAATATACATTATCTTGTAAAAATAATTATTTGTTTTAACAAATAAAGTGCAATTTTTAAAAACAAATAATGTATTTGCTTTAAAACTTAGGTCGGAAACGATCGATATGTAATTGATTTACAAATATAAAAAGTAAGTTATAATTAACCAAAATTTTATGATTTTAAAAATTTAGATAATATCGACGTGAAACAAAAGTTTTATTTCCTATTAATGTGTGTAAATAAACAAAATTTTTCCCTTAAAAAACGGAATTTTTTCATACTAAGAATACATAAAATTTAATAAAACACTTTAACTCTTTAAAAAAAAGAATGGAATTATAAAACTACTGTTCACTTTATAAAAAATAATTTTTAATATTTACATTATATAATAATCATAGAAATTGAAATCTTGAACATTAAACCTTAAATGAATTTAAAGAAAATATTTTCTTATATCCTTCATAAATATTATTAGTTTTAAAAAGACATATCTTTTGCTTTTTTCTGACAAAATGGAAGAATAGGTAAATGCGCGAAGGGATTGCCATCGTGCTATTAACTCCTGTATGTTTATAAATACCTAGACAGTTCGGTTTGCGAAATTGAGATGTGAGTGGATGTAAATTTGGCAGTTTGCAAACTTGCTTCTCTATTGAAACAGACATTAATACTGCCACATTCCCTTATGGGTTTATGCTTTGCTAATTTGGCTCGCCAAAGAGGGAAACAAGTTTGCGAAATTACTATTGTTGCTAACTCAATATATTTTACAATAGATGCAGTAAAATTCATTGGAGGTCAATTAGTGATGAAGCTTTAGATTTAGTATCTTTTAATATAAAATCTAATGAAATTGAAAATTTTCAAATAATTTAGTAAATTTTTACTTTTTGTGCAATTATTTTAGTTTCTTGTTCTCCAGACACTTTCTTAAATATGACAAAATAAAGGCGCTTGTACACCTTCTCTATCCTGAGTTTTTGCAATGGGATAGAAAATGACAGACAATATTTCTGTCCTTTTCTATCACTTTACAAAAATTCGGGATGGAAGAGGTGAACAAAGGCCTTTAAAGTTATGTTTTATTAGTTAAATTATAATAAATTAGTCCTTCAAAACAAAACAAATTGTTAAGTGAAACATTTTATTTGTTCTGACAATGAATTTATTTTTCATTTTTCATGTACAAAATTTTAAATCTCAAGTTGAATGGTATCGTTCTATGTAGTCAAATTTGCAGCGTTGTCTACAGTAGATTCATCGGAAGATAAGTTGACAACACTGGAACGAACATCCCTCTTCGCACGCAGCTTCTCACTTTCGCAAACTAAACCAATTTCATAGTTCTCTCCATGTAGCTTCAAATCTTTCAGATTTAATTATACATTTATGTCAGATCACTACGCTGCTTTATTTCATAAATAATTTTAAAAAGTTAAGCATATCAAAACACTTGTCAATTACAATTTCAATGAAACAGAATAAATTTGTGCCATAAAAGTAAATATTTTCAGCAAAACTTAAATTTTAAATAAAAATTTTAAATAACCTACAGGTTATTCGGGGTTATTGATCTCAATTCATCCCTACTCATCAGCGAGAAATAAACGGCTAGTGGCTAAAATCGAAGCGCCCTCTAATTCGTACAAATATGCGTATATTGTAAAATTGATTACAAATTTAAAAACTCACCATTTTTATCCTAATTGATTTTTTCTTGAAAATTTAAAGTATTTTAACGATATTTAACACCAATAACATATTGATTTCTATAGAATAAGCTATTTTATGTTCACTTATTATGTTGTGTCGACCGACGACACGTAATCAGTTCTATCGCCAGTCGCCATTTTTAGCTTCGCCACGAGAAACAAGACCGAAAATAATATACACCTTCCCCTTTCGCGAATATCTCTCTATCCAATATGTTTTAACAAATAATGATTAAAAACCAAATAATTAGTCTATAACGCGACTTAATTATGAACTTGAAAGAAAAATCAACCTAATATTACAAAAAATGTTACACTGACTCATTGATCAAAGCAGATCAATGTACGCCACGAGACTCAGTTCAATAGTCCGAAATATTTCGGGAAAAATATCGCTATTTTCTCGATAAATTCTACTCCTCTTGCATATTTAATCTTAGCAAGAACGTAAAATGTTAAAAGGAAAGAGTTTTAAAGTAGAAAAGACAAAAATATTAATGCAAAATCAATCCTATTGCGAACAGGAATCAACCCGACTGACGAGAAACTCGTTGCGCACTAATTCTGCGCATACCCCGCCTTTTTTCTTTATTCGTGTGCGTCCCCCAAGTCTAGTAATAATCTAGTTAATGTTTTAGTAACTTATATTAAGAACATCTAATTCAGTGCTTAATATTTAAATAATATAAAATCTGTAGTAAATGATAATGAAATTGCACTATTATAATTTTTTAATAATATATTTCAGTAAAATAGAAATAACTACATAAATAATGACAGCAGCGTTGCAAGAGTGATTCTGATTCGTTGTTAAAAGGTCACTTGTTTTTACTAGCCAATCAAGAATTTCTGGACTAAAAGCTTTCAGCAAATAAAATTCCAAGAAATAATTTGGTCAACAACGAAGATCGACCGACCAACCAGTGTAGGTAAGGTAGGTTATTGGTCAAAAGCGTGTCAAAAAAGCATAAATAAAAAAGTTAATTGAAATATGTATAGTGTTTGTTTTGTTTTCTTCTATTAAATTCTTGAGAAAATATTATCAATTTAATAAACAAAATATAACATTAGTGATATGATTAAATTATAATTAATTCATATATTATTAAACGTTAATTAATCTAAACAACAAAAATTTGCAGTATGGATTTTAATATAACCTCTTTTGAAGGTTTGATGCCTGTAAGTATATGCATTTTCTTGAATATATAACTCGTTGCTTTTAAAAAAATAGCAGAATTTTATTAATATTCCAACTATTATAATTTATATTTTAATTCTCATAAAGAATTAAAAAAATTAATAGTATACTTGTTTTTATAGCATATTCAAGCCCTTATTGCTCCACCAACTTCAGAAGAAGCAAAATCAGTTAAATTAAAGAAAGATAAAATAGAGAAAAAACATGCATATTTTAAACGACCTGGTCGTGGTCATAATAGAGACTCCTGTGACGCATGTGAAGACGGTGGTGAATTAATATGCTGTGACAAATGTCCAGCTTCTTTTCACCTTCAGTGTCAGTAAGTTTTTTTCATTAATTCCATCTTCTTTAATTTTAATAATCGAAAATAGTCCTGAAATCATATTAAATTACTTTTATAAATTGAGAACACATTCTGCTACTTAAGTATATTATAAGAAATAAAAAAACTCTTTTTTACTCTTCAAAATAGCGATCCACCTTTGGATCCATCAGATATTCCTCAAGGAGAATGGATTTGTCATGCTTGTAAAAACAGCTCAAAAAAGGATACTGTCGTTGGTAAAAACAAAAAGAGAAAATCAGCTTTGGAAATTTTAGCATTTGCTGCATCCCTAGTGAATCCTCGGGAATTTGATTTACCGAGAGAATTACAACTTCCTATTACGTTTCCTGGAACAGACAAGACTGACTTAATTCATAATAAAAGAAAAAAACCACAAGGTTGTAACACGATTGGTGAGTAAAATAAAACGACGTGTAGAAAATTATTTTCAAAGAAATCATGACATGTGGATGTCTACATAAAAATGAAACGTCAATTTCACGAAAAAACGAACATCTTGTTTGTATTTTCACGTTGATTAAGTTTAAAATTCTTTAAAAATTATTATATCATAAAAATTTGACTTTCCTGTAAGAGATTTAAGAAGATAGGAACATGTTCAGCTAAGTTTTTAACTTTATAAGAACATTTTTAAAAAATACTGTTTTATTCAATGTAATGCATGGACGAAAATTCAATTGTTTTCGTGGAAATGTCCAGCACTGAAATATGGGTATATTCCTGGTTAAATTAAGGATATGTCCAAGAGGTCATCCATAAAGAACGTTCCACAAACTTTCGGGGTTTTTTATCCCCCCCCCCCCCTATGTTGCACTTGGTTGCAAATGACACCCCTCCCCCTAAATGGAAAGCTCAAAATATATATTTATACCCCCTTTCAAAAATCAAATTTATTTTTGCTATACAATTATTAAATCAAATTGCTTTTATTTTATATATTTATCATTAGTAGTAAATAACACGATTATAAAAATATATTGTACAGCACTGTCGGAATTTGTTAGTCGACTCATTTTTTAAGGTTTGAAAAACATCTTTAATCGTACAAAGTATAATTATTAAGATTTTTCTGTCTTTATTTTCTCAAGGTAGATGAAATTTTGAAAAAAAAATTATGACCTGAGTGAAGTGATTTAGTGAATTTTTCATTGAAATTTGTTCAAAAAAGTGCAATTTTTAATGATTGACAAAAATTCAAATTACTTTCGAAATAATGATGGTTTTTAACATTCCAATGCTTGTTTTAAAGTACATTTTCTGAAAAATAAGATAATTATATAAACATTAAAGTAAAATTTTTTTCTTAGAATATGCAAGGCTCGGAAGTTGGACCAAAAAAAATAGAAAAATTATTGTTTATATCTTGACATCAAATACAGCTATATAAAATATATATACCAACATTATAATTGTCAATAGCTTTTGAGAAAAAGTAATATAATATATTTATTGAAGTTTTAAAAATTATTTTTATGTCAAAATAATGTCTTCAAAGCTTTATAAGTTTTTTGGTTCAACTTTTGAGTCTTGCATATTCGAGAGAAAAAAAGAACTTCACTGCTTAAATAGTAGTATTATTCTTCAGAAATTTTTCTTTAAAACAAGCATAGGAACCTTAAAAAACCTTAATTATTTCGAGAGTAATTTCAATTTTTGTACAACATTAAAAATTCCACATTTTTTAACATATTTTAATGAAAAATTGACTAAATCACTTCACTCAGGTTTTATTTTCTTTAAAAGATGTCATCTGCTTTGAGGAAATAAACACAGAAAATTTTTAATAATTATACTTTGTACGTTTGAAAACGTTTTTCAAACTTTTTACGAGCCCTCTCCCCCTAACAGTGGAACGTTCTTTATGGATGATCCCCAAGTTGTGATACGATTTATATAAAAGTCAACATACTCAGTAACATTATCAAAAAATCTAAAAGTTAAACGTTAAGGTTGATCAAGCCTGTGAACAAAAATGCTTTCACCTGATTTTAATGTTGACGTTCCTTGCTCCTAAAAGACAAGATAGATTAGCAAATGTCAATTTATTAGAAATAATACATTGTCATAAGAGGGGCAATTTTAATTACCTTTTTTGCTATAAGAAAAAAATAAATATTATTTATAAATAATTTTTTCAAACTTTGAGAATAATTATAAATAATATTTAGCTTTTTTTTATAGCAAAAAAGGTAATAAAAACGCCTCACTTGTGACACTGTATTATTTCAAATAAATTTACATTTGCTAAATATATCTTGTCTTTTAAGAGAAACGTCAACATTGAAATCGAGTGCACGCATTTTTGTTCACAGACTCGATCAGCCTTAAACTATTCTTAATTTTTGAAAAATAACTGAGTTCTGATTAATATGTCACAAGGAAGTTTGCTAATAAATCAATCGATGCGTTTTCAAAAAGCAAAGAGAATAAAATATTTATATTAAAACTTTAAAAATCGATATTTAAAAACTGTTTAAATGCGAATAAAAATTAGTTAGAATTGACTGATCTGATAAGTTATATCTTTCGGTTAAATACAGACTACCAGAAAAAAAATTCCAGTGTCTTTTAAAGGATTTCAAACTTTTTAGAAATTATATTTTTGGAAAAGAAAAACGTCCTTTTTTAGGGAAAAAAATTGTAATGTTAAAAATTGTTTCTTTACATACAAAACTGCACCGTTTCTAAAAAAAAATTTAAACAAATAATCATATTCGAAAAACGGTACAGTTTTTTGGAAATTCGCTTCCATGAATTTTTAGATAATTAATTTCTGAAAAAAAGGGCTATTATAAATCAAAATAGCATTAATTTTAAAAATTTGTAAAGTGTCGATATAAGAGAAAATAAAATGTGCCTAAATTTTGCCTAAAAATGTATGTAAATAAACAATTTTTAACCATCCAAATGTTTTTCCTATAAAAAATATGTTATAACATCCTAAAAATATAGTTTCCGAAAAGTTTTGATTCCTTTTAAAGACACTGCAATTTTTTTCTGCCAGCCTGTATTTAACCGAGAGATATACCTTGTATGTCATAATTTGTCTCCCTGAGAGAACTATAATTTCGTAAAAAAATTGCTGGGATCGAAAAATACAATACTTCATCTATGAGTAAACAAAAACTGTGAATAAGATTTTAATTTTTAATCTATCTAATTATATATTATTTTAGATAAGAGCCACTGCATGGAAAATGGTTCCATTGTACCTTTGCCTGCTCGCTTGTGTTTCGAATGTGGCCGAAGTTGCAGAAAAGCGCCGTTGCTTGCGTGTGATTACTGTCCGTTGTATTTTCATCAAGATTGCTTAGATCCGCCACTAACTGGTTTCCCAAGTGGTCGATGGATGTGTCCAAATCATGTTAACCATTTTTTAGATCAACGATTATTAAATTCCTGTAGTGCAACAGAACGTGTAAAATTGTGGGATCGTTTTGCAAACCGCCAAATAGATCAACATGCTGTTAAATTGCAGTTCCTTCGAAAAGCTCACACCAACAATCCAATGTTTCGAAAGAAAGTGCAATGTGGTGATCGATTGAGAATAAAAGTCCCATGTTCCATTAAGTTATATTATGCCCATCCACCTGAACTAGATTTTATTCATTCCTATAGAACTAGTGACGTTCTACCCCCCATCATAAAAAAAAGTCAAAATGAGGATCTACAGAGAACTGAAGATCAAAGTATAGATGTAGAACATCTTAATAGTAGTAAAAATTCAAAATCAGAAACTATTAGTATACCTGATTTAAAAGAAGATGATGAAACAGTCAAAGTAACAGAAATGGAAATCACTCAAGAAGAAGAAGAAGAAGAAAAAGAAAAAGTTGATAATGATGATGTTGATGATGATAATCATCATCTTCATCATCATAATCTTGAAGAAAATAAAAGTATAGAACTTGAGAAAAAGTCCTGCCCTTCTGATAAAAACGCTTATAGTAAACATAGTTTTAGTACATGTCCATCAAAAGAAGGTATCAAATTACTCGAATGGCCTGTGGTTGAAGCATTGGCTTTGCAAAGACTAGAACAAATTTTAAATCCCGAAGATGAAGGTTACAATTCTGTAAATTGCCAATTGAAAGTTCGAGCTGTGCTTTTTCCATTGACTCGTGTTCCAGGTCCTCCAGTTTTTATGTCGTATAAAACTTTTACAGTTGGAACTGGACCTAACTGTGATTTACCTTTAAGTAGATATGGAAATTGCAGCTTTATTTCATCAAAACATGCGATTATTTTTTTTGACGAGGTAAGAATAATTGAAACTGCATTGTCTGATATAAATTACTTTATTAATAAATACTGAAGAGTTGTATAATTTTTATGTATAATCATATTTTATTTCGCAGTACACCAAGAGGTACGAATTGCTCAACTACAGTGATTACGGAACTGTTGTAGATAATATATTGTATTCATGTGATTATGTTAAACGTTCATTATCGACTAGCAATAAGAAAACAGATTATAATCTAAGAGGCAAAAATGACGCTACTGTTGAAGAAATTAAAAAAATTGCAAACAGGAACAAAATTTCTAGCAACCAGCAGCAATCTACTGAACATAAAAAACGTATTAACTGTAAATGTGTTGTAAACAAAAAGTCAAATTTAAGAGAGGTATGTAAAGAAGAAGGTTGGGAAGGAAGCGCAATTATTGACCATGGTTCCACTGTCACTTTCGGATGTCTAGCATTCCTATTTAGTACAGTAGAATAGTTATTTTATTTACGCGCATAATAACAATTATTTGACATAACAAATAATGTTTTTCTTTTAGTACATAAAAAGAGTAAAGTTGTATAAAAGTTGTTCAAAAACGAAGTAGCTTGAATTTTATAAATTAAAACCGTTCTATAGTTATTGATATTATTGTTGTAATATTCAGTTGATCTTTTCAGAATGTGTGGTGCTTGAAAATAATGTGAATTCATTTTGATTTATCACTATGGTCAGATTTGTAGGACTATCTATTTTTAAGGGGCCGTGTATAAATTACATAAAAGCCATTGGGGTGGGAAGGGTGTACAGAAACCTTACCGTAAGCTTTTAGAGAAGAGGGAAAAATTATAAATATTTACTTTTTATATTTGTAGATGTTTTTCTTTCATTTTAAAACGGGTGGTACCACAATTCTGACTGCGAATGTATTTTTGACAATTCTAAAAATTTAGTCTACTAAATGTAATTCTTCATTAAACTCTGTGAAAAAAGTTTCATTGAATACAAAAAGAATAGACTACTGATATATGATAAAAGAAATGCTTCTTCGGTTGAAAGACATTTTTGTTTGAAACAATAAACAAATAAATTCTTTTTCGATCAATAAACTTTTTTTCTAGGTAAATATTATGTGATTTTAATCTTAGTTTTTTAATTGATATAAAAATTACGATTTTTTTTAGAGTGGAATCATGAATCACATAGAAAAGTGAGGTATTTTTACATTGCTTTTATTGTTGGTACGGCTTGCATTAGCCACGGAATTAGAATGTTGGCCTATTGCCAAGCTAAAGTTGAGCAATTTCATGAATATGACCAAAATATATTAATGATCATCTTTTTTGTTTTTATTGTTATTAATATCTTTTGATTCTTGCTGTCATTCAGATAAACATTAACTTTATCGTCCTTTATTAATAAAAAGTATTTTTGTTATATACATATCTTGGTATTAAATAATGCTTTACACCATTCATCTGCGTGATCACAGTAAATCAATCTCGACCAATCAATTAAATGTTTATGAATTGTCAAATTGGCATATTAAATGATTTTTCTTTTATTATAATTATATAGACACAATTTCTATTGTACCTTTCTATTAAATTATGCGGTATATCAATTTTTGGTTAAAGTTAATTCATTTTTATCAAAATCTGTTAATTAAATTCAAAATCAAAAATGAAACAAAGGGAACGGTTGAAGGTAAGTGTAGGTGAACGACTGCCTAGCAATGAATAACGAAACAATATATGTATAAGCGTGTAGGAGTCGTGTTTTGTAGCCACATGTGAGCAATCAACGCAGCGCAAGCGGAGGATATCAGCTTGTGTATGTTGGACACAACTGTTAGCTGCAGATGCAATAGCGGTTCAAGCTCCAGAGACCCGTAGAGCATCTGGACAGATCTGGAAGTATCAGAGTCAACTTTGATCAAGCAAAGTGTAGTGTGGGTTCTGAGCGGCAGCTTAAGTAAGTATAAAGCAGGTATGTAGCGAATTGGAGGCTGTATATACAGATGCAGACCGTATACGATTGTGTGCTATAGTAGTGGTCATGGTAGTGCTGCTGCAGCGCGAGCTAGCCTTCTAGCCTAAAAATTGAAAGTTTGTGGTACTCTGGTACGTGTGTGTGCCGGTCGGTCGCCAACAGCGCCAACCCAACCAACACTGCCAACAGTCTGGTCGCCATCCGTGTCCGTCAGTCTCCAATCGTCGGCCATACTTTTCTGTATAATTGTGTATAATACTGCCCTGCCTATACACTGTACACTTTAAATACATTATCTTTTGAAAGTTTTGGGTATTCATTAAAATCTTTAATGCAACTTTTCACTTTTATAGTGAGTGCGATACTTCTCTTTTTTCATTGATGATTTTTCTTCATTTTGCCTCTAGTTGTTACAAAGTGCATTAAAATCAACAATAACAACAACAAAATATTTGCACATTTATCATTGTACCATCTTCCCTTTTTCAGCATTTTTTGTTAGTCGTTTCATTCACCCACACCCACGAGTTAGTCCATAATTATAAGGATTGAAGGAGTACATCACCTTTGTCTTTATAAATTTGGTAAGTGCAAATTTACTCCTTTCGTATTTTTAGAATTTTAATGCGTGAAATTATTTAAATAAAAAAATAATAATATTAATTATTATATTAAATTGTAGTACAATTATAATGATGGAGAATTATAAGGAAAATTGAGATGCATTACTATCAAATATTATTTTGTATTAAGCAGAGAAAACTATTCGCTATATATTGCAATTCAGCGAATTAAGTAACAGAACTTCCAATAAAATAAAGAGTTGCATTTGCATATTTTATAGTCATGGCTTAATAAGTATTAATTTTATTTTAAATTCGATGAATGTGGATGAATCATATTTTAGATACTTTTTGTATAAATATTTTTCCAAGCTAATTATTGACTTATATCAAATATTTAAATAGTATATTTTATAACAAAATTAAGAATATTCGTGTACTCATGATGTATAAAAAATATTTCGTTTGTCTTGATTATTTTAATAAGTTGACTGATTTGTCTGGATTTTATTTGTTATGTATTGTGGAATTGTATAATTAACTCATAAACGTTATAAGCAAATATTAAATGCTATTTTTATTCATTTTAATTTTTTTGTGTAATTATTTCTCCTGGATACAAAAAGTTTAACTTTAAACCTTCTTTGATTACTCACAAGTTTAAGTATACATATACTGAAAATGCAAAAGATTTATATCCATTTTTTAAAAAAATTGTTTCCAGAAGTAATAAAAGTACCATCTGAGAATCGTAGCTCATTTTTGTCATTTAAACTTTTAAATATTCACCATAATGTATATCAATAATACAATTAAGATTATGTAGTCAAAAAAAAAATGTATTTCATGTGTACATATAAAACGATTAAAGCTGCATACCACGGCTCACTACGACTGACTACGTCATCACTTTACTCATACTTATATCACATTCTTAAACATGCATTCTTATTTGAAAAAGAACCAACATTTCGCAAAGGTCTTCAATTTCCAGTAATGTAGTTGGTTTTGTATAATAAATATAATCGTACAATTAATTCAAATTTAGTACACTCATTTAAAGTAGGTATAACTGTTCAACTTTTTTTTAGATATGTAAAAAAATTCTAAAGAATTATTGAATAAATACACCAAATTTAAAGTATGGTCTAAAATTAAATTAAACTTTCTATATTTATGTATTTCTTCTGACCCCTAATAGCAGAAATGCTGAATCAAAGAAAAGAACTTTCGATTTCTGTCCCCGTTTTTTAAATTTTTCTCTTTTATATAAAACAATAAACATACTTTAAAAAATTGTATATTTCAACTATATCGCAAATCAATTAAAATTTAGTATTTTTAATAAAAACTTTGGTAAAAAAAAATAGATGTGGGTACCTATGCCATAAAATTATACATAAAAACTAAAGCACCTATTCTTAATATGTGTCTTTTGTGATGATGCAAAATAGACTTTACTAATAAGGTAATTCCAACGTGACCCTAATTAAGTCTGATTAGTGCATCAGCGTCGAGTGTTAAACACGATATACTCAAAAGCGAAAAATATATAACGAGAAAATTTTAATAGAAAACTAAATATTTGATCCTAGAATAACATCAGATAAAGATAAAAATTTACATCCTTTATACACTGCAAAAACTGCTGTCTTCTAAATGTCTTATTTTAATATATTTTGGTGTCTTTTTTGTACTTGAGACACCATAACTATTGTAGCATTTGTTTTGTTGTATACTGATTATTAAATTTTACATATATATATATTTCTAACAATAATGTCACTTAGATATGCATATTTATTAACCATTAGACTGACGGCAATATGCATCTAAAAATATATCATTGAAAATACATCAAAATTATACATAATATACACGGAAAAAAAATTAATTATAAATTTTATAAAAGTGTTTTACAATTTAGGAAAAAAGGATCAAAAAGAGAAAATTTCTGATTAATAATTTCAAACTTTAAAAAAATTAAATTAAATTTGCTACAGACTATATTAAAGTTTAAAATAACTTAGTAATGATTCAAATGGTTTTTTTTAAAGCTTAAAATTCCTTGTATGCAAATTTCGCTTTCTGGCACTTTTTCTCTAAATTATAAAGCATTTTAATAAAATTTATAATTCATTTTCTTTGCGTGTACAAAAAATAGTTTGTGGATCATGATTGAGAAGATCAAATCTATTATACAACATGGCTTTGCGATTGTCTAAAGGTTAATTGGTTATGAAATTGTTTTAAAGTATTTTTAAATTTCTTATATTTATAGAGACTACGCAGTATGATATGAAAAACAGTCACTCGAAAAATTGTCAAGATGAAATTTTCCTTAGCGTTTCTCTTATTTCTACCCCAATGGTGCACTGCTTTCAAGACAATAGAAGATGACCTAGTATTTGACGACGTTGGTGACGAATCGGCATCAACTTTAACTAAATCTGATTCTTTTGTGGTTCAACATGAAGATCACAAATTGTCTAATAAAAACAGCCCAGAGTTTAATAAAGCAGAACTTTGGGATGCATCTCAAATAAATGTTACAGTTGGACACGTTTTTAAACTTGAAATTCCAAAATATACTTTTGGAAAAAATATTGAACGCTACGAGGTGCGTATTTTATAATCATATAAATGGTTATGAATTATTTCAATTAAAAATATTTAGCTTGAATTTTAATTTCTTTTGAATAAAGGCATACGTCGAAGGAAGCAGTAAAGGATTTCCATCATGGATTTATTGGGACGAATCAACAAATACATTATTAGGAATCCCCACAAAAAAAGATGTTGGTCAATATAACGTGATTATTCAATATATTGATGATAATAATAATGTTATTAGAGATCAGTTTCTCGTGTCAGTAACAATGCAAAATAATAACGTAGAAAAATTTACAAGACACAAGAATAAAAAAGTAAGTATTTATTATTTATTTATAAAATTAATTCTACTCTTATAGTCTATTATACATTGCATATAATATAATATTTTTAATATCAATTTGTCAATTTGCTTACAGAATCATTGTGAAGATGATCAAGATGCAATATTGTCATTAATTTTAGTAGATGCCAAATATGACAAAATAGATCTTAAATCGAAAATTGAAATGATCGATAGACTTGCCGAGTTTTTGAGATTAGACACGGTAATGTTCTTTTATGATTAATACTTTTTTTAACGCTTCGACTGAACTTAAGCTCAATAACTTGAAAGAAAAATTATCCTACTCGTATCTGAAAATTTGTAGGTGTAAAATGCAAGCCGTTGTAAAATTTATAGGAAAAAAAATGTCTCGTAAATATAGATTCTTTATATAGATATAATCGAGCAAGCACTTTACACCTACTTTCAGATGTCTAGTACAGTAATTTTTTCTAGAAAATTTTCTCAGTGAATCAACTTATAGGTCTATATAAATATAATCACTTAATAATGGGATTTTTTCAGAATTCATTGTCAATTTATCCACTTAGCAGAGAGAAACATGTGACTGTCATTCAGTGGCAAGTAAGTAAGACATTAATTTGTGACGCTGTGCGACGAAGGGGATCATATAGCGCCAAAAAAAGTAATTTTGATTTTGCGCAAAATTTGATATGAGACGAGATTTTACATAGTCTCGACTTGATCTCGATGATAAAATAAAAAAATAATTGTCTCGTCTCGATCTTGCTATTAAATTGTGGTCTCGTCTAATCTCGTTCATTAAAAACACTGTATCAAAAAATAAGATTTTATTCCTTTTTTTTTAAATTTCATTATAAATTTAAGTGATTTGTTTTGCAACCTACATGTAGGCGAAAATACCAAATCAATTCAAAGTGCTTCTGTTAACCTTGGACAAAGATTTTACATCGTCTCGAAAAACGAGACGAGACCCTATTTTTAATGCTAATAGTTTTTAGTAGCTTTTTCACTTTAAAAAAATAAGAAATTGTCATTTTCAAGTATTGTTAGTGCTACAACTTGAAACCTGCACGTTCAGGAGCTGAGATCCCTTTTGTCACGGAGCATCACATTTATTATTCACGCATAACTTTTCAAACATTTTGCATTTTTATTTATTGTTTATCTTTTATTATAAAGGTAGGGTGTGATGGACACTATTGGAAAACTCAAAAAAATTTAAAAAATCAACTGACCGAACAATTCAAGAATGGCAATTTGGCAAAAGTATTACAGTTGCCAGTTATTCGTTGGCAAATAAAGACTGACACATCAAAAGGATCAGCGCTTGAGAGAAATCGCAGAGATGCTGGATCAGGTGATTCTATAAATGGCCAAGAAGACGATGATAATGAAGACTATGATGACGATTACGATGACGAATATGAGGAAGAAGATGTTAACAAGGAAATGACGACTGAAACTAATATAAATGCACAACTACCTCAAGTTTTTAAAAAATATGGAGTTAAACTTAATACGGAAACAGAATCTGAACATCCACATAGGCATCATCATGGTGAAGAATCAATAGATCTGAAGGTGAATGATTTAAACTACCTTCTTATGTACATATGTATACAATGTATAATAATTGCTCTTTTATGGAATATGTTTCTTTCTTTCTTTTTTTTTTTTAAATGCAATATAATCTTTAAATAAATATAAACACTTTCATTTCATAGCAAATTGAAGAGATTGATGAGCACGACATTGTTCCGATACTCGATCATGGAGCAGCATCTGGTTTTAACAATTCATCTACCTCTACTACCATCACTACCACCAATGCTACTGATACTGCTATTAATACTTCTAGTCTACCTACTACCACCAATACTGATACTCCTTCTTCCTCTCCTCCTTATTATTCATCTTCATCTTCTTCTATTTCGAGCGTAAGTATTTATTACTTTAACGATTATTTATCGTTTGAGTGATATGTACTTATTTACATATCTGTTTAAATAGTTTTTTGTCTAACCTGTCTCAGACATGCTTAAAGGGTTTCCTCTGCTCAAATTACATTCCATTTTTTCATTGCTTTCTTCAATACTTCTTTTCTTGATTGGTGACACAGTCATTTAAGCAAACATGAGTATAATGCAGGTCGTTTATTCAGACCAACACTCTTAGAGCGAGAAAAATTGATGAATTTGAACTCATCGAGACTAAATATCTTGATCTATCTTATTGATAGTGTTTGCTCCATTGAACTGTGTAACTAACTATAGTTTTATGCTATACGACGCATCTACTAACAATTCCACAGACAATGAGCACGCAGCCTTCATCAAATGGGTTTGAGACGACAAAAGCCATGATAATGGAACCTGAGACAACAACAACGACAACTACAACTTTATTAAATCTTTCAACACCATTTGCTACTTCTAACACAACCGTAACGGGAGCAGAGACTGTTTCTACCTTCATAACTGGAATTCCCGAAACTTCTAGTATTCTCGTTTCGACCCCATTGCCTGCAAGTGTCAACTCTGTATATGATTTAATGGACAAAGTGAAGCCAACGGAAGATGAGACCGATACTATTGCACCAATAGATTCTAGTGAGAATGTAACTACTTCACCTTTAACGACTACAATGCAACCAAGTACAATGGATGTAATTACAACAGTTGAAAAGCAACAACATAAAACCACTCTGTTTGTGTTAAACGTAACTTCGGAAGAGGTAATGCTTAAATGCTTCTTGCTTTATTTCTAAGTGCTTAGTAGGATCATTTAACTTGATTTCTCTTCGTAGCAAATCATTTTTTTTGCATTAACTTAATGCAATTTTTAAAACATTGATATCATATTAATTAATTCTTCATTGTCGTGTATTGTACAATATGTATAAACACATGTACAGTTTTATGATACTTATTTTAAATAAGGATGCAAATTAATCAGTTATGAGGAATTAAATTCTTGTTTGTAAATCTACATCACTCAATAAGAATAATTTGTTAACAAAAAAATAAGTCATTGAATGAAATTAGATGATTAATTTGCATTCTCTCTGTATTTAATTGTATTTGTATCTGTATATATAATGTATTTTTGTTTTCGTTACTTAAATTAATGTTGAAAATGGTAGCTTCTATCATTGGCGGATCCAAGGGTAATTAACCCCCCCCCCCCCCCCCAGCAAACCAAAAAGCCTTAGTTTAATGTGTGAGTTTAAATCCGCCAGTGGTATCTGTTAAACAACCTCTAGTTTATTGAACGAATTAAATGAACTCTCTAAATCTGAATTTGTCAAAAACTACTAATGAAATTATGAAAAGTCGTCCACCAATTAAATAACTAAAAAGAATGGTATATATTAAATCTCTGATACACCCTCAAAATCTTGTTTTAGAGCCAAAGAACCGTCTTCAGGTAAATTCATGTATATCAAGCCTTGAAACTTTGACATTTTTTATCCGAATCAAAAAATTTTTTTGTTTGAAAGCTTAAGAAACACGCTTCCAAGTTGTATAAGAATTTCTTTATTATCGTTTAAATTCATGAAGATTTAGACCAAAAATCATCAAAAATGCTAATTCTTTCATTGATTTTTCAACTTTGAAGCTAATTTAAATCTATTATCTTATTAAAATCAAAATTATATTTTCTCTCAATGCACATCGAAAGGTTAATAAATACAATTTTAAATGACCTCAGATTGGATAAAATTCGATTAAAATTGTCAAAGTTATTCCATTTTTAATTTTGTAGTAACATACATCATTAAATTTTGACTGTACGACCATTATTCATTATTTTCTTCCTCGTATTCATAATTTTGACTATTTTTTCAATTTTCATGTATTTTTGCAATGATAAGAAACACTTTTTAAAGATTAAGAATTACCTAATAGTACTTAATATTTAATTTTATTAAATAATGTTACATGTATTTATTAGATGATTCCTAAATATCTCAAAATTGTATCTTACCATTCTTATCATTGCAAAAATGCATAAAAATTGAAAAATAGTCAAAATTATGAATACGAGGAAGAAAATAATGAATAATAGATTAAAAGGTTTAACCTTATTCTTTTAAGCCGTTTTAATAATAAATTAAAATTTTTTTGGCCTATACGGCTTTTTATTTCTTCATTTGTTTATACAAATATCAGCATCAGTTTGACGCGTTTCGGTATAAGATCTGATACCCTCATCAGAACTGTAAACACATATAACATTAATTTTTAATAAAAAAATTTTTTTAACATGAGTTCAACGATAAATATAAAAAGGTTCATAGTGTATAATTTTATTAAGCATCAAACAACGTACCAGCACTATTTGTTTCAACATTTCAACATTTTATGATTTTGATTTTTTTAAGATACATAAATTTCATATTTTATAATTTTACTAAAACAAAATAAATAATGAATAACAAATTAATTTCCATTATCAAAACAATAATTCCATCAAAAGTTAAATAAAATGTTTACCTTAATTAACATTTCTTTTTAATATAACCTAACTTTTTGTATAAACAAATGAAGAAATAAAAAACCGTATAGGCCAAAAAAATTTTTAATTAATACACAGGTCCACAAAAATTTTTTTTTGTTTCCCCGAACCGGACCATGATTTCCTGAAGTATTTTCGATCGCTGAAACCGAATCCGGTGCCCGTTTATCTCCATTACGTCACAATTTTTTTTAAATTGCATATAAACATTAAGTTAAAAAAGTTAAAAAACTGTGCAAAACAGCAAAATAATTTCGTCAGAAATAAAGATAGAAATATAAATATTAAA
Organism: Ganaspis brasiliensis; assembly: GCA_037103525.1. Classification (NCBI taxonomy): domain Eukaryota; kingdom Metazoa; phylum Arthropoda; class Insecta; order Hymenoptera; family Figitidae; genus Ganaspis; species Ganaspis brasiliensis. The sequence goes on along the minus strand of JAZKLR010000050.1, from coordinate 1,096,597 downwards.
CAGTTTAGGTCGTTTTACACGCAAAACATCTATAGAAATGAGCCAGGAATCCATAAGAAACAAAACCACCCTTAAAAAACTACCCTTAAGTAAAAAATCATCAACAGTTGTGAATAGTGGGATTAATAAATTAAAAAACATTTAGCTGGCATTAAAAATTACAAAAAAGTTATCAGCTTAGACTAGATTCATTTCACAATGATTTAAAATTAAAACCACCCTTTTAGAAACCACCCCCTATTTCAAATACAACCATTTGAAAAAATTGCGAATATTAATGAACATAAAATTTTTTTAAGGACTGAAAGGGCTTTAAAATCGTAGGCAAATAAACTAATTGTAACTTAACTACGATCAAAATTGAAAACCACCCTTCAGAATCAACCCTTAGATCTAAAATTAACACTTTTTATTAAAATGCATATAAGTGGATGTTGTAAATTTTCTGCAAACGTTAAATTACACCAAGGAATCATAAAATGTGACTAGATTCATTTTACCATGATTTGCAATCAAAACCACCCTTTTAGAAACTACCCCCTATTCAAATTACAACCCTTTGGAAAAATTACATAAAGTAATAAACATAAAATTTTTTTATGGACTGGACAGGATTACAATTGTTGACAAATTCACTAATTTTAACTCAACTACGAGCAAAACTGAAAACCACCCTTCTAAATCAACCCTTAGATCTAAAATTAACACTTTTTATTAAAATGCATATAAGTGTATGTTGTAAATTTTCTGCAAACCTTAAATTAAACCAAGAAGTCATTAAATATGAGTAAATTCATTTCACCATGATTTGCAATCAAAACCACCCTTTTAGAAACCACCCCCTATTCAAATTACAACCCTTTAGACAAATTTCAAAAAATTCATAAACATAAATTTTTTTTAGGACATCATGGGCTTTAAAGTCGTTGAGAAATTAACTAATTTTATCTTAACTACGAGCAAAACTGAAAACCGCTTTTTTAAATCAACCCTTAGATTTTAAATTAACTCTTTTTAAAAATACGCTAGGAAGTAGATGTTGCAAATTTTCTGTATACGTTAATTTACACCAATTCTTTGCATATTTCTAAAAAGAGTTTATTTTAGATGAAGGTTTGTTTCTAAATGGTGCTTTTTAGTCTTGATCGTAGTTAAGTTAAAAATAGGGAATTTGTCAACAATTTTAAAGCCCATCTAGTCCATAAAAAAATTTTATATTTATTAATTTTTGTAATTTTTTTAAAGGGTTGTAATTTGAATAGGGGGTAGATTCTAAAAGGGCCGTTTTGTTTTCAAATCATGATAAAATATATCTACTTACATTTATTGACTTCTTGGTGTAATTTAACGTTTCAGAAAATTTACAACATCCACTTCTTTGCATATTTCTAAAAAAAGTTAATTTTAGATCTCATGGTTGTTTCTGAAGGGTGGTTTTTAGTTTTGCTCGTAGTTGAGCTAAAATTAGTGAATTTGTCAACAATTGTAAAGCCTGTCCAGTCCTTAAAAAAATTTTATATTTATTAATTTTTGTAATATTTCTAAAGTGTTGTAATTTAAATAAGGGTGGTTTCTAAAAGGGTGGTTTTGATTTCAAATCATGGTGAAATGAATCTACTCATATTTAATGACTTCTTGGTGTAAGTTAACGTTTGCAGAAAATTTACAACATACACTTATTTGCATTTTGCTAAAAAAAGTTTATTTTAGATCTAAGGGTTGATTTAGAAGGGTGGATTTGAGTTTGGCTCGTAGTTGAGTTAAAATTAGTGAATTTGTCAACAATTTTAAAGCCCGTCCAGTGCTTAAAAAAATTTTATGTCTATTACTTTTTGTAATTTTTCTAAAGGGTTGTAATTTGAATAGGGGGTGGTTTCTAAAAGGGTGGTTTTGATTGCAAATCATGGTAAAATGAATCTAGTCACATTTTATGACTCCTTGGTGTAATTTAACGTTTGCAGAAAATTTACAACATACACTTATATGCATTTTAATAAAAAGTGTTAATTTTAGATCTAAGGGTTGATTCTGAAGGGTGGTTTTCAATTTTGATCGTAGTTTGGTTACAATTAGTTTATTTGTCTACGATTTTAAAGCCCTTTCAGTCCTTAAAAAAATTTTATGTTCATTAATATTCGCAATTTTTTCAAATGGTTGTATTTGAAATAGGGGGTGGTTTCTAAAAGGGTGGTTTTGATTGCAAATCATGGTAAAATGAATCTAGTCACATTTTATGACTCCTTGGTGTAATTTAACGTTTGCAGAAAATTTACAACATACACTTATATGCATTTTAATAAAAAGTGTTAATTTTAGATCTAAGGGTTGATTCTGAAGAGTGGTTTTCAATTTTGATCGTAGTTTGGTTACAATTAGTTTATTTGTCTACGATTTTAAAGCCCTTTCAGTCCTTAAAAAAATTTTATGTTCATTAATATTCGCAATTTTTTCAAATGGTTGTATTTGAAATAGGAGGTGGTTTCTAAAAGGGTGATTTTAATTTTAAATCATTGTGAAATGAATCTAGTCTAAGCTGATAACTTTTTTGTAATTTTTAATGCCAGCTATATGTTTTTTAATTTATTAATCCTACTATTCACAACTGTTGATGATTTTTTACTTAAGGGTAGTTTTTTAAGGGTGGTTTTGAGTCTTATGGATTCTTGGCTTATTTCTATAGATGTTTTGCGTGTAAAACGACCTAAACTGTTTAATATTTATATTTCTATCTTTATTTCTGACGAAATTATTTTGCTGTTTTGCACAGTTTTTTAACTTTTTTAACTTAATGTTTATATGCAATTTAAAAAAAATTGTGACGTAATGGAGATAAACGGGCACCGGATTCGGTTTCAACGATCGAAAATACTTCAGGAAATCATGGTCCGGTTTGGAGAAACTAAAAAAAAATTTTTGTGGACCTGTGTAATGAATTATGTTCATACAGTCAAAATTTAATGATGTATGTTACTACAAAATTAAAAATGGAATAACTTTGACAATTTTAATCGAATTTTGTTCAATCTGAGGTCATTTGAAACTGTATTTATTAACCTTTCGATGTGCATTGAGAGAAAATATAATTTTGATTTTAATAAGATAATAGATTTAAATTAACTTCAAAGTTGAAAAATCAATGAAAAATTATCATTTTTGATAATTTTTGGTCTATATCTTCATGAATTTTAATGATAATAAAGAAATTCTTATACAACTAAAACAAGATTTTGAGGGAGTATCAGAGATTTAATATAAGGTAATGGAACCAATAGTCGATCAACATCTTGAGATAAAAAAGTAAGATTTTCTATAAAACTCAATAAATTCAAAACGAACTATGCATTTTGAATTTTCTTTTTTAAATTATGTAGTGGAAGCTCTGCAAATGCGTAACCGTTGACATCGAATTATTTAGTATAAGTTATTTATTGTAAAATTAAAAGTTAAAAAGGACCTTCTTTTGGGGGTTAGGGACCCAATAGTCGATCAGCGGCAAAAATGGCTGAAAACCTTTTGCACCAGTAGTCGATCAATCTTGGACCAATAGTCGATCACACAACTTGAAATACAATTATTTAGTTAATTAACTAGAAAAATTAGTCGTAGTACTTAAAAATTAAAGTATTTATAAGTTTTACAAATAAAATTAACAACAAACAAATAAAAATTACATGTAAAGCGCAAATTAATCGACTTATATCAAACTGTATGAAACTGATCGACTATTGGTGCCGTTACCTTATACCATTATTTTTAGTTTTTGATTGCCTACCACCTAAACTAGGTCCTATAAGTAGTTCTGTAATTTTTTTTATTTTGTAACACAGTGGAATTAGTGAAATATCACTGATTGTTAGTGAAAAACTATTCTGATTCTGATATATCACTGATATCAGAATCAGTGATTTTTCACTAATTCTTAGTAGAAATTTTTACTAATTTAATTGGTGGACGACTTTTCATCATTTCATTAGTAGTTTTTGACAAATTCAGATTTAGAGAGAAACTTATGAAAAATAATTTTTATAAGAATATAAAGTTTAGTTTTTTTTTTATTTAGCCTACGGAAGAAAGTACTGTTTATTCGACAAGTGAGGTTACAACGACTCCAGTAACAACTGTTACCTTTACGACTCCTGTTACCAATATAGCAATAAATACTACAGTTTTTGATACAACTACACAACAAACTCAAAAAACATCGGAAACATCGAGTTCTACTCAAGTTCCTTCGACCACTACAACAACGACGTCAGTTAAGCCAGCCATTACGATTAGTAATTCTCCACCAGTTTTATTAAAAAGAATACAAAAAATACCAGTTTTTGATGGAAAAACAAAAACTCAAATTATACCAAATGAAACATTTTACGACGATGTTGATGGGTATACGAGGAATTTACATTTGCAACTTCATCCAAAGCTTGATTGGATTGAATTTAACAATGAAACTCAAGAAATTTATATGATGTAAGTATAATGTAAACCGCAAATACTCTTCATACATTCTATATATTTGCAAGTTATTCAAAGGAATAAAATCTCTTTTATTTGTTAAATAATAGACCCTTGAAAAAAGACATTTCAACGCACCTTTTCAAACTAACGGCTACAAACAGTAGGGGTCTAAGTGTCTCTGAGGAAGTTCAAGTTTCTGTTCAACAACAATCAAAGAGAGTTGAATTTGAATTTCATTTGTATCTGGATATTCTGCGACATTACGCTTTTCCTAGTGACGTCGATTGGAAATTCAAGGTAAAGTATATCTTAATAAACTTTAAAATTGTAGAAGATAAAAATGAAGATTAAAAATGTACAATATAATTACATTTTACTTAAATTCAGGTTATTGAAAATCTTGTTGAACTTTTTGGAGACAGAGACAGTTCATTTATAACTTTGACTGATATTTTTATGGAAAATAATCATCGGGCTATTTTATCATGGACCAATGACACTTTGTCAACTCACTCAGAATGTCCCACCGAAAAAATAGAACAAATTCTTAAAGTAAGTTTTGATAAATTAAGTGTTAAAAATTATTTATTTTCCATATTATTATGCATCGTAATATTTTTATTTTTGTTAATTTGAATTAAATAAGAAACTTTTGTCAACAGGTTCTTGTCGATAAAGATGGAAATCCCAGTCCACGTTTAAAAGATATCTTTTTACCAGCTATTAATGTGACTAGTATTCTTAATCGACCTAATGATAACAGCCAGTGTAAGGACTCATTAATTAAATACGCTAAATCAGATTTTACCACTGAAAAGCCTACAGAGAATTACAATCCTATGTTAAGAAATCAAATAGACCTTTTAAATTGCACTCTTGGAAAACTATTTGTTTTCAAAGTACCAGAGGTATGTGTTTGTAGTACTTTTGTTTATAAAATCTCATAATAAATAATAATTACAATGCTTTGATTTTAACTGATTTGTTTATATTTTTATAGGACACATTCTTTGATAAGAAAGATGGCACTACTCGCAAATTAGATTTATCTCTTCGAAATACAGATGGATCAGAAATTGCTCCAGATGAATGGCTACAATTTGACAGTAAAAATCAAGAATTTTATGGTATACCAATGAAGAGCGATCTCAAGACAAAAATTTATCATTTAGAGGCAAGAGATAAAGAAGGTCTGTATTGTAAACTTCATAATTTTTTTTATCATAATAGTAATAATAGACTTCTTTTTGAATGACTAATAAAAAACAATAATTATTTTAGGATTAACTGCTCGAGACAGCTTGCAGGTTTACGTGCATGTTCCGAAGCACAAAGAATATAGTGTTGAGTTTTCTATGACGTTACAAATTTCTTTTGAGAAGTTTTTAAAATCTGCAAAAGGAAAACGTTTATTTGTCGAAAAAGTAGCTGAATTATTTGGAGATAATGATACTAGCGCCATTTCTTTGGAAAGTATTACGAGGGGCAGTACTATTGTCACATGGCGAAATACAAGTTTACCAATTAAAACTTGTCCTAATGAAGAAATCGAAAGACTTCGAAAAATTGTGGTAAAAGAAGATAAAACTTTAACAGATCGTGTTGAAGTAATAATGGACGGTAATGTTTTTCCTGTGAAGTCAATGACTGTAGATCCTTTAGGCAGTTGCTTAGGAGAATCAACTGGTATTCATAAACCAGATAGCGTTTTACCACCTTTTGGCGATTCAAGAACTGTAGGAACAATGAATGACGACTATTTGATTACATTTGTTCTTCCAGCTATTATTATTTTGACCATGCTTATTTTAGCTGGTATTATAGCTTGCATTTTTTACAAGAGAAGACGTAGCGGAAAAATGAGTGTCAGTGAACAAGACGATGAGAGACAGTCTTTTAGAAATAAAGGTATTCCCGTTATATTCCAAGATGAACTGGACGAAAAGCCAGATCCAGGTAAAATAATATATTTACATTAAAATTTTAATTAGTTTTAATAGTGATTATTTTATCCGCCAACTTCATTGTTCTGTTGTACTGATGAAGAAGCTATATTGTATTCATCAGCTGCTCCAGGAAGAAGACTTGAAATTTTAAGTTAAATGATTAATTCCACATAAAATTTTGTTTTTGACGGTTGCAGTCTTTGGGTGTGAACTGCAGCCGTCACATTCATAAAAATTCAGATAATCAGAACTGCGTCTTTCGCGAATCAGTTCAACACTATTTTCTGTTCGATACCAAAAACTATTGATAGCCTGCTCTAGATTTTACATCACTAGTTTCCTCATCTCCTGTTTCCTAAATAAAAATGAGAAATTTTTGTTAAGAAGAATAATGGTAGCTTATTTTCAATTGATACAAAATCCATTTTGTCTTATTTTATAATATTAATACACCGAGAAAATGGCAAGAAATTTAGCAAGTGACTCATAAAATCTCATAGGAACAACGTTGGTTTGTTAAGAATCTGAAGTGGGTTGATACACAAGCTATTATTGCTTTCCAAGAAACTGAATTAGCTTCTGCATGCCAAATGCTAAGATATCTTCTTTTACAACCTACAATAGCTTCTCAGTGATAGAAGTTTTTTTGTCTCACATCTGGCATGTAAATTGAGAATCCTTCTGTCATTGAGAACCTATTGTAAGTTGTTAAAAAGATATCTTATTATGTGTCATACAGAATCTAATTTAGATCTGGGAATCTATAATTATAGTCTATAATCCATTGCTTGTTTTTAAACTCAGTTTTATGTGAGCACGAATTGGAAACAACATAAAATTATTGCCTTGTAAGAAGAAAGATATATCTGAACAGTATACAGTACGCTTCCATTTAATTGACCTCGTCGGGACCGGATGAAACATTTTAATTGACCCTTCCCACTCTTTATGCCAATACCAAAAACACTCTGCACGTAAGGGTAGAGTGCACCTGCACATATGTGGTAGGGATAATTTTGTTCATTTAAAATGTACGAAGAAGTTCAAATAAAATAGAAGTTCATTTAAAATAGAGGTCAATTAAATGGAAGCGTACTGTAGTGTCAATTTTCAACTTTCTAGACAGTGTTGCCATAATTACTGGTTTTTTAAATATTTAACTCTGTTTTTATGTGAATAAATGTATGTCCAGAGGAAAAGGGCCCACTTTGTCGATTTTATTTTCCGAGATATTCGCATTTTTCTAAAGGAGGTTCAGATTTTCGTTTTTTTTTTTTTAACAAACTACACAATGTTCCACGTCAAATCATGCATTCATTATAATTAAAAACATAAAATAATCTGATTGTTAATTTTTAAAATGCATCTTGAACTTTAAACTCGTTTTTCTAAAAACTAGGGTTTCGACACTTCTATCTTTGAATGCTTATAACTTTGTGAATTTTTCATCTAAAAGGGTCCAAGATCTCTCAAAATTTTCAAAATTTAAGAAAGAATATGGTCATATAGATAAGTCCAATAGTCACAAAGTGGGCCCTTTTTATGCGGACGTACGCATACATCGATCCATTAAGAAAAAATGATTCGGCACACTCAAAAGTAAATTTATTCGTTTGTCTTTTGTTTGGTTCAGTTAAATACTTTATAATAATTAAATAGTATTTAATTATCTTTTATTCTTTAGGTAATAAATCACCTATAATACTAAAGGAAGAAAAGCCACCACTTCCTCCTCCTGAGTATCAAAAATCAGAAGATGGCGCAGATGTGCCTATGTTACCAAAGGAAAATTCTGAAGAACCGTATCAACCTCCTCCACCATTTGCTACAAATCGTGACAATAATCGTCAAAATCGACCAAAGCCTACCCCCACATACAGAAAACCTCCTCCTTATGTACCCCCCTAACGAAACACAGTCCTTGTATCGACACGCAACTATATGCTAGCTATGTTTAAATAGCTTCCTCCTCCCTATCTGAACTCATACTTATAGAAGAAAAGTAAGAAAAAAACGAAAAAAAAACTGACATTACTAAAATAACATTAAGGGTCGATTTAATATTAATGAAGATGATTACAAAAGTTGACGAAATAATTGTCTTTTCGATATGAAACAATTCCCCCTATTGATGGTATTTGTGTTACAGCGATGAAACATACTTGGAGCAGAAATCACACGTTGCCTTTTGCAATGAATTTTAATACTTATAAATTAGTATTGTACATTAGAGTTCAGATTTTGTATCCTGGCATTCTACTTATACTTTTCGATTATATTATTTTATTATTTACTAATATTTAGAAATTTCTGACGCTGTATGTATAGTGCAGAATATTCTAATATTAATCATAGTGCCATTTACAATACAATACTTTTGGCAGTATTGTACTTATATGTACTTTTCCGTATGAACTTTTTTTTTAATTAGTGACCAAAAACGATTGAACAATTATTATACATACCCAATTGTATGTACGCGTTAGTGTTGTCGCGAGAGAAGTCGTCTCTTCTCTCGACCATACAAATTATCGAGAAATTATCATCTTGTCTCGGTTTTTGTATGTTATAGTCCTGTCGTCTCGCGGCAATGCTATACTAAGTGTATTTTAAGAAACAATTAGGTTTGTTAATGGACAATTATCAACTCTTGTAATAGCTTCACTCAGAAAAATGTTTTCTTTGAATTGAAAAATTCTGTTTCCTCAAGTTTTTTGTTTAATCAAAGTATAAAAATTTGTTAAATTAAAAATAGCTGTTTTTTAAAAATAAAGAACATGTTTTAATTTTCATAAATTCTTTTTTAAATTAAATAATAATATTTTATTCAAGAATTACTGTATCGAGACTCAAAAATATTGTTGCATTTTAAGAAAATGTTCTTTTAAATTAAAAAATATTTTTTTGACATCACAAAGCAGACATTTTTTGATTTAATAAAAAATTTTCTGAGTGTTTCTTTTATTCATCTTTGCTAAAAGAAAAAATACTATTTTCTTTACTAAAATTTTTATATTTTACAAAAATTGTAAATCACTGCCAAAAATAGAAGACTTGAAAAGTTTTTAATGCATAATTTGATAATTTAATTCAAAAATGCATCGCAGGGTATCCAAGAAAAAAATGAACAAACGTCACTCACTTATAAGGTTGAGTGATAAATATGAGCGAGAACCCCATTTGCTCTATAAAAAAATCTGTCCTTAATATACAGGAGAAATCTATTTAGCATTTATGGCTTCAACAATAATATCTATCCATATATCCATCAATCAATCAACATTAAATTGTCGTTAATTGTAAACTGTTTTATTGACAGATGAAACTATATTAATATACAAAGACTAATTTATTGTACCGTATCTTAGAGAATCAGTTGCTTTAAAATCTACTAAAGTGTTTGTGAAATTTATAAAATTTTACAAGCATATATATATACTATTTTTATTTTGTATTTATAGTACGAATATGTTTTTGACCAAGTGATAGGGTTTATGATGAATAATTTTTTAAAGCTACGGAATATGGATTAAATATTAATTTGTTATTAAATTTTCATAAAAATTAATTAATTAAATTAGTAGCAAGTTAAATTTTATTAAGTGAATTTTAATTAATTCAGAATAAGGCAGGATGGAAATTCATATTAAAATGAATATATAGAATAGAATAATTTGTACGATTATAAATTTTCCCTAGAACTAATGGTTTTGAAGATATTCCTACTATACACATTTGTATGTATAGATATCTAATAAAACTTTGTCTATAAATTACACCATTGGATTTTAGATGTCTTTAGATTTCTTCCTCTATTGGTCACAATTTTTACATGATAAAAATAAAAAAATTGACACAGGTTGTCATATTTTCTAAAACTCTTTCCCTTAAAACATGATATAATTTATGGATAAAGCTTAAGAGATTGATTATACCATTAGTAGTCATGTATTGAGAATCATAAAAACGAGCGCAAATTTGGTGTATTTCTATGTACAATGTACATACATGTAAAATGTCGACAACTTATTAACTGTCTTAATTAAATATCGAAATTCTTAATTTTATATGCGCATATTCCCCATGAAGTATAATAGTATATATATAATACAATAATATAATAACAATGGAGATTTTAATCAATGGCATCATTGTCTAATATAAAGGAAAACATGCAAATTTAATTTAATTTAAACAAATGAGACTGTCATGAATATCAATTCAAAGTGACGTATATGTGGTGTACGTTAATTAAACCACTGTGTTAGTAATTAGGAAATTTTTTCAATTTGCGATAAATGCTTCCACTGGTTAAGTTTAAGCTTTTTTTTCTTTTTGGTACAATTAAAAGGCCAAAGTGTCACTGACCAACATATCTTCTAACTTCTATTATACAAGTTACATTTGACAAAAGAATCTTCTTACTAAAACAAAGTGAAATTTTTTCTGTTTTTTATAAGTAAACACAATAATTCTGAACAATAAAGTTTACAAGAAAAGTCTCTGCAATAATATGTAAAAAGATATGTTATCAAAGTGTCAATTTAAATAATTTTTATATTATTTATAATAAATAATCTATCTTAATATACTAGCTGCAATGTTAATAAGTATAAAAAAATAAATATTAAAAAATTTTCAACCTTATTGGATTCATTTACAGTTGCTTGTGTATAATAGGAAAAATTTGATTTCTTGTTTTATACAAGAAGATAGTGATTATTTACAAATGTTTAAAAAATAAATCTTCAAATTCGTTGATTTGAGAATTTGCTTTGTATTTGTAGACAGCGTACATTTTTCTGTAGGATTTACTGAAAATTGTGCATGAAGTAAAAAAAAATTTGTATTTTATAAACGGACGAAATGTGTAATTTATCAAAATTAATTAAAAAAATAAATTTTTGAGCAAGTTATATAAGTTTTACGGAGAAATTGTGCTGTCGTCATATTAACTTGTTCAATCTGATTGGTTTCTAGCAATAACAAATTAATTGTTTTTGCTGTATGTGAAGTAATAAGCAATTGAAGCTTTTGGCCTTATTACGTATTATTGCGCATCATGCACACTATCTATACAAGATGAGTAGTAATTAATCGCATATTATTTACAATTGTACATTATTATAATTCTTGTTCGATATATAATTGTTAGACTTATTAATATGCCTGCTAATATACATATAATGTATGTTCTTCAATAATCGAACTAGTTTAAACTCAGAAATTAATTTTCTGAGCTGATGATTATATTGACACGCCGAAATGCTGCCACATCAACCAATGCAATTGCAAAGCATTTATTTTTTTCTATGCTTTTAAATACTTTTATACTATTCTGTATACGGGGATTACAATTTGATTTAGGGGAAAGTTGGGTAAATTGCAAGCTTGGTTTTCGGGTAAAGACAATTTACCCGATTTTCCACTATACACGAGAATAAGGAATTAACACTCAGAAAGAAAATTTTTTGAATCAATTAGTCATCTATTTATCACCTTTTTAAAAAAAAATGTTTTTAATTAAAACCCTTTTTAATTTATTTTTAAAGTAAAAAACTTATATTAATAAAAAAATATTTAAACATTTTTTCCGATTCAATAAAACTTTTTTTCTGAGTAAATCGTAAAAATATAAACACCAACATTAGAATTTCAATAATTTCACGCACACTATTAGTTGATGTTGGTACCTATTAATATCATTTAATGTACGCACGCTTCATTATATATTTACATGTATCGAGCAATCAAATTTTATTGTTAAATTTTTGACATTTTTATATTAATGAAATCCAATACAGATTAACATTGATTTTAACTATATAGAAGCAATTTAATTTTAGCCTTATACTTAGTTACCATGCCAAAAACAATTATTGTAGGAAATAAGTATGTATATATAGTATAAACCCGAAATATGGCATTAAATGAATAAAATACTTATTGAATGATTGAAAGCATAATTAGTAAACATACACATGCGCGTATCACTCTTAATCGAAAAACCTATAAAGAAATTTCAAAATTTTATATATGCAATATACAGTCAGGCAAGTCTTATGGCATTTACTCATCATATAAATAGAATATGTGACTGACATAATATTTTCCTCACTTTATAAACGATGTCTGCAGATTTTATAAATATACTGTAAAAGAGTCTTATATGCTTAGTAAAAACTTATATATTAATCTTCAATTACGCATGCATTGTAGCTTTATACATAAATTTTGCATGTAGATGTTATATATATAATATTAAAAGTCAGTGGAGAGATACATATTTACGAACCTGGTTCATTTTTATTTTACCTGTTGTACATCAATCCTAATATGTATATTGCTTTTGATAATATTATTGAATATTTTAATATATATTGATACGCTTAATGTCTGTTTTAATAATAATTATATTTTAAGAAATAATATCATTTTTATATTAATTATTATTATATACAAATTAAATAATTAATTATAATATAACATTAAATGAACCAGGTTTTTTGTGATTTAGAATATACAATATATATCGATATTTTAATTTTACGTAATTTCAAAAAAACTTATTGATATCATTTTATCTATTAACTAAGAAAAAAATAAGTCAAGGCTGTTTCAATTTCAAATCATACAAGCCGAATATTTTCAAAATTCAAAGTCATATTTAACATGCTTTTTATTGTTTTTTATGGCAAATAAAGAGACACGTATTTTATTAATTTGCGAAAAAAAATTTTTTCGCAGAGTCACGAGCATTTGAAAGTTTTAGGATAAATAAGAGTGGTTTTGGAACGAAAACGCTTACAAATTTTTTTAAAACCTCTCTAGTTTTTTCAAAAATCGATGTTTTTCAATTTTGTTTTCTGATTTTACTAATGTTTTAGATACTTTTTCTTAGCAATTTTGAAAATTAATAAAATGTCGGCTATTTTTTTTTTTAATTTAAAAAACTCAATTTTCTCAAAAACATTATTTATTATTTTTTTGAAAATTTTTTACTAGTTACTAGATAAAAAAAGGAATTTTTTCCAATGGGTGTAATGTGCGCTAAAATACCGTGAAAGGCGCAAGAATTTTTTTTTTTAAATACTGAAATCATTACTTTGGCTGATACAGCGCCACATGTTATTCATATATCTATTCTGTTTTTTAATTTTAATAGCGTTATAGATACTTTTCCTTTTCAAATTTAAAAATATGAAACATAAAAATTTACAAAATCTTGGTCATTTTTTGAAAAATGAATAACCTAGATTTTCTCAACAAAATTTTCTTGTTTTTAAATGTAGAAGAATTTTTTTAAAAGGTGTGGTATATCCACTAAAATGTCATAAAATTCGGAAGAATTTTATTTCTGAAAATGCAAAAAGGCATTATTTTGGCTAATGCAACCTATTGGAAAAAATTCTCTTTTACATTTAATAACAGGGAAAAAATTTTTAAGAAAATAAAAGATGATGTTTTTGAGAAAATCGAGTTTTTTGATTAATCAAAAAATGACCCCCTTTTTGTAAATTTAATTTTTTTTTTTAAATTTCTAAATTTGCAAAGAAAAAGCGTCTGAAACATTACTAATATAAAAAAAATAAAATAATTTTTGGCACTGTATTAGCCAAAATAATGCGCCTTTTATTTTCAGAAAAAAAATTCTTGTTCCTTTCGCGATGTTTTAGCGCACTTTAAACTTATTGGCAAAAATTCTTTTTTTTTATCTAGTAACTAGAAAAAAAATTCTAAAAAGTAAACTTGAGTTTTTTGATTTTTAAAAAAATTGCCGCCATTATATTAATTTTCAAAACTTTTAAAAATGTTTAAGATTTCTAAGAAATATCATCTAAAGCACCAATAAAATCGGAAAACAAAATTGAAAAATATCAATTTTTAAAAAACTAGAGATATTTTTAAAAAATTTGTTAGCGTTTTCGTTTGAAACCCATCCTAAAACTTTCAAATGCTCGTAAGTCTGCAAATTTTTTTTGGCAAACAAAAAAATACGTGTCTCTTTATTTTTCTTAAAAACAATAAAAAGCATGTTAAACATGATTTTGAATTTTATTAAAAATATTCCGCCTGTTTGATTTAATGTGGAAACAGCCTCAAAAACTTTCTCATTTTTGTGAAATCTTTTGCAATTTTCAGTGAAGCTTAAACTTCTGTTTGCAGCGTAATAATTTAAAAAAAACGTATTTACTTATCTTTTGTATGTATATATATGCATGTGTAATTGTAAATACATGTATCAACAGCGGAAAGAACAGTCATAAATGTGTGCGTATCTGGAAAAAGGAGGGAGGAAAGAAGAACTAAGATATAAATTATTTTTAACTTATATTTTATTTATTTACTAGAAAAAAATATAATCTTAATTTTAAGTGCACATGGAGAAGTTTTATATGTGATTTGTCCAAATCACTCACACTACAGCAACGTAAGTTGACGAGGAAATTGTAGGTATAAATATTTATTTGAGCATGCGCTCTTTATAGTCACATGATCACAAGTACAAACCGGCCGGTTAGCGGTTACTTTTAAGTTTTAACAACTCGCCATATTCTCCAACTCCAGTTCCTGCCAGTTGCCTGCAGTCTACTGCCAGTCAAACAGTCTATTCTGCTTTGTCCCAGACCCAATCTCTCCACATTTTCTGTTGATGATTGTTGCTGCTTGTCAGTTGAGTCGCCACTTGAATTGTACGATTTCAATGTTTACAAAGCTTATGACTCCTCAAAGCGCATCATTTTTTAACCATTTACATTTTTTTTCATATTTTTTATAAACTAACTTTATTTCTATTTCTACATCAATAATTTTATACACCTGTATATTTGGAATTTGAAAGTATATTTATACAGTTATAATTATTATTCTTCAACGCGATTTATATTGATTATAGTGATCGCAATTTTGTGAGGAAGTTGTTTAATAAATAGTGAGAAATTCATGGCAAACATTTAAAATAGAAATACAGAAACAAAGAAAAGTTACGTTTAAAATACATATTTCAGGTATTTGTGAAAATAGAAAACAATAATTACGATAACAGAGCTCGTGTCAACGAATTTTCTATAGAAAGTTAAGAAAGTAAGCAGCAAAACGAACGGGAACATATACTCGGATTTAAACTTTTCGGACCTTAATTTTTGGCCATTTTCCGCACTTCTTTCTTCCTTACGCACATATTTACCTTATCATCATGTCTGGCTCCAGAGAAGAATGGGACTATTCCAGCCGCAATGGTATTTATAATCTGCTCTTATTATATATTTATTATATTATAATTGTTTATTTTTATATTTACATGGATAAAATTAATTTAAGGACAATAACGCACCTTGAACAAAAATATTTAAAGTAAACAATTAATTAATTGTCTATTATCAAACGAATGATACTCGAAATGAAAATCATTTTTTCACCATTAAATAGTAATAAATAGTTCAAATATATTTGTTCAAATGAAACTTTAATATTTGTGTACGTCCGCATGAAAAGGGCGCACTTTGTCGATCTTATTTTCCGAGATATTCGCATTTTTCTAAAGGGGGTTCAGATTTCCAAATGTTTTTTTATTGATGAAAAACAAACTACATAATGTCCTACGTCAAACCATGCGTTTTAATAACTTTATATCTTAATTAAAAACACAAAATATTCTTATTTTTAATTTTTAAAATGCATGGGCGCTAATGGTAATCTTGAACTTCAAACCCGTTTTTCTCAAAACTAGGGTTTTGAAACTTCTAACTTTGAATGCTTGCACCCAGAGAAGTGATCTATTTGACACAAAGATAATTTATTTGTGGCAAATAAAAATATCTTTGTCTCACAGCCAACTAACTTTTTATTAGTTTCAAATAAAAAAATTCATTTGAATCAAATAAAATTTTATTTCACAAAAATAAAAATGTATTTGCTTCAAATAAAAAAGTTAGATTGCTGTAAGTTAATATTAATATATTTTTTCTCTGAGTGTGTAACTTAGTGAATTTTTCATCTAAAGGGGTCCAAGACTTTTCAAAATATTCGAAATTTAATGAATAATTTCTATAACATGTCTGTTCTTAATGAAGGGGTTCATATTTATTTTTAAATAAAAAAGCCTTTAATTTATGTTAATAATCTATAGATATTCCAGCAAATGCACTAACTCTTTTAGTTAAATTTATTTTCTGTCATAGTATAGGGGACACTAGGGAGGCTTTATATGAAGTAATCATTGTATTTATTAAAAATCAAAAAATTTTGAAAATCATGATTTTTATAAGAATTTTATTTTAAAGGTGTATAACTTGCACTAAAAAGCTTGTCTGAATCTGCCCCTGATTGAGCCGCATATGTAAATACTATTTTAATATAGTAAATTCGCGTAAATTCAATGGTAAAAAATACTTCATGTATTTATAATTTTAAAACACCAGCTTTTATTGTGGAGTTTTCTCGGTTCCAATTAATAAAAAATAACTGATTATTAATAGAAAACGACTAACTAGGTAATCAAATTTGACTAATTGGTAGTAAAAAAACTACTGTCAAGTTGCACCTTAAATGCAACTTATTGCACATTATTGAGTGAGTATAACTTTTTGTATTCATTTTATAAGTAAATTGCTTCCTCATACAGGTTACTTACTTTTTGAATTAATTTCATTAAAATTAAGGAATCACACAAATTATCTGCACAAATATAACTAAAAAAAACCCGAAAATTAAATTTATTGATTGAGTTCTGATAATAAATAATATGCCGCAAAGAAATCTTAAGAATGCCCATGATTGATGTGTTTTTAAATTGTGTACAAAATACGTATGAAATATTTCTTGCGAAATTTAAATAGAATGCCAAAAAAACTACAAATAATTTATTTCAAAATTTTCCATTTTGAAAACCTTGATAACTCTGAATAGAATTACACTAGAAGCTTTTTTAAACAGCTTATTCGATGTATTTTTAAAGCATATACAAGTTGGTAAAAATATATTAAAATTTACATAGCATGATATGTATTTACCTATAAAAATAAAATTATTAGAAAACGTGATTTTCAAAATTTTCTATTTTTAAAATGCTAATCTAACTTAGAATAAAATTACACTCCAGTTCGCTAATAGATCCATCAATGCGTTTTCAGAAAATAAAAAGAATGAAATATTTATATTTTAGCTGTTTTAAAAATATGTATACTATACTCTGCTTATTCTAAGAATATTATATTCTTTAAATACTAATATTTTATTCTTAAATATTAGGCGCCAAGATTAATTTTTAAAAGCAGAATATCGTTTTTATTGCGACAAACTCTTGCTGCACTGAAAGTACCCGTGAAGAAATTTCCCTATCTAGAACTAGTCTAGACCGGTGACGGTGCACCCTACCGGGGCCTCGTGGGGACCTCATGGGGCCCTGGTTGGGAAAGCGTGAATTCTCTAGATAGGGAATTCTTGTCAGGCCCTAGTCGGGACCGAGACAAAATTTCTACACGGGTAAAAATTTCTTTTACTAAAGATAAAAATATAATACAAGATATATCTTGCACTACAATTTAAAATAATCCAAACAACCCTTACATCTTTATTTATAAAAATATAATGTTTGAATTTTATGTTTTGATCAAGAATAATTCTTCTTGGACCAAATTATATTGTTTTTAGATCAATAATAATTATTCTTGGATCAAGAATAATTATACTTAGTTCAAGAATAATTATCCTTAATCCAAGTACACATTCTTGATTCAAGAATAATTATACTAGGTTCTATCGTAAGGATAATTTGCATTTGAAGATTTGAACAATGCAAAAATGCATTGGTATAAGAAAACATTTTCCTCAGTGTGACTCTATTTTAGAAAAGCTCTTTTACCAATACGACTTTTCACTATTAGAGAATATATTTTTATTATTCTTCATATTACATGGAAATTTTTTTCAAATTTACACAATTTTTATTGAAATGTTTCAAAATATAGAGAAAAAGTGTTAAAAAGAAAAATTTCAAACTTTAAAAGTAAATTATATTAAATTTGCTACATATTATATATCTTTTAAAGTTTAGAATTTTTTTAATGAAAATTTCGCTTTCCGGATCATTTTTCCTATAAGTTACATATATAATATGTATAAAACGTTTTAGTAGAATTTGTAACTTATTTTCTTTTTCATATATAAATACATAATATACGTATACACAACATGTATTATATGATATAGCTGTCAATTTGACAAAAGTTTTATGTTTGTACGTTCTAGAATTAAAATCCCAAGTCAATCACTTTGAATTAATTAATACTCTCTTATGTCAATTTGACCTACAAGAGCAAGAGCTATTAGTTTAACACGAGTAGATTATACATTTTTACTTACACATTATGTATGTTTACAATATTATACATTAATTTCTTTAGTGAATTGTCGCAAATCGCAAACAAATTAACTTTATTTCCTAACGACAATATATATCGTAATCACTTATTATTATTGCTTTTTTACTTATTATTAATACAACAATGAAATATTATCAATATCTTTATTTATATGTGACATTTGAAATATCAAGATAAAAATCTATATAAAATATTTTTTTTATTTAAAACGTAACATTTTTAAATTCAAAAATTGAATTTCTGTATAGATATTTCCCTAGTAAGTTCTAAATAAGAAAATATTTACTTCTCTTAATAGACTTAAAACTGGTACCTATTGCACAAGAGATCCATCTTTACGACATTCGGATATGCTTTTAAAAAGTTAAAAAAAATGACGTATATAAGAATCACGTTACACTAATACAGATAACATCTGACAAATTCATTATTTTTTAATCAACCATTGGTGTAATTATTACTACAATAAATCATATCTTTGATAATAAATAGAATTACTATTTAAAAAAAAAAACATATATTTATGTACAAGCAAAACGTATGTTTGAAATTAAATATGCATAAGATAATGTACAAGTTACGTACCATTTGAAAAAAGTGAAAATATATTCCTAAACACTTTTAAAGAAGATTATTATTGAATCTTATAAATATTAAGCCATGCATGGCTTTCTATTATACGTATGATTACAAATTAATTATTAGTAAAAAATCAATAACAAATATTGCAATTTACTTTAATCAAACTTTATGAGAAAACTGTTGCTCATAATAGCTTATTATTATTGTATTGTAACCTTATTCTTATTGCTATATGATTAGACCTGAAATTAGCATTATATAATTTACGTCGAAACTTGAAGTTCCATAATAAATTAGGCACAGTAACAATTCGTATGAAAGCGTATTATTAGATACCAGTAAATTGAAATCAATACTCTATTTTTCGGAAGATCCGATTCGCTTATAGTAGTTAATATATTTTTTATAGTATTCTTACAAACTTTTGTGCAAGGTTGCACATATGGACAATATGGACATGGACATAATAAATCATAAGACTTGAGTATAATAATTTTTATTCCACTAACAGTTTTCCTTTATGAAGAATAAAATTGGATTCTATTTACAAATTCTTATAATCATTATGCTAATAGAAGAAGTAGAGACAAGATTGGGTAGCGAGCAAGACAGGGTACCTACCTGCCCTAATTAACAAACTAATTAACCAATCACAATGGGAAGCCGACATTTTTACCAAAACTCAATTGACAGAATATTCATAATAGACCGAAATTTATTTATCCGAATATTTAAATTCCCGAAATTTAATTTATCAGAATATTTAACTTCCTGAAACTTTTTTTGTCGGAATATTCAACTTCCTGAATATGCATTTTCCAGAAATTGTATTTATCAGATTTACTTTCTGTCTGAGTATTTAAAAAATCAAAATTTCGTTTATCAGAGTCTTAAACTTCCCGAATACAAAAATTCTAGAATCTGCATTTACCCGATACACGGAATGCAGAATTTCTAAAAGAGCTCGCTGATTGGCCGGTAATATTTCCGGAAACATTACCAACCAATCAGTTAGCTCCTTTAGGAACTCTACATTCCGTGTGTCGGGCAAATGAACATTCAAATCACGTCAAATCATTTGTTTATCGTAACTTCATCGTAATTAAAAACATAAATTAATCTTATTTTTAATTTTTAAAATGCATGGGCACTAATGGTAATCTTGAACTTTAAATTCGTTTTTCTTAAAACTAGGGTTTTGAAACTTCTAACTTTGAATGCTTCTTACTTTGCGGATTTTTCATCTAAAAGAGACCAAGACCTCTCAAAATGTTCAAAATTTAATAAAGAATATGGTCATATATAGATAAATCCAATAATGATAAAGTGGGCTCTTTTTATGGGGACGTACACAAATGTTCGAACAAATAATGAATCTGATAAATGCAATTTCTGAGAAAAATATATTCGAAAACTTAAACATTTTGACAAATAAAAATTCGAGAGGTTAAATATTCTGAGAAATGGAGCTTTGAGAGGTTAAATACTTAGACAGAAAGTAAGTCTGATAAATACAATTTCTGGAAAATGAATAAATATGCAGGAAGTTAAATATTTCGTCAAATAAAGTTTCGGGAAGTTGAATATTCTGATAAATGAAGTTTCTGGAATTAAAATATTCGGATAAATAAATTTCGGTAAATTGCACATTCTGCCAATTGAGTTTTGGTTAAAATGTCGGCTTCCCTTGCTATCATTTTGTGCATAAGATATAGTAGCCCCATGACCATGACAGCTTCACTCTAAAAAAAAAAGTATGGAAAGTGTCTTAAACTAAGATATTTTGGTGTCTTTATTGTGTCTAAGACACAATAAGTCTCTTAAAATAAGACATTTTTTTGCGTCTTAGATACAAGAAAGACAACAAAATGTCTTAAAATTAGACACTTTACACTTAGAAGACAGCAGTTTTTGCAGTGTTTTTGTTGACAATTGACAAAGTCACGGAGAAACGAAGTTTATTATTTCTTTAACAAAAACGTTGTTTTTTTCGATTTTCTTAAATTCTGCTCACTTTACTTAGATCGTGTTTTTTTATGTAAATAATAACAAATTTTAATTTACATATATAAAGTTTTTCACCTGTGTCAACAATTACGTTAGCAGATAAGCATTTGTTTATTTATGTGAAGGAAAATAGTTTTTAGAAATTAATTTTTTTATTTAATTCTTTTAGAAAAGTGAGTTAGCTAATTTTTAGCGATGGTAGTTATTAACTGAAAACAGCAAGCAAAATAGCTGTGAAAGCTAATAATTATTAGTTGTGTTAGCTAACAAAAATTGCTATCCATATAATAGCAATTAAGCTTTGCTATAAGGTAGCTATAACTCTTAGCTAAATCAGCTAATCTTTTTTCTTCGTGTTCATGTGGAGGAATATTTAATGTTTTCTGTTACTTATACTAATAACTTTATGAGAGTCCTTAATACGTACATTATATGATCATTAACATAATATTCTTTCTTCATTATTTCTTCATCAGTATTTTCTTCTTAATGTTTTATATTCATTAATTATATTCCTTTATCAATATTTTGACTTTATATTATTTTTTCATTATTATAAGACTTGATATTTATGATAACAATCACGCACATAAAAAATCTAAACTCTTAATGTGATGTCATATTGAAAAATGATTCTAATTATATATACACATGGTAAAAGGAAAAGCCTTCCTCATTCGATAAATATTTTAATAAACTTAATTTTCTAACAATGAGCGATGTGTTTATCATTTACGTTCTACAATATCAAAACTACAAGATAAATTATTTTTAATCGACTTCCGTTATTAAAAACTTTTAATTTGCTTTTCATATATAAGTTTTATTAAATCTTCAATTTTTTGTCTATAGTTTGTTTCTTATAATAGGATAGATTTTATCTTAAGACTACCAAGCCAGTCACTTATAATTCTTTCATTTTCAAAAATCTTTACGAATACATAATATCGCAGTCAATAGGTACTTTTTACCTAACAATTTTTATCACTGAACCGAATATTTCAGATCGTTTTAAATAAATGCAAAAACGATAGTAAAAAATACCTACATCATCATGAACAATCAAGAAAAAAGATTTACCTATAGAGCAGCGAAAATTAAAGCGAATAACAAAAGTTTGAATTATGTTTCAGTACTTTCACTATTCTAGTGAAACCTTTCATGTAGCTATTCCAAGTCATCCAAGTGAAGCTTTTCTCGTGATCAAGTTTACATTTCTATTTTTTTTCTTTCTTTCAAGTGACCGGCTTGATGTCCTTACTGTATACATTTGTGAAATTTGTCTTATTTAAGGACCTTAAAAATCACTCTTTACGAACGGAAACTGTGTCAGGGCTCCTTTTCAGGGATACAGCAGTTATTTCTTTATAAAAGTAACTCAATTTTATATTTCTCAATAGTTTCCTGAGACGGTCAAAGAAAATTGCTGTAAATTCAATGTTGCTGCGGATACAAAAATTTTAGATCTTATAATTTTACGATATCTTATGCGACATTATTATGAATAAACTGGTTTCAGGCTCATATCTTTTAGATAATGAATAAGTATTTGATTTCGCAGGTGATACATAAACATATCTCATAGAATTAAATCTTGCAAGATGTCATTATGATATCATTATGCTAAACGAGAGATTTTGAGTTGCTATTTCATTTCCAAAAATCCCAGAAATGTCTCGTTATTAACAGTACTTTTTATACACGAAATTACAAAAAATGTCTATACACATTGTTTTGTATCATAATATAATTATAATATTCAGTTCTATTAATATTCAAGGAAAATTTTGCTTGTATACCCAAGGGAAAATTTTTGAAGTATGTTTATCTTATAACATTTAATAATATTCGGACATCTAAAATTACATACATGACTTTGCAGCTTAGAAAGAATCCCTTTTCATTAAGTTAGCCAAAAAATTGGGCAATTGTTTTTATTATTTGCTAAAATTTTGGCACCCTGCTTGAAATATTCTATCAACAATAACATCCGCCAAAATGATTAATTAATAATCCGCGCACTTCTATAGAATATAACTTCTTTCAAGAGAAAAATTTTCCTTGTCTTTATAAATTAAAAAAATAATCAAATTTGGCTTGGAAAATAATGTAAAAATGACTGTATGTACATGTATCGGTAATTGCAGCTCTACACTTAATATACAATAGTCTTAGGTACAGTTATACATATATAAATAATATCATATAGAGTTCCAGTGGCAGTTAATAATATACAGTCTACAATGCCCGTATTCTGTATGTCTTCGTGTAGTGTACTATTTTCAATGATGCATTTATATATCCCAGGGCCAACAATCATTAAACCGAAGTCGGTTCCAGTCAGTCCAACTTTCATTTTTAGAACCAATTTTAATACTGGGACGATAATGGTGCCAGAAAAAACAAAATTTCCTTGAATTCGTGTTATCCAGACAGATTCATCGACCGCAAGTGATCGATGAAAATAATTGACCAGTAAAGTAAAGACTACATTTTTATTGCCTGTCCTGACAGACACACCTTGTGTACACAATTCGCACGCAAATATATTTATGATTCTTTTTTATGTATCTATTATATATTTATAAATGGAAACCCAACTAGGGAACAATTAAAAACGTACATAGAGCTTCAATTGTTACCAGGAAATTTTTTTAGGAGCGAATTACTGGTCATTATACAAACAACTTGAAACATTTTTTTCAGTCGCTCCTATATGTATATGCAATTTTTTATTTTCCAATTAAGCCAAGCTATTGCTCGAAACTTAAGTACATAATATTAAAATTGTTTTAAATGACTTTTAGTCCAATAAATGCATCTGCCTTAATGAATATTGTTCTCTTCAGAAACCTGTAAATATAGTCGTTTGTTATATAGATTGCTGTTAGTATAATAAAATAACATTGCCCACTTATATTTGTTTAACCTAAAAGTGGCAAGTTTTATCTATAGATATTTAACCGATAACATCATAATGTTCATCTGAAACATGTGCATGTTGCTCTCTATGTATTTATGTAGTATAACATAAAAATAATATTTTTAACGAAATCATGTTTTACTCATTTAAGCGTTGAATTACATACATTTAAATTTACTCTCGAAAAATTCTCTATTGATTTTTACTGAAAAATCTGTCATCTTTACTGATTACTGTTTAACAGAAAATTTATCAGTAAATCCGTAGGATATTTACACGGAAAAAATAATTTCTTCAATTTTACAAAGCTTTTTTGTACTCTTGGATAAAGCTATTTACAAAACTTAAAGTTTCGGGTAATGTGCAAAACAGTTTTGTAAAATATCCTGAAATTTCAGGACAAAGTGCAAAATTCTTTGCAGTTACTATGAAGAATTCCATATCTTGTGCTGATAGTTAAAAACATTTTACAAAACTGTTCTACGTATCACTTAAAACTGAGTTTTGTAAATGGCCTTATCCAAGAGTACAAAAAATTTTGTAAAATTGGAAAAATTATTTTTTTTACGTGTACTGAAAAAATGTATGCAAAACACTTACATCAGTAACAGTTACAGATGTTTTTCTCTGATATGTATACTGACTTATTCAATCAAAGTACTCACTGAATTTTTAATGATAATTACTTATTCTGGTCAATAATGTATGTTTTCGATTTATTGAACCTGATGTAAACAAACAACATTAAGAACCAGTGAATATCATTATAAAAGGAGCTCTCTCTAAATCTGAATTAGTGATTTTTTACTAATGAATTAGCGAGAAATCGGTTACTATTTAAATAGTGGAAAATTTCACTATTTTTTTTTTAGAAAACTATTAATTTTAAAGTGGAATATTTCCTTTTCAATTAGTAGATATTTCACTTTCAAATTAGTAGTTTTCTACTAAAAAATAATAAAATTTTTCACTATTTAATAGTAACCGATTTCTCGCTAACTCATTAGTAGAAAATCACAAATTCAGATTTAGAGAGCGGACATTTAAATATCTCAGGAAATTAATCAGTATATAATAAACGAAATTAATGGAATTATTATTTATTATTGATGCAAGTATACATTTTTGGATCAAAATTATTCTTATGGATCATGAAAAATTATTCTTGGTCTATGAAATACCTGTTTTTGATAATTAGCACCAAAAAATAAATTTTGATTTTTTAATGCAAACTGACAGATTTTGATTTGCTTGATTTTGATTTGATAGATAAAAAATTGTTGTTTTAGTTAAAACTTACACGGACAAAATTTTTTTGGGTAAATTTTTTCCGTGTATCTTATCTTTTAGTTAATTTTGACTGATAATAATGAATAACAATCAGTTATTTTTAACTGACTCAAATTAAGTATGAAATTGCAAAAATAATTTTTATAAAATGTAAAGGAAGAATATCATTATTACCATATAAAAGTTTCCTTCTTTTTGTACTTTATCCTTAAATTATAGAATACTTCACTAAATTTTGTTAACGGGGGATTTTCTTTTCGTGCATGTCTTCTATTGCGCAGTATTTTAAAATTATCTTCTTTTTCCTCTATTTTAAGTTGAACTACTATACATTTCCTCGACAAATTAAAATTTATATAAATCTGTTTTTATAAAAGATGACATTTTTTGATTTTATATTTTTATATTATTTTAAACAATTAGGAAATTGAATTAATTTTGAAAAAGGTTGATTCAATTAATAAAAAAAATAATTTATAGCGCATTATTTTTTTCTCAATTTCTAGAAACTTTATGGGAATGATGAAAATATTTTCTGCATTTTCTAATTTATATTGCTACCTATATTGTAATTCTTCTGCTTGATAAATACAAAATATGTATAAAAAGAGAGTTTTTAACAATAAAGGAAAAATAAGTGCATTTTAAATTACATTCTGTACATAATGACTAATAATGTCACTTCATTCAAAAAAATTCTTATAGTAGTTTTGACTACTTTTTAACTGCACAGAGTAATTCAACATGGTTCTCAACTGAACTTAAATCATTTTATTGGCTATGAAAAAGTAGTTAACAGCACTAATTTTAAGAAAGTAGACGGTAAAATAAGAATTTGTGATTGTTATTGGAATTTAATTATATATTTTAGTAAAACAAATTACTTATTTTGAACAACATGAAAAATTGTAAAATTATCTACACAATTTTTTAGCTAAAAATGTAATTACTTTAACTACCAAATGATAGTTGAATTTCTCAGTTAAATTCTTTTCAGAGTTTATCTATAAGCAGTTTAGTTATTAAAACAAAAATGTAATTTAATTTATTATGAGTAACAATAAAATTTGCTTTCCAGGCCCTAGCACATGGGTAGAAAGATTTCCTATGGCAGCTGGATCAAGACAAAGTCCTGTAAATATTGAAACTAGGCAAGTAGAATCTGATCATGAGGCTCTTGTTAGCAAGCCTTTACGCTGGAAGTATGCATCTACATCTTCACGGAGTCTAGTTAATCCAGGATATTGTTGGAGAATCGATTGTGACGGAGAAGACACATGTAAGTCATTCATAAATAAATTGTCTTCTCTCATTTACCTATTTTTAATATGTTATTACAGAAAATAACAAAAATATTGCTAGTTTTTAACTCTCAAAATGAGTTTTACCAAAGTGACTGCGATTATACGATATGTATGTACTCTCTAAATCTCTATTAGTAAAAAATTATTAGTTTAATTAGTTTACTAATAACTATATTATTTATTTTTTGCTAATTTAGAGAATATCTATACATGCGTACATTTTTTCAATATGTAATTATTCATATATTATATTTCGTTCTTAACAAAGTTGTATATTGTCTATATGTTAAAAGAAAAAATAATATCAAGGAAAACTTAGTTATTTTAGTTTATCACCTAAGTAATGCATTATTATTCAACTCACGGAAATAATTCTCACTCGCGGTCAAATATATTCACTATTCAGCTAGAGACATTCAATTGTAAATTATGCACATATGTATATTTTTGTATTTGCAAATGAAAACATTTTTAATTGAATCTCTTTTTAAAATTCTATACAAATAAACATATACTTAAATAATGTAATTTATAAAAGTTTTCTTTCAATTAATAAAATTTAAACATTTTTTATGGGCATACTTTTATAGTTTATTGAAATTAAAATCTATGTAACCTCTCATATTTATTTAAGGAATATTTCAAAAGTATAAATTGTTAAAGTCATGAATATTTATTATTCTTTTAAGTATGTGTGTACGTAAATTTTATACCAAAGCGATTTTTTACATGAAATCAAGAAGGTCAGTTTGCTCAAATGGTTTTACATGAGTGAACCACTTGTTTCCGAGTTTTCTTGAACATTTTAGAGTAAAAAGTCCATCCTTTTTTTGCAATGACACATACTATATTATAAAATAGTATTCAATAAAGATCTTTATACTTTCATTCTTTTCTTTTTTCTAATACTTATTTAAAGCGACAAACAAATATTAGAAATATTTAATTTATTGTGCTAATCCAAATTTTTAGAACAAATGTTTAGAAAAAATATATTTTTGTAATTTAAAAATATAAATTTAAAAATCTCGAATCATTATTATATAAACAGTAATTTTTAATTTTTGGACATTTTTTCTAAAATCGTAAAAAAAATAGAAAAAAATGTTTAATTTTGAATAACATGTATCTTAATAAAGCTTCCTATACAGATATGTAATTTTTTATTAAATTATATTTTTGAGAGTTCAACAAAATGTTTGCCTGTCGTGTAGGATATGTAACACTCGTGACATAATGCGTCATAGAAAGCACGTGATGGCAGCAATGAATGATGTGTATGTTTACTTTATTCTCTTTTTTCTCGTAGAACACATATACCGAATAATAATAAGATCAAGAAGTTCATTCTCATTCATTGATGTTTGCATATAAATGCATTTTATATCAATAATAAAGAGAAAACACAAAAAACCTTTATCGATATTCCTGCGATAACATTTGCTTCCTTAATCTGTACATTATCGTGCTAATCACATAATTAATACTGAGATACCGAGTCACACCTATTTTTGCTTAGTCAAAAGTGATAAGTTCTTCAACAATAATAACAAAATTAAGTTTCAAACAAATGTTGTAGACCTATTAAAAATGAGGACAAAAATGTCTTCCCATAAGATACTTGATTTTAGAGTAAATTGATTCAAATTGAGTTTTATAATAATGTTCCGACTTGTGGAGTCTATCCAAAAGTCGGTTAAGTACTTCAATAAGAATTTCACTAATTAAGGGTATAATTACCCGTTAAATTATGTCACAATCAAGACAGAAAAATTATTAGTTTTATTATTTTGATTACCTAGTAGCACAGAAAACGCCTTTAAATTTATTTTGTGAAAAAAAATGTACAATTTAAAATAATTTTATAGATGTACAATTGTAAACCCTTTGATAACTTCTATTCAGAAACATCATCTGAATAAAAAATGTTTCAAGTCATTCAATATCTTTGTTGGATTAAAAATTAGAAGACAATTTTTAATATACCTCGGCCAATGACGTCAAACTGTATCATATTGCCCTTAACACCTAATCAAATGTATCCGGTTCACCGTATTATTTTATTCTCTCTGTAAGCACATTATTAAGGTATAACTTTATTCAAGGTTTCTATTTTTGACCCTTTTTATAATATTTATAAACGCACTCATATATTTCGTGTAAACTATTCAAAATTTTTATTTTAGTGCAAGCATGGGGACAAACAATTGACTTTTGACTAATGCTGGTCGCTGACATATTTTAATAAATATTAAAACCCATATTATATGTATTATTGAAGTGTCAAAATTGAAGTTCTGATCCATATTTTAAAGAAATTATAGTTTAATTAATCCAAATATTTATTTTATTTAATATAATTTTTTATATAATGAAGAATAATAATAATAAAATCAACTTAAAGTTAATAAAAAATCTGTCACTTTTTACATTTTTAAGAGTTTATTATTTAAAAATCTACTCAATAAATTTTATTGACAATTTTAAACGATATGTATTTTCATGTTTTGGTGAAAAAAAAATTTTAACGAAATTATGCGGATTTGATTTTTTAAGTTCATAAGTGAGAGTACAAGGAAATAACGTTAATTTTTTATTGAATTATAGTATATTTTTTACTATTCTATATATTAAAATGATCCTTTCTGTATCTAATTAGGGCTTTCATGATCTTTTAAAGTCCATAAGTGAATTAAAAATATTTTTAAATTCAACAAATTGGCAGCGTTTTTTCGAAAAAAAATAAAAATAAAATTTTTTCAAAAACCCCAGTGTTTTTTTCTATCGATTTTTTAACTACTTTCTAGAAGTATAACGATTATTTTCTATAAGAATTCATTGGAGTCTCGCTTCCTGGGGAAGAATAAATTTTTTTTTCTTTTTAAGAAAAAGATGAAGATTCAAAGTTTTTTCAAACCCAGTACTAGATACAATAAAAATCAAAATAGAAAAAATGTTCCTCTTAAAAAGTAAAGTAAAAAAGTCAAATGGCTTTTATAGGCTAAAACTTGCGAATCTGTCGAATTATTTTCTCTTGATTCTTTTATTACTTTCTGGTTTTGTTTTGGTGTTAATTCCGAAATTTTAAAATGGTATTATTTATTAATAATAATACATATTTGTCTTGAATCTAGTGAAAATATGATTAAAGTGCATAAATGAATAATTATATTAAGTTTCAATAAAATTTATTAAGTAGGTTTCTAAAAAATGGTAAAAAGTGTCAGATTTTTTATCAACTTTAAATTGGTTTTATTATTATTATTATTATTCACTATATACAAAATTACTTATATTAAATAAAATAAATATTTGGATGTTTATTAAACATATTTTCTTTACAATATGGATCAGAACTTGAATATTTAGGCACTTCAATATAATATGAGTTTTAATATTTATTAAAATTTTGGTCGAAAGTCAGTGGTTTGATCCATAGTTATTTTGTTATGCTTTGGTTTGTTGGTCATGAGGTATTCAAGTTATTCATATATAAATAATATATGTGATTTTGTTGAATTTATGACTTCAGGCCTAACTGGTGGTCCTTTAATGGATGACGTTTATAAACTCGAGCAGTATCATTGTCATTGGGGTTGCAGTGATTCAAGAGGATCTGAACATACTGTGGATGGACAAGCCTTTGCTGGCGAGGTACACGTTTTATTCTTTTCAAATTGCAATTTACAAGATTTTCCTGTACCTATATGATAAGTAGTATAATTTTATTCTCAATCTAATCAAGTAATAATGTTGATTATTGAATTCATCAGTTGAATAATTGATTAATCAATTTTGAAAGAATTAATTTATTTTCCCCTTCGTTTAAAGTTAATTTTTTTTATCTAAAATGGTTTCAATTATAAACACTCAGAAAACTGCTTAGTAGATTTGACTTCTAATTTTTTACTACATGTTAAATAGTAAAATTAACACACTAAGAGAGGCAGAGTTACTAAGAAATGAATTATACTTTAACTACCCAATGACAGTTGAATTTCTCCGTTACATTTTTTTTTCATGTTTTTTGTTTTTCCAGTTGCATTTGGTACATTGGAATACGACCAAGTACAAGAGTTTCGCAGATGCGGCAAAAGCACCTGATGGACTTGCTGTTTTAGGAGTATTTCTCAAGGTATACACCTGTGTATAAATATGTTTTTTTCTTTTATTAAAAAAGCTTATTTATTAATACATTTCCTGCTTTACATTTGTCTTTCCAAAACTGTCTCGTATATTTTGAATTTTAAGGAACTTTCATAATGATGTTTTGAAGTTAAAGCTTATTTACAAAGTGCTATGCTCAGCTTATTTTTGTATGGATGCACATTACACAGTCGTTACTTACCAAACTTATATAATCTCTAAGCTTGAAACGGAATCCCAAACAGTTGTCTTCTAGATCATCAGCTGATGGGTATTGCGTGGCGTTAATACCATTGTCTAAAAGAGTTATGCATGAATGTTATGACCTTCCTTTCAAATAAGACGAAGATATGCACTTTAACAAAGTAGTTTGCACTTATATGCAACTATATAAGATAAAACTCATCCAAATACTAGACTAATCTACGTGTATTATACGTAACTATTTAAATATTGCAATATAATTATGTGTATAACTTTTAAAAAATATTTCTATATTTTAGGTTGGTAAAGAACACGATGAGATGAACAAAATTGCTCGTTTACTTCCACATGTGTCTCACAAAGACGAAACTGTAGAAATCATTGAACCCATCGATCCTAGCAAACTTCTTCCTGGTCAGTATATTTATTGTTAGTTATCGATTCTTAGAAAGTTATATTAATAATTAATAGTGTACAATAAAACCAACAATATTATATATAACCAACAATATATAACCAACAATACAATTATCAAAAAATGAAAGAATCTATAATATTGATTTATAATTCTCTTCATGAGTATATCTTTTTTATATTAAGTAGATATATGTTTGTTTTTAAAATAATCAACGAACAGCTAATAATTACCTTCATACCTAACTAAAATAAAAATTATTTAAAAACATTTCCTCTTTTTGGTATAAAAAAATCTATGTAATTTTAAAATTCATGTGATATTTGTTGTAATAATTGTTGATCATTTCTGAGACAAGAAACTAACTATAATTAGTTTAAAACATAACAAGGTACTTTTTTTTATATAATAGATCAGTTATCGTAAATTTTGTTTAAAATTAGTTCGCGGTGGACGTGCCAGTGCACAATGGTCGAATAATCCGTGTATGCGTTGGGCTGATCGAATTATTCGTTCTGAGGGTAACAAATGGGACAGTCAAGGTTTGTAAAAATTTCTGGGGGATATGCACTTAAAAAATGATTCAGCACTTTTATCCCAAACTGATGAATTTGTTTGAATCTTTCTTTTTAAACTGGAAGTTACTTTTTGCACTCTACTGTATATAAAACTGAAGCATTTTGCTTCTCTACACAATATTCACTGAAAATGATTTTGCGAAAGCCGCACTACTTTTCTTTTCAATTTTAATTTAATTTTAAAGAACTATATAGTTGAATCAGAATCATAGAATCTCTATGGTGTGAGTAGCTTTTCACGTCGGAAAATGCACATGATACATCATTTATTTACTTATTTGCACGATAAATAATGCTTGTCGTCACCAGAATTCTGTGAATTTTACAGAGACATTATATAATTTTTTTTCTTTCTCAGATAATAATGGGTACTGGACATACTTGGGTTCATTAACTACACCGCCATTCAATGAAAGTGTCACATGGATTCTTTTCAAAAAAGATATAGAAGTTTCACATTATCAGTTAAATACCTTCCGCAATTTAAGAAAATTTCCACGTGGTGATGAATGTCCATGCCATGAGAACCATGGAGTAGTAAGATAAAAAAATTATTATTTTTTTAATAAACAAAGCCGCTTAACAAACTTGAAAGATTTGATTTTAAACTTAATTAAAATTTATTTTTTAATTTAATAATTGTTTTTAACTTTTTCTAATTAAATATAATTTGTTTCAGGTTATGAACAACTTTAGACCACCTTTACCTCTTGGTAATCGTGTATTACGAGAATGTGGTAGCTTCTAAAGTTTCAGGCAAATTATCGAAAAACTTAAGAATATGAAAATGGGTTGTTAAAAAAATGTTTCTGATAAAAGGTAGTTGATTATTATTAGTATAATACATGCACTGAAAAACTCGAATTTTGAAGAAGTTAATTGTTATCAAATGTTAAACCAAAAATATAAAAAACAATGCCTCAAATTATTATTTATGTTGATTTCGACTATAGTACATGAAAACAAAGAAAGATATCTCTGTTAATTCTAAAATGAAGATGCAAAGTTATCTAGTTAAGTGATACGTATATAACATTTTGATTGATTCGTCAAAAATTTTTCTTTTAATTAACCCCGAGAACTATGAACTTGATTAATAAAAGAAATTCTGCTGATGTAGAATATAAACAACTTTTTTTACACACATATGTGACTGTCCATGAGAAAACGTGCCTTAGCTCCCAAACGTCAACTTTACAGGGTTAGCGTTTAAAGTTGCAGCAATGCATTGAAACCAATGTAACGTGCTTACGCTTCTTGTTTAATAACACTAAAATTTCTTTAAAACAATAATTTTTTATTTTTTGAAATGAAAGAGCAAATAAAAACCTGTCGATTGGCATTAAAAAATCAAAATGTATTTTTTGGAGCTAAGGCACGTTTTGTCATGGACAGTCACATATTAAAAAGTCTTTCAGTGTATGTATTTTGTTTCAGCTTTATAGTGCCTAAATTTTATAACTTGCGTTGTTTTCAACGTGTATGTGCCTTCATATAAATAGTATAAAAAATATAATTGTAATAAGCATACCTACGTATAACTTGTGTATATGTGTGTATGTGTGTGCGCACCTATTAATCATTAGACACCTTAAAAAACTTGAAAATAATTTTTGCTATAGCTTATTTAAAAAAAACTGTATACAAACACATGAAAAAACCCACGAATGTGTATCTTCGTAGTGCCTAGTTGTAAAACTGAACCAAAATTAAAAAGAAATAAGGCAAAACATAAAATTATAACAAGTATTATCACAATTGTAATTATAATTACATTTGTTGAAATAATTTTAAATGTATTTACTTATGATTACTTTTTTTTTAATTAATAGAATTTTCGAATTCATTTACAAAATTTAAATACAATTAATTTACTGTTTTTCTGTTACTAAAGTTTATGATATCGTTTCATTATAATATAGATTTAATGTATAAAATTTAATACAGACAATATTTTACAACTTAACACCTAATCGACTTGAATATCTAGAACTGAATGTATGTCTTCATTGTCGATTTAATGTAATTAGAGTGTAATTTCATTGTTTTCTACATATATATGAGAATGTATTGAATTTTCATAATTTGTATTCGTAATATTTTAATGATAAAAAATGTTTTATCTTATATTTTGCGATTTAATAAAATAACTTTTGAGTATATTATTGTGTTACATATACTATATGTGTTCGTCCGTCTGAAAAACGCACGTACTTTGGTGCTGTAAAACTGATCTATATAGGGGTATCTTTGATTAAATATGTAATCTCTTTAGATTAAAAAACTATCAAGTAAAGAAAAAAACAAAAAAAAACAAAGTCTGATTATCTAGAAAATTAAATTCAATGAACTGGGTTCTTTGCATACACTTTACACATACATATTTTGTAAACATTGTTTTGGCACTTTAATATGCAAAAATATGCAATGACAATGTATTTACAAATTTCTTTTTATAAATTAAAAGAAATATTTTAAAAATTATAAGTACAGAAAGAAATATTAGATACATTTTCAATTATATTTTCCTTTTGATATTTTGTAGATTTGTCAAATTATGAAAATAACAAATTCTTTGTGTTAGAGGAATATAAAAATTTGAAGAAATATAAGCATCGAATATCAATTTTGATAATTGATAAATTTAAAAATGACATTACCTTAATTAATTATTATCCATTTCTTCATCTAATAAGTCTTGAATTGGTTCACACATACTTCGAGTTTTCTCGCTTTTGTCAGTCTCTTTAACAGTATCAGTACTGTCTTCTTCCTCATCAGAAGATTCTCTTTCAAGTTTTGGTCCTTCCTCACAATACCTTTTTGTTACTTCTTGAAGAAACTCGTTTTCTACTCCTTCAATTATGTCCTTATGTGTTCCCTAAAGATTAAAAAGATTTAAAGAATGAAATGTTTTATTTAATAAATATGTGAGGAACGAATCTATAGCGGCCAAGCAGTGATGTTACAAAAAGCGAAAAGAAGAGAGAAACTTGCTTGTTGGGTTGCGCAAATCATTACTGTTGGTAATATCATTACATAACAAATAACCAATAAAAACTTAGTCTAATTTTAGTTAATTAAAAACAATCCTTTAATAAAAATTAAAACTATCATAGCTCAGAAATCGATTTGTTGCTGCTGAGAGAGAGAGAGATCTTTTTTGAGAGTTCGTCACATATAAAAAGGATATTTAATTATCCTTTAATTGTCATATTAGCAATTTAAAATATTTTAATCCCTCTAAGTAAATAAGAGCTTACCTTCATTGCGCTCACTTTTCCCATGTAATAATTATATACAAATTTGGCCATATGGGGCATATCCTCAATTTCCATAGGAGAAGCAGTTGGAGAATCTTGATTTATCCTAGTTGAAGGATATATTTCGTACGGCAAGAGGACTAATTTCATGGGTCGCAACATGAGTTGATTAAAGGCTGGCGTAAGTTCAAAACAATTTTTAAACAATGCAACGCGTGCAAAGACGTAGAGTCCTAATCGAGCTCGAGACATTGCAACAACAAGACGTCTTGCATCTCGCAAATGTCCAACTGCTCGCGTTTTTACCAGAGACAAAAGAATATAGTCATTCTGTTGACCCTGGTATTTATCAACGGTGGTCACTTTATTCGGTCTACCTATCAAAGGATTATTTGCACACCTGTGAACAAATTGCCAATTGCAAAAATATAGAGAAATATAGAATGTGAGACTAAGATTTACTCAAAATATTCAAATATATTTAAAACTACCTTATATTTATGACATCGCGAATGAGATGTTTTTGACCATTATAAGTGGTCAAAATGCTAATTTTGTCAGCAGGATATCCCAAAAGACGCATGTACATGAAAACTGCTACGCAATATTCTGCTTCTGCAAGATTTTGGTAAAAGTAGGCGCTTGGTTCGCTTTCTCCAACGCCATTGAAATCTTCCACATTGATTAACTGAAAATCGTAGAGAAATCCGGGATTCGCAACTAAGTATTCAGGACTGCTTATCACATGTGTCAAATTACCAAGTTTCTTATATCGCCAGTTGTAAAGATTGCAGATGCTGGGTCTAGCACGACCTTGACCATCAAGATCGACAGTTGGTACTCCAAGTCTGACAAATCGAGCGAAAAGAGACTGCTCCATGTTTGAGTATTTTTGGAAAGCCATATTTTTTATTACGGGTGGTAATTGATGATGATCTCCTATCATTATCCAACGTTTCAGTCGATTGTAACCGTCCTGAGGATTCTGCAACAGCAGAGGAATAAAGGTTTCAATTTCCAAAATCTGCGCTGACTCCTCCATAAGAATATTATCATAAGTAAATCCCATATCAACGAGCTCTCTTCTTTTTAATGCAGCGTGGGTACAAGTCATAGCAATAACTTTAGCCTCTTTGACAAGCAGATATTTGGATCGATCAAGTCCAGAGCGTAAGAGTTCAAAAGCTCGAAATTCCTCCAGTTGCGTAAATATGCGCTCAATATATCTAAATTTGAAAATGTTGAAACAATTAGTTATGAGTTGATCATGTAAAATCAACTATATTTAGAAAAGTTCATTAACAAATTTAAATTTATCAAATACAATAATTATATATATGAGGTATTACCTGAAACAGCTTTGTGCAATCTCAAAATCCTCACTGAAAGATTCACACTTGAATAGAGGTTGTGGTGCATTGTCAAAAAATTTATGGAAAGGAAACTCTTGATTGACAAAATTAACAGCAGAACTACTTTTACTGCCACCTCTCTGCTTGATTCTTGTTTCAAATCGTTCCCAGCGAGTTAGTATTTGGTACATAAAGAAATGACCTGCTGTTTCACATGTATAGGCTACATCACCTTTTACGTTTAAACTATCCTATAAATTTATTCAATATAAGTATTTTATATAATATAAAAATCTATCAGGAATGATAAAAAAAACCGATTTTTTTTATTTAAATAAAAAATTGATTTTTTTAAATATATAAAATCAGTATGTATATAAAATTTAAAAGTGTTTATTTGTAAGTATTTTATTTTTAAACTGAGAACATTTAATAAGAAATAATGAAGTTTAATTACATTTAATCAAAAAACAAATTATATCGAATAAATGAGAAATTTTCAAAAAAATATTTTCAAATTCACAAAATTGCAAAATTAAGAAAATTAGGTTAAAGCAACAAAAAAATAATAAATTATAAAAACAAAACATAAAAACGTAAAAAGATAAGAAAACAGTCTATTAAAAAAATGAGAAATTTTTTTTTTAAATAAAAAAAATAATCGACATTATTAACGAAATAAAGAGAAATTAAAAAAAAACAATACAAGAATGAAACAGCGACATGAAAATATATGAGGGTAGAAACTCTTTTAAAAAAATTAAACTATTTACGGACATTTTTTTTAATTAAAATAATAAACAAGAATATAATTAAAAAAATTTTAAATTAGAAAAATTAGAGAATTATTTTACAAAGAATTGAAGAAAAAAGTAAGAATAAAATTTTGGAAAATATATATATAATATATATATAAATATATAACAATATATGAAAACAAATTGAATAAATTTACAAAAAAATGAGCGTATATTTATTTTTAAAAATATGGAAATAATTAAAAGAAAATCAACGAAATAAAAAGTTAAGTGAATGTTATACCCTGTTGAAAAATCGGACTCAGAAATGACATCAGAAATGATATTAGAAATGACATCAGAAATTACATCTGATTTTGGGACTAGAAATGATATAATTTCTGATGTCATTTCTAATATCATTTCTGATGTCATTTCTGATATAATTTCTGGTATCATTTTCAATATCATTTTTATTTATTTATTTATTTATTGACAAAATTTATTGCATTTACGAAATTGACATTTTTCAGTTTCTTCTTTTGGATAAATTGATAGGAAATGATATAGAAAAGATGTCATTTCCGATGTACTTTCTGATCATTTCTGATTTATTATTGGCTATAAATAAATAAAAGTGATATTAGAAATGATATCAGAAACGACATCGGAAATAATATTAGAAATGATGTCAGAAATAATATCATTTTAGATGTAATTTCTGATGTAATTTCTGATACCATTGCTGATGTCATTTCTGATGTTCGATTTTTCAACAGAGTAATAACAAAACTATGTAAAACAATATTAAGTAATTTGTATAAAAAGAAGAAAATTAAAGAAAATCTTAAATAAAAAGGTAAATGAATACCAAAAAAAAAAAAAATCCAAAGTACAAGAAAAAATCTTAAATTTTTGTAAAAATTAAACAGTTTCAAAAAAGTGAAATCTCCTAGAAATCTTGTAAGAATTAGAAAAAGGATTATTGTGAATATGAAAAATAATTATGTAATAATATTCAATTAATATGCATTTAAATTTGAATTAATTGAAATTTAAAAGTTTGAATAAATTGGAATATGAGTTAATTGACGTTTGGAATTTATTTAAATTATAATGACTAAAAGATATAAAAATTTAGTACTACTTTTTGTTATCTTCATATACTAAAAAGTTTTAGATCATAGGTATTTTGATCAACTGTATTTAGCATAATTTTTTTAATTTTATAAAGAATAATATATTAAAATTGAAATTTTCAAGATTTATCCACAAATTTTTGGGGGTTTTTTATGCTTAGCGATTTTTTACATGCAGCATTAGACATCCGGAGAATTGTCAAGTTTTCTTTTATTTAAATCATGATTTAAATCAATTACAGCCCTGAAATCTATGTAAATAAAATCAAATTTTCATTTATATAACTGCATAAAATTGAAAAATTCTTTTATATTTTTTCTTCTCATATATTGAAAGGCTCCAAAATGGTATACCATACAAATTATTAAGTATGTGAATGCAAAATTTATTCATTAGATTGGTTCAAAAGCTAATAATTTATAAAATTGAAAGTATATAAAAATCAAATAACTTACTTTTAGTCTTTGAACTTCCTCAAGAAGATTCATCCTTTTAGCTAAAACATAATTTACACGACCATATCTACTGAAATCTTTTTCAGTTTCTAAAGCTTCTTCTCCATGACCAAGACGCAATAGATGTCTCTCGTCAATGTCAAGAGCCATAATTTTTTCAAAAAGCTGATTTAACGCTTGATTAGAATGCGTGACAATTAGAGTTCTCTGATTGGGAAAATTGTGGTACAAATTGGAGATAATTTGCACTGCTACATCCGTTTTACCTGTACCAGGAGGACCAACAACAAGTGTCAATCCTGGTTGCATTCCAGCACGAATTGCTTCGACTTGAGTCGGAGTGAATGGAATTTGATTTCTGCAAAAGAAAAGAAGAGATTTGAGCATCTGGTACACGTAATTTTTTAAATTTGATTTAAAATTTACAAAACAATAACCTATCGATTAAGTAAAAGATCAGATGATCGGTACAATAGTGGCTATCTTCTTAAAATATAAATATAATAAGAAACAACGTATATCAAATCTAATTGAGCAAAGATTCTTATAAACCGGGTTATATTGCCTCTCAAAATTATTAATAAATTTAATTATTCATTTTCGTGTTGCAAAAGAAAAACAAAACAACAGAGAATACTATTGTGGTAATAAATTTGCTATTGATTTGTGTATTTTGAATACTCTTTCGACTTCAAAAGTAAATTTGGTAACGTATCAAATATGAACGTTTTCTTAAAAAGCCAATCATTATGCCGATTAACCAATATTCTGTTATTTGACAAATAAGTATTATCGAATCTTTTTTACTTTTTTGGTTCATTAGCCTTGTAGGGTCCACGACTAGGTGGAATATGGGGTTTGACAGATATTTCTTTTCTTTCAGGTCTTCCATTCTGTTTATCCAGGACATCTTCAAATGTTAACTGAAATGGACGTATTAGCTTTAATGGATCTGTAGGCTCTACTTTAATATTATATCCTGGGAAACTTGAACGTAGATGGTCAATATCCAAAAAAGTATCATTAAAATCCATAGTTGCAATTTCATTTGTCATTCTATATTAATGAAATAAAAATGAATCAATTTTAATTGGTTCTAAGTTAAATATTTATGTTTAAGTCAATATATCTACATATTGTAGAAATTATATAAGTATTTTATCATTATGTTTTACCGTGAATAATGCGCTGCAGCAGGATCACCATATCCTAAAATAATATTATGAAGCCAGTCAGGTACAACACATTCCGTGTTCATTAGTTCTCGGATAGTCTCCAACACTGCTTTAAAATTATTTTCTTTAGGTTTTCTTCTCATAATAATGTTGAAACCTTCGTAGACGTCTTCGCTACCATGACTGGCATTGTCCATATCAATTCGGTACTGATTCGAGTCTAACCAGACCCTGTAAGTTCGCGTATCCCCTGGTAAAATAGGTCTTGGTTCTGGTCCATCTTCTATGACCCGTCCATTCGAATCTAACATCCCCTCGACTTCACAACCACGGACTGTGGTTAAACCAACTTGTGGAATGAATGCTAACTTATGACTATATTTTGTACCTAAAATAAACTCCAATCATTGATTTTTGTTACGAAAAAGTGCCTTAAAAATATTACTTTCAACACTTAAATTAAATTAATTTAAAAACAAAAATTGGATACCTATTGGGTTTTTTGGCTTGACCGTTATTAAAAAACAAACGTCATGTTTTCTGAGATTCTCCCACTCCGATTTAATCTCTTTTCTGACACTTAGGTTAATGGTAATGTCTGCTCGCACTCTAGAGGGTCTTTTCTCTCCAATATTTGGTTTTGCAACCTCAACTACAGCAAATTCAGTTATTGGCTGAGCCATTCTAGCCCAACCACCAAAGTATACTCCACTATCTTCAGCTTGCCTAACGAACATTTCATTTGTAAAATAAATGTTTATATTTTATTTTACTAAAAATTAAAAGTTATTAAAGTAAAAAGAAAGATATTATAATTTTGTTTTATAAACCTACCATGGGCTCAATCGACTAACTGCATCTTCAATATCTTGTCTGATTTCATCTAAATAATTATTTCAAAAAGTTAGTTCTTTAAAACTTATTCAATAAAATCTACTTTGTAATAATTCAGAAAAATAAATGTCTGGTACTCACAAGTAGATTCAAGACGGAATAAGTTAAAATTCCTTAGTAGATAATCGTGCAGGGTAAGAAATTGTAGATTGAGTTTAGGTAATGCAAGACATCCTTCACCGGAAAAATATTCTGTTGGAACAATGCTTTCATTCCAAATAATATCTTCGGTCGGATATAAAGGCATTTCATTCAACTCTTCCAATTGTGATGCTCTACGTTCGTGTCTTGATATCTATAATTTTGTAAATAAATTGTTAAGTTCAATATTCACAAAATTTAAACTAGACTTTTAATGATTATTAAAATGTGTATCTTTTTAAAAAATAATTTGAAAATTCAATGCTTAAGTGTAATAAAAATACTCATTATTAGATATATAACACGTTTCAGTAACATACAAAAAGAAATTACCAATAGCTCTTTAAGAAAGTCAAGATCAAGTCGATACCAATTTTCATCATTCTCACGCTCCTCAGGTGGCACTAAATGTAAATAACTGGCGATCAACTTCAATTTCTCTTGGCTAGAAAATGAATAATAATCATAATTATTATTATTATATTTGAAACAAATTATATAAATTTATTAGATACAATATGTATGAATAAAAAATAAAAAATT
Organism: Ganaspis brasiliensis; assembly: GCA_037103525.1. Taxonomy (NCBI): domain Eukaryota; kingdom Metazoa; phylum Arthropoda; class Insecta; order Hymenoptera; family Figitidae; genus Ganaspis; species Ganaspis brasiliensis. The sequence continues at coordinate 1,054,661 of JAZKLR010000050.1, read as the reverse complement.
GCGTACTTGAATGTTGAAAACAATCATATAAGAGCTAGAAATATTTTATGTACCTTAAGGAACCAAAATGTTTGTATAAAGCATCTCTTGTATCAACACTGGCTACATTGGCCAATGAAAAGTTTCTTAAATCAGAGAATTTAGCAAACACCACTTTCTGAAACAAATATTTTTTTTACAAAATTAATTTAATTCACTTAGAGGATTTACATATAAAAATATCTACAGTATTAAAAAAAATCTTTCACCTGAAGAGATGTAATTTTTGTATAATGTAGCTGGGTCATATCATGATCTGTTAATGGCTCTCCAGATTCTTCATTAATTTCAAATCTAGCGTAGAATTTAAGCATTTCTAAAAGCTGAAAATTATTGCTTGTTAAAACTCAATTGAAAGAGACAGCAGTTAAAATATACAGAAAAATAACTAAAAAAGTAGGTAAACAGAAGTTAAAAAAGAAAAACTAATAATTGAAAAAAAAATAATTAACAAATACAAAAACAAAAAAAAAAAAATATAAAAAATCACTAGGAAATAAAAATCATAAGCATAAGAAAAACAAAACTAGAAAAATAAAGATAAATTACTAGAAAGTTTTAAAAATAACTTGTGAAGAAAATAATATAAATTGATGAAAAAAACTAGAAATTTAAATAAATTTCATTTGAAAAAACAAAAAAATTACTGATAGGTAAGTGATTAATGACTAGGGTTGAAGATAAATAACTAGAAATTAATAAAAAATATATGGAAATTGCAAGAAATGACTAAAAGTTCAAAAAACACCTAGAAACGGAAAAAAATCATTATAAATTTAAAACTATGTGAAGTTTAACTTTTAACCTAGAATATTTTATCCAAAGGACCTATGATTATAAAATACAAATCGGAGAAGTTATAGAAAAAATTGAAAAATCATGAATTATTATGCGAATTTTTGGAAAATTAATACTTTATAAAGGTCAATCGATTCGTTTTGAGATAAAAGGAATATGATTTTTGTATTTATTAAGTTGCATTTCTGGCATAACAATTTTTTTTTTGGTAAAAACGATATTTTTTTTCTGATTACACATGCATACACGCACACACATACTTCTGGATATTTGCTTAACAATGAAAATTTACTCTTTTAAGATGGAAATGAGTCTATTTAGACTGTTTCTGGAAATTCGAAAATACGAAACGATGACAAAGCTTCCTCTATATGAGGAAGTAAAAATGATTAAAAAATCAAAGAAATGACTAAAGAAAAATTAATAAACAAGAAAATAAAATAGAGAACTAAAATAAGGAAAAGATGACTAGAAAGTAACTGACTTAGTATAAAAAATTGTAATTTTTTCCATGTTTTGACGGATCACTTCCAAACTCTTTGTACTTAGCTCTTTTATTTTGATAAAAATAATTCCATTAATTCATATTTTACCATTAAAAATAAAATGGAAAAATAAATTACAAATTTAAATTTCAAATTTCTACAAAATTTAAAAAATAAAACATTTTAATTTTTAAATTTTTTTGTTTGTTTGAAACCAAATTTGACAGAGTGTTAAGTCTTGATTCAAGTTGGGTTTAGAAATTTACAAAATTGAAAAATATTAATAACAACTGGAGATATGCTATTTTTTCGGAAAATTAAAAAAATCAAAATTTTTCTAATTATACATTTTTTGATGGACTGATTTTAAACTTTCTACAATTGAGTATTACATGTGATTTCGTCACATTTTAACAGAATTTTGCAAAAACTATTATTGTACAACTGAGATAAAAAAAATCGAAAAAATCATAATTGTAATGAATTACTTTGAAGCATAATTTAGTGGTATTGTTGAGGTCTTTGATTAAGATTTTAACGTCGGAAGAATATATTTTAGTATTACAAATTCAAAATGTCAGATTATATTTGAGAAAATAGTAAAATTAAGAAATACAAGATTAAAATATTTAATTCAATTATTTAATGGACATAAATCAATACTTAATTAAAAAATTATAATTAATTGAATTTAATTTTGAAATGGGAGATACAACATGATTTTGAAAAATGTACATTTTTAGATTTGTTTCGTTTATATACAATGTTCCTTTATTGACAGAACTTTAAGAATATTTAAAAAGGGAGATCGAACAATTTTTCTAACAAACTAAAAATATTCTTAATTTTATCATTATCTAATATACATGACTTCTAATATTTGTAACTAATGTGAAATAAAAATTTTATTAATTAAAATTAATTTCATTTAATTTTAAAATTGGAATTAAAATAGATTTGCATAATATATATTATAAATACTCTTGTAATAAATATAATATAATGTAAACGAAACAGTACAAAACTATTAATTTTCGTAAGTTTTTTGCTTTTTTGGTCCTTTTTAAGTAAATTATACTTATGATTGAATATAAATTATTCTTTAATATGTGACTAGTCTTAAGAGATTTTTAAATTATCTTTGAAGATGAACGATTGGTTACTTTCACGTGACCTTAAAAACAAAATCGTAGAAAATAAACAAAAACAAAATAAAATAAAACATTTATGAATTTCATAAATTGTAAAGAAGATTTTGAGTTTTTGAGCAATGTAAAGACAAAAGTTGACAGCTACTACGACAGCTAGTATGTAATATAAATATAAAAAAAACTTGTAATATATTAAAAATGTTTCCAAATGGATAAAATAAAAGAGAGATAATTTGGTTTATGGGTAACAAGCAAATCGCGGGTAAACAGTTAAAATTGAACGATTTCAAACGATGAGACACGACTTAACACGAGAGAAACAGGGGCGTATCATCATCGTTCTTGGCGCGTGAAATGAATGAATGCGTGAAATGTGCGAGCAAACGCTTGTAAATGGGGATAAATGCAATGCGTGCATTCAGATGGAGGTGCGTGCGACTATGTCCGTTGTTGTATGTCCAGCATCCAACTATGTCCAATTCTGTCTGCTGCCTGTGTGCAAGTCGTGCGAATACGTTGCATTCATGAGTGGCATTAAATTGTGTGCGTATTGTCTGCTTGTATAATTTCATATATTACTGTCATTCAATTTAATTCACTTTCATTCAGTTATTGTATACATACATATGTATACGGTGCAGAGCTCAATTAAATAAACTAAAATAGTTTTTAATGTTTATGTGTATCTAACCCTGTGTTATAATTGTATAGATATTTATGCAATCTTACAAGTGTCATTTCTTTACACTCTTTTTTACTTTTTTCTACCAAGATGAGGATTAATGAAGATTAAAATTGAAATGAAATAGTGCTGAATATAAATAGAGATCAAGTTACTAATGTGCTGGTGCTACCGAACAAATGTACAAAAGGAAGAATAGTATCAAAGACATTATTCATGAAGAAAAATAAATAAAATTTTCAATGATATTCATGAAGAAAAGTAGTAGAAGTAGTAGTAGGTTTGTGAGGTCATGTATTTAACGATTGCACTATTTTTTATTTTGGGTGAAATCGGAGTGAACCCAAAATTGAGCTTTGCCATTGAAACAAACAACGATTATACTCCTAGAAAAGCAGGGAATTTTTCAATATTAATTGGTAAATGTTGCGAGTTAAATGAATTGTTAAAGGACGACAAATGTATTCCTCTCAACGAAACCGAAGAAACTCAAGTTTGGCAGCCAGACTTAATTTTAGAAAGTAATTTTGAAAGAAATGGCAAACAAACAACAGGTATACTAACGTGTTTATTAATAATTATTTTTTATATTGGAATGCATTATCAAATAAAAGTATTATTAATTTATTGTAACCCTATTTAAATTTTCAGGTAAACTCGAAAATTACAAATTGAAAATTGGTTTGCCTCGTTGCCAAAATGGGGAACATCAGTGGCATGTTTATCACAGCCAGACAGGATCCGATAGATTGCATATATTACCTTCTGGAATGCTACGACATTATGTTATTAAATCGGAGGAAGACGAAATAAAGAAAGAGGAAGATTATTATTTTGACGATGACACTCTGTCTCAAAATATTCACTATGATTACCCATTTGGTCATTATTGTGCAGACAAAGCAATCCTCAGTAGAGATGGAATTGTAACCACTTATGCAATGGTATGTGTACCCGAATTGACAACTAAGTGGACAGAAACGGATCATTTAATTAAATACATTGTAGATCCTATATTTCACGCTATTGCCATTATAAGTTATCTTGTGGTAGCAATAGTTTACTTTGTTTTACCTCAATTACGAGATCTTGTTGGAAATTCAATAAGTAGCATGAGTCTATGCCTTATTACGAGTCAATCTGCCTCAACTATTCGAATATTTAAACAATTTGGAAATCATATCAACTTTTTGATAACTGGTGAGATACATTTACATTCATTATCAATTAATTATAATTATATAATTATCTACTTTCATTCCTGAGTATTACAATTCAAAAATTTTCTATTAAAGTAAATAACTTTATCTTCATTACTTGAGCAATTTGAATTTCAATTTAAAATTGGATAAAAAATTACTTTTTGGGAATTTTTGTAAACCATGCATTTACTTCCAACATTTTTTTAGTGTTTCAAAAACATCGTTTTTTTTTTTTTATTAAAAAAATTCTTAAAAAAATTATTCTTTTATTAAAAGCCCTCCCAGAAATGATACGCATACTATACATAAGTTTATAATGATTTATTATTTATTTACGATATTAATTTAAAATTGATTTTTCCTCAGATATTATTCTGTACGTCTCACTTCTGGGCGCATTTTTTTGGCTTAATGCTCTTGGATATTACGTATGGAATACGTTTAGGTCCAGAAATGTTTTTCTTCGAGTGACAGATGGTCGTAAATACTGCTATTATTCGAGTTTTGTTTGGAGCTCAACACTGAGTATAACTCTTACTGCTTTATTTGCACATTTTACTCTTGAAACAAATAAACCAATAATAGCAGGAATAAGTTATACATCTCAAGAAACTATTGGATGGCTTGCGCTCTCAGTTCTATTTTCATCTATCGGTTTTAGCATAATTATCGATTTATGCTTTGTGCTCACGACAGTAAACACGATGAAACGCATGAGTACATATGGTCGAATACACCATAAAATGAAATATAGCTTCCGAATGTTTGTTTTGCTATTTATAATAATGAGTGTATCATGGATATCATTACTGCTTTCTCGACTAGAGTATGATGTTTTAATATATTGCGATATATTCATTAATTTAATTCAGGCAGTTTTAATTCTTTATGTTTGCGTTTTTGGACAGAAGAGAGTAACATTTCTTCTTGGAAAAACGTGTAACTGCTGCTCTTGGACTGAAAATATTGAAGGAATCGATTGGGGTGAAGAAATGACAGCAATTAATGCTGGCTACTAAAATTTTGAATTTCATCTGTCAAATGTACTTAAATGTTTCAATTTTTTACGCAAATACTCGATAACAACAACCTTTATATCTCAATTTTAAGAATTTTTGTATTTTTATAAACATATCAAGAAATTGATAACTATCGTTTTAAGTAAAATAAATTTGTATAATAGATATTTTGATGAAATAAAACAATTAAAAGAAGAAAAACACAAATTATAATTCCAAGTTTAACATTTACCTGACCGAATAGTCCACCTTCTGGGCGTTTTAGTAAATTTGACAATTGACATCGCACGACCAGGTGACAATCATCCATTATTGTATTGAAAAATCGCCTTGTCAATAATAAAGCTTCCAGGTCAATCATAAGTTCCAAAAATCGCTCACAATATCTTGTTCTATCCAGCAAAACATTTCCTGTAAAATAATTAAAATTTTTATTTCATTATGTTTTCAAATTATATTAAACAGTGCTTAATCAATTTCAAACCATACCTTGCAATGGAATTTCTTCTAAAATCTTGATAAATTTCACCATCAATCTGTGCAAAAATTTTCTTTCCCAATCTAACTTTTCCTTCAATTTTGGATTATCCTTTTTTAAAATCTTTTCCCAATATTTTTTCCATTTTGGGTGTTTTTTGAACTCAAAAATTCTGCGTCCTTCTTGTAAAGACGTCCACATAGTTAAAGAAATTAATCTCTTAATTTCTTCCCTCACTAAACTTACTTCCATAGAATTAAAACAATGGTTAAGGAATACTACCAAAGCAGTTTGTTCTTTTAAATCATAGTCAAATGTACTCTCCTCAAGACAAGCTTCAAGAACCTTTTGAAAAAATCCAGCAAACTGTTCTGGTTGTCTTTTAAATGCCTCCCACACTTGCACACGCTCTCGAAATTTTTCATTAACCATTACGACGATAGAAATTGTATGAGCTCTTGTTGCCTTTTCTGTCACATAATTTGGCCATAAGTAATTTTCTAAATATTGACTGAATTCTAGCATCATAATTCTTCGAATAGAAAATTTTGTTACACATATTTCTTCAATATAAATATCGTCCACAACTTGAGAATCAAATGGTAAGTGCGATTCGACAGAATGTGGGGCCCAGTATTTATTTGCAAGCTGTAATAAACAAACAAAAATATTATACGATCTAATAAACATTTTAATTTTATTTTGTCACATGCTGAATTTCTTTCTTCAATGTTTAACTATAACTTTTATTAACATACAAATTTAAAAAAACTCAGTAATGTAACGTTCATATTGTATAGGTTATGCCGGTTTTTAAACGTCACTATTACGAAATTATAAGTTTTCAAGATAATAAATTGATTTTCAAAAAATAAAAATACAATTTACGATTTAAAATATTTGTCAATGTTTTTCGCTCAAATTTTTATTAGGTTAATGACATTAATTATTTACCTGTGTTATTTTATCAGCATTAATTTGTTCAACTGTTGGGGCAGGGTTATTAATCTTAACTGTTCCAGGTACTTGGTTTTCCATTATTATATGTTATTTCTCATTTATTACAATTGTCAGTTTGTGTAATTATTATAATAATTTATTATAAATTTCAAAACTGATTTTATCATCAGCAAAAAATGTAAAAAATTTACTTTGGAGAAAGAGAGACAAGACAAGACACAATATAAATAACATCTCTTGTCAGAGTTGGGTAAGTAAAAAACGATGATTTCCACGATTACAGATGATGACGGTCTGTTGACGGTCATGTCGTCGGTCACTTGACGTTAGATGACGACCACGATTCAAATAGTCCCATGCGTGCATGTTGTAACTAGACTATGAGTTCAAAAGTGACAAAAGTATATCTGCATCTCTTTTACTCTCATTGTCTAGTTACAAAACGCAATCATGTGACTGCGCCCGAAGGGAAAGAATTAATTTTATAAAAGTGACGTAGAGAGCGCTGTGCATACATGTAAATGTCAAAAACTTTTGACACATCCATTTGTTTACTTAATTAATCCTACCAACTATTCTCGATTGTTAAAACAAAAGTCTACAAAGTGTATTATTATTGACCTTTTCTGTGACAGTTTTATAGATTTCTATATTGTAAGAAAAATTATTAATTATTAGTTTGTATTTCATATATAACTGTTGAATCCTATAAAGATAAATGATCGTATTTTCCTAAAAGTGCAGAGTATTAAACAATTTAAACAAAACTACTTTTCTGTCAATGTTTAACTCTTTTAGCTAATAATATATATCTTTTATTTGTACAGAAAAGTAGAAATCTTTTTAGAATTGTGGTAAAGAAAAAGAAGTTAAAAATGGGCAGCACTGACAGAGCTGTGATAACTGGTTTCATATGCAGACTTTGCAGTAAAATGAATAGATTTGTAATTCATATATATGGAGAAGAAGGCGAACGAATGAAACTGGCTGATAAAATTAATGCTTACTTACCAATTACGGTAATTTTAATTTAATTAAAATTTTATTTAGAAATCATTTAAATTTGTAAATTTTGTTTCAAAGATCGTAAAAAAAGACGATTCTTTATACTCAATCCACATTATTTTTGTTAAAATTTTTAAAATTGTCATTTGCATTAATTACATATATGTGTAGTCTTCATTTAAATTTGAATATAAAAGTGATAAATACATTTTTGAATTTGTGCAGGTAAACATAAATGATCAGCTGCCAAAAACAGCTTGTCTTCATTGCATAGAAAGATTAGAAGCTCACCACGAATTAATGGAACAATTTATGAATGCAAAGCAAAGGTTAAATAAATCGAATTCCATACCATCTTCTTCAGTGACAAAAACTGCTGACACAAGTACTTCGGCCAATTCATCTCCTTGTTGACGCATTTAATTTTACTATATTCAATATTCAATTAGAGATAAAGTAAATTGGTATAAAGCTGAAAATCGAAAGCTTTAAATTTTTGCAATTTCGAGTTTTGTAAAACAATTTTCAAACGTATAATATCGGAACATTATTTTTTTATTTTCTATAAATTTTATGGTATTTAATTTGTAAGGTTTTTAGGTTACTGAAACAGCCGATTTTGTTTTAATTTTATATCAACGAATTAATTTCTTAGCATATTTTCATTTGAAAGACTGTAAAAAAAAAAGAAATATATATTATAAATACATACATACACACATACACTATATATACATATATACATGCAAGAAACTAAACTACTTCATGTTTAATAAATAACGAAATTGTAACATATAGATTCTAGTTTACTGTTGAAAATCTTTTCAAACCTTATAACGAATCTGATTAATTTTAAAACAGTTTTTTTATACATACATATAATAAGAAATTAAAGTAATTATTTTATTTTTAATTTTTCGTTTTTTTTTAAACTAGAGTGTTTGGTTAATTTAAATTTAATTATTATAAGTACATTACAATTTTCAAAACTGTATTTGTATTGAAATAAATATTTTGAGCACTTTAATAATTACATTTTCTGTAAATGTGACAGATAATAAATTACGAAAACTACTTAATTATTTATAATGGTTCATTATTTATATTTATGTGATTTTAAATTAGATTTATTTATTTTTTATTTTTACACATTTCCTTACCCGCACTTTAATTTTATTTAATATTATTATGGTATAAAATACAAATATAAACTTTACTAAGTATATAAGTTATTTAGGTGTTGTATCAATGAATATAATGGCAATCCCATGACAGTGTAAAAATCCCCGTTTATTTTTTCTACCAGGCAACCACCCGTACCTTGAATTCCATAGGCTCCAGCTTTATCCCTTAAAAGGTAATGTTTATTTTTTAAAAGTAAAATTACATTTAACATTTATTTAGATTATTGAAAACTGTGAAGTAACTTAACTTACAAGGGTTCTCCGGTTTTGATGTAAGCTCTTATTTGATTCTCTGAAAGGTCTCCAAATTTTACGTCAGTAGTTTCATAAAATGTAATTTCAGTTTTTGGTGTTTTTAAACAAACCCCTGTAAATACGGTGTGCACTTTATTATTAAGGCTGAAAAATAAGAACACATGAGTTTATACAACAGAAAATATTTAGCTTATTTATATTAATTATATCTTACCAAGATAACATTCTAAAAGCATCATTTTCATCCTTTGGTTTACCAAAAATCACATCGTCAAGAGTGACAAGAGTATCTGCTCCAATAATTAATTTCGGAGATACCTCATCATTTTTTAATCGTTTATATACATCAAGGACCTTTAAACTGGCTAAATCTTTAATATAATCTCCATGGTTATTATATTTAGATCTATCTAAATTTTCATTGTATAAAGAAGGTATAATTTCTACATTTAAGCCCTGAAAAAAAAAACCAAATATAACAAATATGGAACTAATTTTAAGTGATTCTAATAGAAAAAAAGTTATATCTACACATTTTAATATCTTTTTACCACAGAATTCAATTTGTTAAGAATAAAATAAAAGCTTCAAATTTGTGTTGAAAAAAAAAAAAAATAAAACAAACCAATTTTTTGATAATTTCTTGTCGCCTTGGTGAAGTACTTGCTAAAATAACTCTACCAGCAAAAAGAGTTTGAACTGTTGGTTCTAACATGTTGAAAATTTCAATATATTTACTTTCTGTCTGCTGTAAAGAAATAATTCAGTTTATTATAAACTAATAAGCCTCTCATCAAATATTCGAGACTAGTTTTACTCATAAATCATATTATCATAATATGTACGATATACACATACATAACCTAAATAACCCTATATAGTATACGGCATTAATGTGCGTAATCTTATTTCGTTGTTTATAAATACTTTTTTATTTTTATTATTACATTAATGAGTTATAAACGAAGTTTTTCGAGAAAAGTTTAAAAAATTCCAAAAAAGATGAATTTTATATTCATCATCTTTTACTTATTTTGTAGGAATATAAAATATAAAAATTACAACTTTAATTAATATTATTAGTAAAAAAGTAAAAATATTATTTATTAATGCAAGAAAAAGTACTTGTTTCTTTATAACATGTCAAATAAATTTCTATTATGTTCTTTACATTAAAATATTTTGAAGTCTTATTTAAAAAGAGTGGAGGGGAAATGGGCCTTCGTGTACGTACGTAAAGAAGGGGAAGTCTATTTGGGACCAGACTACACGGAGAGAATAATAACGCAAACAATATGAAGAATGCAGAGAATTTTTAATTTTATATAAATATATACACATATAATTGATTTACTGTCACATTATTTGTAATAAATAAAAATAATCCTCGCTATTGCATATAACGGTAACTATTATACGATTTATCAATATATTTCCTATATAACATATAACAAATTTTAATCTGATATTTATATTTACATATATGTGGATATCTTAAAATAATAATAATAATAAGACGAAAAACGTTATTAACATTAATTACAACGTTATTTTTACTTTTCAGCTATATTTTTATAATCTGTACCGCACAAAAATGTGATGATTCAGGTATGTGTGGAGTACCTGAAAAGTTAACTTAATATGCTGATATTAAAAAGTTATTGTTCTTATTTGGTTTAAAAGAAAAGATAATTTATATTTATAATTAATATGGCGAATTATCATGAGCGAAAAAATCCAAGATCTTATCAAGAATTAGAAGAATTTCATGGGCCGGATTTAAATGCATCTCATGGTAGTCCAAGATGTAATAATGAATGTGACGATAGTCTTAATAGATCAATGGAACTTAATTCTACAGTTATTGTACCAGACGGTAAATATTATCTTATTCTTTTAATAAGCAATTTACAATTTTCAAATTCTTTAAAAACGCATTTTTAAATAAAAATTTTATAGACACCTTTACTGTCGGCCAAGCAATCAATTCTTTGGGATTTGGAAGTTTTCAAGTAAAATTATCATTAATAACAGGACTCTGCTGGATGGCAGATAGTATGGAAATAACAATTCTTAGTATTTTAAGCCCAATTTTGCATTGTGATTGGAAAATAACAAGATATGAACAAGCTCTTATAACAACGGTAAGTACAGTATATACTCTAAAACTTTAACTACACATTAACATTAATTTCTATCCTTTCCAGTAGTAAGACGATGTTTAGTATTAAAACTTTTAGAAACTATCAAAGTTTTTTTATTTTACAGGTAGTTTTTTTAGGCATGGTGCTTAGCTCCACATTTTGGAGTAATTTAAGTGATAGATTTGGGCGTAAAAAAACATTAACTCTTTGTGGAGTTTTATTATTTTATTACGGATTTCTTAGTTCATTTGCTCCTAATTTTTTGTGGATTCTCCTACTGAGAGGATTAGTTGGTTTTGCTATTGGATGTGTACCACAATCGTGAGTCATTAATTGCACCTAGTAACTATTTTGATAATTTAATAATACAAATTTAGTAAAGATGATGATAATTTACAACTTGATAATATTTATTAATAGTAGATTTATTAACAGGGTAACATTGTACGCGGAATTCCTTCCTGCTGAGCAGAGAGCAAAATGTGTAGTATTATTAGATGTAAGTTTTACTTTATTAAAACTGGTGTACCTATTGATAATATTATATTTTAATTTAACTTTTATTTTATATAGTGTTTTTGGGCATTAGGAGCGTGTTTTGGAATAGTTTTAGCATTAATTGTTATGCCCAATTTGGGATGGCGCTGGCTTCTTGGAATATCAACGATTCCATTATTTCTTTTTTCCGTTTTTACTCCAGTAAGTACTGTGAAATTGTTTATATCCATTTAGCAGGCAAAATAAAGTAAATTAGTAATTTATTAATCAACTGAAATATTATAGTGGCTTCCCGAGTCAGCTTATTTCGACTTAATGACAGGGCGAACAGATAATGCGCTCAATACATTAAGACGAGTAGCTCAAGGAAACAATAAACCCATGCCGGTTGGAAGGCTCGTCTTAGATCGAGTTCAATCCAGCAATAAAAGTAAATGGTCAGAATTGCTTAGTAGACAAATGTACAAAACAACCGTTTTACTTTGGATTGTATGGTAAATTCAAACTTGTCAAACTTACAATATATACAAGTATTATTTTTTCTTTATTCCTACGTAAAATATGTTTGTATAACTATATTAAGATATTAATTTAACCAATATTTTAGGATGGCAAGTGCATTTTGCTATTACGGAATTGTACTTATCACCACGGAATTACTTAATACAAGTTCTGAACAATGTAATATTAGTCAAATGAAAGAAAACATCTCAGATGAAGGATGTCAAGTCTCTTGTAAATTATCACGAAGCGATTATATCGACATTTTGTGGACTACTCTGGCCGAATTTCCAGGAATATTTTCAACAATATTTTTAATAGAGAAAATAGGCAAAAAACGAACAATGGTGATTCAGCTACTTCTGTTTGCAGTAGTTGTGTATTTTCTAAACAGAGCTTGTCTGCTTAACAGAATTGTTTTAACTTTAGGACTTTTCTTAAGCAGAGGTTTAATTGCAGGAGTTTTTCAAGCAGCATATGTTTATACACCGGAAATGTATCCTAATTATTTAAGAGATACAGGAGTCAGCACATGCACAGCAATGGCTCGTTTTGGTGCAATGATAACACCTTATGTGGCACTTATTGTTTTAAAATCGTCTTCTATGGTTGCAATGTCTTTATACGGTTTGACAGCTATTTGTGCAGCAGTGGCAATTATCGTATTGCCACGATAAATAATTTTTTATTAGTCACATATTAGCTTTAATCTTTTATCAACATTAAGAAAACCTTACTAAAAATTCCTATACAGTTTCCCTTACAGTACAATTTGGGAACTTCTGTGCAATATATTACTACGTTAAATTTTAGAATGCTATTTTGAAGAAAACTCACTTGCAAAAATGTATAAATATAGGAATTTTCAGTAAAGTATGTAGTATATTATATACATATTTAGAGTAAATATTTTAGTTGTTTGTTATATAATATTTATACGAGACAATAAATTCTTAAACTTTGTTTACACTTAGTGATTTTTCATATGTATAGTTACCTAATGTTTATCCTCAGTTAAAGGAAGGACAATTCTAAGATTTATATTTTAGTACATTTCTTGTCATTTACTTATACTAATAATATTAAATTATTAACATTATTAATAATTTGTTGAATAGTAAACGAACATAACCTTAAAATATATATTCTAGACTCTATAAAATGAACTGGTCACTGCAGTGAACGGGGACACCAAACAACAGACAGGGTTGTGTACGTAACATACCGGAGGTATGTTACATAGTTTGTTACTGTATGTTACCTACCAAATTTGTTACATAATGCATTTTTTTGGTGGTGGGGGGGTAACATACCTAAAACAGGTATGTTACTTGATGTAACATACCGGGAACCAGGGTTGTGCACGTAAAATACATCAGGTAAATTACATGGGTTTTCTACGTATATTACATATGTAATTTACATGTTTAGTTTTCTACATAATGTAATATACATCAGTACACACAGATTTAATCACGTGACAGCGCGCGAAAATTTAAAATTTATATATATATAGATATACTTTATAGATTTGGGATGTAAATTACATAGTTTTCTACATTTTCTACGTATATTACGTCGAAAATGTATTATACGTCGAAAACCTCAAGTGACGCGTCACTGCACAACCCTGCCGGGAACATAAGTAGAAAACCTCGAGTGACGCGTCATTACCCAACCCTGACAACAGATAGACGGGGTCAAGGTTGTGTAGTGAGGAGTCACCAGGGATAGGTGCGTATTATACGTGAGGTATTAAGCCCAAAGCACAACGAATACGGTTACGTGAGCAGGGCATGAGATAATAAAGGACAGAGACTGTTTCTGTCCTTTTCTGTCTCATGCTCTGGTCCCGTAACCGTATTTCTATCTGCTTAGGATTTAGGGTGAAATCCCGTATGAGCAGAAAGCGAAAGGGTAAAGTCCGATGTTTGCGTTTTAACGTCCGTTTTGTAACTAGACTGTGAGTAGCCTAATGGCCTATTTACACTTTCGAAAAATAAAATTTTCGCATTGGAGGGAAGAGGACGGACTGTGTATCTGTCCTCTTTACTCTCATGCAAAAAAAAATTTTTTTTGAAGGTGTAAACAGGCCATAAGGGTAAAATCCCATGTTGGCAGGGATGGGTAAATGTAGAAAACTCGAGGTTTTCTACGTATAATACGTGATTTTCTACATTATGTAAAATACGTATTATACGTAGAAAACCCCCCACTCCCTCTTATTTTCGAAATTTTCACGTATAATACGTACGTATTATACTGTAGAAAACCATGTATAATACATCACGTATAATACGCACCCATCCCTGCATGTGGGCAGAAAGCGTTGAACCGAAAGCAGAAATCATGAGAGTGAGAGAGGTAGGTAGATATCACTGTTCACTGTCTCTCTCACTCTCATGATTTTCTGCTTTCGGTTTTGCGCTTTCTGCTCACATGGGATTTTACCCTAACGCACAATGAATCGTAATCATCGCTAATGCTTAATCGTAAGAATGAGAGGAAGTAGGACAGACATATATCTCTGTCCTGCTTCCTCTGATTTTTACGATTAAGGATTAGCGATTTACAATTCATTGTGCTTTAGGCTAGTGCAGGGTTGTGTACGTAACATACCAGAGGTATGTTACCTAGGTAAGTTACCTACCAAATTTGTTACATAATGTATTTTTTTGGTGGTGGGGGGGTGACATACCTAAGGGTGCCGTCTCATGCTAGGGATTAATGGATTAGGGATTAGAATAGACCAATCAGATAATTGGTCACATTGGAAAGCATTTTCTGATTGGTCTATTCTAATCCCTGAACCATTAATCCCTAGCATAAAGATACGCTCCCAGCTCGGCGTCTGCCTGCCTGCGCGTGCAACCGACATGAGAGAGAAGAAGACGGAAATATAGTTCCGTCTTCTTCTCTCTCGTGTCGGTTGCACGCGCAGGCAGGCAGACATCGAGCTGGGAGCGTACCTTGAGACGGTAGCCTAATAAAACAGGTAAATATATATTACTTGATGTAACATACCGGTAACATACGTAGAAAACCTCGAGTGACGCGTCATTACCCAACCCTGCAAACAAGTATTCTCTACGTGTATTACAGTAAACTACCTACATATATTACGTAAAAACCTCTAAGTTACGCGTAACTTTGGAACCCTGGTTCAGGTTCATTATAGAGGTATGCTTATTGTGTTGTCGTGTTTGTCATTTTCTTAACCTAACACTTTACACAATTTCTGCTTTAATTATCACTTCTGTCATTACGATTATTACTTTTTAACAGAGTATATTAGAATGTGAAGGTAATAACACACATTAAAACACAATCATAATTTAACGAATTACATTTTTCTGTTGTCTTGAATTGAATTTTAACAAAATCTTTATTTAACCACTTAATAGAATTGTTCAGTTTTTATTTTAAAATTATATGTATATTCTGTTTTTATATAATATAATTCACTGCACGATAATTGTGATTCTAATGTTAAAAGACAGTAATTTTTAATTTTGATATATTGATGTTTCAGATCATTTTTGACGTAAATCGTTATACAATGTTGCGGTTAGAAAAGGTATTATCCAGTTGACCTTGCTTCATGTATTAATTGTGATATATTTTGAGTATCTGTTATAATTATGCGAAAGTACTATCAAGCGATTTTGCTCGTCGTAGCAGTTATTAGCGTTGTTTCTCTTCTTTTTTATCGTCATGAGTATAACAAGTTACGATATGTTCTGGAAGTATTTAATTATTTTGGTAAATCTGAACATAAAGAAATTGTTGATAATTGTACAAAAAGCGAAATGAAAGTTGAAAAAATTAGTTTAAACTTTGATGAACCGTTTACATCATGGCAGCGGCTAAGCGACGATTTATTTGTTTATTCATCATATATAAAGAATAATAGAGAAATTGTAACTATAGGCTTCGGAAAATTAAGAAATAATTTCAATTTAAATTGCAATGTTTATCTAGAAAGTGAAGCTAAAGTAGTGCCTGGAAAGTTCTCTTATTCTATATTAAAAAATACAACTGACACTCTACAAAATGATGAATACTGTGGTTATCTTTTAAATTGTGAATTTAAAGAGGAAAAAACTGCCATTGGTGTAACATACTCTGAAAAAACAGATCACAGTGTTAATAAAAAAAGTGTAATATTATCTTTAAGACAGTTGTCAGAACCTTCTTCTAATACTGGTGGATACACTTTTTGTATTGCACCGTTTGAAAATAGAATGCCAGACGTATTAGAAATAACAAATTTTTTAAATACACACAAGTTACTTGGTGTTGAAGATTTTATTATATTTGATAATGGTATGCCTGTTTTATCCGACACTACATTGAAAAGCACAATCAAGTCTAGTTGTACTAGGATTCCATGGAATTTTCCATTCCTTCACGTTCGAAAACGTATAATAATGTCTTTAATGGAATTAGATTGTCTTTATCGTACATATAAAAAAGCTATGTATACAGCTCTTTTAACCTGGGATGAAAGTATTGTACTCAATTACCATTCTAGTTTGCACAATTTAATGATAGACTTTAAAAAAAATAAAATGTTTGGCAATCGTTTCATGTTAAAAAGTTCTGTTTTCTGTATGCAAAACAAAACTAATGGTTTCTTAAAAGTCAATCAAAAAGTAAATTCGAAAAGTCGATCTGTATATATTTTTAAGCCCGATGATGTTATTGACAATGAGAGTCTTAAAACTATGGAAGTTCTTCCAGATTTAGTTGAAATCAAACGTTACCAATTATGCAGCATCGGTGAAAAAAATTTAAGAAATGCAAAGCAAAAACCTTCTAATTATAGAAAAAGTTTCCGATTTGCGGCAGATATATAAAAATATAGGTCAATCAATTAAAACTATTTTGTATATTAAATGCCATGTTTTCAATCTACGATAGAAATGAGAAAGACTGATAAATTAATTGATACCTACCTATACTCACAAAAATTGTGTTACAAATTGACAATAAACTTTTAAATTTACTATTAGATGCGAGATTCGTCCGTTAGCAATATTATTATAAAGTTTTTTATTAAATACATTTAAAACGTGTATTTATAGTTGCTTATGCACAAAGTACTTTTCTACTTTTTATTATTTTGAATTAAAAAACAAACAAACAATTATTCTGCCGTTAAAAGAAATTGTACCTATATCTGAATAATTAGTATAAAAGTCTTTAAAATTAATAAAATGTTTAATGTAAACATGTGTATAGTAAAAAAGTTTCGATAATTATGTTTATTTGTTTTTCAATAAGTATGTAATATGTATATTATCTACTTATGTACAAATTTTCATATGTTTATTATTCATAATTTAAAAAAAGTAAAAATTATTGTAACTCATATTTTTTAAATAAAAAAAAATTAAGTTGAAAATTTAAAAATGTTTATAAAACATATTGATTATTCTTAATTTGACTATTTCAACCCAAAAATGATTTCTTTTATTGTTATTTTCTTAATTTTAGTAATTATATTATTCAACAGGAACAGCTTTATTTAATATGTAGCATTTTTTAAACGGAATGTGACTATAAAAGTATGTAAAATATCAAATAACATACAATTTATTAATTTAATAATTGGTGAATTCTTTAAAAAATTTATTCATAACAAATATTAGAACATATGAGTTAAATTTCGTGATAAAAATGGACATAAGTATAAACAATTTTGATTTTTAAAATAAAAATCATATGATTAATTTCGCTTGAATATTGTTTTCAATTAAAAAAGTGATTTTAATGAATTTAATATAAAATTCATATGAAATAGCATATTAAAAATATAACAATTTCGAAAGAACCTATCACCATTTCTAATTAATTTGTATAACGCACACACAATTCTGAAAAATACGATAATATATTTAATTTATAATTTGCAGCACAAGTCATTACTTTAACACTTACATGTAACTAATAGATTGATAATTACATACATATATTCAGTAAGGATAACTAGCTGTAAAATGGGCCATGAGTTCGGCAAGGAATGTCTTATGCGTAAAGCTATTTCCGTCCCACTCGCACTCATTCATAATAAATTAGTTATTCTTACTGTATAATATAGATATATCTACTTATAGTAATAACCTAATCATTCAGTTTTTATACCTAATGCCATATTACATTTTTATTTTTACAATTTTATTTTGTTAACGCTGTTGTATTATTTCTATAATAATTACATTCTGTAACATTCAAAGTTAAATTCCTAAAATATTGTATGCGTATGCGCATTTAAATCTTTGCAATGGTTTATCTTCAATCTATGTATAATATTGTATATATGTATAAGTATATACACTTTACACTAACAGTAGGTTCTTTTTCACAATGTTTGTTTGTATGCTTTTTTACAGTTAATACTGTTATCAATTAAAAGCCAGTAATAAACGGGCACGTATTATTTTACAATGTCTCACATTTTTGCGAAATCTATTTAATTAATTGCTTCAGTGTGAAGCTCTTACAATTCGCGGAATGAAAATGGCAAGTTTACAAAATGCAAAGATAATAAGTATATATTTATATCACTTGTTTTAATCTTCAAAACAAATTGTATACTAATCTGCATTTATTGCTAAATAAAAATTGTATTAGGAAAATTCATTAAGAAATTAATTGAACAAACTGTATATTTTGTGTATAATAGCACAAAAATAATTGTTTTTTTCTCTTCTTATTTTTCAGATTATATCATTAAACACTCTTTCTAATATAAGGCTAAACAAATCTTGTCAGACTCAAATTTAATATATAAAATTAAAAAAATAATTATGTACGTTGAAAAAAATTCTCACATTTAGTTTTAAGTAGATTTTGCAGATCTTATGATCTTGCAGATAAATGAACTGCCGTGCTGAGGAAAAACATACACAAAGTAAAATGCTTTTTTTTCTATAAAAGCTACAATGGTAGTAATTTTATAAAAACAATGTATTAGACTATTTGTATCCTGTAACGGATTCAGAAATTTCTCCAGGAGTGATCAGATTATTCTCAAGTTCAGTAGGTATTCCGTATTCGTCGGTTAAAATTATATTTTAGCCTCTTCTTCTTCTTCTTCTTTTTTTTCTATAATAGCAGCACCTTTTCTTTCAAATTTTCGAAATGTTCAATTTTTTGTAGAATTTATTTAAATAATTTTTTTTGATCATGAAAAATAATACATTTCACTTTATTTGAAAAGTGAAATTAGTTTGCTGCATTTTCATTTCTAAATCTGAGTCCTTAAAATAAACCGCTTTTCTCAGATTAATAAAAAATGCACTTTCGTAGGTTTTTTCTTAACATGGCAGTGAAGGTATAATATATCTAAAATATACTCATAATTGTATTTTAATTCATCTTTGATGTCACAAAAATTGAGGCCAACATTGAATTATATTTTCCAGTGTCTTACCTATAATTGTGCAGGACTTGGTAGTAATGTCCTTAGCCCCAACAATGATGGAAGAAAAAGTTATGATATTCTCAAAATGAAAAGCAGCAAATATAAAAAAAAAGTTTTACACTTAATTGCAAATTTATCCTTGATTTTCACTGGTGTGATGGTGTAATTCAAACTTCCTTAATATTCGTAAATGTAAAATTTGAGTATCTACAACTTATTGCTACAATTCCTGATTATTAGAATTTCTTGTTTTATATCCTGGCTTCAATACTGAGAACATTTTTTCTGTTGCTGTTGGATGCATGCTCATTTGGAGTTCCGTCAGGGACTCTTCGGTCTTTAACGTCGAGATAAGATTAAATAATCTTATATTCTAATTGTTTCACATAAGGCAGTAATCGAGTCTCTTACCTGTCTTAACAACTGAGCGGCAGTGTGAAGAACCCTCTGCCATTTTCTCATTTCTACGTTATGTAAGCTTTCTTGTTGCTGTAATAAATTTATCCATTCTTCCTCCGTTTTTGGTGTATTTCTAAATAGTGCAAGTATTTTTCATTTAGTTTCATTAAATATCGTTAGCATACCCAGTAAGTAAATATTTAAAAAAGTTTTCTTACTTTAAAATGTGCATATCCATTACAGTATAAGTAGCTGCTTCTTCCAATCCCCATAGTTTGTAGTAAAGTAGAGCGTTTATTATTGTTAAACATAAAATTGCAAACAAAAGAACCCAACTAAGAATAGCATTTGCATCACTTCTCAACTCGGAAGCTGTAAATTAACATTATTAATTACTGATACATATTTAAAATATATTGTACCAATTAACTTACTAGTATACAATTACCTTGGTTATGTGTCAAAATAGTTGTGTTAGACTGATGATTAGACAGAAGATCGGGAGCGAGCGCTTGTAGAGAGACACCAGCATTTGTAGTCCTTCTTCTTCTTCTCGTTTTTCTTTTAAGACCACCTGGTCCTCCTCCAGCTCCAGCATTATTCTCCTCACATTCAACACTTATTGCTTTTATTAAACTACTAAAATATTCCTCCAAGCCAGCCCAACAATTTTTCTCAATAAAAGCTATTAAAAAAAGTAAAAATTAAAAAATACTTATTATGTGGTCAATATTCTTTGAATGACATCCAGCTTAATTTCAATTTTTTAACTTTTAGAGATCCGAAGTAATTACTACAGTAGCTACTAAAAAACTTTACGACTCTGTTCACCGAGTTCACTCCAAAAGCACAAAAAATTGCAAGTTACAAAACTCAACATATCTATCAAAAAATGCCAATCCTCTAAAGGTTAAAAAATAATGATTCTTCAACTTACTTCTAACAATGGCCCAAACGTTCTTTCTGTATTTTATTTGAGCAAATACAGCAAGACATGTTTCATTTTCTCCTACACTTGTCAAACAGTAATGAATTTCTACACTAAAAGAATCTGCATAAGGAATTCCGGCATTTGAACTTTCCACGTCAATAGAATACAATTGACCTGGTCTACTACATGGTAGCATTATCTGTAACAAATATACTTTTTTTTCACTATGATTTTTCATCTAATTTTACCATTCACCTAATTATTTACAAGAGACCAAATAATGATCAACATAACTTTGTTCGAGTTGAAAATTTATTGTACCTGGTTTTCAGTAACTTGGGAAGATCGTGGACCAACTGATTGTGTCAGAGACATCGTCAGTGTAACAGTTCTTTCTTTCTGCCCTGTCTCTGGATTTTGGGTCCAAGCAGATCTCACCAAATCTGATTTAAAGAATTATAATTTTAATTATATTACACTACCGACCAACATTGTGGGACCACTTACAAAAATGGGATTAAAAACATGGCTGTCTCAAAATGTTGATAATTCTGTCAGATATTAGCAAAATTATATTTTACATAGACGATTGGAAAGCTTATCAAATTTGCCGTTAAATGGTCCTATTTAAAAAAAATTTTTTTTAATAATAGAAACGGAGATTTAATTTGATAAAGACAAGTGAATTTCTCGTATTTTGTGAATTTTCATTGTTTAAGTTTTGTGAACTGCATTTTCCAGAAAAGTAATTGGAAAATTTTGAAATTAAAGTAAATAAAATCTTGAACTTTTAACTTTAAAAAAAGCCTAAGAAAACTTAAATATCTTGACTGGTTCTAAATGTATAAGTAAATCTATGATACGAGAAAACGCAACGATTCTAGTGCTCGCTTCACTTTTAGCTGCATAATGCATGCAAATAGGCCAAGAGGGGAGGAAACAAAGGAATTGTTGCGTCTTGTATTATACACATTTACTTAAAACTTTTGAACCAGTGAAGATAGTTTTATGTTCTTTGGCTTATTTTAAAGTTAATAGTTCAAGGTTTAATTTAGCTTAATTTCAATTTTTTCTAATTACTTTTCTAGAAAATGCAGCTCATCAAACTTGAACAATGAAAATTCACAAAAAACGAAAAATTCACCTGTCTTTATCACATTAAAACTCCGTTTGTATTAATAAAAAAAGCTTTAAAATAGGACCATTTAACGGTAAATTTCATAAGCTTTTCAATCGTCTATGAAAAATTAATTTTGCTAATATCTGACAGAATTATCAACATTTTAAGACGGTCATGTTTTTAATCCCACTTTTGTAAGTGGTCCCACAATTTTGTCCGGGAGTGTACATTTCAAAATATTATTGACATATAATAGATATAAGAGCTATTCTATTTCAAACCGTTCCACTAGCAAAAGACTATCGCGTGAAAATGATTTTTTAAATCGGTTTAATTTCATTAAAACTAAATTAAAAATAAAATTTGATAGGCGATTTTGAAAGAGAATTTCTCAAGCTTTCAAATGATACTAAACTTTTTTTAAAAAAATTTCAATTTCATGTAAAAGTTTAGGTTTAAAAATTTCAAACATTAATATCTCAAAACACCCCCTCTTGGAATTCGATGTAACTTATACTAAAATGATGTTTAAAATTTCTGTTTTTTACTATGTAAAGACCATAATGGACTTTTCATGAAGTTTGTAGAACTAAATTTTAATAAAAAATCATTTTATTTCATTTGACATATCAATATTAATAGAAAAAGAAAAACAAACGAATTCTACCATGAGAATGGTTATACTACGCGACTTCAAATTAATGTCAGATTAAATAAATTGGTTTTGTAATTAATTTTTTTTTCTAAATCCCGTGAAACGTCCATTATGGTCTTTACATAGTAAAAAACAGAAATTTTAAACATTATTTTAGTATAAGTTACATCGAATTCCAAGAGGGGGTGTTTTGAGATATTAATGTTTGAAATTTTTAAACCTAAAATTTTACATGAAATTGACATTTTTTTTTAAAAAAGTTTAGTATCATTTTAAAGCTTGAGAAATTCTCTTTCAAATTCGCCTATTACATTTTATTTTTAATTTAGTTTTAATCAAATTAAACCGATTTAAAAAATCTTTTTCACCCGATAGTCTTTTGCTAGTGGAACGGTTTGAAATAGAATAGCCCATAAGATAAATTTCAAATTACCTGTTGTTTTTCTTGCTGAATGGAAGTCCAAGAAAAATTTTGAATTTGTAAAAAGTAGAGTAAATAATTGATCTATATGTATAGGTAAAGTAGTGTTAACCAGTTGTCGACCTTCATGTGAAGAAGTGCACACTGTATTGCACCGAATTGGTAACTTCACTGAAAAATAAAATAAGTGCAACTATACTCCTAAATTCCAATTTGTAACTTTGTTTAAGAAAAGTTTGACTTACAACTTAAGTTAAATTTCTCGGAAATTAAATTAAATTAGTTGTCGACTAATTTAACTTACCAGCCTGTTTTTCAACGTCACTTTCTGTTGTGTCGCTAAGATCAGTCGCGTCAAGTACAATTTCATTTTTATTAGACGATTCAAGTTTTAGATGGCTTTCAATATCAAGATTCATCGAAGGGTCCCCTTTTTCTGATTTAAATCCTTCTGACTATAATTACAATGTTAATGTGAGAGCAATACTTATAAATATTATTGTTTAACCCTCTACCTATTCTAATTGTTATTGTTTATTTAAATGCCTAGTGAGAACTATAAAAAATTCGTGAAGCTCTAGAGTAGGAGAAAGCTAGTATAGGCAGAGGATTAAAGTAGTAAATATTTAAATTTATGTAATTCTAGGCAAAAGAAATAAAAGAAAAAACCTCTGAAAATGAATCGAGTGATAGACGTGTTGACAATTTTTCATCATTTGTCAGAGCTTGAGGTGGAACGTAATCCTCATCATCTGAAGTTAAGCCTAATTCATCTCCATAACACGTGTGAACAAGTTTCCACATTTCAGCCATTCCCATTGGCTAAAAGTAAACAGCAGTAAAAAACACTGTAAGAAAGTATTCAAAAATCAAGAAATAATAATATATTATTTTACCTTGCCAATAAGAGCGTTTTGCCAAATACGAAATAACATTAAATACGCCTTGTCTCTCGCACCAAATGAAGTTAAAAAGTACTTCTCGCTTTCTGTAGATATCGAAATTGCATTTGGAATAACAAGAGCAGTTTTTTCTTTGGTAATAGAAGTCACATCTTTCCAGTGCAATGACACCAGTGTTTCCCACATAAAGATATTCGCATAAAAGCAAATGTATTTTTGTGTAACATACAATCTGCCGTGAACCAATATCTCTCTTTGCAGTGCACAAGAGTAATCTAAATAAAATATAACAAAATATGTATTGACTTGACATATTCAATATGTTAAAAAATGTAAGCTTATACGCATAAATACTTTTAAACCAACTAACCCACAACAAGTCTTTCTTCATTCGGTATATCCTTAAATATCCTTTTAAAATCTTCTGAACGTGACTTATACGTAGGATAAAGAAGGTTGTACCATGACGATTTCTTTTTATTACGAGCTGAGCTTCTTGCCTGCTTTTTACTACTTTGTGCTAAATATTTATCCGACTCAGTCGCATCTGAACAAGATTGTGGTGTTTTCTGCAAACAAGACTTTATTTTTATTATTAAACATATAATTTTAAAAAGAAACAAATATTTGTATGTCTCTTTAAAAGTGTTACTTTTAATATAACTATATACATTAATAAATTACTACCTGATTTAGTTGTTTTAATTCTTTTGGGGACAAAGAATGAAAATCAACTCGATCCTTTAAATAATCGAGTTGTGGAACTGTAATACGTGGGCTAGATTTAGGAGATAAGTTAGGACTTGGGATAATATTGATGCAATCATTCCCAATAGAAAAAGTAATATCATTAACATCTGTCTGGATTTCACTCCCTGGACTTCCTGAAGAACTCTGTCCAGCCATTGATGATGAGCTAATGCTGCTGATAACATCGTGACTGGATATCAGTAGATTCTCCACCGATTTGTTCCTTTTAAAATACAAACAATCTTTAATCCAACTTAGTTAGGTTCTTGATAATACTTTCGAGAGTAGAGATATTAAATTTTAATATAAACTTAAAGTTATATTAACTGTTGACAAAGAGTACTTACATGCTGGAAATAGAATTTTCTTGAACAGAATTCACTTCTAAATTATACATAGTGTAGCGTCATCTAAATCAGTATTTATCGAATAACATGAAACGTTGTATTTTTTATAAAAGAATGTTTATAAATCATTATGATATAATTGGAATTAGAATCACTGAAGAAATTAGAAATATCAAAAGTTGTTAAACAAATATATTTATTTGTTTGTGCGTGAGTATGGGTATGTATAATATACTGTACTGTAAGACAGCAGGGCCAAAGGTGTTTATGCCTTATACAACATAAAACTGTAGCTTTTCTACGTAACTTGCGTCTAGATATACGTATACATACATTAAATTATACTATTATACGTATGCAACATCCTACACCGCAAATCCTACTGCTATATATATTTTATGATGCACGTATTAAGGAATCAAGGTGCTTATTATACCTTCACTAATGCCAATAAGAGTTTATTTTTTTCTTTTTATTCATCAATTAATAAACCTTTTTAACTTTTCTGTCTTCTTCTAAAATGCATGCGCTGGAAGACAGAAGAACTAAATCAGCGTCCTGTAGCTAAAAAAATTTCATACCTACCCATCCCTGCGTACAGCTGATTTTTATAATTCTCATGTGAGTTGAACTTAATCTTTGTTCAAAATAGATTAAGTTTGTCCTGTCAAATTTTAGTTTTTAAAATAAGTAAATATAAACAATTTCTATTTTAAAGCATAGTGTGAATTAATAATTTTATTCAATAGACTTATAATGTCTCAAAGGCAAGTGAAAATAGTTCTCTGTAAAAGTATTTCTAATGAAAATGAAACTGTTGATAATTACAAAAAAATATTTGAAAATGCTGGATATGATTTTGAATATTTGCCAACTATTTGTTTTAAATTTGTTAATCAAAGTGAACTGGAAAAATACCTTTTTGAGCCAGATTCCTTTTCGGGTACATTTATTATCTACTGTAATTCTCTGATTTTATTTATTGTGTACTATAATAAAGTATTTATTTATCTTTAAATTGCATTTTATTGCAGGGATAATAATGACAAGTCCTCGTTCCGTTGAAGCAGTCAAATTAATTTTTAAGAAGAATCCTGTTATTTTAGAAAAATGGAAAGAATTGCCGGTATATTGTGTTGGACCCTCCACTGAAAATTTAGCAAAAAATGTTCTACACTTGTCTAACTGTTTAGGTTCCCACTGTGGTAATGCCGAAAGTCTTGCAAAATTAATTTTGACAGATAAGCAATGTGAAGAAAAACCTATGCTTTATCCGTGTAGTGACATTTCAAGAGACACCATTGAAAAGCTTTTAATTGAAAAAGGATATAAAGTTAAAAAAATAATTTCATATAAAACAGTGCCTTGTGAAAATCTAAAACATGATTTAAACAGAATATTTGAAATAGTGCCTCACGTAGTAATTTTCTTTAGTCCTTCAGTTGTTGAAAATTTATTATTAGCCTTGGATAAGAAAGCTATAATTTTGAAGCAAACAACGATTATTGCTATAGGTTCGATAACAGGACAATCTTTAACGAACGCCGGTATTACAGTAGATGCTATTTCTGATAAACCAGAACCAGAAGCACTATTAAAGGCAGTTGTTCAGTCAATGAAAAAAGTTAAATTATAAGATAGTGATTAAAAAATATCACTTTTTAGTATAATTTTTAAGAAATTATGTATATCTTTTGTGTTTTTGTCGTTGTTGTTATTTAATTATTTAATAACTGTATATATACGCACTTATTAAATATATTTTTGTTAATTTAAAGCATACACTACAATTATCACCTAATTCTTTTTTATATCCTTAGAATTTATTATTAATTCTTTATCAGTCTTAAACAAATGCAAAAAAATTTGCATTTACAATTTAGTAAAATTGTATAAATGCTTAACAATGACATTTATAAAATAAATCCAAAACTTTTCATTAACACACTTTAATTATAAATGGAAGTATCAGAAAAATATGTTGAATGATTGTTTTCTTTTAACTTATGAAAACAACTATATAAATTACATTACAACTACTCATTTTGTGCAATAAGTACCATCATATAAACTCCTAGTAATAAGGCAATAACTTCCTTAACGGACTGCCAAAACTTGGTATCTGATAATAATTCAGGAATCACAGAAACAGTGGCTATGTAAATAAAGCCACCAGCTGTAAATGGTAAGATCCACAATGTTGCAAAATCACCTGAAATAATAATATTTATGAAATTTTGTCAAGAAATCTATTTTTTAGGAATTAATTCCAGAAATCTAAGAAGCAAGATGTTGAGACATACCCATTCCTTCGACTAGTAATGAAATGTACGTTCCTAATAAAGCACCAAGAGCAGTTGGCAATTGCAATAATATTGCCTGAAAATTAAATAAAAGTATAAAAATTACGAAATACATTATTAAGATGATAAATAAGATGTGTAATTAAATGATACAGACCTTTCTTTTACTGCAACCACTTTGCACCAGAATTGCAAAATCGCCTATCTCGTGAGGTACTTCATGCAATAAAATTGTAAATGTGGTCACATATCCGATATTTTCCCCTGCTAAATAACTAGCACCAATAGCCAAACCATCTGTGAAATTATGTAAAAAATCTGCTGCTAGATTCAAATATCCTGCGATACTTATATCCGTTTGATTATGAGAATGTGCATGTGTGTGACCACTATCGCCCTTCAATATGCGCACTAATTTTTCTACAACTAAAAATGTAACAATTCCTAATAAAACGCATAATCCTACAGTCATGTCGTGACCGTGTTCATGATTATGACCATGTCCGTGATTGTGGTCGTGTAACTTAGACTCTTTATCTTCAGTTTTAGAGTCATGAGAGTGAGGTACTAAGGCATGAGGTATCAAGTGAAGGAAAGCGTCTCCGAGTAAACCACCAGAGGCAAAACTCAAAAGAATTTTCAAAAATGGTTCTCGCTCTTGACTATTGTCTATTGGTAAAATAAAAAGCAATAGAAACGGCGCTAAAGAAATTAGTAAAGTTGAACCCATAGCACGAACAAAAATATCACTATTATCATTCATAGATTTTTCTGCTGTTTCTTCAATATGTTTGTGATGAATCGTATGCATCTCTTCCTTTTCAAAATCTTCATTGGCTTGTTTTGAATATTTAAAACTTGGCGGTTCATGAACATGATTATGCTCAAGATGATCATGATTATGGGAATGTTCATCGCTATGTGAATGTTCATGATTGTGGGAATGATCATGGGCATTAGTCAATACGGGAACAACTATACAAGTTAGCAAAAATATGTATAAAATCTTTGACGAACGCACATTTTGGAAAAACTGTCCTTTATTTATAACTCGAAACATTTTTGCGAAATTTATTTTAACGGCTAAATTCAAGTACTAAATTAATCACTATTTTTACACTCCACTATCCCATTACTGTGTTCTATATAAATATATACTGATTACCATCATACAATGTGCATATAACACTTGTCAGTACTAGACAGGTAGCCAGGGTTCGGAACGTAAACTACTTGATGTAATATACCAGTATGCAGAGATCGGAAAGAGGTAGATTACGTAGAATACGTATAAAACACGTAGAAAACTGTAAATAACCTACATAGGTAATTTACATTTTCAACTTGGCGGCAGTAGAAAAAAACTTTTTTTTTATCATCTTTTGATTCTATGAATGCCTTTTATTAATTTTTAAGAGTGTTATTATATATTTCGGCTAGTTTTAAAATAAATTATGCAATTATTTTTGTTTTAGATTTTACTTTTAGGTTATGTTGCATACGTATTGTTGTCAGGGTTGTGTACGTAACATACCGGAGGTATGTTACATAGTTTGTTACTGTATGTTACCTAGGTAAGTTACCTACCAAATTTGTTACATAATGCATTTTTTTGGTGGTAGGGGGGTAACATACCTAAAACAGGTACACCTAGGTGCATAAATGCCTTACCCCCAACTAGTTGTCCCTGCGCATGAGAATACGTGAGTAAGAGAGAGAGGTTGGGGGTAAGGCATTTATGCACCTAGGTGTATGTTACTTGATGTAACATACCGGTAACATACGTAGAAAACCTCGAGTGACGCGTCATTACCCAACCCTGGCAGGAGAGTTACACAAGCACAACTCTGCTTTAAAATTATATGCAACTTCACAACCTTGATCTTATCTACCTTGCGTTTTTCCAGCTGACCAGACCAATCGCTTTCTGGAAAAGAATATCCAAGAGAATTCAGAATTGTCAGTTTTCAAAATGGCGGCGAAGAGCGGTGGAACCGTTGACTGGTCGTCAATTATAAAGCCAATTTTATCAGCATCTTATGGTGCATTTAATAAAAATGATATTACTGACCTCGTGAAAGCTATTGTCAAAAGGTAGGTTTCAATATTGATGCTAAACAAAGCAGGTAAATTCGGTAAAAGTCAAGTAACTGATCGGCTGCTAAAGGTGACAGTACAGAAATGGATGCTCATTAAATGAGTAAGGCGTATTTATCGATTTGTTTGACGTTTATTTTGCAGTGAAATTGAATTTTCGTCCCATGAGGAAGTACATGAAGCTTTTTATACGTCTTTTGCTGCTTTAGTCTCAGACTACATCAGTGGTTTCGCCAATTCACGTAAGTTTATTCATGACCTGGCACTTATGTCCTTATAATTTATTGTATACGTATACTATGTTTTATTTAAAACAAATTGCCTACCTATTGCAAAATTATAGAATTTTACTATTAAATAATCCTTACAATTTTTTATCGTAGTATTTTTTTTGAATGTGTGTTAAACAACAATTATTTTTATATAATAAGCATTACATTCATTATTTATTTAAAAACTGGATCGTTAGTTCATTGTATTAAAATAAGCGACATCTTGTATAAGCAGAAAAGTTCATTTCTCTCTTCCTTTATGTTTACTTTTAAATGTCACCTTCATGTCCGTATAAATCTATATTTGGTTTATATATATACATTGTATATATAAATATATCCATACATATATATTTATATACTTTATATATATATATATATATATACATATTTTTTTGTTTGTAGATAAGTTTTTCTAAATTTTAGAAGCAGTTATAATGTTTTATTTTTAAGTTTAAATTTGTCTATAGATAGACACAGGCGTATAATAATTTCAAAACTGTTATTCTATACATATGCATGTTTATTTTTGAAAGTATTTACTTTTTTACTATGTCTGTATTAAATTATTTAAATAATGCAGATGAAAAAAAAATTTAGAGAAAACTGATGTTTTTATATTATTTTTTGAGGTAAACGGCTCTTTCAAAATTATCTTCTTGTTCCTTTTTGTAATTCTACATACAGCATATCAGTATAAATAATACATTATAAATTTCATATCTGTAATGTCTATTAATTTTCGTGTTAAGGGTATTTCCCAGAAGTGAGATTTTCTTGGGACATGCCATCAATTCTAATGTAATCCTATATATAAAGATTTCACAGAAAATGGCATAATAGAAGTAGTAATTACTGTTACATCCAGTGTCTAGACCAAAAGCTACGTCACACATTTAGGGTTGGCAGATGGTTAACGAAATGTGACATTTTGTGTTAATTTTTACAATGTGAAAAGTGAGGCAAAGAGTGTGAAGGGTTCCAAATTGATCTAAAATCTTGTGACGTGATTTATGACGAAGCCAAGAATTATACTAAATACAATATTTAAAAAAGTATACGTTATTTCTTGTTAAATAATAAACTGAAATGGGTGAAATAAACATTTTTATTTTGACAAAATTAATCACAAGATTTAATCTTGTAAATAACTTCAATTAGAGGCAGTAAAGAGTAAAGTAGAAAACCTCGTATATTATCAATGTGTTTTACTTATATTATGCAGTAGAAAATAGGAATTCTTCGTGTAGAAAAATTTAGTATTTTATACGTATGATACTGTATTATACATAATTATGTATTTTATTGTACAAAACCTCTATTTTTGTAATTTTTCCCATCACTGATTAGAGGCTGTGTACATAACGCGTCACTCAAATTTTATCTACTTCAGACCTTCCTCCATCTTTTCCCTTCCTCTACTAGAGTTGCCACAAATCAGTAAAATCAGGAAAAAGTCAAGAAAAATGAAAAAAAGAAAATTCGTGGCAACCCCTCTGAGCTGCAGTTGATTTAAATCATTGGGGATTTTGCATTAAAATCACAATTTAAATAAAAAATCTTGAAATATCTCCGGATGTCTATTCAGCATGTAGAAATCGCAAACCTTAAAAAAAAACCCAGAAATTTGTGGATAAATCTTGAAAATTTCAATTTCAATTTTTTGTTCTTTATAAAATTTAAAAAATTGTACTAATACATATTGATCAATATAATATAAATCAATATAATTTAAATAAATTTCAAACGTCAATCTACTCATATTCCAATTTATTAAAACTTTTAAATTTCAATTAATTCAAATGCAAATGCATAATAATTGAATATTATTAATTATTATTTTTCATATTCACAATAATCCTTTTTTCGATTCTCACAATATTTCTAAGAAATTTCACTTTTTTGAAACTGTTTAATTTTTGTCTTATAATAATTTCTTATTTTTACAAAATGTTAAGTTTTTTTTTCTTTTACTTTTAATTTTCTTTTTTATTTTAAGATTTTTTTTAAATCTCTTCTCTTTATGTAAATTATTTAAGGGGAGGTTCTAGTCCAAATCGACAAACCAAAATTTTTTTTATTGCTTTATTTTCATTCTTAGGGTCTTCAAAACCGATTTCGATGTTTGACAGTTCAAATTAAAGCTTATTCAATTTAGGGGGCCATCAGGTTGCGTTTATTTTCAAAAAAAAATTTTGTTATTGTTTATTTTATGATAAAGTAAAAAAAAAAGAGGGAAAACAGGTTTTTCTTTTTCAAATGACCCTAATTTTTTTTAAAGGGTTTTTTTAAAAATCGGAGATTCATATGGGCCTCCACATTTGATCTAGTTTAAGAATATTTTTGTTTTTTTCATGCCAGATCATTTGGAGGGGCTGTGGAGTGCCCCGCGCACTTGGACTCCCGCCACGCACGGTTTTCTTTAGGGAGGGCTGGAGCCGACATTTTTAATTATTTTTGCTTAAAAAAATGTTGTAAAATTTTTCAAATATATACCAATAAATACCATAAGAAGTTTTTTCAAAAAATAATTGCATTTGCTCAAAAAAAAATTCCAAAAATTACGATAATTTTCAAGACTTTGGACTAGAACCTCCCCTTAATATTATCTGTTTTACAAAATTTTGTTATTTTATAACATTCACTAAAATTTTTATTTTGTTGATTTTCTTAATAATTTCCATATTTTTAAAAATAAATACGCTCATTTTTTTGTAAATTTATTCAATTTGTTTTTGCATCTATGTTTATTTTTTGCAAACTTACTTATTCCTTCATGAAATTTTTGGATTTTCTTCATTATTCTAAATTTATTGTTGAACTTGCTTGTATAATATTATAAAAATATTTTTGGTGTAATTTTTTTTAAAACTTTTTTTTTCTAAAGGGGTTTTAAATTGCTTTTGTGCACTTATTATATATTTTTATATAGGTACATTTTTTTATTTTATTTTTATTAATTTAAATTTTTTAGTAGATTCTTACCAAATTTTTATATTTTTTGTATTTCTAACATTTTTTTTATACAGTTTGTTAGATAAGGAAAAAAAAACATTTCTCCATTTTCATCCTATTTATTTAATTTTTGTCATCATTTATCTATATCTGAAAGAAAAATTTCCCATCTTTTAAATTGTTTAGTTTTTATCTTGTAATAACGAATTTTTGAAAGAACATTTATTCAATGCTTTTATCTAGATTTTTTAAATTTCTCAATTTTCTACTTTTTTGAAGACTTTTAATCTTTTTTTTTTATATAGTGTAAATTTAATCTTGTACTAAATATTCTTATATTTTAACATCGTTCTTCTGTTTTATAGAATTTTTTTCGTGGACAGTTTATGTCTTAATAAACTATATTATTCTTAATTTTTTTTTAAATTTCTAAAATTTTATTCATTCTTTTTTTATTTAATTTGTAAAATAATTCTCTAATTTTTCTAATTTTGAAATTTTTTTCTCTTCAGTGATATAATTTAACGTTTGTTTAATTATATTCTTATTTATTTCTTTAATTTAAAAATCTGTTCGTAAATAATTGAATTTTTTTAAAAGAGTTTCTACTTTTTTATATATTTTTATGCCACTGTTT
This sequence comes from Ganaspis brasiliensis, assembly GCA_037103525.1. Taxonomy (NCBI): domain Eukaryota; kingdom Metazoa; phylum Arthropoda; class Insecta; order Hymenoptera; family Figitidae; genus Ganaspis; species Ganaspis brasiliensis. Next base: position 1,021,042 of record JAZKLR010000050.1, on the reverse strand, counting down.
CATTCTTGTGTTGTTTTTTTAAAGTTCTTTCTGTATGTCTTTAATGATGTGCGTGACATTGTTTATTTAAAGAAATTTTGTTAATAGACTGTTTTCTTATGTTCTTACGCTTTTTTGTTGTTTTTTTTTTATTTTTATAATTCATTATTTTTTCGTTGCTTTTACCTAATAAGTTTCTTAATTTTGCGATCATATGAATTTGAAAATATTTTTTTGAAATTCTGTTATTTATTCGACACAATTTATTTAATTTTGATTAAATGTTTTATTCTTCAATATTTCTTATTATATGTTCTCAGTTAAAAAAATAAACTATTTACAAATAAACATTTGGAAATTGTATACACTGATTATTTTATCATTAAAAGAATCAATTTTTGATTTAAATAAAAAAAAACCATTATTTTTGTCAGCCCTTCAACCCTGCTTCTCTTGCCACGTGAAATATGAATGTGCAATCTCCTTGACATTCATAAAAATTGTGATGATCTAATATCAATGCACATCGCGCTAGATTTATGCGACCACTCATTTTGAAATAAATGAATAACATCTTTAAAGAGGGGCGTCGGATTTGGTCCAGATAGTGTTTGAAGTTCAGATTATTGATAAAGGGATAAATTGTGGAGAAAAACACCAGATTAGGGGCCATATACTTTAATTACGTAACGCTTTTGAGAGTCACTTTAACCCCCCCCCCCCTCCCATCCCCCGCCATTGCACGTAATTATTGCCATAATGTTGTATTTCATTATTAAATAAATAAAATGTTCCTTAGTATGTACACGAGGAATATTGATTTTTTATTATGATTATTCTTAATTTAATTAATTTAATTTTAAATTTAATTCATATTACTTCGCGAATATAATTTTAAAAACTTATATCAATAAATATATATTCTATGTTTAATTTTTCAAAATTAAAAAAGTGCGTACAAAATTGGACAAAAATGTCTTAAATTAAGATACTTTTGGTGTCTAACATAAGACACGAAAAATGTTTTAATTTAAGACATTTTTGAACAATTTAAGACACCTGTTTTTGCAGCGAAAATTAGAGTTTTTCACTTTCCCTTTTTTTGCATAGTATATTGTTCAACAAGGGAGGAAAGTGAGTGATTTTATGACTGTGAATTTACAGCATGAGCCGAAAGCGAGAGCTGTAAACACAAGAGTCAATAATCACTTTTCTCCCATGTTACTATTTTTTTTAACATATGTTTACCGAAAGTACAAGATTTGCAAAATGACTACCAGCAGAAAAAGGGCACAACATTTATCATTATCACGTTACTATATTGATTAACAATTTTTAATATTTTTCTTTTAAATATATTTTCTTCCTGTAAAAACATCACAGGTATGGAAAGTTACTTTCTATAACAGTTTTGACGTCACGGGAAGAGAAAATAACTTTCCTTCTCTCGACGCCTCCCTTCAAGAAAATTTTGTTTCGAACGTCAATTCAATATCATTCTATGTCAAAACAAATTCAATATGAAATGAACTCGAAAAATTTTGCAATGTGATTCTTAATCAATCGTCGGTTCAAAATAATGTTATGTCAATTTCAGTGTAATACAATGAAAAGTGAAATTATTATTCAATATGATTCCTTTAGAATCATAATTATCATATTTATCTTAAACCAACGATTGATTAAAAATTATTTTGCAAAAATTTCCGAGTTCAATTCATATTGCATTTGTTTTGACATAGAATTATATTGAAATGACGTTCGAAACAAAATTTTATTAAAGGGAGGCGTCGCTCTGTAGCCGGGAAAGACTTGCTTTCCTCTTGTTTGATCTCTACAGGTAAGAAATATTGTACTTTCGGTGCGTGTGTTATAAAAAAGACGTTTATAAAATGAATTAGTCACAGTGCAATAACGGTTAGTTAAATCACAATAAATAACAAATTTATTTGTCAAATTTTTAAATACTAATTAAATTGGACAAAATTTGACTAATTCTAATTTAGGGAGTAGTAGATATGTATTATAGTGCAAAATTTATTGAGTCGCACTTTAGCAAGTTTTAACTTAAAACTACATATTTATTTGTATATAAATTACGATCTGGAGTAATAACCATATAAAATAATTAAGTTAATAAATTTTGTTTTCAGTTTCAAAAAATCAAATACCTCTAGTTTGGCAAGCATGCAAAATTCTCTTGGTTTATCTGGTGGGAAAACTACCTCAGAACCAAACACAGCCAGGAGAAGGATCGCCAACAATTTTAACAACAAAACAGTTGCTTCTAGCAATTCGTTCTCTGTGTGTGGGACAGTCACTACTCGGAAAAACAGAAGAAGTAGCTCTAATTGCAATTCTCAAAAATGCAAAAGTACCATCTATTATACAATCATCAACGACAAATGGCGGCGAAAAAGAATCGTCCTCTCAATACGTTAAAGAAACCAAGAGAAGTCGAAGTGATTTATCGAATAATATTCTTGAACAACTAACTATGCCTCTTCAAGAATTTATTCCTTCTATGTCAGTTAGAATCGATGTTTCTTCTGATGGAAATAAAATTTCTGAGAATACTTCCAGTGAACAAGGCTCAGATATGAAGGTACTTGTTTATCTAATTCACAGTTCCAGGAATCACAGTTTGTCCCCCTTTTTAAACACAATTCCCTTAAACATATAAAATCCTATATTTTTTTACCAACGATGGTAAACTGCAGTCAGGACTTTCATTATTGAGAAACTTTTTCTTTAAAGTGTTTTCTAAAAATTCCATCAACTTTTAAGAAATAAGTTTTTATTAAATAAATTTTATAAAAACAATAACTTTTAATTAACTTTTTTTAAAACAAAGTTCCCCTTCTTGCTTAAAATTTATCGAAAAAACAACTCTGATCCCTGGAATTATCAATTGAATTATTATTGAATAATATTGACGATTAATTAATGAATGTTTTTATTTACAGATGATGTTTACTGCAAACAATATAAGTACCCTTCAAAGCATCGGCGCTGGAGACACTTTATTAGATATGTGCACGAATCTCCCGCATTTGTCACGTTATAGTAGAAAATATCAAACCTTTTTAAACCGCAAAAGTTTTTGTTTGCCGTCGAATCACTCTGAGGCTCACACAATTCGCTACAGTCTTCATTCGGTGGTGAATGATATTAATGTCGTTCACAGTGTAGTTTCTTTGCCAATTTTAGAGCCTCTGACACCAGTCAAATTAGAAAAATTATCCCTTCTTACGATGTCGTGTCTCTACTGTTCTATTGCGAATGCAACAGCTTCAAGTATAGTTGGTATAACGAATGCAGTGTCGCCAAAATGTAGTACAAATACATCAGGAAATGTACAGTCCGGTAATCAGAGTGCCAAGAGTGCAGAAGACGAATACGATACATTAGCAATTACCGTAGTCGAGAGGAGTTTAGAAATTTTCAGTCTAGTCTCAAATATAATAAAATACAGTACCCGAGCTGGAGGTCACATTCTTCAAAATCACCTTTTGATTGGAGTTTGGCTTCTTGTAGCCGGATTGCAAGCCCAGTTATCGGTAAGCAGTGTCAGTGCAGTAGATAAAAGCAAAGAAGAAAAAGGAAAGTCGCCAAGTAAAGGTCGAGACGGAACTGGAAGGATAAATTTAATGAAGGTACAACAGGGTTTCGGAGTTTTATCAGTGGCTTTGGCATCACACGCGCTTACTTTGATGAGTGCTCTTCTTGAAGATGTGTCTGTTGAAGCTGGGCCCAATCGTCCTCCAAATCCAGAACCAGCGCCCTTAGATATTCTGGCAACTGCGACAGCTTTACAGAGAGCAGCAACGTTTTTTCAAGCCGCTCCACTTAATCATTTGCTTTTTTATTTGGCAACTATCAGCTATAGAAAAGCCTGTACTTTGAAACGTGTTCAGAAACATTCCCTCGAGGGTGACACTCTAAGTCAGTCAGACTCTACAACTTATTATGAAGATCTTTTGAGTTGTTCAGAGAATTCGGCTGATGAAGAAGATGACAGTGAACCAATTTTGGGTCTTTGGTTTGAGGAAACCTTAGCTCCTTCTGATAGTCCATCGAATAATACTGCAAAAGAAACGAATAATGAATCTACAATCGAGAGAGCGACAACCGCTATAGTTCCAGATAATCGTGAACCTCATGGATATATTTCTCTAGCGACCCAGATTTTTCAATTTATGAATCAACATTTACTTGGTAGTCGGAGTATTTATGTTAGGGAATATGTCATGAATGGATTGGTTGAGCAGCAAATGGTTATTCTAGCTGCAATTATAAGAGACTTGGACCACGAGGCTGCAAGAACTGAAACTGGAACAATATCAGTGTTTTATGGTGCAACTCTGGGTGCAATGTATTCGGAATTTTCTCAGGCGTTAAGTCTTTACACTCATAATTTATTGACGAGAAATACATTGAGCGAATCTTTACAAAATACACTTCTTCAGCATCTGGGAGTTAGTCCTTGGGCTACTGAAAACACAAGCAATTCATCTTGGCCTCTTCAAGTTTATCCAAGAACTCTCAGTGTTCTTGCTCAGGTATTTTAAACTTAATGCTTAATTAATTAATTCTGAATAATGATTGTTATTGTTGAGTGATAGTGTAAACTGGTCAATGTTTTTTAAATTGTACTTTTTTCTTATTTCTTTATGTTAAATTATAAATTTATCAACATACTGATTTTAGAATTCAAACATTTCATTAATTAATACTCAAGAAATATTATTATATTATTTGAAACTTATTATTTAATATAAAAGTTAGTCTAAAGAATAGACCATAATTGATCGAATCTGATCGACTGGTGTTCTAGTGTATATTGTATTGACAAATAATTGCTTTTAGATTCTTTTACTCAAACCACAACTTGAAAAGGAAGCAGCATGCATAAGTATTTGGCACAGATTAGTCACAACAATAGTTGAGAATGTTTGTAATTGTCCAGCAACTATCGATACCGAAAGTGAAGGTAACCTATAATTTATATTAATAATAATAGATTACCGATTAATACTTATCTTATTAATATTAATAGAAATATACTTTTTAGATCTTAATGTGGAGCATGCCCAACTTGTTTTATTTCTCTTCCATTCCTTAAACTTAATGCAAAAAAAGTCTGTCTTACTTGTCACTGGAAGTGGAGCAGTTCGGTGTAGTGAAGCTGTTAAAACTCCCATGAAGGACTCTCAAATTCTCTATCTATCACGCTTATTACTTTTACTTGAGTATATGATGAAACATTTGTATGATGCACCACCTTCTTTACTTGAACAGGTAAATTGCTGCTGCAGTTGTTAATAAAAGTTAAACATTATGATTAAATAAAAGAAATTGCATTGAGAAATTAAAGAAATTAGGCTCCTTATTACCTATAATTCAAAATCTCTGAATGCAAAAGAAAATACTTTTGTTGAGAGACGTCAGGGCTACCAGATTTTAAGTAATATCTGAGTGGTAGTATACGTTTCGTACAACGCTTGTAATTTTTTTTTTTTTTTTTTTTTTCTAGAAAAGGTCCGTCCATAAATTACGTAAGGCTTTTAGGGTGGTCAAGCTATTTCTTACGACCAGCAGAAAATATAGCGCTAATGTATGTAAAAGTGTCTTACAGACGGGGATATGACTGGGTTAAATTTTTCAAAAAAAGCCTTACGTAATTTATGGACGGCCCCAAAAAAAACTTTTTATTAAAATGTATAACCAACAATAATACAGTGCAGGTAGACCAATTTTGGATAATTTTCTTTGAATTAAACAAAATAAGCGCTAGAACCAAAATTGGAGAGGTTAGGAATTGAAAATGGAATCTAAAACTGGTTTTCGGTTTATGAGAAAACCGGTTTTGAAGTCGGTTTTCAGTTTTAAAACCGATACCGGTATATTTAAAAAATACCGGTATATAAATAACTGATCAGTTAAAAAAATATTAAATATTCAATTCTTTCTGATTTTAATTTTAAATTTTAATATAAATTTAATTTTTAGATCAAAAATTTCTTTAAAAATTATTTAAATTCCTAAAATTAATTAAAAACGAAAAAGGAACTAAATATGTGAAATAAATAGTTTTCCAAGGAATAATTAAACTATGAATAAGAATAAAATAGTTCCTGAAATACTTTTTAGAAAAATTAACTTTTATTATTTGGGTTTTGGAACAAATTTTTTATTCGTGGATAAAAAAATAGGTTGATCAGTATGTTCTCCCGTTAAGTTAGATTCGGTACCGTGTTCAAATAACCCATATTCATCGAAACACCGGTTTTTAAAAAAAAAACCGGTTTAAAAAAAGCTTAAAACTGGGAGCTCATAACCGGAAACCGGTTTTTACAAATACCGGAAAAAACAAGTATACCGGTTTACCGTACAGGCCTAAAAGAAATAATAAGTAAAAAAGAAATAGTCCTAGAAAAACAAATATCTCGCTAATTTCGTCCAATTTTGGGTCTAAAATTAGACAGGTAGCTCTGTAATAATTATAATAATATTATTTTTGTTTTTCTTATTATTATTATTATTATTTTAGGTCCAATGGAATCTTTTATCTGGAACCAGTTTGGTATGTGACGTGAAAGAAGGCAATAAACAGGCATCAAGAATTTATACTCCTTGGAAGGAAATCGAAGAAAATTACAAAAAGTTTAGCTCTCAAGATGAATTTGCAATAAAGCCTAGATTCTACAATTTGACAGTCTCAGATTTCAACAATCAGGATACTCCAAAGCTAGATGGTTTAGCTTGTAATTTTGTCCTTGGTACTCCGGATAAAATGAAATATCCTCTTCTCGTTGACGCATTAATTGATATTTTGAACGTCATTAATCAAACGAGTATTTCTCGAAAACAGTCTGACGATGGAAAAGATAAAATATCTTTCACAGCCTTGTGCGCCACTCAATACTGTTTTTCTATTTGTTGGCGAATGCTTCTTATGCTGCCTCCTTCTTCAGCCTATATGGATGAACTTGCTCTTGGTGAAGAAATTCCTGCAACTCCCATGCTTCTTTACTCTTTAATTTGGGGACCCAGAGCTGCTTGTAAAACATTTATGGGGTGGATGAAGGATTGTCTCGTTAAACAAGGAATGTACACTCAGTATGCTGAAAATTTACTAAAAACTATATCTTCAACTGTGACTTGCTTAAAATATGATGTTACCCTGGCAAAAAATGCTATAAAAGCTTTAATTCCTGAAGTGAATGATGAAGAAATAATACCAAAGGTTTCTCTCCCAAAACTGAGTTCGCTTTGTATATTATCAGCAGTTGTGGGAAAACTTCAGGTTGTCATGGACGAGAGTTTGTACAAGACTTCAAATGACAATATCGAAGCTTCAAGGAATTCTCAGTCTTTGGAGTCAATTTCTTCAAACATTAATAAAATGGTAATTGATATTTTACCACACATTTTAAAGCTGACAAAATTTATAATTGTTACTTGTAGATCAAGTGTTCTCTATCAGGCACAAGAAACTTCTGATCAAAGTAAATATAATTTGAGAGATTTTTTAGTTTTAGACATTATTATCGCGATGGATGGAATTATTTCGATGGCCGGTACTAATTGGTCACTCGAAACTTCATTAGTTACCTTACTTCCGAGTAGCATTCGATCAGCGCTGGACAAGTGGAAATCAATCAATGTCGCTCATGTTCCTTGGAATACTTATGTTAATGACATTATTCCAGCTGAAAGTTACATACTCGCAACAATAAATCATCACGTGAATCCCTTATCAGAATATGGAACTTTCTCAATTAATCCCTCATTAAAAAATTTACTTTATTCTTTGATCACTTTCATAATGGAATATGTGAATCCAACAACAGCACCAGAAAATTCAGATATACGAGAAGAAGCAATTAACCTTCTCATTCCATTAACAATGGATGCAAGGACTGATTATGTTCAAGAAATGGCTTCAAAAACTCTCGGGAAAATCCTTGGTGATGCTGATAGTGAAGCTAGACAGTTACGAGTTCATCTCTTTGTGCTTTCTTACACCTACTGTTTAATTATTGATTACACAAATAATACGGAAGAATCTATCAATATTAAAGTTGATGAGAAGATACTGACAAATTATATCAAATACTGGGAACATTTGCTTGATAAACCAATAGGCTACAAAGCTCTTGGTGAATTTTTCTCTCAAAACTCTAACCGTACATTGGTTTCGATTTTATTGTCAATCGCTTCTCCACAAGCATCTCAACAATTTGGAACTCATGTTTTGCATTTTTTTAATAAACTTTTCAAAACAGCTGAAAAAATTAGCGATCCGTTCCTTGACTGCTTGTGCAGCTCAGTCTCCAATTTGGCTAACGTGGAGAATGACAAACTTCAGGTTTGGCTAAGACACGTGATTCTCGGTGCAAAAAATACAACTTCTACATCTAATTTAACAACTCCAAACATTGCTACGACTGCAGTGCCAGTTTCTGAAACAGCAGAAGAAGCCAAAAAAGCAGAAGAATCGAACAATCAAACTAATAATGAAATCGGTTGGCAGAATCTGCTTTCTACAGATGGAAAAGTTAAAAATCAAAGCAACGAATATAAAGCTCTTGAAGAAAATAATCAACTACTTCAATCTTTGACGAATTATATTGTAAAAGAGAACAGCAGTGTAAGCAACGGAGTTTCAGTGATGATGCTTCAGGCTTTGATTCCTCTAGGTTATCACATCCTATCAACTGCAGCATCAATCGAGGGTGTCAGTTTTACAGATTTAATGAAAGTCATGTCTACTTTGGCTGACGTTGGAACAGATAAAGGTCACAAACTTTTATTTAAAGCAGCGACTGGATGGGTTGAGATCTGCAAACAGCAGTTGATGAACAAAGATCCTCAGTCTTTGGACAAGCCCTCTCCTTATATCGAGGCTGGCTGTTGCGTTTTGAATTATATTGCTGATGTAGTGAGTGCTGTTTGTCCTCAACAAGTTCATCCAACTATTGACAGAGCCAACAGTCCGCCTTGGGAAGGAGTAACTCCAATAAATGACATTAATGATAGCGATTGGAATGACGACATTGTGCATGACGATGAAGACAGTGCTGCTGAAGACTCAGATGAGGATAGTCTTTGCAATAAACTTTGCACATTCACCATCACTCAGAAAGAATTCATGAATCAGCACTGGTACCATTGTCACGATTGTAATATGGTTGACGGTGTTGGAGTCTGTACAGTTTGTGCAAGAGTTTGCCATAGAGGACACGACGTTACCTATGCAAAATACGGAAACTTCTTTTGCGACTGTGGAGCTAAGGACGATGCATCTTGCCAAGCTTTAACGAAACGTAGCCCTCAAAGTTCCGAACATCAAATTGTTGGAAATAACGTTACCTATGGTACTGTAAATTCTGATAATAATACACATTTGACCAGTAACCTGCGTAGAAGAGCCTCCAGTCCTGTCAATTACGAAAAAACCGAAAGGATTGGCCGAGACAAACAAAAGTTATTATTATTATCAAAGCAACTCGAGGCATCCAAGGAATGGATCCTTTCTCAACTTTGGTCAAGTGGATTGATTTCTTCTCTTGTAGAGCTAACGAGTACCTTGGTTCCTGCTGTTGAAGCTTGTTGCCAGAAGCATTCAGCAGTTGGATGCCATTCTCGGGGACAAATGGCTTTAAGACAACTTCATTCTCTCGACAAGAAGTTTGAGCACACTGATCAGTTGATGCTTCCGACATTGGGATCACAGGAAGGTGCCTTCGAAAATGTTAGAATGAACTATTCTGGAGATCAGGGTCAAACTATAAGACAACTTCTTTCAGCTCACATGATTAGGAGAGTTGCAATGTGTTGTCTTTCATCTCCTCACGGTAAAAGACAACATCTGGCTGTTTCACATGAAAAGGGCAAAATTACAGTCTTGCAGTTGAGCACGTTGTTGAAACAAGCTGATTCTTCAAAACGAAAATTAACATTGACAAGACTAGCTTCAGCGCCAATTCCATTCACAGTTCTTTCGATAACTGGTAATCAGTGGAATGAAGATTTTCTAGCGGTTTGTGGTCTTAAAGATTGTCATGTATTGACTTTTAATAGTTCTGGAACAGTGTCTGATCATTTGGTTCTTCATCCACATCTGGAAACGGGTAATTTTATCATCAAGGCGCTCTGGCTTCCTGGTTCGCAAACTCAACTGGCTTTAGTTACTGCAGACTTTGTCAAAATATATGATTTGAGCAAAGATGCTTTAAGTCCTCAGTATTACTTCCTAGTGCCGGCAGGAAAAATCAGAGATTGTACCTTTATTCACGCTGAAGATGGAATGTTTCATCTGCTACTAATGTCCTCTGCTGGCTATATTTACAGTCAGACCATGGACGAAGAAAGTTTAGCGAAACATGGGCCATTTTATGTGACAAACACACTCGATATCTATCACCCAGAGATCAAGGACAATGGACAAGTTGGAGGTGGTGGCGTTTCAATCTATTATTCCCATGCCTTGCAATTGTTGTTCTTTAGTTACGCTTGTGGGAAGAGCTTTATTGCTCCCTTGAAGTATATGAATTCCGAAATTAATGTCGTTTTCATGATTAATTTAGCAAACAAAACTAATGTAAATAAATCGAATAACAATCAGCCTCAGCCCCTTTGTCAATGGAGTGAAATCGCCAATCATCCGGGTTTAGTTTGTTCAGTTTTGCAAAGTAGTAACAATCCAGTGATTCTAATGATTAAACCGGAAACAATTATGATTCAAGAAATTAAAGTTATACCTGCTAAAGCTAAGATCATGGATATAGTGGCAATAAGACATTCAAGTTCAAACGCCGAACACAGAACGACCTTGATACTGCTCTGTGAGGATGGTAGTTTAAGAGTCTATATGGCGGCTATGGATCAGACTGGTTTTTGGATGTCCCCAAGTGTTCAACCGGTCGGGACGATTGCAACTGTTAAACAAACGAAAAAAAAGAAAGCGATCAAGACAGGAAAGCCTTCAGGAACAGTGACATTCCCAATTGATTTCTTTGAACATTGTCAGGCGATGAGTGAAGTGGAGTTTGGTGGAAATGACTTACTTCAGATTTATAACGTAGCGCAAATTAAACATAGGTTAAACACAACTGGGATGTACGTTGCTTCAACAAGGCAACTTGGATTCAATGTGGAAGTCAACAATAATGATCCAACTCTAGTCATGACGGGATTCAGAGTTCAGTTAGGAAATCAAGACATTCAGAGAGCACCTCTATTTGTTGAAGTCAGATATCAATCAATTATTAATACTCTATTTTTTATATTGAAATTTTTTTTGATTAAACAATTACAATTTTTAATATTTTGCAGGTTTTTGGTAGAAGTGTTCGAATAATGTTGACTCGAAGCAGATGGTTTGATATTCCATTAACAAGAGAGGAAAGTTTGCAAGCAGATAAAAAATTAGTTATTACTTTTGGTCCATCTCAGGATGCTGAAGGAGTAATTATGGTTGATTCAATTAAAGTGTAAGTTTCTTTTTATGTTAACATTGAGGTTGGGCGAGGCTGGGAGTGAGATCTCAGAAAAATAATAAATAACCCCAAAATTAAGATAGATGGATACTTTTTTTCTTTTTAATAATCAAACAAAGTTTAGGCTATGTAAAGGGTTTTGAATAAACTTGAATTTTTTACCTTGAAAGAACATTTAAATCACTTAGAATTATTAAAATTTTCTAGATTAAACTGAAAATTTTTAACAGTTAAAATCCAAAGTAATTTTGCAGTTGTTAGTCAATTTCTTTAATTTAGTATTTTTAAAATAGATATGGTAAAACTAAAGATTCGTTTGGTTGGCCTGAAGAAACAGAAGAACTTCCTGCTGGACAATCGACTCCAGCTCCTGCTACAACTGGAGCATTATTTAATAATGAAAACGAAAACACACTTGTTTCTCCAGCGCCACTTACCTCTATTGATAAGTAAGTTAATCTCACTTTTTTTACTATCATAAGAAATCGATGTCAATGTTTTTTTAAGATTTTTAACCAATTTTTATATTTGGAATCCTTTTTTCATAATTATTCTAAAAGTTTTTTTTTTCTTACATAAAATGTGTTCGCCCCTGTTGTCTTGTTTCCATCCAATTTAACATTTTTACATAGATACTCGAAATTAAATATTTATTTAAAATAAAATAGTTTTCAACGATTGATCCATATCCCTTCAGATGCATACAAGTGTCTCTTAATGTGTAGTTTTAAACAAGACATTTATACAAAATTTATAATTTTTCTTTATATCATAATGCATCAGACCTGTGAAGGATGATTCTGTGAATGTCGAAAGGTAAGAAGAAAAATTAGTTCCCCCGGAGTGTAATCCCTTTTGTACGTCTTTTCGCTCCAAAAAACATGTTTTTTTCCTTTTAGTTTTAAAATTAGTCTTCTTTAATAATTAAACTTTCTTTTTCTCAAAACTTTTTTACATTATTGTAGGATGATCTCGAGTATTTTGGAAGTTCTTGTCTCGTCCTTTACACTCTCTTCCAGTGATGATACCAAATCTTCTTTAAAATCTACAGCAATTGAAGTTGCTTCCAATCTTTTGACTCTACCAACACCGCAACAAGTTCAAATTCATACAACATCACTTTTGGCTGCTCTACACAATTCCAAATTATCCTATCACTCTCATAAGGTAAAATATAAATAATATGCCTTTAAAGTTTGCATTTATATAAGTATAATAGTAGACAAAATTTAATTGAACTACATATATTGAAATTATTAATGGTTAATTATTAAATTTAAATTAATGAGAATTCATATGTTTCAGGATCAAGTTCTTCTTTCGCATGTTCTTGATTCACTAAATTCAATGCAAAAAATTAATGATCCACGAGATATTGATGCTGAAAACTTTTACAGACTTGTTCTTATCGTAAGAAACATTGCAGTTGCTAGACCCACTAATTTAGCCAGATTTACAGATCAACATGCAGCTAAATTGATCGACGTATCAAACTGTAAGTAACTTTTTTTTTTTTTTTGTAGCAGTTGTTACAAATTATCTAGTCCATCATCATAATTTATCATGTAAACTTAACTTCAATGTTGGTTTCCAGTTCCTGTTTTCGAAAAAGACCGTCTTGAATCGCAGGCATCAGTAGATAAGAAGCAACATCTGGTGGTTCAACTAATGGACGTTTTGTGGTCGTTGCACGCTGCGTATCCAAGAAATATGGCCTTAGCACCTGTAGTAGTACCTGGCTTAACACACACAGAAGCAACAATTCATGCCATCGTTGAAATAATTCATGCCTTTACAACCTGTGACATTGAAGGAAATACGCCTCTTGCTGCAAAACTTTACCTCCAATTACTATTATCTTCTGACTCAAGTATAAGCTTTAGTGCCAAACAAGCAATCATAAGAGTATTGAAACCTCATTACAAGCGGCGAAAAGTTTTTATACCGAGTCCTCCTCATTGCAGTACTCCAGGTTAATTTCTTTTTCAAGTGTAGTCAGTTTTACTGTACTATTGTTACAAGTGTTCAATTTGATAAATGTATGGAAATTATTTGTCTAGGTGCTCCATTAGAATCAGAAGTGAAACAAGAAATTTTAGGACAACAGTCTCAAGAATCTGCAGAAGTAGAACAACAATACGATGTTGAAGCTGTAGATCCCATAATCTTGATTGGTGCAGATGGAAATCAAGTAGCTGAAAATCATGGACAAAATCATCCTCTGGAAGCACTTCTTGGTCCAGGAGGATTTCCACAATTATTGGATATGCCTCCAGCTGATGATGATGAAGTAATGGTTGAATTAGCAATTGCTCTTAGTTTACAAGATCAACAAAGAGGTGGAAATAATCAAGGTCCTCAGCAAGGCTTTTCTCAAGGTCTGGCTAACATTCCAGGACTTCAGGGATTAGAAAATCTAAGTGGACCAGAGTTGAATCGAATTCAAGCTTTAGCTGTACAAGGTCTTTCACAAGCAGTTGAAAGATTAAATGTCGCAGTTTTGGTAAGATTAATTTGATTTTCATAATTTAAAAAATTAAAGATTTAGTAATTTTTTATTGCTAAACAAAAATTAGACTTCTTATTGTGTCTGCTTTCTTTGTGGCGCACAGTGGAAATAAGCGACTTGTTTTGATTAAAACTCTATCTACTAACAACACAATTTTAATGGATTGCAATACATTGTTTTTAAATTCTCAGAAAAAATTGAGCTAAAAAGTATCACTGCAGAATCGAGATGATTTTTAAAAATAATCTCAAAAAATTGGGCAAGTACGAGTTACACCCTTACTAAAATCTAGGGTTCCGTATATATACGAAACAAAGATATTTGGTATATTAAAAAACAGAGAGCTTCAAATTGGTACACATAATTATGTACCAAATTAAAGAAAACATGATTTAAATTGTTGGTCATAATGTTGTCAAGGAAATAACAAGCTTTTTTTAGGAAAAATATATTAAAAACGGACTAAACATCCCTTAGCGGTCAAACTATTTGATCTAGAGTATTGAAATTTGATGTACTGATGTATTTTTATGCGAAGATTACAGGAAAATTATAGCGAGCATGATCTGGATTGATAGTCTAAATGTCATAGAAAAACTGCAAATTTTCGAGAAAAAAAGTTTTTTCCCCTTAACTTTGGCATTATTTGATCCAGAGGTCTAAAATTTGGTACATTAATGTATTTTTACGTATAGATTATGAAAAATAATTAAAACGTACAGTTTATAAAAGAACTTCTACATTGAAGTACATGAAACAGGTGCTTAATGGCCCAGGCTCGTATTTCATATAAATAACATAAAAATCAAGAAATTTTTGTTGGAGGGTGATCCTTAAATTTTTTTGTGATTCAGGACCCATGACAGCTTTGATCACAGGGCTCATGACACTCTGAGCGTACAGATAAAAATTTTATTGGTATGATAGGTACTATAGGACAATTAGGCTGAGCTCTAGCATAGGGGTCTTAACCCTCTTTTTGGTAATTTTAAAAATTTTTTTTTTTTGTAACCCCATAATATTCAATTTTAATTGCAAACATAATTTTTTCATAATCTGCATGCACAAATACACCTGTATTCCAAATTTTAGCCCTTTAGCTCAAATAATGGAAAAGTTAAAGGAAAAAACTTTTTTTTTTCGAATATTTGCAGTTCTCTATATTTTTCGTGTAATCTAGACGCGAAAATACATCAGTATACCAAATTTAAACAGTTTATATCAAATGATTTAGAAGTTAAGAGGGGGGGAGGGGGGATGGAACATTTTTAATGCATTTTTGCAAAAAAAAAGTTGTTATTTCCTTGACAACGCTATGAACAGCAACTTGAATCATGTTCTTTACTTGCCATAATATTTACGATTTTTACAAAAAAAAAAAAAAAAATCCGGACTCACAAACGCGTTATTATTAAAATTGGAATATTAAGAAACAATATAGGCCATTACCAAGTGTTAGTTTTCATTATTTATAAATATTTTAGCATTTTTTAAAAATCAGTATAAATTCTAACAGTAGATAATCAATAGTAGATAATCCATTTCAGAATCGCGGTACAACTGTCAGAAGTTGAGGTTATGTTTTGAAGGAATTTTTTTCATTTTAAAAACTTTTTAATTTAATTAAACGAAATTTTTCCCCTCTGCATAGTTGATATAAATTAGGGAAATGTCGATCCGTTGGAGCAAGTTAGTGTAGGTTTATATTTTTTATTTTTATTTTATAGAAATAAAAAAACAAAAAAACTCTAAGCACATAAAATTTGTTTAAAAATAAAGACAAAGTTTTTATTAACACGACATTTCGTCAGTGGTTCATTGATCTCTTCAGGCTGTAACAAATTATGGCACTTGTAGAACAATATAAATTTGTTAAGGAGGTTCTATCGTAAAAAGAATTAGCATTACCATTTTTATCAAATTTGGTCCACTGGTAGATAATGGTTTTATAATGATGTAGTTAAATTTTTGAGACCTCAAGGTACTTTTGAAAATATATGTAAAAATATAGATATATATGACAAACGACTCAATTCCCATAAAACTCAATGTAAAATTTTAAAACAAAAACCCTTATAACTTTTTTCACAAGTATCTTGAGGTCTCAAAAATTTAACTGCATCATTATAAAACCATTATCTACCAGTGGACTAAATTTGATTAAATGGTAATCTTAATTCTTTTTACGATAGAACCTCCTTAACACGAACACCACTTTAATTTAAGTAAAATTAGCCATTGACGAAATGTCGTGTTAATAAAGACTTTATCTTTATTTTTAAACAAATTTTATGTGTTTAGAGTTTTTTTTTTTATTTCTATAAAATAAAAATAAAAAAAATAAAAATATATATATATATTTTATTCAATCCTTGTATACCTATACAAGGTTTTTACATATTGGTTCCCCTTACATATATAACAGTATAATAAATTATTAGTTAAAAGTAAGTTTCAAATCTTATAAATTAAAATTTATAAATTATTTCTAAGTAAAATTATATAAATTAATTGGTAGAACAAAAATTAAGAATTAAAAAAAATCCTTTAAATTACAATTTACAGATAGTATAATTATTTGACTACTGTCTAGGTTTATACTATTTAGTTTTCTTCGTTTCAAATTTCCCGCTCTTTTAAGCTCTTTTGTTTGGTAGGCGTGTTTCAGAAAATAAATAAATTAATTTATTCATGAATAAACAACTTTTATGGGCACAAATTGATTTTATTTTGAAGAAATTTGTTCAAGGAATTATATTATGCATAAAAAACTGCTCAACAATTTGTTTTCTTTAAATAAGAACCGATTATCTTCTGTTTGCAGGAGGTTCCTTTTTGAGTGATTGTTTATCGTGTTAAAAAAGTATTTAAAATTAAGAAGAGGTTAATTTTCGGCTCATTTTGCTTTCTGCATTACTTACTTGAATTACTAGCTTCATTTTAGCGTTAAGTATTCTATTAATAACTTTAGCCTGAAACAATTACATCTATCAGAATTTTTTACTATCTACTGTTGGGCGGTCTCCCCTATTATTAATATCATTGAGAAAGATAAAAGTTAGCAATTTCTCTTAATCAAGTGTCACCAATAAGATCAAACATCAATCTTTATTTTATCAAGACAAATTATTGCATATTTTAGGGTCAAGAAGGGAGTCATTACTCAGATACGACTGCTTCTGCTGGAGGTTCTGATGACGAAGGTTCGACAGCAGCAACTGATGGCAGTACTTTAAGAACTTCACCGGCCGAACAAGTAGATAGCTTTTATATTTTCTGTTTACCTTTTTCTTATATATTTTTACTTTTTTCTTTTTCATACTTCTATTTTTAACTTCGATTTTATTTTAAAGGGAGGAAGCGGTGAAAGTAAAGGTAGTGAAAGTGGAGGAAGCGATTCAGGAGGTAGTGCTGTCGATAGTATAACTGGAGAACACAACGGTTCAGGAAGAAGCTCTGCTTATGGTGACAATGCTCCTGAAAGTATTCCTTCAATGAATATTGTTCAACCTTCTCGCTCTGAAAACAGTTCTGTTGGTGTTGCAACAACTTTCAGCGTTAGTAACCTGCATTTTCTTTAAAATAATTATCTATAGCAGTTTTTAATAAAACAAATAAATAAATTGCAATGAAACAGTCGACAGACATCCTTTTATAAATGTAATTAATAGCATTTGTTTTTAGGCTATAGAGCAAGAAGAAGGACAAGAACAAGAACAGGAACAGGAACAAGTGTTAGAACAAGATGTAGATAATATTGGAGAAAATACAACGAATCTACACGATGTGAGGCTCTTGTTACTTGATTACTTGATGCACTTTATCCCTAATTTGATCAATGTTTCTGGAGTTCTTGCCATTCCATTTATGCAGGTAGTTTTTTATCTTTAATATTTTACATATATATTTGCTTCCTCATAGTGGAAATATTTTTTTACTCTCAAATTATTGATTGCGATTTTTTGCCATTTCTCGATATACTTTGACCCCAGGATACCAAAAAGGATGATTTTAAAAAGTGTGTGTGTGTGTGTGTTTGTCAACATTAAGTTTGGCCCAATGTCTTAGAAACTATATTAGTTAGAACCATGTTTTTAACGAAATTATAGGTCTCTTAGTGGGACAAATTATGGCATGCATGTGAATCCGATCAATCAATTATTATAACTATTTTTTATTAATATTTTACATTTTTCAAAAAATCGTTTTTTTTTCGTAAATGTATAGCTTTATTTTTAAATTAACTTTTAACTATTTCAACATTGTAGGTGATCTTGATGCTAACATCTGATTTGGATGGTTTAGACGAAAGAGATAGAGCTTGTGTTGAGAGATTATTACAAATCTTAGTAAAAGAATTACAGATGGAAAATCCAGACACAAATGACATTTGTCAGCGAAGCAACAAAAGAGAAGTTCATTTAGTAATTATGCGTTTGCTAAGTAAGTTTTTTTTATTAATATACGTAACACTTTCATGTATTGATTGCACTTCAATTAAATAAGTATTATATACGTTTATTTTATTACAGGTGTTTTAATGTCACGATCTAAAGGCAATTCAAAAAACCAAGCTGATAATCCTAATTTCGTATCTCAAACAACTGCAGCTATTTTAAGTAATGCTGGGGTTATAGACTTTTGTTTAAATCTTTTAAAAGCATTACTTGACTATTGGAAAAAGTAAGAAATAGATTAAGTGAATAAAAAACAAATCAATCAATCAATTAAAAAGTTATTGAATTAACTATTTTTAATTTTAGCACTTCTAATGAAGAAACTGGTAATATTATTGGTGGTCAATTATTAAAAGAACATTTAATCATTTCTCCACCTGATATGTCACCATTCTTTTTGCGACAATATGTCAAAGGACATGCTAGTGATGTTTTTGAACCATATCCTCAACTACTGACGGAAATGGCTCTTAAGCTACCCTATCAAGTGCACAAATATGCTGAGAACTCTGTTGTACAACCAGCATTTGATCAGGTAATTATTTACAAATGACCTTTTGTTGTAAGGAGGAATTATACAAATAATTTAAAAAATGTTGATCCAGGAACATTATTTTGATTTTTCAAGTTAAAAAACATCATATTAACGTACTTTCTTCAGAAGAAGAAAATTCAGTTTCAAAAATCACATGCAGTATTATCACGGAACACTATAATGAATTTTTTAACTGTGTAGGATATTGTGTTCCATTTCTCCTTGAATTGTTTTATTTCTGTAATATTTTTTCTTAAATTTTGTTTTACATTTGAAATTTATTTTATAGCAAGCGTGGTTTTACTACCTTTGTGAGTATATGATGTCATATCAAACTCCTTTTGTGAGGCGGCAAGTTCGAAAATTATTGCTTTTTATATGCGGAAACAAGGAGAAGTATCGACAATTAAGAGATTTACATGCATTGGTTTCCCATGTACAGGTATCAAGTTACTTATTTTTAAAAATACGTAATATTAATGTATGTACACTAAAAATATCTTAATTCGGAATCTTGTTTCTTGACAGTCAGTACAACAATGCTGCAATTCAGGAGGCTACGATCCACTTCATACCCATCCTCTCTCCATTAATTTGTCTTATGATGCACTCGTTGAGCTTATAGAACATCTTAAGTGTTGTGTAGAAGTCGCAACCAGTCGGACAGGAAATTGGCAAAGATTTTGTTCAAAGCAGAGCACAGTTCTATCCTATCTTTTTACTATTTCAACTCTTTTAGACGAAGGCGTTAGTCCAACTGTTCTCCAATTGCTTCAATGTGCGATTTGTTTTAATAAATCTAAAGACATAAAACCTAAGGTAATTTGTTTTTCTATTATCATTAAGTAATAATAATGAGACTTTACGGGCGATCTCAGTTATTTCGGAGCAGATCAACTGAGAGCAATGGAACTTTAGAATTTTTTACATTTAGTAAGACTAATGTTTATCGTAAATATTAAGTCAAAATATCTATTAGTTTATGACATTTGTATTTTTGATTAAAAAATCAGTCGCACCTAGGTAACGAGATTTTCTATTTTTTATTTTAAAAAAACATGTAAAAAAAAGTTCTAAACAATTTATTATAATTTAAATTTTAAAACGATTTTTAAATTTGCTTTACAATAATAATATAATTGAAAAAAAATAGAACACTCCGTCAAAATTCAATGACTTAAATACTAAAATAACCTTACCTATGCTTTCTTAAAAATTCCAAAAGAAAGTAAAAATGATAATAATAAATTCTAATCAAGTTTAATAACACGTTTCAGGACACAAAATCAGCCTCTGCCACGAAGGAAAGAAGAGATCGAGAAAAGTCTGAAGATTCTGATACAGAAGCCAAATTTGAGGAGGCTCAGTGCGTTTTTCTAGTCAAACAGATTCAACAGCAAGTTTCGCCAGCATTGTTAACAAAATTTATTCAGACTTTCCTTCTCGAAGCGAATAACACAAATGTGCGATGGCAAGCTCACGCTCTCATTTTGGCTATTTACAAAAACTGTGGTCCATCCAATCAAGAAGTACTATTAGATCTACTTTGGCGATTATGGCCTCTTCTTCCTATGTACGGTAGAAAAGCTGCTCAATTTGTAGATCTTCTTGGCTATTTTTCCTTGAAAACTCCTCATACTGGAAATAAAATGCACGTTTATATGGAGCAAGCAGTTGCCGTTTTACATGCAGAGAACCAGTTACTGTCTCGTCATCCGAACGCCAATCTATACGCAAATCTCGCTCAATTCGTTGAACTCGATGGTTACTACTTAGAGAGTGAACCGTGTCTTGTCTGCAATAATCCAGAAGTACCAATGTCAACAATCAAACTATCATCGATCAAGGTAGATTCGAAATTCACAACTACAACGCAGATTGTCAAGCTTGTTGGAAGTCATACAATTAGTCGTATCACTTTACGGATTGGTGATTTGAAAAGGACAAAAATGGTTCGAACTATCAATGTTTTCTATAATAATAGATCCGTCCAGGCTGTGGTCGAATTAAAAAATAAACCAGCAATGTGGCACAAGGCGAAGAAAATAACTTTGGCTCAGGGACAAACTGAAATTAAAATCGAATTTCCTTTACCAATTGTCGCATGCAATCTTATGATTGAATATGCCGACTTTTATGAAAATATTCAGGCTTCATCTGAAACACTCCAATGTCCCAGATGCTCAGCTAGTGTTCCTGCGAATCCTGGAGTTTGTGCTAATTGTGGTGAGAATGTTTTTCAATGTCACAAATGTCGAGCAATTAATTACGATGAGAAGGATCCATTCTTATGTCACGCTTGCGGCTTTTGTAAATACGCCAAATTTGATTATACACTCACTGGAAGACCCTGTTGTGCAGTCGATCCTATAGAAAGTGATGAAGATAGAAAAAAGACAGTTGCAACGATAAATACTCTGTTAGAAAAGGCTGACAGGGTTTATAAAAGCTTAATTTCAAATAAACCAACACTAGAGATGCTTCTAATAAAGATTTCGGAGCATCGATCAGATAGAAGTTTAGAAGACGGTGTTCAGGTTGCTGGAAGTACACAAGTTAATCGAGCTATTCAACTTATCGCTCAAAAATATTGTGGAGAATGCAAGACCTCTTTTGAGGAATTGAGCAAGATTATTCAAAAAGTTCTTGCATGTCGAAAAGAATTGGTTGCTTACGACAGGAACCAAAGAGGGCAGACTATCATTCAACATCATCAAGCGTCCACTTCTGATGGATCAGTAAGAGATGAGCCGATAGCTCCAAATGCAGGAAGGTGTTACGGTTGTGCTTCAGCAGCAACGGAGCATTGTCTAACGCTTCTTCGAGCTTTGGCAACTAATCAAGCAGCCAGGGAAGTCTTATGCAAACAGGGACTGATTCAGGAATTGGTGGAACACAATTTGAGAAAAGGGACAATTCAAATGCAAGAAGAAGTTCGACAACTTCTTTGTCTTGTTACGAGGGATAATAGCGACTCTAGTAAAGAACTCTGTTTGCTTCTAACTAATAGGGTTACTATGACCTTAAAGGGTCGAATCGCAACACATGATCTTTCAATGGCAGTTCGTCACGAGATGGCTCTATTGGCTGCTCTTGTACAGAAAGAAGATTCATGTTGGGAACAAAAGCTGAGGTGTGTTATGCAGCTATTTCTCTTGGCTTGTAAAGATTCAAGAAATCCAGTCGTCATGGATTCAGTAATTTTGCCATGCATGAAGATCCTCCAGAGTGTCATTAAGCCAGAACAACCAGTCTCAAAGAAGAATAAAGATAAGAGTGTAGAATCTTTAGCGACAATACAACCTCCAGCGGGAATCAATATAGATATTGGAAAATGGTTAGGTGGCGACTCAAAGTATACTTATGTAGATTGGTTGCAGAAAGTACCATCAAGGAAGTCAGAAGCGGGACCAAGTAAACAATTGTCAAAAGAAGATGCGAGAATAGTTTATTTGATGGAAAAGTATGGACATAGATGGCATAATCGATGTTATCGTCTTCGGGATATTAAACCTTTAAAGCTGGTCGACAATGCATGGTTGAAAGAAGTTCTCTTCAATCCTAGTTCGAGACTTGCGAGACAAGTCGCTTGCACAATGGTAGAAAGTCTCTGTCAAGGGGTTGAAAGGAAAAAGGAACTTTTAGTACTTTTAACTAATTATCTTGAAGAAGTTCATATTGCTGGGGAAAGTAGTGCTGAGTTTCTTTCTCTTTACCAAAGTCTGATTAGACAATCACCTTGGAAGCAATTCTTGGCTGTGAAAGGAGTTCTTACTCTTCTTGCAGAGTTGCTCACTAAAGAAATAGACGATCTACATAGATTAGAGGAAACAACATTAACCAGTGATCTTGCTCAGGGCTATTCTCTAAAAATGTTGACAGAGCTTCTTGCAACTTTCCTCGAGCAGGAGAATATCAAACAACACTATAAAGGAAGGCTTGTTGGAGCAGTTCTCAATGGATATCTGTCTCTAAGAAGATTGGTTGTTCAAAGAACAAGATTAATAGATGAT
This sequence comes from Ganaspis brasiliensis, assembly GCA_037103525.1. NCBI lineage: Eukaryota > Metazoa > Arthropoda > Insecta > Hymenoptera > Figitidae > Ganaspis > Ganaspis brasiliensis. The sequence continues at coordinate 998,042 of JAZKLR010000050.1, read as the reverse complement.
ACACAGGAGAAGCTTCTTGAGCTTCTGGAAGAAATGACAACTGGAACCGAAGAGGAAACCAAAGCCTTTATGGCTGTTTGTGTTGAAACCGTGCAGAAGTATAGTCCACAGGATGTTCGAACGCCAGTTTTCATTTTTGAAAGACTTTGCTCCATCATATACCCAGAAGAGAACGATATAGGAGAATTCTTTCTTACTTTAGAGAAAGATTCCCAGCAGGAAGATTTTCTTCAAGGGAGAATGCTTGGCAATCCGTATAGTAGTCTAGAACCTGGCCTTGGACCTTTGATGAGGGATGTGAAAAATAAAATTTGCCAAGATTGTGAACTTGTGGCTCTATTAGAAGACGACAATGGAATGGAACTTCTTGTAAACAATAAAATTATCAGTCTTGATTTACCAGTAAAGGAGGTGTATAAAAAGATTTGGATAATTGAAGGAGGAGAATGCGATGCGATGAGAGTTGTTTACAGAATGAGAGGACTTCTTGGAGATGCCACCGAAGAATTTGTAGAAACGTTGAATGCCAACAGTGAGCAGGAAGTAAATAACGAGGAAGTCTACAAAATGGCAAACGTCCTAGCGGACTGTGGTGGATTAGAAGTGATGTTGAATCGATTAGTGGCAATTCAAGATGTCAGTAGAGCAAGACCTTTGCTTCAAGTTCTGCTTAAACTCTTCCGACTCTCTGTTAAAGTGAAAAAGAATCAGGAAGTTCTTAGTAGGCCGGAATTAAAAGCGGTCTCCGTATTACTTGACGTTCTCCAAAGATGTCTGGAAACAGAGTCAGACAGTTCACAGGCCAAAGTTACCGAACAATTATTAGATATAATGGAAAATATTTTGGCAAACGCAGCCGCACAACCTCTCAGTTCTTTTGAGGAGTTTTCAAAAACCTTGGGAGGAGCTGCTCACATTAAGGCCCTTCTGTCTTGCACACAATCTTCAGCAGTCAGACAAAGTAATAGCGTTCTCATACACTTGGCAAGAGTTTTGGCAGCTCTGACTTATGGAAATAAAGAAAAAATGGCCCTTCTCTGTGACTATTTTAAACCAGTGTTAAACTTTTATAAGTTTGATTTCGAACACACTGCAGAAGACGAACAGAAATTAGAGTTATTTTGTATCTTGACGCAAGGTATTGAAAGAAATGCAATTGGAAATACTCTAAAGGATCATATTATTGGAATGGGGATTGTCAAGGATGCTTTTGAATATATAACAATGCATGCTCCTTGTGTAAAGCCGACCTTATTGAGAACAGACAGTGATGAATTAAAGGATTTTATTTCCAAACCAGCACTGAAATATATTCTAAGATTCCTCACGGGACTTGCAACTGATCATGAACCCACACAGTTTGCAGTATCTCCAGTCATCATTAACATTATTCATAGATTAGAACAAGTGTCATCAGATGAACACGTAGGTTCTTTGGCAGAAAACTTGTTGGAAGCACTTTGTACAAATAAAAAGGTTTCCGAATTGATTGAAGAGGCTAGACAACACACAAGAAGTGAAAAGAAAAGGCTAGCGATGGCAATGAGAGAGAGGCAATTGGGTGCTTTGGGAATGAGGACAAATGATAAGGGCCAGGTCACTGCAAGTAAAACAATTCTACAACAGATGGAAGATTTAGGCGACGAAACAGGACTCATCTGTGTCATTTGCCGAGAAGGATACAAGTTTAAACCTAATATGGTAAGGAAAACAAAATTATAGTCATCAACTATATGTCTTTATTATTTGAAAATAATATTTTAATGCATATTTATAAACAGACACCCGTACTTTTACAACAATATTAAATTAATTTACCGCGTATATCTGTTAAGAAAATGTTATTCAAGGTTAGTAATTCTTCTCTTTTTTTGAAATAATCAGAAAGGAAAATTTTCAATAGCTTCAAGTTTTCAACGAAAAAATTTTTTTTCAACAAAATTTGTTAGTGTAATGATGTTAACTATAAAATACTATTTAGAAACCAAATTATAAGTAGAAATAAAATTAAAAAGATATTGAATATTATGGTCCGATAGAAAGAGAACCGCTTGAGCGGATGAATGTCCTTAAATGAAAAAGTGTTTATCAGATCAATTTTTGGAACTATGTACTCTGTTAGCTTCCCGAAAACTCTAAATGTCCTCCGCCTTATAGTTTCCGATTTTAACTTCCAGAAAGTTATTGATGATTTGCTAAAAAGTGCAAATGAAAGTTTGTGGAACAGAAGACTGTAAGTTTAAAGTAAATAAATGAATAATAATTAAAAAAAACTCAATAAATCAGAAATAAAATAAATAAATAAACTTTGTTAATTACAGTAAACTTAATTTAAAACTTGCCCTTTTATTTTACGGAAAATGCAATTCTTTATAGTACTTATAAATTAGCGGAGATAGTTTTAAAGAAACTTATAACGCAAAATTCTTTTCTACTTACAGTTTTATGTATCACAAACTTTCCTTTGCATTTTTACAGCAAATTTACATCGATAACTTTCTGGATGCTAACATGGAAAACCAAAAAGCGTTGGACATTTAGAATTTTCAGAAACCTAACAGGAACGAAAGGTGCTATTTTGGCATCTTCCACAAAGTTTCTTCTAAAAAGAAGCAATAACAACAATAATAAAAATAATTAAACTCCACAGGTTTTGGGAATATATACCTTTACAAAGCGTTGTAACGTTGAGGAATTTGAAACAAAGCAAAGAAAAACTGTAGGATATACAACAGTGACTCATTTCAACGTGGTTCACGTGGATTGTCACGTGTCTGCTATTCGATTGGCAAGAGCAAGAGATGAATGGGAAAGTGCTGCTTTGCAAAACGCCAATACCAAGTGCAACGGTTTGTTACCACTTTGGGGACCACAAGTTCCCGAATCTGCCTTTGCCGGTTATTTAGCGAGACACAATACCTACTTGCAAGAGTGTACAGGCCATCGTGATATTTCTTACTCATCAACCATTCATGACCTTAAGTTACTCCTTTTACGATTCGCTCAAGAGAAAACTTTCCACGAGGATACAGGTGGAGGAGGACCCCAGTCAAATATGCACATAATACCTTACCTAATTCACATGGCTCTCTACGTTATTAATACGTAAATCCTATTTTCTTATTTTGATCAAGTTTTTTTCAACTTTTCGTTTGTAATAACTGAATTAATGTTGTGCTTATAAATATTTTTCTTTTATTTTTAGAACACGATCATCAGCAAAAGAAGAAAAGGCGCACATGTCTTACTTACAATCTTCTGCTAGTTCTTCCTGGCTTGATAGTTGTTACGAAGCTGATGGACCTTTCTACCAGTGCACCTTGTCACTTCTTATAATGACACCTTCAAGATGGAACATATTCAGGCTCACCCATTTAAGGAGACTAATTATTCTTGCCCAGCAAAGATACATTTCTCCTTCGTCATCTACAAAAACTCTTTCTGATATCACCGTAAAAGACTACTCGGTGTACAAAAGCGTCCTCATCTTTTTTGGTCTCGTTGATTGCATATATAATACATTTTTCAAGGTAAATTTATTTTTAAAAATCATATTTATAAGATACAGTAAAACCCGCATTTATTGGATTCCAAGGGACCGAGAAAATTTTCCGTTTTAAGCGGGAGTCCGATATACGTGGGTTCTATTGTAATAAATATAATCTTTTTAAATGAGAACACTTTTTCTCCCTAGTTTAAGGAATTTTATTTATTTCCAAATCTAAATTGATATTTCTTAAACCGTTTACAGAAAGTTGTCGTCTCGTCTGACGATCAATGGTCGTCAACTTTAGCTGAATACATTAGACACAATGACGAGGCTTTGCTCAAAGCCTCGGAACGCGTATTGGCAACTTATAGAGATGAATTATTGCCTTGTGAATCATTTGAGGAGTTTTGTGATGTTGCTGGTTAGTAAATTTAAATATGAAATAAGAATATTTTTTATGTTTAAAGTAGAAAATAATAATTATTATTATTTTTTTCAGGATTAATTGAAGACATAACAGATACCTCGTCTTATTTAAGCGAAGTTTTAAAAGATATAGCTTAAAATGATTGCAACACGTACCCTCCCAAAACGCTTTTTACACACCTCCAGAAAAACTACCCGAGTGCATATAGTTTTAGTTTTTTATGACTCGAACGGAAGTGGCTTAATTCTAGCCCTTGATCTTTACAAAATTGGTCCAGGTGTCGGCAACCTGTCAGAATGCATAAATGTGAATGTTGAAAACTACGAATTTGTATAAGAATCGACTCTGAATGGCGTTCTTATTTATGTAATAAGCCTGTATGAATTATAAAGATTGTGCTTTAACGAAAGTCGATATAATAAAATGTTTGCAAATGTTAAATTTTTCTTCAATATTTATTTAAATATTGTAATTTAACAAACTTTAATAATTATAAAAATATATATATAAATAAAATATAAAACTTGTATAATATATTTTCTATAAATTCAGTGGCGTAACTAGAGTTGGGAAACCCCCATCCTTTTTTTAAAAATAATAAAGAAATTAAAAAAAAATTCTTGTTAGACATAAAGGCAATGAGGGGTTTTGCTGTGTGGTAGTTGCGCCACTGTATTTATTCTTTATTTTTTATAGAGATATTAATTTTAATTCAATATTATTCAATGCAAAATTAAAGAGGTAAAGCCAAAATTTATTGTCAAATAATAATTATTTAACATTTTGTAATTCTTTAAACCTAGTGACTAATTTTAATTTTCATCCAATTTTGACCAAAAAATCCATATATAAATATAAAATAATCCATAAAAGTCGATATTATTTATTAAAATTAGATGAAAATTACAAATGTTCACGAGATTTAAAAAAAAAAGCAAAATAAGGTAACTGTACCTATACTCGATCAGTGATGATTTAATTGGATAAAATTAATTAATAGTTTAAAAATATTGATGCCAAATACTACTTTGAATATTACAGGATTTATTTTTACCAGTGTAATAAAATTATTAATTAATTTTGTCTAATTAAATCGTCACTGATTGAGTATAGATACCGTTACCTTATGTTAAATAATTTAATGGTGTGACAGTGAAAAATGACTTTCTTGTCAAACCTTTGTTGACGGCAGGGGCGTATCCAGGAAGGGGGGTCACGACCCCCTCCCCTAGAAAACTTAGATTTATATGAGAGTGAGAGAGATAGCGCTATAGTTGACTATAGCGCTCTTTCTCTCTCATATATGACCCCCCTAAAAAGCATGCCTGGACACACACCTGTGTAGATGTATAATTTTTGAAAAGTTCAGAATCAATTTAAAGTTTATAAGTCGGGTAAAGGGTACAGTGAACGACACCTAATTATTAAATACGTAATAAATATCAAACTTACGATATTAAAATATATTTCCAGGTAAAATTGTATAAAATGCAATTCATAGCAACTGATAAAATTTTTGTTATATTTTCTTTAAAATTTAAATTCCATGACAAATAGCCTCAAATAAAACAAAGCTTTTTTGTTGACAAATTTTCTAATAGTCAAATCATTTAAAAATTATATACATTTTAATAACAATTGATTTGGTACAATGAGGTTTATGATAATATTATAATAAATAAAAAGCCGTATAGACCAAAAGCATTTGAATTTATTATTAAAATGGCGTAAAAGAATAAGGTTAAACCTTCTCATCTATTAAGGGGGGAGGCTGGTCTAGAGCGCAAAAAAATGGGCATATTTTATGAATTTATTCTGACTCAACAAAGAAATCAATCAAAAATTTGTGAAATAGGTTTAATAATATGTGTTTCCAGGTACAAATACAAAAAATTTTGAGTGAATTAATTTCAAAATGGCCGCTGTACACTACTTCTCCGAACAGGCCTTTTTTTTTAATAGGTCCATTGGCGAAAATGTAACGTCTTTAATTTTTGTCCTAGATCAAAAAATAAAATTTTTTTAGTTTCTATATAACAACAGCAAGGGCGGGACGTAGGATTTTTTTTATATTTTGTTTTTTCGCGAAATGGTGCATGTTTGAACAAAAAATTACAATTTTCACTATAAAACTGTCAAAATTTCATAAGAATCCCCAGTAAGAAGGAGGAAATTGAAAAAGATTGGAATTTTATGATTTTCGAAGAAAAAGTCAAATTATGTAATCTTTTTTAATACGTTTTCTGTCCAATCCATTTGTATCCGGTGATAACACCTACTTTTATCCGCAAATCAATCCTTATTAATATGGGTTCAAATATTTGTCAATCCAAATTAATCCCTTTATAAATACAGAAAATAAAATGAATATTTTTCAATGTCCGCAGTTCAGGTTATTCAATACAAATGAATCCCTTTATAATGAAATTAAAATTTTTGAAAAATCAATATTTTTGAAGACCTACAGTTCAGATTTAATTAATCCAATTGAAACCTTTTATAATTAAAAAAATGATATGAATATTTTTTAATACCTACAGCTTAGATTATTCAATACAAATAAATCTCTCTATAATAAAATTTAAATTAAAAATAAAACTAATATTTTTAAATACCGACAATTCATTTCATCTCTACATGTGATTGAAACTTAATATTTGATAAATTTTTATTTATTTCAGATGAACTCATTTATAATGCGTCTTCGGCACAAAATTATACACCGTTTTTATACACTGTTGCATCTTAAGATATTTCTTTTCCAGTTATAGGTACTTAAAAAAATCGATTCTCTATGGATTAATGGATTTTCTTTAAATTGTGAGAAAACGTTATTTTATATGTGCCTTCTATCTAATTAAGATTTCAGGACCCTTTACCGTCTAAAATTTGAGATATTCTTGTTCGAAATTTCAATTTTTTATCATTTTGCATGTAAAATTGAAATTTTGAACAAGAATATCTCAAATTTTAGACGGTAAAGGGTCCTGAAATCTTAACCAGATAGAAGACACATATAAAATAACTTTTTCTCACAATTTAAAGAAAATCCATAAAAAACTATTTTTTCAAGTATATAACTGCAAGAGAAATACCTTAATTTGTGGGTTAAAAAACGAAAAATACGTAAATTTGAAGATAATTTTTAGTGATCTTTATAATTTATTAAGACGTTGATGAAAGTTTCTGAAAAGTGTTCATTAATAAAATTTTTTTTTACTTAAATATTATTCTTGAATACATTTTTAAAGAATTTAAATTAATCATCTTTTGAAGCTTTTTAAATCTGAATTAGTGGTTTTCTACTATTGAATTAGTGAAAGGTGAGCTACTATTAAATAGTAATAATTTTACTAATTTGTTATTAATTTTTCCACTTATCAATAATTTATTAATAGAAAAACACTAATTCAGATTTAGAGAGAAAGTTATTAAATTTTGTTTAGACTTTATTAAAAAAAACTTTTTTGAAATCTGTATTGACAGTGTGTAATTTTTAAAAGAAAAACACAACTTCAATGTATGCCTCAATGTATGCTCAGTCAACATCATTCTTCAACTTAAACTTAAGAATAAAAGAACACAAAGATGATGTTTATGAATCACCTAATAAATGGACTGCTCTTACCGAATATGCCTGTTTTAAGAACCATACTTTCGATTTTGATAAAGTAAAGATTGAGGCAAAAATTTTAGACAGAACGGGAAATTATAAAAAACGTATGATCCTTAAAATGAATTAACGGATACAACAGCAGTTAACGAACGTAATGACACTAACAACTTATCTGTTTTTTACCAGGCAATTTTATAGTTTTAATCTCAGCAATATTTCTGTTTATATTTTCACGAGTATTTTCATTTACATCGTCACAAAAATGTTTCCCGAGGTCTCTAAAATCTTGACCCCTTCATAACAATGAACCACACAAACAAGATTTTTTTCCTATCGAGACAACAAAACCTTTTCTTGAACCCTCGCTTGATCCTTTTATGACTTTTAACATGTGTTTCATCTCAACTGTCACTTTCCTTGTAAACTCAGTTTTCGTTAAATTTTGATCCGGTCAACACGTACCAAAAACGCTCATTCAAAACTTAAAATTAAATTATACTGACAAAATGTTTTTCGGTTTTCATTATAAAAACTATAAAAACGGTTGTGAAAGTGCTATATGGACTGCCAGACTTTCTGGATAGAAAAATGGATACTATTACTAAGTAAATTTTAGGTACATATTATTTTCGTTTTTTACACCAAACATTATTAGCAATAGTTATAATATTTAATAGTTAATTATTTTCGTCATATTGTAATTTTTCTTTTAATTATCAATTATTTTCTTGAAATTTCCATTTAATTCTTTAATTTCCAATTTATTTCTTCAATTTTTAATTATTTTCTTTAATTCTCAAATATTTTCTTTAATTTTTAATTATTTTGATCAATTTTCAATTAATTCCTCAATTTCCAATAATTCCCGGACTTTTTCAATTATTTTTTACACTCATAAAAATTGTTTTAAAATTGCAAATCAATTATTCAATTCTAGAATTCTTCATTTCTCAGTTATTTTCTTCAAATTTAAATTCCACTTTTCAATTTTCAGTTATTTTCTTTAATATTAAAAAATTATCGCTTTTTTCTATTATTTTGTTCGATATCATTAAGTTTCTTTAATTTTAAATACAATTATTCAATTATGTTCTTTAATTTTTAATGCCATTCTTCAATTTTTATTTCCAATCTTCAGTTTTCAATTTTTTTCTTCTAAGATATATTCATTAATTCTCGGCTTTTTTCAATTACTCTTTTTCAATTTTTAATTATATTCTTTCAATTTCAATTCCATTCTTCAATGTTTAATTGCTTTCTTCTATTTTCAATTACTTTTTACAATTTTAATTATTTTTTTCGATTTTCAATCCAGTTGTTAAATGGGCAATTATTTCCAACAATTATTTCTATAATTTTCTAAATTTTTCAATTTACAATTATTTTCTTTACATTTAATATTACTTGTTTCATTTTTTCAATTATTTTTTTCAGTTGTCTATGAATCTAGTTATTTTTTAATTTTCTTTTTACTTGACAATTATTTTCGTCATTTTTCACATATTTTCTTCATTTTTTCAATTACTCTAGTTATTTTTTAACTTCAATTTTTAATTATTTTCCGCAGTTTTCAATTAATTCCTACAATTTTTCAATTTTAAATTATTAACTAAAAATTTTATAATTATTCTTTGATTTTATAAATTACTAGCTTTCGAGCCCGCCTTCGGCGGGCATCGAAATCTAGTGGCGTGCCATCAACAGTATTTTTTGACCAAAAATATTCTCTGACTGAAAGTATTTTTTAAAGCATGCATTTTCCGACAGAAAGTATTTTTTGACAAAAATTATTTTCATGCAGGTGTTTGGGGTGTACTTCGCAGCTTAAACCTCAAATCTTTTTGATACTTCGTATGCTTACGTAATTTGATCCGCTGTTTACAAATATCATAGTGAAAAGTGTGTGTATATGTGAGTATGTGTTTGTGTGTATATGTGTGTGTATGTATATATGTACATATGCATGTTTATGTGTATGTATGTACGTGTATGTGAAAATGTGACTTAGTTGTATATCTCAGCTTTTAATAATATTTTCTAAAATTTTTTTTTTATAAATCTAAGTAGAGTGACACTCTAATACTCTGCCAAATTTCACCTGAATCGGCTGAGCCGTTTTTAAGTGATGCCCGGACAAAAAATCCTGGACAGACAGACGAATTTTTTTTTTGTTGCATTTTCGCGATTCTTATCACTTAAAACGAAAAAGTATGTAAAATTTTTTGAGTTTGGCGCAATGTACAGACAAAATGTTGATTTTATTTATATAGATTTTGTTGAGTTGCGTGTTAATCTAGCCATATTTTGAATTGTGTTTTCAGTTGTCATTTATTTTCGTCATTTTGTAATTTTTTTTTCAGTTATCAATTATTATTTTTTAAAATTTTAATTTAATTCTTAAATTTTCGATGTATTTCTTCAGTTCTCAATTTATTTCCTCAATTCTCAAATATTCTCTTTAATTTTAAATTATTTTGATCGATTTTCAATTAATTCCTCAATTTCCTATAATTCTTGGACTTTTTCAATTATTTTGTACACTCATAAAAATTGTTTTAAAATTGCAATTATTCCTACAATTTTCTTAATTTTTCAATTTGCAATTATTTTCTTTAAATTTAATATTTCTTGTTTAATTTTTTCAATTATTTTTTCAGTTGTCTATTAATCTAGTTATTTTTCGATTTTTGTTTTCAATTGACAATTATTTTCGTCATTTTTCAACTATTTCCTTCAATATTATTAATCATTTTCCGCAGTTTTCATTTATTTCCTACAATTTTTCAATTTGCAATTATTATCTTAAAATTTTATAACTATTCTTCGATTTTGTAAGTTATTTTGATCGGTTGTGTATTAATCTAGCCATCTTTTGAATTTTGTTTTCAATTGTCAATTATTTTTGCCATTTTGTAATTTTGTTGTTTATTATCAATTATTTTTTTCAAATTTTCAATTTATTTCCTCCACTTTTATTATTTTCTTCAATTTCAATTATTTTTATCGATTTTCAATACAGTTGTTCAATTTACAATTAGGTATTTCCAACAGTTATTCCTATAATTTTTCAACTCTTTTGTTTAAAATTAAAATTTATTGTTAAAATTTTTAAACTATTCTTTTCAATTGTGTAATTATGTAGCTATTTTTCGACATTTGTTTTCAAATGTCAATGTATTTTTGTCATTTTTCAAATATATTCTTCAATTTCGTATGTTTCATTATTTGAATTTGCAAAAATTTATGTTTTTAAATGACCAATAATGTAAAGTTTGTAGCGCGCTTGAGCGCGCGTTAATGTTGCTAGTAAATAATAATTGACAGTCAACAATTTTTATTTTTCTAACCATAGGCCATTAATTTGTAAAATTAGGAAAAAGTTGTCTCTTTCCAGGTGAATTTGTGAGTAATTAATCATTATTAACAATAATTTGTTTATAAAAATTGCAATTGGTTATTGTGGTTAATTTGACTGAATAAGTTATTGTTTTAAAATATAAAAAAATAGTTAAGTCAGAAAAGACTACAACTCGCTAGGTTCATTTGGATATTAGTTATAAATTAATAATTACATAAATTGTGTATAAATACCCCCCATTTATGGGAGTTGTTTATAACCCTATAAATCGAAATTAATGAAATTAATTTCAAAAATTGAAATTCTTTGTTACTTCTTTGTTTACACGTTACAGTGATTTCAAATGTGCTCTTTTAATCTGAATTAGTGAAAAACGGTCACTAATTCGAATTAGTGTAACTTTCTACTAATTTTTAGTCAATTTTCACTAAAACTTTAGTAAAGAATAAAAAAAAATTGGTAGATATGTATATTAATTTGAATTTCTTCAGTGACTTTTCACTGATTTATTTTTAAAGAGATGAGTATTTAGAACAATAGATTTGGTTTTATTTATTTAAATTATAAAGAGATTAATTTGGATTGAATAATCTGAACTATGTGTTTTCAAATATTAAATTTTCATTTTTTTTTTCATTATAATGGTATTTATTTGGATTAAATAAAACTGAATCGTGAGTATTTAAAATGTTCATTTTATATTTTTCAATTATAAGGGTATTCATTCGGATAAATTTTCATTTTATTTTAATTGCATTTTTATTATAAAAATATTCATTCAGATTGAATAATCTGACGTGTGGGTATTTAAAAATAACTAGTTTATTTTTTCATTATAAAGGGATTCATTTGTATTCAATAACCTGAACTGCAGATATTAAAAAATATTCATTTTATTTTTTTTCCATTATAAAGGGATTCATTTGGATTGACAAATTTTTTAAACCTATATTCATAAGGATTGATTTTCGGGTAAAAGTAGGTGCTATCACCGGATACAAATGTATTGGACAGAAAACGTATTCAAAAATATTAAAATTTTTTAATTACTCTCTTCTTACTGGGTCGGTAAAGATTTGTTCGAGTTATGTTTTCGCCCAGTTTAAAAAAAGTGATTTCGAGAAAAACGCGTTTAAAGTTTTACGTATTGTAAAATCATATTAAATACCTGCCAGGCACTGCCGTAGAATGAAAAATTTGGGCATTTAGGAAATTAGGCCGGCATCCATCTTTTGGTATGTTATTTCTAAGACCCTAAAGCACCTTTTAAGACAAAAAAAAATTTTCGATTTTTTCAAAATTCTAGACCAGCCTCCCCCCTTAATAAATAAAGTATTGTTAAATGAAAATAGTTTTAATATTTATAAATTAAAGAGAGGGTGTCGTTAGTAGAAATTTCTAACATAAATTATTTATTTCGCATTGATTTTAACCACAAATCTTTAATATTTACTCTGTAATTATAATTCAGTTAAAAATGCATGAGGGTGTCGGACACCGTACCCGTTACCCTATATACCTGTTTCTAAGACTAAATTTATTTAAAAATATCATAAATATTATTTGGTATTAAAATATTAATTTAAAAAATGTTTTTTAATCAGTGGTCAATTTAAAGCTAAATTGTAAAGGCTTTCAATGTAGGTATGATAAGAAAAAATACAATTTCAAATTAAAAAAAAAAAAGATAAATTAGCCTGAAAGTTGAAAAATCCAAATTTGTCGTTTTTTGACAAAACATCTGGGCTCATATACACTTTTTATGATTAAAGTGGAACAGGATTTTTCAAGATTTGGTAAAATCAATTTTAATTTTTGTTTGGTTGAAAAATCGCACTTTCTATTTGACGTTATGTGAATGGAGAGAAAAACCTTAATGAATTACTGTTTTGTCTAATAACAAAAGTGCACTAAATTTTTCAAAATGAATATACGCTGTTTTGCACATATTACTCATTTTTAAAAAATGGTCAATTCCTTCTTAAACAAAACTGTGTATTATAATTAACAAATCCGTGCAATGAAAACTTTTATAAATAAAATTTATTAAAATTATTTTCTAACAAGCCACTCTTGATTTAAATCGAAATATTAAGTATTTTGTAAGTGATGAAATTTTAAAAAATCTTGTGCTTAATTTTCTTAATTTCCCTGGAATTTCCTTATATTGTCACCCTGAAAAATGTATAAATTATTGCTGTATGCTGTTAGTTTCAAAATTTTTTTGCTTGCAAATTGATATTCACTCTTTTAGAAGATACTATTAATAATAATAATAATCTAAAATTTTAAATGTCCAACAATTTTTTTTTTCTATAGGTTTGCAATTCATGCATAAACGTTTTTCATTAAATTCAATTTTAGGATATTCTAAACAATTTCTATCTATAAGAATGTACATGAAACTGACATTAATTTTTTTTCAAATTAATGCCACAAATAATTTTAAAAACTTTTTTTATTTATTTCAAAATAAAAATTAATAAAAAATAAGTCGCTGCTCGGGTTGGTCGAAATATAATCGTTTCAACATCTTAAATTAAAACTGTTTCTAAAACATATCAAAAGCTTGAAAATAGATCTAAGTAAAAAATCCATACAATTTTCTACTATTTCCATTGACAATTATTCAATAAATCTTAAAGATATAAAGATTGTTTTTAATTATCTTTATTACATTATCAAGACAGCATTTTTCCCTAAAAGACAAAGAATACATTGACGAAATGTAAAAAATGATATTTCTTAGGTAAAAATTTGCTGCTATGATGACAAAAAAAGAATATGATCTCAGTCCTCGTTTTCTGCCATTTTCTTGAGGAAGGATGCTTTTTTTTGAGCAACACGATTCTTCCTCTCTGAAAGTGTAAGTTTCGCACGGTTCCACCTCTTTTTAATAGGAGGTTGATCTCTTTTAACTTTTTTATGTTCTGGATCTGTTCGAATTGCCTCATGAGCCTTCTTGTAAATTCCCTCAATCTATAAAAATAAAAGAACATGAAAGTAAGCATTACATTATATTTTATATATCAAACGTCAAAAAAATATTAGTAACTATATATCTAAGGATCCGTAAAAAAAAAAACATTTTTTAATGATTTTTTGACACCCCCTACACTCTTCTACGTTTTTCCACTTGGACTTTGTTTGATTAAAAAAAAAATAAATGAGTACAAAAAAGAAGTAACACAATTCTTAAATATACGAAACGCTTTTTAAAAAGGCCTGCAAAACAATCTAATTAACGCATATAAAATAAAAGGATAAAAAATTTAATTAATTAAATACATGAAGAAAAAATTATCTTCATACTTTTAAAAAATGTGGTCATGAAAAGGTTGATAAAAAATATTCTTTATTTCTTGAAATCCGACATATGTGGGTTTTACTGTATTTTAAATATTATAAAAATGAAAAACTGTAACAACAGACCGATGAAGAAATAAAATCTGGAATTTTAATCTGAGAATCGATTATTGAATTTTTTTCGTCCAATTGCGACACTATAATAACATTTTAGTTATAATAGTAATTTGATTTGGACCATTTTTGTCAAAGTAAAGTTAGTTAAAAAATACTCACACTATCAGCAGTAATTCCATGATGAATGTATTTGGAAAATTGACGTTTGAATGCATCATCATCCTCTTCTTCTAACGTTTTCATATAATTAGCAACATGTTGTGCAAAAATATGTTGCCGGTGAACATCAGCATTAAAAGATTTAGCCTCATTGTCATATCCAGGAAATCTTTTAGTACTAAACAAGAAAAAGAATTGAAGTTAGTTATGATTTTTACACATATAAAAATAAGATATATATAAAATAAGAGTTTATCAGAGACACTATATAATCTTTTAGTGCCTTTATGAAGCAGATTCTAAATATTAGTAGAACACCATAAATAGAGACTGACTTCATTGTGGCTCAGATGACGCGCATGTGTCAATAATTCATCATAAAACTGAATCTCACACTACAGGTGTTAAAAAAAATCTTTTTTTTTTTAATTCACACAAATTTCATTTCCAACAAACCTATGGGGGATGTTAAGGCCTCCATCGACGGCACCTTTCATGGCTCCAAAAACACGAGCACCAGTGGTCGTGCGCATTAAACCAGTGTCCAAGTAACATCTGAATGCTCCAGGACCCTCGTCTAATTCCTCAACATTGTATTCATCGCCATTCACCTCCGAAACACCAGGGTACAACGTGTCCAGCCCTAATTTTTTTAATAGCTGAAAAATTATTTTTTTATAAATTAAATTTTCTATTTACTTTATTACATTATATGTATTAAAATTTCAAATATGCACCATTCAGAGGTTAATAAATTAGGGAACAATAAGTTATCTTCATTGTTACTTCAAAGCGAGCTGAGTGTATCATCATTGTGATGCAACGTTTAAATTATTATCTATATAATGTGATTTTATTTATTGCACTTACTCTTCTGGCTAATAAAAGTCCCGTGCAGTAAGCTGATGCATAATTTGTAAGGCCAACTTTAACTCCATACTTGGGAAGTTCGTGGCTATAAGCAGCGCACACAATTTTATCTCCTTCAATTCTAGAATAAGCAACCTAGAATAGAGATTAAGATAATAAATAATATAATAAATAAAACAATTCATATCTAAGTTATATTTTATCAATTTTTTACTTACTTGGCAAGTAATATCCTTGTTTGAGAGACGAACAATTAATCTGTATTTAGGAGTATTGTATTTATTTTTATCCTGAATCGTGAGTCGTTTTCGAGCATAGTAATCAGTTTTCCCTTCACGGCGCCTTTTAAACTTAACTTGATAACGCTTAAAGTACTGCTTGTTCTTCACTACCTTTACAAACCCCTAAAACCAGCAAAAAAGTTTTTTTTAATTAAAATTGAAAAATAAATTTTAAAATAAATTTCTGTGATTTATCACCAATCAGATTCATATATATATTAGGGAACAAAAGATTTTCTTCAGTTGTTCATCAAAGCGAGCTGAGTGTTTCATCATTGTGGTGAAAAAAGGTCTTAAATAACATCAAAATAAATCTAGCAAAAGTATTATTTAAAAGAAAAAATAAAAAAAAACGTAATTCTAACAAACACTGCAATTTACAAATACTAGAAACTTGAACGTGTCTTAATAGGATGAACTGAAAAACTAAGTTGATGAAATTAACAAAACTATATAAAAATTCATAATAGGCATTCAGTGATTAAATGAATATTGCAAATTAAAATGATCCCAGTTACTAGGAAATTTTATTTAGAAAATAAGAGCATATGTCTAATAAAAGAAGTACAGGTTAGGTTTGACAATTTGACGTATAGAAGAACAATTGAATGAAACTTTAGTCTTAAAACAAAATATGAGTAAAGATCAAAAATACTATACTAAAAAATGTATTAACAATGTATAAAAACAAAAATTATAAGTTTACTTTATGAAATGGTGCAAGGGCTGATGTTACATGGCAACAGTTACACAAAAGAAATCCAATTATAAAACTTCAATCTTTTAGATTAAACATAGAAATACTCGTTATATAAATTAACACAGATAAAAGTAATTTGTTTTCGAAAATATTTCATAAATATTAACTTACCATTTTGAGAAAATACAAAAAAGTGACTCAACAAGAGACCGCAGGCTCACGGCCTCACAAGAAAAGAAATGCTCCCTAGCAGCAGCATGCACACGAAACCAACTTCCGGTAGAAAGAGCAATTAGGCACAGCGCATGATATATAGGCTGGTGGGCCAGCCGCCAGACCAGGGATATAAAGGTAATTTACTTGACGTAAATTACGTAGGTAATCCCATGGCAACGTAATGCCTGCGTAGAGCGCTGCGTTCTTGCGTTGAATGGTGAGAGAGAGGAAGACAGAAATATACAGTATGCTTCCATTTAATTGACCTCCATTTTAAATGAACTTCCATTTTATTTGAACTTTTTCCTACATTTTAAATGAACAAAATTATCCCTTCCACTCATGTGCAAGTAAGGGGAAGTGTAACATTTCCCCTCACGTGCAGAGTGTTTTTGGTATTTGCGTAAAGAGTGGGAAGGGTCAATTAGAATGTTTCATCCGGTCCCGACGAGGTCAATTAAATGGAAGCGTACTGTAGTCGAATTTCAAAAAGTCGAATCTCCAAACGGTGGAATATCCAAATGGTCGAATATCCATTTTGTCGAATTTCCAAATTATCGGATTTCAAAATTGTCAAATATCCATTTTATCGAATTTTCAAATTGAGTAAATCAGTGTGACGTCAATCGTCAATAAGGTTTGGTCATTTTATCAAGGAGGTTGGACCCAAAACCCAAATTTATATTGCAATGCATGGGATTATTATTATAAAACGGTTTTAAGATTAATTTGTTGTAAAGTTGCATAAATTATTGCAATTAAAAGGTAGAATATATTTTTTGCATCTTTGTAATATACTTATATTCCATATAAATTAGGAAAATGTCGATCCGTTGGAGCAACATAATTTGTTTAAAAAATATAAAGACAGCGTCTTTATTAACACGTTTCATCAATAGGTCATTGACCTCTACAGACTTCACAAGAAGTAGTTACATTTAAAAAAAATAAACCTACACTAACTTGCTCCAAAGGATCGACATTTTCCTAATTTACCCACACAGCACCAGAAATTCCCTGAATTTCCCCTGAATATTGGTCCACATTTCCCGAATATTCGAACCTAATATTCAGGGAAGTTTCGTGGAAGCATCAAAATGTCCGCCATGTGGAATATTGGTGGCGAAATTTCCCTGAAAATGTATTTCTAATTTTCAGGGAATTTCCACATCTAATATTCCTAGAATATTCATAGTATTCATAAATTAACTGTACATGATGCGCACCATATAAACCAAAGAGTGTCGAAAACGCCGTTTTGTGCCTGTCCGTCTGTCTATTTTCATCGGCATTCTAGTTTTTTCTCATGTTAATTTGCGTTTTTGACAAGTTTCGCAAGTTTTTACGTACCGTCTAATCTCATCTCGCATCCCTTTCCAGTAAAAACCTTCTCTTATTCGCTCTAACGTTTTTGTCTCTCCTTTGTGCCCACTTATGGTTGAATCATGACATTCGCGAATAATTTCATCCCTCTTTTCTATATCCGGAACTTCTATTGTTTTTTGCGTAAACCTTAGAATCAAATTTTTCCCTTGGTTTCTGTGACACTTACGGCTGCGCAATAGTTTCTAATGTTCTGGAATCCTACGGGTGTCAATTATAACATATAATTTTCATCAATTACCAGATCAAAAAAAAATTTGGAAATTTTTTTCAACTTTCCCTGAATATTCTAGGAATATTAGATGAGGAAATTCCCTGAAAATTAGAAATACTTTTTAAGGGAAATTTCGCTGTCAATATTCCCCATGGCGGACATTTTGATGCTTCCACGAAACTTCCCTGAATATTTGGTTCGAATATTCGGGAAATGTGGACCAATATTCAGGGGAAATTCAGGGAATTTCTGGTGCTGTGTTGGTATATGAACTGTGGAGAGCGAAAAAACTTTGATTAATACGTATTATCCTTATAAATTATTTAATTTGCAGTTTACAGATAAATAAACCATCACAATGACAGAACTTTCTAACCTAACTCAATTTTTCACTATTTCTTTGGCATTTAAAAATAAAGCAAATAACTGATAATATGTATGAATATATTTTAAAAACGTAATAAAATATGTTTTATTTCTCACCCTTAATAATTCTAACCGTATTTTATTGTATTGTTATAATAATCACTTTTTATTAAAACTCCCATACATTGCAATGTAAATTTGTGTTTCGAGCCCAACCTTCTTGACAAATGACAAAACTTAACGGACTTGTGACTTCACACTGGTTTACTCAATTGTCATTATTTCTAAATAGTCGAATTTCTAAATAATCGAATATCCATTTTGTCGAATGTCCAAATTGTCGAATGTCCAAATTGTCGAATATCCATTTTGTCGAATTTTCATTTTGTCAAATTTCCAAATTGTCGAATATTCATATTGTCGAATTTTTAAATTGTCGAATATTCATTTTGTCGAATACCCACTTTGTCAAATTTTCAAATGATGGAATATCCAAATTGTGGATTTTCTAAATTGTCGAATCCCAAATGTTCGAATCTCCAAATGTTCGAATGTCCAAAAGGTCGAATTATTTTTTTCATGTGAGTTTACCATCTATGAAATGTGTTGGTATTGTAGATTGGGCAAGTGCGCAAAATTTTAAATCATTATGGAAATTTTGAATTTTGCGCACTTGTCCAATCTACTATATCAACACATTTCATAGATAGGAAATTCACATGAAAAAAATAATTCGTCCTTTTGGACATTCGAACATTGATATTCGATCATTTGGTAATTCGACAAAGTGGATATCGACAAATTGGATATTCGATAATTTGGAAATTCGACAATTTGGATATTCGATCATTTAGAAATTCGACAATTTGGATATTCGACAATTTGTATATTCGACAATTTGGAAATTCGACAATTTGAAAATTCGCCAATTTGGATATACGATAATTTGGAAATTCGACCATTTGGATATTCGACCTTTTGGGTTTTTGAGAAATTTCCTGCTCCCGGTCCTAAATCTCTTTATAGGAACTATAGTTACTGTATGTTACCTAGGTAAGTTACTTGCCAAATTTGTTACATAAAGGTACGGTTACACCTCGCCGGCACCGTGAGTTGGCTGTTGGGATGGGCGATCTCGATTCGATTTTATCTGTATCGATCTTTTACTTTCGATTAATCAATCTTTATCCGATTTTCCTTACTTTCGATTAATCGATAAAATCGATTCTTTTAAACGATCTTGTCAAACGATTCATAATAAATATTCATAAATAAATTTCGTAACTTTACATGTTGTAGGAATGCTATTCTGGAAAATTCTAATCAGAAGAGTGAAAGTTTCCAAATATTATAAAGCCGCTTGTACAGTTGGGGACATTGATGCCTTAACATTTTCCACTAGACTTTTGCAGTTGATTCCATGGAATGTCTAGTGGATAAATGTTAAGGCATCAATAGCCAATCAAAATTTATTCTCTAGCGGTAAAGTAATGTTTTCTGCTAGAGACTAAATTTTGATTGGCTGAAATCTATTCGACTATTCTACTATTCCACCACTTGAAAGCATTTTCTGATTTGCTTATTCTATTCACCTGACCTTCTAATCCTCCGCATATGACTTCACCCTAAAGGCGCAGTCTCATAATTGCGTTTTACCGCATGTTTTGTTTTAGTCTAAAAGTGCAAAAGTGAAAAAAGTATGTCAGCATCTCTTTTGTACTCATTGTTTAGTTACAAAACGCATGTTAGAAAACAATTATGGGATTCCTAGTTTATTTTTATATAAAAATACCAACAAAATTAATTTTTTTGAAAATAATGTTGTATTTTTGTTTTTTTTTTGTTTTTATGAATTAACTAATTTATGGTTTATATATTTTATTTAACACTTTTATTACAGGAAAATCGAAATAAATCGATTTTTTCTTGTCCGATTAATCGAAAAAATCGATTCTAAATTTTCAAGATCGATTTTTTGAATCGATTCAATTTTTTTCGAGATTGCCCATCCCTAGTTGGCTGTGGCAACCGTGTAAGAGTAAGAAAGACAGAAGATTTTCTGACTTTCTTACTCTTACACGGTTGCCATAGGCAACTCCCGGTGCCGGCGACGTGTGGCCGTACCATGATGCATTTTTTGTGTGTTAAGGGAATAACTGTGTATGTCAGGGTGAAGTCTGATACGAAGGCCTAGGGTATCAGTGGATTAGAATAGACTAATCAGATAATTGGTCACATTGGAAAGCATTTTTTGATTGGTCTATTCTAATCCACTGATACTCTAGTCCTTCATATAGGATATTCAAGTTGGGTGGGGAGAAATTCAAAATGGCGGCTACCTGGATGACAGGTTTGCATTGCAGTCAATAGGACAAAATCAGTTTTTGTACAATAACTTTTGTGCAACACCTGTAAGAAAAGTTTCATTTATCTTGCCTGAAAAGTAGACGCAAAATAGGTAATTGCTGCACATAGCAACAATGTATACTTTGCTGCATACTGTGCAGAAAAGTGCACTTTTCTGCACACTTTTCCGTCTGGTAGGTACCCGCGCAATTATTAATTAGTGCTTTATCTGAACAGGTGTTGCACAAAATAGCGTGTGGACCTCGAGCGAAAGAAGATTTTCCGTCTTCGTGCAAATTGCTGCGCTCGCTTCGCTCGGGCAGCAAATTTCGCACTCGTCGGAAAACACCTCCTTTCTGCTCTTGGTGCACAATATACTATTAAAACACAAATTTTCGAACCTATGTTTATTAACAAATTATTTTTCATTTATCAAAAGCTATTTTTTAAAATAATAAAATTGTATAAAACTTTTATATGAGTTTTTATTATTTTAAAAAATAGCTTTCGATAAATGAAAAATAATTTGTTAATAAACATAGGTTCGAAAATTTGTTTTTTAAAAGTTATTGTACAAAAACTGATTTCGTCCCATTGACTGCAATGCAAACCTGTCATCCAGGTAGCCGCCATTTTGAATTTCTCCCCACCCAACTTGAATATCCTTATAAGACTTCACCCTTAAAGGTACGCTCCCAGCTCGGCGTCTGCCTGCCTGCGCGTGCAACCGACATGAGAGAAAAGAAGACGGAAATATAGTTCTGTCTTTTTCTCTCTCATATCGGTTGCACGCGCAGGCAGGCAGACGTCGAGCTGGGAGCGTACCTTAAGGCCTAAGCAGATAGAAATACGGTTACGGGACCAGAGCATGAGACAGAAAAGGACAGAAACAGTCTCTGTCCTTTATTATCTCATGCCCTGCTCCCGTAACCGTATTCGTTGTGCTTTGGGCTTTAATTGATGAAACATACCGGTAACATAAGTAGAAAACCTCGAGTGACGCGTCACTACCCAACCCTGTATAAACACAACTGATATATTTGGCAGACTTTTCTGTCTCTATGAAAACAACCCATGGTAAACATAGTAAACATAGTCATATACATGGTAAATACATGTCAAGATACATGTTTATGTATTTTAACAATAACAGTTTAATTAATCCACTAAAATTTTTATCATCAATTTGATGTTTGCCAAGTTTTGTTTAGTTTGTTAATATGTTCTCATTTCATTAAAAAAAGTCCTGTATTTTATTTAAATAATGGGTACTGGACAAAGTGCCCTCAAAGGGCTTGAAATTGAGGAAAAAGCTGTTGAAATAACAGATTTTTGGACCCATCATCGTGCAAATATTGATGGATCTAACTTTCAAAATATGTCAGTTTTTATTAGTGAACCTTCGTTGCATTCCACTGCAAGTTTTGGGAAACCATCACCTTTAGAAAAAAATGCCAAGGTTCGATGAAAAATATTTGTAAATGTATCATTTTTCTACTTCAAAATAAAATTCAAAAACAGTAGTACTTGGAAATATTAAGTGTAGAAACGATAATTGATATTTTCTCTTTTAGAATTTAATGCTTCATCGACATCCAAGCATTTTAAAATATGTATCTTCTTGGTCGAAAGGTAGTAAATTTTTTCTCGCTACTGAGGAAGTGAAACCCCTTGTACAGGTTATTGGAACAGAAACAACTCTTCAAATTTGTATTGGTTTACACAACATCCTTCGAGCTTTACTATTTCTTCATGAAAATGCAACAGCATCACACAACAATATTTGCAGCACTGCAATATACGTAACTGCTGATGGTTCCTGGAAATTAGGAGGTTTAGAATATCTTTGTCAATTCTCAGATTTGACGTCTACATACTTTAGGAAAATCAAATCTTATCGTTATGAGAAAGCAATTTCTCCAGAAGAAGATGAATCCATATGTATTTTATCCGATCCTACAGTTATTGATCGATATGCTTTTGGAGTTTTAGCTGAAGAAGTACTGAGGCTAAAAGATGACGGTAAAAAGTATTAATTATATTAAGGTTTAATCTCTTATTCTCTTTAAAAAGTTATTTAAAGTATTAACCATATAAAAAGTTTCGATAAAGAATGTACAATAGTTTTTTTTCTTTTTTTGTCATTAGATTTATTTTAAATTATTTTCTTTAGCCTCAAGAAAGATGTTGTTGCAAGTTTTTGATTTCCTTTCCTGTTCAGGTCAAAGAAAAGTTAAAAAAAAAAAACAAAGGGAAAGCTATTGTAAGGTAACTGTACCAATACTTGATCAGTATCTATAGTCGATCAGTGATGATTTAATTAGCCAAAACTAATTAACAGTTTTATTACATTAGTAAAAGTAAATCTTGTAATATTTGAAGTAGTATTTGGCATCAATATTATTAAACTATTAAATCATCACTGAACGACTATAGGTACCGTTACCTTACATTTAATACTTTTTATTTAGGTAAATACAGTCGGGTGCCGTTATAATAACGCTCCTTCTCTCTTTCTTTCCTACATCATTCGCTTAAGAAAAAAATTAAATAAATAAAGTGATGTTACTGTAGCGGCACTGAATTGTAATACTATCTGTTTGGACAAATTTTCAAAAATGTGATTACAATATTACAAGTATTTGATATAAATCAACAGTTTAAAGTTTAATGTAATAATATTGCCTTTTTATTTAGATGAGGTGCCAGGATTGGTTGATTTTAAGGAATTTTGTAAACAACAATTGAAAAGAAACGATACATCGCCAGTAGCTTTTTTATCGTCTTTACTCCATCATCCATTTTTTTCTCACGATTTTTTACAAATTCACGCATTTCTGACAGAGTTACCATTAAAAACTGAAATGGAGAAGAAGGATTTTTTTTTGTAAGAAATTATACTTTTTAAAATTCAGTGGCTTATAATTCAAAAACAGAAAATTTCAAAGTTCAAGAAAGAAGTGATAGTTTTTTCTATTTTAAAATATTACATAATTTTTTAATTTGATGAATTTTTAAATAAACTCATTTTTAATTGAAAACTGCTTCTTATAGGTATAAATGTGTTACATTTTATTTTTTTTTTTCAGAAATATAGTGATGAAATTGCAAACTTTTCCAGAAAAAATTGTAGCAGAACAGTTGGGAAAATTATTACTGTCAAGATTAGTTTTATTAGATCGAACAGCACAAACGAAACTTTTACCTATTCTTTTAAAACCGAAAGAGAATCAAGGTGATAAAAATTGTACATATTTATGGTTGTTTACTGTAATATTTTTTTTAATTCATAGACTAACTCATAGTTAATCGTCTTTACTATAATATAGTAGAATGTCTCTAGTTTCAACATTGGGGGGGGGGGACTTGAAACTCCAGACGAAACTAGAGACGTTCTACTGTATATTATATTAATTTATAATAAAGAAGTACTTATCATTTTTATTTCAAATATGTTGTAGATAATCTTGAAGACCAAGGACTTTTTACTGTACCAACCTTTAAGGCTCATTTAATACCTAAGCTACTTCAAATGTTTTGTGTTCGCGATGCTTCAATTCGATTATTACTACTCTCTCATTTAAATTCTTTCATTCACGTTTTTGAAAGGGAAGACTTAAAGTCGAAAGTGTTACCAGAACTTCTCGTCGGAATTAAGGATACCGATGATTATCTTGTTAGTATAACATTGCGTGCTCTTTCGGATCTTGTTCCCATATTGGGTGCAGCTACTGTTATTGGTGGCAACAGAGGAAAACTTTTTGCAGATGGTCGTCCCAAGAAAATTCAGAGACTCAAAAAACCAATTATAAATACTCAAAATTTAAGCAGAATCTCAGATATGTCGATGCTTTCATTACCAGAGAGACCTTCACCAGACGGGGGTGAAGATAAATCAGAATCTAACTTTTCTTGTGCTGAAGAAGAAAATTGGTCAGACTGGGAGACTCAAGACATAGAAACTAAGGAAATTCCAAACTTAACATTTGCGATAAATAAAACAATAGAAAAGAAAAAGGATCAACAACCAAGTTCAGTTAGTCAATTTGATCAAATAAGTGCTCCAAGCTTAGAAAGTACAATTGAGGAAACTAATAAGACAAACAAAATTGCAGATAGGAGTAAATATTCAAAGAAACCAATTATTTCTGATATTTCAGAACTTGATATCAAGCACTCAAAATTAATAAATCATAAAAATGACGAGTTTGATTTTTTTACTGATATGGAGCCAATTATACAAAAACCTCAAGTTTTACACGTTAAAAAAGTCTCGGAAACGAAAACTATTTTTGACGTTAATTTAACAAATAATATTCTGGGGTTAGAAGAAGATAATGGTTGGGGACATGATTTAAATGACTTGGACATTGATAATGTTGAATTAAATAAATGAAAAAATAATATGTAAATACAGTACCTTGGATCATCAGTTTCACATGCAATGGTTATATACACACTTTGGTGGAAAGATGGAACCAAAGAGAAATCTGTGGATACTTTAAGTACCTTTTGAACTAGTATACCTTTTCTCTAGGGTACTCACGTATATTAATAATAAAATATTTTTATTGTGTAATATTTTTAGAATGTAAATAATGTCTTCGGGATTTTCAACAATTTTGTACAATTGCGAGATTTTTCTTAAAAATTAAATGTTTGAAAATCTGTTGAGTTTAATGTGAAGATCGATTGTTAAATAGAAAAATATTAAAATGTTAATCTTTTTGAGAATTATAAATTTATTCTATTATGGATATTTCAAATAAAATTTGAATGCATAAGAAATCTGCCTTAAGAAATTTTATAAGATTTAATCCTGAAATTTAAGACTCATATTGTCTCAATATTACCCCATAATATTGCAAATCTTAGGACCGTTGAAGGGAACAATTTGTCAGCTGTTCAAAAGATTGCTTGAAATCTCTACTTAAACACATTATTTTTAGGAGAACTCAGATTTTCAAAAACAAATATGGTTTGAAATTCTACTCAACTTTTAGACCATTGGAAAGCCTAAGCTCTACGTGTTATTGGAACTTTGCATAGGATAAATTTAAGAAACAGGTTATTTTAGGATTTTAAATGGAATGAAAATTCGTCAATACTCAGAGGTCTACAAATTAAATTAAACATTGCAAAACATTGAGTTTTTTCGGAAAAAGTGTCCGGTTTTCCTAAAAAAATTGTTAAGTAGAGATTTCAACCAATCTTCTGAAAATCCGACACATAGTTCCACATAATTCTTATTAGACACTTTTCACATTTTTTTTCGCATTTGAAATGATTCTTATTTGACCTAAATCTTATTTGACATATTTTTGTACATAGAGAACTCTTAACTAAAGTTAGTAGGCGACTATTAATTGTGGTCTACTACTCTTCACTTAAAAGTTCTCTCTGTTTACTATTGTCAAAATAATGTGTAAAATTATGTAAAATGGAAGAACGAATTCTGTCTAAGAATTCGGTTAAATAAAAATTATGTTCAGTAAGACTCTGACGAAAGCATCGGATTGAATTTCTTTCCGCTTGAATAAGTTTTTGTCGGTTTTTATACAAGCCTAAAAATAGATGTAACTTGACGAAAAATTTTCACGAATCGCACAGAATTAATCAGTTTCATTCCGAAGCTAAATTTTAATCCATATGAATCTTGTTATTTCATTCCGAATCAATCAGTTCCAATTCCAATTCTAATCCGGTTTATTCGGATTTAAAACAGACTGATTCGGAATAAAATTTAACTTCGGATTTAACCAGATTAGATCGAATGATTCGGAAAGAATTTTCGTCAACTTACATGCATTTTTAGATTCGGATAAAAACTGCAAAATAAATTATTAAAATTAATAAAAACTGCTCGGAAACAAATTTCGGAATGCCTCGGAAAAAACTGATTGAAATTCAATCCTATAAAGTAACAGTACCTATACTCGATCACTACCTATAGTCGATCAGTGATGATTTAATTGGATAAAGTTAATTAATAGTTTCATAATATTTATGCCAAATACTACTTCGAATATTACAAGATTTATTTTTACCAATGTTTTAAAACTATTAATTAATTTTGTCTAATTAAATCATCACTGATCGAGTATTGGTACCGTTACATCAAGGGCGAATTCAGAATATTTTTCTTTATATTAATTTTAACCCCTCTCACTTTCCAACACTCTAAAGTTACCATAATACACTACTTTTAAAAATCTCTGGATTTGTAAAACCCTTTTAAAATTTTGAAATCGGGTAATATTTATGTGGTTCAAAGTCCAAGAAGTTTTTTTATATATTTTGTATAAAAGAAACACCCTAAATAATTAAAAATTCATACAAATCTGTAATGCATCGATTTGGTTTTTGCAAAGTGTTTATTAATAAATTATTAATCACGATTTTATTGTTTATTTCCGAAAAGGGTGTTTTTACCCATTCAAAATATATAAGAAACTTTAAGGGTTTTGAGCCACCTCTATATTATTATTTATTATTATTATAAATTAGCCCTCCAAACTTGAACTACCTAATAACTGACAACCTCTCCATAATAAATCAGTATAGTATTTATTGATGACGAACCATTTCTTAACTTAACTACGTCATTACATTTATGTCAAAGTGAAAGATGAAAATTCAATACAGTTTTTCTACTGTGTACGTGTCAATAGATAACATTTAATAATGACAGATAATTTCGAATCCGTACGTTCAAGTAAAGAAAGTAAAAGCATTTTTTATTAGCTTAGAAAAAATCTGGTTTAATAATTTCTGAAACATTATTGATTATAATATAAAGTTATAGTATAAATCAAGCAAAAATAATAAATTGATGGCGAATGTCTTGAATTTTTTAGCAATATGGGAATTCAAGTTTTTTATTTAATGTTGATATTTTTTCTACATGTAATTTTGTGAACAAATTTACAATTACTTATTAATAAAATTCACATTATGCATTAGATTTACTTGTTATTAGTTGGTGCTTCTTTACCGATGTTCCATACATTTTTCACTGTCTTACCTATTCCCGGACCATTGTAAATAAGAACAAGCAGTCCTGCAAGCGTAACTGCTGAGAGAATGTTTAATAATAAATGTAAAATTTTTGGAATAAATGATCCCAGAATGATCGGTCGTGCATAATCAACTATTAGTGCTTCCAATCCCCTAAAAAAAGATAATTAATTTTTTTTTAAGCGTTGTACTTGGATAAGTTTTTTTTCATTGCTAATAAATTTCCATATATAACAATAATAAATATTTACCAATGTGTGTGTATAACGACAAGCGCAGCAAGTAAACTGTCAATAATAGAACTCTCCAAAATAAGAGATGCTGGTAAAAGCACTGGCAAAGCAGCAGAAGTAATTCTTTCTATTTGCCACAGGCGGACGTGATCTGCGCTTGAGCTTCCCATGCGATATTGAACCAACACCTTTGAAACTGGTAATAGCTTTAAAGATTTTGAAAAAATTAAATGTGAGAAAAGTTGTTATTCATAAATGTATGTCCCAAAAAGATAAGAATAGAAATATTGATAAAGAAAATAGATATTTACCTTCCCTTTTTGCCCTTGTTTAAGATTATTTTGAAATTGTGAAAGATTTTCACGAGAATTTAATGTACTACAGGATATAGTTTTCACGTTTTGTTCTGCGACTAAACGAATGCGTTGTGCCAATCCATGATTATTCCAATTTGTTGCTTCTAAACAAAAAATTTTTTTATATTTTTAAGCCAAAAAATGAGTATTATTTCAGTTAAATAAATTCAATTATCACGTTTCCGCTGTCGGAATTCAGCGAATTATTCACGTTGGTCAGAGAGTTGTGTCCTTTTAAACCAACGAGAAAAAATTAACTATAAATAATACCGACAATAGACGTGAACATTGTGTTTCTTTTTCAGGATTTTATTCCAGTCTAGTTTAAAAAATAATTGTATGATAATAATAGAAACAGTCAATGAATTGTGTAAAAATGTAGAATTTAATCAATATATCAATTTATTGTTTTTACGAAAATATGTACATGTTTTTTGTTGAAGTAGGAACATGAAAATCTTACATAATATGTGAAATTTTGCTTTTTTTTAATATAAAAAAACACTCACTCAAAAAATGTTTAACCTCGTTTAATGTGAACAAACACGTTTTATTTGACAGCATATCTGCAAAACAATCAGTTCTTATTTTTTATTTTTGTGTTAAAATCTTTTAAAAATGTTTGACAAAATTGTTTTTGAATGTAGTCTAATTCATTTTGTCAGCAGGGTTGAGAAGTTGAGTTTCCATTAGCTCATTAGCAGGGTTCTAGCTTCTAGAGATCGAGGATCTCTACAGGGTTCCGAAGTTACGCGAAACTTAGGGGTTTATATATATACGTCAGGTAGATTACTGTAATAAACATTTTCTACATGTAAAATACTTGTTTTCTACAGTAAATTACATATAAAAACCACGTATATTGCGTAAAGTAGTTGTTTACGTTGCGAATCCAACTGCTCTTGCTTACAGTTCCTATAAAGAGAGTTAAGACACGTGTCCCCTTCCACTAGCCTGTTGACAAACCGGAGACGGAAGTGACGATGAAGTAATTTATGTGATTGGTTGAAAAGGGCGGGCGAAATTTAAAAATGTTTGTTAAGAAAGCATTTTAAAATCAGCGCGCTCTTTTCGGCCAATGAAAAAACTTTCAATACACTTCCGTCTCCGGTTACGCTGAGCCAATCAAAAGTTGAACCTCACGTGACCTTACTCTCTTTATAAGAACTCTAACTTCAAAAGGCACGCATGCATTCTTCCCGCAAGTCATTCGGTCGACTCGACATTTGATCGAACGGCATAAGGTCGACTCGACATTTCCAAGACTGGTCATTTGCTCGACTGTAAATTTCCGCGACTGGTCATTCGATCGACTCGACATTTGAACGAATGGACATTTCCGCGACTGGTCATTCGATCGACTCGACATTTCCGCGACTGGTCATTTGCTCGACTCGACATTTCCGCGACTGGTCATTTCCACGACTGGTCATTTGATCAACTCGACATTTAAGCGACTGGTCATTTCCTCGACTCGACATTTTAACGAATAGACATTTCCACGAATGGACATTTGATCGACTCGACATTTAAGCGACTGGTCATTTCCTCGACTCGACATTTTAACGAATAGACATTTCCACGACTGGTCATTTGATCGAATGGACATTTCCGAGACTGGTCATTTGATCGACTTGACATTTGAACGAATGGACATTTGATCGAATGGACATTTGATCGAATGGACATTTCCGCGACTGGTCATTTGCTCGACTCGACATTTCCGCGACTGGTCATTTCCACGACTGGTCATTTGATCAACTCGACATTTAAGCGACTGGTCATTTCCTCGACTCGACATTTTAACGAATAGACATTTCCACGAATGGACATTTGATCGACTCGACATTTAAGCGACTGGTCATTTCCTCGACTCGACATTTTAACGAATAGACATTTCCACGACTGGTCATTTGATCGAATGGACATTTCCGAGACTGGTCATTTGATCGACTTGACATTTGAACGAATGGACATTTGATCGAATGGACATTTGATCGAATGGACATTTCCGCGACTGGTCATTTGATCGACTCGACATTTGAACAAATTGACATTTGATCGAATGGACATTTCCGCGACTTGTCATTCGATCGACTCGACATTTCCGCGACTGGTCATTTGCTCGACTCGACTGGTCATTTGATAGACTGGTCATTTGATAGACTGGTCATTTGATCGATTGGTCATTTGATCGAATGGGCAATTAAACGAATGGACATTTCCACGACTGGTCATTTGATCGACTCGACATTAGAAAGAAAGGTTTTTTTTGTGAGTTTCCTCTCTATTTTGTAGTAGTTTGTGGTTTCTATTTATCAAGCGTTCTTAGTGTGCATAGTGTTGAATATATTGAATATAATACTCCTGGCTCCATCTGTCGACAAAATATTTAACACTATGCACACTTAGAACGCTTGAGAAATAGAAACCACAAACTACTACAAAATAGAGAGGAAACTCACATAAAAAAAACCTTTCTTTCTAATGTCAAGTCGATCAAATGACCAGTCGTGGAAATGTCCATTCGTTTAATTGTCCATTCGTTCAAATGTCAAGTCGATCAAATGACCAGTCTCGGAAATGTCCAGTCAATCAAATGTCAATTCGTTCAAATGTCGAGTCGATCAAATGACCAGTCGCGGAAATGTCCATTCGATCAAATGTCCATTCGTTCAAATGTCAAGTCGATCAAATGACCAGTCTCGGAAATGTCCATTCGATCAAATGACCAGTCGTGGAAATGTCTATTCGTTAAAATGTCGAGTCGAGGAAATGACCAGTCGCGGAAATGTCGAGTCGATCAAATGTCCATTCGTTCAAATGTCGAGTCGAGCAAATGACCAGTCGCGGAAATGTCGGGTCGTTCAAATGTCGAGTCGATCAAATGACCAGTCGTGGAAATGACCAGTCGTGGAAATGACCAGTCGCGGAAATGTCGAGTCGAGCAAATGACCAGTCGCGGAAATGTCGAGTCGATCGAATGACCAGTCGCGGAAATGTCCATTCGATCAAATGTCCATTCGTTCAAATGTCGAGTCGATCGAATGACCAGTCGCGGAAATGTCCAGTCGAGCAAATGACCAGTCTTGGAAATGTCGAGTCGACCGAATGACTTGCGGGAAGAATGCATGCGTGCCCTTCTTAAAAGCGCTTTTATACCTCGTGCTGCACACTTTACTTTTCTCTCATTCTAGTACACAGCAGCGGCATAAGTTTGTCTCGTTCTTGCACTAATTATGTGTCTGGACGGTTTGGGCACATAAGTGCCCACTGCCCAGTAAGAACTTACCATAGTAAGTTCCGTTATTTTCATTAAAATATATTCGTTTTCTGAAAATGTAATTAATTTAAGGTAACAAATTTCTTTTCAATTATATTTTGCATTCTTTATGGGTTTTTCCCATCGGTAAAAACGATGTTTTATTACTGGAAAGGCCCAGAGCCCCACGGTCTAGATTTATGATGACCAGATGTTTATTTCCGGAATTTCCGATTGTAAAATAAAAACCTCTTTTGTTGTCGAGTACGTGACTATTTCTAATTTTCAATATTATTAAGGTTTAATGGATATTTTAGAAAAGATTTAAAGAACATAAAGGGAATCTATTGTTGAATATTATTGAAATATAAATAATATATTTCTATTTAATAATTCACATTTCACCGGTTACTATCCCTGTCGATAACAACTCACTGAAGGCTCACTAAAAACTCACTGAAAACTCGCTCTACAAGTGAGTTTTCAGTGAGTTTCTAATGAGCTTTCAGTGAGTTGTTATCGACAGGGATCTAGTTACACCTAGGTGCATAAATGCCTTACCCCCAACTAGTTGTCCCTGCGCATGAGAATACGTGAGTAAGAGAGAGAGGTTGGGGGTAAGGCATTTATGCACCTAGGTGTACATTCGTTAACGTTGTTTTAGCGTTTTCGCTATTGTGAAACATTACGTGACGTTAGGCTGCCGTCACACCGTCGTATTCGTTGTGCTTTGGGCTTTAAAGATGTGTCCACAATGGATAGTGTTAGGACGCAATTACATGGTGAGAGAGAGGAAGACAAAAATATAGTCAAATCTTTGTCAAGATACGCTCCCAGCTCGGCGTCTGCCTGCCTGCGCGTGCAACCGATATGAGAGAGAAGAAGACGGAAATATAGTTCCGTCTTCTTCTCTCTCGTGTCGGTTGCACGCGCAGGCAGGCAGACATCGAGCTGGGAGCGTACCTTAAGGGCGCAAATACATGTCTGCGTCGAACGCTGCGTTCTTGCGTTGTATGGTGAGAGAGAGAAAGACAGAAACATAGTCACATCTTTGTCACTCTCACCATTCAACGCAAGAACGCAGCGTTCAACGCAGACATGTAATTGCGCCCTCACTCTCAGGGCGCAATTACATGTCTGCGTCGAACGCTGCGTTCTTGCGTTCTATGTTGAGAGAGAGAAAGACAGAAATATAGTCACATCTTTGTCACTCTCAACATCCAACGCAAGAACGCAGCGTTCGACGCTGACATGTAATTGCGCCCTCAGCATTGAACGCAAGAACGCAACTTTCGACGCAGGCATGTAATTGCGCCCTGACAATCCTGCCATCTAGATTCTAGGTGTATCATATCTTTGTCCTCACTAAACTTACCTATCTTTTGTACAATTGTATGTGGTTTAGTTTTAGGTTGGTTCATACCATTCATTTGTTTGTGGAAATGTTCATATCGTTCATATTTCATATGCAATTGATTCATGTATTTATTATTATAATATAAAACACAAATTACTTATTCTTATATCTGTTAAGTGATGCTCAAGGTGATACTTTAATAATGTAAAAACTGCATTCATGAAATTTGAAACACTAATCAACAGATAGATTAAATATTAATAGTGTTTCTATATATGGTGTTGCAAATGCAAGTTTATTATATTATGCTACTGCATAGATAGCAATTCAAATTTAGAGATTAATTTGGTCTTACATATAGAAGTATATATTGTTCCATCTTGAAAACTTAATTAAAATACCTCCTTCGTTATGGATGATCTACAAAATTATAGGTTGCAACTTCAACAAGTGAGTTATAATATTTAAAAAATTATATATGTATACGATATTTACCAAAAATTGTAATATGAGATTTTTATTTATGTTCAGTAATTTTTTCAATGATCCACCGATGATTTGTATGAGTTGGGATTACTTTTGGAAATTAAATTTTATGTCTATTGACAGGTTGAAGCTGCACTTACAACAGATGCATCGAACAAAGAATTACTGAAATTGAAAATTGATTTGGAAGAAGTTATTGAACTAACTCATGATCTTATCAAATCACAACAACAAGAAAAAAGACAAACTGATGAAACAGATATAAAAGATCCTATTTTGCTAGCAGTATTAGCTAATAAATGGAAAGTTGGAGATCTATGTATGGCACCATGGAGCGAAGATGGAAAGTATTATGAAGCTACTATTGACGGAATAAATGATGATGGTGTTGTGAACGTAACTTTTAATGAATATAAAAATACAGATGTTACAATGCTCAGTCAACTCAAATCAGTCGCCAAAAGACCAGCGTCTGATTGGGCTGATCAAAAATCTAAGTAAGTATTAACCCAAACAGTAGATCTTCTAGTGAGCTCACCATAAACTTACAAAACAGATTCGTGAACTTGACATGATGTAGAAATAACAGTAAAAATACCTGTGCACTAAAACTTCCAAGGTGTGTATCTCTCATTAGTGTTATGATTTATTTATACTTATTTCTCGCTGATTCATTTTATTTGGTGGTTTGGTGAAATCGAAAAAACGGGAAATGGAGGCTTTCTAATAAGTCAGTCGGAAGCATTTGGTAATACCATCTTTAAAGTAACATTTTTAAAGGTAGTGGATGCATAGGCCCAAACAATTAGAATTTCTTCCTTAATCATTTTTTCTGAAAAACTCGAAACTTCTTCCTAAAAAAGTCTGTCTTTAAACTTTTAATTTGAGTAGGATTTTGAAACATATTTGTTTTTGGAGATTTGAGTTTTCCTCTCGTGTCAGTTTCATGAGAAGGTGCAAGCTGCTTAACGTATTTTCAAGGAGAAAATGTCCAACACCTTTCCCCTATGATGGCCACCCCTTGGAAGTTTTAGGGTACTTAATCTTACCTCCCTCATTTCCCCTAATTTTTTTACATACGTTCCAGGCTTAAAAGTACGGTAGATATTTTCCATAATTTTTTATTTTTTTTATTTTAAACTCCCACCGAAATAGAGGAGAGTTAAGAGGAAAGTCACTTTCAGTGACTCAGTATTTTTTCAATTATAATACAAAGATTATAATTTCTTCAGAAAATTACAAGTAGCAGCTGTTGCCGGATCTGACCCGAATAAACAACGAGAGTATTTAAAGAAAAAGAAACAGAAAAAGCTTCAACGTTTTAAGGAACTAGAAGAAGAAAGAGAGCAAGAAAAAAATAAATGGTTGGCTTTTGCAAATAAGGTAAATAATTCAAATCAAAGAAATTAAAACTCAAAAGAATTAAACATTAATTTTAATTTCTGTATCTCATAATTGATTATAAATTTTTTTTTTAAATTGTATTTTTCTTAAATTTTCAGTCAACGAAAAAAGGAGTTATTAAGAAAAGCATTTTTGCAACTCCAGAAAATGTAAATGGTCGTGTTGGAATAGGAACATGTGGTGTGAGTGGTCGAGAAATGACAAAATTCAGTAATGGTGAGAAATGGCGGCGTGGTACATAATTGTATTGTAAATATATAGATCAATAAGTTATAATTTAAGAAACTTAAATATTACTGAAGTTATTTTATTTAAAATTTGAAAAAAAATGTTTTCAATACCTTTCTCAGCTCGCCTCTTTAGTTTATATATTTTATATATAGATAAAATTAACAGCTAGAAATGTGGTCTTTTATGATTTAATTGTTCTTGCAATAAATAATCTGTTTTATATTACATTTTATTTACTATAGATAATATTCTTATAATTCTGTCAACATTTCATGTATTTTTTTTTAATTCTTTGTAAGGCAATTTCATGTCTATAATATTGTATATAGACTTTAAAGACACAGTCTTCTCATTTATTTAAATAGCCTAATATTCTTTCTACATCTTCATTAAAATGATTTATTGACCTTTTTCTTCTGCCAAGGAAGATTGTTGGATTCCCAGTAGTAGGATTAAAATTTTGAAAAAGCAACTGCAATAACAAGAGTTATGAATAAATTTTCATTTTTTTTAAACAATTCTTTCTAATTTAAAAAGTTTTCTTACCATTATCAGTCGCACAAGATAAACAGCGAATGTCAAAAACGAAATAGCCATCAGTGCTCCTTCTAATGAAGGAAAGCCCAAACTATCTTCTTCATGATGATCGTATCTTTTTTTGCGATTACTTTTTTTTATATCCGTCAATGGTAATATAGTTGCCGCCAATCGTGATTCTTAAATAAATATTTTCAGTTGACAAATACTTAATTTAAAATTCTTTTTAAAAGAATTAAATAAATAAATATTAACTTACCAACTTCGGATATCAGAATCTTTTCAAAATTTTTAAAAAATTTGATTTTTCCAAGAACAGTACGAGGCTGAGTTTTCAAAATAAAGTTGACCCGTTTAAATATTTTTACTGGTAAATAATATTCGAATCTTTTATTAGCTTCTTTTATAGATTCATTAACATACTCTTTCTCATTGTAAAAATTAGGTTCACTAAAATTTGAAATATTTGCTATATCTTGTACATCAGTATTACATGTTTTATGAATTTCATTTTTAAAAGTGGTTGATTGATTTAATTGACGATTCTAAAACAAATTATATAATTTTGTAAGATTGGTTAAAAATTAAATAGATTTAATTATCTTTTCTTAAATACAACATTAAAATTTTATTTCATAAAAAATTAAGTTTTCGTGACTATACAGTGCTCGTTTGTTTTCTTTGTTTAACATAAAAAACATTTTTACTTCCATTACAAAACTAAAGAAAAATATCAAAAAGTCTGTTTAAAGTAATAAACAGACCCGTCGAAACATCCAAAGAAAATATAAATCAGTAAAGGTGTTCATGAATAGAAGTTTGAAATATAAAATTAAACTATTTTAAAATTGTAAAACTTAGTTTTTACATGAAATTCACATAGGTATTATATGTAGATATTTGTTAAATTAATAATTGAGATACAAAATATTTCTTACAGATGTGTCATCTTCTGCTTCTTTTTCTTTATAGTTTAGAAATAACTTTCGGTCGCTTTCAAAATTTTTGTATTGAGCAACTGAGGGATTAGGGAGATCAGTTATTTGAAGGAATTTATTTGTATATTTAATAGGTAAAGCGGCTGTAACACATGTTGTATCATTTACAGTTGAATATTTCAATCCTTTTTTACTGCTTGTTTTAGCTTCTTCAGATGAATTTTTGATTAAATCTACTCTTTGATTATTAGATTTTACCGTAGAACGAGAGATGAGTTGTGTTCCATTTTGGTGAATCGATGGTTGAAAAAATCGATCTACTTGAAATGCTGTTCTGTATACCTTTTCAGTATTTGAAAATTGTGGTAATTCTACCCAGTCTGCTGTGATTATTTGGAAACGCACTAGGTAGTAAAAATTAATAAATAATTTATAACTATTCATGATGAAGTTAGCATGAACTAAATTTTTCTCTATTTAAGACATTTTATTTATGCAATAAATAATTCAACGTGCTACTAATTTATATTTTTTCACTTTGTACACTTCAGATCTACTTCTTTACTAGAATACTGACAGATGCTTTTACAACTACCAAGTGCAAATCAGAAACCACAATAGTTTGAGCTATTATTTCAAGCAGGGATACTTAAGGAGACAATAATTAAGAACGGTTCGTTTGGAGACATGATTAACGGTACTTCCCAGAGTAATATATTATAACTTAAATTTCCATCTATTTCACGTGACATTTTTTTAAAAAGCTGAAAGTTTTTTTTTAAATAAAAATAAAATTATTTTTATAATTTTCTTTTATTATACAAAATGACAAATAATTTTTATTGTTTACATAATAAACATGAATTTTTAATTATAAATTTTAATGTCGTGGCCTATCACGTTCCCTTCTTCTTCCTCCACTACTGCGATCACTTTCTCGATCTTTCCGATGTCGATCTTTGTCTCTTTCTTTTTCTTTACTACTTTGTATTTTTGGCGATCTGCTTCTTTTTCTTTGTCGTCTCTCTCTATCCCTCTCCTTACTTCGTGATCTTTGTTTTTCTCTATCTGATCTCTTTTCCGATCTAGAATATCTTTTTTCTCTGTCCCTATTGCGGTCTCGTTCCCTATCATATTCTTCTGTTCTTTTACGACTTTCAATTCTCAATGAAGATATGTCTTCCTCTTCTTCTGATGATGATTCAATAGCTTCGTCCATGTCATCTTCTAGAGCTGATACTTTAGCTTCTAAACATATTAGAGAAAAACGTGTATCTATTTTAGTAAATAGTACAAGAGGCTTTGGTTTCGTAAGTGTAAAACTGTAAAAGGTCTGAGAATCGAGTGTACTTAGGTACACTACCGTCGGAAATTATCGGTCCGGTTGAGCAGCTGACATGGCAAAGTTTCGACCCTTGTTACTTAATATACTATTATTTACTTTATTTTCTTCGCTGATTTGTTACTTTTAATGTAAGTCAAGAGAACTTAAAAAATATTAAGTGCTTTGAGAGATATGATTGAAAATGTCGAAGCATGTTTTTCTTAAGTCAGTTAAAACCGTGGTTTTTACCTAAAAATGATGGTTTCTGGAGAAAACATGATTCGACATTATTAGTCATATCTCTATCTTTAATTTTGACCAAGATATCGTGATTTTAATTGAGTTACGTGTTTTTTCGATCCACTCATTCTATCAGACAGACAATTTCAGGCGGTAGTGTAAAAACACAAAAATATTTTAATTCTAAAATTTTTTGGACATAATTGGTAGTTAGTAAGACCATGTTCCAGTTCTGGGACCAGAATCAAAACAATTAGCTTCCTCATAGAAAATTAGAGAAGTTATACAAGGAAAAAATTTTAAATGTAAAAAAGAACAGAAAAATCATGAATTATTATGCAAATTTTTGATGCATTATATACTTTATATAGGTCAATCGATTCGTTTTGAGACAAGAAATATGATTCTTTTATTCCTTCAGTTGTATTTTTAGAATGGAAAACAAATTTGGGAAAAAACAATTTTTCTCGATAAAAAGAGGTGCTCATAAAAATTTTATTGGGTATTTTCAATAATCCTTATGTCCAAAATTATATATTTACGAGCTTAATAAGGCATCCAAATTTGATTGGAATCTGTTAAAGCTTTCTCCTCTCTATAAGGAAGAAAAAATAATAAAAAAATTACGTGCATTTAACACTTATAGTGTGTCATGAATGTTTGTTTTATTAATAATTTGGAGAAACAATTATATTGTCAACAAATTAAATCTGGGAACGTGATATCAGGCACGTAGGACAAATTTTTTTTGTGAAAGTAAATTTTAAATCTTTTCAAATGGTTTTAAAAAATTATAAAACTTTACCCAATTCATTATTTTCTTCTAAGACATGTCTCCTCTGTATTCTTGGTAAAATGACATCACAGCACCTTTCTTCTCTTAGAAGCTCATCAATAAGTTCATCCATGTGAACCAGTTCAAATTTTCCTTCTTTACTTTGACGTCTCAATTTTCTATTGTCATTAAATAAAGGTTCTAAATATTTGTAACAGTCCAAAGATGTTCCAGTTAAACGAATATAAAGTGCTCCTAATGCTCGAACATATTTAAATTCTTCATTCTTTATAAATTCGACAATAATATCTTTTTCTGGTTGAATCTGAAGCATTTTCAAAATTAAACAAAGAAAAGGAGTTGGTTTCGTATTTCCACCATAAATTCCACCGATGAATCTAAAATTCATATGAATCATTTTAATACAAACTCTGATGAGGTCATTTTTTCCATTGATATTTTTTAACTATAGTTATAAACATTTTTAAATTTTGTGTTCGAAATTTGAACTAACAGTGTCCATTCTACCCCTGGCAATGTCACGATGGCGTTATATTCCTCTAGTAACAAAAGGGACTTAACTGGTGGTAATTCTGATGTAACAACTTAAAATTTAAACAATTTACACCCTCTTTATTTCGGATTATAATCTATCTGGTATCTACCTATGAGATGAAAGTTTTCCTACCTTAATTCCATAGCCTTATCTACTAATAGTTCAGCAGTGAGAGCAAAACATTCCTCTTTCCAATATTTAGAATCATATATTCTGGATCTTATAATTTTTTCTACTAAATATTGAGGATTTGTCCCACGAATGGATTTTGCATCTTTTACTGTTCGGTTAGCCATTGCAAAATGTAAACACCATGATCCAAGTCCAAGTACTGTAAACACGGCACCGTTCAGGGATGTGTATGTGTTTATAACATACACATCACGGTTGTGAATGTAAAATCCATTATTCAGGGTTGTGCAGTTAGGGTGAAGTCCCAAGATTGAGGGCGCAATTACATGCCTGCGTCGAAAGTTGCGTTTTTGATTTGAATGGTGAGAGTGACAAAGATGTGACTATGTTTCTGTCTTCCTCTCTCTCACCATTCAACGCAAGAACGCAGCGTTTGACGCAGACATGTAAATGCGCCCTGAGCCTTAACGTCCGCTTTGTAACTAAATCATAAGTGCGAAAGTGACAACAGTATATATGCATTTCTTTTGCACTCTTGGTCTAGTTACAAAAAGGACGTTAAAACGCAATCATGGGACTTCACCCCATATACATATATAAGAGGCCGCGCGAGTTCCACGATTATCATGAGAGGAGCAAGCTGGAGCTACACTGTTAAAAAAATACTTGCAGAATTACAATGCAAAGTATTTTTCCGTCCCAAACATTAAATTTATATTGTAATAGTCCATCGTAATACGTGATTATTCATTTTGAAGTTGTTTAATGTTTAAACAAAGCTTAATTAACAAAAACGTAGTCTCGATCTTATGTAACAAATAACAGTTTTTTGTCATTTTTCATCTTAGAAACTTAGTTCTGTTAAAATAATTATTCCAA
Source organism: Ganaspis brasiliensis (assembly GCA_037103525.1). NCBI lineage: Eukaryota > Metazoa > Arthropoda > Insecta > Hymenoptera > Figitidae > Ganaspis > Ganaspis brasiliensis. The sequence goes on along the minus strand of JAZKLR010000050.1, from coordinate 957,466 downwards.
TATATGATTTTTTTTTAATATATCTGTGATCAAAGTTAGACAAAGAACGAGACTGTTTATTTGTTAATTAAGAATTATTTAAACAAATGCTTACAACTATTATTAATTAATGAAAATAATACAGACTGATAATTGTATTTTATTAGTAAAAACGCTTATTAAAGAAAAAAAGGGACACAAATAGTATTAAAGTTTTTGTTCTTGAAAATTGTTTATTTATAAAATTGTTAATAACAATTTTAAGTTATAAATAAATAAAAATAAAATAAAAAGTGAACTTGGAAAAGTATTTTACGTCAACATTATATAAAATAGTATTTAGACAAATGAGATCATCCATCACATTATAAGAAACTGCGAAATATAAATTGTTTATAACAATTGTTTAAAATATAATAAATTAATTAATTATAGTACTAAATAGTATTGATAATTACTTGTAGATAACAAATACACTAAAAAATGTTAAACTTAATAGCTAAAATTCAATAATTTTCATAAAACAATTTTTGTTGACTTATTTGTTTATAAAAAACTCAAAAGAAATTAAAACAATATTGTTATTACATAAAATCATTCTTGGAATGTTACTTTAATAATTTTAATTATTATTGGTACAGTAAGTATCTTTAATAAGCAATGGTACACTCAAAGACTTTTGACATTAATTCTTATAGTTTATCCAATAGTTTTTACTATAAAAACTATTATTCTGGGATAATCATGCAAAAAGAAAAAATTTCCCAGCGAGGATAGTAAAGTTTCAAACCTGGATAAGAATATTTACATTTTTTTTTGAAAAATTTAAATTCAGGATAGAATTATTTACATTTTTTTTAGAAAATTTTCCTTTTATGCATTAAAAATTTACTATATTCGCTAGGAAAAATCTTTGTTTTACACGATTATCCCAGATTAAAAACCTGATAGTAAAAATTAATTACTAAAGTCTTTCAGTGTATTCGTTTAAATTCAAATTATTTAATTTTTTTTATTTTAATATTTAATAAACAATTGTTAACAATTTTTTTTAGAAAATAAAAAACGTACGTTTTGTGCAAAATTTTATTACCTTTAACTCAATAAAAAAAAAGTTGTAAATCGGATAATAATTGTGAGCTGAAAATCAATTTGTCCACATACAGTTTTTTTCCCCCACTGTACGGCGTCCCATGACTCCGTTTTTCGTGGCGTTTTGATGAGAAGGAAGAGGACACACGTATATTTTGTCCTTTTCTATCTCATTACAACGCAACGCAAAACGGAGTCATGGAACGGCGGCCTAAAACAGCAAATCATGAGAGTGAGAGCAATAGTGATATCCTGCGTCTCACTCACTCTCATGGTTGCGTTCAGAATTAACACCCGGGTGTATCTCTGTCTTTCTCTTTTATTATTAATTAGAAAAGGACAGACATTCACCCGGGTGGAATCTCGAACGCGCCCCATGATTTGCTGGTTTACGTTTTCCGTTTGAACATAGATGCGTCAAACGTTGCGTCGTAATGAGAGAGAGAGGGAGACAAAGATATATTTACATCTTTCTCTTTCTGATTACGACGCAACGTTGACAGTCCCATGATTTCACCCTATTTTTCTACATCCATGCATTTATCGAGAGTGGGGGAATTATACACGTAATTTACTTAGGGCGCAGTCCCATGATGTGGAATAGTAGAATAGTGGAATAGTTTCAGCCAATCAAAAATTAGTCTCTGGCGGTAAAGTAATGTTTTCTGCTAGAGACTAAATTTTGATTGGCAGAAATCTATTCCACTATTCTACCATTCCACATCATGGGACTGCGCCCTTAGATAATTTACCTAAAAATCGAAAAATGACACGTCAATTTCCGATCTCTGGTTATAAACCTTATGATCTATTGGGCTTTATTTGTTTATATAAATGTCTGTAAAGCTTTAAATATATCATTGGTTTCAATCATTTCAATGATTTCAATACATTTCAATAATAAGATGTAATTATAGGATACATAACTAGCAACTCATGTAGGTAATTTTTTTGCTTTGATGTGTTTTTAATTTGTTGTCTATTTAGTTCCTATATATTATTTTAAATTGGTATTTGTTGTTATAAGAGGCTATGTAAAGTAAACGAAAAATAGTCCTGAAATAAAAACCTATTTACTTTTTTTGAATCAATCTAGAAATCAAGTGAATCCGTATTCTTTAAATGAAATTTTGTCAATATGAGTGATTCTCCTGAATAAAGGACAGGGTTTTGTTCAAACATAAAATTTTTTAATTTTCTGGATTTTTTTTTATTAAATAAGTTCTAAAGAGGTTCAAAATGAAAAACATAAGTTGCGCAATATTAATTTTCAAATCTACGGCCTACAGAAGCATTTTATTGTCACATACCTTAAAGGTTAGAAAGACTATAAAATTGATTTTGGTAAACAAGCGTTATTTTTAATTTTCAGCTTTAAATTCTTTATTTTAATTTTTGTGGATTTATAAATGATGTATTTTACCTTTTTTTACTAAAATAAAACGAAAACCATTTGATCAAAGGTTAGATTTTTCAAAATAGTTATAAGGCCAAGTCCAAAACAAAACAAGATCGTTTCACAAATTTGAAAAATGCTTTGGAGATGAAAAGTTTAATAGAATAAAAATGCACATTTTTTAATATTAAAAATATTAAGACACGATTAACAAATATTTTCGGGTTACATTTTTGTTTATGTAAAAGTAGCTTACATATGATGTTTCAAACGTTTAAAAATATGCTTTTATTAACGAGAAATTGAGGCTTCAGAATCTGAATTTTTACTCGCACTGATAATACAACTTTAATTAATAATTGAAACGTCATTTTCAATCTTATATGGAACAAATATAAGTGAAAAATAAACGTTAGATTCTTTCCTTTAATTTTTCCTATAATAATACTGAATTAACATCTTTCAAATGAGGTTAAAATAGAATCGTAAAATGCTTAGTAGTTTTAACCAAAACCAGAAGATAAAATACAAAATTTTTTTTTAATAAGAAAAACTTGAACTAGAATTTTTGTAACAACGCATGTAAAGATATATAAATCTACACAGAATAATTTTTTTTTTTAAACTGCAAACTCAAGGAAATATCAATAAAAAACTATTGTAAATGTTGAAAATCACTTTGGAGACACGTAAAGTGATCCCTTTCAGGAGAATCACCGATAATAAATTTATAATTAAAAGAAAAATTTTTTTTAAGACATACTCCTATGCAAAACACATGTCAAAACATTACATTCCGATTAAAAACGACAGTAAATCGTTAGTCTGCATTTTTAAAATTTCCGATTTATTGAATTACTTATTTGATAAGTTTATTTTTCTGTGGAGAGAAAGTCATTATTTTATTTTATATTATTTACCATAGAAGCTACAAAAATTTTGTATTTTGTCAAGGAAAAGTCACCACTTAAACTTATCAGGGAAATTAAAATTTGTTAGCCAATTATTGGTAGTTATTAATTTAAAGGACAAAAAGATTCACTGAAAAACAAGGTTTTGCAATTTTCTAAGATTTTTTAAAAATAACAACTAAAATAAGAATGAATTTATTTTATTCTGTCAGGGAAATCTTTATCCAATTTGTAGGAATGTTGTCCAAATAAATATATATTTTTAACTAGTACCAAGATGTCAAATAAAAAATTTTCTCTTGGAGTTGCTTCAACAAGAGGATATTGTAAGAATAGCAATGGCCGTGGTCGTCGAGGTAGAGGTGGTGGACATCCTCCCGGGTTAAGTGGAAAAGATATAGGTCTCTATTATAGAGACAAGGCAAGACAAGAGGCTGTAAAAAATGATTTTTTGGCAAGAAAAATCAGATTAAATATCGATATTGAAAGGCGTATTCTTTCCTTAATCGACCTTCGAACAAGTGGTGACAATCTTTTTAACAAATTGAAATGTTCTCCACTAGAAGCAAGTGATAATACATTTGAAGATATGTATACACATATTAATGATTCTCATTTTAAACAAAAGTTTTTAAAAATTGTATCTGGAAATATTCAAGAAAATGTAATGAAATCTTTACTAATTAGTTCTAAATTAGAAAAAAATGAATTTCTGGATGAAAAATTATATGAAGAATATTTAAGAATGATAAACTGTAAACAGTATAAAAATATGCTGAAATTTCGTACTAAACTGCCAGCATATGATAGGCGTCAAGAAATTTTGGATCTTGTAGAGCATCACCAAGTGGTACTTGTAAGTGGAGAAACAGGTAAAATAACAATTTTGTTGAGTTTACTATTTATTTCTATATTACATTAAAATTTAAATATCGATTTATACATGTAATAGATGTCTAATACATACTAACTTTCGAAAATTAAATGCAATGTATTTATCTGGCGTTTTAATAATTCAGTTTTATCATCAAGGTTGCGGAAAAACAACTCAAGTGGCACAATTTATTCTTGATCATGAAATTGTGAAAAAAAATGGTAGTACTACAAAAATAATTTGCACTCAACCAAGACGAATAAGTGCAATAACTATGGCCGAAAGAGTTGCAACAGAAAGAGGAGAATCACTTGGAAATTCGGTTGGTTATCAAATCCGACTTGAAAGGTTTATTTTTTCATTTAATTTATACTGTGATTATAAGTTTTTACTATGTAATGAATTAAATACTGATGATTTTATTTCAGAGTACCCAGTCGAAAGCAAGGATGTATAATGTTTTGCACTACTGCCATACTCTTACAATTTATGCAAGGCGATCCAGCTTTAACAGATATTTCTCATATAATCTTAGATGAAATTCACGAACGCAGTACTGAAAGCGATTTTGTTATTGCTCTGCTTAAACAAGTTATTCCAAAGGTGAAAAATTATATTTTAAATCACATTAGGATTTTTGTTTTTTTAATCTTGATGTATTTTTACATTTAGAGGCCTGATTTAAAAGTGATTCTTATGAGTGCAACTTTAAACTGTGAAAAGTTTGCCAAATATTACGGAAATTGTCCAAGATTGCATATTCCAGGGTATACGTTTCCTGTTGAAGAGTTTTACTTGGAAGACGTAATATTGTTCACTCGGTATGTTTAATTCTTAATCACATAAAGTAAATAGTATTTAAATTAACGTAATTGCAACTTATCAAAATAAAATATTTTAGATTTCATTTTCCAGTAGAAATAAATAAATACGAAGGTCGAAATTATTATAAGAAGTTTATAAAGAAAAATAAATTTCAAGGAGAAATGAATGCCAATTATTTAGAATTAATCCAGCCATATTTACGTCATTTGCAAAACGAAGTAAATATTCGTTGATATAAATATATTAAATTTATTAGAATAATAAAATAATATTAATAATGATTCTAAAATTAGGTAATTGAAATTTAATTTAATTTCTGAGAATTAATTGTATTACTGAAGTATATTTGATATTTACGTACATACATCTTAACTTTGGTATAAGAATACATATTTTTATTCACATTATTTTACGCCTATATATTTCTTAAACCATGTACAGAACAAATATCCACAATTTGTGATTGACGAATTGTATAATCCAAAATGTGAAGAACTTTCGCTTGAATTAATAGAACAATTGGTCAAATATATATGCAATACTAAAGGACCTGGTGCTATACTTATATTTCTTCCCGGTATAATGGACATAACAAAACTTCATAGAATAATGCAAGAAAGTCAACGATATCCAATTGGTAAACTAAATAGAAATAAAAGTATTTGATATAAAATTGAAAATGTATATTAATAATAGTATTGTATACTATTTTTGTTTGTTTTTTCAGATAAATATGCTATATATCCACTGCATTCTCGAATGCCAACAGTTGACCAGAAACTTATATTCGAGGTACCTAAGGATGGAATTCGAAAGATAATTATATCAACGTCAATAGCGGAGACTTCAATAACAATAGAAGATGTGGTTTATGTTATTGATTGTGGGAAGACTAAACTTTCAAGGTTTGATGTACAAAACAATATGCAAACGTTATTGCCGGAATGGGTAACATTATCGAATGCACACCAAAGGCGAGGTCGAGCAGGAAGGTAAATGTCTATAAGCGGAATAAAACGGGAACGGAAACGCAGGCGTGTGATAGAATAGGCCAGAAGTATCGTTTGTTCCTTTTTATCTCATGCATGGGTTTTGTTCTCGTTTTATTCTGCGTTAGGTCTAAATTTCAGAAAAAAATTAAGTTTCATTAAATTTTAATAGACAGTACAGACATCTTGTGATGAGCTTGTGTATGTAAGCATACCTGACGTATTCGTGAAATTTACTTAGAAGCTTACAGTAAGCTTACAATAAATTTTAAATATCTACTTTGAATTTTGCTTAAGGTATGCTTTTATGGCAACCTACCGCAACTTGTACATATTGTAGACTATGAAGCTTTACATGTCTTAAATAACGACTGACAGTTTTTGAAAAATGACCCCTAATAAAGCTTTTTTATGATAAACAGAAACTAAGTTTATATTAAATAAAAACCGATCAATTTTTTGATTTTTGCAAATTTTTATTATCCAACTTCAGAATTTAGATCATGCAAGGACCTACCCAGAGTTGGATAATAAACCTTTTTAAAAATAAAAAAGTCGGTCAGTTTTTATCATCGGTTACTGTTATTCAAAAAAAGCATTATTATTGTTAACTTAACGTATAATTTAATAAGATTTCCATCTCTTTTTTTAAATTCTTCTAGCTTTATTTTTAACTAAAATATTAATGAAAGAAGACAAAGATATTTTTAGTACGATTTTTGTAAGTAGACTGATATTTTCTGGTGGTACTGTGAGTTGTAAATTAAAATTTTTTATACTGTGAGTTAGCACCCAAATGATCTGGGCATAGGGCCTTACAATATTTAAAGACGCTACTGCTTTTAATAAATCATTAACATAATGTAATTTTCAGAATTTTCTTTTAAAACACTACTCTTTTTACCATTTATTTATAGAGTAAAACCTGGCATATGTTATCATCTTTATTCAAGAGCACGTGAAAGTACTTTTGATCGGTTTCCATTGCCTGAAATGTTACGCTCTCGTTTAGAAGAAGTAATTTTACAAATCAAAATATTACAGTTAGGCGAAGCAAAGTCTTTTCTTTCGAATGTAATGGATCCACCTGATTCTAAGGCCATCGATATAGCTCTTGATTTATTAAGGAAACTCAATGCACTGGATATAAGCGAACATTTGACACCTCTTGGTTATCATTTAGCTCAATTGCCTTTGGATCCCAGAACTGGTAATGGTTAACATTTCTGTGAAGTTGAAACTGCATAATTTCAAAAATAACAATCTGTTTTAACAATCTGACAGAAATTACAGAATCATCATGGCGTTGCCTCCTATTATTTAACAGTAAATTCAAGAATTACTTTCTTAAAATGTTAAATAAATCTAGACGTGTTGTGCTAGTTTACCATTAAGCTTTCAATATGACAAAGATATAAAAATTATGTTATTTATTTTTTTAAATAAATATTTCTTGAGCTTCATGGCGTGGCCTTTTTAACATTATAATTTGTTTAAAGAATAAAAAAAAATTTAATTTTGACCGTATCATCATGGGTATGATACCCTTTGCTTTAAAGAAAATGTGTATTTTAATTTAAAATTGAGAACAAAAATTAATAAATATTCATCCTATGGAAACGCAGAGAATCACCCACATTAAAAATAATTATATTTTAAATACTTTTACTACAAGAATTATTATTGATATTTTTTTTCAAACATTCAAATTACGATTTTTGAATTAAACATATTTACAATTTTTATAGGCAAAATGATTATATGGGCGGCTCTTTTCTCATGCATTGAACCTGTATTTGCTATAGCAGCTAGCTTGTCTTTCAAAGACGCATTTTATTGCCCACTAAACAAAGAAGATGAAGCAAGAAGAAAAAAAATTGAATTAGGAATGGGTCAATTTAGTGATCATATTGCTCTTGCAGAAGCACTCAAACGATTTGAACAACATTGTTATCGTAAGCATGTAGCTGCATCCTTCTGCAGGGAATACTTTTTGTCTTGGAGCACACTGCAACTCCTATCTGATATGAAAAGTCAATTTGCTCGTTACTTACATGAAATGAAGTTTCTGCAAAATGAGAATTCAAGTGATTTTAATGCAAATAGAAATTCAAATAATTTATCATTAATAAAAGCTATTGTATGTGCTGGATTGTATCCAAATGTTGCGATTGCCAGGTAAGAGTAACATAATTGTTAAATTATTATTATTATTTTTGCCTAAGTATTTTCCAGAAACTTTCTCTTACTTAAATATTTTCATCTAGAATTAAAATTTATTTTCTAACTTCTGGGAAAAAATCCATCGCGTTTAGACGATTTTCCAATTTTTTTTCCAAAAAAAATTCCCCACAGCACCGAAAATTTCCTGAAAATTTATTAAAGATTTATTTGCAAACTTCGGAATATTTAGGTGCAAAGCTTAGTGAAAATTGTGTAAAGATTTAAATGTCCCGATTAAATAAATGTTTAGCGTAAAAGTTGACTGTAGATTTAAATTAAATTTTCGTGAAATTTTCGTCGCGAAAGTTTCCTGAACATTTAAATTACATTTTCGTGAAATGTTGGTCGTGAAAGTTGACTGAAGATTTAAATTAAATTTTCGTGAAATGTTTGTCGCAAAAGTTGATTCAACATTTAAGTGAATATTTGCTAAATGTTGAGCGGAAAGTTGACCGAATAAAAAAAATTAAATTAAATAGAAGGGGAACAAGTCAGTTAAACAGTAGTTAAATTAATATAAACACATTTATTGAATATTATTATTTAACATTTATTTTAGTTTTAATTTTCAGTAACAAAACAAAAGAAATGCAACACACAGGAAATTGTAAGTTGAAAGATTGTAAGTATTAGATTAAGGATTTGTAAAGCGTTACAGAATCTTCAAAATTTTATTCAATAAATGTGTTTATATTAATTTAATTACTGTTAAACTTACTTGTTCCCCTTCTATTTAATATAATTTTTTTATTCAGTCAACTTTCCGCTCAACATTTAGCAAATATTCACTTAAATGTTCAATCCACTTTTGCGACAAACATTTCACAAAAATTCAGTTTAAATGTTTAGTCAACTTTTGGGACAAACATTTCACGAAAATTTAATTTAAATGTTGAATCAACTTTTGCGACAAACATTTCACGAAAATTTAATTTAAATCTTCAGTCAACTTTCACGACCAACATTTCACGAAAATGTAATTTAAATGTTCAGGAAACTTTCGCGACGAAAATTTCACGAAAATGTAATTTAAATGTTCAGGAAACTTTCCCGACGAAAATTTCACGAAAATTTAATTTAAATCCTCAGTCAACTTTTACGCTAAACATTTATTTAATCGGGACATTTAAATCTTTACACAATTTTCACTGAGCTTTGCACCTAAATATTCCAAAGTTTACAAATAAATCTTTAATAAATTTTCAGGAAATTTTCGGTGCTGTGGGGGGTACTTGATGAAAATATATTTTTTTAAAATATTTGAATTATTATTATCAAAAAAACAGTAAAAAAAGATAAATTCTTATATAGAATTTGAAAAAACAATTTAATTTTAAGTAACTTGTATACATAATAATTTAATTATTTGTAATTTTTACCAGAGGAGTTAACAAACATTGTGTAAAAGTTTACACACCGGAAGATGGACGTGTGAAGATACATCCTTCAAGCATCAATGAAAGAATACGATCCTTACCTAGTTCTTACTTAATTTATTTTTTAAAGAAAAGATCATCTGCAATTTATTTACATGACACAACATTCGTCAGTCCATGGGCTTTACTTTTTTCAAATCCCAACAGGTTTTCAGGTTTGTTCTTTTTATGACATAGATCTATTTGAATCTACATATAAGCAATTTTGTATTTAAAAAGCAAATAAAAAATTATATTTAACAAATTTTGTAGAGGATGAAGAGGGTAAATGTGTCATAGAACTTTCAAATTCTCAAAGGTTTTATTGTGAACCCAGTACAGCTAGGATTATTCAAGTAAGTAATTAAGTTAATACGGTGTAATTTCTTACAATAATTATGCCTATTAATTTTTAATAAAAGAAAATACAAATTGTAGAAGTTACGCGAAAAATTAGATGCACTATTGGAACATAAAATCAATCATCCAGGAACTGTTGAATGGAATGGTCCAGAAGGAAGAATTATAACGTAAGTAACAAGTGCCTGACGTGCATGTCATTTCAAGGGATTATTAAAGTTAATATCAACTTATAAAGACTTTATTTTCTTCTAGTGCAATCATAGAACTTTTATCTCAAGGCGAAGAAGAAATGGGTTTAGAATCAGGAACATATACCTACACGGATAAAGAACAAATTTATGATTCAGATGAATAACAATGAAACTTACTGAAAATAAGTAATTTGTGTTCGCCCAACAATAAAATAATAAAATAAATAAGAATGGGTAGGTGATTATTCATGCATTATTTATGCATTCAATTCTTCAGAATTCTTTAGACTAAAAAATTTTTCGTATATCACCATTTAAATATTGTAGATAATTTTATGCTCTATAAGATTGTTCTCTAGAATCTCAGAAAATAAAATGTAAATTAATTTCATATTTTGTAAGAACACGTATTGAGTATTACACTTTTTTCGTTTACAATTTTAACACATCTATATTTGTGATTTTTGAATAAACTACCTTAAAAATGCGAAGTATTTTCATTAGGCTAGTTCTGAAAATTAAAAATATTTTACATTAAAAAGTAACTTTATTTATACTGTAAGTTTTTTTATACAATAATTAATAAACAAATCATCTGCAAATAAGTTTTTTTTTATTAGCAAAATTATACATATATAACTTTAATTATATACTGCATTAATTAAAAAACAGTCCTTGAACTTCTAGTTATCAATATTCTGTCGACTAATTCAATTCTTTCTTTTATTAATGATATCTTCTCATTTGGTATTAAACCTTCCTTCATATTTTTAACGACAAACTGATTTATGAACAATCTCAATGCTTCTTTAAAGGGTTTCAATTCATCAGAATGAGTTATTCGCTCAAAAACTGCCAAACAGGTTTCCAAATTTTCGTACATTAAAATTTCGAGCAGGATTTGTCGAATAAGTTTCATTTTGTATTTATCTAGTTCTTCAAGTTGTATCACCTAAACATTATATAAATAGAACATATGGTATAAACAGGTATACATGAAAAGAATTGTATTAAGATTATCGCTTAATTTTTTTCTGTCCACTTTTTCCATTGCTTTATTGATGTTGTGATACATCTTTTATTCATGCATTAATAACCATAACAGATTTTTCTCCGTGCTTTAAGGGCAGAAACGGGTCTTATTACAAAGCGAGGGAAGAACTTCATACTTTAAACGCTAGAATTTTCCCTCCGTGTGTATAGTTAATTATTATATAATTTCAAATGTTTTGCCTATCTTATCTGTTGTTTCAACTTGCTATACAAATAAAATAAGCAACTCTCGTCTCGATCTGACCCTAATTTATATGAAAAAATTTTGACTTTTTTAAAACATGAAGTGGAAATATAAGGTATAAAATAGGCAAAACATTTGCAATTTTTGTGTCGTAGATCTCTCCTAATTTCAATCTCATCATTTATCGATTCTGAAAGACAACATTTTTTGCCAAAGGTCGATGGTTTAGAAATAGAAAAGTGACGCAAAGAGACAGGAGAGGAATGATCACTAGGAATACTTTCGCAGAGTGAGTGGGTTCCCGCACTAAACAAAATATCCATTAGAAAGGAATATTAAAAACTTTTCTTTTAGCTGCGGGACTCGCCAAAGTTCTTTTACTTGCAGACTGAGACAGATCTTCACGACCTTGAGCACAAATGGTGTTCACTTATGCCCCTTGTTTTAAAAAAAGCTAAATATTATTTTCCAAATTTCAAAGAATTCTTATAAATAATATTTAACTGTTTAAAATAAAAATATTACGAGAGCCTTACTTTTTGCCACTTTCCAATTTAAAAAAAAAATCGGGCAAGTTCGAGTTACACTCGCACTAAAACCAAGGGTTCCGTACACAAAACAAAATAATTTTTAATATATTTGATACTATTAAATATATAATATATAAATATATTATACATATTATATATAATATAATATATAAAATATAATACAATATATATAAAATATAATATAATATATATAAAATATAATATATAATGAATTTTTTATAAAAAATGGACCACCCCCTCCCCTATCTTCCAAAAATTTTACTTAGAGAGTTCAAATTTTGTACAGGAATGTATTGTTAGGTGTAAATTACATAAAAATTATAGAGAGCTCGATAGTGATTGCGCTGTCAACGAAAAATCTAGAGATTTTAGCAAATATCCATAAAAAATACTCAAAAATTGTTTTATTTCCTTAAAAACGCTATGATCAACTTCTACAATCATGTTCTCTACAATTTTTCTGTAATCTACACGTGAAAATACATTTGTGTACCAAATTTGAACTCTCTAAGTCAAATTGTTTGGAAGTTATGGGAGGGGGGATACGGTAATTTTTTAGTATTTTTTTTAAATCGTTGGTTTTTGCTTAAAAACACTATGATAACGATCTGCAATAAAGTTCTCTATAGTTTTTCTGTAATCTATATGGCAAACTACATATGTATACCAAATTTCATCACTCTAAGTACAATAGTTTGGCAGATATGGAGGTGGCATTATACACTTTTAATGCATTTTTGCTAAAAAAATGACCGTATCCCCCCCCTTATCTTCCAAACTATTTGACTTAAGATGCTGAAATTTGGTACACGTATGTAAATTTACGTGTAGATTACAGGAAAATTATAGAGAAAGTGATGATTATAGCGCTGTCAAAGTTATAACACTAAACTAGGGCCCATATGTTAAAAAAATGCTCAAAAATATTGTTATTTCCTGGACAACACTGTGTTCAACACATACAATCATGTTCTCTATAATTTTCCTGTAATCTATACGTGAAAATACATGTACCAAATTTGAACTCTCTAAGTCCAATAGTTTAGAAGTTCAGGGGGGGGGGGATACGACCATTTTTTAGCATTTTTTTAAAAAAAATCGTTTTTTTTTTTGCTCAACAACGCTATGATAACAGCCTGCAACAAGGTTTTCTATAGTTTTTCTGTAATCTACACGTCAAACTACATATGTGGGGCATTCTATTTCTAACCGACCCCCTTCAGAAACAATTGCCAATATGAGACAATTTTAAAAAAATTATTTCTTCTACTCACTAAGGACAAATTATTTTTGTAATTAGCAGTTTTAAGAGAAAAAGTTCTAAATTTTACAATGAAAAAAAAATTTTGTTCAAACATATGTAATTTATATGCAAAATGTAGTTTGAAAGTTAACCTTTCAAATATCTCAAAACACGTTGTTTCAGATTTATTAAAAATATATCTTAAAAGAAAGCTTAAATATTTTAGTTTTTATTTCCGTAAAGCGGATAATGGACATTTCAGGGGATTTTGAGGAATTAATTAAAATTCACAGTCATTTCAGGGGTTAAAATATGTATGTTGAGAAACAATTTTTTAGCACAGCGGCATTTGTCTTTTTTTAAATTTTGTATTTTATTAACTTTCAAATTTTGTATATATAATTTGAAGACTAATGAATAAAAAAATTAACAGAAATGATATTTAAATAATAAATAAAAATTAACTGATATATAACTAATATATATATTTATATATAAATAAAATTATATATAGTTTGAAAGTTAATAAAATACAAAATTTAAAAGAAAACAAATGCCACTCTATTCAAAAAATGTTTCTCAATTCATACATATTTTAACCTCTGACATGACTGTAAATTTTAATTAATTTCTCAAAATGCCCTGAAATGTCCATTATTTATTTTACGGAAATAAAAAGTAGAATATTTAAGCTTTCTTTTAAGATATCTTTTTAATAAATCTGACACAACGTGCTTTGAGATATTCGAAAGGTTAACATTCAAACTACATTTTGTATATAAATTAAATATATTTGAACAAAATTCTTTTTATTATTGCAAAATTTAAGAATTTTTCTTTTAAAACTGCTAATTAAAAAAGTAATTTGGCCTCAGTAGGTAGAAGAAATATTTATTTAAAAATTGTCTCAAATTTGCCGAAATTGGCAATTGCTTCTGAAGGGGGTCGTTTAGAAATAGAATGCACCATGTGTACTAAATTTCAGCACTCTAAGTACAATAATTTGGCAGATAAAGGGCAGGAATGGTACAAATTAAACGCTTTTTTCTAAAAAATGACGGTATTCCCCTCTTATCTGCCAAAATATTTGACTTAGAGAGTTCAAATTTGGTACACAAATGTATTGTTATGTGTAGAATACAAAAAAAAAATAGAGATCGTGATGGTAATAGCGCTGCAAAAGAAAAGGCAAGAGTTTTCAGCCAAAAAATATCAAAATTTCTCAAAAATCTTGTTATTTTCTTGACAACGCTATGATCAACCCCTAGAATCATGTTCTCTATAATTTCCCTTTCATCTACACGTGAAAATACATATGTGGGCCAAATCTGAACTTTCTAAGTCAAATAGTTTGGCGACTAGGGGGGGGTGGGATACGATTTTCGACAGTTTTTTCAATAGGGTTCCGTGCGTACACTTGTGGTGTACGGAACCCTAAAAAAGAACTTTGACAATTTATTTTGTCTTTTAGAATCAAGAAACAATAAGAGTATAATTAGATAAAAATTTTTGTTTTTAGTTTTGGTTTATGAAATAACAATTATTGAATTTACCTTCATTGTAGAAATTGATAAACCTTTATGCAGAAATAAATGTGCAAGAAAACGAGCTAAATTCATCAGCTGTCTATAGTTGAGAGAATCAAGAGTTTTTAACTTGTCCCATAGATTATACTGAATTGTCATCTAAAAAAACACCTTGACTAAACAAAGAATCTCTTTATTTTGCAGGAAAATATTATTTTAAATTAACCAACCTGATATTTCCTGTCGTAGTCACACAACTTTTGTGCGAGTATAGCGTAGTAAGGATTAAATTTTTTTTCTTGTACACAGCAATTCATAAGCACATAAATAATTTCTTTTTCTTGCCCATCTTTTAATCCAAGATGATGAAGTTTTTCGAAAGCATCTAAAAAATCTTCAGCAGACATCAAAATACAAAAGATATTTCTTCTCGTATCTGTATTCATTCGTTGTTTACGAGCTAATTCTAAAAGTTTTACACTATACTCTGGTTTAGGTTCTAAAATAATTTCTTTCTTGCTTAAAGTCGAATTTCCTGACCAAGCGGCTCCTACTATCCACCACTTTCCTTTTTCATCAACTATAATCATAATAATAATAATAATAATAATAAGAAGGATGAGATTAGAAATAGTGCAACGAGTGGAGAACAAGTCACTTTTAACTCAAACATTATTGTTGTCAAAAGAATCCCTTTATACAAAAGTAAATAATGTTAAGATTAAGGGGCTGTAATGGTGAATAATATCATTGATATATGCAAAATCTGCCTGTAAAATCAAAAGAAACTAGTATTGGACAAACCTTTTAGATGATATTTTGAAAATTCTAAAAAGTTTTGTAACAGAATATTCAATATTTCAAGAGAAAGATTCGGGGAGACCGGGTCTAGTTGGGTCAGGGGTAGGTTGGGTCATTACAGTTTACTCAAATGTTTTTAGTCGAATTAACTCCTCCTTACACAAAAATTGATGTACGTAGTGAGGGAGCGTTCACAAATTACGTAACGTTTTTTAGGGGGCGGAGGAGGGGTCAATCAGTTTGTTACGACCAGCAGAAAAATGGCGCTAATGTATGTAACGACGTGTTTCATGGGGGAGGGGGGGTTAGAATTTTCTGAAAAAAACGTTACGTAATATGCGAACGTTCCCTGAAATGCAAGTTTGTACCAAGTTTCATTATTATAGCATCATTAATGTGGTGTAAGAAAAACTAATTTTGATACTCCAAAGTAAATTTTTACCCACTTGGTTTTTTTGTTATATCTTCTTGAGTAGTAGTTTTAGAAAAAGTTTAATTATCAAATTTTGATCTTTAAATAGTTGCTTTTAAAGGACAATGTAGAGATTTTAATTTATATTTGCAGTATCGATAGAAAAAATCAAATATTTGAAAAACACCGCCGAGGTTAGTTGGGTCGCTCGAACGCATGATTAATTAATATATAATTATACTACATTAAATAAACTACATTGATTTAATTAAATTTGACTATTAGTAATTTATTTCAATCAATCAACACCAATGATAATACTTTTTAACAATTTGGAATGAAAAAATACGTTCTTTCTATAAGAGCAATTTTTCTATTTTAAGATTTTATATTTTTCAGGGTTTACGTTAAATATATTTATTTTTCAATTTTTTTTATTATAAAATAACTCTAGAAAACTAAGTTTATTATATAAAGAAATGTTTTAACATTTAAAAAGTATCATTTTCATCATGACCCAACCTGCCCAACCAAAGGGTTGGGTCAACTTGGATTACTCCAAAAACACTGTTCCCCCAAAAATACTAAGTGATAACGGGACTTTTTTTTAATGAAAACTGAAATATTAGAGCAAGTTTTCTGTGTGATAATGTTTTCATAAACTGAATATTAACGAAGTTAAACAACGAAGAGTGCAAAATGACCCAACCAGCCCCGGTCTCCCATACGTACAGATTTTACCTTAACCAGTGACGTCATTTTCTATCACATACCCGTCAATTGAGATGTTATGTACCTTTCAGTAAATCTTCCAAAGTGATATTAAGTTGAGAGATGCTATTTCCCTTTCGAATCAATGTTTTCAGGAGTCTTTTCATTTGATCCATAATAGAAGGATCGTATTGGGGAATCTTACTCATATTATTGTTTTTAATTGCCAACAAAATATTCAACATAAATTTAACTCTTGAACTAAAGGAAAAGTTAAGAATTGAAGAAAAAATCAAAATGGTGATAAGAGAATGTATCATCTTGTAAGAATTATGAACTTACTTTTCACACTTTGTGACTCCTGCCTTTTGTTGTAACCTTAAAATGAGTTCTTTCAAAGCTATAGGGTTATCTTTTCTCAATACAAATCCTACACTTTTTAAAATTAATAGAATTAAGTCAATTTCTTTTTCAGTAAATTTTTCAACTAATTTTTCTAGAATTTCATATATCAATTTGGATCCGAATACCTGTATTAAAATAATATTTAATTTCTTTCTAATTCTTAAAATTCATTGAATTTAAGCTTACTTACATTAAAATTATATAAATGGGAAAGAATCAAAATTAGATTATCCAATTCCTTATTTTCAATGTCAGTGGGTAATTTCAGTGACTCATTTATTCGTTTCACCACAGTTAATAAAAAATGAGCGCCGACCTCGGAATCAATATTTGCATGGAGAACAGCAATCAGCATCATATGTTCTATAATCAAACGATCTGGAGTTATTGTTGGTGAAACGAGGGCTTCTGTGATTAATTTTGTCAACATCTCATTCATATCATTACGACTATTCGTCATATACAATTCATCAATCTGTAATTAAAGGAATAAAAAATATAAATATTTATTTAATTATTTAAAATTAAAATAAAAGCATAAACAACTGATTACCTGTGATGAGATCGTGTGTATATTACGATCTGTCAATCTATTTAAAGGACCTTTGAGCTGTTTTTTAAGTTTCAAAAGTTTTTCACTATCTTCCAAATTTTTTCCGACATTTTTAGCTCTTGCTGCTGGTGGTATATACATATTTGCAACAACATTTCCATCCAAATCTCTACTTCTTCCATAAATATCTTCCCAGACAGTTTTATTTTTTACGTTTTCCGTTTTTTCGCAATCTTTATTACTATTTTTTAACTCATATTCAGTTTCTATAAATTTCCTTTTTTTTTTATTATCTTCAGTAAGATTGGCGGCAATTGAAGTTGTAGTTTTTGATTTAAAAGTTACCTTTTCCTCAGTGCTATTTCCCTCAAAATTGTTATCCTCCAAATAATACTGCGCATTATCTTGCTCATCATCAGTATAGCAATCTTCATCATTTCCATTACTTGATTCATCAAAAGGTAAGTCACTTTCAGAATCTGAACTAAAAGATGTGTTTTCTGAATTTTGTTCTAAAGAATTTTTTTTTATTTTTCTTTCCTTGTCTGTTTTTAAAATGTCTCCAGTTGTAATAGCAAAATCGTCTTCAAACTCAGATTCTGAATCAACTCCAAGCAATTGTTTTTCAGTTTCAACTGCAATTTTTCTATTTTCTTCATCACAGAAGTCCAAAAGATCTAATAGATTTTTAAGGAATTTTATGATGGTAGAATTAAAATAAAAATTTCAAAAACAGTGCATCTAGACGGCAAAATTTAGTTGAAAAAAATTCAACCGGATACTGATAGAACAACAGTGTAATGTCACTTTTAACCCGAATAAACTAGGGATGATGTTTTCTACTCTTCTTTAAAAAACGTATATTAAAGCTATTATATAAAAAATATATTTCAACTAATGTTGATGTTAAATAGGTATATTTTAAAATAAAACAAAAATTTAATAGTTAAAACCAATTTTTATAAACATATACATTAAATTAATATTAGAGATTAAAAAGTCCTTAAATTTAGGTGGTAGAAGATTTTAAAACAGGTAAATCGATGTGTTTTTAAAAGATCTATAAATTTGTTATAATGTATTAGAACTTAGATAATTTTTTTATTATTATTAGTTAGTAACTTTAAATATGTTGACTTTAGAAAGTTCACTAATAGGTAAAAAAATGTGTCTTGAAAAAAGCTTTCAAATAAAAAAAAGATACATATATAGGTGCCGGAATATTTTTTTTTTTTATATTTATTGACAAAAAACGTTCTTTTAAAGAATTTTAAATTAAAAATATAGGTATATAATTATGCTTGATCCATTGACTTCAAAGACATACCAATTTTTTCTCCGACAGGGAGTTCTACAAAATGTAAAACAAATTTCAACTCAACAGCTTTTATGAGACTCGAAATATTCATAAAAATATGTTTACATGCACATAAACACGAAATGACATTTTCTAAAATTAATGTGATTTTTAGATTTCTAAGATAAAAAATGTTAAGATACGTCAAAAATATCTTAATTGAAAAGTTTTGTCAAAACAATACCTTCTATTTTTTTAAGTTTACTAATGTTAAAACATCCCTCGTGTTTGATTTCAGATTTTTATGGTAAAAATAATCATAACACATTTTATTACAATAGGTATATCATTTGTAAAAGCAAAAAGGATACAATCTAAGCCATCAGCCGCAAATGATTTTGGAACGTTTTTATTCTTCCGTTTATTTATTCTCAGTACTTTTTCTAATTGTTGAATTCTTCTATCTTCTTGTAAATTAGCTGCTATTAATTGTGTTTTTCTCTGCTTAGCCATATCTATTTGTAACTTTCGGTGCTCTCTCTTTTCTAATTCCTGTTCTAATTTCAATTTATCCTTGTAAATATCATTCTTTTTATATTTAATTTTCTTTTCAATTGGGACATGATTTTGTAAATGTTTATTCTTTTCAAGTTTAATGATATCTGGTGAAATTGCATTATTTCCAATTGCCTGAGAATTTTCTACTCCACTTTTATATTTCATTTTATTAAATAATTGTCTATTCTTTTTTTTTTGAACACGTTTCTCCTTACGTTTTTCTTTCCTTGACTTCTGGGTTGGAATTTTTCTTTTTCCCACATTTTTCCTCTGAGAATTCAATTTTATAGAACCCATTAAGAAATTATCGAAAAATATTTCTGACTAATATATGTATATATATATAGACTCGCAAAGTATATTATTTCAAGTTTTTATTATTTATTATAATTTATAATAAATTTTTTGTATATATAGTCCCGTAATAATCCGATGTGACCAAGGTTGTGCAGTTACACGTAACTCGAAGTCGACTTGTATGCAGGGTTGTGTACGTAACATACCAGAGTTATGTTACACCTAGGTGCATAAATGCCTTACCCCAGACCTCTCTCTCTCTTACTCACGTATTCTCAGGGCGCAATTACATATCTGCGTCGAATGCTGCGTTTTTGCGTTGAATAATGAGAGAGAGGAGGAGAGAAACATAGTCACATCTTTGTCATTCTCAGCATTCAACGCAAAAACGCAGCGTTCGACGCAGACATGTAATTGCGCCCTCATGCGCAGGGACAACTAGTTGTGGATAAGGCATTTATGCACCTAGGTGTACATACATATGTATGTATGTAAAGTCGCGGCCATATATGCCTTCCCTCGTCTACGCTTATCTTATGCACGTGATCATATGCGTAAGACAAGCGTAGACGAGGTAAGGCATCAATGTCCCCGACTGTACAGTCGCGGAGTCGCGGTCATTGATGGCTTCACATTTTTCCACTAGATTTTTTATGGAAACACATGAAAAAATCTAGTGGAAAATGGGAAGGCATCAATGTCCCAGACTGTACATAAATATGTACAGTCGGGGACCTTGATGCCTTATCTCGTCTACGCTTGTCTTACGCATATGGTCACGTGCATAAGACAAGCGTAGACGAGGGAAGGCATATATGGCCGCGACTGTACATAGTTTGTCCTTTGTCAGCACTGTAAAAAATTTCGTTGTATTTTTACACCGTGACACGATGGAAATAAATCGCTTCACGTGACACGTGATAAATTTACAACGTGTTACGATGAAAATATTCGACCGCCATGCAACAATTTCACGTACGACGTCGTGAAATAACAAACGATGCAGAGATATCAGAATGCATTGTAATATTACTACGTGATACGTGAAGCGAAATATTTCCATCGTGTTACGTAGTAATTTTACAACGCGTTGTGAATTCACCACGTTATACGTGAAACATTTACAAGCCATTTTCAAAACGAATAAATATTATCATCGCAACACGATGAAGTTCTACACTCGAAGTGTAGTTTTACAGTCGCGTTGTATTTTTATCACGTATTACGATGGAATATTGCAATATAAATTTAATGTTTGGGCCGGAAAAATACTTTGCATTGTAATTCTGTAAGTAATTTTTTTTACAGTGAGGGTAAAATCCCATGTGAGCAGAAAGCGCAAAACCGAAAGCAGAAATCATGAGAGTGAGAGAGGTAGGTAGATATCACTGTCTTTCTCACTCTCATGATTTTCTGCTTTCGGTTTTGCGCTTTCTGCTCACATGGGATTTTACCCTTACTGTATGTTACCTATAGGTAAATTACTAACCCTGCTTTCTAAGGTATGTAAAGGCCTTAAGGGTGCCGCCTCATGCTAGGGATTAATGGATCAGGGATTAGAATAGACCAATCAGATAATTTGTCACATTGGAAAGCATTTTCTGATTGATCTATTCTAATCCCTGATCCATTAATCCCTAGCATGAGACGGCACCCTAAAGGCACACTCTCACCTCGGAGTCTGTCTGCATGCGCATGCAATCGACATGAGATAAAGGAAGACAAAACATGCAAATTTCTATTTCTGTCTTCTTCTATCTCATGTCGATTGCATGCGCGTGCAGGCAGACAAACTAAGGGCGCAATTACATGTCTGCGTCGAACGCTGCGTATTTGCGTTGAATAGTAAGGGAGAGAAAGACAGAAATATAGTCACATCCTTGTTCCTCTCACCATTCAACGCAAAAACGCAGCGATCGACGCAGACATGTAATTGCGCCCTAAGTGGGAGCGTACCTTAAGCAGACAGAAATGGGTGATTGTCAAAATAAAGGAAAACTTTTAGCTGAAAAGTGGAAATTTGATTATGATAAATAATGCGATAAATATTAATAAAAATCTATTCTATCACTCCTAAAATGAATAATTTTTCGAAGGGGCAGTTTTAAAAGCAAGAAATAAATGCAGTATTTATTATTGAAATAAGGAGTAAGATTAGAGGTTAAATGAAGATTGGAAAAGCGGGAAAAATTTTAAATAATATTAAACAAGTTACCAGAAAATTAGAAAATGTAAAAAGTTGTTACAATTAAGTCATCTCTGAAGTTTCTATTACTATTATCTTTATTAAATATAATTATTTTTAAAACGAATAAAAATTATACAACCATCAAAATAAACATTTTTAGAGGTTATGTTAACTTTTAAAGTCCCGACGTTCCAGGCGAATAGACACGCGCATGCGCAAAACTGTTATTCCGTACTAACGTACGGTAATGATTTCAACAAAACCACTGAGCCAAAAGTTTTTTAATATTTATGCAAGAACAATTAACTTTACAATATTGAAGTTACTATAAATGAAAGTTAATATTACCGTTAACTTTTACTGATACTGGTTCTGTACTAAAAATAATTAGAAATGGTTTT
Organism: Ganaspis brasiliensis; assembly: GCA_037103525.1. Lineage (NCBI taxonomy): Eukaryota > Metazoa > Arthropoda > Insecta > Hymenoptera > Figitidae > Ganaspis > Ganaspis brasiliensis. The sequence goes on along the minus strand of JAZKLR010000050.1, from coordinate 935,028 downwards.
TTAAGTACGTACGGTAATGACTTTTTATGTTGTCAAAATTGAATTTCCAACTTTATTATTAAATTACAAAAAAGTAATAAGCTTTTTGATAATAACTTTACAGTATTTTTGAGTCATTTTGTATGCTTGATTTGTGGGTAATTGTTATTTTCTTTTGTCTATTTATATTTTAAAGAAAAAGTAGCGTACGGTAATGACGTTCATACCATGAAGAAATTGTGGGACAAATTTAAACAATTTTTTTTTATTAAAATTGCTTCCTTTGCAACAATTGCAAATATTTTATTTATTACCTTAATATATCTCTAATATGATCCAATAATTGTTTTAGCCATATTCTTTGAAAAATGAGAAGATAATAAATTTTAAAGTACTAAAAGTGTATGCTGGGACATGTACGGTAATGACGTTTCCCTACTGAAAAATCCTATATAGGATCCTACATAGGATCCTATATAGAATCCATTTGGATTCCTATGAGAATCCACGTAGGATCCTTTATAGGATCCTATATAGGTATTGTCCTATAGGAATCCATGTGGATTCTCATAGGAATCTATGTGGATTCCTATAGGTCGCCTATAGGACACGTCCTATATAGGATCCTATGTGGACTCTCCTATAGGAATACATGTAGGATCTCATATAGGATCCTACATAGGCGTCCCAAAAAATTTTTTGTAAACCCCCCTACATAGGATCCTACGTAGGTTCCCATATAGGATCCTATATAGGATCTTTTATGGGCGCCCAAAAAAAATTATGTACACAGAATTAATTGTTTTTTTTTAAACAACTTTATTCAAATATACATTAAGTACCATTATAAGGACGAAAAATATTTACTGCGCAGGCGTAAGTATTGTAGAATACGTAAAAGACGACTGCGCATGAGGAAGGGGTACACAAAATTTTTTTGGGGATACCCATGTAGGATCTTACATGGGTTCCCATATAGGATCCTATATGGGAACCTACGTAGGATCATATGTAGGAGGGTGTACAAAAATTTTTTGGGACGCCTATGCAGGATCCTATATGAGATCCTACATGTATTCCTATAGGAGAGTCCACATAGGATCCTATATAGGACTTGTCCTATAGGCGACCTATAGGAATCCACATAGATTCCTATGAGAATCCACGTGGATTCCTATAGGACAATACCTATATAGGATCCTATATAGGATCCTACGTGGATTCTCATAGGAATCCATATGGATTCTATATAGGATCCTATGTAGGATCCTATATAGGATTTTTCAGTAGGGTTGAAGTGTTTTCGTGTTGAAATAATAAAATAGGTATGTTATAAAATTAAAACTAAATTAGCCTCATTATAAACATAAAAAAACAAAACTTTTAGCAAAGAAAGTAAAAGTGAAAAGATAATTTATAACTATTTTATTTAACTGGGACTTCAAGTTTTTCCGCAATTTGACAATCACCCAAATACGGATACGGGACCAGAGCATTAAGGTGATTCCAGAATACGAGTGTTTTGAACGTCGACGCGTTGATAGCGACGCGTCGATCCATTGTTTTTCACTGTTCTATCAACGCGTCGACGTTCAAAACACTCGTATTCTGGAATCACCTTGAGACAGAAAAGGACAGAAACAGTCTCTGTCCTTTATTATATCATGCTTTGCTCCCGTAACCGTAGTCATTGTGCTTTGGGCTTAATTAGCCTAACACGCAATGAATCGTAATCGCTAATCCTTAAGCCCAAAGCACAACGAATACGGTTACGGGAGCAGGGCATAAGATAATAAAGGACACAGACTGTTTCTGTCCTTTTCTGTCTCATACTCTGGTCCCGTAACCGTATTTCTATCTGCTTAGGCCTTTAAGGGCATGTACAGTCGGGGCCATTGATGCCTTCACATTTTTCCACTAGATTTTTTATGGAAACACATGAAAAAATCTAGTGGAAAATGTTAAGGCATCAATGTCCCCGACTGTACCAGATCTTGGGACCACTTGAGACTAAAATGTAGAATTCTATCTTATCTCCCATATTTAATTTGTTAATAATTTAATTGTTTTTAAAAATTTTTAATAAGTCGAACATTCATGACACACTTTATGACTTTCGAAAACGATTCCCAAAATTTTAAATCGATATCTTCTCTAGTTTAGGCTTGAGTACGTGTAAAAAAATTAATCAATATTACCGACTGTTTTTTTAATGTTTATAATATTGATTAATTTTTTTACACGTACTTAAGGCTAAACTAGAGAAGATATTGATTTGAAATTTTGGGAATCGTTTTCAAAAGTCATAAAGTGTGTCATGAATGTTCGACTTATTAAAAATTTTAAAAAACAATTACAGTAGAACGTCTATAATTTCAAGGTCCTATAATTTCAAGTTTCTCCTATTCTGGCCCCCCACCATATAGTCAAACCATGACGTTTATAAATGGCGGAACTCTCTTGCCTGTCAACATCTTGCGCAGAAACTTACTGCGCAACAATTTTCTCCTCAAAAGACCCAGCGTCTATAATTTCAAGCCCTCCCAAAATGTTGAAATTATAGACGTTCTACTGTAAATTATTAACAAATTAAATATGGGAAATAAGATAGAATTCTACATTTTAGTCTCAAGTGGTCCCAAGATCTGGGGCATGCCCTTAATCGTAAGAATGAGAGGAAGTAGGACAGACATATATCTCTGTCCTGCTTCCTCTCATTATTACGATTAAAGCCCAAAGCACAACGAATACGGTTACGGGAGCAGGGCATGAGATAATAAAGGACAGAGACTGTTTCTGTCTTTTTCTATCTCATGCTTTGTTCCCGTACGCGTATTCAATCTGCTTAGGGCTTATGGATTAGCGATTACGATTCATTGTGCTTTAGGCTAGAGATCCTATAGACTTTAGGGTCAAATCACATGGGAGCGTCAAACGTAAAACGTTTTCTGCTTTTCATGAGAGTGACAGCGCTAGCGATATCTTTCTATCTGGCCGTTTCCGAATTGCTTGTACTTGGGCATACTTACATGCATTTTCAAGTATATACTTGCGAAGTATATACTTAACCATCCTTGTTCTATGCATGTAAATATATGTGTAAGACAAGGATGGTCAAGTATATACTTCGCAAGTGCACTTCAATTCGGAAAGGTACTCTCTCTTGCTTTCGTGCAAAGCAGAAAACGTTTTACATTTGACGCTCTCATGTGATTTGACCCTTAGGGCGCAATTACATGTCTGCGTCAAACGCTGCGTTCTTGCGTTGTATGTTGAGAAAGAGAAGGACAGAAATATAGTCACATCTTTGTCACTCTCACCATTCAACGCAAAAACGCAACGTTCGACGCAGGCATGTAATTGCGCCCTTAGGCTATTTAGAAATCAACGTGTATCTTTCCATGCTTCCGTATTGTATGTAACTTTGGTTGCCCATCCGTTTGGAAAATTGGGGACTGATTTTATAAAGTCTTCTGCTGCCATTTTTTCAAAGGTTTCAAAGTTACTTATTAAAATAAATGACTCTTTTTAATGTGAAAAATAGAAAATATTAAAAATTCAAAAATGTTTTTAAAACAAGCGCAAGTTCCTTTTAATTTATTAAACACATCCAGGTATTTGTAAAACTATTAGTAATTAATGAAACAATATTTCTTTACATGTTAACCTTGTTTATTTGCTTTATTTTCAAAACTATTTCTGGAAATACATGCCAGTTTTGAATTATTTCTGCATTTTTTTTTAAAATTAAATTTACTATGTTATCTAAATTTTTTTAAATCCAAATTCATTCTGGCAATAGATTAACTATTCTTATTGAAATAATTTTATTTTAAAAAAACATTTATTTTTAAGATTATGTTACTTTGAAAAGTTTCTTATATGTTTAAAAAAAGAAATAAATATTTTCGAAAATTTATCATATAAATATAGAGAAATATTATTTCTTGGAATGTTAAAGAATTTTATGTCTTTTGACTTAAGTACAATTTTGTTTCAGTTGTACTCAGTTGAAACACTTAAACATTGGGTATATATGTAGATTTACGTCTCAATCAAAAAAATCTGATAGTCAAGTTATATCTACTATTACCCCACTTCCTCCTTTATCAAAACCTTTGCCAAATTTACCAACACCAATTTATTCTACTGTCAAAAAACAAAACCAAGAAACTAAAATAACCACACTTTCCAATGGGCTGAAAGTCGCTACTGAAGATTATTTTGGACAATTTTGCACCATTGGTGGTATGTAAATAAACATTAAAAAATAATTCTAACATTTGTCTTCTCTGTCTTTATTTTAAAAATTACTTAAGAAAAATATAATTTTCAGTTTTAGTCAATTCTGGACCTCGCTTTGAAGTCGCTTATCCCAGTGGTATTTCTCATTTTCTTGAGAAGTTAGCCTTTAATGTAAGAAATTCATCATTTTTCAAGAATGCCGTTACTAATATTGTATATGTGTACATTAGCATGAAAAGGACCCACTTGTCAATTTTATTTTCCGAGATATTCACATTTTTCTTAAGGAGGTTTAGATTCTCAATTTTTTTTTTTATTGCTGAAAAACAAACTACGTAATTTCCCTTTTCGAATCATGCGTTTATCATAACTTAATCGTAATTAAAAACACAAAAAAAATTATTTTTATTTTTTAAAATGCATAGGTGCTAATGGTAATCTTGAACTTTAAACTCATTTTTCTCAGAACTAGGGTTTTGACACTTCTAACTGTGAATGCTTGTAACTTTGTGAATTTTTCATCTAAAAGGGTCCAAGACCTCTCAAAATGTTCGAAATTTAATAAAGAATATGGTTATATAAATAAATCCAATAGTGCCAAAGTGGGGCCCTTTTCATGCTGACGCACACATATGGTCATATTGCTAAGTTTAATAGTGCCAAAGTGTGCCCTTTTCATGAGGACGTGCACATATTAATTATTATAATTTTAATTCCTAAATATATAATATTTGGTCAGGGGCGTCTTTCTCATTTTTTATCTAAAAATTTTACATATAATGCAGTTGAAAGAAGAAAAGGAATTTCATATGCATTGATAAGAGCATTATATTACTATTGTCATTATTAATGATTACGACACAATAAAGTCATTAACTGTCTAATATGTATTTAAAGTAACATGTATATTAAGTTTTACATTATACATAACGTAAAATTACAAAAAATATAGGTGATTTTCCAGACAAAAGGTACTTTCGTTTCTTTGTTCTTTAACTTATATACATTATTTAGATATGTATTGGCTTCAAAAATTCAAAAATCTTAATCATATATAAATGACGTATATTTAACTCATTAATATTATGATTTTCAAATTACAACAATTTATTTAAACTTCTAAAATATGTTAAAAACATCAATCTTGACAAAATTAAAATTTCGTCAAAAAAACTCAAAAATTTTGTTGACTTTTTGAAAATATCTAGTACAAATCAATAAATTCTGCTTATAGATTGAAATCAGTACATACATGAAAGGTAACAAAATTATATTGTTTTGCATACGGCGACATGCGGATGATGCTATTTTTGTAAAAGTTTGAATATAACTAAAAAATTTTTTTTTTTAAACGTATTTTTAATTTTTTTTTCTATTCTAACAAAAAATTTCTTATTTGTAATTCTTCTTAAATTTATTTTTTTTATGCTGGAGTTGAAAGTTTGATGAGTTTTTATTATTTTTGCTCCTTAAGGGTCTTCCATAATCCACGTAGCCATTCTTTGGACAATTTTTTACCCCCCCCCCCTTCTCACCACTGTGGAACGTAGCTTAATGGTTAAATTTTTCAAGAGCTGAATTGACTGTTTTTGAAATTTCATTTATGTCAATATATTTAAAATATTATTAATGTTCCTCATAACAGAGGTAGAGATTAGAAATATCTATACGCAATAAAATATTTTGAAAAAGCAACAAATTATATAATCAACGCTGCCCGCGCAAATTTCAATAAAAAATAAAATAAAGTAAAACAAGGCAATGTTTCTCAAAGAAGGACCGCCCTCCCCTCCCCCTAAGTGGCTTAGCGTATCATTTTGTCAACACCCCCCTCCCCATAAATGGGCTACGTGGTTTATGTTAGGGATAAATGTGTACGTCCATATGAAAAGGGCCCAGGTTGTCGATTTTATTTATCGAGATATTCGCATTTTTCTAAAGAAGATTCAGAATTTCGAAATTATTTTTTATTGCTGAAAAACAAACTACGTAATGTCCTTCGTCGAATCATGCATTTACAATAACTTTATAGTAATTAAAAACACAAAGAAATCTTATTTTTATTTTTAAAATTCATGGGCGCTAATGGAAATCTTAACTTTAAACTCGTTTTTCTCAGAACTAGGATTTTGATACTTTTAACTTTGAATGCATATAACTTTGTGAATTTTTCATCTAAAGGGGTCCAAGACCTCTCGAAATGTTCGAAATTTAATAAAGAATATGGTCATATAGATAAGTCCAATAGTGCCAAAGTGGGCCCTTTTCATATGGACGTACACAAACATTAAAAATTGCCAAGAAATTCTGAAGAGTTTTTTAATTAATTGAAAGGATGCTAAAAACATCTATTTTGTTAACATTACTAAATGAAAAAAATTTAATTATTTAAAAGTCACCATTATCAGAAAAATCACTTATACACCGGAAAAAATATCTTCCTCTTTTGAGTGGAATCTACTCATTTTGATGCTTTTTTTCTTGTACAATATGGTATGAAAATTATTCCCCTCGTTTTGAGAGGATGTTATACTTATCAAAATGAGAGGAACTTTCCTCTCATAGGGTAAACTTTTTCACTTTCACACTTAAATTACTTTAAATCATTTAAAGAAAGTTAAAATCACCAACTACACTAGAACTCCTATCTAGAGGACAGCTTGGGTGAGTGTCCACTCGATATGGAAGGTCACCTTGACGTGTTAAATGAATGGAGCTCAACGTTTTCCTTCTCTCGTCCCGTGAATTGCCTACTGTTTCCGCTCGATAGGAGTCCGCTCGATAGGAGTTCTAGTGTACCTTCATTGATTCACATAAAGAAAGGAATATTCATCAATATTCGAACATTTTGTATGTTCTTTTATTAAATACGCGAGTAAAATAAACATGTTACACTGCTAGGTTATATTGGTCATTTACTTCAATTTCACATTCATACACAAACAAATAATGAAGTCAAAATATTATTATGTGCACAGAACACTAAAATATTATCATCTAGTCTTAAATCTTTTAAAACACACTGTAAATTGTCTTCCATAATCGAAAACTAAAGGTGATTGCACATGTGCAAATACGATATAGAGGATATTCCTCTACTTTTGATCGGACGTTCCCTATCGAAAGTAGTGGATTACTCTCAACATAAGATTAAACCGTGAGAGTCGTCTTCTAATATTTTTCCTCTTAAAAACAGAGGAAAATACTATTGGTTGTAGTATAATTAGCTCATTTTGAGTAAAAAACTCAAGAGGATTTTATGATAGGAATGTTTCGCTCAAAAGAAGAAGATATTTTTTTCGGTGTATATTACTTATGTTCTCTTTAATTAATGCTTGTTTTTCTTAATTATACTTTTGTTACTTTTAAAATTGATTGGCTGATAATAATTGGTTAATGTCCTGGGTTGACGACTAAATATAAATTACCATACGTTCTTAATACACGTAATTATTGATGAGTAACTTTTGTAATATATTTTTGTAATATATAAATATTTTAAATTTCTAGTCTACGAAAAACTTTGAAAGCAGAGATCACATATTACTTGCGATGGAAAGACATGAAGGTATTTTTGACTGCCAAGCTTCTCGAGATACGTTTATTTACGCAGCTTCTGCAGAACGAAAAGGATTAGGTCCGGTAACCCAAATTCTCGCAGATATTGTTTTAAGACCTAGAATAACCGACGAAGAGGTTTGTTTAGTATATATTTTGTTTCCACATTTTCTTTTCCAATTATTCAAAAAGTAAATAATTTTTTAGTTAAATATAGCCCGCCAAACTATTCAGTTTGAAGTTGAATCCCTGCTAACGCAACCAGAACAAGAACCTCTTTTGTTAGACATGATTCACGCAGTAAGTAATCTTTTATTTAAATTTGTTCATCCACATAATAATAATAATAATAATGATAATATTAGGGATTGTACCTAATCGAAATGAAGAATAATTAAAAATATCTTTTATTTCGTTTAGGATGATTAGACGGTTAGAAAATCAAGAAGCTCTTTTAGAAATTCTACATTGTCAAATGCAAATTATGTCAGTTCAGTATTCCAGAAGTAAAATGTTTTGACAAATAAAGTTTTGGTTAATTAAATATTCAGACAGATGCTAAATCTGATAAATACAAATTCTGACAATATTAGGGATCATGTGAGACTAAAATTGGGGAATGGGCCAACGGGGGGTTACGAATGTAAAAACTCACGGTGTGCCTGAACCAACTGTAAATGACAACTTTTTTTACTTTAAATTTTTTCCTTGCATTCGACTCAGGAGTGTAAAAATAGTGTGTAAAATAATTTTTAGCAAAATTTGTCAAGCCATTTAAAAAAAAAATTGTTGTGTTAAAAATCAATTTTTGAGAAATTAAATGTTGTAAATAAATGATTTTCGATAATTTGATTAATATAATATTTTGTGCGGGTAAAATTATTTATAAAATTCTTAATCAAAGGCAAGATAAAATTGGAATCCTTTTATATTTCTATTTTGTATATCATGTGATGAAAAAATTAACATTTTTGAAGCAAAGAGCTTCTAAAGCGACTTTATTCGAAATTTACATATGTTGCGTTAATTTAAGTTTACATAAGGCAAAAAAAGAGAAAAAATTGTGTATTCTTACATTTTTACGTCAGTTAGGGTCATGAGTTTTCTTAGAAAAAGAATAAAAACTGTTATTTTAAATTAATTTGTAATACTTCTTTTTTTCATTAAATTATATCATTTTTAAGAAACATTATTTTAACCCTAGACAGTACAAGTGGGGTAAAAAACTACCCCAGATTCAAATCCAAACTTCAGATTACGTCAAATTTGCAAATTTTGTATTTTGTAATTTTTTGACCGTATTTTTGATCCTACTAAAAAACTAAAATAGCTATCTTCTTCCTTATAAAAAAACAAAGAAAATTAAATATAGTAAAGTTATTTTGCCTTAAAAATGAATCTTCTAGCAACAAAACAATTTTGGGGTAGTTTTCCACTCCAGTTGTACTTTTACGTATGAGCCAGCTATGTTGTACTGTCTAGGGTTAATAATCTATCTGTTTTCTTGATAATTAATCAACATAATATGTTTACCACATTTAATTTCTCAAAAAATTGATTTTTCAACACAAAAAATCACTTTTCTACCACACATGCACAAAAAACCCATGTTTTTCGTACATATGTGGTAGAAAAATAGCATATGCACCTCGGGAGGCCGATTTTTTGCATCCAACCCTCGATGCATAATATACTATTTTTAAAAACGGCTCGACAAATTTTGCTAAAAATTAGTTTACACAATATTTTTATACTTCTGAATCGAATGCAAGAAAAAAAATTTCAAGTAAAAAAAGTGGTCATTTAAAGCTGGTTTAGGCACACCGTGAACTCAAAACGGGTATACATAGAGAAAAGAAAAAGTAAAAAAATATAATATCTGACAAATTAAATATTCAGACAAATGGGGTTTCGGGGAGCTAAATATGCGGACAAATTATATATCTGATAAATACAATTTCTGACGGACCAAGGGATTTAGCTCAGTTGGATAAAGCGCTGACTTTCCGGTTTCGTCGAACCAAACATCGCTGGTTCGCGCCCCGTTAGCCTGGGTTTTTTCTGGCTCGTGAGGTAATCCGAGTGGAAGGTTTGACGTCGACAATCAACGATGGGTTGGTTTTGCCACAGTTTTCCAGCCCCACTTGCGAGCAAGACGAGACGTATGACGGTTCCCTAAAATGTTTATCTAGAAAGTTAGATAGGCAGAATTTCAGAAGGCAGAATGTTTCTTTTACCGATTGTTTATTTCCTCGGACTAGAATTTGTAAGAAAGCGCATGTAGACAAAAATTTGTAAAATCAAATTGACAATTGTAAAAATTTTCCTATACATTAATTTGTAAATAAGGGAAATTGTAGTTAACTATATTTTTAAATGTATAAATTTTAGTTTAATATGCATTTTTTCCAACCGAAATTTTTATAAGTTAGTCATTTTTATAAGTTAGAATTGTAAACTAATAGAATTTAAATTTGTTAGAATTTGTATATTGCAGAATTTATATTTAACCAACTTTCTATTTATCCAAATTTTTATATAAAAGAATCTCTATTTAGTAGAATTTGTATTTAACAGAATTAAAATATAACACATAATTCACGCAACCGAATTTTCATGTAACAGACTGCTTACGAACCCGAATTTCAATGCGAAATAAGTTCTATGTATTCAAATCCATATTACATAGAATCTCAAGGTGGCACAACTTTCAACTGACCGACAACTCATATCGTCGCACTTTAGTTTGGCAGAATCACTATGTGACAGAATTTCCGATTGGTCAAATCTTAAGCCAATCAGATACAACTATGTACTTGAACTTAAATCTGATTGGCTAAAGATTCGGCCAATCGGAAATTCTGTCACATAGCGATTCTGACAAACTAAAGTTCGACGATATAAGTTGTCGGTCAGTTGAAAGTTGTGCCACGTTAGTTATGGCTGTCTGCTTTGCAAAAGGCCAATAAGAAGAAGAAGAAGAAAGTTGTGCCACTTTGCGATTCTATGTAATATGAGTTTGAATACATAGAACTTCTTTGGCTTTAAAATTCGGGTTCGTAAGCAGTCTGTTACGTATGAAAATTCGGTTGTATGAATTATGTGTTATATTTTAATTGTGTTAAATAGAAATTCTACTAAATAGAGATCCGTTTATATAAACTTTTGGATAAATAGAAAGTTGGTTAAATATAAATTCTAACAAATGTAAATTCTATTAGGTTACAATTCTAACTTATAAAAATGATGACTAAGGGAAATTCGATTAATAAAACAATATGTTAAATAAATTTTTGTATTAAATAAAAATTTTGACTTTTGGTATTTCTCTTAAATTGTAATACTGGCATATATAAATTCGGCTAAATAGATAATTTATTAAATAAAATTTCTGTGTCATACAAAATCTGTTAAATTATAATCCATTGAAGTAAAAATTTTGAGAAATGAAAATAATTTTTTTCAAAATTCTGACACTTAAAAGTTAGATTATCGGACATTTGTATTAAACTATCAATCTTTTTAACAAAAATTGGTCCAAATCAAATTTTGGTTGGAGGAAATACATATTAAACTAAAATTTATACAATTAAAAATACAGTTAACTACAACTTCCCTTATTTCCAAATTAATGTTCACGAGAATTTTTATAATTGTCAATTTGATTTTACAAATTTTTGTCTACATGCGCTTTCTTAACAATTCTAGTTCGAGAAAACAAACATTCGGTAAAAGAAACATTCTGCCTTCTGAAATTCTGCCTAACTAACTTTCTAGATAATCATTTTAGGGAACCGTCATATGTCTCGAGCAAGCCTGTTACAGGCCTTTGGTCGTAGAAAAAGACGCCAACAAGGGATATAATGAGGAAAATAGAAGAAGGCATTTGGGTGCTTCACCCCTGACTTGAAGCTTAACAGCATAGTCAAAGACCCTCAATCTCGCCCTCCTACAATTTCTGACGAACGCAAATTCGGGAAGTTATTTATTCTGATATTAAATGGAGTTTCGGGAATTGAATATTCGGAAAAATAAATTTTGGTCTATTGCAAATTATGTTGATTGCATTTTGGAGAAATTGATGGTGACCACATTTTCCAGAAAAGCAATAGGAAATTTTTGAAATTAAGCTTAAGACACCTTGAATTTTTAACTTAGAAATAAGCTTAAGAAATCCATAATTTATTACTTATAAGAATGAGTTAGTGACACGTTTTCGTAGACAATTGAAAGCAATAGAAAATGTCTGTTTTCTGTGTCTTTAGAAGTGATCCCTAAAACCTTATTTTCACATGATCCAGCTTTTTAATTGCATTCAATTCGCTCCTTAAAGTTTTCTGTAGTGAATTAAATAGAATCAATAAAAATTCCTACTTTTATGAGGTCCACTGAAAATACTTTGTAGTTGCTTCATCCAAGAAACTATCGTTCATTAAATATTCTAAATATTCTAATGCTTTTAAGCGCTGTTCTAAAAATGGAAAAATCGCTCATTGAAAATAATTGAATATTCTGCATTTTCTAAGAAAATCTCCAACTTTTTAATTATTTTCTATTTCTTCCTTTTTACCGGGTTTTTTATTTCATGTTATTATGACCTTCATTTCAGGCAGCCTTTAGAGACAACACACTAGGACTTCCAAAAATCTGTCCTCAAGGAAATGTAGATAAAATAAATAGGAAAATACTCTTTACATATTTAAAAAATCATTATACCTCAAATAAAATGGTTGTAGCGGGAGTTGGAGTCGAACATAATGCACTTGTGGAAGCTGTTCAAAAGTAATTGTTTCCTTTTTGTTTAAATCAATTTTTCTAAAAAAAATTGAACTGTTGTTAAAAATAATAAATTGCAGATATTTTGTAGACGATAAACCTATTTGGGAAGAGGATGAAAGCTTGGTTATTCAAGACAGAACAACAAATTTAATTGATGAATCCGTTGCTCAATACACAGGAGGACTTGTAGTAGTTAGTTCAATTAGTTAAGGTTCTGTAAATAGTAAAATGAACTGAAAATTTCTTATTTTTAATGAGTTTTTTCTTTTACAGAAGGAAGGAAGTATGCCAGTGCATCCAGAATCAAGTGGCATTCCAAGATTATCGCATATTGTGATAGGTTTAGAAGGTTGCTCGCATCAGGACTCAGATTTTATTGCCATGTGTGTTTTAAATACAATGATGGGAGGAGGAGGCAGTTTTAGTGCCGGAGGTCCTGGAAAGGGAATGTATACAAAACTATATACCAATGTCCTGAATAGGTAATTCAAGTTATTAGGAATTGTAATTATTGGGAATAAACTAAAAAATGTTCAGTATATATAGGGAAGTGGGCCCCAAGATGGACATTTCGTATAAAATTTTTGTTTAAGGTGACAGCGCCTTATGCTTTCTGTCATTTTTGTTGTTTGTATGGACGAACATTTTGATGCACATTTGAAGAAAAAAAAACCAGTTGGTTTTTCTTCTACACATACCACGTAATTTTGTGTCTAAAAAAGTTTTGTAACAGTTTTTTCTCAAGTTGGTAAAGTTATTTAAATTTATGATTTAGAATGAGTACTGACCGTTATAATATTCTTTATTTATCGTATAATAATATTCTAAAATGATTTTACTAATTCAGTATTCGTATATATATTTTTACTGGGGATTAAAAAATGGTATCATGTACCCTAAGATGGACAGGCCTAAAATCTCAATGTATTTTTTTGCATATTTTCCATTTTATACTTTTTTCAATAATTTTTTGAGCCAATTAATTAAAATTTTTTATTTTCCACCATAAAATGTGATTTTATCGTTAGAGAATTTATTATATTGATATTTTTCGATATTTTATTACTTTTTACTGTTAAGCTATTAAATTGAAGTTTTTAGAAATTTTATTTCTTGATAAATTCCGTAAAATGATTAAAACTTAGTTCAAGAATTGTTACACGATGTTAATTTTTTATTTACTACCATTTTCAGAGACTTTTAAGAAGGTGTCCATCTTGGGGCCACTTTTTTTTAGATCGAAAATTTTAACAATTAGAAAAAATGCTTTAAAAAATGTTTATGTTCAAAATAAAATTTTATCTCTGTGGCCATAAGTTACCTTATAAATTGTACTTTCATCCGGTATAAAACATTTTAATATATTTTATTCGGTTTGGATTCTACAGCAATAAATCGATAGGGTGTCCAACTTGGGGCCCTCTCCCCTATATTTTTTCCTTGTTTAAAAAAATAAAGTTTAACATGTGGGATGTTTTTTTAGATATCAATGGATGTTCAGTGCAACTGCTTACAATCACACTTACGACGATACAGGCTTGTTCTGTATTCATGCATCTTCACCCGAAGTTCGTGTAGGAGAAATGACAGCAGTAATAGTTCATGAATTAGTTGCAATGGCCGGTTCGACAACAATAACGGAACTGGAGGTAAATCTTCGTATATTTATTACTCTTTCTTCAAAAAAAACTCCAGAAGTAATTTTAAGATTTATTGAAACAGGGGCAGTGGAACGCATTGCGATGAAGTGTTGAATTTTTTATGAATTATCTCACTCCTCTTTCCATCATTCCCTCTATATCGCACTCAGTGGCGTAGCAAGGGGGAGCGGAGGGGGCGGTCCGCCCCGGGTGACACCAATTTAGGGTGTGACACCCTAGAGGAAAGCTAGTACAATATAACAAAAATCAACTATCCTCACTAAAAAAAAAAAGGTTAATAGTAGGGAAGGATTTGAGTTTTTGGGGCGACAATCTCATTCTCGGCCCGGGTGACACTCAGCCTAGCTACGCCCCTGATCGCACTCCCCTAAACCCCTCTCTACTGTTTCTCATTTCTAGACTGGTGAATTCACAACACAGATAACATACATTCTGCCACCCCTATATGGAAAAATATGTGCTATTTTGTATGTATTCTGAGTAGAAAAACAAGGTAAAAGTTGTAGGCTTTTAACATAAATATCTCTTTTCTTGTACACATGATTTTCTGCTTTGCAATTTGCAACTGCATGTATTTTCACCCCTATTGGCACTCCCTCGTCTAGCCAGGACGGAATAGTGCTTGTTTCAGTAATATTAGGGTGCAAGTACCATGTGGTTTCAAAGTGTAGAATGTAAAGCAGAAAATCATGAGAGTGAAAGTGAGATGAACATTTATATTGCCGACCTTTCCATACAGCACAGTCCTTCGCCTGAAGTTTGAGCGAGATTATCACTGCCAACTTGGAAACTTTGCATCGGAAATTTATAAATCTTGACCTAACCACTAAAATATCCGCTTGTGCAGAATGTTTGACATTAGAAACTTGGTGGAAGCTTTCACCGCAAATTTCAACTTTAGGCCTTGCGCAGTTGATTTCTATTATAGCTAGGACTGCGCAATAGAGTTTTTTAACCTCCCATGGTGGTAACAATGATGTGTTACAATCTCATTGAAAACACAAAAGAAACTTGTTACCTGTAATCCGAACTTTTCCAGAATCTTTCTTGAAATTTGCGAGAAAAGTTTTCTATGACAACATGACATACTTTGCAACCATATACAACCATGCGTGAATTTGTAGGGAGGTTAGAGAAGTCATAAAACAAGAACTCCGAATTTTTAAGCACATAACTTTTAGTTTCTCCTAGCCTTACCTCCTCTCTAACAGGCCGTTTACACCACCTTAGTACATAAAGTAAGTTACTTAAAATATGACATACTTGGTTGGTTGGATTTGGCCTTACAGTACCGTCGGAAATTGTCAGTCCACCCATTTTTTAAGGTTTGAAAAACATCTTTAAACGTACAAAGTACAAATATTAAAATTTTTCTGTGTTTATTTCCTTAAAGTAGATAAAATTTTGAGGAAAATAAGGCCTGAGTGAAGTGATTTAGTCAATTTTTCTTTGAAATATGTTAAAAAATGTGGAACTTTTAATGTTTTAGAAAAATTGAAATTACCTTTGAAATAATATAGGTCTTTTAAAGTTTTTATGCTTGTTTTAAACGAAATTTTCTGGAAAATAAGACTATTGCTTAGGCATTCATGTGCAATTTTTTGCCTAGCATATGCAAGGCTCGGAAGTTGGACCAAAAAATATAAAAAAATTATTGTTTATATCTTGATATCAAATACAGCTATATAAAATATACCAAGGTCATAATTGTCAATAACTTTCGAAAGGAAGTAATATAATATATATATTGGAATTTTAAAAATTATTTTTGTCAAAATAATGTCTTCAAAATTTTATAAGTTTTTTGGTCCAACTTCCGAGCCTTGCATATGCTAGGAAAAAAATTGCACATTACCCACACAGCACCAGAAATTCCCTGAATTTCCCCTGAATATTGGTCCACATTTCTCGAATATTTGAACCTAATATTCAGGGAAGTTTCGTGGAAGCATCAAAATGTCCGCCATAAAGAATATTGGACGCTAAATTTCCCTGAAAATGTATTTCTAATTTTCAGGGAATTTCCGCATCTAATATCCCTTCAATATTCACAGTATTCGTAAATCTTCTGTACATGATGCGCAATGGTCGAACTTGGTTTCTGTGACACTTACGGCTGCGCAGTAGTTTTTAATGTTCTAGAATCCTACGGGTGCCAAATATGACATACAATTTTTATCAATTACCAGATCAAAAAAATTTTGGAAATTTTTTTTAACTTTCCCTGAATATTCTAGGAATATTAGATGCGGAAATTCCCTGAAAATTAGAAATACATTTTCAGGGAAATTTAGCATCCAATATTCTTTATGGCGGACATTTTGATGCTTCCACGAAACTTCCCTGAATATTAGGTTCGAATATTCCGGAAATGTGGACCAATATTCAGGGGAAATTCAGGGAATTTCTGGTGCTGTGTGGGTAATGCTTAAACAACAGTGTTATTCTCCAGTAAATTCTCTTTAAAACAAGCATAGGAACTTTAAAAAACCTTTATTATTTCAAGAGTAACTTCAATTTTTGTAAAACATTAAAAATTTCACATTTTTTAACTTATTTCAATGAAAAATTGACTAAATCACTTTACTTCGGCCTTATTTTCCTCAAAGTTTTATCTACTTTAAGGAAATAAACACAGAAAAATTTTAATAATTATACTTTGTACGTTTAAAGACGTTTTTCAAACCTTAAAAAATAGGTGGATTGACAATTCTCGACGGTACTGTATGCCCCCGTAGGTCCAACAGCCATTAAATAATCTGAATTTCCTTACAAACGGATTTTTCCAATTTTAAGATATGTCCAGAATTTTTAGTTCTTGATTGTTATAGTTGTTGTATCTCGGTTGATTCCAGATGACAAATTACTACTGTAACAGAGTATTTGAAAAAGGGATATGTAGGAAAAATGTTTGAAATTTAAATTGGATCTTTGAATTAATCAATCATTGCAACTAATTTATGTTATTTTAGAATTGTTGTCAATCATAAATTTTAAAATCAAATTTTTATATCTCTAGAAAGATTTCACGAAAACAATTTATCACCCTGTGTTGGCAAATATATGCAATCATTCTTATATAATCAAACTTGATTGGTAAAAAAATTTGGCAATTTCTATAACGGCTCTTTTGTCGGATTAAAACAAGCTTTTTTCCAAGCATAAACCGGATATTTTATCGAGGGAAATGTGGAATTAAGATATCCCAAGAATCTCGGACGATGGTGCGAGGACTGCACCGGAGTTGCGGTTGCGGTCAAAATTCTAAGCGGCTGGCGTAAGGATCATGCTCTCCCACTCCTTCACACAAGTAGCGAATTGGGCTATATATTTTTTTTAAATTGCGTTTTTTGGGCTATGTTGGAAATTGTTCTATTTATGTGGAAAAATGTATGTACTTCTTTAAAAAACAATAATACTAATAACAATTTTTCATGCATCATATTAAAAATCTACATGTGACAAAATTCTTTTTTATTTTTTTATTTTTTTTAGAAATTGAATGCATTTATGCACTTTTGATACATATTTTTTTCTTAAAATATGTAAGTAAAAAAACGCGATTTGAGCTACATTTGGACTTTTCTGTGCGTTTTTGGGCTACGCCAGTGTCTCCTAATCGCGGTTCTCAGTACCAAAAATCTGGCAACTCTGCACACAGAGTTCAAGCCGCTCCTTCTCTACTCTGCCATTATTATGTAGGGAAAACTGACCTATGGTGGAATTAATAATAATAATTAATAAATAATTACGAAATAAACTATAAATTTCAATCTTAATAATGATTGAAACATATTAAGCAATTAATATTCATTAGGTATAGTTTTCTAAGATTTGTTTCGGTATTATTAATGAATAATTTTTAAAATATTTAAATATAGAACTCCTACGTTTTTACAAAATTAAAAAGGTCGATGAAATTAAATTTTAGTACATTTTTATTTCTACGAAATACCGGGAAATTCTTTTAGATTTTAAGGCGTCTTTATGTATAATAATATAATACAATTCTTACGAATTAGGTTAAACCGATTATTTAGGTTAATCGGTTATTTAAGTAATTCAGGTTATTTAGGTTAAAAGGTTTTTCAGGGTTTTTATGTTTAAAAGTTATTTAAGTTAAAAGGTTATTCAGTTTAAAGGGTTGAAATAAGGTTTTATGATCCGTTTTATCATTCGTTAGTTAAACCGGTTACTTAGACTAAAATGTATTTTAACTGGTTGTCTTTTTCTAGTGAAACCGGTTTTTTTTTATTTAAGGGGGTCACCCCATGTGATAGGTTCGAAAAATCGAATTTTTTTTTTCGTCATATATCGCACCTATAACATATGCAGAATATGTGGGTAAAGTGATTTAAACATATTCGTCGCTGTTAAAAAGTTTTTACAGTGAGAAGGTAAGATGTTCGAGCGCGCGGTCAAGCTTTCAACGAAGTGTGTCACTGAACCTTTTGTGTCGCTTCTGTTTTTTATCCGCGAATTTTATTATTACATACACATATATATAAGTAAAAAATAAATACATTTAGAAAAACTTTAGGTTCCTAAACTATATTTTCGAATATAACGGCTGTTTTAGTAATAGTTTGGAATTCATGGTTTTATTCGTACTTGAACTTTGAAACGCGTTTTTCTCGAAACCACATTTTTCGAACTGGCGACCATGATTTCTCAAAAACGACTTAACCGATTTCGTTCAAATTTATAGAGTATATTCAGCTCATGTGTGGCTATCGCCCGAACCAGGATAATTGAAAAAGGTCAAGTCGTTTTTTTTATATACAAGAAAATAGACGCAAAAAATCGCGTTTAAAAAAAAAAAATTCAAACCCGCGTAAAGAATTCAATTTTTAATATTTTCAAAATATCCTGGTTCCGGCGATAGCCACATAACCACAAATTAAAATGCTATTTCATTTTTTGATTTCTGTTCAGCCAATCATTTGGAATCGTGGTCGCCGATGGACCACTTTTTTATCACCAAAGCCACTTTACAGTGTTATAAGTCGTAAATATTGAAATATTTTTCTTTGGACAAATTTTTATTTGTAGTTAAAATATCACTAAATATATGAAAAAAAGTCCGAAGTTCTAAGTTTTCATGGTTCTGAAAAAAAAATTTAAGAAAAAACGCTTAAAAACGGCCCGTCACATGGGGTGACCCCCTTAACCTGGTCATTCTTTATTCAGGTAAAACGGTTTCTACACTTAAATTCTATAACTTAAAGTAATGTATTATATTTTATTATATGGGTTTTAACTATTTTAAAAAAATTAAACAATATTTGGTCGCTCTCCATTTTTAATTATATGTCAGGATAGAATCGATCCGTTGGAGCAAAGTTGTGAAGGTAATGTTTAAATAAATTAAACAGAAACACTAGCACATTATATTTTTTAAAAGACAAAACAGTCTTTATTTGCAACGTTTCGTCAGTAATTCACTGACCTCTTCAGGCTGTAACACACTTAATATAACACTTCGGTTATTATAATAATTTATAGCAACAAACACAAAGAATATTAAATTATTATTTTAAATGTTATAATAATACCTTTCACGAGAAGTTTGATAATACATATTTTCTGAATAAAATTAATTATCACTAAATAGTGACGTTTGTCAAAAACGTGTTTTCGTTAACGAGGAACGGTACAAACTGACCATTTTGCGAATGAAATTGACAAACACAACGAAAATATTTCAGTTAAATACCAAGTCATAACAGAAATATAAATAGACAGATAAGTATCAAGAAGAAATTAGATGTTAAATTACAAGTTAAAATTTTCGTTGAAATTAAATTATGAATTAATCAATAATTTTTTGTAAAAGTTTTTTGTAAATGGCTGATTCCAGAAAAAAATCGAAAATGGCTTCACCAAGTTCATCAATTTTTTTTTTACTCATTCTTGAATTTTTTTTTTTTCTCAAGCCGTATTTTATGGCTTATTTGATTAAAATATTATAATGGTCCCCAACTGTTTTGAGTTTGATATTTTTCAATGGAATATAAAGGTAAAATGTAGTGAGGGAATGATGATGAGGGAATGACGAATCGAAAAAAAAATGACCATAACCTCAGAAATATAACCTTACTTCCCTATGCACTGTGAACAATGCGATATAAACACTAGAAACATGTGCAAATACACTATGATTAGTAAATTAAAATGTGTTTACCTATTTATAAATCAACATGAGGGAATGACGTGAAGAAATGTATTTTTCAAAAATCTCATTGATAAATTAGTTTTAACAAAATATCCTTTCTACAAACGTTCGCTGCAGTATAGGTTGTCAATAACAATGTTGCCATTTTTCAAAAAACTTAATGGTGAGTCCAGAATAGAGAAATCTACATGTGGACCTACATGCAGGTCTGACGTCACCCATTGAAAATCCCATTGTGATGTTAGACCTACATGTAGGTCCTACATGTAGATTTCTCTATTCTGGACTCACCATAAGGTGGAACTTGGTAGGCATTAAAACTTTGCTGCAATCACACTGTTTCAAAGCGGTGAGGGAATGATAAGTTTTTCAAGGACAAATTTTGAAGTATATTTAAAAATACTTCCATTCGCTGTTTTTAAATTATAAACTCGTGTAGATACAGTTAATACTATCTTATATGAATAAAAAATAAAATAACAAACAATTAGTAAGGAATTTTACGTTTTAAGTTAATGATTCTCTTCGAATTCAGCAGTTGGGACATAGTGAGGGAATGATTTTCAGGGTACTCTCTTGGACATATCTTCTTTGTTTATCATATAAGAAATAAATTTGTTTCATAAATTCGTACATCTAGTATAGTAGTATTATTAAAAAAAATAACTTTTCATAACCAACAATCCTGATTTTCAGAAATCATTAAGGACATCAATTTCAATTGTTTTCTGGAATCAGCCAAATATTATTTACCCCTGTAATATTTTCTTTTATGTTAATGCTATTATGGTCGTGTTTTATAAACATCATTTCAGATAAAGTTCGTCTTTTCCAATCGTCCTCAACGTCGACGTTATATGCAAAAACTCCGAAAATTTCTATTCCTTTTAAAAACAAACAATTTTACTCGAAATGTAAATATAGTTTAAAAGATTATAATTTATGTACAATTCCTAAAGTTCAAAAATCTCTAAAGAACGTAGTTAGATTAGGCAAGGATTATACAGATAAGTGGGAAACAAGAGGTATTGTCTATAAAACTTTCTGTAAACACTGTGAAGCTGTGTATTATGGCGAAACAAAAAGAACCTTAAGAGTACGTGTTAATGAACATAAAAAAACCAATCGCCTAATTTTAGAACATTGTAAAAAATATAAGCATGTATTTGACTTTGAAAACACAGAAATTGTCGACGTTGAGGACGATTGGTAAAGACGAACTTTATCTGAAATGATGTTTATAAAACACGACCATAATAGCATTAATATAAAAGAAAATATTACAGGGGTAAATAATATTTACAAAAAATTATTGATTAATTCATAATTTAATTTCAACGAAAATTTTAACTTGTAATTTAACATCTAATTTCTTCTTGATACTTATCTGTCTATTTATATTTCTGTTATGACTTGGTATTTAACTGAAATATTTTCGTTGTGTTTGTCAATTTCATTCGCAAAATGGTCAGTTTGTACCGTTCCTCGTTAACGAAAACACGTTTTTGACAAACGTCACTATTTAGTGATAATTAATTTTATTCAAAAAATATGTATTAACAAACTTCGCGTGAAAGGTATTATTATAACATTTAAAATAATAATTTAATATTCTTTGTGTTTGTTGTTATAAATTATTATAATAACCGAAGTGTTATATTAATTGTGTTACAGCCTGAAGAGGTCAGTGAATTACTGACGAAACGTTGCAAATAAAGACTGTTTTGTCTTTTAAAAAATATAATGTGCTAGTGTTTCCGTTTAATTTATTTAAACATTACCTTCACAACTTTGCTCCAACGGATCGATTCTATCCTGACATATTTTAAAAAAATATGTCGAATCGTGAAACAATATTCATTATTCAGGATCCTAATCAATACATATAATATAATTTTCGTTTCTTTGAATCAATTATCCTACATTACAAGATTAAAAGTTTCAAATGATTGTTGGAATAAAATTACAAAACGTAAATGTGTTTATTTCGCGCTCCGAAGAAAGGTATCTTTAACAGCAAAAAGTTTTAGGTTATGTGTCTCTTATTTGTCCAAACTTCCAAGTAACTGAACTAGCATTTGTCCGAACTTATAACTCCTCGATCTCACATTTGTCAAAAGTTTCAACTACCCGAACTCACAATTGTTGAAACGTTCAACTTCTTGACATCGCATTTGTCTAAACTTTAAATCTCCCAAATTTGCATTTGCCAAAAACTCCAGCTACCCAAATTTGAATTTGTCCAAACTTTCAACTCTTCGAAATTGCATTTGTCCAAAATTTCAATACTCCAAACTCGAATTTTTTTAAAACATGCATCTCTCTGAATTCGCATTTGTTCTAAAATTTAAGGTATTAGTCGCGTAAAATGATTTTCGTCAGATTTTTTTAAAACGTTGTATCTGTATTCATGAGGTATTTATCTATGAAATAAAATCTATCCTATTAATTTTGACCACTTCTGAGCTTCAAAATATTAATTCAAAGTTTATACCTTTTACATGCAATAGCACAAAATGCATGTAAAAAATGTCTCTTATATTCAATTATAAAAAAACAAGTCGTCAGTTTTTCAAATAAAACTACTAAGTTACACATTGAGATAAAATAAATCCTTTAAAAAAAAATTAATTTTATTGACCACGCCGTATAAAAAATACAATAATTTTAAAATTCATAATTTTTCATTTTCACGTGGTTTCATTGAAAAATGTCGAAAACGTGTCAGCAATACATCACGATAACTTATAGTACCTGACTCAAAATCGTGAAAATTACATATATTACATTAGAAGAGGTCACAAGGAAGCAAGTGAGTTGATATAAAAGTTTATTTTTTGTTCTTTTTATTTTGCGGGAGTTTTGCGGGAGCATTTACGCGACTAATACCTTAACTCCCTCACTGAAAAAAATACTGTGATCAGATTAGACATTTGATTATGGTTGACAGGTTATGTAGGAGTTTGACATAATGCATCGGTGCGCTACTGTCGATTTTACCTAACCTTACAATGTCACTCGCGGTTTCACACAGTCGTATGGCTAAAACACAAATACGTATGGCAGTTGCCAAAACAGCAATAAAATATTGCCAATCTGCCCATAGTTATTGCAGTTCCACGGAAATATTTTTTTCAGTGCTGAACTCGCATTTGTTAGAACAACCAAATCCTCGAAATCTCTTTTGCCTGAACTGTCAACTGCTTGAACTCGCATTTGTCCAAACTATTAAGTCCCCAAACTCGCATTTGTCAGAAATTTGTCAAATGATAGTTCGAAGAGTTGAATGTTTTGACAAATGCGAATTTGGTGATATAAAAGTTCGACCAAATGCGAGTTTAAATAGTTAAGAGTTCTGCCAAATGCGAGTTTGGGTACTTAATAGTTTTGACAAATGTGAGTTTGGGGACTTAAAAGTTTTGACAAATGTGAGTTTGGGGAGTTAAGAGTTCTCACAAATGCGAGTTTGGGTACACGGAAAGAATTAATTTATTAAATTTTATTCAAATAGTCGATGAAACTCGGGACATAGAGACATTTGTATAAAACTTAAACTTGTCGACTAAAACTTAAAGACAGTCGATTAAAACGTGCAACACGTCGGTGAAAATTTGAGATTGACGTTTTAAAAATAAATTCAAACAACTTTTTAACGAACTTTTTCGTCTTTTCTAGATCGCACACATACCATTTCCTCCCCACCTCATCACTACTCTGGGTACTACTACTGATTAGTTGCTCCTGTCCGTGAGTAGTACCACTACATAGACCTGTCCGTCTCTATGAGTTATAATCAGTAGTAATTAGTAATAGTCAGTAGTAAATTAGTAATCAGTATTAATCAGTAGTAGTGCGCAAAGTAGTTTTGGTGGGGGGGGGGGGGGGCTACCCACGAGTTTGACACACTGAATTCCTATGTTATCCATATATAAACGCAAATTTTAATTTATTAACGAAAAATCTCGCTTCCGGGTTTTGAACGCGAGTTCTAACGCACGACGATACTTGAGACGGCTCCTTATACCCATCGGCCATTCAAGAATACGCGAGAGTTTTTTGATTGAAATGAGTGACACTTAACTATAGCATAAAAGGCGTTACGTTTCCTCGATTCCTCGACTGTTGAATAAATTTTAAGTGGTAGAGATCAACGTTTTGAACTATTTCGAAAACAAACTTTGGTTACTTATTAATCAATTATTTCTCACTCTGTTTTACTACACCAGAATTTAAGTTTAATCAACTGCTTGACGATTCTTTCTATTGTGCTTATAAATAAATATGCAATAATATTCCAAGCTTTATGAAAATGTCTCTATGTCCTGGTTTTCATCGAATTTTGAATATATTTTAATAAATAAATTTTTTCCGTGTACTTAAGAGTTCGGCCAAATGCGAGTTTGGGGACTTAATAATTTGGACAAATGCGAGTTCAAGCAGTTGACAGTTCAGGCAAAAGAAATTTCAAGGATTTGGTTGTTCTAACAAATGCGAGTTCGAGGTGTTGACAGTTTGGGCAAACGTGAATTCGAGGATTCAGTTTTTCTGACAAATGCGAGTTCAGGGAGTTAAATTTTAGAGCAAATGCGAATTCATTTGAAAGTACACATTTTTAACTGAAACATGTGTAAGTTTCATCAAAATATCTTTATAATATTTTGAGATATTAACAATTTTGTTGAATTAATGTTGATATTCAAAATGGCGTATCTTCTAAAATTTTGAATTTTTTTAAAAATCATTTGAAGGGAAAAAGTTTCTCATATAGCAGTATAATACCACGAAGTTTCAAGAAAATCGATGAACCCTTTGACAACTCTAATATTTCTGACGTGAAAAGGCCCAATTCGAAATATTTTTTTCTGATTCTATACATAAGAAGGCACATTTTTTGCCTAATAATTTTTTTCTAAAATCAACCGTTCTGGACTTATGCATAATTTAAAAAAAGTGCTGTTTTTTTATCAATTACCTACATCTTTGTTAAAAAAAAATTCCAGAACAATTTTTAAAAATTCGTTTTAAAGGTGATAAAATTACCTTTTAAGTGCATTATCTGCCAATAAAATGTGATTGAATTGAATTTTTTGACTATTGTTAATATTATTTAAGTAATGAATATTTTTTCTTACTCATTAGATATTCTAAAAGTAAAGCACTTAAGCTTTTAAAAAAGCCTTCATTTATTGTTTTATCTTTATTAGTTTACAAAATATAAAACTTTTTGTAAAGACAAAAATTCCGATGGGTGGGCAAATCCTGCTGGACGGCACTGTATCTCTTTTTTTAAATGAAAGGACCGATTCTCGAATGCATCACTAGCTCATGCGCATTCATTACTTCCTATTCCAGATGAAAAAGCCTATAGGAAACTAGTAGTACAGATCAGCTGACTGTCATGGCTGACGTCGAATAAGATTGGCCGCATTTGGAAGGCCGAATGGCTAAACCTTGTATTCATTGGATCAGGGCGAAATCCCATGAATGCGTTTTAACGTCCGTTTTGTAACAAGACCGTGAGTGCAAAAGAGATGCAGATATACTGTTGTCACTTTCGCACTCATTGTCTAGTTACAAAATGGACGTTAAAACGCAATCATGGGACTTGACTCTCATGGGTTTCCTTATTTCGGGACTTCTGCTATCTAATTTTGAAACCTTTGCTGCCCAGTAGATGCTTAATGGGTAACAGCTGCCCAAAAAATGAGCTGCTGGTGTCCATGAAATGAGTTATTACTATATAGGTTACTCAATGAATTATAGTGCAAGCGCTGTACTTTAGGTAGTGCGTCTATAGTGTACAATATTTTTCCCGTGTTGTGAAATACACTAGAACTCCTATCGAGCGGAAACAGTAGGCAATGGACGGGACGAGGGGAGAAGGAAGAAATTGAGCTTCATTCACTTAACACGTCATGGTGACTCCACAATAGGGATCTATGAACGTCGACGTTGATGGCAAAGCGTCGATGTCGACGCATTGGTTGGTGGTTCTCAACTATTTGGAGAAATGTTGTAATTGACATATGTTCCATGTTCCACCGTTTCGACAGTTAACTGACTACAGCTGACTAAATAGTTTGAGAACCACCAACCAATGCGTCGACATCAACGCTTTGCCATCAACGTCGACGTTCATAGATCCCTATTGTGGAGTCACCATCAAGGTGACCTGACATATCGAGCGCACACACACCCAAGCTGTGCGCTCGATAGGAGTTCTAGTGTATTCACTCTGAGGGCGCAGTCCCATGATGTGGAATAGTAGAATAGTGGAATAGATTTTAGCCAATCAAAATTTAGTCTCTGGCGGTAAAGTAATGTTTTCTGATAGAGACTAAATTTTGATTGGCAGAAATCTATTCCACTATTCTACATCATGGGACTGGGCCCTGAGAGACCTCACAATTGTTCACGGTACAAGTCTTTCTTTCAGAGAGAGAATTCCACGATCCACCACTCGCGGATCCGTTCTAATAACTCCGTGCGTGCAAGCATAACATTTCACACCCTTTTCCTTGTACTGAGAAAATTCTATCTGTAATGATTACAAAACCAACCTGTACTCCTCGGACGAAATGACCATTTCTGTTATATTTACTTATTAACCTTATTTTTTTCAAGAATATATCTGCTAATTTTACAAAACGTTTTATAATCTGTCATAAGCTGTACTATACTTCGCATCAAATTTTTCTTCCGAGATTATTACAATGTAAGCAAAAAAAATTAACTTTTAGATACAGTGGTCTGTCATAAAAGGGAATTAAACTATTACAAAACTCATTAATATAAAGCTGTAAGGTTCCTATAGGCACAGAGTGCAGTATAGGAACGGTAATTTTACAGAACTGCTTTGTAACGTATCACGTACGTAACATTGAAGAAGGTAATATTCGGCAACTTTCGGCTTTTTCCGTCATCTTTCGGCTTTACTCGGCAACAGCCAACGCTACACTTGACGTTGCAGTTCATATAGACGGGTCAAAACTAACTGTCATGTGCGTTGATAGCTGCGGTCGTTAAGCGGTAGTTTTAAGTTCGTGATAGTCGTGACGCGCGAGTTCGAATCTTTCACCATGCGAATTTGTTTTCAAAAAGTTAAAAATATATATATTTGTAAGCAACAGGGTTGTATCTGTAAATAAATGTAGGTTACGTATGAGTTGAATACATGAATTAACTGAAAGAGAACAATTTTTTAAATGTGAACAGGTTAAATTACAAAACAGTTCTGTAACGTAAGAAAGTCAGTTTATATCTTTTTCCAAGTTCAAACATAAGTTTTTCTGAGACTCTTTAATACTTGTTAAATATATTTTGTTCTGTAATTTCATCACTACTAGAGTTCCTATAAAGAGAGTTAGGACACGTGCCCTCTTCCACTAGCCTGTTGACAAACTGGAGACGGAAGTGACGATGAAGTAATTTGTGTGATTGGCCACACCCCGGCCACAAATTTGAAGAAGAAGAAGAATACACTTCCGTCTCCGGTTACGCTGAGCCAATCAAAAGTTGAACCTCACGTGTCCTAACTCTCTTTATAGGAACTCTAAACACTACGTACGTTAATTTCTTTGTTTCTGTAACATTAAATAATATAAAACAAACTCGTTTTTTTACACTACGTACGTTAATTTCTTTGTTTCTGTAACATTAAATAATATAAAACAATCTCGTTTTTTTTATAAAATCAGCTTATTTACTATTTACCGAAAGTGGTCTTTCGTCCGAGCAGTACCATTACAGTTCTTTAATTGTTACAGATATAATTTTCTCAGTGTGCTAACGTCTGTGGTCTCTAAGAGACTTTTTGATTCAAAGAAGAATAAGACAAGTCTAATCTTCCGATAATTAGATGACCAGAAAAGCATACGAAATAAAAAAAAATCCTTTTTACACAATTTCTTTTTTTATATACAATGAGCACCATTATAGCTGCGACATAAAAAAATGTACTATTAAGCTATTTCTCTGTAGAATACAACTGTGCACAGGCAGGGTTTGCAATTAAGGGGAGATTCCCATTCAAAGGTCAGAAAAATGCCTCAATTTCAGGAATTTTTTTTCGAACAAAGTAAAGTCTTTTTTAAAAAACTTTTTATGGGTTTTATTCGTATATAAAAAAAGTATAAAACGTATTTTTTCAAAACGAAGTAATTAAAAATGGTGGCTCTAGCTCTCTTCTAATAAAGCCACTCCCGCTGGGAACTGACGTGCGCCGTACCTTCCACAGCTTTTCCAAGTGATTTAAAACCAACAAAATTCTTAAAATAAATTGAATTTGGGGGCTCTATCGGTTTCCGATTTTTAAAAAAAGCCCTTTAAAAAAATGGCGTCCGTTTCATTCAAAAATGTAGTTTCGAGAAAACCGTGTTTTAAAAAAAAAACAAGTAAAAATCGAATTCAACGTTATTTTTTGACAACTTACATCTAATCAGCTATTCCAGTACCATATAGAGTCCCTTCTTCTTCACTAAACTTGCTAGTCTTGCTACCTACTTTTGACTCACGCATCAGGTAAAGAAAAAAGGTCTCCTCTCTAAGTCGCGCCGAGAGCGCGTTTGAGGTTCTTCCGAGCGCCGCCACTCGGAATCTATATTGTCGGACGGGGTGTTTCGTCCGACTCTGTGTAACTCGAAAACTACATCATTAGGTATTATACTTGCAAAGATGTCGGTCTGATCAACCGATTCTCTGGAGGGACAACAAACCACTTCAACCAATAAATGACGAGAATGATTTCAAGCTAACCTCAAAAACTTATGTTTGAGCCGTTTGAGCAATGATGTTGTTTGTTTACCCTCCAGCGATCGACGTCATCAACCTCTGACGTCACAAGGTATAATGCCTAATATAACAAAATATCCTTTCTCTCACGTATTCTTGACAACATAAGGATGAAAATTAGACAAAAAAATTTGGTTTTTTTTTTATTTAAACGGGAACCTTCCCTTAAGCTTGATGTTAATAAGGTTACATGCTAACTGCTGTTTTTAAATGCTTAAATTAATTTCTAGAGAGCCAAGAAACAATTGCAGTCGTTATTATTGATGAATTTGGAACAAAGACCAGTTGTTTTTGAAGATATAGGAAGACAAGTTCTCGCCAATGGATTTCGACGTCGTCCTGAATACTTCATAGAAGCAATTAGTTAGTAAACTTTTTCTATTTTTAAAAATAAACGTACAATTGCTTATCATTAATTTATTGTGATATTTATGTTCAATTGTAGTACGTAACCAGAAAAGGTACCTTATGGTCTCACACCGTAAGGTAGCATTCTCCGCGTCAAGCCACAGGAGAGCTGCCTTACGGTGTCGGGTCGTAAGGTACCTTTGCTCGCGTCGTACCATAATTATCCATATTTAATTTCTTTATATTTCCTTATTTTTATAGAAATGATAACAAAAGAGGATATCAATAGGGTAGCTTTAAGATTAAGAAAATCACCACCAAGTGTAGCAGCACGAGGCCTGGTTAGGGGACTTCCATCTCTTTCCGAAATTCAAGCCGGTTTATTAAACGCAAAAGGTGCAATACCCGGATCTCGGAGTCGATTATCACTCAACATTTAACAGAGTCTATTAACGAATTTTCGAATATAATGTTTGTTTTTTATTTATCATGAATTATTCCATACTAAAATATGTAAAAATTGAAATTTGGACTTATGCAAATCACCTAAAAATTTCACATAACACAAATTTGTTTGAAAAAATTCTGATTTATAATAGACAGAATATATTATCCTAGCGGCCATTTTTAACTCTCATCACATACTTATTGCATAGAATTCTATCCGCTTGTACACCTCACCCGTTCCGAGTTTTTGCAATGTGATGGAGCACAGAAATATTATCTGTCCTCTTCTACACCTCACCTGTTCCGAGTTTTTGTAATGTGATAGAAAAGGACAGACAATATTTCTGTCCTCCATTACATTGCAAAAACTCGGAATGGGTGAGGTGTACAAGCGGCTTAATTTTCGGATCCAGAGGGGGAAGTCATGGGGGTTATGACCCCCCCCCCCCCTGGAACCTTATATTTACATGGGAGAGAAAAGTTAACACTAGAGACAACTGCAGTGCTATCTCTTTTTATCTCTCATGTAAAGGTGATTTTATTGCTCATCGACATTGGAAGAACAAGCTTAAATTCCTATTAAAATGAAAGAGATGGGTTGCTAAATCGACATAGTCTTTCTCATTTCCTTAATGAGATTTTAAGCTAGCTCGCCCGGAGTAAATGAAGTACAGTGAATTATGCCTTCAAAAACGTTACTAGACTTTTACATGTGTTGCCAATCCAAAGTTCTAGTAACTTTTTGGAAGGCTGTAGTTGGAAGAATATAGTTAACTGTACACCCCTGCTCATAAATGCTGTCGTTCCGGTTTATTGTTTGTTTATTGTTCTAACAATAAACCGGAAGGACAGCATTTATAAGCATGGGTGTATATAAGCAACCTGGCCCCCTCCAGAAACCTTGCCTGGAATCGACCCCGCATATGACTGCATAGGTCGTTGTATACCCAATCGAAAATTCTAATATTAGACTTAATGTAGAAAACTAAATCGGAAAGTTTCTTCTTCTACTTCTTCAAAAATGGCTAACTAAATTAGCTAATTCAATTCACAAATAATAATTGGAAAGTATATGAGAAACTATGTTGTGAAATAAACATTGGATAATGTGTCTGAAACTATATCGAAAACGATGTCGGAAAATAAAACAGGCGACTGTATAGTTTCCC
This sequence comes from Ganaspis brasiliensis, assembly GCA_037103525.1. Taxonomy (NCBI): domain Eukaryota; kingdom Metazoa; phylum Arthropoda; class Insecta; order Hymenoptera; family Figitidae; genus Ganaspis; species Ganaspis brasiliensis. Next base: position 903,877 of record JAZKLR010000050.1, on the reverse strand, counting down.
ATGTAGTTTCCGGTAGTTTCTGATATAGTTGCCGGTATTTTTTGTATGTAAATATTTATAAGTACTACTAGCTTTAAGGCTGATCCAGCCTGTAAACATTCATTCTCTCACTTGATTTCAATGTTAACGTTTCTCGATCTCGTTAAGGTGGAGTCCAATGTTGGCGTAGGAGCATCGGCGAAAAGAGTAATATCTATGTGACAGAAAAAGATAAACAGATACTTTCTCTCTCAGTCATATAATTATCGTTTTCCGTTGACCCTTCACGCCGATATGGGACAGCACCCTGCTAGAGCCTTTTGGCTGCATCGTCAGTCTTTTACGAAAAGGTATATAAGAATCTTAAGGCCAAAGTCGTACCTCTGTCTGCAGCTGCTTGCAAGCAGATTTGCATAGGAGAAAGAAAGACAAAAAATATCTGTCTCTATTATAAGGGTACAAAAAATCACGTTTCCATACACATCTTTAAGTCTGATTGCAATCCTTGCATTGGGACTTGCATACTTTAAGGGAATTTATAGTAAAAAGTGAAATATATATATTGCCGCACAAATTATTTTTGTTCATTTATTAAGATATTTATTTAAATAAAATATATAATTCAGCTTTTTTCAGGCACGTAACCAGGGGGGGGGGCCCACATAGACAAAGATAGGTGTTTAGAGGTTCTGACCCCCCTCCCCGAAATTAATTTTGAGCTACGTACTTGGACTTTTATTTTAACTAACATGCAGGATAAGTTATAAATACCTACGGTGGAGACAAAATATGCAAATAGTGCTCTAGCAAGCAACCAAACACTCACATTATTATCTATTAATTTAAAGTCTGCCCCATGAAAATTTAAAAAAATAAGTTTTTCTTATATAAAAGTGGTCTGATTATCATCCCAGTAAAAAGGGGGTTATTGAGCAAGCGATTTGGCTAGTTGAGCAAGCCGCCTGCTCAATTGTCCAAGCGGCATTTGGACAATCGGGGTGGTTGCTCGATCATCCAATGCATTATGCCCAATCATCCAAATGGTATTTCGAGCTTAAAACTGGAGAAAAGCAACTTAACTTTTGAGAAAACATTAAGAAACGTTAAATTATGGATAAATGCAAAAAACTGTATAATAAAAATACGTATATTAAGAATAAATAACATTTCAGAAAAGTCGTGATTTATTGATACACAGGGAGCAGAACACCTGACTAGCAGAATAGACGTAGCCAATTACAATTTATTCTCTCGCGGTAGAAAGATTTTTATTGGTTACGTCTATTCTGCTCCCTGTGTGTCAATAAATCACGACTTTTCTGAAATGTTATTTATTCTTAATATACGTATTTTTATTATACAGTTTTTTGCATTTATCCATAATTTAACGTTTCTTAATGTTTTCTCAAAAGTTAAGTTGCTTTTCTCCAGTTTTAAGCTCGAAATACCTTTTAGATGATTGGGCATAATACATTGGATGATCGAGCAACCACACCGATTGTCTAAATGCCGCTTGGACAATTGAGCAGACGGCTTGCTCAACTAGCCAAAACGCTTGCTCAATAACCCCCTTTTTACTGGGATGGACCCCTATTAGTACAGGGTATCTAGACGAGGGTTTGGGAGGGGGAGGGCCAAGCTTTCATGGCCCCCTTTCAAGGTCCGCTAGAGATCTTCAAGGGAGAGTTGAGACATGATTCCCTTTTTTCTGGCATAGTGCCTAAATGAAATCGGAAATGACAATGATGCGAGTTGTGTCATTGGTCAAAAAGAGTGCCGGCGAAATTAAAAATATTTTTTTGGAAAGCATTTCAAATATAACCGTCACTTTAGACCAATGGAGTAAACTTATAATGAACTTCCGATTTTGATTAGGCGCTGCCAAATCACAATCCAAGTCAACATGTCACAACTCTCCCTTGAGGATCCTTAGGCCGGAGCCCCATGACCACCCATGACGACGTTGTAATGAGAAAGATTAGAATACACATATACTTCGACGTTTTCTATCTCATTACAGCTTAACGCAAAACGGAGACCATGGGCTCCACCCATGGTCCAACTAACAAGGTCTCGCCATGCGCAAGTAAAAAAAAGTGACTAGCCTAAAGCACAATGAATCGTAATTGCTAATCCTTAATCGTAATAATGAGAGGAAGCAGGAAAGACATATATCTCTGTCCTGCTTCCTCTCATTCTTACGATTAAAGATTAGCGATTACGATTCAATGTGCGTTAGGCCATCCAATCAACGTTCAGCACTCACCACCGACATCTCAGCAAAATTTACGCGGTAAAGCCCAAAACACAACGAATACGGTTACGGGAGCAGGGCATGAGATAATACACACCAGCACTGCAAAAACATGGTGTCTTAAATTGGACAAAAATGTCTTAAATTAAGATACTTTTGGTGTCTAAGACACAAAAAATGTCTTAATTTAAGACATTTTTGAACAATTTAAGACACCTGTTTTTACAGTGAGGCTCCTGACAATTTTAGGTTTGACAAAAATGAACGCAAAATCTGTAAATGGAATGTCAATTGTGTTCGTTAAGACTGTTAAAATCCGTTGAGAACAAAATCCTAGCTGATCGGGTTCTCCAGATATTCACTCTAAAAACAAGTGTCTGATTTTGTCCTCACTTTTAAGACATTTTGAGGTGTCTTAATTTAAAACCATTGAGATAGTGTCTTAAAAATGCCTGTAAGACGCTTTCTAAACGTCTTATGTCTTAAAATTAGACACTTGTAAGACACCTGTTTTTACAGTGTTCAGGTTTAACCACTTGAGCGCAACGTAAAGTATACTTTTCAATATATTGGGCAGACTATTCTGCAAATAAATAAATAAATATATATATATATATACATGTAAAACATATATACACATACACACACGTATATATATATCTATATATATATATATATAATATATATTATAATATAATATATTAATGTATATATCACAGAATTTCAACTGTATTCTTTGCAAATGCTTGAATTGTAATAATTTACTATAACAATCCGTTTAAAACAAAATCCTAGCTAATCAGGTTTTTTAGTATAGTTTTAACCTTATTTTTTGTGACATAAATGAAAAACTTTTGAAACTAATGTGAATTGCAGAAAAAGTTTTATTTAGATATTAAATTACCAACATTACTGGTAATTATAATATATGGTACTTTTCTATGATTTTAGTTTTTTGTTATACATGAATAATAATTAAATATCTATATATAAATTACTAAACCACCCTTTACTTACATTTCTTACAGTGGATTCTTAGAAAATATGTGTTAAGCTGAAAGTAAAAATATCGTATGTGTTTTACATACAACGATTCAAGTAGGATTTTACAACTGTAATGAAACTTAGTATCAACTGTGAATCTTTCATATATGATGTTCAACAATTGATCAACAATTAGAGGTTGTGGAATGTTTTGAACATCAATCTTTCATATATAAAAGATTCACAGTTGATACTAAGTTTAAATACAGTTGTAAAATCCTACTTGAATCGTTGTATGTAAAACTCATACGATATTTTTACTTTCAGCTTAACACATATTTTCTAAGAATCCACTGTAAGAAATGTAAGTAAAGGGTGGTTTAGTAATTTATATATAGATATTTAATTATTATTCATGTATAACAAAAAACTGAAAACATAGAAAAGTACCATATATTATAATTACCAGTAATGTTGGTAATTTAATATCTAAATAAAACTTTTTCTGCAATTCGCATTCAAGTTTCAAAAGTTAAAACTATACTGAAAAACCTGATTAGCTAGGATTTTGTTTTCAACGGATTGTGATAGTAAATTATCACAATTCAAGCATTTGCAAAGAATACAGTTGAAATTCTGTGATATATACATTAATATATTATATTATAATATATATATACGTGTGTGTATGTGTATATATGTTTTACATGTATATATATATATATTTATTTTTTTATTTGCAGAATAGTCTGCCCAATATATTGACAAGTTAACTTTACGTTGAGCTCAAGTGGTTAAACCTGAATATCTGGCGAACCCGATCAGCTAGGATTTTGTTCTCAACGGATTTTAACACTCTAAACGAACACAATTGACACCCCACTTACAAATTTTGCGTTCATTTTTGTCAAACCTAAAATCGTCAGAAGCCTGGTGTGAATAAAGGACAGAGACTGTTTCTGTCTTATGCTTTGGACCCATACGCGTATACAATCTGCTTAGTGCTTTAAACTGCTTCCATTGGTCAGCTGACCAATTTAAGATGGTTGCCGTCCGTGTTTGCGCGAAAAAGTTCAGTTCTGGTCTGCTTTACGGCTAGACCCTGTTAGTTGAATCATGGCTCCACCAATGCTTTTTCCTTAAGAACTCATAACGAAAAGCATGCTTCAAAAAGAATTATGGTTCGCTCACACCTCTGTGGCTGCCTGCCTGCCTACCTGCCAGAGTTACCATGGTAACGTGTGAAGGTGATTCTAGAATACGAGTGTTTTGAACGTCGACGCGTTGATAGCGACGCGTCGATCCATTGTTTTTCATTGTTCTATCGACGCGTCGACGTTTCTAAATCTCTATTGTACAATCACCTTGAGAGTATGAAGAGTTCAGACAATGAAATATGAATTGTCTGAACCCTTCACTCCCACAGCAGCCAAGAGCTGTGCGAGTACCTTTAGGCTGCTTTTGAACAAACTGCGATTTCAAATTAAAATTCATTTATGTAGAGGCCTGCACAAGCGAGCAGCTCCGGAGCATGCGTAAGGGGAAGCGGTCTCCCGCCATGCGTACGTTCCACCCTTCGCTCTGCCTCTCATACCTCCGCACATGCCTATCCATCCGCATGGTAGGAGACCACTTCCCCTTACGTGTGCTCCGGAGCTGCTCGCTTGTGTAGTTTATAAATAAAAATTTTCAAATTTTTATATAAACGTGATTACAGCATTCAACCGTATTAAGGTGCAAAAATTTGGCTCAAAATAAACAAAACTATTTTCCACTAAAATGAAAAACGTAACTGCTACTATTGTTTTTGTGTTGTGAAATTTCACTTATGTATATATTCTTTAATAAACTATTATTTTTAGAAACAATAATTATTGTTTTTTAAATGTGCTTACATACCTCATCCACTCCGGGCAAGCCAGCTTAAAATCCTGTAGGAAAGAAAGAGTTATATTGGTCATTCATTGGACCTTAGTCTGGCAAACATAATTGAAATTGCCTAAATAGCACCGAACTTTCCAGGAAACTTCATGGAAACTATAAAGACTCCAAAAACCCTAATATACTTAATTACACTAAATTCCAAATGCAAGAAAAGCGTATGCATTTGGGAACTACTTTTGGGGTAGAAACTCGTGCGCAGGAGGGTTAATAATGATGTAAATTACTCAATTGTATTATAATGTAACTATTTATATGTGACGCTCCGCGAGAGAAGGGACCTATCGCTGAGAAAGCAAACTTTAAAGAACGGACGGGCAAAGAGGAGGAAGAAACATCGTGACGCTTAACATGCCTACGTTTGAACCTTCATAACAAAAAAACTAATTGCAGGAATAAAATTTTTATTTTTGGAACTCAAAAAGTAACTAAAAAATTATCAATTAACATAAAAAAAAATGAAACCAATAATAGACAATTTCATGGGACGGTTGTTCGAAGAAAATCCAAAAAGTGCGATACATTTAGCACGCCTAGGTTTGGAGCATTATAACAAAAAGTGTAATTAATAAAAAAAAATTTTGAAACAAGGAAATGAAAGAACAACTCAAAAATTATATTTTAGCATAAAAAATGAAAATTGATTTTTTCCGGGATAGGTCCCTTCTCTCGCGGAGCGTCACATATGTATATTAAGAAGCGAGGAGTACACCCTTTCATTGTCAATGTAAGCAGAAGATGTAAACAATCTGTGGAAGGAAACGTCGCATTTATGACAAAATTAAAATTTGAAGTTTTACATATTCAAATTTCCTTCCAAAGATTGTTTACATCTTCTGCTGAAATTTATATATTAAAACAATTAATTAATTACCTAGTATCAATAACTTAGAAGTAAACAACTTTTTAAGGAAGTAATATAACCAATAAATTGTATGAACTTTGATCACATTTAAATGTGTTAATACATATTTTATTTAATAAGTAAAACTGGTTATTTGCTTATAATCTCGAAGGATTATGGATGTTGCAAGGAGAGAATTAACATAACCTTAAAAATATTTTTCCAGGCAGCGTACAATTTTGACACTTAGCCAATTTTTTCAGAAACAAAAAATGTAATTAAAAGTATGACCATGTACCCATGGGTACTAATTTGACATTTTAAAAATATATATTATTTGGGCTTCAGTTTCAGAACAAAATATTGAAAATTGTGTACTTTTTTTTTCTTTTTCATAATTTTCTATATTTTTTTCAGAAACTGAAGCCTAAATAATACATTTCTAAAATGTCAAATTAGTTTTAGAATCTGCATAAAATTTAAATTATGGGTACATGGTCGTATTTTTAATTACATTTTTAGTTTCTGAAAAAATCGGCTGAGGGTCAAATCACATGGGAGCGTCAAGCGTAAAACGTTTTCTGCTTTGCATGAAAGCAAGAGAGATAGAACGATGTCACTAGCGCTATCACTCTCATGAAAAGCAGAAAACGTTTTACGTTTGACGCTCCCATGTGATTTAACCCTGAGTGTCAAAATTATATGCTGCCTGGAAAAATATTTTTAAGGTTATGTTAATTGTCTCCTTGCAACACCCTTAAATATTTCTTTTTAATAAAAAATATTTAAATTATGTATAAAAATTGCTACCCGGAAAAAAAACTTTCCAAATAGCACGCAATATTGCAGTGCAATGTTGCTACAATATTAAGTGCTATCACCAAAGATATTATACACCTAGATGCGGCCATAGATTTAGTTCCGTAAGATAAATATAGTTGTCGCCACTAGAAAATAATCTTACGCGCCCCTCCCTTTCCCGTCTACCCGCTGAAGGGACCAACGAGTTCGTTTTGTAAGCAGCTTGCAGAACACTTTACCATAAGCGTCACTTATGCTTGAAAGTGGTAAAATTTCTGTAGGTAATGCAGTTTTCTAAGGGACCTATAAATCTGTTTTTCATTAAATTAAATAAATAAAATTATCCCTGGATGAGATAGTTTCGTCAATTTTGAAAACATACATATATGTGTTAAGTAGAATAAGGCAATACTTAAATATGTATTATAATTTTGAGTAGAATTTATGAATTTATGATTAATTTATCATTATTATGTTCAGGGTTGTGCACGTAAAATACATCAGGTAAATTACATGGGTTTTCTACGTATATTACATATGTAATTTACATGTTTAGTTTTCTACATAATGTAATATACATCAGTACACACAGATTTAATCACGTGACAGCGCGCGAAAATTTAAAATTTATATATATATAGATATACCTTATAGATTTTGGATGTAATTTACATAGTTTTCTACATTTTCTACGTATATTACGTCGAAAATGTATTATACGTCGAAAACCTCGAGTGACGCGTCACTGCACAACCCTGATTATGTTGTATAATTTTTTTCGTAAATCCTTTACAGTTAAATTCTACAACTTGAAATTCTACACAATTAAATTCTACACGTTAGATTCTACATATTAAAATTCTACAATACGATTTTTTATAAAATATATTAAATCCAACTTCTATAATTTAGAATTCTACACATTAAAATTCTCAAAGGCGATTTTTTATAATACATTAATACTATATTCTACTTAGTTAAATTCTACAATTTAAAAAAAAATTAATATCCTTTAGTATTAAAAAAATCGTATTCCTTGCTTTAGACAAAAGAATTAAAAAAAAATAAATAAAAATTTAATATCGTGTAGAATTGAACTGTACAGTTTAAATGTGTAGAATTCTAAATTCTAGAACTTTGATTTAATATGTTATTACTGTTTTACAAAAAATCGTATTGTAGAATTTTACTGTGTAGAATTTAACCTGTAGAATTTATCAGTAGAGTTTACCCACACAGCACCGGAAATTCCCTGAATTTTCCCTGAATATCCGTCTACATTTCTCGAATATTCGAACCTAATATTCAAGGAAGTTTCGAGGAAGTAGTAAAATGTCCGCCTAGAAAAATATTGGGCGCGGAATTTCCCTGAAAATGTATTTCTAATTTTCAGGGAATTTCCGCATCTAACATTCCTTTAATATTCAGGGAAAGTTAAAAAAAAATTTCCAAAATTTTTTTTGATCTGGTAATTGATCAAAAATATATGATATTCAACATCCGTAGGATTCTAGAACATTAAAAACTACTGCGCAGCCGTAAGTGTCATAGAAACCAAGTTCGACCAGTGCGCATCATGTACAGTGAATATACGAATACCATGAATATTAAAGGAATGTTAGATGCGGAAATTCCCTGAAAATTAGAAATACATTTTCAGGGAAATTGCGCGCCCAATATTTTTCCAGGCGGACATTTTACTACTTCCTCGAAACTTCCTTGAATATTAGGTTCGAATATTCGAGAAATGTAGACGGATATTCAGGGAAAATTCAGAGAATTTCCGGTGCTGTGTGGGTAGTGTAGAATTTGAACCGCGCCATTTTTTCTTACATCCCCCTTGTAGAAGAAATTAATTTATATTGAATTATTAATCATTCTAATTGTTATGAACCGTAAAGGTAATTGAGGAGCACTTTTTCAAAAAGTTGTTATATCTATTTTCTAAAATAGTAGAGATTAAAACAAACTTAACATTAAAAACCTTACAAATCGATCTGTCACTATTGAATTTAAGAAATAATTTGTATTAACAAAAAATCTGGACTTAACCTACATGATTTAAAATTTTCATGTTTTTTTTATAGTAAAAATAACAAAACCCTTCAAATTTCCTATAATTATCGTAAAATTTAATTAACAGCAAATCGTCTTATGTTCAAAAAACATTCTAATTTCAATAATTTCATATAGTTCTACTTTTTAATTAACTCTGGGGGTTAGGTGCAAAACTGCATTAATTTATAGTTTAATTTTTTCGAAATAAAAAAATGGGGATTTATCAACTTTTGAAAAAGTGCCCCACAATTTTAAATGAATTGTAGCAATTGAACGATTAAAAACGGTTGTATACTATTATTAGAAATAATTTAAAAATCAATTGTAATGGATCGTTTTTACACAATTAACTCGGAGAAAAAAGATTATCTGTGTTAGCTAACCTTAATTGTTATATTGTATGGTTAGCTAAAATTTTAGCTAAAAATGATCAATCCATATTGTATGTAGCTAACTCATTTTTCTCAGTAAAGAAAGGCTATTTAAAATAATAGAGATATTAATCGTTTCAAATACTTAGTGTTAATCGATTTCCTCTACAAGGGATATTAATACCTATATTATAGGAAAAAAGTTGAAGAATCAAAAATTTTTAAATAATTTTTTTTTTATAGTTTCAAACTATATATGTAATAAGACTAAACGCGATAATAGTTAATAACAATTTATTACAAGTTTTCATTTAAAAAAATTTTCCGACTATTAAAGAGATATACAAAAGTATATTCTCTTTATACCTGAAACAAACCTGAAAGAATAAAGCATGTTTATTCCTAACGGTCGCCTATTATATTCCTTCGAATTTGGAGGCTCAGGTCTCAGGCCACTTTGCAGGCCCATTGTCTGCAGTGTTATCCAGCAAAAACAATGTTTAAAATTGAAATGAGGGATTTAAATTTGTCGATTTTTCAGTAATATTAATTCTCAGTTTCAATTTCTCATATCTTGAGCTTAAACACTGTTTTTTCCTGAGTTAGGTATATCCGACTACTCTTCGTTTAAATAATAAGTTTAGTTTAACAGCCTAAAATAATAATATGTTTACAATTCCAATTTTTCAAAGAAAAATTTTGTGCGCCCGGGGGTTATTTTGTGCACGCGAGGTTTTTAATGAATAAAATCATTATTTTGAGTTGTTTAAGTTTGCCTCTAAATCTGAATCAGTAGTTTTCTACTAAGAATTAGTAGTTTTCTACTATGAATTAGTCAAATTCATGGCTCATTTTTCTCTAATTCATATAGTAGAAAACTACTAATTCTTAGTAGAAAACTACTAATTCATAGTAGAAAACTACTAATTGCGAAATAGTGAAACTTTACTTTTAAAAAAAGTAGATTTTTTTACTAATTTAATTAGTAGTTTTCTACTACAAAATTAGTAGTTTTCTACTAAGAATTAGTCAAATTCTTACTATTTTAATAGTAGCTCACTTTTCGCTAATTCATTAGTAGAAAACCACTAATTCAAATTTAGAGAGTGCTACTTGGTATAAATATTTTCTGATATCTAGACTACAGAAAGTACTAAATGAAATTACTTAATTCTTTATCAGAAATCAGAAAAAAAATCGTAACGCCGTAAAAAACAAGCTTAAAATTTTCAAAATTCTGTTCAGAAGTCCGGAAGTTTAAAAGTGTTTCTAAAACTATAAAAATAATACTTGTTGATGGTGTATACATGATACGCTAACTTTTTATTGTATATTTTAAGAAAAAAGTGCCAAAAACTGAAAAACCAGGATTTGTAGGGTTATTTTGTTCATTCTTTAAAATCAAATTTTTTTTCAAAATTTGTTTTCTAGTTAGTAAAAAAAACTCTAGTGTTTCGTTTTGAAACATTTTTTTATTAGTTTTGTTATAAAAGACAAGAAATAAGCATTAAATTTGAATTTTACACGCGGTGCCATAAAAAACCCAAAATGCAGTGTTGCCGCTTCCATCATTCAATAATGGCCAAAGGGTGCCGTCTCATGCTAGGGATTAATGGATTAGGGATTAGAATAGACCAATCTGATAATTGGTCGCATTGGAAAGCATTTTCTGATTGGTCTATTCTAATCCCTGATCCATTAATCCCTAGCATAAGACGGCACCCTCAGGGCGCAATTACATGTCTGCGTTGAACGCTGCGTTCTTGCGTTGAATGGTGACAGTGACAAAGATGTGACTATATTTCTGTCTTTCTCTCTCTCACCATACAACGCAAGAACGCAGCGTTCGACGCAGACATGTATTTGCGCCCTTACGCATATTGAATCGTAATCGCTAATCCTTAATCGTAAGAATGAGAGGAAGCAGGACAGAGATATACACCCCTGCACATAAATGCTGTCCTTCCGGTTTATTGTTCGAACAATAGACGAACAATAAACCGGAAGTTCAGCATTTATGTGCAGGGGTGTATGTCTGTCCTACTTCCTCTCATTCTTACGATTAAGGATTAGCGATTACGATTCATTGTGCGTTATGCTAATTCCCAGTAAGTGCTTCATAAATTCCCAACTTTTCCATGGTCAAGTTTGAATTTTTCCATGAAATTTCCATTAATTTGAAATTATTTCTAAATTTTAAAATAAGTGATTGTTTCTCATTATTATTTAAAAATCCTAAAAATACTCCAATTGTGATTAGATTTTTAATATAAATTTGTTAAATATACAAATTTTTTTTAAATATAAAGAGGAAAAAATAAAGGGAAAATTACTGGTGCAGGAAATTTCCCAAAAACCGAAAATTCGATTATCCAAATGGTCGAATTTCAAAAAGTCGAATCTCCAGACGGTCGAATATCTATTTTGTCGAATTTCCAAATTGCCGAACATCCATTTTATCGAATATCCATTTTGTCGAATTTCTAAATTGTCGAATATTTAAATTTTCGAATTTATAAATTGTCAAATTTCAATTTTGTCGAATGTCCATTTTATCGAATTTCCAAACTGCCGAATATCCACTTTGTCGAATTTCCAAATGATCGAACATCCACTTTGTCGAATATCCAAATGTTTGAACTTTTTTTCATGTGAGTTTCCTATCTATGAAATGTGTTGGTATAGTAGATTGGACAAGTTTGGGAAATTTAAAATTTCCATAATGATTTGAAATTTCGCGACCTTGTCCAATACTAACACATTTCATAGATTAGAAAATCACATTGAAAAAAAACTTCGACCTTTTGGAAATTCGAACATTTGGAGATTCGACAAAGTGGAAATTCGATGATTTAGAAATTCTATAATTTGGATATTCGATCATCTGAAAAATTCGGGAAAATGAATATTTGACAAGTTTGAAGTTTGACAATTTGGAAATTCGACAATTCTGGTATTCGATCATTTGGAAATCCGACAATAAACTTGGAAATTCGACAACTTGGAAATTCTATAATTTGGAATGTCGACAATTTGGATATTCGACAATTTGGAAATTCGACAATATGGACTTTCTACAATTTGTAAATTCGGACATTTGAATATTCGATTATTTGAAAATTCGACAAAATGGACATTCGGCGTTTTGGGTATTCGATCATTTGGATATTTGACAATTTCGTTATTCGACCGTTTGGAGATTCGACTTTTAGAAATTCGACCATTTGAATATTCGACCTTCTGGGCTTTTGGGAAATTTCCTGCACCTGGTAATAAGGCAGAAGCCTAACGCACAATGAATCGTAATCGCTAATCCTTAATCGTAAGAATGAGAGGAAGTAGGACAGACATATATCTCTGTCTTGCTTCCTCTCATTATTACGATTAAGGATTAGCGATTACGATTCATTGTGCTTTAGGCTAGACAAGGACAAAGCATACATTGACCACATTGTTCTTGTTAGAACGCAATGCAAAATGTAGTCTTGGTTAAACACAGAAATATGTACATAAATGCTGTCCCAGCCTATGTTTGTCTTACGTACACCAACGCACATGCGTCAGACAAGCGTCAACTAAGGGCGCAATTACATGCCTGCGTCGAACGTTGCGTTTTTGCGTTTAATGGTGAGAGTGACAAAGATGTGACTATATGTCTGTCTTTCTCTCTCTCAACATACAACGCAAGAACGCAGCGTTCGACGCAGACATGTAATTGCGCCCTAAGAGATAATTTAAAGCCCAAAGCACAACGAATACGGTTACGGGAGCTGGGCATGAGATAATAAAAAACAGAGACTGTTTCTGTCCTTTTCTGTCTCATGCTCTGGTCCCGTAACCGTATTTCTATCTGCTTAGACCTAGATATCCTATAAAGAGAGTTGAGACACAGTTGGTTTCTGCGCATCGCGATTAAACCGGAACCAGAAGTTCCAGTTAAAAGGCGCGAAATATTTACATTGAAAAATTTGAATTGATTTAAATGGATGCGATTTGAGGTTAGAAGTAGGTGCTTTTATTACCTACTACCAAAGTAGTACATTCACAACCCTAAATGTACAATTACTAAAAAATGTAATATTACATTGCTGAAAGCTGTAGAAATACAAGTTGAGTGGTATTATTCCTACTTGCCAAACAGTAATATTACAGCAGAAAGTTTCTAAAGTAACATTACAATACTGACGTAATTTTCCCGAAGTATTTTTTACAGTGTGATTTTTCGGCTACATGAAAGTTCTGACACATTAACTGTCGGCCACATGAAATATCGGCTGAATGATTTGTCGGCCACATGGATTGTCGGCTACATGGTTTGTCGGCAAAATGGAAGTTCTGTAACATGAATTGTCGGCCGAATGAAATTTCGGCAAAATTATGTGTCGGCCACATGGAATGTCAGCTGAATGATTTGACTGCAATATGAATTGTCGGCAACATGGAAGTTCTAACACATTAAATGTCGGCCACATGAAAATTCGGTTCCATAAACTGAAGACCACATGAAAGTTCGGTTGCATGATTTGTCGGTCGCATGAAAGTTTGGTTGAATTAAGTATCGGTCTCATGGAGTATCGGCTACATGATTTGTCGACTACATGAGAGTTCTGCCTCATAAAATTATGCTAATCGGCGTATATGCCAATTGGATTTTGGGCGACTTTCATGCGCCCCCGTAAATAGCTTTACGCATAAGAGTGTCCTTGTCACACTCGTGGGCTGACTGCTTGCCAATTGACCTTACTGTATATCCGTCAAACGGAAAACATAACAGCACTCTAAAAACAAGTGTCTTATTTTGTCCTCACTTTTAAGACATTTTCAGGTGTCTTAATTTTAAACCATTGAGATAGTGTCTTAAAAATGCCTGTAAGACGCTTTCTAAACGTCTTAGGGCGCAATTACATGTCAGCGTCGAACTCTGCGTTTTTGCGTTGAATGTTGAAAGTGACAAAGATGTGACTATATTTCTCTCCTCCTCTCTCTCATTATTCAATTATTCAATTATGTAATTGCGCCCTAAGGGCGCAATTACATGTCTGCGTCGAACGCTGCGTTTTTGCGTTGTGCGTTGTATCCCTAGGGACTGAGAGTTCGTGTACCGTGCTTAATGTAGTTCCCTGGAGTTCAGGTTTTATTTAGAAGTACGTATTCTAGTGTTTTGTTTGCTTATGGCCATTTACAACCTGTCAGATTTATTGTCTGCTATTTTTATTTAATAAACCGCAAATATAAATTGTATTCTAATTTGCGAAAAATGAATAAAGCTGTTGAGAAAAATGTTGAAGTAAATTATAAATTTGATCTAATAATGTAGTCAAGAAATATAACATTAGTATATTTAAATATATAAGAGCAACATTTATTTAAGGATCTGTTTATTGTAACTTGTAAACCTAAAAGCAATGAAATGATAAATAACTAAGTTTTTTAAATCTATATATTAAAAATTAAATTTGATGTTTATTTTTTTAATTGCAGGCTAAAGGAAAATGTGGTTATTGTGGCTTTTTCATCAAAGATTTAAAAAAGATTTCTCAACACGAATGTCTTAGAGAGTACAATGAAGAGTCGCAGTTTATAGATATTGTTTAATGGTGAGTCCAGAATAGAGAAATCTACATGTGGACCTACATGCAGGTCTGACGTCACCCATTGAAAATCCCATTGTGACGTCAGACCTACATGTAGGTCCTACATGTAGATTTCTCTATTCTGGACTCACCATTATGTTGTAAGTGAAACGTCTTTAGACGGGTTCAAATAATCCCGCGCAACGCATAGTTTTTGCCGAAATAGAAGTCCTATGTTTACATGCATGCGTTTTAACGGAAAAGCAGAATAGTCCCGTGATTTGTCAACCAATAAACGTAGTTCTTTATTCGGCACCAGCAGATTTCCTAGTATTCAATTCGCGATCAAAAATAAAGTACGTCAGAACGCACGTTAAAACGCATGCATGTAAACATAGGATTTAAGGAAACGCAATTCAAATATTTGTTTAACAGCAGGCCCGGATTGGCCATTCAGGATACCGGGAAAAATCCCGGTGGGCCGCCGCTAGGCGGGCCGGTATTTTTGTAGGTCTAATTAATAATTTAATTTATGTAATTAAATTTCATTTAACTTTCAATTACTCTTTTCAATTTTCAATTAATTTTACAACATTCAATCATTTTCGGCTTCTTTCTATGTTCTTTTCAATCACAGAAATTGTAGAATTTCAATTAAATTGTTCAATTCTACAACTATTTTTTACAATTCTTATTTATTATTATCTTCAACTTTCAATTCCATTCTTCAATTTTCAATTTCATTCTTCAGTTTTCAATTATTATTTTTTTCTATATTCAAGAATTCTAGACTTTTTCAATTACTTCTTTCAATTTTTAATTACATTTTTTAAATTTCCATTACATTCCTCAATTTTCAATTATCTCCTTCAATTTTTTCAATCCTCAATAATTCTCAAAAAATTTTATAACTAATCTTTAACTTTTTAAATTATTTTGTTCTCTTGACCATTATTTCTTAGTGCTTTACGATATCAAGACGATATCATATTTGAGCAATATTGATATTGATCTCAAAATCTCTTGACCATCCAAAAATGTTCTCGAGTTGATAATATCGACCTAAAATAACTAAAAAATGACGAAAATAATTGACAAATGAAAAAAATTGGAATAATGACAAGATTAATAAATCGACAATTGACAAAAATAATTTAAAAAATTAAAGAACAAATATAATATTTTAAAAAAACAATTGGAAATTAAAAAAGGAAAAAAATTACAGAAATAATAATAATTGAAAAAAATTTTAATTTTAAAAAATTGACCGGGATTGAAATTTGAAGAAATAATCACAAATTGATAAGAAGAAAATAATATTAAAAATTGCCAAAATAATTAAAAAATGAAGAAAATAATTGTGAATTAGATAGAAAAATTGAGGAATTAAGGAGTTAAATTGAGATTTCAAAAAAATTATTGATAATAAATAATTTACAAATTACTATATCAATAAATAAATAAATAGTATAAAAGAGTGAAAAAGCCCAGGATTGGTGAATATTTAAGAAAATAATTGACAATTAAAAACTGAAGAAAACTGTAGGAATAATTATAACAAATAATTGGAAATTGAATGGGATTTCAAAAAGTTAAAGTTGGTTGAAAATCGAAGAAAATAATTTCAAATTAGAAGAAATAGTTGAAAAATGAAGAAAAAAATTCAAAATTAAAGAAAATAATAATTGTGAATTTAAGAGGATAGTTGAAAAATTGAATTGAAAGTTCAAGAAAAATATTGTTAATTGAAAAAATCATCGAAAAAAGCCGAGAATTATTAAATATTGAATAAAATAATTGCCAATTGGAAAAAATTCTAAACATGGCAAGATTATTAAATTAAAAACTGACAGAAATAATTTTAAACAGAAAAAGATAAACATGAAATTAAAAAAAACTAAAAAAGAAAGAAAATGATAGGAATAGTTCTAGAAACAATTGAAAGTTTAATTGCTTTTTGAAAAATTAAACTTTATTAAAATTTGAAGAAAATACTTTCAAATTGAGAGAATAATTGAAAATGAAAAAAAGTATCAATAAAAGACAAGAATTGTGATTGGATACAAATAATTAAAGAATTAAAGAACTGAATTGAAATTTCAAGAAAATGATTAATAATTGAATAATATGAAAGAAAATAATTGAAAAAAGACGAAAATAAAGGACAATTGCAAAAAATTCGAAAAATTGCAACATTAAAAAGTTTACATTTCAACAGAATTATCTTAAAAGTTAAGAATGTAAATTAAAATTTAGAACAGAAATAACTAAGAATAAAAATTGAAAGAAAATTACTGTAGTAATTGTAGAAAATAATTGTAAATTTAATAGGATTATAAAAAATTGAACTGGATTGAAGTTCTTGGAAAATAATTGCCTATTGAAGGGAACAAGTGAAAATTGAAAAAATAATTGAAAAAAAATCGAGAATTATTGAATATTGACTGAAATAATTAAAAATTCAAGTAAATAATTGAAAACTGAAAAATAATTGAAAAAATGAGAATATTTGAAAACTGAAAAAGTAATTGAAAACTGAAAAAAAAATAATTGAAAAACCGACAATATTTGAAAATCGAAGAAAATAATTGAAAACTGAAAAAATAATTGAAAAAACGAGAATATTTGAAAACTGAAAAGAATAATTGAAAAAAACCGAAAATATTTGTAAATTGAAGAAAATAGTTGAAAACTGGAAAAACAATTGAAAAAATGAGAATTATTGAATATTGAAGAAAACAATTGAAAATTGATAAAAATATTGAAAGAAGCCGAAAATTATTGAATATTAAAGAGAATATTTGAAAATTAAAAAACATGATTAAAAATTAATTAAAATAATTGTGAATAGAAGATAATAATTGAGATTTGAAGAAAATAATTGTAAATTAAAGAAAGTAATTGGGTATTCAAATATTGAAAAAATGATTTTCAGGTGAATGAAAGCCGACTTTTTTTATGCTAAAGGGGGCAAAGTAGATAGAAATTCATTCTGAGCGATTTTTAAAGCCGGGGAATTCGCTAAAAAACTTTTTTTTATATTTATTTAATAAAAATTGTCCATTTCTTGATTGAAGATCAGGGAATGATTTTAAAGGGTTGTTTTTGATGCTGAAGGGGTTAAGGTAGATAGGAATACATTCAGAGCAATTTTTAAAGCCAGGAAATTCTCTCAAAATTTTTTTATTATATTTGTTTAATAGAAGTTGTCCATTTTTTGTCCTTTAAAATTGGTTAAAATCAGATTGAGGTGTTCATTAAACTAAGAAATTACTGCTGCTTTCGTACAAATGGCAGTAGAGAATGCTACTGTTCAAGAAATTCCAAATAATTAAATTATTGATAAGTTTAAATAAAATAATTTAATAATTTAATATTTTTATATTTTAGTTTTAAATGTTAATAAAAATTTCCAATTATATAGAAAGGGGCCGCTTTGAATATCTTTCCCGGGCCGCTTTTAATTCCCAATCCGGCCCTGTTTAACAGTGTTGTTATATATATTTTTTTAATAATATAATAAAAAAAAATAACTACC
Source organism: Ganaspis brasiliensis (assembly GCA_037103525.1). Taxonomy (NCBI): domain Eukaryota; kingdom Metazoa; phylum Arthropoda; class Insecta; order Hymenoptera; family Figitidae; genus Ganaspis; species Ganaspis brasiliensis. The sequence continues at coordinate 885,534 of JAZKLR010000050.1, read as the reverse complement.
TCCGATAGCTAATAAACGACACTCTACAAAACATATTCTTATAAAAAGTTAATTTATAAAAGTTAATATGGAGGAAGTAAATACAATCGTAAACATAAACATTTTTTTAATAACATTATCGAATTTTTAGCATAAATTATCTCTCGATGTATAAATATACGTATATATTTATGTAACTAATTATTTATATATGTGACACGCTCCAAAAACGATAGAATCTACGAGAACGAAGGAAGGTTTTAGGTTATGTTTTTTTATTTAAAAAGGAAAAATACAATAAAAAAGGATTAACTTTGAAAGCAAACTAATGAAATTTCAGTTTTCATTAGGTTTAAAGTATTCCATAAGAATAAAATTTGATTTTTAAAATTAAAAAAGAAACCAATAATTAAAATAAAACGATTATAAAGATAACCTATAGTTTTTTACATCTAAAAAAACAAGGTCCCCATCTCCTTTACTGCGCGTTTCATATATGATATTCTCACTTGAAAATTAATTCTTTTCTTAATCATTCCGAATTAATGCGTTTGAATTCTATGAGTTTCAATCCTTTTAATTGTATCCTGTTTTACTTCACTCCGAATTAATCCGTTTAAAATCCAATTAGAGTTGTAATGGATTGTATCGGAATGAAATAACGTAGGATTTAAAAGAATTACAATTTCTAGGTTTGAAATGAAACGGATTAATTTTACATTATGATAGAAACTGATTGAATAGTATCGTAGGTTTAAAAAATGTTAAATATATACCACAAAACATAACAGTACATTGTGCACCAAGTATCGAAAGCTGTTATTTTCCGACGAGTGCAAAGTTTGCTGCTCGAGCAAAGCGAGTGCAGAAATTTGCACGAAGACGGAAAATGCACTTTCGTACGTATAGTGCACATATTATGATACTTTTTGCAATACCTTTTCATACACGGAAAAGCACTAATTAAAGAGATACGTATAATTTATAAAAAATCGAAATCTTTTTTTATCGCATATAAACCATTTAATACTTTTGAATTTCCATTTTCCATTTAAAAAATGGAAACATTTTTTTCCCAATTATCGACTAAAATAATCAGATTTGAGCCTCTATCTGAATTTGTTATTGAGATATCCTAGTTTTAATTGAATTTTGTGATAAAAAATTCAAATATATACATGTGTTTATTAGAGTAAGTTTTTTATGATCGAAGCAAGCTAGGGATCAAAGTTTTGATTTTAAATCGTAATAATCGAGCTTTATAGAAGTAATAATGATTTATAATTTGTCCCTAATAATTGATTAAAACGATAAAATCTGAAGGTATAATTTTTCATTCTCGGTTTCAGCTTTATTGAATTAAGAAAAAGACAATGAAAGCCCTTGATGTTCTATATATTTTTTGGTTATTGCAATACTGCAATACATTGGTTCAGACACCTTCTGAAGCAGCAGAAAGTCAACAACATATTATGCACCTATACATCTTGTATTTAGAACTGGATCGACAGGAATCTAAAGTACGTAATAGGTTTTGGGTTCGTCCAATTTTCTCAGTGGATCGACGACGTGCTCAAGGTGCCAGTGAGAATCTTATTTATGAAATGGAGACAGGAGATAGAGAAAAATATTTAAATTATTTACGAATGAATAAGAAATTGTTTAACAAATTACTTAAGAAAGTACAACCTACACATTGAAAAACAATTTGCGATTCAGGAACCGGTAGCAGCACGTACACGGTTGCATATTTTTTTACGTTATCTCGCTTCAGGAGATTCTATGCATTCAATTTCATATCAATTCCGCGTGAGTCCAAGTTTGGTATCAAAGATTGTTAGAGAAACGTGCACAGTTATTTGGGTCGCACTGAAACCTACATTATTTTCACGTTTAACTACAGAAGAGTGCCTCTCACACGCAAGGAATTTTGAAGAAAAATGGAATTTTCCACATTGCAATATATTTAAATATACTAATGTTATATTTCTTGACTACATTATTAGATCAAATTTATAATTTACTTCAACATTTTTCTCAACAGCTTTATTCATTTTTCGCAAATTAGAATACAATTTATATTTGCGGTTAATTAAATAAAAATAGCAGACAATAAATCTGACAGGTTGTAAATGGCCATAAGCAAACAAAACACTAGAATACGTACTTCTAAATAAAACCTGAACTCCAGGGAACTACATTAAGCACGATACACGAACTCTCAGGGCGCAATTACATGTCTGCGTCGAACGCTGCGTTTTTGCGTTGAATGCTGAGAATGACAAAGATGTGACTATGTTTCTCTCCTCCTCTCTCTCATTATTCAACGCAAAAACGCAGCATTCGACGCAGATATGTAATTGCGCCCTCAGTCCCTAGGGATACAACGCACAACGCAAAAACGCAGCATTCAACGCAGGCATGTAATTACGCCCTTATGTCTTAAAATTAGACACTTGTAAGACACCTGTTTTTACAGGGAACAAATAAAGAGAAGGACAGCAATAGGGATGTAATGTGTCTCTCTCACTGATGTTCACGTTTTCCGTTTGACGGATACACGTGACTTTACCCTAAAAGTACCTTTTCACCCTAAGGGTCAAATCACATGGGAGAGTCAAAAGTAAAACGTTTTCTGCTTTTCCTGAGAGTGACAGCGCTAGTAATATCTTTCTATCTCTCTTGCTTTCATTCAAAGCAGAAAATGTTTGACGTTTGACGCATTTATCTGATATAAATCCCATGGTCACTCAAAGCGTCGCGTTTTTGCGCGCTGTAATGAAAAATGCGACGCTTTGCGCGTCCATGGGATTTCAACTTAACCTCCTATCTACATGCACTGTAAAAAAAATACTTGCAGAATTACAATGCAAAGTACTTTTCCGTCCCAAACATTAAATTTATATTGTAATAGTCCATCGTAATACGTGATAAAAATGCAACGCGATTGTAAAACTACACTTCGAGTGTAGAACTTCATCGTGTTGCGATGAAAATATTCATTCGGTTCGAATATGGCTTGTCAATGTTTCACGTATAAAGTAGTGAAATCACAAGGCGTTGTAAAATTACTACGTAACACGATGGGGATATTTCGCTTCACGTATCACGTAGTAATATTACAATGCATTCTGATTTCTCTGCATCGACTGTGATTTCACTACGTAGTACGTAAAATATTTGCATGTCGGTCGAATATTTTCATCGTAATACGTTGTAAATTTATCACGTGTCACGTGAAGCGATTTATTTCTATCGTGTCACGGTGTAAAAATACAACGAAATTTTTTACAGTGTGGAAGCTGATTCTGTGGTTATACGTAAATACGCGGAACGTATAAACATAGAATTGTGAGAGAGACAAGGGCAGACAATGTTTGTTATTGTTGCCGTCCTTTTCTCTCTCATTGGCTTTATTGCGCGTTTTGACGCTTGACGCAGAATCAGCTTCCATGTAGATAGGGGGTCAGGGTGCAGTCTTAATCCCAAAGCACAATGAATACGGTTACGCGAGCAGGGCTTGAGATAATTAAGGACAGATACTGTTTCTGTCCTTTTCTGTCTCATGCTCTGGTTTTGTATCCGTATTTATATCTGCTTGGAGTGAAATCCGACGTGAGCAGAGAGCGCACAACCGAAAGCAGAAAATAATATCTGTAATATCTGTCTGTCTCTCTTGCACTTAGATTTTCCTGCTTTCGGTTTTACGGTTTTTGCTCACATGGGATTGCACCCTAAGGCTGAAGTCTGATACGAAGGACTAGGGTATCAGTGGATTAGAATAGACCCATCAGAAAATACTTTCCAATGTGACCAATTGTCTGATTAGTCTATTCTAATCCACTAATGCCTGAGTCCTTCGTATGAGACTTCATCCTAAGGGTGAAGTCCGATGTGAGCAGAAAACGTAACACCAAAAGCAGAAAATCATTACCCAGTGGGCACACATGTCCGAAAGACGTCCCTATGTCGGCCTTTATGTCTAAAAGACGTCCTTAAGACGTCTTTTGGAAATTTTTGCCCACTGGGTAGTGTAAGAAGACAGATAGATATCACTGCCTTTCCTACTACAGTACGCTTCCATTTAATTGACCTCGTCGGGACCGGATGAAACATTCTAATTGACCCTTCCCACTCTTTACGCAAATACCAAAAACACTCTGCACGTGAGGGGAAATGTTACACTTCCCCTTACTTGCACATAAGTGGAAGGGATAATTTTGTTCATTTAAAATGTACGAAAAAGTTCAAATAAAATGGAAGTTCATTTAAAATGGAGGTGAATTAAATGGAAGCGTACTGTATCATATTTTCTGCTTTCGGTTTACGCTTTCTGCTCACATCGGATTTCACCCTTAAGGTACGGGCATACCTCACGGACTATAGGGAGTTGCCTATGGCAACCTCGAAAGAGTAAGAAAGACAGAAGATTCTCCGACTCTCTTACTCTTACACGGTTGCCATAGGCAACTCCTATAGTCCGTGAGGTGTGCCCGTACCTTTAGGCCTTTATGTGGACCGAAAGCCGAAAATATGAAAAGTGGAATCTTCTCTACAGTAGGTTCTTGATATAGTGGAGCTGAATAAAGGAAAGACCTGAATATAGTGAATGTCTGGGACTGGATATAATGAAGAAAATTATCCCCACTGGAAGTCAACCGGATGGATATGAAACGGTTTTGACAATTAGAACCGTTAATTAACTTTTTTTGATTTCATTTCGTTAATTTCAAAGCATCCTGCAATTTTGTTATTTTTTCACTTTTCATTGAAGTTCTAAATATGTTTAAATTGACCTCAACTTAAAATATTAACTTAGCACAACCAAAAAATGTGAAATGTGTTTGTATACTCCCCTTACGCGTACATTGTTTGTACAATTTGCACAGGCATAACAATTAACTCACACATAGATAAAAGGAAAAGAGGAGAACTGCTGAATGAGAAGTGGAATCTTCACTATATCAAGTCCTTCCGTTCCCGACCACTTCACTTTATCAAGAACCTACTGTATATCAAGTCCTCCCGGTCCCAACAACTTTACTTTATCAAGATCCTAGAGATCCTCAAGAGAGATTTGAGACATGTTTCCTCTTCTACTACTTTTGCGGGTTTCCGAAAACGGAAGTGACGATAATGCAAATTATATCATTGGTCGAAAAGAGCAGGCTAATTTTAAAAACATCTGTTTTAAAAGTATTTCATATAGAAACCGCCATTTTAGACTAATGAAATTAATTTCTTATGAACATCTGATTCCGGAAATCCGCGACCGATCAGAATGTAAGTCAACATGTCTCAACTCTCCCTTGAGGACCTCTACAAGAACCTACTGTACTAAATAGATATATGTACATATATATATACACTGCGATTCATATATGCTGTCCTTCCGGTTCATAGTTCGTTTATTGTTCGAACGATAAACGTATATGTACACCTAGGTGTAGAGATTCTATAAAGAGAGTTGAGACACAAGTGTGATGGTTCGTGATTGGTTCCGATTAAACCGGAACCAGAAGTGATTTTGTAATGTTGCAACATAACCTCAAATCCAGGTATGTTACATAGTTTGTTACTGTATGTTACCTAGGTAAGTTACCTACCAAATTTGTTACATAATGCATTTTTTTGGTGGTGGGGGGGTAACATACCTAAAACAGGTATGTTACTTGATGTAACATACCGGTAACATACGTAGAAAACCTCGAGTGACGCGTCATTACCCAACCCTGCTCAAATCGCGTCCATTTAAATCAATTCAGATTTTTCCATGTAAATATTTCGCGCCTTTGACTGGAACTTCTGGTTCCGGTTTAATCGCGATGCGCAGAAACCAACTGGGTCTCAACTCTCTTTATAGGATCTCTTCTTAGGTGCATAAATGCCTTACCCACAACTTGTTGTTCCTGCGCATGAAAATACTTGAGTAAGGGTGCCGTCTGATGTTAGGGATTAATGGATTAGGGATTAGAATAGACCAATCAGATAATTGGTCACATTGGAATGCATTTTCTGATTAGTCTATTCTAATCCCTAATCCATTATTCCCTAGCATGAGACGGTACTTTAAGGGTGCCGTCTCATGCTAGGGATTAATGGATCAGGGATTAGAATAGACCAATCAGAAAATGCTTTCCAATGTGACCAATTATTTGATTGGTCTATTCAAATCCCTAATCCATTAATCCCTATCATGAGACGGCACCCTATGGTAGCGTTCAGAATCACCACCCGGGAGCACCCGGGTGTATCTCTGTCTTTCTCTTTTATTATTAGTTAGAAAAAGACAGACAATCACCCGGGTGGAATCTCGAACGCGCCCTAAGGTAGCGTTTAGAATCACCACCCGGGAGCACCCGGGTGTATCTCTGTCTTTCTCTTTTATTATTAGTTAGAAAAAGACAGACAATCACCCAGGTGGAATCTCGAACGCGCCCTAAGAGAGAGAGGTCCGGGGTAAGGCATTTATGCACCTAGGTGTATGTATATTACGTACGTAATATACGTCGAAAACCCATGTTACCTTTAGTAGTTTACTTTCCGAACCCTACCTGTGAAACAAGAAGAAGATACAAATTATTTATTAAATCGATAGAGTGCATACTCATTGTGTGTACACCCTTATATCTCTGGAACGAATTAATGCGAAGTGCAAGTGAATTCATCCTATTATAAAAAAGGTATATATATATATATTTTCAATTGACAAGACAGGTCTGTCGTCCGTTAAATCAAACGTGGCCAAAAGTCATTTAAGAAGAACATCTAGAATCAAATTCTTAAACAGAAAGAAAAACTATATAATTATCGTTTTTTCAAAGATGTGCGGTTTATTAGTCATTCATTAATACATTTAAGATTTAAATTTACTATATTTGAATAAAGTGGTTGTTAACGATATTTAATTATATTATTTTATAAATAATCTTTAAATTCAACTTCATTCAAAGACGGAGAAGAAGTTTCAACTTCAGGTGATTATTTTATTTTTACTTATTCATAATTATATTTGTACAATTATTTTTTTAATAAATAATTTTAAATGTGTTGAATTTTAACTGTATGTTAACATGGGTTTTAAAATCAGTGTGATATAGCTATATACGTGTCAATTTAGGAATTAGAGATACTAGATATTGCAATAAGTTTACAAAGTGAGAACAATTGTTTTTCGTTCACTTGGTTTCTAGAAAACTAAACTTGTAATAAGAAAGGCTGCGACTATACGTTCGGCTAGCCGGATAAAATATTTTGTCCGTCTATCCGGAATTTTAGGTTCAGGAAGCAAATATGACTAAACGTCCGTCTAGCCGGATAAAATATTTTTGTCCGTCTATGTTTCGATATACTAAAGGGGGGTGGGGGGGTTCAAAAATCTAGACGGACAAAACTATTTTATCCGTCTAGCCGGACATAGCCGGACGTCTAGACGGTTTTTGTCATCCGGCTAGCCAGACGTTTAGACACTTCGAATAAGAAAAGGTTCGTTTACCCAAAATTCATATTTGATAAAAGAATCCACAATTAATTTGACTTTACAAATCTATTTATTTATTACAATTCTCTTTGCAAAGTAAATATCTAACATTTTATAAGTACTCAATATTTTGATACTTTTTAAATTACTTTTTAAAGTCAAATTAATTTTATATTCCTTATCAAATTAAAATTTTTGATAAATGCATTTTTTTTTATTACAAGCTTAGTGTTAGAGAAAACGAGTGTCAGAAGAACTGTTGTCCAAGTGCTGTGATATGTCTCGTGGCAACATTTTAACATATTTTCCACCAGAATGAATTTTTTGTTGCTTTTTTGATGAGTACTTTTAGACTGATCGAGTCTGAGAACAAAAATTCTTACCTGCTTTAAAGTTTTCGTTTCTCGTTTCTGAAAGACAAAATAAATTTTCAATATTTAAATTTAAATATTATTTATAAAAAAAATTGTATTTGGGAAATAATATCTAACCATTTTTTAAAACAAAAAGAATATGAACAATGAATTTGTTTTTTAATTAGTAAATTACCTACTTATTTTAAGAAAAACAGGCATACAAATATATATGTATTGAAAACAAGATAATTCAAGAATATTTGTCATAAATAAACAAATGAATATATGTGACGGTCCATGGTGAAAGGTACATACACTAAAGCCAGAAAATTCGATTTTCATTTTTTATGACAAGCAATAGTTTCTTAATTGTTTTTTCAATAAGAAATTATCCACTTCAATGTCTTTATGTTATTAGGCATAAAGCGTAGGTATCTTACATTGTTTATAATGCATTGATACAACTTCAAACTCCTGTCCCGTGGCCTGTCCAATAAAAAATTTTTTTTTTCAGCGTAAGCAAGCGTAAGGTACCTTTCCTCGTGGGCCTCGTGCAATTACAAATATGGTTTATATATGTATATGTAAAGAGAATTAAAATTTGAAACATAAGTAATATATGTTATTGAATGGGAATAAGAATTTATTTCCTTTGCGTACAAGTATCACGCATTGAACACGTGAATATTCTTAGGTTAATTGCAGAATGTGTATTGTGTACCTAACCTAAAATTAACTTTTAATGTGTATTTAAATTGCAACTTTAAGCGCAATTTTAGGGAAAATAGTTGCATCAAGAAAACAAAAACTTTGATCATTTGCAAATTTAAAAAAAATTACTCTACTTTTTAAGTAATCTTATTTCTATGAAATTAAATCTTATTCAGGGCTGACGGATCAAAATTTTCCGAGGTGTTGAATTATCAAAGTGTTTGGGGGGGGGGGGGAGGGGGAAATTGAGATCAACAAATTAAAAAACGTTTGACAATGCTTAGAGCTTAAATTCAGGGTGTAGGGTACTCCACACCATCTACATAATTCCCCTCGGCCGCTTATTTGATTCTTAAAGGGTTTTCTTTTAATGTGTGATAGTTTATTTTTTTCAAAAATATTACTAAATAAATTGCATAACAACTTAACTAACTTTCCCCCTCTTTCTCCATGAGGAAGTAATTATTTTTCAATATATCTGAAACTGTAAAAATTCTAGATGTATGCCTATAAATAATTTAATATCAATAATTCTTTCATTGTAACGCATAAACACTTGGCTCTGTTTGCCAAAAGCAAGATTCTTTATATATTAAGAGAGACCCCCAATGGCTTTGATTGTAAGCGTCATTATATATATTCTGTGGTTGGTTATCGCATTGCAATCTTCATTCTTGATATATTAACAGATTCAATTACGTAGTTCTTCCTTGTCTAATGATAAGATCTTCTTACAGTCTCTTTTAAAGAGCGTAAATATTACACTTCGGACTTGGATTTCATGACTGTGTTTTCAAATCACTGAAAAAAATGTATTTTTCCTTTTGAGAATAATTCTTTAATATTATTTAAGAATAAAATATTCTTAAAAATTTAAAAAGCATGTTGTTAAATGAATCCTTTATTCTTAAGGACATAGTATTTTGCGCTCGTCTTTGAGTGCTTTAGTCCAGCTCGACCATACAATAAGTGGGTGCAATAGTACATTGTGTGACTAGTAGTGAATTCACTCTCGAGAAGTTAACCTTTTACCACGGGTTACACACGAGATTTTCTCCAACACCTTGCGCAATGCGTTTCCGAATATACCTTTATAATTTTAACTAATTGGGAAGAGTTGAATGTATTATTAAATAGGTTATGCGTAACTTCAATGACAATCACAGATGTGGAATTAATAGTGCTTTATGAAAATTCCGCATGCTAGCGAAATAGTGTTTTATGAAGTGAATTCGGCATTATAATTACGCATGCAGAATTATCATAAAACAATATTTCGCCTGTGCAATTATAATGTGGAATTCCGCATTTTATAGTCCAATTGCGTAATTGTTAGGGCTGCACTGAAAAAAATACTGTGATGAGATTAGACATTTGAGTATGATTGACAGGTTATGTAGAAGTTTGACATAATGCATCGGTGCGCCACTGTCCATTTTACCTAACCTTACAATATGACTCGCGGTTTCACACAGCCGTATGGCTAAAACACCAATACGTATGGCACACTGAGAAAACTGGATGTTCAAAATTAGATGTTTAAGAAAAGATAGTAACCCTTAACATCTAAATATTAAAGTTAAACATCTAAGATATTAAATTTTAACATGTGGATATTAAAGCTTAACATCTAGATGTTATAACCTTGAACATCTAGATAGCTGTCCCTATGTTAAATGATAAATATTTTTAGCGTTAACATCTAGATGTTAATGGTTAACATCCAATTTTCTCAGTGCAGTTCCCAAAACAGCAATAAAATATTGCCAATCTGCCCATAATTATCGCAGTTCCACGGAAATATTTTTTTCAGTGTGCGTTCGATACGATACGATATTTGGCACAGTCTCGTCTCGGTCTCGGAAAAATGGGAAATTGATGGTCTCGTCACGCTTGGTATCGTCTCGGTATCCCCTTCATAATTGTGGTCTCGTCTAGTCTCGATCTTAAAAACATTGAAAAAATAGAACGTAGTAATTGCAGAATACAATTGTTAACTTATTTATTGTAAAAATATAAGTTTTGCAAATCAGCTGTTAATTGTTAAAAACGTTTTGGATCTTGTTGATTTAATAGCGCCGCTTACAAATTCTCAGCTAAATAAGATTAAAAATAAGATATTGTTTAAAACCCTCGGTTGTCCAATTTCATCCTCGCTGTAATCAAGGGTTTTGCGCCCTTGATACGAAAATAACTTTTTTTCAAACCAGATTAATCTTAAAATTTTAAGAATTTTTTTTTTTTAATAGGATTTATAAATTATTCTCAAAAGAATTACCATTTTTCATTGATTTGAACTTTTATTAAAAGAACAATTAAAATTTCAGTATGTAATTAAATCCGAAAATAAACATTATTTTTTAAAATTTAAAGTTTTAATATGTGTAAAGATCTTAATTTTTGTTATCAGAATCAATAAATTTTGTCATGAAATGTATAGTTTGTTAAATAAAACTTATCTTTTATCATAGACGTAATAAGACCTAATGTATTTTAGTTACAATCTTTTGAGAAATATTTCAAATTATATGTTTACATAACATCAAGCTATCGTGTCTCTAACTAATCTTCAAGATTTATACATACTTGATATCACAATAGATGAGACATGTGAGTGCTCAATTTAGGATTCTTATTTTCCAAACTTTAATACATAATTTATTGTATTGTTAAAAAAACATACATATGTCAGCTTCGAAAAATAATTTCACGTTTTTTTTTAGAATTTTCCACTCCCCCCCCCCTTTCCCCTCCATCTTCATACAATTTTTCATATTTTGTCACAATTTTACAAATCTCCTTTCTGAAAGTGTGACATTTAGGATTAGGGTCGCATGCATTTCCTTCAAAACCCAATTGACCGAATTTGCAATTGCTCTAAATTTAATTGTCCGAATTTGTAATTCTCCGAACTTGCACTTGTCAGAACTTGTAATTCCCCGTTATTGCATTTGTTCGAACTTTCAACTTCTCGAATTTGCATTTGTCATAACTTTAAAATCACCAACCTCGCATTTGCCAAAACATTTAAATCGACGAAATTGCATTTGTTAAAACATTCAATTACCCGAAAGTGCATTTGTCCGAACTTTGAAATCACCGAACTCGCATTTAGCAGAATATTCAACTCCCCAAATTTGCTATTGTAATAACTTTTAAATCCCTGAATTTGCTCTCTAAATTTAAATCAGTGAAAAGTCACTGGTGAATCAGCACGAAATGAGCCACTGATTTCAATCAGTGAGATTTTGACTGAGAATCAATCAACTTTAACTGATTCTCAGTCAAATATCTTGCTGATTGATTCAGTAACACCACTGATTCAATCAGTTACATTTTGACTGAGAATCAGTGAAATTTCATTGAAATTTTCACTGATTCAAATCAGTGGCTCATTTCGCGCTGATTCACCAGTGACTTTTCACTGATTTAAATTTAGAGAGTGCATTTGTCCGAACTTTAAAATCACCGAACTTACATTCGTCCGAATCTTGAAATCTCCGAACTTGCATTTTGACGAACTTTTATATCACCGAACTAGCATTTGTCAAATCATTCAACTCTCCGAACTATTATTTATTAAACTCCTTAACTCAGCGACTAAACAAGTCACCGAATTGTCATTTGCCCGACCCCCGGAAAGTAGACCCCAAGCACATTACATGAATATCACAGTGATATCATGTTGTAATATTGGTAATATTACGGGGTGATATTACTGTGATATTGACGTGATATTGAAATGTCCACCTCAAGGTAATATTACAAGTAATATTGCAGTGATATTGAGGTACCTAATATTACGATGATATTGCAGTGAAATCAGGGACTGACACGAAAATCGAATTCCGTTTCTGTTTTGAATTGTTGTGACGAAACAAAAATGTACAATCAATATTGTTTTGTATTGAACCTGAAACGAAAAGGCTCTGAATTACGTTTTTGTCTCATGCCCGAAACGAAAATCAACTCCGAATTTCGTTTCAGTCTCATGCCCGAAACGAAAAGACTCTGAATTTCGTTTTCGTCTCCTGCAAGAAAAGAATTGTGTTTAAAATTGTTTTTATGAAATTTAGAGCCCTTTTTATGAGAGACGAAAACAGAAATCGGAGCGGATTTTCGTTTCGGGCATGAAACGAAAACAAAATTCGAAGCCTTTTCGTTTCGGGCATGAACCGAAACTTAATTCTGAGAGGACTTTCGTTACAGGTTCAATACAAAACAAAATTAAATTGATATTTTGTTTCAGTTTTTCAAAACCAAAACGAAACAAAAATAAAATATATTTTGTTTCGGTTTTCGTGTCAGTCCCTGAGTGAAATTGAGGTAATATTACAAATTCATTTGACATTAAATAAATTATTTTAAAAACTTTGGGCTCAGTCGGGGTTCGAACAATCAAGGTTCGACACAGCGCAAATACGCCTTGTACCTCTCGCCATCTACACGGAGAAAAATTTGGAACAGTTGCTGTCTCTTCTGTGGGAGAGCACTTCTTCCACAGTTTTGACTGGTGAAATCTAATGCACTAGCTGTGGGACAGCTGCTCTCCCATGACTTTTACTACTGAATTTGCCTTGTATTTTCTTGGGCGAAAATTTCTCCCAAAAAAAAGACAGCAGCCCACCTTCTTGGTGCGGCTTTTCTCCCAAATTTCCCTCCGTGTAGCTCTTGGAATGAAGTTCAGAAAATGTTCTTATATATTGTACCAAAGAGAATTAAAGGTAATACATGAAGAACACTTTCTGAAATACTCTCTACATTTGAATCAGTGAAATTTCACTTACGAATCAGTGCGAAATAAGACACTGATTTAAATCAGTGAGATTTTGACTGAGAATTAATCAAATTTAACTGATTCTCAGTGAAATAGCTTACAGATTGATAACCTCACTTAATTCAATCAGTTATATTTCGACTGAGAATCAGTGAAGTTCCATTGAAATTTTCACTGATTCAAATCAGTGGCTTATTTCGCACTGATTCACCAGTGATATTTCACTGATTCAAATTTAGAGAGTACATTCCAAGAGCTGCATGGCCGAGAGGTACAAGGCGTATATGCGCTGTGTCGAACATTGAGTGTTCGAACCACGACTGAGCCCAAAGTTTTTTAAATAATTTATTTAATGTAAAATAAATTTGCAACTCTCTAAATTTGAATAAGTGAAAATTCACTTATTAGATGTCAAAAGTCTTCCACTCTTTCAAAAAGTGCATATGCACTTACAATAAGTGTATATGCACTTATGATAAGTGAAAATTTCACTTATTATAAGTGCATATACACTTTTTGAAAGAGTGGAAGACTTTTGACATCTAATAAGTGAAATTTTACTTATTTAAATTTAGAGAGAATATAACCTCAATATCACTGCAATATTACTTGTAATATTACCTAAATATCACTGTAATATTACTTGTAATATTACCTTGAGGCGGACATTTCCATATCACGTCAACACTGTAAAAACAAGTGTCTTTTTAAGACATTTTTGTCCTTACTTTTAAGACGTTTCAGGGTGTCTTAATTTTAAACCAAGGAGAAAGCATCTTTAAAAATTATTAACCAATGAAATAGATTGAAGTAACCGTAAGCAGAGATCGGAAATTGACATGTCATTTTAGATTTTGAGGTAGAATACGTAAAATACGTAGAAAACTGTAAACAACCTAGGTAATTTACAATTTCAACATGGCGGCAGTAGAAAGAAACTTTTTTTTATAATTTTTTGATTCCATGAATGACTTTTATTAATTTTTAAGGGTGTTATTATATATTTCGGCTAGTTTTAAAATCAATTATGCACTTGTTTTGGTTTTAGATTTTACTTTTAGGTTATGTTGCATACGTATTTTTGTAGATCACGGGATATTTATAATGGATGTAAATTACGTAGAATAATTCTGTAGATTACCTTAAGTAATTTACCTTCCGATCTCTGACCGTAAGACTCTTTCTTAATGTCTTGTGTCTTAAAATAAGACACTTAGAAAAAAGCAATTTTTGCAGTGAATATCACAGTGATATCACCCCGTAATAGAACCAATATTACAATATGATATCACTGTGATATTCATGTAATATTACGTGTTGCTTGGGACTCATTTAAAAAGTCTACTTTCCAGGGGTCGGGCAAATGCAAATTCGGTAACTTCCGTGGTCGCTGAGTTAAGGAGTTTAACAAATGATAGTTTGGAGAGTTGAATGTTTTGACAAATGCGAGTTCGGTGATTTAAAAGTTCGGCAATATGCAAGTTTGGAGATTTAAGAGTTCGGCCAAATGTTAGTTCGGTGATTTCAAATTTTGGACAACCACAAATTCAGAGATTTCAAGATTCGGACAAATATAAGTTCAGTGATTTTAAAGTTCGGGGATTTAGAAGTTCGGACAAATACGAGTTCGAGAAGTTGAAAATTTTAACAAATGCAATTTCTTCGATTTAAATGTTTTGGCAAATGGTAGTTTGGTGATTTTAAAGTCATGACAAATGCAAATTTCGGTAGTTAGAAGTTCGGACCAATGTAAGTTCGGGTGTATTACAAATTTCGACATTTGCAAGTTCGGAAAATTACAAATTCGGACAATTAAATTTCGGGCAATTGCTAGTTCTGTCAATTAGGTTTTAGAGGAAATGCATGATCCAAAAAATGGTATATTCTCCTCTTGAGAATAATTCTTGAATCCTATTGAAGAATAAAATATTCGAAGACATTTTAAGAATTACTATTATTTTAAGAATATAGAATTCTTAAGATAACTATCTGATTTTTAAATTAAGAATATTGTATTATATTATATGTTATTTCCTCTTAAGAATAAGGGTTTGATTTTAGTACATTCTTCTTATTTTTAAGAATATTATATTGTTAAAATAAGAGTAATTCATAAAATTTAAAAAAAATTGTTCTTAAATAGGAACAAGAATTATTCTCTTAAGACCCGTTATTAAAATTTTCAATAATTTTCCATTAATCAATCAGTAAAAAATTATATATAGAGAAATTGTCAACGCCATATAATTAAATATGGAATACGAACACAATATTTTTTAAGTTTATGGAGATACGTAAGTATTTCAGAAATTGTTATATGACACTGTTATACTTGATAATTCATTATTGTAATGTCAGCAATGCTTCTGAAATAACTTTCTTTAAATTTTAAAAATATCAAATTATTTTTATTATTTTTTAAAATTTTTGTTTTTTTTGTTCTATTGTTTTAAGATAACTTTCTGCTGAACATAAACGTAAAAAACTACTAATTTAATTAGTTAAAGTAATTTTAGGTTATGTTAAACTACTAAAAGAATTAGTAGATTTTTATTTACTAATTACATTAGTTGTTTTTTAATATTTAATTAGTTAATTTTAACCGCTGAATTAGTAGCTTTTTACTTTTAATTCCACCAATGGTCATCGAAACTCTGGGCAAAGTTGTATTACTCTATTGTGTTTTCCAAACTTTTCTCAACGGTTGGCGAATTTCTGGGTAAAGTTGGGCCGATGCACAGTGGGAGAAAATGCACTTATTTTGGTATAAATTTGACCGTCAGCACAATTTTCATCCGATTTTGAAGTTTTTTTTTTATATAGGGGAGAGTGGCCATCAATGTACCAGTTTTTTCAATGATCCATTTCAATTTTCTCAGAAACTATTAAATAAAAATTCTCCCAATTTTAAATATAAATGAAGTTTGCGTAAACACACTACGTCCATAAATTTGAGACGTGTGGATTTATTCTTTACAGAGAAAACTGAAAAAAACTGTTTTTGATGCACTGAAGAAAAAATTTACCTAAAATACAAATACGTTTTTTAATTGAAATAAGGCAATTGAAAAATAAAAGTACTTACGATTTATTTTGTTTTGGGCCCTAACTACAATATTCTAATGAGATAAAGATTTTGAAATATTGGATTAAGTTATAAATAACCATTTTTGTTAAAAATGTCATGTTGATTCAATGTACCGGGGAACAATGAACCACCTGGAATTTCAGTGTATTTTCGATTTCCAGAGTGGTATGCCTGATTATAAAACTAGGCATGCGTACAGCATGTGACAGCGATTGTTATCAGTACTTTTCTCAACATAGCAAAACTAAAATGCCATTTTAGCTAGTTAACTTAAATTTGAGGTATATTTATGTTATACATTATTAATTAAAAAGTGTTAAGTAATAATTTTTTATAGTATTTGATAGAAAATAAGTTTTTTTCAAAATGAAAATTGCAATATTATTATTGTTAAACATTTTTAGTGTTTTTATAGAGGTGGTTCATTGTGTATCCAGGTTCTTGAAAATGAAAATAGCTTGTTAGTTTAGAAAGATCCTAAATTTTATTATTTAATCAAAATAAATCGTGTATAATATGTTTGCATTACCTAGAGAAGTGTTGTAGTTTTATATTGATGCAAAGAAGTGCTTGAAATTGGTGAAGTTGAATAAGTACTATGACCTTGAAAAAAACCCGGTACATTGATGGCCACTCACCCCTACTCGTGACGAATTGGGCTATAACGCCTGCCTGCGACTTTTTTGATTTAAGAAATTGTTTATTATTTATTTAAATAACAATTGTGAAAATAACTCGACTGTTTAAGTAATTTGCCAGAAGGCATTCAAAATAATGCCAAATTTAACTTGTTTTCTTTTGTCTGAGTAATTTTGAAGAAAATTGAAGCATTAGAAAATAAAATTAGCAGAATAAAAAATGGCCGATCCAATATGGCGGACAAATTTTTGAAAATTTCTTGAATTCGCTCGAAACTTGTTACTCGGGGGTTTTTAGGGTCGCTGATTACGAATCTGAAGTCCAATTTTCAAAATTCAAAATGGCGGACAAATTTTTGAAAACTCCTTGAATTCGCTCGAAACTTGTTACTCGGGGGTTTTTAGGGTCGCTGATTACGAATCTAAAGTCCAATTTTCAAAATTCAAAATGGCGGACAAATTTTTGAAAACTCCTTGAATTCGCTCGAAACTTGTTACTCGGGGGTTTTTAGGGTCGCTGATTACGAATCTAAAGTCCAATTTTCAAAATTCAAAATGGCGGATCCAATATGGCGGACAAATGTTTGAAAATTCATTGAATTCGCTCGAAACTTGTTACTCGGGGGTTTTTGGGGTCGCTGATTACGAATCTGAAGTCCAATTTTCAAAATTCAAAATGGCGGACAAATTTTTGAAAACTCCTTGAATTCGCTCGAAACTTGTTACTCGGGGGTTTTTAGGGTCGCTGATTACGAATCTAAAGTCCAATTTTCAAAATTCAAAATGGCGGATCGAATATGGCGGACAAATGTTTGAAAATTCATTGAATTCGCTCGAAACTTGTTACTCGGTGGTTTTTGGGGTCGCTGATTACAATTCTAGAGTGTGATTTTTAAAATTCAAAATGGCGGAGCCAATATGGCCGACCACAAACATTGCAATTATTTCAAACTTATTGAAAATAAATTAAATTATATTTTTTTGTTTCGCAAACAGAGAATAAGATGAAGAAATTCATGTACTTATTTTTTTTTTTACGTCGGATGTGAAAACCTGCTATCAGGTACCTTGCTGCCCGTACAGCAAGGTTATGTGGGGGTGGCCAACTCTGCCGACCCACTAAAAACACACCCGTCTTATAATTTAAAAATAAGAATAAGAAACAAAACATATGATACATATTTTGGAGAATCCAAAATGTTGGAATCTCACGTTTGAAACACCTCATTATGCACAGTTGGAGGCATCTTATACTAACCATAAAGATCATTTGTCAGATGATGCTAAACAGCTATTGAAAACAGTTTAAAAATATACAGTGGTTTACTCTCTAAATTTAAATCAGTGAAAAGTCACTAGTGAATCAGCGCGAAATGAGCCACTGATTTCAATCAGTGAGATTTTGACTGAGAATCAATCAAATTTAACTGATTCTCAGTCAAATGTCTTACTGATTGATTCAGTAACACCACTGATTCAATCAGTTACATTTTGACTGAGAATCAGTGAAATTCCATTGAAATTTTCACTGATTCAAATCAGTGGCTCATTTCGCGCTGATTCACCAGTGACTTTTCACTGATTTAAATTTAGAGAGTACAGTTTCAAAATTCTTATAAGTTCTTTTTTCATATTACTTTTATTATGTGAGTTTTCCATTTTCAATGTTCTAATTCCTGAATTGATTTAAATGTTTTTAAAAAATTTCATTGTTTATTACCTGAAAAGCAAGCAAACACAACCTAATATAAACCAACAAGTCTTATGTTAATGAGGTGTTTTAAACGTGAGATTCTAACATTTTGGATTCTCCAAAATATGTATCATATGTTTTGTTTCTTATTCTTATTTTTAAATTATAAGACGGGTGTGTTTTTAGTGGGTCGGCAGAGTTGGCCACCCCCACATAACCTTGCTGTACGGGCAGCAAGGTACCTGATAGCAGGTTTTCACATCCGACGTAAAAAGAAAAAAAAATAAGTACATGAATTTCTTCATCTTATTCTCTGTTTGCGAAACAAAAAAAATATAATTTAATTCATTTTCAATAAGTTTGAAATAATTGCAATGTTTGTGGTCGGCCATATTGGCTTCGCCATTTTGAATTTTAAAAATCACACTCGAGAATTGTAATCAGCGACCCCAAAAACCACCGAGTAACAAGTTTCGAGCGAATTCAATGAATTTTCAAGCATTTGTCCGCCATATTCGATCCGCCATTTTGAATTTTGAAAATTGGACTTTAGATTCGTAATCAGCGACCCTAAAAAACCCCGAGTAACAAGTTTCGAGCGAATTCAAGGAATTTTCAAAAATTTGTCCGCCATATTGGATCCGCCATTTTTTATTGGGTCGGGGACATTTCCACCAAAACCCAATGGACCGAATTTGTAATTAGCCGAAATTTAATTGTCCGAATTTGTAATTCTACAAACTTGCATTTGTCAGAATTTGCAATTCCCCGAACTTGCGTTTGTCCGAGCTATTAACTTCCCGAATTTGTATTTGTCATAACTTTCAAATCATCAAACTGACATTTGCCAAAACATTTAAATCGACGAAATTGCATTTGTTAAAATTTTTAACTCCTCGAACTCGTATTCGTCTGAACTTTTAAATCCACGAACTTGCATTTGCCCGAACTTTGAAATCACCGAACTTGCATTTGTCAAAATATTCAATTACCAGAATTTGCATTTGTCCGAACTTTGAAATCACCAAATTTGCATTTTTCCGAACTTTGAAATCACCGAACTCGCATTTAGCAGAATATTCAACTCTCCAAATTTGCAACTGTCAGAACTTCTAAATCCCTGAATTTGCATTTGTCCAAACTTTAAAATCACCGAACTTACATTCGCCCGAATTTTGAAATCTCCGAATTTGTAATTGTCCGAACTTTGAAATCACCGAACTCACGTTTGGCCGAACTCTTAAGTCTTCGAATTTGCATTTGGCCGAACTTGCATTTTTCCGAACTTTTAAATCACCGAACTTGCTTTTGTCAAACTCCTTAAGTCACCGACTACTCGTGTCCCCGAATTTGCATTTGTCCGACCATCGGAAAGTATGTTTTCTAAAGGAGTCTTATGATTGGATGGTAAATTTCCCGGTAACATTACCAGCCAATTAAAAGACTCCTTTAGAAAACCTACTTTCCGATGGTCGGACAAATGCAAATTCGGGGACACGAGTAGTCGGTGACTTAAGGAGTTTGACAAAAGCAAGTTCGGTGATTTAAAAGTTCGGAAAAATGCAAGTTCGGCCAAATGCAAATTCGGAGACTTAAGAGTTCGGCCAAACGTGAGGTCGGTGATTTCAAAGTTCGGACAATTACAAATTCGGAGATTTCAAAATTCGGGCGAATGTAAGTTCGGTGATTTTAAAGTTTGGACAAATGCAAATTCAGGGATTTAGAAGTTCTGACAGTTGCAAATTTGGAGAGTTGAATATTCTGCTAAATGCGAGTTCGGTGATTTCAAAGTTCGGAAAAATGCAAATTTGGTGATTTCAAAGTTCGGACAAATGCAAATTCTGGTAATTGAATATTTTGACAAATGCAAGTTCGGTGATTTCAAAGTTCGGGCAAATGCAAGTTCGTGGATTTAAAAGTTCAGACGAATACGAGTTCGAGGAGTTAAAAATTTTAACAAATGCAATTTCGTCGATTTAAATGTTTTGGCAAATGTCAGTTTGATGATTTGAAAGTTATGACAAATACAAATTCGGGAAGTTAATAGCTCGGACAAACGCAAGTTCGGGGAATTGCAAATTCTGACAAATGCAAGTTTGTAGAATTACAAATTCGGACAATTAAATTTCGGCCAATTACAAATTCGGTCAATTGGGTTTTGGTGGAAATGTCCCCGACCCTTTTTATTCTGCTAATTTTATTTTCTAATGCTTCAATTTTCTTCAAAATTACTCAGACAAAAGAAAAACAATTAAATTTGGCATTATTTTGAATGCCTTCTGGCAAATTACTTAAACAGTCGAGTTATTTTCACAATTGTTATTTAATTAAATAATAAACAATTTCTTAAATCAAAAAGTCGCAGGCAGGCGTTATAGCCCAATTCGTCACGAGTATTTTAAAAAAAGAACTTCAAAATCGGATGAAAATTGTGCTGACGGTCAAATTTATACCAAAATAAGTGCATTTTCTCCCACTGTGCGACGGTCGGAGAAATTGCAGGTGCTATGGTCGGGTTGCAAGGTTGGCCCAATTTTGTGAACTTGAAAGAAACATAGTTGCACTGAGAAAAGTTGTGCAGTAAATTTTACATTAAAATAATTTAGAGGTATACTAGTTTTTAAATAGTATATTTAATATTCTTGATTAAGAATAATCATTCTATATAAATTAGAATTTCTTTTTGTCCTTTGTAGGACTTAAGAATGCATTTAATTTAAATTTTCGTTTATAAATAGAAGCTTCAATAGCGTGTATAGAATACTATACTATATAATATATAGTATATATATATATATATATATATATATATATATATATATATATATATATACTATTCATATATATACTATCTATATACTTATATAGTATAGAATATATCTTAGTATACAATATTCTATTAGAAATAGAAACTTTACATTGTGAAATGTAAAGACATTTACACTGAAAAAAATGTTTAGTCATATCAATAAAAATTGGTTGAGCCAACCAAATTTTTGTTGCTATGACTAAAAATTTGGTTGAGCCAACAAAGTTTTTGTTGATATGACGAAACATTTTTTTCAGTATATGTAATAGGAGCATGGACATGCTGCGCGTGTTCAGGGGGGAGGTCACGGGGGTCACGACCCACCCCCCCCCCCCTAGAAAACATAGATTTATATGGGAGTGAGAGAGATAGCGTTATAGTGTTATTTCTTTCTCTCTTATATATAACCTCCCCCAAAAAACTTGCCTGGACACGCGCTTGAGCATGGATTCCACGGTTTTCTAAAAAACTCACCAAAAACCCGAGGAAAACATTCTTCTGTTACATAAAATATCGTGTGCACTTCGGAGGTAACACATTTCATCTCGTCCTCGGAGTACAACATACTATTAACGCGTTTCGCCAATATTCGGCTTGTTCCGGCATCATTCGACTTCCTTCAACTTTCGTAAGAATCCGATGTCAGCCGAGCGCGCATTATGACGTCGCAATTCATATATAGATCGACAGGTCTAATTTTATTGCCATTAGCGATAGGTTTAAGTGCGTGTTTCCGTCGTGACGCTAGTTCGAATTTTACCCCATACGATATTTATTTTTAAATATTTTAAAAAATGTATTCATAAGCAAAAGTTTGTATATTTGTAAATAACTGTATGTTATATATGGGGAAAAATTCCTGAACTGTCCAGGTCAAAAAATAAAATTTATTCAAACTTTGCTAAAATGTTTCCATTGTTAGTGAAAGTGTAAATACCAAATATTTTCAAATTCCATTATTAGTTATTTTCGTATCGAGGGCGCAAAACAGGTGATTGCAGCGAGGGCGAGATTAGGGAAACCGAGGGGATCTGAAGCGCCCGAGGCGAAGCCAAGGTCGCGGGAGGATCGCCGAGGTTTTCCTAATCTCGTCCAAGCTACAATCACCTTGCGCCCGTGGTGCGAACAACGTTTTTTGTCCTACTTGCATGGTAAGTATGGCATTGAGGACACAAGCGGCAAAACCTTCAGCTAATTAACAATTAATGAACATATTGTATAAATACCATAAAAATTTGTGTGTTATGTAATACTACTGCGCATGTGTTTATAACTTTTGCGCCCGCTCCTCTGACGTCAGCGGGCGGGAAAGTATTTTTTCTAACACACGCACCGAAAGTACAATCTTTCTTACCTGTGAAGAGGTCAGAAAGTGAGTCTTTCCCGGCGACAGGGAGGGAATGTTATATTTCTTCCTCATGACGTCCTTGACAGGGAGGGAATGTACATTCCCTCCCGGTGACGTCATTAACCAGGAAACAAGTGTTTCATGATAAATCCTTATGAGAAATAGAGTTTTATGACAATTACGCATGCAAAATAGCGTTTTATGATAATCACGCATGCGGAATAGTGTCTCATGAGAATTACGCATGCGGAATTGTGTTTTATGATAATGACGCATGCGGAATGGACAGAAGCCCAAACGCATTTTCTACTGGTTGTCACGCTGCGAATGTTAACTAATTTTTATCCTCAAATGTTTTTATACTTTCGGTATACGTGTGTTAGAAAAAATAGTATGTGCAACACGGGAGAAAAGTGATTATCGACTCGTGTGTTTGCATCCCTCGCCTTCGGCTCGGGCTACAAACTCACACTCGCGAAATCACTCACTTTCCTCCCTAGTTGCACAATATACTATTGCGCCCGCTTCTATGACGTCAGCGGGCGGGAATGTATTTTGCGCCCGCTTCGGTGACGTCAGCGGGCGGAAATGTTTTTTGCGCCCGCTTACCCTACCCCCGGGCGGAAATGACTCACTTTGCACCCGCATTAAGTGCCCGAAATGACATACTTTCCGTGTATGTAGGACAAAAAATAGTTTTTGAGTTACATAGTTTTAAAATTTTGAATTTTTTAAAATGTAGTTTTTTAAAATTATTATATTTCTAAGTAGATTGCATAAAAGTTAACATATATATAGTGATTTTTAAAGCTTTTTTTACAGGCTATTCGATTATAATAAATGTTTTTTTGTAAAAAGAAAATTTGACCTTGAAATTCAAGATCAAAATGTTAATTTAATTGTATCTCGAAATCATATTTTTTAAAAAAATTCTAACCTATCTCAATGGAAAGCTTGACTTTTTTTCTATAAGATATGTAAAAATAAGAGTGGAACTCTAAATACTTTTGTCAAAAATACGTCTCAAATACCCGCGCGTGCTAGAGAAACCAGTGATTACTCGCGCGAAGTCGCGCTATTCGAGCGCGCGCGGGTATTTGAGATGTATTTTTGACAAAAGTCTTTAGAGTTCCACTCTGATTTTTACATATCTTATAGGAAAAAAGTCAAGCTTTCCATTGAGATAGGTTACAATTTTTTTAAAAAATCCGATTTCGAGATACAATCAAATTAACATTTTGACCTTGAATTTCAAGGTCAAATTTTCTTTTTACAAAAAAACATTTATTATAATCGAATAGCCTGTAAAAAATGCTTTAAAAATCACTATATATATGTTAACTTTTATGCAATCTACTTAGAAATATAATAATTTTAAAAAACTACATTTTAAAATAATTCAAAATTTTAAAACTGTGTAACTCAAAAACTATTTCATGGAATTTAAAAATATTTGGTATTTACACTTCCACTAACAATGGAAACACTTTAGCAAAGTTTGAATAAATTTTATTTTTTGATCTGGACAGTTCACAAATTTTGCCCCATTTTCATAACAAATATAATATTGTCTGTGTGCTCCATCAAAGTCATTTATTTTCTACGAACATTTTCTTGGCTTCCAGAATGAATAATATGATTTTATTTTAAAAGGATGATTTTTACGTTTGGCTTCTTAAAATTTTATTACCAAATTAAATATGGTTTTTACGTACATATTTTTTCTTGAATAAATCCTTTATTATTTTAGATATCAACTGTGTCATAACGTTTAGAAAGCGTTTGAAATTAAAGTTCGTTTTTGTAAACAATGATTCAGGTATTCTCTTCAACTTTTAATTTTATCTAATCATATATGAAATTAAGAACAGATACGCACTATAATCTTTGAGATAAGTTAAAGGTGTACCTATATATATATATATATATACACTCTATTCAGGCACGTATGTCGAGTGGTATTTTCGGTGTTGAAACCACCCTCTCCCGAAATCAAAAAATCTATTGATAGAAAGCTCATTTGACGTACAATTTTTTTAAAACCTCTCTTGAAATTTCCATCGAAAAATTTTTTTCTGCGTTCACACCTGACCATTAAATTGAAATATACCCAGTAAATAAGATTGAATTGGTGAGGCCCTATTTTGAGTTGATGCTGCCTTATAGTTCGTAATTTGTGGGCTTCACATCCACGAATTTATTTGATAAATTCATAATTGAAGTCACGAACTCGTTTCACTAGAAACGGCTAAAGTTTTTATTCTTTGATGTAAGTAAAGTACACGGGAAAAAATAATTCGGTACAAATTCTTGAATTATTCAAAAACGGTGGATATGAGATTTTTTCGGAGATATAAACAATTTCATTTTATTTCCAATAAAAAAAATTAAATTAAATTTTATTTAATATAATAAATATTTTATTTATTTATATCAAATATTTTAATTATTTTAATCTCTTCAATTATTATTTTAATTAATTTAATTATCTCCAAAAAAACTAAATTTAATCGTAATAAATTAACTCGTTTTGAATGTGGATTTGACCCATTATCCTCAATACGTCTCCCCTTCTCAATTCAATTTTTTTTAATTAGAATCATTATTTTAATTTTTGATGTAGAAATTTCCTTAATTTTACCAATTATTTTTTATATAAAATTAAATTTTATAACAAATATATGTCTATTCATTTTTATCCTTCTAATTTTAACTTTTGGATTATACTATGAATGAATAGAAGGTTCATTAAATTGATTAAAATAAATTTATCGAATAATAGTTAAAATTTTATAACATTTAAATTGGATTTAAAAATTATTTTATTAAATTTATTTTTGAATAAATCTAATATATTAGAATTTAATTTCGACTTAAATTTTAGATTATAAACTTTTTAATCTATTCAATTTTATTCTAAGAAATAATAATATAATTAAACTTCTAATTTAATTTAAAATAAATAAAATTATTTTTATTTCTTAATATAAAATAGTTTATTAAAAACATAATATTGAAGATATTAAAATGAAATTTTTCTTTTATAATTTAAAAATTAGTTAAATTTTATAACATTAATATGTCATATTAAAATTTTTAATTTAATTTTATTAATATTTTTAAAATCAAATTAATATTAATTGAAACCAAAAAGAGGTAAATTATTGTTAATAATTATAATGATTTTTTAAAAATTTTTCCTCGAACTTTTTCAGGTATTTCCACAAAGCCTCCAAAATGATTGTTCATGACGCGCAGAGAAGGGAGAGGGTAGCATGAGTTAGAGAGAGAGAGGCAGATACATTCCGCTCTTTCTCAAACGAAAAGTTTCTCACTTCCCGCTTAGTCAAATTGCGCTCGGTTAACTCAAGTATGTTTTCAGTCTCCATTTGAATTCGCGTCACGACAGAAACATGCACTTAGGGGTTAGTAAAAAAAAATTTATTAACAATTGTCTCTCGATTTTTTACCGAAAAACTAGAAATTTTTATTCAAATGTGTGCAAATTTTTAACAAAACTGTTTTTTTTTTAAATCCCCTACGTACTTCTCTAGCTTTTGAGTTGCAAATTCATCAAAATTTTGGGTTTTGGTTCTACATCAAAAATTGACAAAAAATTTCTACCGGCCCTAGACCACTACTTAAAAAACTAAATTTTCTAAATCGACAATCTAGGCCGCCATTTTAACTTTTTCAACATAGCAAAATAATTTTTTTATATTTCAATAGATGCCTAATAATAATAAATAAAACCGGGTTTTATCTCATTTCATCTTGCTTCAGTAAAAAAATCTTAAAATTAGGTCTAATTTTTGGTCTTACCCCTTAAATCTATCGTTAAACTATCGCAGCTACACTGAGAAAAATCTATTGCGAATAACGCATGAATACATACCGTTCGCACTTTGCAACACATACACTTTGCCTTTCTTGCTCAAAAACGTGCTTAAAGCTCATGAAAAGTTTCAGTGCACTAATAGTAAGAAAACATGTGGGGACTCTTCTCACAAGTCTTGCCGAAAACGCTCTCCAGCTTTCAGTGAAAAAATTGTAAAAAATCGGTGAGATTTTGGCATGAGTTTCTAGCAAACATGATTAGAATTTATATGCGCATGCGCGGCGAATTTCAGTTGTATCATTGTTCGTTTAAAGGGACCGCGCCTGCGCACATCGTTTTAAGACTAAGTGGCAAAAAAACCATGTAGAAATTACACCGATTCCTTGCAACGCTGGATGAAAAGGTAAGGAGCATTTTTGGCACATTTGTGTTGCATTGGGTGTAAAAACTTGGAGATTAATTAGTAATATAAAGTTACTATTCTCACACGAAGCATTAATATGCATTAAACTTACGATTTCGTGTACGAGTGTCTCCAGTTTTGTACTATTTCTGCATTAAATTATACCTTGTAAAAGTAGTAACAGTCCTTGGTGCAATAATAGCAATATATTTTTCTCAGTGTACTATTGCTATTGTCAACAAAATTTGATCCGTTTATATAGACTGTTACGTCGCATTGTGCTCTCGGCTGACTTCGGATTCTTTCGGAAGACGAAGAATGACGGAAGAACCCGAATACACGGAAAAAAATAACTTGGTAGAATGTTTTCAATCAGGTATTCAAGAACGGTGCACGTAAAAAAATGCTGTAATTGCATCTACTCCAGGAAACTATAGTAGTCAAAATACTCCAGGCTGTGGTGACAGCAGCCTCAACTGAAGTGAATGTAGCTACAGTTATGAGATACATAAGTTGCGTGAGCATGCGCGGTAACGCTCTACTCAGCTGACAATCGACATTGTGTTAACCTTTAGGGTGAAGTCTTATACGAAGGACTAGGGTATCAGTGGATTAGAATAAATAGACTAATCAGATAATTGGTCACATTGGAAAGTATTTTCTGATTGGTCTATTCTAATCCACTGATACCCTAGTCCTTCGTATGAGACTTTACCCTTACTCCAGGCTGTAGCTGTCCTATATTTTACTATTTTTTGTGATTCCCATTACTTTAGTTGAAGTAAGTTGAACTCCAGTTTTTTTTACGTGTGGATATGAGATTTTTTCGGCAATAATATATAATAAGCATCCTCGAATTTTTCCAAGTATTTCTACAAAGTCTCCGAAGTAATTTTAATAACGCGCAATCAGAAGATCTCTACCGTTGAAATCTGGACAGTTACCGAAGAGTTCGGGAAAACGCAGTACCCCGTAAGGAAATTTTTCTTGGCGCTGGTCAGACCCAATTCAGCATTCCACCTCTCCAAACTAGCGGCTAGACAGGAACTCTAGTCAGCGGCTGGCCAGAAGTGAAACGCTTTTTCGCTAGACTGCTTGATTTTTGTCTAGACTGCGGCTGGTCAGCTGAAAATTATCTTGGCTAATTGAAAAAAATTCAAGTTTAATTTTTAATTTTTCTCTATTTCACCCTGGAGACACTGAAAGATGCAATCAATTCATTTTATGAATCAATTCCCATAAATAAATAACATGAAAATTTTGGAACTTCCGAAGATTCGAACCCTTGATGTGCCAGCTGGAAGTCCTCGAGGCTAACCACTCTGCTATCAGTACTTCTGAAGACAAAATTGTTATAATAGTCTCTTAAAAGCACACTACGGTCTAGTTTGAGCCAGACCTGGACCAGACCAGACTTCCAGAACAACTGATCTAGAGGTTCTAAACTAGAAGGTCTGGTTAGGGCCAGACCTGGATCTGACCAGACTTCCATACCAACTGATCTGAGTTTTTAAAATAGTAAGTCTGGTCAGCGCCAGATTTGGGTTCTGGAAGTCTGGTTTAATCCAGGTTTGTTCCTGACCAGACCTTCCAGGCTAGTGGGTCTAGGCGAATGCTGGCTTGGGCCAAACCACAAATTAGACTTCCAGAAAATTTTTCCTCATGGGTTTTTGTAGGGTACAAAAAAATATAAAAATATCAGCTAAATCAAGAAGGGCAATTTCGATGGTATGTCGAGTTGGCATGGAATGCCTTATGTATAACCCCCTCCTTAAAACCCCTTGTCTGGTTTCACCACCGATAACCGTTTTCTTTTCATACTTTTGGGACGCCCTATACATGTACATGTACAGTCCTGACAAGATATGCTTTAATCAACCAACCAACATTTTGCTGCAAAATGTTAAAGCATACCTTCCCAGGACTGCACACTCTCTAAATTTGAATAAGTGAATATTCACTTATTTCGGTGTCAAAAGTCTTCCACTTTTTCAATAAGTACATATACACTTATTGAAAAAGAGGAAGACTTTTGACTTATTTAGATTTAGAGAGCATTTATGGATTTTCTTTTAGTTTCGAGATTTTATTTCTCTTGAGAAAATCTATATTTACTTGTAATTTATTTGTTGTCTATTAGTACTTATTTTGCAAAGATTTAAGGTTTAAGAATTTTTTTAACATTATGTCAACATATATATATATATATATATATATATATGTCTTAGTACTTTTGTTACAATGTTGCGAAAAGTCTTCTTAACTAATGTTAACAGGTTGGCCTACTAATTTAATGCACTGAGAAAAAAATGCTATAAAATCAATTTCATATTGGTTTGATGTAACAAACGGCGTATTCACTACTGTTCAAATAAATATGTCTTTGCGTTTTAATAGTACATATACTTTCATTTTTAATAATATTGTTTTGTTAAAATTAACTTTTAAAACAAATAAATATCAATTGTCTCAATGAAACATTTTTTCAAAATAATAATAGCATTTTTTTAATGAAAACAAAGAAATTATTAAAACTATATATCATATGCTATAAACATTGAAAGAAAATGTTGTAGTCTGAGTGGGGTACTGTTTCTATAAATAAACTATAACTTAAGTTAAAAATTTTTTACTTTTTAAAGTTGTATAACATTATCCTTTTGGCGGTATTCGACACTGAAAAAACTGTTCGGTTAAAATAACCGGAATTCCGGTTAAGCCCTATTTAATATGATTTTCCGCTTATTCTAACCAGAATTCTGGTTAATTTTCTAGTATTCTGGTTAGCTTTACCAGAATTTCTGGTTACAATAACCGGAAAATCATGTTAAATAGAGCTTTACCGGACTTCCGGTTATTTTAACTGGACTGTTTTATCAGTGGAATACATCGTTCATTGAATCTATAGAATATGCTATACATTATTTTTATAACATCTGCTTATGTTTCTGAATAATTACACTTTTAAATTCAAATTACCATACTTTTAACTTAATAGTTTCCTTTATTTAAGTTAGAATGATAAACATTTAAATTTATAACAGAAATTTTTGTTTTAATGTCATGACATTCTATAGCAGCCACACTATTGAATTAAAAACATTTTTTTCTCTGTGTGTATTTAAATAGTATTGTCACTTTGTTATTTTTGGTATATATTATATTTTGAAATATTTGTACCTATAGCTGAATTTGTTTTATACTCTTTGGGTCATTGTTGTCCGTATATTTTATTATATAAATAAATAAACAATAAATAAATCAATAAACCGGCAGATAAAAAATTTAAGTTTACAATTTATGTGTTAAAATTATCGTTACAAGTTTTCACATCTACACTAAGAAAATAAGTTGACTAAATATAACCAATTTTTGATTAAATTTAGCAGAGAGAGGTTGTTGATATAGCACGTGCAAAGCTCTTTGTTTATTATTAGCAAATTAAATACTACTGTTAACCTTGAAGTTTGGTTGTGATCGTCGTTATCTTGTGTGTTTTGTTCAGAGTCCCTTAACCTACAAATTGGCTAGAGGTTTATTTTTTCAGTGTACAGTTTAATTCTTTTATTAAATTATTTTATTTATTTCTAACTTTTTTTTTAGGTAAGACGCAGTATTTAAAATTAAGAAATTTTCAATTTGAAAGAAGAAAATCAATGAAATTTCATAAAGGTAGGGGAAATTGTAAAGGAAATTTAAAATGAGGGTTGGACTTAGTACTTTTTCGTGTTTCCGCTATAGTTTAATTTCCGCGGAGTTTGCCGATAACTGCTCAACGTCTTGACTTACACAAATTTTCACAACTTCAATAAAATTGAAACGCAGAAGGCATGTGTCTGCATGTGCGCACAGAACGTTGTGCAAAAATGAAGGGTGGGAGACTTGGAGATAAGCCTTTTGAATATTGCTCAGCTAGTGTAGACCCGTGTAACGTGTATGACCGTGTAGTCAGTAACAGTTCAGTGCAGTTCAGTTCTGCTGAGTTCTGCTCAGTACCAAAAGGAACCTCAATCCCACTGTGTAATTTTAATCAAACATAACTCCTACAATTAATAAAGGCAGAGGAGAATTCCTTCCTATTCTTTTCAAAGGATTTTTAAAGGAAAAAAGAAATCGAAGTACAAAAGGCACCGATAGTATTCCGAGGCTGTAAAAGCAGTTGAGTTTTGTTTTATGTTTTTTTTTATTATTAATAATTAGTCCAATCTTTTAGCCTACGTAAGTGTTGGATTTCTCAAATTTTGCAGAAAGATCGTGATTTTCCGTAAATAAGCAAAGTCTTGTTTTTTTAAATAGGTAAGATTGCTTCTTTCAAAATATTCCACTCTCTTTTTCTAAGATTTTTAAAAATAATTGTATAAATGTCTTTACAATTTCAACGTAAAACTTACGAATATTCTTAACTTTCGGAGAATTAAAGTATATATTATATACATAATATATTATACATATTATATATGATGTATATCTATATACATACATTATACATATTACGTATAATGATAAACATATATATGTATAATTTATTAAAGGAAAATAAGAAAAAAAAGAAAGTTTCCAGGATATCCAAGGCTTGCAAATATTTAATATCCATATACGCTTTATAGTTACTGCACCAGACGTCAATCGATAGCTTTCCACCTTGGACGATTCATTCACGTTCAGATAACGGGGCGGTTGTCTTTTTCGATCATTTAAAGATTGTCTATCTCGTGTTCAATTTCAAATTTAGTGAAGTAGTTACATTAACTTTTGAAACTGCGCAAAATGAGATATGAATTCAAAATTTATATCCATAATAAAAACCGAATTTTTCTAGAATATGAATGTACAATTGTACATATTATTTTGAGATGTTTATAGCTAAATGAGAAACAGAAGCTATTATGTGTTCAGTAACGATTTCATAATTTCAAAAAGTAATCTAATTTTTTAGAATTTTTGTAAGCTACCGTTAAGCGGGGTTAAATTGTGCGAGGTTTTTAATTTTAATGAATAAATATTCTTTATGTTGAATTCTTATATTATATTTTTATATCATTTATGAATTCTTTATATTGAGATGTTTAAGTTTACTACTTGGCAGCAAGTTAGTAGAAAAGACTCTAGTATTTAGTTTTGAAATATTTTTGTCTTATTTCTGTTACAAAAGACGAGAAATAAGTATTCAATTTTGAATTTTACACGCAGTGCCATATAACCTTAAAAAAGTAACATTAATAATTTTTTTTCTTCTAAAATAACTCAAGAAGTGTAGTAGAAGTTATATTAAGTAACATTTTCTTTAAAAAATACCTTATTTTGTAAATCTAAATTTTTTTGAAATTTTAGCGTTTTACATTGAAATTAGTTGAACAATTCCTACAAAAAAATATTTCTAGCTATGTTTTTTTTCTATTGTACTCTAGAGTATTTACAAAAAATATTCATACAGCAAAAACGATCAAAAAAATTTGTACACAACTTTATAAATAAACAAACTTTGATGCACAACATAGCCCCCTCCCCTCACCCGTGTGGAAAAATTTTAGGGCATGACCCAGGTTCTACGATCGATTGGCCTGGCATTGTCAAGACCGGCAAATCAGTTCGTCCGAATTAAGAAAACGTTTAAGGACGCTTATACCCTCAAGCGGTTCTCATTCTATCGGACCATGATAGTCAATATATTTTTAATTTCATAACTTCTTATAATTTGGTTTCTAAATAGTATTTTGTAGTTAAAATCATTACACAAACAATTTTTATTGAAAAAAATTTCCTTTGAAAATTTCAAGCTATTAAAATTTTTTATTCTTGACTATTTCAAAAAAGTGAAGAAATACAACCCTTGAATAGCATTTTCTTAACAACGGTACGGTAAATTAATTAAATATTGTTGTAAAAGTTGTATTATATTACAGTTTAAAATATATTAATTTTTTTAAAAAATTTGTAGAACCGTGTTTTTTTAATTAATTAAAATATAGACATTTTGCGCGTTTTGTTACTGTTTCCATGTAAAAGTCCCAACTTTATAAATTTATATCTTAAAAACAGAAAGGTAAAATTCAATAAAATTGTAACAGTACATGTAAAGTAATGCATTTAATGTCATTACAATTTTATAAGAATCTGTAGAAAATGGTTTTTTTGGATATAAACCTCTTTAAGTATCGATCAGACGCACAGTGGGGCCAAATGTACTTTTTTTGTCAAAATCAGTTTACAAATCGCAGTTTTCATTCAAATTAAATAATATTTTTTTAAAAATCCTCGTTATTAAATTCCTTATCGATCCCTTGAGCCCAAATTTAAAAGTTTTGTTTATTTATATGTTTTTTTTTGTCTTGTTTTTAATAAAGAAGTATGGAAAAATCAAAGTTTTGCATTTTCCAACTAGAGAGTTAAAAATCAGAAATTTTTTCTTTCGTCTTTCTCACTTCATAGGTCAGAACCTATTTAATTAAATGACTTCAAATATAAATCGTTTAACGTAAAATTTAATACATAAGCTTTCAAACGATTTTTTAAATTTTGTTTTAGCTTATTTTGTTGCAGAGAAGTACGTGTGTGTGGCCACAAACTTGTAGCCGGTTCTGTATATAAACTTTTGTATATCACGAAAACTCTAAAATGATTTTAATACGATTTCTGAAACATTCTAGCAATTTTTAATAACTTAAAATTTGATTTTTTGCAAAACTTTGATTTTTCCATACTTTGTTATTAAAAAATAAATAAAAATAAACAAAAATTTTTAATTTGCCCTCGAGGGATCGATAAAGAATTTATTAACGAAGGTTTAAAAAAGAAAATATTTAATTTGAATGAAAACTGCGATTTGTAGACTGATTTTGACAAAAAAAGTACATTTGGCCCTTCTGTGAGATGGTCTGGCCAGGCGCTAGCTAGCACCCGATCTGACGGTTCGAATTAAGAAAATAAATCAACCAGACGGTCAGACCAGGAGCAGTCTAGCGCCCGACCAGGCCGTCCAGATTGAAAAATTTATTAAATGTCCTCTAGGACATTTCCAATGAATTTTAAAAAGTTCGTCCGCCTTTTTTGAACATTTTAATAATCGATTTCAAATTCATAATAAATAACACCGAAAAACTCCGAATAATAAGTTTCGAATAATTCCGACGATTTTTTAAAATGCGTCCGACATATTGAATTCGCCATAATATAAAGCTTTTTAAAGCTGATTTACA
The DNA here is from genome assembly GCA_037103525.1 of Ganaspis brasiliensis. Classification (NCBI taxonomy): domain Eukaryota; kingdom Metazoa; phylum Arthropoda; class Insecta; order Hymenoptera; family Figitidae; genus Ganaspis; species Ganaspis brasiliensis. Next base: position 851,218 of record JAZKLR010000050.1, on the reverse strand, counting down.
ATTCTTTTTTAGCGACCCCAAAAACCCCATCAATAACAAGTTAATGAATCTGACGAATTTAAAAAAAGTCATCCACCATGTTGAATTTTTGAAAACCGACTTTCAATTCGCTATCAGCAGTAGCAAGTTTCAAATAAATCTGTGAATTTTTTTAAAATTCGTCCGCTATATCCTCATGGTTATTTCTAGTTTTCTGCATTTTTCTCGGAAACTTATCGATTCTTGTAAAAAAGCTTAAAACATGAAACTTGTATTTTGATGAGATCTACAACTTTTGTCTAAAACATTTTTTCATATTTTGCGTATTTTAAAAGATAAATGCAAAAAACTGAAATTTTATGGTTTTTTATGGTTTTTACCATGAAAATGATCTAGTCGCCAATTTTCACTATCATTTTCGTAATCAGCGCATCAAAATACGCAGGTATACCAAGTTTCAACAAAATCGTCGGTCTGACCTATTGGGAAGTATATCCCCAACTTTCAATTGGGTATTAGCTACCCCAAAAACCTCCGAATTACGAGTTTTAAATTAACCTGACGATTTTTAAAAAATTCATCTGACATTTAACATTTTTGAAAACCAATCTTCTTCACCCCCCAGAGCACCTAAATTTGCCTCAACTTTTCCAACCTTTCCTCAAGTTTCTAAACTTGTAATAAAGTTTCTGAAAGTTGACGATTTTTGAGGAAAGGTTGGCAAATTTGCTGCAAGTTTAGGTACTGTGGGTGCAGCTACCCCGAAAACCCCTGAATTGCGAGTTTCAAATGATTCTGATAATTTTTAACCCTAGAATTTCATACTGAGGTGTGACACACCCCAGACAATTTTTTTAAACTTTGTCCTTTGAAAACTCAGAAGAACAATGTAGAAATCCTCGTAGGGTTTGTCATATGCCTGACAATTATTTTCAATCTTGATCTTTAAGAAATTTAATATAATTATGTTAGAAATTCGCTAAATTATCTGGGGGTACAAAACATAGTGTGGGGTTCTAGGGTTCAAATTTCCGTCCGCTATATTTGGCCAGCTATTTTGAATTTTTGCAAATTAACTTCAAATTGGTATTCAGCGACCCTGAAAATTCCCGTATGCCTTCAGAGGTGTAACTTTTATAAGTTACATATATGTGACTTGGTAAGTTAAAAGGGACCTTACGTCAAAAGAATCGTATTTTTGCTGTTTAGTTCATTCAAAAGAGTGAAATTTTCTCTTTCAGAATCACCTATCAGTAAAAAAATCGATGTTTTGACGTAAGGTCTCTTTTAACTTTCCAAGTCACATATATGAACATAACTTATAAGGATCATACGAGAAAATTTTTTCAAGCGAGCGTATAACGTAGTCATAGTTGGTAAGAGCGTAGACTTTTGGAGCTCAGGGTTGCGTGTTTGATTCCCTCAAGCGTCTAATTTTAATTTATAAGTTTATCGTTAATAATTGTAGGCAGTGCGTTATATATGTGAGAGGTCTTCCATAAAGTACGTATCCTTATTTTTGACGATTTTTGACACCCTTCCCTCTGCGCAGCCAAGGGTAGCCAAGGGTAGCTCTCCTCCTAAGTTGCTTAGTGTATCATTTTGTCAACACCCCCTCCCCTCCCTAAATGGGCTACGTGGTTTTTGGAAGACCCTTAACTGTATGTAACGCAGTTGCTTTAGGATTGTAAAATAATAATTTATAATTTTATAATATCGAAACGAGGAGTATACCCTTCCATTGTTAATATAAGTAGGAGATGTTAATAATTAATAATTGTTTTTTAAATTCACGAGACAAAAATAACGCCAATCGACTCGACATCGTAATCGAAACTAAAAAGAATTTGGAAATTTAAATATTTCACTAATATTTCACTAATAATAATAATTTTATAATACACTGAGAAAACTATTTTCTTGATTTAAATATAAGTATTTGTTTGAATGAATTTGGTTGAATGAATACACGGCAAAAACTGTTGTCGTCTAGGTGTCTTATTTTAAGACATTTTGCACTGAAAGAAATAATTCCACGGTACTGACATAATTATGGATAAATCACCCATAATATATTGCTAATATAGATACTGCCATAATATATTTGTCTTTTAGCCATATGACTGGTGAAACTGCGATGTATATTTTTAGGTTAGAAGAACTGTCAGTGGCGAACCGATGCATTATGGGATATTCATTCATATAGTATTCGAAGTTCTACAAAAACTGTCAACAATAATCATATGGCTGATAAAGCTAGAGTATTTCTTTCAGTGTGATGTCTTTTTTGTATCTAAGACGCAAAAAATGTCTCATTTTAAGACATTAATTGCGTCTTAGACTCCAAAATGTCTTAAAATAAGACACTTAGAAGACAGCAGTTTTTGCAGTGTACTGTTTTTAAGTTTAATTTCAATATATTAGAAATATGTGAAGTTTTGATTGCAATACATTTTATGTTTGAAGATAATTTTCTGTTTGTTTGATTAAAAACTTAATTTTTTTCAAATTAAACAAATTTGTGTTTGAAGTCTTTATACTTGAAAGAAATATATTTTATGTTTGATTCAAACATATTGAATGCGCAGAAGTCTTTGCGCATTCAATATGGCGTCGTTACTGTTTTGACGTAAGTTTACTTTTCCTGTAGAACATGTACACGTCGCGTCGTTTCTAGTAGTTACGTGTGTTTATCGCTTTTTTGGAAAAAAATGTTCACAATCGTAGTATTGTTTTTATTAAAGTGATTTCCTAAAAGTGTAAGTGTTATCATTTTATCGAAAAATTGAGGTATATCTGAAGTGATTAAAACTTTTGTGCATAAGTGATAGTTTAAAGATATTGTTTCTTTTGTGCATTTTTCTTGTAAATTAGACTGATCAAAGTTCGACATTTCCAGAATTGTGTGCAGTTAATGAAAAATGTAATTTTCTTCGGTTTTTACAGTTTATATATTAAATTTTTTTTAAGTAATCTCAAACATAAAGAATGCTTTATATAAAAGCAAGAAACAAAAATTAAACTATCGCGGAACATATTTTGTGTTTAAAATAAAAAAAATTTGTGTTCAAAATAAAAAAATAATATGATAAGAATGAAAATTTCTTTTGTTTAAAATAAAATTTACTTCGTTTAGAATTAAAAATTATATTTTGTTTAAAGTAAATGAAATTTTTGTTTGAATCAAATAAAAAATATGTTTAAATCAAACAAAAAATATGTTCAAATCAAACATAGACGATCAACCACTAAATTTGTTCAAATCAAACTTAATTATGTTTGACTGTATAACAAAGTGAAATTAAGGTTAAATCAAACAAATTTTTTTCTCAGTGTAGTCGTCTTTGTGCAAATAGAAATTTTTTTGGGGATTTGGACGGATGCTGGCTAGACCGTCTATTTTTAATGTTATACACTGGTCAGACGGTCTTAACGGGGTGCTGGTTAGAAGTGTGACGATTTATCCACGATTTGGTTTAGATGAGACCGTCTGAGAAGGCGCAAATTGGTCTGTCTGATCAGGGACTGGTTATGAATTTTTTCTATTTATTTTTAAATAGTTGTTTATATTTAAGCAAAAATAAAAGCTTTTAGAGTTTACATTGCATTTTTTTTAACCAGCATATTTGAATTTTCTATTCTTCGCAGATTCAATAATTGGTTCATGTTTATAATAAAGCAAGCGGGTGTTGTTCGCAGCGCCGGGTGCCGATGAAGGATCAATAGATTTGACGCCCACGAATAATAAAATGCCTGCCACAAATATAAAACTATTTTTTGCAATTTACCTTATAAAATATGTATTTATTCTATTATTTTCTTTGTCGATACTAATATAAAATATAAAAAATCTTATAATTTCTTTTAAATTCTAATGTTTTTTGCTTCATCATACAGAGGAAGGTTTGTGATCGTTAAGATTTTTAATTTTTAAAAAATAGTCTAAATCGACTTATTTTTATTTAAGAAGCATAAATTTTTATTCTCAAGCAAATGTCCGAACATGTACACTGAGAAAAGAGGATCTCGATTTATAGTAAATAATGTAATTATTTAGTAAAAATTACTATTTGTAGTAAAACTTACTATTTAGAGTAAAATGTACTTCATGTAAAGAAAAATTACTTTTTACGTAGTAAAATTTACTAATTGTAATTATTACTCTAGTCGTTTTTAAAAATTCTGTTAATATTTTTAATCTTTATATTGTCTTAATAAATTTTATCAACTTCGAGTATTAATTATTAAATTCGTCCTTTTTTAAATATTGCTCAAGCATTTTTAAAAAGTATAACTGCGTGATATAACAATTACTTCAGTAGGATCAGTTTTTAATATTTGCTAGCAACTTTTGCTCAGGAAATAGTAATCCGTGCCACTACTACTAATACTACTACACGCCTCTCACCGATACGCGAGTCATATACAATCGAAATATATGTACATTTAATAAATGCTTCAATTCCTTGTTACATAAACATTTTTAATATTTTTTAAACAAATCTCTTGTTAATATGGATCTTATACTTTTATTTTGACATATTTTGTTCTAAAAAAAATTATAATAAGCAAATTTATATCAAAATGTGTATTAAATTAGAGAATTTAATTGTTTCCTTCTTTAAATTAATTAGTATATTGTTACTCATTAAGGATACAAAAATATTTTAAATAATATGTATTCTATTACCATTGCAAATTTTTTTATAAAACTTGAATTTGTTTGGTAAATATTAAGTAATGAATTTTCTAGTTCAAAAATTTTTTTCTTGTAACTCAGGTGTTATACAAAAACAATTTTTCATTTTTCATTTATGTTTAATCATATTATTTTGTATTATTTTCTTCAAAAAACTGCATTTGTTATAATAATTAATTAAATTTATTTTGATATTCAGATAAATTATTCAATATTAATATTAAAACATTTTTAAAATTAATTTTTACTTTTATGTTTGCTATTTTATTTTATAAATTAGTTTGCTTTAAACTATTTAATAAGTATTATTTATTAATAATATATTGTATAAAAAAATTTAATAATATTTTATTATAAAATTTTTTAGATTATATAAGTATTTCATTTATTTTTACATATTTACAATTTTTTTATTTAATATTATGCTATCTAATATTATTCTATTTACTACTATTTTGAATAATATTTACATTTAATTTCAATAATGTAGTAAAATATATGGGGTTTATGATTTATTTTATTGCGGTAATTCATATAAGTTAAAAAATATATGACGTCAGTTGCCTCGATAGCCGAGAGGCTTAATGCGAAAGCGTGCGTTTTTAGGGTTGCGACATTGCGTATTTATATTTAAGTTAGGTAGTTCGATCCCGTATAATTCTAAGATTTTTCCGAAATGTTCACTCATTAATTCTAAGTACTTGTATATTAGAAGAATGAAACTTGTAAATTAATAAATTGAAGTGTATTTATAAAGTTCATAATGTAGAAACTTTTTTTTTTTTATTTGCATTGATTTATTTTATAAAGAATTAAAAACAAGAAAATATTATTTTCTGTATTATTTCATTCTCCCGTTCCCCGTCTCACACGCATATAAGGCCTACATCGGTGAGTGACGCGAGCAGTGGAGGGGCAAAATTACAATTTTCTGAGCAAATATCGTTAGTGGCGATGTAAACGCCACTCCGTTGAAAAGCAATTCTTATTCTGGATGATACAATAGTTCCTCAGATTCATATTAATACTTATAATTTTCATTTAAATTTTCCATTCCATGGAGAAAAATTTTATTTCAATCAAAGTATAATTCATTTACTGAATTAAGTAAAAAGTATTTAATTTTTGAACAGTTTCAAAACTACTGCTCAAAAATAGTAATCTTTAATCGAAAATATGTAACTTTTATTATTCTTTTTTTTCAGTGTATATATCTATAGGTATATACATGTGTGTGCGTCTGTACAGTACACTGTCGATTTTACCTAATCTTACAATGTCAGTCACAGTTTTCACGAATATCAAATGTTCCATCAGACAGTCGTATGGCTAAAACACAAAACTATATATGGCAGTTCCCAATCAGCAATAAAATATGAGCGATCTATCCATAATTATCGCAGTTCTACGAAAACATTTTTTCAGTGTACTACACTGAAAGAAATGTCCAGTTAAAATAACCAGAAAATCATGTTAAATAGGGCCTTACTGGAGTTTTAGGCTATTTTAACTGGAATTCTGATCAAATTAACCGAACATCTGGAGAAATTAAACCAGAATTCTGGTTAAGATATCTGGAAAATCATATTATTGAATAGGGTTTAACCGGAATTCCGGTTATTTTAACCATACAGTTTTTTCAGTGTAGTAACATTTTTTTGTCGTCAGGATATCTCAAGAACGCTTCAACAAATTTCAATAAAATTTGGATTGCTCATTAAGGTCATGGATGTCTATATTTGGACACATGGGTTTTCGAAAGTACCAATCAAATTTTATTAACCCTTTGCGGCATAGTGACACTCCAGAGTGTCACCTTTTCCATTGCACATTTTTGCATTTTTCAAACATTATTTCATTTTTTTCAATGACAGAAAGTAAATAAAATATATTAAAGAAGATCCCTTTCTACAAAAAAGCAATAAATAAATGTTTATTGTTAACAAAATAAATGTTATAAACAAATGTACTTGAAAAAAGCGATTTTTTTTAGAATAAATGTAATTCTAAGTAAACAACAATAATAGTAAACTGAGGATTATACCTAAAATGTTTATGGCGTCGCTGATTACGATTTTCGTACTGGTTTTTTAAAATTCATTGTGGCGGATCCAATATGGCGGACGAAAATTTTGAAATTCCTTGAATTCACTTGAAACTTGCTATTCGGGGGTTTTTGGGGTCGCTGATTACAAATCTGAAATATGATTTTAAAAATTCAAAATGGCGGACGAATGTTTTGAAATTCTTTGAAATCGCTTGAAACTTGTTATTTGGGGGGTTTTGGGGCCGCTGATGAAACTTGTAAATTGAGAGTTTTTTAGATCGCTGACAACGTATCTGGTGAAATACGTATAAAATTCAAAATGGCGGATCTAATATGACAGATATGCGAAAACAAAAATCGATCGTTTACTCTTGTATCTTGTTTCTTGGGTTTTTTTTGTGTTCATTCAGAACGTATGTGGTAAAATATTTTTGAAATTTAAAATGGTGGATCTAATACGGTGGACGCAAAATCAAAAATCTATCTTTCCTCTAAAAAATTGTTTCTCGGCGGTTTTCGGGTTCTTATATAACCTTAATATGCGAGATGAAAATTTTATAGTTATTTCTTGCTTGCTCTTTACGTTACCCGAAACTAATAACGAGGATGTGTCAAGCTTCTAGTGAAAGTCCCCGAAAAACAAGTTTTAAGAGAATCAGATCGATTTTTGATTTTGCGTACGGCATAATGGATCCTCTATTTTGAATTTTGAAAATCGGACTTTAGATTTGGAATCAACGACACTAAAAACCCCCGAGTAACAAGTATCAAGCTAATTCAAGGAATTTCAAAAAATTCGTCCGTCATATTGGATCCGTCATTTTGAATTTAGAAAATTGGACTTCAGATTCGGAATCAGCGACTTCAAAAACCCCCTAAAGCGTATAGTTGATTGCTAAATTTCTTAAATAGAAAAATGTATGCTTTAAAGGGTTAAGCACCTTTTCATAAAAAATATTTATTTTCGTATATGAAGGGCGCAAAGTAGGTGATTGTATAGGCCGAAGTTTTCCGAATCCTGCCTAAGCTACAATCGAGGCTGCAATTACCTTTGCACCCGTGGTGCGAACAGCATTTTTTTCTTTTATTGTCTGCTTGGAAATAAGTATGGCATTGAGAGCACAAGCGGCAAATACCTTAATATAAACACCGAAAAAAATGAATAGGCGATTTGACTATGCTCCTAGTTACGAGAGGAGCCCACTAGGAATTCAGAGTTACTTTAACTAGGGATCCTGGTTAAGATATCCAGGATCCTAGTTAATGTGACTCTGAATTCCTAGTGGGCTCCTCTCGTAACTAGGAGCATAGTCAAATCGCCTATTCATTTTTTTCGGTGAAGTAAAGAACTGTAGAAGGTATTTTGATTATAAGCGGGCGGAAAAGTACTTTAGTCCCTCTGGACCATATACAATAAGCTTACCAAAGCTTGCAATAAAAATTATCAAAAAGCATTCTATTTTCATAAAGAGATCAGTTTTTTACTTTAAGGTATTTGCCGCATATTTTCCATGCAGATGGGACAAAAAACGTTGTTCGCACACACACAGAAGAAGTTTACTGTGGCAGTCAAGTATATATTTGCTGCGACGTCAAAATATGTTTGCAAATATAGGGACAGCGTGAACGCTGTGAGATCAAAAAAGTTTGCTGTGAAAGTAAATTTTAAAAAATTTGGCTAATATTATTTATCACAGCAAACTTTGTTCATTGTCATAGCAAATGATGACACTATAGTGTTTCACTACACTGAGAAAATAAGTTGACTAAATATAACAAATTTTTCACTACCTTAGCATAGAGAGGTTGTTGATATAGCACCTGCAAACCACTTTGTCTACTGTAACCGATTAAACGCGTACTGTTAAACTTCAAGATCACTGCGGTCGCCGGTATCTTGTTTGTTTTATTCCGAGTACGTCAACAAAGAAATATGCTAGAGGCTTATTTTCTCAGTGTATATAATCTTTTTCTCTCATATAAATCTAAATCTATTGGGGGGAGGCAAGCACGCGTACCCTCCCCCCTGGATCCGGCAATGCACTGATTTCAAGCTGTGAACATTGCAATATAGAATTTCACTGATTTTCAATGAGAATTTCACTGATTGGATAAGAAAACCTGCTCTATCGATTCACTATAATTTAAATTAGTAAAATATCAAGCAGTAAGATTTCAATCAGTGAAATTTCACTGGTGGCTACTTGCGCACCACTGGAATTTTACTGATTCAAATTTAGAGAGTATGCCAGCATATTTTTACAAAATGCATTCTACGTTGTTAGACCTTTCAAGAAATGCAAATGTGTTTTAAATTCTATATTTTGCTCATACATTATACATAAATTTGAATGAAATATTTGCTTAAAAAACATATGCAAACTATTTCTGATAACAGAAAAAGTAAGCTGCAGCGCAACTTGAAGTATTTCTATTAGAAATGTAAACTTCTTTTCACACACACACACACACCCACACATACATCATAAATAATAAAAGACGAGATAGTTCCATACTATTTAAAATTGAATCAATGAAATTTCCATTGATTTGACATTCGAATCGATTGTACAGCAAATGAATTTATTTCTGTTATTAATATTTATTGGATTTACCCTAGGATTTACCTACATAACTATTTACATAACTATTTCCTAATTTTGAAGAAAATTAACGAGTTTTATAATGTAATAAATTATTTACAAAATCTAAAGAATATTTTGTTATAGAGTAAAAACAAACTTTACAAACGACAGAATTAACAAGTTTTGACAAATCAATAAATAAAGTGGGATACCAGGTTGCATGTAAATTACTTTCAATTGACCTTTACGGATTTTGCTCATGTTAGATTTTATTATTGGACTATTACTTTTTATTTCCATTTTTTCTGTAAACTTGAAGTAAAAAGATACATGAACCAATTATCAACCAAATTGTTCCTTCTGTAATTATTTCACATTAAACTTTTCATTGTTTTTGCATTTTTATGACCATTTAAAAAAAACTCAACTTAATTCTATATCTTTATTGTAAAAAAATGAGCGTTTAAATACTGATAACTTTGTTAAAAAGGTTAAAAATTAAATGCGAAAAGTTCACCTGTCTTTATTAAGCTACAAAATAGAACAGTTTTCACTGCAAATTTTAGAAGCTTTCGAATGGTCTATGAAAACTTTCATTTCGATAATTCTTAACAGGAGTTATCAACGCATTTATAAAGACGATTATGTTTTTAATACGATTTTTCTAAAGTAGTCCCACAATTTTAGCTTATAATGTAGTAATTTAGGTTTTTAAGGATATAAGTGAATGACTTCATCTGCAAAAAGTTAAAATTGTATTTTTATATTATATATATTTTTATTGTTTTTGTTATGTTTATAAATTATATGTACGTATTTTTTTCAGATAACAAATATGAGCTCTGATGAGCCGTGGTCTCTTCCATTGAAGCAAGGTCTCTATGATCCGTCTCTTGAAAAGGAAGCATGCGGAGTTGGTTTTATCGTCTCTATTGATGGAAAACGTTCGCACAAGGTGCATATTGTTGGGGTTCATACACAAATTATTTAAGGCGCTCTATGCGCCTTAATTTTCTTCAGAAATTGAGGATACAAAAAAATTCAATAATCATTTTAGAATTTTTAAGTATTTTTACAATATCCTTAGAAGGAATTCTTCTTGATGCAATTATTAATTACTGCCTTTTTTAATAGGTGTTACACAAAGTATCTTGTGTACTTCGTGCCAAGGAGCTTTTTTCGTCTTCGTGCGAATTTGCACTCGTCGGAAAACATTTCCTTTTGGCACTTAGTGCACAATATACTATTCTCGAATTTAGAAAATTTTCTGTCTCTTAACGAGTTCCAGAACTCTTCCTACAAGTTTAGGAAATTTTCTTGAAATCCATTCCAATTAGTCTAGAAACACTCTAAGGAATATTTCAAAGAATTACTAATAAAAACCATCGACTTATTCTTGCACCCTCAATTCCTTAGTTAGTTTCAGAATTATTCTGGTACTAATTTTTTCCGTGTAGGGGGGGGGGGTCCAACTAATTCATATAACATCACTATTAAAAATTTCTGTTAGAATTCTGTTTTATGTCATCTGTGACAGCATTTTTTTCTAGTCACAAATAACAGAAAATTCTGCCACCATTTACATAACGCTCAAGTGCGTAGTATAGATATCACGTGTGCGCAAGGTTGATTGTGACAGAAATTTCTGTCATTGAGTCAGAAATTAATTTTTGTATCGACGTTTAGTAAATCCTGTTACAATTGTGGCAAAAGTTTCTTGATTTTCAAAATATTTTTAACAGTGCCATGTCAATTTTTTATTTTCATCGCGTAAAATGTCTTTCTAGGGAGGAAGTGGGGCTTAACATTTGTTTCAAAGATCTTACGTAATTTGGGTAGATTCCCTTATTGAAAACTTGCAAAACATGTTGCCAATTGTAATCAATATCATGTTGACTCAAAACTTAGCATGCAAATTGTTATATTGGACAAACATATATGTAAACGTTATTCTGTACAATGGCTCAAGTTTAAAGATTTTTAGGTTCTAATTATTAAATATTTGATTTTTATGAATGAATTGAAGTGTTCATTATTTTATTTCATTTATTAATTCGACTGATTAATGTTATAATGTTAAAACCCTTAATTTTAGCTACTGTACAATATAAAAATCTTTATGGTAAGTTTTTTGTCAAAATGACTCTCTAATTGCAACACAAAAGCCTAACGTTTAAACTGTTTTTAGAATTTTAAAATACTTAAATTCAATTTTATGATATGATTCTATAATTTCTATGAATGATAGTGACTACTGTATTTGTTATAAGAGTATTCAGACCAATTAAATCGTTTATTTAAGTCATAAATTTTAGTACTTTTAAATTCCAAGATTTTTATAAAGAAAAAAATTCAAGTAATTTACCGTTCTGTATTTGCATATTTAAATTACTTTTATTTTCAAGGAAAATATTATAGCTTAACACGACCTATAATTTAAATCTTTAATTAAAAGAATCAGTATTTTTAATTCTAATGAATTTTAAACGCAGGAAAAAATTCTAGTTTATGTTGTGTCTTTCTGTTTACTTTGTCTGAAATTTAGTCAATGATTAATTTTGATACAAATTATTGTAGTAAAATTTTTATACACTATGAATACTATATTCAAGACATTATTTTTATTTCTATCAAGATTAGTCATTTGCTAAATTTTGCTCTAAAGAAAACACCAAAGCGCAACATATACAAATACTAGACTATTTTCTATTGTAAAATATATTTTTTTTTTTATACAATCACGAATTCTTCGAAAATTAACATTACAATAGAATGAAGTAGATTCAACAGTGATGGTTCAGTGAAAGTTCCTTATTTTCTTATTCTAACATTGAAGTCCTTATCGATATCTTTAATATAAATAACTATAATACAGTATGATTAGCAGTATAAATATGAAGATTCTAATAAATACCTACTGCCAGGTCTGTTTGACTTAATTTTAACACCTTGGTTTAGTTTGGTTGTCAGTTGTTTCGAATTTTTTAAATTTGCAATTCTAATTTATATACACTCCTCTCCCCCGCCCTTATGAAGCAGTGTGACATAAAAATAATGACAAGGATCATTCGTGTCATTCTTTCGTGACCACACAAGAAAACATTAACCCGTTAAGCCTCAAACCTCAATGGGTTTGATCAATTTCTTTGTACTAATTTTTAAGATCAAACAATTTATTATTCAGATACTTCGTGATGCTGAGAAATTGTCAGAGCGCATGCATCACAGAGGTGCATGTGCTTGCGACAATGATACAGGAGATGGAGCTGGTGTTTTATGTGCTATTCCACATCAATTCTACGCAGATGAACTCCGGTAAGAAAAAGTTTATAATTGAGTATTTTCATACCCAAGCAGCATGTTATTATTTCGCGAATATCACAGTAATATTACATTGAATATTGATAATAGGGGAAAGTCGCCTAAGACGGGCCCCTATCCATATTTTGTAAAAAATTGTTGAGTTAGTGAATTAAAAAGGGAACGCGAATGTATCTATGTTTATTTTTAACATTTCCTCTAAATAATTGATAAGACGAAAACCTTTATAATTGTTTAAAAAACAATTAATTTTGATGTTTAAAAAAAAGTTCATACTAGCCCGTCTTAGACTACCTGGTAGGGTAAGACGGGCCCTTTTTAAAATGCCCTAAATCTCCTTACTGAACAATAAATATACTTCAATTACAACTGTTTTAGGTATTTTAAGCAAAATACATGCGTTTTTAAAGCCCTATATCAGGAAATTTGGTGAAATAAAAGCAAAAAGACAACAAATATGACAATTATATAAAATACGATTTTTATGACATTAGAATAATATCTATGTGAAAAAACTGTACAATCTTAAATAATTTTACCTTTAATTTCGGAATTTAACTGTTTTACAGCATAAAAATAGCTTTTGTTTAATATTCTTTCTAGTAATTAAAAGTGATTTTTGAGGTTAGAAATAGGAAGCGGCAAATGCATAAAAATTTTAATTTGTAAAATTTTCTTTGCATTTATAGGCTATGATCACTGTTAGCACCGTACCTTCACAGGGCAAAGAAGATTCCGCTTTAATCGAAAATTTAATAAATTCATGGGGCCCGTCTTAGACAACAGGCTTATTTTTAATATATTTACGTTTTTTAATTATATAAAGTAAATATCAATTAAATATATGTAAGATTTTCAAACATTAGAGAATATTCTTTGAGATAAAATCAATACTTCTATTCCAAATAACATTTAATTTAGAAAATTTCTAATTTAAAAACTAGTTTATATTTCATCTTTTGAAGCGCTAAAAATATTTTTCCCTCTTATTATTTATATTTTTTTGAAAAGTACAAAAAAATACTTTTAAATTAATTAGATACATCTCGACTACATATCTATATGCACAATTGTTCAATAAGTTTCTTTATTTCGAAGATATTAAAGAGTGCCCGTTTTAGGCGCTAGCCCGTCTTAGGCTACTCTCCCCTATTAGGGGGTGATATTGAAATGTCTGCCCCATCAAAGTGATGTTACCGGTTGATATTGAGATAATATTACTATAAAATTACAGTAATATTGAGACAATATTTCAGTGATATTGAGGTAATATTACAGTGATTTTGAGATTAACTATAATACATAAAAGAATTTTTACATAGGCTGTCAAGTTTCGAACCTATCTAAGTGAAACCAAATTACCGCGAAGGTAATTTGGTTCACTTAGATATTTTCGAAACTCAATAACCTAAACTAAAATATTTCCTTGAGATGGACATTTCAATATCACGTTAATATCAATACAATATCACCCGTAATATTACCAATATTCAATGAAATATATATCGTGATATTCACGTAATAATCACTACTGTAAAAACGTGCGTGAGATCTGTCGTAAGAAGGTAGGTATGTACTTACATGTGTACGCATATAAGATCTCAGGTGACACAGACGAGATCTCGTATATGATCTTATGTTTTATGTTAGAACGTATAGGTACGAACGCACACGGAAAGAATTAATTTATTAAATTTTATTCAAATAGTCGATGAAACTCAGGACATAGAGACATTTGTATAAAACTTAAACTTGTCGACTAAAACTTAAAGACAGTCGATTAAAACGTGCAACACGTCGGTGAAAATTTGAGATTGATGTTTTAAAAATAAATTCAAACAACTTTTTAACGAACTTTTTCGTCTTTTCTAGATCGCACTCATACCATTTCCTCCCCACCTCATCACTTTCACACATTATATAGAAACAAATTTACAGCATTCCTATGTTATCCTAATATAAACGCAAATTTTAATTTATTAACGAAAAATCTCGCAACCGGGTTTCGAACGCGGGTTCTAACGCACGACGATACTTGAGACGATGCCTTATACCCCTTGGCCATTCAAGAATACGCGAGAGTTTTTGAATTGAAATGAGTGACGCTTAACTATATCATAAAAGGCGTTACGTTTCCTCGATTCCTCGACTGTTGAATAAATTTTAAGTGGTAGAGATCAACGTTTGGAACTATTTCGAACATTTCGTAAACAACCTTTGGTTACTTATTAATCAATTATTTCTCACTCTGTTTTACTACACCAGAATTTAAGTTTAATCAACTGCTTGACGATTCTTTCTATTGTGCTTATGAATAAATATGCAATAATATTCCAAGCTTTATGAAAATGTCTCTATGTCCTGGTTTTCATCGACTTTTGAATATATTTTAATAAATAAATTTTTTCCGTGCATGTAAGTTCTTATATTATGTTCTGTCATTCGCCGCATATAACGTTACTCAATATGAAATTGAAACAGCGTTCTTATATGAGTACTCATCTGCGTACGTATGTACGAACTCATGTGCGAACGCACCTAAGTATTAAATTAAATGTTTTAAATTAAATATATTATTAAAAAAAAATTCTTGCCAACGAGATTCGAGCCCATCTAACCTGAGCCTAAGTACGCCTTAAACCCCTCGGCCACCATAGTTATAGAAACAACTTTACAAAATCTTAGTCATGTCTTACCGGAGAAATTTATGTATTAAACATGACTAAGATTTTATAAAGTTGTTTCTATAACTACGGTGGCCGAGGGGTTTAAGGCGTACTTAGGCTCAGGTTAGATGGGCTCGAATCCAGTTGGCGAGAATTTTTTTTTAATAATATATTTAATTTAAAATATTTAATTTAATACTTAGGTGTGTTCGCACATGTGTTCTTACATACGTACGCAGATGAGAACTCATATAAGAACGCTGTTTCAATTTCATATTGAGTAACGTTATACGCGGCGCATGACGGAACTTAATATAAGAACTTACATGCGTTCGTACCTACGTTCTTACATAAGATCTTATACGAGATCTCGTCTGTGTCACCTGAGATCTTATATGCGTACACATGTAAGTACATACCTACCTTCTTACGACAGATCTCACGCACGTTTTTACAGTAGGGATACGTGCTGCTTGGGTAATTGTAAGAGGTTGTTGATAAATTAGTTCACACTCTAAAAATCTCAAAAATTGATGGAGTGGGGCGAGGGGTTCAAGGAAATATGATATTCTAGAGTTAATTTTTGACTTTGACCATATGTAAAAAGTGTGAAAAGAGAAAGAGGGATATATCTAAAATTGAGTGTTACCCGGCAAGAAGAAGTAGATTGGTTTGGATTAAAGTGATATCAAATATACTGGAATTTGGAACTTTTTCAATGCCAAACCAATCTCATTTTTGAAATTTTACTTTTTAATTCACTTTGTAAGTATAGAAGTGCGTTCGATTTAATCTGTTTTTATGCATGTTCATTTTTGACATAAAAATGTAGCCATTTTAATTCTGTTAAGAGGATTGAAAAAGCTAACAAAAATGTATACCCATTTAATATCGACAGAGCATCTTCCAAGTTTGTGGACACTTTAATTCCCTTTAATGTGGCTTGTTTTGATTTAAATAAATTAAAAAGAAAAATTAATTTTGGAGACATTTTAATTCATTTTGTCGAATAGAAGTGAAAACAAATAAATCCTACCACATTTTTTAACTTAAATGACCAAATTGACTTCATTTTTATTCCGTTTAGAAGATAGAAATGAAATCTATCCCACACATTATGTTCGTGAAACACTTGTGCTTAGGGCTTTATAAACTATAGTCGAAGGATCAAAAGAGTGCGTTGTGCTCAGATTTGCAGGATAGTATTTATGTTAGAAAAAGTTTGTGTACAAAAACTTGCGAGTGTTATTTAACACAAGTGATTAATACGTCTAGTGTGTATATATATACTTCGTCTCAAAAGTTTTATTAACCTAAAATAATAGTTTATTTACAGCGTTCTACGTATTAATTTTACGAGTCATGAGTAATTTTACTACGTCCAACGTAGTAAATTTGTTTCACCTCGTCTAACGTAGTAATTTTACTTTGATTTGTAAATGAACAGTCGCGCCGGTTTGTAATTTTACTTGTTTATGGTAGTACGACAACCGGTGTGTATTTTTACTTTGTGGGCAATAGTACTATAACTTGCCGTCTGTAATTCTACATAGTATGTTAAGGCCTAAGCAGATAGAAATACGGTTACGGGACCAGAGCATGAGACAGAAAAGGACAGAAACAGTCTCTGTCTTTTATTATCTCATGCCCTGCTCCCGTAACCTAGAGTTCCTATAAAGAGAGTTAGGACATGTGCCCCCTTCCACTAGCCTGTTGACAAACCGGAGACAGAAGTGACGATGAAGTAATTTGTGTGATTGGTTAAAAAGGGCGGGCGAAATTTAAAAATGTTTGTTAAGAAAGCATTTTAAAATCAGCGCGCTCTTTTCAGCCAATGAAAAAACTTTCAATACACTTCCGTCTCCGGTTACGCTGAGCCAATCAAAAGTTGAACCTCACGTGTCCTAACTCTCTTTATAGGAACTCTACTGTAACCCTATTCGTTGTGCTTTAAGCTTTACAAAAAAAGATACTCTACCCCCGCACAACACCTAAACTTGATAGTCGAATTATCGAATAACATAACCTAAAATTTATGTATATATAATTTTTCAATTCACCTGACAATTTACATCCTTTTTATAGGAATATCCATTTATTTTAAGAAATTTATTTCTTTTTGTCAACCTTTCCTCAAGTGTCGTCAACTTTCAGAAAGTTTGCTGCAAATATATAAACCAGCCCATCTGACTGATGTACAAACCACTGCGCCGTTCGTGACGCCTGGAAACTCGAAATTTTAGATGTCGCCACTTTCCTGTCCCCCTCAGAAATGCGTCGTTTCTAAGTAAATAAATTCTTTTTCAACAATTTAAAGTTATAAAATATTATTTTTTTATGAAAATATGTAATACAAAGGAGAATAAATTTAAATATAGACTGATTTTCATAAGTATAAAAGTGTGATTTCAGTGATAAATGGCAAAAATCAGGTGTTTTGTGTCCAATTGCAAGTCAGGTTATCTCACAATCCAGGAAAAAAATTGCGGTTTTTCTGGGCGGAAGGATGAGGAATTAATTAAAAAGTATCAAAATGCTATGGCCAGAATAAATTTTATGGTTAAAAGCATGGTAAAGTGGTTGTGCCATAATGACACAGAAAAACCGCAATTTTTTCCTGGATTGTGACATAACCTGACTTGCAATTGGACACAAAACACCTGATTTTTGCCATTTATCACTGAAATCACACTTTTACTTTTTATGAAAATCAGTCTATATTTAAATTTACTCTCCTTTGTATTACATATTTTCATAAAAAAATAATATTTTATAACTTTAAATTGTTGAAAAAGAATTTATTTACTTAGAAACAACGCATTTCTGAGGGGGACAGGAAAGTGGCGACATCTAAAATTTCAAGTTTCCAGGCATCACAAAAAGCGCACTGATTTCAATGGGAATGACCAGTAGTCGGATAGGGCTGATATAAACTTAAGAAAATAGTAAAATTATACACACCGTATGTGGCCTTATAAAACGTAGAAATCCGGTAAAAACGATGTGATAATTTTTTAATTGAAATAAATTTTAGTAGCTTTGAAATTTTCAAATTGATTTTTGATAAAATATAATAGTTTTTTCAGATTTTCAGTGAAACTTTAATTTAGACCATTTGTAATCAATTTATTACCATTTAATCCACTGTATACATTTCAATCCCTTTTTAATCCACGTTCGACTAAGTTTGGAATTCAAACGATAACTTTCAAAAATGAGATTGGTTTGGAAAGAAACGTTTCTATTCCATTTAATTCACTTCTTCTTGCCATATATGGCTTTTATTTCATTTTATTCATCAATATAACAATTTCGAGAGAAAAAATTTACAAAATAAATGTAACTATAATTGAAATTTACACTTTTTTTTAACACTCTGAAAAAAATTTGTTTGTGACAACCAAACTTCAGTTAAAGAAACAAATTTTGGTTGAAACAACCAATGTTTGGTTAAATCAACAAAATTATTCTATTGTTTCAACAAAAATTTCTTTCTTTAACTGAAGTTTGGTTGTCACAAACAAATTTTTTTCTGAGTGAATAAGCGAATTTTGTGCATTACATTTTTATTATCAATATGTTGTAATAAAATCCTCTAGTAACTTGTTATCACTTTGTTTTTATGTAGTCTGCGGGAGAGCTTTTATTTTATCTAATGTCTCAATTCTTGCTTGTTTTTTCAACGATGACTTATAACAAATAAAGAATAGAGATAATTCTTTGGACGAGAGAAGAAATTGTGCAATATAAATTCTGAAATTAGTTAAACTTATTCTAAAATTGTATTATATTTATGTTTTTAAATTATTTCAATTATTTAGTGAGAAGCAAGGAATACATTTACCTCAATTTGGACGTTATGCAACAGGCATACTTTTCCTTGACAAAAATACTCATTTGGAAACTGAAGCTTCTTTTGAGAAATTGGCTACGGAATGCAATTTAAAAGTAAGAAAAGTTTTAAATCTCTACATTGGCAACCTACTTCATACACATGACAATCACGTGTTTATATATATATAGCAGAATCCTGGTTATCTGAGTTAATGGGGACCGGATCTACCTCGGATAAGGCGAAAACTCGGATAAAACGGATTTTTATATATTTAGTATAATTTAACATTTTATTGTTCAAAAAGTTTATTACAAACAGAAAAATAAATTTTCATCAATTTTATAATAATTTAAGCAATAATTATAATTAAAGATTAAAGAACAATAATTTATCGGATAAATAGATGAGAATCATTTCTCAGATGACACGGATTAGACCTAAGGAAAGTCTCAGATAATTATATATACCTCGCATATATAAATTAAATTCATTATATTAATTAATTAAAACTAATTAAAATTCTCTTTTTCTATTTCAGGTAATCTGTTGGCGAGACGTGCCTACAAATAATTCGTGCATTGGCCAAGTTGCACGGAAATGTGAACCTTATATGAGACAAGTATTTGTTACTGGTGATCAGGAGACTGAAATTTTGAATCGGCAGGTACTTGATAAATTACTCATTTAAGCTCCTTCATTTGGCTCATTAAACATGTAAGTTCTGATGCCAGAAATCTACAATTCTCAGCAAATGCCAAGAATAATTAAAGGCAGTCGTCTATTTACGCTGACATTGTATAGCTTACGATACTTTTTATTCAATCAAAGGCACAAACGAGGTGCCTTTTAAATGCCAGCATACAGCAGGGAATGAACCCATTCATTTGTTACACCTTCTGAAAATGAATGGGTTTGGACCCTGTCTATGTATTCTCTAAATCTGAATCAGTTAAAAGTTGCTGATTCAATAGCAAGTTTTAGCAATAACTAAAACTTCAGTAAATTTCTTGTTAACTGATTCAATCAGTCAAATTTGACACAATTCTTTTAGTTATCTTTTACTGATAATAATCAGTCATTTTTTTTGTGACTAATAATCAGTTATTTTTTACTGATTGCTGAAGCAAAAAGACAGCTAAGATTTAACTGATTCAAATTAAGCTAGTAAGGATGATTTTGGACTATTATGCCCCCCCACCTCCTCCCCTTTCCCATGTAAGAACACATACGGTTTTTCGGAACCCCCTCTTCTCATCTTACATAAGATTTTACGTAGAGCTCACACTGACAATTTTTGACCACGTGCCAGTCCTCTCAAAATGATGAATTTAATCGGCGTTTCAGGTCCGTACAAATCAGAGAAAGGATTCAAATGTGCATATGTATAAAAAGATTTTAATTATACATACGTACAATAATTATATTCAATGAAATTTATAAAAGCTTTGAATTATATATTTATCAATTGTAATAAAAATGTCAAAAATTCTAAGTTTTCTTTTAAAATTCAAATTAAGAGAATACATCCCTGAAAATATTTCCCGCACAGTCTGAAAAGTGTGGCTTAGGACTCGTCAGTGTGAAAGGGCCAAGGAGTCCTCTCACACCTTATAAACAATTTTTTTTTATAATAATAATATGTAATTGAGGCACCCAATTCAAGAACCAGACCAACTCTCGGGCAGACCGCTTTTAATTCAATCAGCGAAAAAAAATTTCAATAAGCGTCGGTCCTGTTCTTGAATAGGGTGCCTCATTGGGTTTTGAATGCATTTTATGCTACTCCCGTAAAAATTCTTAAAAAGGTTTTAATTTCCGAGCTTTATAGTAGTTTAAGCAATCTTAAGGGGTAATACTGCCTTGCGCGCAGTAAAAGTATAGTCATTTTTCTGAATTATTTGTAACAAAGCTATAAAATTTATTAAGGTCTGGGTTTTTACATATAAAAAAACATAGCTTAAAGTATGTAAAAATACACTAAAACATTTTTTTAAAATAAAAATGGCAGCACAGTGGCTGATTAGTTTAAACCCCTTATCTTCGAGGATCTTGCACGGGCGACCTACTACAGGTCGTAATTTTTAATCTAGAACAAAAGCCCAAAATTATTTTGAAAGAAGATGCTAAAAGCTACTGAACTACGTAGGATTTTTAAGAAATATCGATTTAAAAAAAAATGGCGTCAATATTAAGAAAAAATACGAATTTTGATAGAAAAATTGCTTGAAAATCAACCACAGAATTGGCAAATTTTAATTTTTCGAAAAAATCCTACGTAGTTCACTTGAAAATGTCATTATGAAGCTACAGTTAAAATTTGAGCAAGATCGGTTAAAAATTGTAGGCGCTAATGTGTCGCCCGACTTGAAAAATATAGTTTTGAGAAAAACGCTTTCAAAGTTTCAAGTACTGAAATATTCCAAAATTGTATTTTTCTATCATAAAAGTTCGAGTACTCGAGACTTTTATTCAATAAAAAACTAAAAGGTCAACAAGTTTTAACTGCCGACAACATTTGTTAAGTCGTGAAAAAAAACTAAAAATTGATATACCGAGTAATTAAGCATATTCTCAAATTACATGCAAATTGGCATAATGAATTAACAACAAAAATCGACTTTTTGGGCCATTTAAAATTTTTTTTCATACATAAACGCTTTTGAATACCATTTCTGAATGGGCAAGGAAGCATTTAAGACAATAAAAAAAAATGGTTAAAAAAAATTTACAAAGTAGTATTACCCCTTAATGGTAGAATGTCCAAGCTCAATTCTTCGGACAGGGTGGTTCCGCGATCAACCGCCAAGAAGCAACTTCATAAATGATTGTTTTCTTACCTTTCAAAAAATATATTTTTTAATTTTTGTCTGAATCTATAATACTTTCATAATGCGATTTCGGAGATACTAGTCTCACTCTTTTTTATCCTATACAGGAAGGATGTTGAACGTTGGTTAAACAATAAAGAAATACAATACCGTTCTCTAAATAGGGTTTCTAATATACAGAATTTACAAAAATAAGTTACAGAAATGTATACATAATAGCCAACATTGAAGGTTACCCAGTAAAAAAAATTTTTATATGGAGTCTCTACAAAACCAAATGTCAAGAAATATTTACTCATTGTTTACAACATAAATAAATGAAATAATGACATGCATTGTGTTCAACTTGCCTAAATATTTCTCGGATCTAAAAATGAAAAAAGACTATTTGATGCTACGAGAAATTGATATAATTGTAGTTAAATGTAAACGTGTATAATGTATTTATTGTTTGTGTATAAGTGCCTGAGGGAAAAAGGGAAAATGAATTTATGAATTCGCTGTTATATTAAAATATGTAACACTTCCTTACCGGTGGTATATTATTTTTTGCAGTTTATTTGAAAAATATTATTAATATAATGAAAAAATACAGTTTCATTATTTTATCTTTTATCAAATAAAATACATTTTCTTTCCTATTTTTTAAATAAAATGCAAAGAGTAATCTACTGACAGTAAGGAGGTGTTACACATTTCAATATGACAGCAAATTCATAAAAATAATATTTTCTGTATTTATGGACATTACACGTAGGGGAGTGGGCCCCAAGTTAGACACCGTTTCGATTTATTGCTGTAGAATCCAAATCAAATAAAATATATTAAAATGTTTTATACCGGATGCAAGCACAATTTATAAGGTAACTTATGGCCACAGAGGTAAAATTTTATTTCGAACATAAACATTTTTTAAAGCATTTTTTCTAATTGTTAAAATTTTCGGTCTAAAAAAAAGTGGCCCCAAGATGGACACCTTCTTAAAAGTCTCTGAAAATTGTAGTAAATAAAAAATTAACATCGTGTAACAATTCTTAAGGTAATTTTTAATCATTTTACTGAATTTATCAAGAAATAACATTTCTAAGAACTTTAGTTTTATAGCTTAACAGTAAAAAGTAATAAAATATCGAAAAACATTGACATATCATTTTCTCTAACGATAACATCGCATTTTATGGTGTAAAATAAAAAATTTTAATTAATTGGCTCAAAAAATTATTGAAAAAAGTTTAAAATCGAAAATATGCAAATAAATACATTACAGATTTGAGGCCTGTCCATCTTAGGGTACATGACACCATTTTTTAATCCCCAGTAAAAATATATATACAAACACTGAATTAGTAAAATCATTTTAGGATATTATTATACGATAAATTTAACTAATTAAATCAATTTTTCATAGCATTGAATAGTCTTTTCCTTTTTTTTTTTTGACCTGAGAAATATTTAGGCAAGTTGAACACAAGGTATATAAGCAGGTTGAACAACTTGTCTATAAAGTCGTTTGTACACCTCATACTCATTCCGAGTTTTTGCAATATGAAAGAAAGAATGCATATCTCGAAAAGGGTGAGATGTACAAGTGTCTTAACTCGTGAAGTAGGCTAAGGAGATTAAACGATGTTTGTTTAGGTCACGTGAAAAATAAGTTGTAAAATTCACAACATCGAGTGCTTTTGGCAGCATGCAAAAAAAACTTGTCTTACTGTGATCCCCTCTCCCCAAATTGGTGTTTAGTTTTCTCGCAACAGATTCAGTGACGGATTCATGCAAGGTTTTTGGAGGGGTTATTACATGAGAGTAATAGCCCACGTAAATATAAAACTTGGGGGGGGGGGCAAGCACCTGTGCCTCCCCCCTGTATGGATCCGTCAATAGACAGATTACAGGCGTTTCATCTTCTTATCCTACTTCATGATCCAACCTTCCGTTTATCAAAAAGCAGGTTGAGCAAGAGGTTTGTCCAACCTGCTTTTTTGCTAGTCCAAAAAATCATTTTTTACTGAGTAAATCGTTCTTCACCTAATTAGATAATATTTTTTATTTCTGTGTTAATGCTGATTTTTTACTTCAGGTATTTTTCCTACGAAAAAAGTCGACGCACACTATTAGACAGCCAGGTTTAAGATATTATATCTGCTCTTTGTCACTTAGAACTGTTGTTTATAAAGGACAATTTACGGCAGACCAATTATGGTTCTACTTCACAGATTTAAAAGTACGTATTTTTCAACTACAAAATAAATACATTTTTAAATTGTGTGATTTATGTAGTATTTTATCTTATTTTCTTATTTATTTTAACAGTCACCAAAATTCGAGACTTATTTGGCACTGGTACATACACGATTTTCAACAAATACTTTTCCAAGCTGGGAAAGGGCTCATCCACTTCGGTAAATAATAGTTATTTAAAATTTTTTATTTCAAAGTTAATTTTGAAGCTTTAAGGAGGTTCTATTGTAGAAAAAATTAGCATTACCATTTTAATCAAATTTGGTCTACTGGTAGATAATGGTTTTATAATGATGCAGTTAAATTTTTGAGACCTCAAGGTACTTGTGAAAAAAGTTATAAGGGTTTTCGTTTTTAACATTTTACATTGAATTTTATGGGAATTGAGTCGTTTGTCATATATATCCATATATTTACATGTATTTTCAAAAGTACCTTGAGGTCTCAAAAATTTAACTGCATCATTATAAAACCATTATCTACCAGTGGACCAAATTTGATTAAAATGGTAATGTTAATTCTTTTTACGATAGAACCTCCTTAATATAAATGTAACATATTTTTGTATTAAAGTTCCCAAGGAATGCAAAGTAATGAATACTTTTCATACCATAAATAATATTTCTGCACAGTGTTCATCCGTAAATTACGTATTAGGTTTTGGGGAGAGGTGGGTTAAGAAAATATTGTTACATATTGTTATATGAACAGAAAATCACGTTAAATAACATATAGCGTAATATTTTTTAACCTATTAAGGGTACAGTCTCATGTATCAGAATAGCAAATTAACATAATAGACTTCCAACCTTAGTCTTTCGCGGTAGAATAACAATACTACATTTTTATCGGCTGGAATCAATTTACTATTTTTGGTTTCTACGCATACTAAAGCACCCAATTGTAATAATGTTTCAATACTGTGTAAAACAGTGAAACCGATAAAGGACGTGGAAGGTTGTCTTGGTTGTGAGATATTTAGTTATGTTATAGCTGCTATACACCTCACCCGTTCTGAGTTGTACAAACGGCTTAAAGTTGTCAAACTATGTGATATGTTTTATTGAAGACAGTGATGGAAATACCTTAAAATTAAACACTGTTTTATCACATTATAAAAATACCGTAAAACAGGCTAACTTCGCTCATGTAGTGTAACTTCGCTCAGTGGAAACTTTTTTTTTCAAAAATTATTTATTGTTATTTCTAGGAAGAAAAATATAAAATTTGCAATTGCTAATGTTAAGAAAAGTATCAAACTGTGTCTCAAGGGTATTTTAAAGTAGAATTATAGTCAAGTTTTAAGAAAAATAATATTTATTTAAAGATGTCTATTTTGCTCATTGAACAAGTAGTGTGTAAAAGTCGCTTGTGAAACCTATATTTAAAATATTTTATGTTAAAATCATCTAATAATCTTATTTCCTATATCCCTGACATGATTTAGAAAAAATAAAATTACTGAAAAGTTGAATAGATTTTGAAAAAAGTCAATTTAAAAAAAATATTTCATATTTGTTGGGTAATTTCGTTCATGAATACAATATATCATTCAATTGTTTATCAAGTATCTAAGGTTATTTCTCATGACAAAATTCAAAAATTTTACGAAATTATAAAACACAAAACGTGGTTAAATATTTATTCTGATGACTGTAAATATTAATTAAATAACATTATTTTCTTTATAATGATTTTATAAAGTGATTATAGCTTGTAAACTAACATATTTTTGTTGTTAAAAATTAAAGTCATTAAAGTTGAGCGAAATTACCCCACATTGAGGTGTAATTTCGCTCACAATAAAAAGGTATATTAAATAGGTTTACGCAATATATAGTAATTTTTTTATTTTGTGAAATTAAAGAGGAAGAGTCAGAGATTATATATTTTCAGTACCAAAATTTATTATTAACTTTTTCGTATACTTTTTTTAAAAAAACATGAAAATTTGAGCGAAATTACCCTGTTTTACGGTAATTTACAAAGTACTGTGTTAAAGGAATAGTATTATTAACAATAATTAAATATAAATTTCGTTCTTGACGAGTAAAAGAACTTTCTGACCATCTTTCGATATAGGGGAGACCGAGGAGGAAAGTAACAGAGGTGGAAAGTAACAACGCTTATAACTTCTAAACCAATGAGCGAACAGACATAGTCCATAATTAATTTTTAGTCAGTTTTGCTCCCTTTACCTCCTCCAAATTATGTTAGGGGTCTACCGGAAGCTATATATCTGATACTTACATTTTGTGTAAAAATTACGACAAAAGTCAGTTTTTGCCTAAATTTTCAAAATATCATATTTTTGTGATTTTATCGATATTTTAAATATGCTTTTCGTTTTTTTGAAGCTTTTTTTATTTATCTTTAAGTCGTGCTAGTGCATAATTTAAAAATGCGAAATACTTTTGTGTAATTTAAACCTGTTTTTTTAAATTCAAGGAAAAGAGGAGTGAGGTGGAAAGTAACACGTTGTTACTTTTCTCCTCATCTAATGCTTTATTTTTATAAACCTCCTCCTTTTTTATAACTATGTGATTTTATATGTTTATTTTATATTTTAAAGATTAAATATTGGTCTTTTGATTTGCATTTTTAAGAAACGATGCTTTTTTAATGTCATTGCTATTCAACGAATACTAAATAGATAAAAAAAACTTTATTTAAAAAAAGTGCAAAAATATCTGCCAATTATGTACAAAATGTGGTTAATATCACTTTGTCTTTTTATATGTTCATAATAAAAATAATTTAAATTAATAGCAGTTTTATATTTGAAATGCTATCCTTAATTTTAAAGTGTTACTTTCCTCCTTCGTGATGTTACTTTCCACCTCAGGGGTGAGGAGGAAATTAACAAATAAAGAGTTGATTAAAAAGTCCTGCAGTGAACTCTCAAATTATTATTAATGTTTAACTCCAAATATATTTAATAGGTGAAAGTCCAAGCTTTCGATTAATATGTTTACAGAACTTACACCGAAAAAAATGAATAGGCGATTTGACTATGCTCCTAGTTACGAGAGGAGCCCACTAGGAATCCTGAGTTACATTACCTAGGATCCTGGATATCTCAATCAGAATTCCTAGTTAAAGTTACTCTGATTCCTATACTCTAAATATGAATCAGTTGTATTCACTGATTCTCAGTGATATTTCACTGATTCATATTTAGAGTGTAGTGGGCTCCTCTCGTAACTAAAAGTATAGTCAAATCGCCTATTCATTTTTTTCGGTGTATCCGACAAATAGTTTTAATGCTAGCATCAAAAAACTGATTTTTGTTACTTTCCTCCTCGGTCTCCCCTACTTAATTCATTTGAATGGAAGCAATTTACGATAAAATTGTTATTACAAATATAAATGTTTTTTTTTTATTACTTCGATATTCTATTAGGGATAGGTTCGACAGCATCTTGCCATTCGCTTCTGGATTTCATATAATAAAAAAACACAGTCAGAAGAAAAAAGGAAACTTATACTTATTTCATTATTGTTAAAAATTTTATTTTTTTAAAACTGAACTTTAAAAATGTTCTTATAATGCAGTAAAGCAATGTTTAATACAACGAAGAATTTATCTCTTCTTTAGAAAATAGAAATATAAGATAAGGTATTATGATTTTCCTCATTTCCCTCACTCTTCTCATTTAAAAACAACTACCGGGCAAGTGCGACTCGGACTCGCGCACAGAGGGTTCCGTACACGAACTTAAAATGGATTGAAATTTTTTGTTTAATTATTTATTTTTAACGATTCATTTCAATTATTCATTAGATAATTATTTATTATTTGGATTATTTGAATAATAACACAGGCACACAAAAAAACTAAAGTTCTCTGATATGGGTATGAGACCAATATTTTCCTATGTATTTTGATGCGCTGAATCCGAATCCGTCAACAGAATTGACCCATCACGTCACGTTTTGACCCTAACCTCAAAATCAATAAAATGACGGTTTTTGTTCATTAGAATCTGTACCCGACTTAACTTTAATGCATGCCTAGGGCCAATAGAAAGCTTGATTTATGACCTTTAAAATGATTTTTTAAAAATTGTTATACGATGATTTTTAACGGAGATATGAGGTTTTACGTAATATATGATTTTTTTAAAATGTTAAAAACGCGTGAATAGTGAATTATGGAAAAAAATTATTTTATGAAAAACATACCATATCTCCGTTAAAAAATCATCGTAGAACAATGTTTAAAAAAGCATTTTAAAGGTCATAAATCAGACTTTCTATTGGCCTTAGGCATGTAATAAAGTTAAGTCGGGTTCAGATTCTAATGAACAAAAACTGTCATTTTATTGATTTTGAGGTTAGGGTCAAAACGTGACGTGATGGGTCAATTCGGTTGACGGATTCGGATTCAGCGCATCAAAATACATAGGACGAAAATATTGTTCTCATACCCAGATCAGAGAACTTTATTTTTTTTGTGTGCCTGTGTAATAAATTAAAATCATAATTTTTTTACTTTTATTAAAATTTAAGTATAAACTTAACCATTTTTATATAAGATTAAAAATTTCCAAGTAAATAGACTGAGATATTTTATATAATTTTGAATTTTAAAGACAAAAAAAAATTTTTTTTTAAATTTTTTTTAATTTTTAAACTTTTAAAGTAATTTAAACATAAAAATAAACAATGTGTAAAAAAAAATAATCTGTAACTGTGGCTAATAATGTAGCTGTTTATAAAAAAAAAAATTTCTGTAAAATTTCAATTTTTCGAAGATAATGCTATGATAATAAATTTAAACCACAATCTTTATGGTTTTATAAAAAATTCTGCATAAAATAACACATTTTTGCCAATTCCCAACTTTTCAGGATAAATACGCCTAGCATAGGGGTATTTTGTCATTTTTCAACTTTTCGTTAATAACTTTTGAAAACTAAGTCCAACAATGTTCGCTATATTTTTCCTGTAATCTACACGTAAAACTACCTAGGTATACCAAATTTCAAACATCTAGGTCAAATAGCTTGGAAGATAAGGGGGGGGGCACGTTTTTAAAAAAAAAGAAGTTTTTTCTTGACAACGCTATGACTATCAACTCCAATCATGTTCTCTATATTTTTTCTGTACTCTACTCGCGAAAATACATATGTGTACCAAATTTCAATACTCTAGGTCAAATAGTTTGGGCGTTAAGGGGGGGGGGGGGGTAAATAGGAATTTTAATGCATTTTTTGAAAAAAATCTTGTTATTTCCTTGACAACGCTATGAACATCACGTTCAATCATGTTCGCTATATTATTTTTCCTGCAATCTACACGTGAAAATACACAAGTGTATCAAATTTCAACTCTCTATCTCAAATAGTTTGGCCGCTGGGGGGGGGGCTAATGGTATGGAGCGACGGACAAACGAGTGAAATCATAAGGGTTCCGGATTTGTCCTAATCTGCATTTATCAGAATTCGTAATCCCCCGACCTTGCATTTGTCCAAACTTTTAACTTCCCTAATTTGCATTTGTCGTAACTTTAGATTCACCAAACTCGCATTTGCCATAACATTAAAATTGACGAAATTGGTCGAGTCCATACCAAGTGATCACACCAATTTCAGTCATATTGAGTAATATTTACGAAATTGATATTTTGGGTTCCTTTAGGAGTAAAAAAAATAAATTTTAATTATTTTTAAAAAATTCAAAATATTTTCGAAAATATTCAAATTTGAAATTTTATGTACTATTTTTTTTGTGTTATCATAACTTCTGTAATTTTGAAGCAATTGAGATCATTTTTTTTTTTAAATTACTCGTATTTAAATACTCTTTCAAGAAAAATTATAATAATTAAGAAATTGTTTATAATTAAATTTTTATTAAAAAAATTAAATTATTTATTTAAACAAAATCTAAAGTATATCATCGATCTTTTTCAAAAAATTCGTAAACATAGCCTGTAATGTGCTTAAAAATTTAAGCCAAAGAAAAAGATGGTATGTATTATAGTTTTTGAGAAAAAAATTATTAAGTTATGCTAGCGCGGCGCAGACCGGTGTCACCACTACTCAACGCGTAGTTCCGTAGTAACCGAAATGTATGTATATTATTACATAATATAAATACAGTTAATCGTCATGTTTATTTTTTTATTTTACAAATTGTGCTGTGCACAGAATTTGAAAAAATTTTTGTTTCAATTTTATTCTCAAGGGGTACGAAGGAATGAAATTTTTGTGTACCTTTAATGGTCATAGCTTGATTAAATCTTTCACTTAACAATTGTTTTTCAGCTTCATATTCTGCGTAATTACAAAATTCTACATTAATTTTCTCTAAACTGGATTTTGCCCACTCGTATAAGTCAAGAGGAGTAACAATTTGATTGTTTAATGGTCGTTGTAAACTTGCTTGAGCCGCTAATCTTTTGATAGTGCCACCAATCCCATCACATGGTCCCTTACCATGTGATGTAGCAAAAAAGTGCCATTCTGCTTCAGAAGCAAATTTTATGTTTCATACTTTATGTTTCAAATTTTTAATCATTTTTCTCCTTATAAAATTTTGTCATCTTTTAAATTTATTATAGTTTTCATTTCTTTCAACTATTTTCAAACTATTTTTATCATTCTTTGAGGGGAGAGATAGGTGAAATTTTAACTCAACAAAATTTTTGATGCTCAGAGGTGTCATTTTTTTTCTTACATCAATTAAGATGTAGAATTATGGTATTACATAAAAATTAAAAAACAATATTTTTTTGGTCATTTTCGAAATTTTATTTTTCAAAATCCATACGATGGATTGTAGAAAATCATTTAAAAATCCCACAAAAAAATTGTCGATGGAAAAAATGTTAATTGTGAAAGAGGTTTAATTTTTAAAATTTAAGTTTTTCTTAGAATAAATTTCTCAAACTCCGCAAATTATTTGTTTCTCTATTTTTGACATTACCCCATAATTTTAGGTCTAAAATTGCATAAGAAAAAAAATTAACACCCCTGAACATCGCGAATTTTGATAATTTTACCAGTCCATTATTTTTCTTTCTTCAGTTTTAAATTATTTTAATTATTCACTTATTTTCACTTATTTTTACCAGTTTTTAATTATATTAATTATTTTTCAATTGATTTAACAAATTTTCAATTATTATTCTTAAATTTTAATAATTTTCCCAATTTTTAGTTATTTTTATTATTTTTCTATAAATTACCAATTTTTTAATTACTTTTTTTTACTTTAATTATTTTCTCCGTTTTTTTAATTCTAAAGTTTGATGTCCATGTACTATGAAAAGATCAGTGTGACTTTCTGAAGCTTATAATTTAAATATAATACACTAACTATATTTACATTATGTAAAAATATACATACATTTCGGTTACTACGGAACTACGCGTTGAGTAGCGGTGACACCGGTCCGCGCCGCGCTAGCATAACTTAATAATTTTTTTCTCAAAAACTATAATACATACCATCTTTTTCTTTGGCTTAAATTTTTAAGCACATTATAGGCTATGTTTATGAATTTTTTGAAAAAGAACGATGATATACTTTAGATTTTGTTTAAATAAATAATTTAATTTTTTTAATAAAAATTTAATTATAAACAATTTCTTAATTATTATAATTTTTCTTGAAAGAGTATTTAAATACGAGTAATTTAAAAAAAAAAAATGATCTCAATTGCTTCAAAATTACAGAAGTTATGATAACACAAAAAAAATAGTACATAAAATTTCAAATTTGAATATTTTCGAAAATATTTTGAATTTTTTAAAAATAATTAAAATTTATTTTTTTTACTCCTAAAGGAACCCAAAATATCAATTTCGTAAATATTACTCAATATGACTGAAATTGGTGTGATCACTTGGTATGGACTCGACCAATTGCATTTGTTAAAATTTCAAATTCCCCGAACTCATATTTGTCCAAACTTCTGAATCCCTTAACTTGTATTTGTCTAAACTTTCAAATTAACGAACTTGCATTTGTTAAAACATTCAATTACCCGAACATGCATTTGCCCGAACGTTGAAATCACCGAATTTGATTAGTTCGAACTTTAAAATCACCGAACTTGCATTTGTCCATACGTTAAAATCACCGAATTTGCATTTTTCCGAACTTTAAAGTCACCGAACACGCATTTGTCAAAACATTCAACTCTCTGAACTATCATTTGTCAGACCCTTTAACTCACCGACTACGCAAGTCACCGAATTTGCATTTGTCAGACCCTGGGAAAGTAGCCTCTCTAAAAAAGCTTTCTGATTGCGCACTGAAAAAAATATTAATGTGAAAAACAACAATTTGTCTATAGTTGAGTCCATTTTGGTTAAAATAACAAGGATTCCTTGTTCAGTTAGCAACCGAAGATAAGTTAATTCTAATAAATCCAACTTGTTCGACTTCTAATTTTTAAAAACAGGAAAAAATGTATAAATCAGCTGAAATATTACAATTTCCCAGTGCAAATAAGTTACTTTGTGTTAATTAATCTTTAAAATAATACCAAAGTTTACTAAAGTTTTAATAGTTTTTTCTGAAAATGTCAAATCGACATAACCTTAAAATATATGGCGAACAAAACTGGTATCATTTACCTTAACCACTAATGTTTGAAAGAGAGAAAGTATTGACAAATGTATTTTAGATAATAAAGAACTTATTGCAGTAATAAAAACAGTCGATCGCACAATTTTTGGTGTTAATATAATATAATTCCTAATTACTTAGAGTACAAATTATCCTTGTCATTTTAACTAATCTCAACTAGCTGGCTCCTTAACTAACAAGGAAAAATGGTTGATTCCTAGTAGACGAGTGCAAGGGATTTTTTTCAGTGCGGGTTAAAATTTCGGTGATTTTAACGTACGGACAAATGCAAGTTTAAATAAATGAAAGTTTTGACAAATTCAAGTTCGGACAAATGCAAATTCGGTGATTTCAACGTTCGAACAAATGCAAGTTCGGGTAATTGAATGTTCTGACAAATGCAATTTCGGTAGTTTCAAAGTTTAGAATTAATAAACTTAAATGAAAAAAATTTTTCCGTATTAAGTTATTTTAGTTGTAAAAATCAAAACAAAACTATGAAATTGTAATAAAATGTC
Source organism: Ganaspis brasiliensis (assembly GCA_037103525.1). Classification (NCBI taxonomy): domain Eukaryota; kingdom Metazoa; phylum Arthropoda; class Insecta; order Hymenoptera; family Figitidae; genus Ganaspis; species Ganaspis brasiliensis. The sequence continues at coordinate 817,916 of JAZKLR010000050.1, read as the reverse complement.
CAATTAACATTAATTTTGGAAAATACAATTAAATATTTTGAATTTTGAATATCAGATGCCAGATTCGAATCCAGTAACCTTAAAAACCGTTAAGTACCATCCCTATGGGAAATGACAATCGGCTACCCGGTTGTAAATCCGTGTACAAGATCATCTACTGAACTTGTACATGATTCTGGATAAAATCATGCACAGGTGCATTGGCTTGCTTTGTGCATGAACTTGCGAATGGTCAACACATGAATTTGGAACAACGAACTTGCAAAGGAACATGCACATGTTCATGAACGCTTCTAAAGGCAAATAGTTTCATGTGCATGAACATGCACATGAATTTGTACACGAAAATGGATAATTATTTATTAAACTTTAAACGTTGCGCATTAGTTATCTATGGGAGTGAAGGCTGCGCAGTAGATTTCAATGGCTATAAAAAGTAGAGGACCACTATAAAACAAGTAACATTTGTTAATAGTATTTAAAGTATGGAAAATTATGTGCATGAACATTTGCACGTTCATGCACATGTTCTTGTATCAGATTTTATTGTGCGTGCATGAAAATGTACACGTTCGTTGTTCCAAATTCATGTGTTGACCATCCACAAGTTCATCCAGAATCATGTACAAGTTCAGTAGATGATCTTGTACACGGATTTACAACCGGGTAGAGCTTGGCCCAAGCTTGGCCCAAGCTTGGCCAATATTAGACCAATATTAGCCCAAGCTTGAGCCGATCTTGAGCACCGGCAAATTTCCCATAGGGATGTTTCATACGAATCCACGAATTTTTGTTAATTTAATCTTTTTTATCAGGTCCGCCATGTTGAATTTCAAAAATCTAATATCATATTTAAAGTTAGAATGAGATAAATTTTACAGATCTTAAGTATCGGATAAATTCTTAAACCTTATCATTTTAGGTCGCCATTTTGGAATGGCCATTTTGAATTTCAAAGTTTTAATACCAAACTTACATTCTATTACTTAGAAACATTATAAATAATGGTTTCTCAATAATTTCCCTCTATTCTACATTTATTTCCCTTTATTTTGGTCTAAGGATCATCCAGTTTGGTCAATTCCTTCGACAGATATTAGTTTTGTCACAAAAATTATCAAAAGTTCCCACTGTGGGCCGTCCACAAATTACGTAGGGCACTAAAGGGGGAGGGGTCCAAGGAGTTCCTAAATTTTGTGTTACTTTTTAATTTCCAGTAAATAATCTTTTTATCCCACAGGCACAAAAATGGCGCTTTTAGATACCTGAAGACAGCGACTAAAAGGCACTCATTTGTTCGATTATATAAAAATGACGTCTATTTTTACCCTTGGGCAAAAAAGGATGCATGGCGCGTGTGTTTCTTTTGCCCTTGGTAAAAAATTGACGCCATTTTTAAATAATCAAACAAATGAATGACTTTTAGTCCCTGTCATCAGGTTATCTAAAATCGCCACGTTTGTGCCTTTGGAATAAAAAATATCGTAAGTAACATGGGTTTAAAGCCATCCAATTTGTTTACGTTGATATTTGTGTACTCGTTTACGTCTCGGGCTTCGCCCTCGACTGTCACTCGTACACAAACATCAGCGTAAACAAGTGGCTGTCTTTAACCTCTTGTTGCTTAATATACTATTCATAGGGGGATCGAGAGGCAAAAATCTTTCAAGAAGTCTTACGTAATTTATGTATGACCCTAACTAAGATTAGGAATGGGCTCAAAATTGCTGTAAAACGTGTTACGTAATTTATAAATAGCCCCATACCTATAATTAAACAATTGTTGCAGGTTACTTGCACATAATGGAGAAATAAACACTCTTCGAGGAAACGTCAATTTTATGAAAGCACGAGAAGGAGTAATGCGAAGTGAAATATTTGGTAATCGTTTGAAGGAACTGTATCCAGTCGTAGAACCTGGTCTTTCTGACTCGGGTTCAGCTGACTGTGTTCTAGAATTTTTGTACATGGCAGGAAATCGTTCCTTGCCTGAAGTAAGTGTCTTTCATATTAGAACCATAGTGCTTAAATAGTTTCTGAAATAAACAAGTGCATCATTTTCAGAGCCAAAGCGACTGTTTAACATAGTAAACTAGTAAGCAATTAATAAACATACACCTATAATTTAGGCTGTGATGACTATGGTGCCGGAAGCTTGGCAGAATGACAAAACAATGGCTACGGAGAAGAAGGACTTTTATCAATGGGCTTCATGTGCTATGGAACCTTGGGATGGTCCAGCTCTTCTAACCTTCACTGATGGCCGTTACGTCGGTGCTATATTGGACAGGTATAAAGTTACTTTAATCCAACCGTGAATTATTAATATGATGCTTTATTTCTGTCCATGTTCTGTCGTTTGTTCTTTTGGTATCTCCAAGGGAATAGGTGTAATCTCTAAGGCGAATATCTCTAAGGAAACGGCAGACAAATAAGAACTGAATTTCAAGGAAAACTTTAACTAATTCTAGAAATTTGTCTTCTTAATTTTTTAAAGCAAAGAACATTTTTTTACATTTTTTTAATAGTTAAATACGATTTTAGTTTTATATTCTTATATTTTTTAAAATCGCAGCTTGTATTTATTTACCGAATTTAAATTTTTATTTATTGTAGTTAAAAAGTTATTGGAATAATATATTTAGAAATAAATGAAATCTTTTATACATTTTGTTTACAACTGTGAAAGTAGAGAAATACTTGAAACTCTGTTTTCAGTGGATTGATTTTCCTTTGTGTCTAAGTTTATGTAAGGAGAAATCAGTTCAGCACGTTCTAAATGGTGTTTTGTTGAAAAGATTAGGAGAAACTAATATAAAGAGTGAAATTGATGCTGATAAATTTACACACAATGATGATGATGATGATGATGATGTTGATGATGATGGTGGTGGTGATGATAATGATGATGATCTTGATGATGATGATGATGATGGTGGTGATAATAATAATAATAATAATAATAATATTGTTAATAATAATAATAATAATAATAATAAGAATGCCAACAGGAAGGCAAACGAACGAACGAACAACAATAATTCAGCCTGATTATGAGAGATTCAAAGGTGGTAATACAGAAGACTTTTTTGAATTTTTGTTTAACAGAAATGGTCTACGTCCATCGCGTTTCTACGTCACTAAGGACAACATGATGGTGATGGCGTCCGAAGTGGGCGTCTATGATACTCCGTCCAGCAATGTTGTCCTCAAGGTAAACATGGATCTAAAGCAAGAACGACGTCCTTCATTTGGAAATCTCACCCAGCTGTTCGCGCTTCCCCAGGGTCAATTTAATTAATCGTGCAAGAGCTTTTCTTTTAAATCATTAAATCTCTATATTATTTGATATAGAGGATTTCAGCTTTAGGAAAAGACTTATGCCATCGCAAATGAATCTTGGTTGGTCAACGATCTGAAGCTGGCAGATTGGAAAGAAGACCTCCAGAATGCATGAAATATGGCCGATTGTTACCACCAAATTCGACTAATATCTCTCATTATAGCCATACATAGACTCATGTATAGTCATTCTTTATTTTGTTTTTATTATTATATCCTTGAATAATCACTTTGACTTGAAGCAGACAATTTTTTATTCTTAGGCCGGCGCCCTATGATTGCGTTTTAACGTGCGTTTTGTAACTAGAAAATGAGAGCAAAAGAGATGGAGATATACTTTTGACAATTTTGCACTCATGGCTTAGTTACGAACTCACGCTAAAACGTAATCATGGGACGCCAGCCTTAGTTGGTAGTCGAGAATTCAAAATCGTGAAAGCAATATGTAGCGTAAAAGTGATTATTTGAGGAAGCTTGTTTAAATTTTAAAGAGCAGCACTTGTACTGGTATTCTGTTTTCACATTCAATTAAGCAATTTTCAAGGTTTCAAGAAGAAGAGCAGCTTTTTGGTAAAAACAGAATGTCATTTTACCCTAATCCATCAATATTTTTGCATTATTGTATTTTAGAGTCAGCGCAATAGTGTATCATATTATATTTTATTTCTTTTTAAATCATGTCATATGTGATGAATAATTTATCATTTAGGGACTAGGTTTGTATAGAGGAGTAGGACCGTCATCCAGTGCTGTCGCATAATTGTCGAATTAAATGGACCTTTTGTTCAATGAGATCATTCCAACCTTATTTTATTTACAGAGTCGCTTGAAGCCTGGAAGAATGTTACTCGTTGACACAGAGGAAAAGCAAATCATTCAAGATGTGGAGCTTAAATTGCAAATCGCCAGAAATAGGCCTCATTCCAAGTGGCTCAAGGAGCAGGTATATTTATTGTTTATATTTTCAAATGTGATGTGCCTTAAATTGATATTTTAATAATTTTTAATGTCTTTATTGAACTTAAAATTAAATGTCTGCATATAAAAAATGAGTTTAAAAACTTAAACCCTCTGCCTACGCCAACTTCTTTCTACTCTAACGCTTCAGAACGAAAATTCACAACCAAATAGACGATTTTAAACGATAATGGTCATTTAAGTATACTGAGTTGACCATTAGGAACGACAAAAATTGACAATTCGGACGTGTGAAGGGGGCCACAGGAAACTCGTTGTAAAGCGCTAAAATGGGGAGCAGTCACCATAGACAGAGGGTTAAATCGAATTAAAACAATATAAAATATTCCAAGAAATTGTAAGGCTATGTGATGGAGAATAACATCAATGATCAGTTAAATATAGGCAAAATTTGACTGCAGTCTTACTCTTAAAATAATAAATATTTTGTCATGAATCTTTGCGGAAGCACTCAAAATATCATCTACAAATTCTAAAAGGCCATGAGTTTTTTTTCTTATTTATCCTAAAAATTAATTTTGTTAACATTCCTTAAAATTATCAAAGTTTTTAAAAATTAATTTTCAGCTATAGGATACTTTACAAACAATATTTGAAGTGATTCTATAAAGCTTTATAATAAAATATTCAGTAGTTAAGAGTATCACCGAAGCTAAATTTTGTCTATACTCAAGCAATCATTGATGTCACTCCGGAGCCTCCGAACTTTAGACTTGTGAATTTCGGAGATTCCAGAGTATTATCCATTGTATAGCTCAAAGAATGTTTTTACAAACTGTTTTTAATCGCATTAAAATTACACCAACAAAAATTAAAAGATAAAGATTGTTGTCATATTTTACAGAAAAAAGACATTGTGAATTTTTAAATAACTTTTAAATGTTGTAATTAAGAATTATGTACATCGTGAATATTGTGTTTTAAGCTTTCCCTTTGTTACATGTGATTAAATCATTCTAAAAGAACAAGTTTTAAAAATCGGATAATTTGATAATTCAAAATAATTTTTTTTCAATTACACCGTTTGCTGACTACATTGGTGTTATTTGAAGATGGTGAGTTGTAATAGTTCAAAAAATTTAAGTGTGTTATTTGTGTTCTCTTGTTTTATTCTTTTCGTTTGAATTTTTAGATGAATGTCCTACTTTTTAAAATAAAACCTCAAGTTTAGAAATTGTTTTAACTTACCTATTAGTTACACTTTTTCGTGTATTATTTTGTCAACTAATGTTTCTGTACATTCCATTCTCGTAGAATAAGAATCTTGCACTATAGAAATTTTATTATGTCTTTTCTCTTTTCCAAGGTTTATGTTTATGGGTCTTTTCTTTTCTTTTTATTTACAATTTTCAATTTTTATTAATTTATTATCGATAAAAAATTCTTATCTAGCATACATGTAATTGATCTTTTAAATTACTTTTTCATTTTATTTGAGAATTTTCATCACTACTTATTATTTATTAATTATATTTTTGTCTTTTTGTTTAATTAAAATTAAAAAAATTTGTTGTACTTACATAATTAACTATCTCTTTTTTTAAAGTAGTTAGATCTAGATGTATATTTGTGAACAGATGTTTATGAAACAGTTTTATTGCACTTTGTATAAAATAGGGTTTAATGGAATTGCACATTTAAAAGGAAAAAAACTTATATTGACATTTTTGACAATGCAGATAACATTAGAGGATCTTCGACAAGCTTACATTGCGAATGGCGGAGTTCTTGACAGCTTTCAAAATGGACATAAAAAAAAAGAAATTACTAAAAAGAATGGACTTGACAATAATGAAGCTGAAATGAAAATATCTACTGTTAACCGAATTTGGGGTGGAGATAAAAGACTCGCTTTATTTGGATATACCTTGGAAACTATCAACATGATTCTTCTTCCTATGATCCAGACAAAGTAAGTTTAACAATATATAAATTCGATCCTATTATATTGCTTCCTCATAGAGGAAGTATTGTTTTACCCTCAAATTATCGATTGCGATTTTTTGACATATCTCGACATATTTCGACCTTAGAATGTCGAAAATGAAGTTTTTAAAAAATGTCCGTGTGTGTGTGTGTGTATGTTCACATTACGTTTGACCCAATACGTCGAAAACTATAATACATAGAACTATCTTTTTTTTTTACGAAATTATAGATCCTTCAGGGGGACAAGTTATGATATACGTTTAAACCCGATTGATCAATTCTAACTATTTTTTTTACATTTAAAAATGTTGAAAAAATCGTTTTTTCTTTTTTGCAAAATTGTGTATTTTTTTTTAAAAAAAGTTAAAAATGAAGTATTTTATTCGTTTCATTTTTTGAAAACGCATCGATTGAGTTATTAGCGAACATTCTAGTGCAATTTAATCCAAAGTTATTAGTATTTTCAAAATGGAAAATAGGTAATATTAAGTTCATTAAATACTTTACATAAATATATGTCTTTATTTATTTGTTGATTTAACTTTGCCACAATCTTTTGCCTCAATTAATCTTCTTCCTTATTACTGTTTGTATTCCATTAAATTCATTGCATCGTTGCTTAGTTTTTTCAATATCTTCTCACAGCAGGTAACATGTTTAATAGTTTTCTGTTTATTGCCACATCTATAATTTTTCGAGTAATTGTTCAAGTCTTTTTTACCTTCTTTCATTGAATAGCCACATGTTCATCTCGAATAAATAATCTTCTACCTTTCTTTCATGTCCTTTTTGTACCAGTATTTTTCTACTCTTTAAGAATAAAAATTTATTACTATTAATTAAAAAACGTTTTTGTTTTTTAGAAAAGAGGCACTTGGTTCAATGGGAAATGATGCACCGCTTGCTTGTTTATCTAAATTTCAGCCTCTTCTTTATGAATATTTTAAACAACTGTTTGCACAGGTAAATAAAATTTTGAAATAAAAATAAAGTATTTTATCAGTATGGTGAAAAAAATTTTTTTATAGGTGACTAATCCTCCAATTGATCCCTTCAGAGAAAAAGTTGTTATGTCTCTTCTCTGTCCTATTGGTCCAGAGAGTAATATTCTTAAAGCAAGTGAACTCTACGTTCATAGACTTTTCCTTTCTCAACCAATTTTATCACTTGATGATCTCGAAATTCTTAAGAAGAATACACATCGTGGGTGGAAGACGAAAGTAATTGATGCAACTTATTATGTTGAAGATGGAGTTTCAGGACTTATAACAACACTTGACCGAGTTTGTAAGGAAGCTAATGAAGCAGCTAGAGAGTCTTATCAACTAATTGTTTTGTCTGATAGACAGTGTGGACCCAAAAGGTGATTTTGCGAACAAAAATATTTTTTATAATTGTTTTTGCTTTTACTGAAATAATTGTTGTTATAAATTTTTTGTTAAATTATTTCAGAGTTCCAGTGAGTAGTTTATTAGTTTTGGGGGCAGTGCATCATCATTTGATTGAAGAACGACAACGCATGAAAGTTGGTATCATTTTGGAAAGTGGAGAAGCCCGAGAAGTACACCACATTTGTGTTTTGCTTGGATACGGAGCAGATGCTATTTGTCCATATCTTGTTTTTGAAATGGCGAGAGACTTGAGGGATGATGGAGTAATTGATGATAGTTTTACTGACAATGTGATATTTGAGGTATAATAAATTATAAATTTAATAATCGAAAGGAAGAGGAACTAAGACATTTTAAATAATTGAAAATTATTTTACAGCATTATGCTGAGGCAATGGAACGAGGAATAGCAAAAGTGATGGCCAAAATGGGAATTTCAACTCTTCAGTCTTATAAGGGAGCTCAGATTTTTGAAGCTGTTGGTCTTGCTGATGAAGTCATTGAAAAATGCTTTAAAGTATGTCTGATTACATTTAAAATAATAAATCATTTTTTCTACACTTTACTTTAAATTCTATGATTGTATAATTTGGATCCAATTCATGATTCAGATGATTCAAATTTTTAAAAATGAGACATGTTTAATAATTAAAAACTCATTAATCAAGATTAATATTAAAATTAAAACTAAAAAAATGAATTTTTTCAACTTAGGGAACTCAGTCTCGTATTGGTGGTGTCACTTTTGAGATTTTGGCTAAAGAGGCTTTCGACAGACATCAAATGACCTACTGGGAGAAACCTCTAGATCTAGTGGTTATTCGCAATCCTGGAATCTTTCATTGGCGTGCTGGAGGTGAAAATCATATCAATGATCCAGCGAGTATCGCGAGTTTACAGGTATCTTTTAATTTTTATGTGTGTCGTAACGCTTTGAAAGGTATTTTACGGTGTGGAACCGTAAGGTACTTTTCCTCGCGACACTCCACATATTTAAGTAAAATACAGTGAGTACTCCGTAGTCGTTTGTTTTCCAAGGTGCGTACGTCATTAGTCAGTGCTAGAGATCCTCAAGGAAGAGTTGGGACATGTTGACTTGGATTCTGATGGGTCGCGGGTTTCCGGAAAGGGATGTTTTTAAAAAGTTCATTTCATTGGTCCAAAATGCCGGTTCCATTTGAAATGCTTTTAGAACAAATATTTTTAAACTTAATCCGCCCTTTTCGACCAATGATACAACTAGCAACGTTGTCACTTCCGTTTCCGGAAACCCACAAAGATATTAGAAGGGAAAACGTGTCTCAACTCTCCTTTGAGGATCTCTAGTCAGTGCTGTATATAACTTGTATCAAGTGTATATAGGGGAGACCGGGGCTGTTTGGCGCAGGGCCTGGTTGACGCACTTGAGTTTATTCAAAGGTGAAAAATCGAATTAATTTCGCTCATTTCTCAAGTTAATATACTTGATGAACTGTAACTTTGTACGTAGTTTTATTGTTATTGATTAATTATTGTGGATTGTAGGTTAAAAAAACTGATTTTGGTGTCCAAAAGTAAATTTTAAACATCTTCATTTTTTTGTTATTTCTTTTTAAGAAATGTGATTAGAAAAAAATCAAAAGTCAACTTTTGAGCTTTGAATATTTATTTTAAATTGGTCAAATTTGATTAAAAAATTTTTTAACAAGGCTTGACTCACAATATAATATACTTTAAATTATATTTTTTGACTCCTGCGCCAACCAACCCCGGGTCGGGGCTGTTTAACGCACTTTGGATTACTCCAAATAAACTATTCTTGAAAAGGAACTGTGACATGTTTTGGAACTTTCTTTTCTTTAAATCAAAGCTGAGATATCTAGCAAGGTTTCTGGGCAATATAGTTTTTATAGCTGCAAAAATATCAGAGTTAATTAAAAAAGAGTGAAAAGTACGCCAAGTAGCCCCGGTCTCCCCTACGTTTGAAAGTGAATTTGAATTTGAATTTTATAAATCCCACGTCCCTGAAATCGTCCAAGTTTAAAGGATGGAAAAAACTTGGAAGGATCGAATGACTGTGGAGCACTGTAGCTACGATAATTCAATTTAAAATGATTATAATTTGGATCCAATTAATGAATTATCATGATTACAAAATTAAAATGAGAAAATTTTAACAACATATTTTGTGTTGAATTTTATTATATATATTTATATATTTTAATGTATTAAAATTTTTTGTTTAGGAATATGTTGAATCAAAAAATGGCTCAGCTTATGAAAGCTATCGAAAAATAACAATGGAAGCTATTCAATCTTGCACTCTTCGAGGTCAACTACAGCTGGTTACTTCTAAAACTCCAATTCCGATTTCCGAAGTAGAATCATCTGCTGAAATTGTAAAACGTTTTGCAACTGGTGCAATGAGCTTTGGAAGCATTTCTTTGGAAGCTCATCAAACTTTAGCTGTAGCTATGAATCGAATCGGCGGAAAATCAAATACTGGAGAAGGTGGTGAAAATGCAGACAGGTTATTATTTTTGTAATATACTACAAGTTCTAAAAATGTGGACAATAATTGAGAAATATCTCAATATTGAAAAAGCTAATAAATTTAATGATTATAAAATGGATCCAATTAATGAAGAATAAACTGAGTTTAAATTTAATAAAATGATATTTGATAAATTAATGACAACATTGTGGAAATTTATTTAGCTTGTTTATTATAATTAAAACAAATTTATTCAGGTATTTGAACCAAGATCCAGAATTTAACAAAAGATCTGCTATTAAGCAAGTTGCAAGTGGAAGATTTGGAGTTACTTCAAGTTACTTGGCAAACGCTGATGATCTTCAAATTAAAATGGCACAGGGAGCAAAACCTGGAGAAGGAGGAGAACTTCCAGGATATAAAGTAATAATAATAATAATAATAATAATAATACTAATAATAATTTGAGAATGTCGTCAGGTTTAATCACCCTTTTGGCTGTTCGTTTGTTCCAAGATATATTGCTGAAATGAAAAAATTCGACAATACATTAATTTTACATTCTATTTTCACTTTATTCAATTAGATCTAAGATCTTACATTATTGTTGATTAGTAACAAGAAAATTTGGATGGTTGTTTTGTAGGTTACAGCAGAAATAGCAGCTACTAGACATTCAGTTGCAGGAGTGGGACTTATTTCTCCTCCTCCTCATCACGATATTTACTCGATTGAAGATCTTGCTGAATTAATTTATGATTTAAAATGTGCTAATCCAGAAGCCAGAATTTCAGTGAAATTAGTATCAGAAGTTGGTGTCGGTGTTGTCGCATCTGGCGTTGCTAAGGTGAACTTTTAAAAGCTGTTTAAATAACTGAAAAATAAAAGAATGATAAATAGATTTATTTTATTAAAGATAACAAAAATTGTGTAGGGTAAAGCTGAACACGTGGTAATTTCGGGACACGATGGTGGTACTGGAGCCAGCAGCTGGACTGGAATAAAGTCAGCCGGACTGCCTTGGGAATTAGGAATTGCAGAAACTCATCAAGTTCTCACTCTTAATAATCTTCGATCACGAATGGTAGTTCAAGCCGACGGACAAATGCGCACAGGTTTCGATATTATTGTTGGAGCTTTGCTTGGAGCAGATGAATTTGGTTTCAGCACAGCACCTTTAATTGCCATGGGATGTACAATGATGAGAAAATGTCATTTGAACACTTGTCCCGTTGGAATAGCCACGCAGGATCCACTGCTTCGTAAAAAGTTTGCAGGAAAACCGGAACACGTTATCAATTTTTTGTTTATGTTGGCTGAAGAGGTTGGTCCAATACAGATTGGTGTTAAATGTTTATTGCTAGTTATTAATGAATTATTTTTTCCTATTGATTGTTATGCAATTTAAAAATCAATTTTTTACAGGTTCGCTTACATATGTCGAGTTTGGGTATTCGAAAGTTCCAGGATCTTATTGGTCGTACAGATCTTCTTAAAGTTCGAGACGATATTAGTTCGGAAAAGGCGAAAACTTTAAATCTTGAAAATATTTTGAAAAGTGCACTGAATTTACGTCCAGGCGTTAATATCAAAGGCGGGTCTATTAAACAGTATTTTCAATTGGAATCAAGACAAGATAACTTACTTATTGAGAAAGCCATGCCAGTAATAAACGGAGATGAAAAGAGTATAAATATAGAGATGACAATTAATAATGAAAGCAGGGCTTTCACATCTACTCTGAGTTATCATATTTCTAAGTAATTACTCAAAATATTTTTTATGTGCAAAAAAATTGCGTCTTATTTTTTTTTCTAATTCTTATTTTTATTCGTTGAACTTTGGTTAATAGGAAATATGGAGAAGAAGGTCTTCCTGAGAACAGTATTAATATTAAATTAAGAGGCTCTGCTGGGCAGAGTTTTTGTGCTTTTATGACAAGTGGAGTTCATGTCATTCTTGAAGGAGATGCCAATGATTACGTAGGAAAGGTGAGTTAAAATGTTTAAATAAATTTTTTTATTTAATAGTCAGTACTTGAAATAGATTTATAAACATTCTAGGGTCTATGCGGTGGTGAAATTGTAATTTATCCACCAAAAGATTCAATTTTCAATTCTGAAGCAAACGTTATTGTTGGCAATGTTTGTTTGTATGGAGCAACTTCAGGAAAAGCTTATTTTAGAGGAATAGCAGCTGAAAGATTTAGTGTTCGAAACAGCGGTGCTGTAGTTGTTGTTGAAGGGGTCGGCGACCATGGTTGCGAATACATGACCGGAGGTTGTGCTGTGATTCTAGGACTTACAGGAAGAAATTTTGCTGCTGGCATGTCTGGTGGAACTGCTTACGTTCTGGACGTCGATGGTTCTTTTAAGAGGTTCTTTTAATAGTTAAAATTTTTATCTTATCATCATTAACTTATCATTAACTAGTCAATTAAAACTGTAGTAATTATAATTTGTCAATGCATCAAGTAGAAGATAAAGAATAATAATAATATTTATTGAAACTTCAGCCTATTGGCCCAGAAGTGGACTTGGTTTACACTGTAAACTTAACCACACATATATCTCTATTCACACCTTTCTTTACATTACACTCCTTCATTCTTATTTTTATTTTCTTACATTTTCTTAATTATAATTGTTCCTTTTCCTTCCCTAGTTTTTTAATTATTCTCACCTTTACCTTATCATTATTACAATCCGTCAATCTTATCAATCTTTCCTTTTCATTATCGCCTAATTCCACGAACCAACCTTTTGTTATTTCACAATCTTTTACATAGTGTTCTAATCTATCCCATCCTTTATTACAAAATTTACATTTTCTTTTTTCGTCGTCCAACCAATATTTCCTGTAATCTTCAAAATTTCCGCATCTTATTTTCGCAATTAAATCTAATCCATTTCCCTGTTTATTGTCTATTAGATATTTTGACCTTTCAGTGTTTTTTTTAATAACCCTATACCTAAATTTAAATCTTGAGGCATCAATTTTACATTCCTCTATTTGCCTTTGGATATCACGCTCCGTTCTTTTGATCCTATTATTAATATCACAATCTTTATTCATCAACTTTTCTACCTCTATTAATCCCAAACCATTTTGATTATAATATTTTCTTCTCTCCACCCCATATAAAGTATTCCAACCTTCTTCTTTTAAAGCGTGCCAACATTTTTTTAACTAATCTATCATCACTCATGTCTCTTAATTTTTGCTAAAAAAATCACAGCCCTTAAACCCCATTTTATCTTTAATTGGTCCAGTCCTGTCTCCCTTGTAATTAAATATCGCTGTGTATAAAAATCTAGCCTTAGAATCCATCTTAAGTAATCCATAAAGACCTTTTCAAATTCTTTTTTAACCTCCCATCCCCAGATTTCTACCCCGTAAGCCATGACACTTTCTACTAGATATTTAAACAGTTTCCATCTAGAAGATAAAGAATAAAATTTAATAAATTTTCTTTTAGCAAGTGCAATCCTGAAATGGTAGAATTACTACCTCTGGACAAATCTGAAGATATAGTCTATGTCAAAGAATTGCTTGAAGAATTTGTTAAAAAAACAGGATCTCTGATTGCCACAGATTTATTGCAAATTTGGCCTGAACCCACAACTCGTTTCGTTAAGGTAATAAAAATATATTTTATTATTTGGATAATTGAAAAGTTTGAAAAATTTACAATTTTCAAAAATTGTAGGTTTTCCCATACGATTACCAACGAGCTTTAACGCAATTAGAGGAACAAAAGGAGAGTGAATCAGTTTTAAATGGGAACTCAGAGACTACAGATGATGTGAAAGATATCGAAGATTCTGTTCCTGACTCCGAAATGGAGCAACGCAAATTAGACAAAATAAAGTACTTAATTACTTTTAAATTTGCATTTATTTGCTCTTGGTCAACTATATTTATTTTTTCTTTATATTTCTTTTTATTCCACAGGCACAAAAATGGCGCTTTTAAATACCTGAAGACAGGCATTGGAAGTCGTTCATTTATTCCAACATATGAAAATCGCGTCTATTTGCATATGATCAAACAAATGAACGACATCCAATTCCTGTCATCAGGTATCTAAAAGCGCCTTGTTTGTGCCTTTGGAATAAAAAGTATCGTAAGCAACACGGAAATAAAGACAGCCTAATTTGTTTACATGAACGTAAACAAATGGCTGCCTTTATGTCCTTGTTACTTAATATACTATTTTTTCAGGGGATTTATGAAATATGCACGTGAAACAACAAATTATAGACCAGTGGAGAAACGTGTAAGTGATTGGGAAGAAATTTACAATTCTCAAGGGGTTCGTAAAGGATTAAAAGTGCAAGCAGCTAGGTGCATGGAATGCGGTGTACCATTCTGCCAAAGTAGTCATGGATGTCCTCTTGGAAATATCATTCCTAAATGGAATGATTTAGTATTTCAATCTAATTGGAAGGAGGCTCTTAATCAGTTACTTCAAACAAATAACTTTCCCGGTAATTTAAGTTTGTTTCATTAACAATTGTTTCATCTATATTATCATTGTAGAAAGCTTCTATGCTTGTTATAAAAGTTAGATAAACCATAAGCATGTATAATATTTTTTTTATTATTTTCAGAATTTACTGGAAGAGTTTGTCCAGCACCTTGCGAAGGTGCTTGCGTTTTGGGAATATCTGAGCCACCGGTGACAATAAAAAATATTGAATGTGCAATAATTGATCATGCTTTTGAGCAAGGATGGATTACTCCTAATCCACCAAAGGCGAGAACAGGTCGCAAAATTGCTATTATAGGTTCTGGACCTGCTGGACTTGCTGCTGCTCACCAACTTAACAAAATTGGTCACTTGGTTACAGTTTTTGAGAGAAATGATCGGATTGGAGGTTTACTTCAGTACGGCATTCCAACTATGAAATTATCCAAAAAAGTTGTTCAAAGGAGAGTCGCTCTTCTTGCAACAGAAGGAATTACCTTCAAGACGAATATTGATGTAGGAAAAGATATTTCTGCAAAGGTAAAACTATTTTAAAGAAATTTATTATAACAATTCTGTCGATACTTGATATTTTTCTTTTTGATTTTAAATTAACTTGTATATATATTTTAGGAACTGAAAGAGCAATTTGACGCAGTCTTAATTTGCACCGGTGCAACATGGCCTCGGGATTTACCTATTTCTGGTAGACAGTTGGAAGGAATTCATTTTGCTGTGAGTTTTCTGGAACATTGGCAGAAAAAGCAAATGGGAAATGAAGCTCCGCTTGACATGCGACTCATCGCTAAGGACAAGGACGTTATCATTATAGGAGGTGGAGATACAGGCTGTGATTGCATCGCTACTTCTCTGCGACAGGTTGAAATGTTTTACCAAGCAATGAATTCAAGAAAACTACTTTCTAACCAATTTCATTTCCTTTTTTATTTTCCTAAATTCCAGGGCGCTAAGACTATTACTACATTTGAGATTTTACCCGAACCTCCGGTAAAACGAGCAGATGATAATCCTTGGCCTCAGTTTCCTCGAGTATTCAAAGTAGATTATGGCCATGAAGAAGTCCGCCTTAAGTTTGGACGCGACCCACGACAATTTAGCACCCTCAGCAAAGTAAGTATCAATAAAATGTAGTTTCATATCCATAATAAGATACACCGCAACTTCCAAAACTTAGACCGCGCGGCAGTAAGGATGGACGAGGCAGGAAAGAGGTAACGGGAGAAGGTAATTTAGGATATTGAAGAAAAATAAAACACTATGACCGAGCAGTCTAAAGTTTGGAGGTTCCAGTTATATGTGTATAATACATATGTGACCCTCCAGGGTGAAAGGGACCTTAGCTGCAAAACATTGGATTTTGATTTTTTATTATGAATCGATAAAATTTGAGTTGCTCTTTCACATACAGAAATAAAAACTTGTTTATGTCTATTAGTTTTTGTGTTATTAGCGATGAAACATAGGCATAGCATAACAACAACAAAGGCAGGCTCGTCTTCAAACGCCTGTCCTGAAAAATTCAAAACATTCAATTTTAAATCTTTAATATCAATCAATAGAATTTGAGTTGCTCTTTCACATACAAAAAAGAAATTTTTTTTATGTCTATTAGTTTTTGTGTAATTGGCGATGAAACATAGGCACAACCTAACAATAGCTTAGTCAGGCTCAACTTCAAACGCCCGTCCCGCAAAATTAATTTCTTGCAGCTAAGGTCCCTTTCACCCTGGAGCGACACATATTTACATTTTCTTCTCTTTTTTTCTTTTCATATAGGAATTCTTAGATGATGGTAAAGGTCACGTTTGTGGAATAAAAACGGTAACAGTCGAATGGACGAAAGATGAAAATGGTCATTGGAAAATGAACGAATTGCCAAATTCTGAAAAAGTATTTACCAGTATATAATTATGCGACTTGATTATCTTTTCATTTTCAGACGTTATTAAAGAAACATGTTTTTCTTTTTATAGATATACAAATGTAATTTAGTTCTTCTAGCAATGGGATTTGTTGGACCAGAAAAATATATAGCGCATGAGTTGGAAACAAAACTGGATGGACGGGGAAATTATGACACTCGTTCGGGAAAGTACGTGACGAGTTTGCCTGGATTTTATGCAGCTGGGGGTTAGTTTATTCTTTAAATATTGATTTTTAATTTCTCTGTATTAAAAATTCTGTTCATTAACGATAAATAAGGTACCCCGGGTAAGAAATCCCATATCGAAGTAAATATGGAATACAATAACATACAATCCTTGACTTTGCAATTTTCTCTTAATATCTAAAATTGGAAATAATTTATTTCTCCATTTATTACTTTTCTATACCAAAAATGACGCTATTTGCTATGATTATATTTTACTTCATTTTAATGTTCAATATCGAATATAATAAAGATGATGTTAATGCTTTTTAAACCCTTTTCAAAACTTAATTTTTAAAACTTTTTCTTTAACAAATTTTAAACAATTTATTGAATGGAAATTTTACAATTACGTTTATTTGTGCCATTTAACATTTTAGAGAATAATGTTATCTAAAATATTAAAAAAAAACACAACAAATACTTTCTAAAGCACAGTCAATCCTCCCACACTGACGAATTTAATCGGCATTTCAGGGCCGTGCCAAATAGTTATATATAGTTAATATTTAGTTATTCTTTCATTTCCGCGTTTCAAAAAAATGTTTTTTTAATTACACTTTTGTTATAATGCTTCAAACCTAGGCGTGCTAAGTGTATCGCACTTTTTGGATTTCCTTTGAACGACAGTCCCGTGAAATTGGCTTTTATTGATTTAATTTTTTTATGGTACTTGATAGTTTTTTTAGATGCTTTATGAGTTACAAATATCAAAATTGATTCCTGCAATTAGTTTTTTTTTATGAAGCTTCAAACTTCGGTCTGTCAAGCGTCTCGATTTTTCTCTCTTCTCTTTGACTGTCCGTCCTTTAAAGTTTGCTTTTTCCGCGTTAGGTCCTTTCTCTCGTGGAGCGTCACATATCAAGATTTTAGTTCTTATCCTACTTATAACATATCTATTTTTGTTTCATAAACGAACCGCTTAGTGGTTAAAATGTCTTAATTATATTAATCTTTCCAAAAATTTATGGTCGTTTGATAAAATTTGGAAAAATATCTATTTTCATTTACATTTACACAGTGAGACTAAAAATTTTAATCTTCGTAAAAAAATCTTTGAAATTTTAATATACTCTGTTACAGGTTAGGGAAAAACGTACTTTTTCCCGAATATTTCGTATGTTTCATACAAAACTTATAAAGGATATACCAAACTCTCTAAAAATTCGTTAAATTGATATGCACAAACTGCTTCATGAACTTTATTAAGGAGCATACCAAAAATCAAACATAAAAAGAACATTTCAGGCATCTGTATAATCTGTAAAACGTTTGGTATATTCTTTGAAAATTTCGTATCTGTCCTAAAAATAAAGTAAATAAAAATAAATATAAATAAAAATTTGGTAAACGTACGTTTTTCCATAACCTGTAACATTACATACTAAAATTTCATAAAGTTTTTACAAAGATTATAAAATCTTCTATCTCTTAGAGTTTGTATTAAATAATAATTGTATATAAATTCAATAGCGATTTAAATGTCCAAAAATTATAATTTTTTCGAATTCAAACCAAGATAATAGGTACATTCCTGAAATATCTCGTTAGTTTGAAAAGACCGAAGAGTCGGGAATTTTCACCAATTCGTCAGTGTGGAGGATTTACTGTATTTTTTAAAAACTTTTGATAAATTAGATAGAAATATTTAATTTAAGAGTTTCATATAACGTTATACTGAATCTCTAGACCACATTTTGTACAATTTTGTTTATCTTTCATAATGAATTGAGAAGTTAAAATGTTTTTTTTTAAATTATATTTAATGTTAGTTCTAAAATATGGAAAAAAGTATTCAATCGCATTTAATTTTTTCTCCTTCAATTCCTTTTTATGCCATTAGAGTTTTGTGCACAATCAAGGATTGAAATGAATGGAAATTTTTAATATTACAGTAGGACATCTCTAATTTCAAGGGCCTAATTCAATTTTCACCTATTCTAAAGGGTCGCACGTATTTCCTCCAAAACCCAATTGACCGAACTTGCAAATGCCCGAAATTTAATTGGCCGAATTTGTAATTCTCCGAACTTGCATTTGTCAGAATTTGTAATTCACCGAACTTGCATTTGTCATAACTTTAAAATCACCAAACTCGCATTTGCCAAAACATTTAAATCGACGAAATTGCATTTATTAAAATTTTCAACTCCCTGAACTCATATTTATCCGAAACTTTGAAATCAACGAACTTGCATTTGTCAAAACATTCAATTACTCGAAATTGCATTTTTCTAAACTTTGAAATCACTGAACTCAACGTTTGGTCGAACTTTTAAATCTCTGAACTTGCATTTGGCCAGTGTTGGGAGCAACTTTAAGTTTTTTATGCATATTACGTTTTTGGCGTATTATACGGTCAAAAACCATTAAAAACGTAAAAAAGAGTAAATATGTTTTCAAAATGGCGAATATGTTTTAAGTTAGATAAATTGACAGAAATATCTTAACCTTACTTTATTTAAACATTAGTAACATTTTGAATAAATAATAATATAATAATAATATAATAATAATATGATACAAAATAATAATTAAAAAATGCATAAATATGTACGATCACTTAGAGAAAGCTTCAATTACAGAAAAAAATTAAAATAGATAAGTTTGAAAAGATTTTATTTGAAAAATCCGACGTAAAAAGTAGTAAAATATAACGTCTAAAATTACGTCCGGATAAACACCTGGGATTGGGATATAATGCCGCTTTCATACCTTTTTCAGGAACTTTACTTTTGTCTCATTCTACTGCACAGCAATGGCATAAAGTTTGTCTCGTTCTCGCTCTAATTATGTGTCCTGGACGGTCTAGGCACATAATTAGTGCGAGAACGAGACAAAATTATGCCACTGCTGTGTAGTAGAATGAGAGAAAAGTAAAGTTCCTGAAAAAGGTATGAAAGCAGCATAAGAGGACGTTATTTATGACGTCTTTTTTAACGTAATTTTTGACGACATTTTGAATACGTTTTGCTCCTTTCGCTTTATCCCAGAATCGGTGCTGTCGTTTTGAATTTTCATAACAGTTTTTTACAGTACGCGACCTATACATTATAAGAGATTAAGAATATTTTATTCTAATTCAAAATTTCTTCTACTATAATATGTACTTTCTTGTTGCTGAGTAGAATTGAAACTCGCTTTTGTAAAAATTTGTCTTCATAAAAATATTCTTTCGTTAGATTGCAGACGGGGTCAATCTCTTGTGTATGGGCAATATCTGAGGGAAGGCAAGCGGCCAGAGAAATAGATCAAGATATGACGGGAGTTACAGGTCTTCCAGGTCCTGGTGGAATCATTGGCACCTTAAAATTAAAAAGCTTATATAATCACTATTTTGATCTCTTATTGTGGAGTGATTTCGTCATTAATGGAATCCTTCCCAGAAATTTAGAGAGAGCGAACGTTTTATGAACTTTAGCTTGCAGCTAATGTTTTTATGAAATTTTTACTTAAAAGTTGATATGCGTTATAATTGAGCTGTGTGACAAAATAGATCTATTTAAATCGATTAAATAGAAGAAGTCAAAATAATAATAATAATAATAATGATAATAATAATAATCAAATAAGTAAATAGATCTATTTAATAATATCAGATCTGAGTGCTGATGACTTGGTTTATTCGATTACGTAGTTATCACGGTTACAGAGAAAATCGTAAGATTCGCCTCTTTTCGTTTAAAAAAGAAAAAATATATATGGAAAAACCCAAGTTGCTAATCGTCCGGCGGATTTTCAGGCAAAGAATTCAAACAGTATATAAATAAACAGTTTAGAATATTTTTCTCTACCCAAAAGTAGAAATGCTGATCTTCCATTTAGATTATTATGATCATTAAAATGATAAATGTAAACATGTTGCTCATAATTTAATCAGAAGAACAGTATTTCTGCATTTGAGTGTATCTGTATTATGTACAACACTGATTTGCTTGTTGTTCTTACGATAAGTTCGAATTTCGTAAAAATAAAAGCAAACATTAAAACATATTTTTAAAACGAAACGCACCAAAGGCCTCTGAAAAGAGATAAGTAGTTCGCAAAATTAAAAAAAAAAAATATAAAAATTTTTGAAGGCAGCATATATTGCCGTTTATTATTACTGTTTTGTTTAGAATGCTTTGATCCACTTATACGTACGTATAGTGTTGATCCGTCGGCTATACTAGAATATTGTTCATCAATTCATTTTAGTAGAAAATCTTACACTATACGAAGAAAAGTCTGATTAACAATTGCACTGGCACAACATTTTGTTAAATATTGAGAAGATACTTGCATCGATGAGAAAAAGTACTCTTGAGTGAGTCCTTTCCTATGAATTGAAAATGGTCAATTATCTTTTTGAGAATGAGAACTTCCTTGTTATAATCAATGTTAAAGACTCTATCATTGCTTAGGTGCGTTGTATCAGAATAGTATTTTAACAGACGATTTTTTAAACATAACAACAATAATTTTTTATATAGTTTTCATTAAATTGTAGTTTTTAAGAATCGAATTCAATTAAACGAATTTACAATAAGTAATTTATTTTTAATTTCATCGTGAGTAGTCTAAGAATACGTATCATTTATATCGTCAGTTCGGTCATTTAGTTTAGTATATATATTTTTAAGATTGCCATTTATATTCATTGTAAATTTTGATGCATAACGATAACTTCTGAGACAATAAAATTATATTGAATGTTATAGGCAATGAACGTCTATTCTTCTTCATCATCCTCTTCTTCTTCTTTTTGCTCAGGGTGTCTAGCGTACCAGAAATTGGGGAAAAACCGGGAATTTTTTTTGAAATTCGGAAATTTTTGTCCTAACCTGTTTTCTAACACGGTGGGTCCGAATCTTGTGAATTTTTATTCTATTATGTCTGCTGAGTGATTCAAGATCAAAAAGAAAATAATCGTTATACGCATTTTACAAAAAAATCGAGTTTTTGTATTTTTTATGCTAAAAACACTGCTACTCAGCAATAACCCAAAAATCTGAGCTCTTCAAATTTTCTTGTAAATGTAATTACTATTACTTTTTGAGTAATTTCAAACTAATAGAGAAAAAGGTTAATTAAATAAATGTAGTTAAAAGTTGATTTTTTATATTATTGTTTACTGAAGACACTACTTTTTGAATAAATTGATATTCAACTATAATTTTATTTTTTTGCCGCACATTATTTTTAATAATAGTAAATAATCGAATTAAAATTGTTTGAGTAATAATTATTAATCTGTTTGTTAAATTACAGACGTTAACGGAAAATTGAAAACAGTAATTAAAATAAACGCTGATTAAATCATTGTTTTTTTAGACATAGTTAGGGGTGAGTCGCGGTAGCATCGGACAGCGGGTAAACCCGAACACTCGTGAAATACCATAAACTGTATACTTTTAAACTTAAAATCACGTTTGTGTCGTTCCACATGTTCTTAACCTTAGAAGGGCTAACTTACTTTTCTCAGTCTAAGGACTAACTGGGGTCCTTTGTTCCCCCCAGATTTTAAAACGTGTCTATAAGATTTACATTTTACCAAAAACAGCTTTTATATATTAGTGAATTTTTCTCGTTTTTTATTAAGGAAAAAGATGGTGTAATTTATTTTTTAATACAATAAAAACAAATCTAAAAATATTGTAAAAACAAAAAAAAAAGAACCAAATTTTCTCAAAATTGACATTTTTTACAAAAAATATTGTAGTTTTTCAACAAATTGACCAATTTAGAAAAATCCTGTGGATTTTAGAAGCTGAATAGACATATTTGAAGAAATTTTTATGGACCTTTGAATTATTTGAAAAAAGTATATTTATTTGAATAGATGAAATTTTAATAATTAATAAACAATTACGCACGTGAAATTTACCAAAATCAACTATAAAATAATTTTATTTTTACTCAAAATATTTTTGTTTTTTAAAAAAACTTTTTTTTACAAGTATAGTTATTACATTTTTGCTTTGTAGGTTTAATTAAACCGTTTGTAACGAAGTGAAATTTTGATATGCTCCGAATTTGCTCGCCGGAGCCAAGGTTCTCGGATTATTCACTTATGCTGGAACAACTAGATTTTGACCATAAATATTTTACTTAATTTTCTACTGTCGCTTTGAGGTTAGGTATAGTCAGTAAAACTCACAGGATTTCTATGAGTAAGAAATAATAAAAGAATATATTGTTCAAAATAAAAGTGTACAAAAAAAATAATATATTATAAAGTAAATTTGACTGATAAAGAATAAATAACAAATGAGGAATTTAACAATAAAATATAATAAATAAAATACAATAAAAATGCTTGAAGAGCCGGCGTTTACAAAACAAAATATAACAGAAATCCATTTGTTTACATCAGGACTTCGTCCTGCCAAAACTCTCTTTGAGTTTGATTTTCCGGAATCTATAAACAGATAAAAAAAAATACAATGTAGATTACAAAAATAAAATAATATATATTTTATTCGACTAGCATTATCCGGTATATTCGGTCGCGGATTAAGTCGGTAAACTCCGTCTCCTTTCAATATAAATTACGGACGAACCGCTAAAAAATATTGCCGCCGTCATTCACCGTGATGTTAAATAAAATTGACCATCTAGACACGTATGATCAATTCGCGGTTACGTAAAATGACATTAATTATCAGATAAGACAAAAAATTAATTAATTCATTACTACGTTAATTACGCGCTTCAGTCCGGTAAAAAATCAAATAAATCTGAACGCGTAATTCCAGGAGCGAGGTGAATTTATCTGGAGAACAGTTAAACAACGCGGGTGTTCACCTAGCAAAGTCTATTCTCCAATGACATAGCACTGGGAAAAGCCCATGTGACAATCTACGTCAATGATCCGGCGCGGGAGATTTTAAAATTGTTTCGAACACTTTCCTACGTCATAAGTGTTCTAGCAATTTTTTCTCGAATTCTCTGATCATTCGTGATGGACCACGACGATGATCAGGAATTCGTCACGGAGTAACTTTACTCAAGTCAGGATTCCTTAGTCTACGAAGTAGATGTCCAGAATTTTATCGTGTCTGAGACTTCACGGTGGACCGTGACAAATCTCAGGACGATCCTGGCTAGAGGAAAGCAAAAGTTTTCCTTTGATTTTTCATTGAAGGGCCAATGCTAAAATCTCCGGAACGGTTTCCAGATATCATTTCTTGAAGGGCCAAGACTATGATATCTGGAGGAGTCAGAGAGACTTTTCCCGAGATGTTACTCGGTTCGCCCCTTGGGGCCGACTCCCCGATCTACAGGCGTGCAGGTCGATATATAGACGCAGCTTATGGTAGGGGCTGGCGCGATCATATGACTTAGCGCCATCTGCGCTGTGTCTGGCGTTCCGCGCCATCTTCCGGCGATGCGCGTGTCAGGATGCGCGGCTGTCTGGCAAATATTTCTGCTAGACCACGTTTTGACAGTTTAAAAATAAGCCGAGAAAAACTTAACCTCAAAGTTAAGTTTAATTTATTTTTCTACAAAATAAATGATCAAGCGGAATTAAAAGTCATGTGCAATTGTGAGGTTCGTCACACGTTTTAATAAAAAAACAGAAATTTATTATCCTGACTTTTTTGAAACGTAATGGACTAACTGGGGTATTTAGGGACCCCAGACTTACTTTAACTGCATACTGAAGAGAGACTTGCGCACACAATTCGCACTAACCTACTAAAATCAACTTTCAGGTTACTAAATTGAATTATGGTTAGGATCCCCAACCGAAATTGACACTGTATGGGTCAGCCCTACTGAAAATTCCCATGTAGGATCCTATAAAGGATCCTATAAGTTTAAGCTTATGAGTATTGACATACATTATTCTTATATATAGGAAAATGTATGTTTTTCTTATAAGTTAAACATACGTTTTTACTCACAAGATAAAAGTTATAGGATCCTTTATAAGATCCTTTATGGGATCCCACATGTTCTCCTACACAGGATACCAGGAAGAATCCTACAATAAATCCTACATAAAAATTCATATACATACCTACTCACCTTCCCACCTTTTTATCGCAGGTTCGTACCCTTGACTTTATCCTACGTGGGATTCCATAAAGATACCCACATAAAGGATTCCATAAAGGATCCTATGAAGGATCCTGTATAAATCCTACTTACTTTGATCCCACGTTTTTACCTATACATTTTTCCTACATGAGATCCCATAAAGAATCCTATGAAGAATCCTACAATAAATCCTACTTGAAAATTCATCAACAAACTACTCACCTTCCTACATTTTATTCCCAGGTTTTTTACTTATGACTTTATCCTACGTAGGATGTCATATAGGATCCTATAAATGAACCTATAAAGGATCTTATGACTATTCCTGCTCACTGTTATCCCACGTTTTTACCTATACATTTTTCCTACATGAGATCCCATACAGAATCCTATGAAGAATCCTACAATAAATCCTACTTGAAAATTCATCAACAAACTACTCACCTTCCTACATTTGATTCCCAGGTTTTTTACTTATGACTTTATCCTACGTAGGATGCCATATAGGATCCTATAAAGGAACCTATGAAGGATCCTACAATAAATTCTACTTGAAAATTTAACTAAAATACCACGTAAGATAAAGACATGGGTACAAACCTAGGATTAAAATGTAGGAAGGTAAGTAGGTTTTTAGATAAATTTTCAAGTAGGAATCATTGTACGATTCTTCATAGGATTCTGTGTGAAATCTTATGTAGGAAAAATGTATAGATAAAAAACCTGGGATCACAGTTAGTAGGATTAGTTATAGGATCCTTTATAGGTTTCTTTATAGGATCCTTTATGGCTTCCCACGTATAGGATAAAGACATGAGTCATAACGTAGGATCAAAATGTTGGAAAGTAAGTAGGTTTTTAGATAAATTTTCAAGTAAGATTTATTGTAGGATTCTTCATAGGATTCTGTATGGGATCTCATGTAGGAAAAATGTATATATCAAAACCTAGGATCAAAGTGAGTAGGATTAGTTATAGGATTCTTCATAGGTTCCTTTATAGGATACTTTATGGCATCCCACGTAGGATAAAGTCAAGGTTACAAACCTGGGATAAAAATGTAGGAAGGTGAGTAGGTGGGTCGCCTGCATTTCCTCCAAAACCCAAATGACCGAACTCGCAATTAACCAAAATTCAAGTGTTCGAAAAGTCAACTACCAGAACTCGCATTTGTCCGAACATCCAATTGCCCAAATTCGAATTTGTCCAAACTTCCAATTAACTGAACTAACATTTGTCTGAATTTTCAATTCCTCTAACTCGTATTTGTCCAAACGTCCAAGTAACTGAACTAGCATTTGTCTGAACTTCTAACTCCTCGATCTCACATTTGTCAAAAATTTCAACTACCCGAACTCACAATTGTCGAAACGTTCAACTTCTTGATATCGTATTTGTCTAAACCTTAAATATCCCAAATTTGCATTTGTCAAAAACTCCAGCTACCCAAATTTGCACTTGTCCAAACTTTCAACTCTTCGAAATTGCATCTGTCCAAAATTTCAATACTCCAAACTCGCATTTTTTAAAACATTCATCTCCCTGAATTTGCATTTGCTCTACAATTTAACTCCCCGAAATTGCATTTGTCAGAAAAACTAAATTCTCGAATTCGTGTTTACCCAAACTGTGAAAACCCCGAACTCGCATTTGTTAGAACAACCAAATCCTCGAAATGTCTTTTGCCTGAACTGTCAATTGCTTGACCTCGCATTTGTCCAAACTATTAAGTCCCAAAACTCGCATTTGGCCGAACTATTAAGTACCTAAACTCGCATTTGTCAGAACTCTTAACTCCCCAAAACCACATTTGTCAAAACTTTTAAGTCCCCAAACTCACATTTGTCAAAACTCTTAAGTACCCAAACTCGCATTTGGCAGAACTCTTAACTATTTAAACTCGCATTTGGTCGAACTTTTATATCACCAAATTCGCATTTGTCAAAACATTCAACTCTTCGAACTATCATTTGACAAATTCCTTAACTCACATACTTCACAAATCCCCGAACTCGCACTTTGTCAGACCCTCGGAATGTAGCCTCTCTAAAGAAGCCTTTTGATTGGCGGGTAACTTTCCTGGAAACATTACCCGCCAATCAGACCCTACATTCCGAGGGTCTGACAAAGTGCGAGTTCGGGGATTTGTGAAGTATGTGAGTTAAGGAATTTGTCAAATGATAGTTCGAAGAGTTGAATGTTTTGACAAATGCGAATTTGGTGATATAAAAGTTCGACCAAATGCGAGTTTAGATAGTTAAGAGTTCTGCCAAAAGCGAGTTTGGGTACTTAAGAGTTTTGACAAATGTGAGTTTGGGGACTTAAAAGTTTTGACAAATGTGATTTTGGGGAGTTAAGAGTTCTGACAAATGCGAGTTTAGGTACTTAATAGTTCGGCCAAATGCGAGTTTTGGGACTTAATAGTTTGGACAAATGCGAGTTCAAGCAATTGACAGTTCAGGCAAAAGAGATTTCGAGGATTTGGTTGTTCTAACAAATGCGAGTTCGGGGTTTTCACAGTTTGGGTAAACGCGAATTCGAGAATTTAGTTTTTCTGACAAATGCGATTTCGGGGAGTTAAATTGTAGAGCAAATGCAAATTCAGGGACATGAATGTTTTAAAAAATGCGAGTTTGGAGTATTGAAATTTTGGACAGATGCAATTTCGAAGAGTTGAAAGTTTGGACAAGTGCAAATTTGGGTAGCTGGAGTTTTTGACAAATGCAAATTTGGGAGATTTAAGGTTTAGACAAATACGATATTAAGAAGTTGAACGTTTCGACAATTGTGAGTTCGGGTAGTTGAAATTTTTGACAAATGTGAGATCGAGGAGTTAGAAGGTCAGACAAATGCTAGTTCAGTTACTTGGACGTTTGGACAAATACGAGTTAGAGGAATTGAAAATTCAGACAAATGTTAGTTCAGTTAATTGGAAGTTTGGACAAATTCGAATTCGGGCAATTGGATGTTCGGACAATTGCGAGTTCTGGTAGTTGACTTTTCGAACACTTGAATTTTGGTTAATTGCGAGTTCGGTCATTTGGGTTTTGGATTAATGCAGGCGACCCGAGTAGGTTTGTAGCAGGGTTGCCAGCATTGGCGATTTTGCGCCAAACTGGCGATTTTTTTTTTGGAAATGGCGACCGATTTTTTGACTTGGCGCGTGGCGCTTTTTTTGGCGATTTTGAATTTTTAAATATTAAACATATTTTTGAATGATAAACTGAGTTCAAAAATAATTTCCCGCATTCTGTAAATATTTTGATTGACCTGCTTTAAATAATAGTAATTATATTCGAATAAAAGATTAATAATATTCATTTTCCATCAATATTAAATTATTGGGTAACTAGATAAATATTTGTCATTTTGAATTCCCCGCGTTTGGCGATATTTGGCGATTTTTTTTCGACAGATGGCGCCGAACTATCGAGGTTTGCTGGCAACCCTGGTTTGTAGATGAATTTTTATGTAGGATTTATTGTAGGATTCTTCCTGGTATCCTGTGTAGTAGAACATGTGGGATCCCATAAAGGATCTTATAAAGGATCCTATAAGTTTTATCTTATGAGCAAAAACGTATGTTCAACTTATAAGAAAAACATACATTTTCCTATAAGAATAATGTATGTCAATACTCATAAGCTTAAACTTATAGGATCCTTTACAGGATCCTATATGTAATCCTACATGTTATCCTACATGGGAATTTTCAGTAGGGAGGAGCCTGCTTCAAACTTCGCGTGTGGTACAAAACGACCCCAGTTAGTCCTTCTAGGGTTAAAATATAATTTAGAAACCCTGTAATAAGAGGGTTCTTGAGCAAGCGTTTTGGCTAGTTGAACAAGCCCTCTGCTCAATTGTCCTAACGAAATATGGACAATTGGGCTGGTTACTCATTCACCCAATGCATTGAGTCCAATAATCCACAAGGTATTTCGAGCTTAAAACTGGAGAAAAAGCGACTTAATATTGATAAAACACTAAGAAACGTTAAATTAAGCATAAATACACAAAATTAGATAATAAAAATACGTATATTAAGAATAAATAACATTTTCGAAAAGACGTGATTTATTGACACTCAGGAAGCAGAACACCTGACTAGCAGAATAGACGTAGCCAATCACAATTTAGTCTCTCGCGGTAGAAAGATTTTGATTGGCTACGTCTATTCTGCTAGTCAGGTGTTCTGCTCCCTGAGTGTCAATAAATCACGTCTTTTCGAAAATGTTATTTATTCTTAATATACGTATTTTTATTATCTAATTTTGTGTATTTATGCTTAATTTAACGTTTCTTAGTGTTTTATCAATATTAAGTAGCTTTTTCTCCAGTTTTAAGCTTGAAATACCTTGTGGATTATTGGACTCAATGCATTGGGTGAATGAGCAACCAGCCCAATTGTCCATATTTCGTTAGGACAATTGAGCAGAGGGCTTGCTCAACTAGCCAAAACGCTTGCTCAATAACCCTCTTATTACAGGGAAGTCTACTCATCATCATTAATTAGAATAGTAAAAAATCGAATTTAAATAATGTTCTCCGTTTTCAAATTAATGGCCTTCTAAGAGTTCAAGATCATTTTTAACATCAATTTTTTATGTAACAACATCAAATATATTTTTCTGTCTTTGCAGAAATACATACATACACTTACGCACTATGAAATTTGTTAATTTAAAGTTTTTTACTTTTTATAGCAAATTTATCGAAATATATCACCGTCGGCTAGCCATGGACATTTTTTGTCGTGTACTACCAGACACATTTTGTGTGTAGAAATCATTTGTTTCTGTCAAAATAAGAATCCCAATAACACCGAATATTCCATTCACATTCCGGGAATATTCCATTGGAACATTCGGAATATTCGAAAGGAATATTCCATTCATATTCAAGGCATATTCTAATGTCCTACCTTTGGAACATTCTTTAGGAATATTGCAGGAACATTGTTTTGGTATATTGCAGGAACATTCTTTTGGAATATTGCAGGAATATTTCATTGGAATATTCATAAATTTTTTAAATCAGAGAAGAAAAAAGATTTTTTAGTTTTTAAATTTATTAATTCTTATTAGAATTATTTATTATTTTATTTTTACGCATTATTACAAATTAAAAATTCTAAACGTGACGGGAGGATTCAAACCCTAAACCTAAGACCTATCTAACGATTTAACGCTCGCAGCTATTTTATCGGTATGAATATTCTACAATAAATCTGAATGAACTTCAACTATTTTAGATATGTGTTAAAAGTTTATCAACTCGGTTTTGTTTCTTATTTTTATACCGATAAAATAGCTGCGAGCGTTAAATCGTTAGATAGGTCATAGGTTTAGGGTTCGAATCCTCCCGACGCGTTTAGAATTTTTAATTTGTTATAAGGCGTAAAAATAAAATAATAAATAATTCTAATAAGAATTAATAAATTTAAAAGAAAAAAATTTTTTTCTTCTCTGCTTTAAAAAATTTATGAATATTCCAATGGAATATTCCTGCAATATTCCAAAAGAATGTTTCTGCAATATACCAAAACAATGTTCCTGCAATATTCCTAAAGAATGTTCCAAAGGTAGGACATTAGAATATGCCTTGAATATGGATGGAATATTCCGAATGTTCCAATGGAATATTTCCGGAATGTGAATGGAATATTCGGTGTTATTGGAGAAATGTGTTATTTCCATAAGGACTTTGTTGCATGGCAAATTGCACTAAAAATAACTCTTATGAAAATATGTAAATTGGCGGTGTTGCAGTAGCCTCGACGCGACATAAGCCCAGTCTTTCCTTAAATTCCCCCTACACGAACCTAAGACGGTGCCTAAGAGACCGGCTTGAATCAAGGGCTTCTGTCCCGCTACCCGGCGTTAATCGAAGGACTACTGTATGTAATTAAAACCTAAATATTTTAGGTAAATAATGAACTAGTTCCTGAAAAATTCTTGAAAATTAGATGGAAAATAAAATTTATATATTTTGACTTCTTTCGGTCTGATTTTAAACACACCATTTACCTGTAGATTGATGATTTAAATGAAATATTTAAAAATCTGAAACAGAAAAATCCGAAACTGGAAGACTCGAACTAGCGACCAATCACTTTTAAGTCGCCCTCCTTAGCGCTGGCTGTACACTGTACAGTGTGCCGAATTTCAAAAGAATGCATGGAAAAACACAGAAAAATTTAGTTTTGACACAGTAAAATGTATTTTATCTTAATGGCGGGAAATTTAAACAAAATAATATTATTTTTATTATTTATTAATATTTTTTAATTTCTTAATAATATTTTACTATTTTAATCATTAAAATGATTAAAAAAATTAAAAATATTAAAAAATAATAATAAAAATTTTATTTTATTTAATGCATTGTTTTGAAATCCGCCGGTTACGGGAGCAGGGCATGAGATAATAAAGGACAGGGGCCGTATTCTCGAAAGCACGCGAGAATTCTCGCATGCGTAAAATGTCGAATGGTTAATGTCGCATGCGACTTTAAAACTGTATTCTCGACGACCGTTCGAGATAGGTTGTTCTGAAATTTCCGTGTGCGACATTTAGACAGTGTTGCCGTCGTTTCGAAAAGTTTGCCTCTTGTCACTCTTAAGAAGTGTAATAAATTTTAACCCGATCGGATGAATAGTTTTATTCCAATTACATTTGTTATTTAAAAAAACTGTTTTATGCAGATGTAAATAATATTTTTCTGCCTTATTGCATTTGAACTACAATGGACTCATTTTACTCCTGAAGAGTCATATTAACATATACATTTTTATGTATAACAATTTGTTAACAATAAGTTGCAAAAAAGGGGTGTCAAAAATTTAATCGTTATAAACAAATGGAATAACTTTGTGAATAATTATGTTATGACATCGGTTGAAATCAAACTCACAGGATGTTTACAAGATAACATGTACCTATTAGCTGTTAAAAAATCGAGGAAGTTGTTACTCATATTATTATTGCTAAATATTGCTATCAAAGTAGGGGTAGCAGTTGGCGCCGTCAAGGTGGACGGTGGTGGTGGGGTTATTCGATGCCGCGCTAGAGCTTTTGCGACAGAATTGCATTCAAGGATTCGAATTACCAAAAGTTTCAATAACTTTCGAAGGAATCTTCAAATTTTGATCTTTTTTTTTTTAATCTGAACTAATTTTTTTAGATTTTAGAAAAACTGTTTGGTGGGATTTCACAAAATGTCACAGCACTCTTAGTTTCACGTAATAAAGTTTATTATTATTACAATTATACAATACGTCACATTTGTATACCCGTCATGAACACAAAAGAAAAACAGTAAATAATTCGTCAAGAAATGCACGAGAAAACGCGCCCAATATGGACAGAATAAAGCCAAAACGGAACTGAACTGCCTCATCACATCAGGTACTCGCTGACCGACCAAAAGCGGGGGAGAACTTCCATCAACGATCCGAGCTCCATCCTGTAGAAAGAGAAGAAGGGATGGCATGGCCCCAAAACAGGGAAAAACCCAGCTCATTAGAAACTTCATACTCTATTAAAGATTTTATGACAGATTAAGCATAGTTTAACAATGATTACAGAAAGCCATAAACCACCCATTCAAATCCCGCAAGAAACCTTCCTTATAACTTTAAACATTTTAAACAGTAGACAATTCTAAATATACCTTTAAATTTTTAATAAAAATAAAATGTACAACTAAATGAAGTTTTTTTTTACAAATTTTTGTTTGTAATTTTTTTATTGTTTAATCAGGTTCAAGAGTGGCTTGAAATAAGAATACTGATTAAAATAAACATCGAAATAGTTATTTTATAATAACTGATCTTAAAATTTGGTAATAAACAGCCAACTGACACCGGATATATTGACATAATAAAAAACAAAAGTACAAACTAGAGTTTATTTAATAATTTTAATTTAACTACTACATTACATTTAATAATACACTTAAAATATTTTAATACGAAGTTAAACAAGATATTTTATAGAAGTAAATCATAAAATTTATAATAATATTCTAATGTTAGTATAATTTCGATATATAAATAGTACTATACATATTACATTTATTTTACAAGCAAAGCGATATTTAAATAAAAATAAACTTATTTTTCATAGAGAAACATCTTCGTTCGCGCAATTATTGTTTGTATCTTCTATGTTCTCATTTCCATCTGCCATATTTTCATTTAAGACGTCATCTATGTCTACACTGAGAAAATTATATCTGTAACGATTACAGAACTGCTATGGTACTGCTCGGACGAAACGCCACTTACAGTAAACAGTAAATAAAATGATCTTATAAAAAAAACGAGATTGTCTCATACTATTTAATGTTACAGAAACAAAGAAATTAACGTACGTAGTGATAAAATTACAGGACAAAATATACTTAACGAGTATTAAAGAGTCTAAGAAAGACTTATGTTATAACTTGGAAAAAGATATAAACTCATCGTGAAACGTTACAAAACAGTTCTGTAATTTAACCTGTTCACATATAAAAAATTTCTCTTCCAGTTTTTCAGTTGTTCTCTTTCAGTTAATTTATGTACGCAACTCGCACTTAACCTACACTTATTTACTGATACACCTTCCCTCCTGTTGCTTACAAATATATTTTTTTAACTATTTGAAAACAAATCGCATGGTGAAAGATTCGAACTCGCGCGACCCGACCCTATCACGAACGCCTTAACGACCACAGCCATCACAGCACATGTCAGTTAGTTTTGACCCGTCTATATGAACTACAACGTCGTGTGTAGCGTCGTCTGTTGCCGAGTGAAGCCGTAAGATGCCGAAAGTTGCCGAATGTTACCTTCTTTAATGTGCGTATGTAATGCTTACAAAGCAGTTCTGTAAAATTAACTTGCCTATACTGCACTCTGTGCCTAAAGGAACCTTACAGCTTTATATAATGAGTTTTGTAATAATTTAACTTTCTTTTATGACAGACCACTGTATTTAAAGGTAATTTTTTTCCTCCTAATCCTGTATTAATAACAGAACAAAAATTTGATGCGAAGTATAGTACAGCTTATGACAGATTACAGAACGTTTTGTAAAATTAGCAGACATATTCTTAAGAAGAACAAAGTTAATAAGTAAATAAAACAGAAATGGTCATTTCGTCCGAGCAGTACAGGTTAGTTCCGTAATCATCACAGATAGAATTTTCTCAGTGTAAATCTAAATCATGTATTATTTTTGTTTCTGCATTAGTGCAACTTTGTCCTTGACACCCAAAACAAAGGTCCGAGCATTTTAAACCATGTTTCCTACATCCACAAGCACTTTTGCAGCTAGTTCTGCATTTACATGTTATTTTTTTAATTAACTCCTCAGGAATTAAAGCATCAGTTGTAAAAACTGGCTGCAAGCCATTTCTCGATGACTTCCATCCCCATTGAGTTGCGTCTTTTGAATTTCCAAGCCACTCTTGAACCTGATTAAACAATAAAAAAATTACAAACTAAAATTTGTAAAAAAAAAACTTAACAAATTTAGTTGTACGTTTTATTTTTATTAAAAATTTGGAGGTATATTTAGAATTGTCTAAAAAAATTAGTTCAGATTAAAAAAAAAAAAGATCAAAATTTGAAGATTCCTTCGAAAGTTATTGAAACTTTTGGTAATTCGAATCCTTGAATTCAATTCTGTCGCAAAAGCTCTAGCGCGGCATCGAATAACCCCACCACCACCGTCCACCTTGACGGCGCCAACTGCTACCCCTACTTTGATAGCAATATTTAGCAATAATAATATGAGTAACAACTTCCTCGATTTTTTAACAGCTAATAGGTACATGTTATCTTGTAAACATCCTGTGAGTTTGACTTTTAACAGTTAAAAACGACAGCGTCAGTATTTTTCTAAAAAAAAAATTTTATTTACCCCTTAATTAAGATAAAACAATTTTTTTTTTTAAAAAGTTGCATAAAAACATGTACTTTACGATCCAATTTCAACCGATGTCATAACATAATTATTCACAAAGTTATTCCATTTGTTTATAACGATTAAATTTTTGACACCCCTTTTTTGCAACTTATTGTTAACAAATTGTTATGCATAAAAATGTATATGTTAATATGACTCTCCAGGAGTAAAATGAGTCCATTGTAGTTCAAATGCAATAAGGCAGAAAAATATTATTTACATCTGCATAAAACAGTTTTTTTAAATAACAAATGTAATTGGAATAAAACTATTCATCCGATCGGGTTAAAATTTATTACACTTCTTAAGAGTGACAAGAGGCAAACTTTTACATCATTTAACAACTGTCACTTAATTATTTAAAAAGTTATTAAAGATAAAGAATCTCTTTTTTAAGTGGTTTTTAACATTTTTTGAATATACAAATTACTTGATCTTGACTTCATGATAGTCAATTTTTTTGTTTTTTTAAGGGCTATCTTTTTTATTAAAACTTTATTTTTACAGAAAGGATGCTAAGAGTGAAGTCTCGTGATTGCGTTTTTAACGTCCGTTTTGTTACTAGACCATGAGTGCAAAAGAGATGCAGGTATACTATTGTTACGTTCGCACTCATAGTCTAGTTACAAGACGGACGTTAAAACGCAATCATGGGACTTCATCCTAAAGGTGAAGTTAATGTCACATGCAGTGGATTCGAGGATTAGTGCAATAAAATAGGTGAATCAAGTAATTTGTCACATTGAAATATATTTTTTGATTGGTCTATTCTATTTTACTAATCTTCTAATCCTTTTCGCATGTGACACCGGTTAATGTTTTTCTTTTCCATCCTGAGTTTTTATTGCCATAATGATTTTAAATTTTGCGCACTTGTCCAATCTACAACACCAACACATTTCATAGATGGGAAACTCACATGAAAAAAATAATACGACCTTTTGAACATTTGGAGATTCGAACTTTTGAAGATTTGACAATTTAGAAAATCGACAATTTGGATATTCGATCATTTGAAAATTCGACAAAATGGACATTCGACAAAGTGGAAATTCGACAATTTGGTTATTCGATCATTTGGAAATCCGATAAAATGGATATTCGACCGTTTGGAGATTCTACTTTTAGAAATTCGACCATTTGTATATTCGACCTTTTGGGAAATTTCCTGCACCCGAGGTATGTTCCCCCCCCCACCCATAACCAAAAAAAACTTTAAGACGTTGGGGGTTGCCCTCAACGTTTTTTTCCTAAGTACGGTCCTCACTCGTATTTATAATTCACTAATTATTTGTGCACAAACAGTACACAAATTGGAAAAAAGACAATTGTACGGAACTAAAAAAATTAACACATCAAACGCGGATCGATTTCATTATTGGATGTCAATTTAGGATGGGACGTACGAATGGGACTTTTTGACACATTTCATAAGGGGCCATACTTAAATTACGTAACGCTCTAGAGGGGGGGGGGGGGGAAGGTTTCGAAAAGTTGTTATACCTGTGTCAACTGTCAAATGTTTACATTATAAAAACTGTTACAGGGGGGAGGGGGTGTCTAAAAATTCCTGAAAAAAGCGTTACGTGATTTAAGTATGGCCCCTAAACAATGATGATGTGAGGGCTAAAGATGATCATATGCAGCCATCTTTACACTGTGCCATATGTAACAGGAAGTCAGATTTGAACTTGGGAAACTTTGGCTGTGGAAGATGGATGCGTCAGCGTCAAGTTGCAAATCATAAGTGTAATGGCCTGTTTACACCTTCGAAAAAAAATTTTTTTGCATGAGAGTAAAGAGGACATATACACAGTCTGTCCTCTTCCCTCCAATGCGAAAAATTTTTTTTTTTGAAGGTGTAAACAGGCCATAAGAAGGAAAGAATGTACCACCATCTCTCTCAGGGGCGGACAAACGCCCGGGCAAGCCAGGCGACCGCCCGGGGCGCCAAGATTATCATAATGCAAAATAGGGCGCCGAAAATAGGCGCCCGCCCCTTATAGCTTGCCCGAGTAAAAAATTCAGCTTGGACCGCCCCTGATCTCACTCTCATGATTTGCAGCTTGCAGCTTGACGCATCTATCTGATTTCACCCCAGTAACAAGGCTTGAATTAGATATAATTAAATATTTCAGAGTTATAATGAAAATGTGATCTTTTTGTATTTAATTTAATTCCTGATTTGAATCCAAACCTCAATTCATCCAGGAAAATAAATTTGTTGAAAATATGAATTATACTCCATTCGCATAGCGCATTCAAATTGAAGTTGAATTCTGTAGAGAGAAATGACAAATTTTAATTTTTTTTACGTTCAATTCTGGCTAGAACTTCTTGGAATGCTTTGGTTCTATTCCACTGACAGCAATAGATAAAAATTTTCTCCAATTACATCCAATTCTTTTAATAGAAAAATGCAGTACAGTGCTAATTAAAATTAAGAAAATTAAATATTGTTTGTTTTTCAAGCTAAAATTTTGATTTTTTGAAATTCTAAATCTAAAAGTCCTAACAATTATGGATATCCAAAATTTTTTGAAAAAGACTTAGAATTAAAGAAATAGCAGATTATCTCGTAAACAGTCACAGATATTACAAATCTGACATCAATTTTGAGTTTGGGTAATAAGTATATAAACCGAATTTACAAATCATGAAAAACAAGTATAATATTAAAATACTAAATATAAATTATTTATACATTGTAAAAAGGAATAATTTCTAAATGTTGAGTAGCTGGAATTAAAACGAATAGGATACTCTTGTTTTTCTTTGCTGATTTGGAAATTAAGCTTTGGATTCAAATCAGGAATTCAGTCGGATTAAAATTTCCAATTACATTCTATTCCAGCCTTCTTGCCGGGACCCTTTAAAAAAAGGGAAATAGGACTTTGAATAGCAATAAAAATTAAAGGTCTATTTACACTTTCGGTAAAAATTTTTTTTGCATTGGAGTAAGGAAAACAGACTGTAAATTTATCCTTTTCACTCCTATTTAAAAAAAAAAGAAAATTTTTTTTTACCGAAGCTGTAAACACTCCCTGCCTGCGCAACCAGGCAATTAAACCGGAACCAGAAGTGATTTTGTAATGCTGCAACATAACCTCAAATCGCGTCCATTTAAATCAATTCAAATTTTTCCATGTAAATATTTCGCGCCTTTGACTGGAACTTCTGGTTCCGGTTTAATCGCGATGCGCAGAAACCAACTGTGTCTCAACTCTCTTTATAGGATCTCTATCTCTTACCATTCAACGCAAGAACGCAGCGTGGGGTGCCATCATTTAGTCCAAAACTCAGTTGTCAGAATCTCTAAATGTCCGAAATTTATTTGTCAGAATATTCAATTCTCCGAATCTCCATTTGTCAGAATATTCAACTCTCTGAACCTTCCTTTGTCCTAACTTTTAAATTCCCGAATCTCCAACTCTCAGAATATTCAACTCACTGAATCTCAATTTGTCCGAACTTTTAAAATCCCGAATCTTCATTTCTCAGAATGTTCAATTTATCGAATCTCCAACTCTCAGAATTGTCAACTCTCCGAATCACCATTTGACCGAACTTTTAAATTCCCGACTCTCCGAATCTCCATTTGTCCGAACTTTTAAATTCCCGAATCTCTAACTCTCAGAATATTCAATTCACTAAATTTCTAACTCTCAGAATATTCAATTCACCAAATCTCTAACTCTCAGAATATTCAATTCACTAAATTTCTAACTTTCAGAATATTCAATTCACCAAATCTCTAACTCTCAGAATATTCAATTCACCGAATCACCATTTTGCCGAATTTTTAAATTCCCGTCTTTGAATCTCCATTTGTCCGAACTTTTAACACTTCGACTACTCAGCATACAGATACTCCATCTGTCAGACCAAAAGAATTGTAGAATTTCTAAACGAGCTTTCTGATTGGCTGGTAATTTTTCAGGGAACATTTCCAGCCAATCAGACAGCTCCTTTAGAAATTCTACATTCTTTTGGTCTGACAGATGGAGATTCTGTATATGCTAACTAGTCGGAGTGTTAAAAGTTCGGACAAATGGAGATTCGGTAAGTTGAATATTCTGAGATTTGGCGATTCGGGAATTTAAAAGTTCGGATAAATGGAGATTCGGAGAGTTGAATATTCTGACAAATAAATTTCGGCTTTTTGGAGATTCTGACAACTGAGTTTTGGACTAAATGATGGCACCCCTTCAAACCTGTGAACAAAAATGCTCTCACCTGTTTTTAATGTTGACGATACTCGCTCTTAAAAAATAAAATAAATTAGTAAATGTTAATTTATTAGAAATAATAAAGTGTCACAAAAGGTGGAAATTCAATTTCGTTCCTATAGAAAAGAGTTAAATATTATTTTTAAAGTATTTACAAAATTTGAATAAATTATTAAAAAAATATTTAAGCTCTTTTTTATAGTAACAAAATTGAAGTTTCATTACTTGTGCCATTACTTGTGTTTCTAATAAATCAAAATTTACATATTTTTATTTTATTTTTTAAGAGCGAGAAACGTCAACATTAAAATCAGGTGAGAGCATTTTTCTTGGGGCGCATGATTATACCATAATCGGTTTTTTTTAGAAATTACAATATTTCGAAATCCATAATTTAGAACAGCTATTTCATAGAAGTACATTAATTCGAACTAAA
Source organism: Ganaspis brasiliensis (assembly GCA_037103525.1). Lineage (NCBI taxonomy): Eukaryota > Metazoa > Arthropoda > Insecta > Hymenoptera > Figitidae > Ganaspis > Ganaspis brasiliensis. Next base: position 778,519 of record JAZKLR010000050.1, on the reverse strand, counting down.
TTGTAAACGAATTTTTATCATACAGAATTTCCATTTAATCGAATATTCATATAATTAAATTTTAATTCCTTCGTATTTTTATTTATAAAAATAATTATTTGAATGAATTCAATTTTTTCGACTCTTCTGTTAAAAGAACAGCAAATGCAATGAAATCTTATTTTGCAGACATATGTCTGCAAAATAAGAAATGAAATTGAATAATAATATTCGTAATATTCATAATAAGATTTCATTGCATTTGCTGCACTGTAAAAAATACTTCGGGAATATTACGTCAGTATTGTAATGTTACTTTAGAAACTTTCTGTAATATTACTGTTTGGCAAGTAGGAATAATACTACTCAACTTGTACTTCTACAGCTTTCAGCAATGTAATATTACATTTTTTAGTAAATGTACATTCAGGGTTGTGAATGTACTACTTTGGTAGTAGGTAATAAAAGCACCTACTTCTATAGCAGGAATTTTACATTCGCAAACAATTTTACCAAGCGAATTAAAATCACAAGTTTGGTTGTTCATTTTACCACTTTGATATAGGTTATTTTACAGATAAAAATCTGTTTTTTTACGTAAGTGATAGTGGAAATATTCCATATTAAAAATAGTATTATTACTTTCAAATGTGAAAATCCCACTACAGAAGTAGGTAAAAATCGCTCCTACTTCCATAGTGGTAAAATTACCGAATCATTTTTTTCAGTGTGTTCTTTTAACAGAAGAGTCGAAAAAATTAAATTCATTCAAATAATTATTTTTATAAATAAAAATACGAAGGAATTAAAATTTAATTATACGAATATTCGATTAAATGGAAATTCTGTATGATAAAAATTCATCTACAATTTAGTTCGAATTAATGTAATTCTATGAAATAGCTGTTCTAAACTATGGATTTCGAAATATTGTAATTTCTAAAAAAACCGATTATGGTATAATCATGCGCCCCTTTTTCTTCACAGATTTGATCAGCCTTATAAGAAAAGATAGTTTAAAAAATGTCGACTTTTTAGAAGAAGTAATAAAGTGGCACAAGTGGGGTAACTTTAATTTTTTTGTTATAAATAAAAACTAAATATTATTTTTAAATTATTTACCAAATTTTACAAAATTATTTATTAATAACTATGAATTTAGCTTTTTTTATAGCAAAAAAATTATGGTTGCCCACTCTATTATTTCTTATAATTGGACATTGATCATTAATCTTGCCTTTCAGTAGGGAGAAACGTCATTGAAATCAGATGGAGAGCATTTTTGATTAAGATCCGATCAGCCACAAGATTATAGTATTCCTTTCATTATAATACCATATTACGTCAAAGTAAAAGATTGATACGTATTTTTTTAAAAAAGTTAAAAACGCATATCAATATACATTAATCAAAATCCATAGTTAAATAACATGAGCGCATTATGCTGTGTACAATATATGTTAATACTTTACTAACAATAAGATAATTAATAAGTAAAGCAAATAAGGTTTTTTTTTAAAAACGGTGTGATTATTAACATACAAAAAACTCAATTCTTAATGTATATGAAATGAAAATATTCAATTGACTAAAATACAATTATTGTTACAAAAATACAGAAATACTTTCAATTGTTAGATATGAAATAAACATTATAAAAGAATGATTAAAAATATGATAATAAGTAGTTGATTTTTTAGGAAAATACTTAACATCGAAATAACATTTGATGAATTCTGTCCTTTCAATATTTTTAAGAACTGTTCTTAATGTAAGAACACACTGATCCTAAAACATAATGAGAAAATTATACAATTTGATAAACATTTAACTTCCAATTTTCTCCTGCATTTAATTATTACTTGGTTTTAATTAAACATACTTTATAATATAAAGGAACACGAACATTATTAAGATAAATTCGAGCGCCCCTAAGTTGACTGTAATTTAATAAAAATTTTACATTTAATCAGAACATAAAAATGTAAAGTTTTTTTAAGTTACAGACAATTTGATAAAGGACGAATATCCCGCAGTATTGAGTGGGGTCCTTTATGGTTACTCTGAAATTTAAGTTCACGTCTACATTTTTATAACCGATTTATCGGCACAAAGTAGCATCAAGTTGTGTTAACCAAGGTAAAATTAATTTTATTTTTCTTCTATAATTCGGATCTTTTGCAATCGGATTATTCTCCAAATAAACAGTTTGTAATTTTGTATTCACAGCTAAAGTTTCAATTGACGGCCAACCTTCTATCAAGTTGTTGTTTGCCTACAATTTTAAAAAATACTTGATCAAACAATGTATTTAGATGTTTTTAAATATTTAGTAAAATAATAAAATAAAAAACTAATATGAAATTAGAATCTAATGAAATATTTACCCAAAACTCCTCCAAGTCAATAAGATGGTTAATATTTTGAATCTTTTTTAATTTATTGTTTGCCAAATCCAATGTTGTAATTTTTGAACAATTTTCTAATCCTTCGATTAGAGTTATTCCATTTTCAGATAAATATAACTGATCTAAGTTTTTAAGATCAGTTAAATTTTCAATTAAAGTAATTCGATTACTTTGTAAGCTGAGCAATTGAAGATTAACAAGGGTTGTAAGGTTTTGAATTTTACTTATCTTGTTTTTGCCCAAGTACAAATTAACAAGATTGTTTAAAGCTTCCACATTTTCTATCTCTCGAATCTTATTATCTCCTAATTCTAAAGTGGTTAAGCCTGTCAGGTGAGAGATATTTTCAATTTGAGTTATCTTATTGGAAGACAAAAATAATTTATTTAAATGCTGCAAATTGTCCAGCCCTTCAATTTTTTTAATGCGGTTAAAGGAAAGATCAAGAACCCTGAAATCAAGTTTAACTTAATTAAATTACATTAATTTGTTCAAACATAACATTATTCTAAGAATATATTTTACTTACTGCAAATTGACTAAAGAGTCCAAATTTTCTATAACTGTTATTTGATTATCACGCAATTCTAATTCTTGCAGTGTGACAAGAGTATTCAAGTTTTCTATCTTTTTTATCAGATTCCAAGTAAAACACAATTTTTTTATTTGCATCAGAGGTTCCAAATTTTCTAGCTTTGTTACTCGAGAATGATTAAAATCCAACTCCTAAATAATTAATTTCAGTGATATAAATAAAACTAAAAATTAAATAAATATATATATATATATATATGTATATAATATATGTACATCACAGGCCTCTCACTCAGATTCGCAACGAAAAATAGTGTCAAAAGTGGCATAAAGTGTTCAAACAGGTGGCAAAATAGTGGCATATTTTTATTAACAAATATATATAAATTTATTTATTTAATCTTATGGTTGTGAAAAGAACAAACTAAGCGAGAATTATGTCCATTTAACGAACATTTCGCTTTCAAGTAAGCAAAATAAGAGGAAGCAAAAAATTAATAATACATACAAGTTAAGGTATTAGTCGCGTAAAATGATTTTCGTCAGATTTTTTTAAAACTTTGTATCTGTATTCATGAGGTATTTATCTATGAAATGAGATCTATCCTATCAATTTTGACCACTTCTGAGCTTCAAAATATAAATTCTAAGTTCATACCTTTTACATGCAATAGCACTAAATGTATATAAAAAATGTCTCTTATATTCATTTATATAAAAACAAGTCGTCAGATTTTCAAATAAAACTACTAAGTTACACATTCAGATAAAATAAATCCTTTAAAAAAAATTAACTTTATTCACCACACCGTATAAAAAATACAACAATTTAAAAATTCACAATTTTTAATTTTCACGTGGTATCATTGAAAAATGTCGTAAACGTGTCAGCAATACATCATGACAACTTATAGTACATGACTCAAAATCGTGAAAATTACATATATTACATTAGAAGAGGTCACAAGGAAGCAAGTGAGTTGATATAAAAGTTTATTTAATAAATAATTTATTTTGCGGGAGTTTTGCGGGAGCATTTAAGCGACTAATACCTTAATTGGGGAAGTTATTAAAAAATGAAGAATTTTAAATTAAAAAAAAATGTAAAAATATGAATTATTTTACGAATTCTTGATCAATTATAAACTTTATACAGGTCAATCAATTCGTTTTGAGAAAAGGAATATGATTTTTGTATTCATATTAAGTTGCACTTTTAGCATAAAAAAAATTTTTGGCAAAAAACAATATTTTTTTTTTGAAAAAAGTGCTCAAAACAATTTGGTTGGGTATTTTTAAAAATCCTTGTGTTCAAATTTAAATATTAATGATCTTAGTAATTCATCCAAATTTTATTGGAATCCGTTGAAGCGTTCTCGAAATATCTTGTACACAAAAAACGCTACACACATACACACACACATACCTCTGGGCATTTGCTTAGGAATGAATACAATTGCGACATTTAGACAATTTTTTTCAGAATCTAAAAATGTAATTAAAAGTATGTTCATTTACCCATAATTTAAATTTTAGCCAGATTCTAAAACTAATTTCACATTTTCGAAATTCGTTTTATTTGGGCTTTAGTTTCTCAACAAAATATTGAAAATTGTGTACTATTTTTTGTTCACAATTCTTAATATTTTGTTCAGAAACTGAGACCCAAATAATACGAATTTCTAAAATGTCAAATTAGTTTTAGAATCTGCATAAAATTTAAATTATGGGTACATGATCATATTTTTAATTACATTTTTTGTTTCTCAAAAAATTGGCTAAGTGTCGAAATTGTACGCCGCCTGAAAAAATATTTCTAAGGTTATGTTAATTCTCACCTTGCAACACCCTGAAACAAATATGAAATACTTTATTTACAAAAGTTCTTCAATAGTAATATTTTCATTTGTGACTTGAACTGAAGTAATGGGAACAGAATCAAACTGGCCATTTATTTAGCCCCATGTATTTTATCCTGAGTGTTACTTGTTTTCAATTTTTTCCCCAAATTTTAAAAAATCTTCCAAACTAGTGGATTTATTTCGTAAAGTTTGGAAAAATTCCATATTTAACAAAAAAATTGAGATTGAAAAAATTGCTGAACATAGAGGATTTTTTTCCACACATTCGGAAATAAATCCCAGGAATTGGTGGAAAAATTGGAAAAGATGGATGGATCCCGATGGATTTTTTCCCAAAAGTTCGGAAATAAATTTTAAGTCTAAAAGAAAATATTTCCGCAATTCGGAAAAAATTCACTTATTCCAAAAAAATTGGAATTTATTCCTAAAGATTGGAAAATTACCCGAATAATATAATGGATTTCTCCCTAAAGTTCGGAAATAAATCCTACATGCAATAAACCTTCTCTAAATTTAAATTAGTTAAAAATAACTAATTATTAGTCAAATCGTGGCTGAGTTTTTGTTTCAGAAATTAGTAAAAAATAATTTAAAAATAGTTAAAATTGGACTAATTGAACTAGTAAACAGAATTTTGCTAAAGTTTTAGTTATTTTGACATAACCTAAAAGTGAATTTGACTAATAATTAGTTATTTTTTACTAAATGATTAGTAATAACAATTATTTGAATTAGTGACGGAGTTGGTTGATTTCAAATTAGATATTTTTGACTAATTTAGATTTAAAGATGACAAATCGCTTCCCCTTTTTTGGCTTCTGATTCAGTATTTTGTTCATTTTTTCTGACTCAAAGAAAATAATTTTTTATGATTTTATACTTCCAACCAATTAAATGCATTCTATATATTTAAAGCCTAATAAAGAATAGGACAGCGAGGACATACTTAGAGACTTATTAAACAGCTAAGTTGAAAATAGTGTCATCCCGGTTATAAATCCGTGTACAAGATCATCTACTGAACTTGTACATGATTCTGGATAAAATCATGCACAGGTGCGGTGATTTGTTTTGTGCATGAATAGAGATAGGAACTTTGTGCTTTTTTAATAGGTCAATTATGCTAAAATAAAATGTCTAATTGTGCTGAAATTACGCTTTTATTGGCTATCATATGTGCTTTAAATGTGCTACTTAATTTTAAGGCAATTTGCTTGTTTCAACTAAAATTATGTACGGAAGGTTAGTAGTTATTGAAATTTTAACACTCCAGTTTATTTATATATAGAAAAATTGATTTCTTTTTAGTCTAAATTATACTTTGAGGTATTAAAATTATTTTTTCTATAATACTCGACGTTTCTGTCTAGTAGGGTGGTTCAAAAAATGAAAAATTTGAAATATGGTTTAAAGGCGCTCGAGAGTTAACTACAAATAAAAGAAAGAAATTTACCCCTATTTTTTTTAATTTGATCCAACAATATTGAGTGGTACCGTCACTTTTTCTCATAAGAAATACAAGGAAAAATTGTTCTTAATTTTATCGAAAAAGGTTCAGAAGTTTATGAGACCTCGACAAATGTTCAAAATTGAAGAAACTGTCGAATATTATTATTTTTTTTGCAAATAAACACTCTCTAGGAGTGCCTTAAAGAACGAATAAACACAAATTCAGCATTTATAAGTAAATAGGTCTAAAATATTATTTTCTTATGTCATTTTTTTATAATTTTTTTTACTTAACAAAATACAAGGCTTGCTACATTTTTAAATTCATTTCTAATTGTTTAAACAATTGTAACCATATTTTTTACTTTAATTAAATAGGTATTTTAAGAGCTTACAACTTTTTAAATAGCGAAGGGAAAACAGTTTAGGTAATTGATTTAATTTAATTGATTGTTTAAACTTAAATTTTTATTAAATTCAGCTAGAATTATCTAGTCTTTTGAAATTTTCATTGAAGAACTAAAAAAAAGTTATTGATTCATAATTCGCAATCTACATTCCATTGTTTAAACAATTTATTTTTCTTATATTTTCGAATTTAAATAATTTTTTTAATAGCTGGCGATTCTTTAGTAACGATTGACAGAACATTTTTGATGAAATTTTTTGTTTGTTTGTTTAAACAATTTGAAATGTTTAAAATAAAATCGTATTTAATTCTCCTAGAAGCATTTCGTTTTTTGCTTTCTTCATTAAAGAAATACCAAAAATTTTTTCGTCTGCAATTTTCAAGACTTTTTAATTATTTAGACAATTTATATTTGTGTAAACAATTTATTTTTCTCATATTTTTGTATCGAAACCGACAAATCGCAAGAATGAGATAGAAAAGGCAGACATATTTAGTATGTCCTTTTCTATCTCACTCCTTATGATTTCAAATTTTCATTCTGCTAAGGCCCTTTTATAATCTTTTATGCGAATCTGCTTCAAAACATATAAACAACGGAAATTTCCTGAAATTTTTATATGACTATTTCGTTAATAATCAATATAAATTTATACGAATTGGGCTAAATATGTGCTGAATATATGCTGAAAATCGCTAATTATGCGGCACAATTACCCGAACAAAATTATGCTGCTTAAATGACAAAATTGTGCTTTTTTGTGCTGATTTAGTTTAAAGAAATTTCTATTTAAAAACATGTTTTATATGGTTTTTAGACGTTTTATAACATTTAACAATTTTCGAGCAAAATTGTGCTGATATGCTAAAGCACAAAGTTCCTATCTCTATGCATGAACTTGCGAATGGTTAACACATGAATTTGGAACAACGAACGTGCAAAGGAACATGCACCTTTTCATGAACGCTTCTAAAGGCAAATAATTTCATGAGCATGAACATGCACACAAACATGCACATGAATCTGTACACGAAAATGGATAATTATATATTAAACTTTAAACGTTGCGCATTAGTTGTCTATGGGAGCGAAGGCTGCGCAGTAGATTTTAATGGCTATAAAAGGTAGAGGACCACTATAAAACAAGTAACATTTGTTAATAATATTTAAAGTATAGAAAATTATGTGCATGAACATGTGCACGTTCAACCACATGTTCTTGTATCAGATTTTATTGTACGTGCATAGGAATGCGTACACGTTCGTTATTCCAAACTCACTGTCCATTCACAAGTTCATGTCCAAGACAAGTCAATGCACCTGTGCATGATTTTATCAAGAATCATGTACCAGTTCAGTAGATGATCTTGTACACGGATTTACAACCGGGATCAGTGGTCTTTTTTTTTACAAAAAAGTGTCATTAGTGGCATCAGCTGAATAAAGTGGCAATAGTGGCATGAGTGAGAGGCCTGACATCATATATACTAACTTCAATGTCAGGATCTATTATGACAATTTTATCACAATCTTCTGAGACTTCAGTTTCTTTTTCAACTTGTACATTTGCTACTTCCATACCGTTTTTATTATATTCTTCTGCAATTGAATTATAGTGCATGATAGAAATTTTCATAAAAAAATATTTCTAATAATCTATATACTTTAATTACACTTACCGATACTCGCCATTTTGCAGTCTAAAATCTTATATTTAAAAACAAGAAAAAGATTTAATAATTTATTACAATTTCGAAATTACGTAGTTCACATTTATTAATCGAATAGAAAAAAAAGAAACATTTAATTTCTAACTACTGTTTTACATAATATTGTATGCGAATGTGTAAACTCTTGTTTATGTATTATGTATAAATTATGGTGGTACGTTCTTGGCGTTCTTGGGAATGTTTTGGTCAATTGGTAAATCCACGAAGGAAAAATAAGGAGACCGAACTGTAGTGTTCATCCCTGTAGAAACTGTGCCAAAATTCTGTCTTGGTTCACTTCAGAGATGCCACGGACCCTCTACAAACACATCTGCGCAAGTCTTTGAAAAGTTGTGTGATTGGTCGAAAGGAGCGGGGTGGTTTGAAATCGTTTAATTAAAAGATTTTCAAACCACCCCGCTCATTTCGACCAATCAAACAACTTTTCAAAGACTTGCGCAGATGCGTTTGTAGAGGGTCCGTGGCATCTCTGGTTCACTTGTTGGAAATTAACTCTGATATAAGTACGCGTGCGCGGCGCACTGTTGCTGTCTTCGTTGCTCCCTCCCAAAAGTGAGGGCGCAAATACATGTCTGCGTCGAACGCTGCGTTCTTGCGTTGTATGGTGAGAGAGAGAAAGACAGAAATATAGTCACATCTTTGTCACTGTCACCATTCAACGCAAGAACGCAGCGTTCAACGCAGACATGTAATTGCGCCCTGAAGGTGAATAGACGCGCGAACGCGAACGAGACTTTCCAAAGTATTTATTCTGAATTCGGTTTAAATTACACCAGGGGCCGTATTCTCGAAAGCACGCGAGAATTCTCGCATGCGTAAAATGTCGAATGGTTAATGTCGCATGCGACTTTAAAACTGTATTCTCGACGACCGTTCGAGATAGGTTGTTCGGAAATTTCCGTGTGCGACATTTAGACAGTGTTGCCGTCGTTTCGAAATACTATTATACCAATAAGAATTAAGGTAGAAGAGAAAAGTGATCTTACGGAAAAAAAACAATTACGTTCTTTAATGCTTGCAGATTGCGGGCATTGAATTTATATAAAAATACCTTACTGATGTAAACAATAATTTTTAAACATTCATAAAATATGTGATTACTCTTCATTAAATCAATAAATATACAAAAACTACGTATACTTATATTTTTATAAAGAATAAAAATAATTACTCAAGGAACATATATATAATCCTTAAATGAAAAAAGCATGTACCACACATGTATTTCTTTTGGCTGTCACCGCTGTCACTCTAACCTAACCTAATATTATAACTTATATATTATTCACGAATTTCATAAGAAATTATTGGTTAAATAAAGAAATGCTGAGTTCCAAAAAATGTTTTTGACCAATTTATTCCAATTTCAATTATTTAATCAATCGGAATTTATCTTGTCTACATGATTCTTTTACAAGACAACATAAATATATTTAAAATGTTGAAATTATCGCTTGATTTAAAGCTTTTTTCACTGATACTTACTGAAATAGCTTCATAAAATAATTTAAAAACTGTTTATATAAAGCTTTCCCTGTAATAAGAGGGTTATTGAGCAAGCGTTTTGGCTAGTTGAGCAAGCCCTCTGCTCAATTGTCCTAACGAAATATGGACAATTGGGCTGGTTGCTCATTCACCCAATGCATTGAGTCCAATAATCCACAAGGTATTTCGAGCTTAAAACTGGAGAAAAAGCGACTTAATATTGATAAAACACTAAGAAACGTTAAATTAAGCATAAATACACAAAATTAGATAATAAAAATACGTATATTAAGAATAAATAACATTTTCGAAAAGACGTGATTTATTGACACTCAGAGAGCAGAACACCTGACTAGCAGAATAGACGTAGCCAATCAAAATCTTTCTACCGCGAGAGACTAAATTGTGATTGGCTACGTCTATTTTGCTAGTCAGGTGTTCTGCTCCCTGTGTGACAATAAATCACGTCTTTTCGAAAATGTTATTTATTCTTAATATACGTATTTTTATTATCTAATTTTGTGTATTTATGCTTAATTTAACGTTTCTTAGTGTTTTATCAATTTTAAGTCGCTTTTTCTCCAGTTTTAAGCTCGAAATACCTTGTGGATTATTGGACTCAATGCATTGGGTGAATGAGCAACCAGCCCAATTGTCCATATTTCGTTAGGACAATTGAACAGAGGGCTTGCTCAACTAGCCAAAACGCTTGCTCAATAACCCTCTTATTACAGGGTTTGATTTACAATACTTATGCTTTTGATTTTTAATTTCGGCATTCAGGTTATTTTTAATTTTTTACTTTAGTTCATGCCCGCTAACACTACTTTGCATTATATACGTTTATTACATGTATGACACACAACCTTATTTCTCACTAGCATTTCGTATTCGACTTTGCATCTCGAGTGGCCAGTACCCACTCGAGACGAACCATTCGAAAATTATCGCATACGACATGAAATCTCGCATGCGACACACGTTCGAGAATAGCTTTTTCAATCTCGCATGGCATGTCGCATGCGACATCTAGGGTCATCGATTCGAGAATACGGCTCCAGGGGTGTCCAGAAACGGCAAGTGCGGAGTGACATTACGGTAGCGCGAGTGACACGAAATTTTTTTCGTCGATGTTCGAAAATCCGAGAAAGGGCTATTGTACGACTCACAGCAGGCAGTCCTGGGTTTTATGAGTCCCATTTTCACGCCTTTTAAACTTACCAGAACGTAATGGTCGTAATGAATAAATAAATTTATGCAATAAATAAATAAAATAAAAATCAAATATTTATATAAAATTATACTAATAATTATTTACTCAAATATTTTATTTGAACTAATTTTTTAAATTTCATTTATTAATTTCTAGATTTTAAAAAATTAAAATAATAATAATAATAATGATGATGATTGTAATAGTAACAACAAAATAATAAACGTGATTATAACATGACTAGAGTATTTTTAAAAATTTAGAAATTAAAATTATAAATAATAAAGATATAATATTTAATAATTGATCTTCAGGGCGCAATTACATGCCTGCGTTGAATGCTGCGTTTTTGCGTTGTGCGTTGTATCCCTAGGGACTGAGAGTTCGTGTACCGTGCTTAATGTAGTTCCCTGGAGTTCAGGTTTTATTTAGAAGTACGTATTCTAGTGTTTTGTTTGCTTATGGCCATTTACAACCTGTCAGATTTATTGTCTGCTATTTTTATTTAATAAACCGCAAATATAAATTGTATTCTAATTTGCGAAAAATGAATAAAGCTGTTGAGGAAAATGTTGAAGTAAATTATAAATTTGATCTATTAATGTAGTCAAGAAATATAACATTAGTATATTTAAATATATTGCAATGTGGAAAATTCCATTTTTCTTCAAAATTCCTTGCGTGTGAGAGCCACCCTTCTGTAGTTAAACGTAAAAATGATGTAGGTTTCAGTGCGACCCAAATAACTGTGCACGTTTCTCTAACAATCTTTGATACCAAACTTGGACTCACGCGGAATTGATATGAAATTGAATGCATAGAATCTCCTGAAGCGAGATAACGTAAAAAAATATGCAACCGTGTACGTGCTGCTACCGGTTCCCGAATCGCATAATATGTTGTTGACTTTCTGCTGCTTCAGAAGGTGTCTGAACCAATGTATTGCAGTATTGCAATAACCAAAAAATATATAGAACATCAAGGGCTTTCATTGTCTTTTTCTTATTTCAATAAAGCTGAAACCGAGAATGAAAAATTATACCTTCAAGATTTTATCGTTTTTATCAATTATTAGGGACAAATTATAAATCATTATTACTTCTATAAAGCTCGATTATTACGACTTAAAATCAAAACTTTGATCCCTAGCTTGCTTCGATTATAAAAAACTTACTCTAATAAACACATATATATATTTGAATTTTTTATCACAAAATTCAATTAAAACTAGGATATCTTAATAACAAATTCAGATAGAGGCTCAAATCTGATTATTTTAGTCGATAATTGGGAAAAAAATGTTTCCATTTTTTAAATGGAAAATGGAAATTCAAAAGTATTAAATGGTTTATATGCGATGAAAAAAGATTTCGCTTTTTTATAAATTATACGTATCTCTTTAATTAGTGCTTTTCCGTGTATGAAAAGGTATTGCAAAAAGTATCATATGTGCACTATACGTACGAAAGTGCATTTTTCGTCTTCGTGCAAATTTCTGCACTCTCTTTGCTCGAGCAGCAAACTTTGCACTCGTCGGAAAATAACAGCTTTCGATACTTGGTGCACAATGTACTGTTATGTTTTGTGGTATATATTCAAAATTTTTTTAAACCTACGATACTATTCAATCAGTTTCTATCATAATGTAAAATTAATCCGTTTCATTTCAAACCTAGAAATTGTAATTCTTTTAAATCCTACGTTATTTCATTCCGATACAATCCATTACAACTCTAATTGGATTTTAAACGGATTAATTCGGAGTGAAGTAAAACAGGATACAATTAAAAGGATTGAAACTCATAGAATTCAAACGCATTAATTCGGAATGATTAAGAAAAGAATTAATTTTCAAGTGAGAATATCATATATGAAACGCGCAGTAAAGGAGATGGGGACCTTGTTTTTTTAGATGTAAAAAACTATAGGTTATCTTTATAATCGTTTTATTTTAATTATTGGTTTCTTTTTTAATTTTAAAAATCAAATTTTATTCTTATGGTATACTTTAAACCTAATGAAAACTGAAATTTCATTAGTTCGCTTTCGAAGTTAATCCTTTTTTATTGTATTTTTCCTTTTTAAATAAAAAAACATTACCTAAAACCTTCCTTCGTTCTCGTAGATTATATCGTTTTTGGAGCGTGTCACATATATAAATAATTAGTTACATAAATATATATGTATATTTATACATCGAGAGATAATTTATGCTAAAAATTCGATAATGTTATTAAAAAAATGTTTATGTTTACGATTGTATTTACTTCCTCCATATTAACTTTTATAAATTAACTTTTTATAAGAATATGTTTTGTAGAGTGTCGTTTATTAGCTATCGGAGGTAGTTATTTTTTTTTATTATATTATTAAAAAAATATATAAAACAACACTGTTAAACAAATATTTGAATTTCATTTCACGCAAACAATTGCGTTTCCTTAAATCCTATGTTTACATGCATGCGTTTTAACGTGCGTTCTGACGTACTTTATTTTTAATCGCGAATTGAATACTAGGAAATCTGCTGGTGCCGAATAAAGAACTACGTTTATTGGTTGACAAATCACGGGACTATTCTGCTTTTCCGTTAAAACGCATGCATGTAAACATAGGACTTCTATTTCCGCAAAAACTATGCGTTGCGCGGGATTATTTGAACCCGTCTAAAGACGTTTCACTTACAACTTACAACATAAAACAATATCTATATAAACTGCGACTCTTCATTGTACTCTCTAAGACATTCGTGTTGAGAAATCTTTTTTAAATCTTTGATGAAAAAGCCACAATAACCACATTTTCCTTTAGCCTGCAATTAAAAAAATAAACATCAAATTTAATTTTTAAAATATAGATTTAAAAAACTTAGTTATTTATCATTTCATTGCTTTTAGGTTTACAAGTTACAATAAACAGATCCTTAAATAAATGTTGCTCTTATATATTTAAATATACTAATGTTATATTTCTTGACTACATTAATAGATCAAATTTATAATTTACTTCAACATTTTTCTCAACAGCTTTATTCATTTTTCGCAAATTAGAATACAATTTATATTTGCGGTTTATTAAATAAAAATAGCAGACAATAAATCTGACAGGTTGTAAATGGCCATAAGCAAACAAAACACTAGAATACGTACTTCTAAATAAAACCTGAACTCCAGGGAACTACATTAAGCACGGTACACGAACTCTCAGTCCCTAGGGATACAACGCACAACGCAAAAACGCAGCATTCAACGCAGGCATGTAATTGCGCCCTTACATTTGTAAAAACAAATTTAGTTCGAAGTTTTTCGAATTTAAATTTATTTTTTTGTTAAATTAATTTTCATTAATTTGAAGCTGTTAAAAAACATTGTCGAGAATTACTCTTTTAGGCTTATAAAAAAATATATAATTAAAAATATTTTTTAATTTTACTCTCTATATAAATCTGAATGTGTGAAATTTCACTTATTCTAAGTTATAAGTCGCTCTCTCTTTCAATAAGTGCATATGCACTTAAAATAAGTGAAATCTCACCCAAAATAAGTGAAAAATTCACTTATTATAAGTGCATATACACTTATTGAATGAGAGAGCGACTTATAACGTAGAATAAGTGAAATTTCACAAATTCAGATTTAGAGAGTAAGTCTTTTTTTAATTTCAATTTCTAAAAACATTTCATAAACACTAATTATATTTATGTTTTATTTATTTATATTTGAAATTTTTAAATACTTTTAATTTGCATCTTTTTAAATTTAAAATTTTAAAATTGGAATTTTTACTACTTCAGAATGTCAATGCTTCATGCTTTTAACTCAAAAGGGTCGATACGATTTATAATAACAAATTTAGTTTGAAGTTTTTTGCATTTAAATTTTTTTTTTTTGTTAAATTAAATTTCCCTAGGGAAAAAATGAACAGATGATCCATACATTTTTTCACCTGAGGGAAAAAATGGACGCCATTTTCATACTGTCAAACCACACCCACACAGCACCAGAAATTCCCTGAATTTCCCCTGAATATTGGCCCACATTTCCCGAATATTCGAACCTAATATTCAGGGAAGTTTCGTGGAAGCATCAAAATGTCCGCCATAAAGAATATTGGACGCTAAATTTCCCTGAAAATGTATTTCTAATTTTCAGGGAATTTCCGCATCTAATATCCCTTCAATATTCACAGTATTCGTAAATCTTCTGTACATGATGCGCAATGGTCGAACTTGGTTTCTGTGACACTTACGGCTGCGCAGTAGTTTTTAATGTTCTAGAATCCTACGGGTGCCAAATATGACATACAATTTTTATCAATTACCAGATCAAAAAAATTTTGGAAATTTTTTTAACTTTCCCTGAATATTCTAGGAATATTAGATGCGGAAATTCCCTGAAAATTAGAAATACATTTTCAGGGGAATTTAGCGTCCAATATTCTTTATGGCGGACATTTTGATGCTTCCACGAAACTTCCCTGAATATTAGGTTCGAATATTCGGGAAATGTGGACCAATATTCAGGGGAAATTCAGGGAATTTCTGGTGCTGTGTGGGCAGTGGTGACACTATGAGATGAAAATTAGTAAATATGTCAAAGGTGACCGATAGAGGCACTATCTGTGCCTTGTGCCGATATTTAAAAAAAATGCATGGGAGAACTCTTACAAAGACCATTTTTAGTATTTAAAAACTAATTCGCTAATAGCATATCTATTTCACACTATTCCTAAATACTTGTAGCATCTTTTACAACTTTCAAATCAATGAAAAATATTGCTCAGTTTGAGATTTTAACAAAAATAGAACTTTATACATAACCTCCAAATACATTAACGAACGTTCTGCGCAGACTCCAGCTGTTCGAGACGTTCGAGATTATGTGATCGTAAGCAACACGGGTTTAACCCTTTGCGGCACGAATTTTTTGAAAGGAGAAAAAATATTTTTCCTGGCATAAACATTAACTTTATAAATCAAAAAAGTAAAAAATACAAAATTTAGCAAAATCTAAACTTTTGACATATTTTAATTTTTATTTCGTAAACTAACAATGTTAATTTCCTTCATAATATGCATTTGAGATTTAAAATTTACTGAAGAAAATGGAAAAAATTTTATGTTTTGATAAAATTAAGCGTACTCAAATTATAAAGAAAAAACCAAAAATTCAAGGTGGGTTAAGACAAGTCGTCCGCCATATTGGATCCGATATTTTGAATTTTTAAAAAATGACATCGGATTTGTTTTCAGAGACTCTAAAAACCTTCGAATACGGAGGGTGGAGTTTTTACTAGTATACAATTAGTGACAATCAAATTAATTCTAATTTTTTTAAATATTTTATAATTAATTTTTTATTAACAATAAACTGTTATTCAAATTGCAGAAAATACACACAATTGTCTGTTAAGTAATGGATTAGGATCATAAAATGCAAAACACCATGTCTGTATTGTTTTTTTCTTTCGTGAAAAGCAGAAAATATCAGATACAGTCGGGAACCGCAATAGTGAACACCCTCATTTATGAACGCACGGCAATAGTGAACGGATTTGTCCATCACTTATGAACGACAAAATCCCCACTCAGAACCGTTTGCATACTTCCCCTCACGAATCTAAATGTATTTGAGGAGTTGAGGAGAAATGCTCAGCAGTGCAGAGTAAAAAGTGGGGTATTCATAAGTGATGTCCCTTCCGGACCCGATTCGTTCACTATTGCCGTCCCCAACTGTACAAACAGGTGGGACTCTGGTGCCCCGCTGTGCTTCAAAGGGTTAAAGTCAGACCAATTTGTTTACAATGATGTTTGTGTACATTAAAAAAAAAATTCTCCCTTTTATCACAAAGAAACGACCGAACCTTTCGAAAGGTATAATTTCATATTTTATTTTTATATTAGAATTTCTAATACTTAATGCAGCTCGGCTGTCCGCATGCATGCAGGCAGGCAGCCGAGCTGGGAGCGTACCTTTTTATTTATTTCATAACCGGCAAATTTTCTATTCTGTAATTTTACAAAAGCATTAGGAATTTTACATAAGGTTAAAGTTGTATTCCCAACTCTGCGCGTAAAATCCGTAAAATATGTAAAAATGTTATACTGTAGAAGTAGGTAATAAACGCTCCTACTTCTATAGTGGTAAAATTACAGAATCATTTTTTTCATGTAGACAGTGATGGGTTTTTCAGCAATCTTGAGTAAATGACAGATAAATTACCTGAATTGGGTAATTTACGTAAAAACTGGTAAAGTACCCAGGTAAATGACACAGCTTGATACTCGTGCTGAAATGGCATAAACACACTCTGAGGGTGCAATTAGATGTCTGCGTCGAACGCTGCGTTTTTGCGTTGAATGTTGAGAGTGACAAAGATGTGACTATATTTTTTTCCTCCTCTCTCTCATTATGCAACGCAAAAACGCAGCGTTCGACGCAGACATGTAATTGCGCCCTCATAACCTTAAAAAAAACATAAAGGTATATTTCAGTGCTCTTTTTCCAATTATTTGTAAGTTAATTGTGCCAAAATGCAGTAAGCTATTGAAGAAAAGTTACAAAACATCTTAATATCACAGTCTGAATTGTAAAATTATAGGTTTTAGGTTATGTTTACAAGTAAATTACACTGTATAGAAAACTTCAGAAGTAAAAAACTAGGTAAATTACGGTAGAAAACCATGTAATTTACCTGAAGTATTTTACTCTCCCAACACTGCCTGTAGACAAATGTAAATGTCAGGGTTGGGTAATGACGCGTCACTCGAGGTTTCCTACGTATGTTACCGGTATGTTACATCAAGTAACATACCTGTTTTAGGTATGTTACCCTCCTTCCACCAACAAAATGCATTATGTAACAAATTCGGTAGGTAACTTACCTAGGTAACATACAGTAAAAAACTATGTAACATACACCTAGGTGCATAAATGCCTTACCCCCGACCTCTCTCTCTTACTCACGTATTCTCATGCGCAGGGACAACTAGTTCTGGGTAAGGCATTTATGCACCTAGGTGTACCTCTGGTATGTTACGTACACAACCCTGAGTAAATGTATTAAATTCAGGGCGCCGTCCCATGGCTGCGTTTTGCGTTGCGTTGTAATGAGAGAGAAAAGGACACACATATACTTTGTCCTTTTCTATCTCATTACAACGCAAAGCAAAACGCAGTCATGGGTCGGTGCCCTCAAGACGTAATATACGTACGTAAAATGCGTAATAAAACTCCACGTAATATATACACGTGAGGTGTATTACGTGCACAACACTGGTAAATACGCGGAACGCAAAGTTTGTTACCAACCAAAATTAACCTAAATCTGGGGACTTTTTATCTGCTGTTGTAGTGTTGCGGTTTGCAGCAATCTTAGGGTGCCGTCTCATGCTAGGGATTAATGGATCAGGGATTAGAATAGACCAATCAGAAAATGCTTTCCAATGTGACCAATTATCTGATTAGTCTATTCTAATTCCTAATCCATTAATCCCAAGCATGAGACGACACCCTTAGGGCGCAATTACATGTCAGCATCGAACGCAGCGTTCTTGCGTTGAATGGTGAGAGTGACAAAGATGTGACTATATTTCTGTCTTCCTCTCTCTCACTATTCAACGCAAGAACGCAGCGTTCGACGCAGACATGTAATTGCGTCCTTAGCGTTCCACGTATTTACGCATAACCGCAAACAGCTCCCACGTAGATTTACATCCCTGCTATAAAGTGCTGCCAATTTTTGCGCATGCGTATTTCTACAACATGACGTCATAGACGGTATCAGACGGCCATTTTGTGAGTGTACTCTCAATTGGGATATTTGTGTTAAAAAGAATACCGGAGCTAAATTGAATGGTTTAATTCATCGATAGCTCCAGACAAGTACCGAATTCCATGTGCTTAGTGTAAAATTATAATAGCCAATATTTACAGATTCACACAATGGAGGAAAAAGCATCCCTTAAAGAACTTGACCAGTGGATAGAACAGTTGAATGACTGCAAACAACTGACAGAAAGCCAAGTGAAAACTCTCTGTGACAAGGTATTATTCGTTAAATCCTTCAAATTGAAGAGAACAAACTTGAATTTTTCAGTTAGTGAGTGTTTTCTTTGTTATAAATATTTGTGCAAGCACCTGGCTCTCACGATTGTTTAAGATCGCATGGAAGATTTTATAATTCCTAAAGCATCACTACTTTTGGCTCATGATAATTTTTGATTTAAAAAAAAAGATAATTTAAAACAAGACTTTTTTTTAGTTTATACAGAATATCTGAAATCATATTTTATATATGGACTTCGGTTTCCTTGCGTAGATATACTCAAGCCCTTTTTCGTTTTCATTTAAATAAATAGTCGGAAATAATTTGAAACGAATTTGACTTACATGTAAAATTATATTCTTTAAACGACGGATTATTTATTTTTACTATTAAATACTAAATTTCAAAAATGATTGCTGATATAATTTCAAAGATTTTAATCTGTTGATAATGAAGATGTAATTATTAAGTTTAATAATTTAATGAAGTGTTTAAAAGTCCGGATAGTCGGACGTTTAGCAACATAACACAAATGAAACTAAACGTCTGGATAGTAAAATATTGACACATTAAAAAGAATTGGATGAAATGCGCGGGATAAAACGGGTTATAAATTCCCCGTAGAATGCGATTCGTTTAACTCCGTCAATTTTTACCAATTTTTTTTATTATGTCGATATTTTACTATCCGGACGTTTAGTTTCATTTGTGTTATGTTGCTAAACTATCTGGACGAATTATTTTGCACTAAATTCGCCCGGATATCCGGACGTTTAAACGCGCTGATAAATTAATAAGTCAGAGATAAATGAAAAATATAAATAATTTGTTAAAATGTTAAAAAAAAACTTAATCTTATACCATTAAAAATGTAAACAAATTTTTAAAATAGATTTTTAAAAATCTTATTCATTTTTCTGTAATGGTTCTCATATTATAAGGGGATTTATTCAATTATTTACAGGCAAAAGAAATCTTAGCCAAGGAATCTAACGTACAAGAAGTAAAATGCCCAGTAACAGTGTGTGGAGATGTTCATGGACAGTTTCACGATTTAATGGAACTCTTTCGAATAGGTGGCAAATCTCCTGACACAAACTATTTATTTATGGGAGATTATGTAGATCGTGGTTATTATTCCGTTGAAACCGTTACACTTCTTGTAGCTCTCAAGGTAAAATCTACTTCTTTCCCAATACAATTCATGTTTATTTGTCAACTGAATTTCAAACATTTTAATTTCAATGACGTTCTGCATTTTTTTTTTTTCATGTAGGTGAGGTATCGTGAAAGAATAACTATTTTGCGTGGGAATCACGAGTCAAGACAAATTACACAAGTTTACGGTTTTTACGATGAGTGTTTAAGAAAATATGGAAATGCGAACGTTTGGAAATTCTTTACCGATTTGTTCGATTATCTTCCTTTGACGGCTTTAGTTGATGGTCAAATCTTCTGCTTACACGGTGGTCTTTCTCCTTCAATTGACACACTAGATCACATTCGAGCATTAGATCGTCTTCAAGAAGTTCCTCATGAGGTTATTACAGTTGTTTTAAATAATTTTTTTAAAAAAAGTATGAAAAAAAAACCCTAAAGAATATAAAAATTAATATTAAGTTAAATGAAACGTTCTTCTAATAGAATTAAGTATATCACTTTTTACAGAATTCGATATATAAAAACTTAATTAAATCAAAACTAATTTTTAGGGACCTATGTGTGATTTATTGTGGTCAGATCCCGATGATAGAGGAGGGTGGGGCATCTCTCCCCGAGGAGCTGGTTATACTTTTGGACAGGATATTTCTGAAACTTTTAATCATTCTAATGGTTTAACTCTTGTCTCCCGAGCACATCAGCTGGTTATGGAAGGTTATAATTGGTATGTACAATTGTTTAACCTGGTTAAGTAATTATAAATTTAAACTTGGGTCAAAATAAGTAAAAACTTTCGTCTCAAATTTTCAAAATAAATATACGGGTGATTCTCCACGGAGGGCATAATTTCATGCCCCTCGCCCTTAAAAATAATGTATTTTACATAATTAAACAATTTTACCCTCAAAATATTATTTTTGTGTCTACAAACAAGGGTAAAAAATAACATTTATTAATAATGCTGTATTTTTATAAAAAAAATGCATTTACACATTCAAAATCGTCATGGCATGGCGTGTCCTCTTATATTTCTGAGTGGATAATTTAATAATTTTAATAGGTACATATTAACAAATAATGCAATTGCTATCAAAATTTTTTTGTTGTATAATACCTATAGTAGATTAATAAAAAACCGCTGCCAAGTTGTACCTCAAGTATTTGTTTGGTGTAAGTAAGTTTTGGTATTCATTTTTTGAAAATATTGCTTCCTCATAGAGATTACTACAAACATCACTAAGTTTTAATTAATAGCTCGCAAAAAAAAAATTAAATATGACAATTAATGCATTTTTGAATTGTCTACAAAACGAGCAAAAATTATTCTTCAGAAAATTGATATAAAAAGCAAAAAAATAATTATTATAAAAATTTTCAATTTTTGAAACCTTGATAACTCGTAACAGGATTACAGTAGAATGTTCTCAAATAACTCATTCGATGTGTTTTTTAATCACCTACATATTAATGAAAATATATTAAAACTTGTAATAAAGCATAAAAATCAAATTATTATTAAAAAATCAGATTATCAAAATTTTCAATTTTTAAAATGCTAATAACTTTGGATTAAATTGCACTAGAGTGTTCGCAAATGGCTCGATCGATGCGTTTTCAAAAAATAAAACGAATGAAATACTTACATTCAGGGTGTCTAGCGATCCGGGAAATCCGTGAAATTGCCGGGAATTTGTAAATATATCCAGGAAATCCGGGAATTTTTTAGAAATGTCGTGAATATATAAAATAGTGTACTTTAAAGATTTAAAAGGTTCAAAAAAATAATTTTTAATAATAAATATGAAATATAACAAAAACATTAAAAAAGCTAATTAAATAATTTATAATATATTATTTCAAAATTGTAATCTACAATTTTTCATTTTTGAAAATCCGGGAAAATTGTACTCTAAGATCCGGGAAATCCGGGAATTTAAAATTTTCAGTTTGCTAGACACCCTGACATTTCAACTTATTTAAAAAAAATATACAATTTTGCAACAAAAAAAAAAAAAATGATTTTTTTTAAACTTTTAAATGGAAAAAACAATAATTAGAATTGATCAATCGGGTTCAAACCACTGTTTTGGTTCTAGATCAAATATTGAAAAAGATTTTCTACCGGCCGTAGAACTCTACTTAAAAAAATGATTTTTTTGAATCAACTATCTAGGCCGCCATTTAACTTTTTTAACATAACAATATATTTTTTTTATACTTCAATAGTGCCTAATAATAATAAATAAACCAGATTTTAATTCAATTTATTCTGCGCTTCCGTAAACAAATCTTAAAATAAGGATATTATTCGAATGATTCCTTTCCATTATTAATGTCAAAGTGTATAAAAACGATCACAAGAAGGTCATGGGAAGTATTAAAAATAAAAACTTCACAACATCGTAGTCAAATCTTAAAATAAGGTCTAATTTTTGTGCTTTACATTGGTCTAACCCCTTAATATAACGTAAAAATTTAAGAAAAAATAAGTCTTTAATTAATGATACTATAGGGACATTCTATTTCAAACCATAGCACTGTCAAAAGACGATGGCGCGTGGAGCTCTTTAAAAATACAATTTACTTTATAAAAATTACTCTAAATATAAAATATACTAA
Source organism: Ganaspis brasiliensis (assembly GCA_037103525.1). Classification (NCBI taxonomy): domain Eukaryota; kingdom Metazoa; phylum Arthropoda; class Insecta; order Hymenoptera; family Figitidae; genus Ganaspis; species Ganaspis brasiliensis. The sequence goes on along the minus strand of JAZKLR010000050.1, from coordinate 755,623 downwards.
ATGCGTTTGAAAGATAAGAAGGGCAGCGGCCCCCCCTGCCCCAACGTGGGTACGCCGATGATAGAAAAATTAAAAGGTAGAATGTTCATTTGTTAGAAATTGCAAATGGCCGCAAAAGCATCTGACAGAAATATTTTGACGCGAAGTTTGAAATTGACCAATCAGAAAATATGAAAAGAATTCCCATATAAAAATTTTATTTATTAAAAACTGGCGATGGGTATAATTGCTCCTGGGTGGGTAGAATTACCCTGGTTGACGATACTGATTTGTTAAGGAATAAAAAAAACAGCTGTTTTGTCCGATCTAACACGGATATTGCTTTGTTATCCCTTTGCCTTAAAGAAAACGTGTAATTTAATTTAAAATTGAGAAAAAAGATTACTAAATATTTATCTTTTTGAATTATGGAGAGTCACCCATAACTGTGTTTTTTTTATAGATACATGAATAGTAAATAAATACAATTTTATCCCTTCAAACATATTGTATTCATTTTAGAAATATTCGGGAGTTTAAGTTTTAGGTAATGAGTTTTTCTAACCTTAATTCTTACTCGGAAAATAGGAGTCAAAAGTTTTTCAAGTTATCATTTTGACTCAAGGAATTAAAAAATGGTATTAATTAAAACCCTTTAAAAAAATGGACCTAGGTGGTGTGGTGGATTTCTTCTCTTCTATTTATCTGAAATATAAAAACCAAGAAAATTCTTTATCAGTATGCGTATAGTTATGGTCGGAACTAGAAAAAACAAAAAATATTAAAAATTGACAAAATGGCGCGCATTTGACACTCAAACTCTAAAAACAGGCTGCCTTTTTTATTAATTTTCATATGTAAAAAATACGAAGTTTTTTAAATAAAATATTGGTTTTAGTTTCGACCATAACTGTACTCATACTGATTAAGAATTTTCTTTGTTTTTATTTTTCAGATAAATAGAAGAGAAGAAATCCATCACACCACCTAGGTCCATTTTTTTAAAGTGTTTTAATTAATGCCATTGTTTAATTAAACATTTTTTTAGAAATAAAAAAAATTGTTTTTGTGTACAGTATAAGTTCCTAAAAATATCGGAAAAGTTTTAATATCGTTATTTATTATTTTAACCTTTAAAAAAATTTCAAAAAATACCTTAAATTTTAGAGCTCTAGACCACCGGGTTCCCTTAAATGTAAAAGTGTAATTAAATGGGGCGGGTACAATGCATGTGATACAGCAAAGGGGGAAGGGGGTTAGGATTTAGAAGGTCGTTATGGTATATCCCAAGAAGGATAGGAAGGAGTATTGAGTTGTCATGGTACAATATTATATTTCTTCAACATAAATCATAATATATATTTCTTAAATGATATGGATCAATCTTTTTTTTTACTTTTAAATTACGAGCAGTTTCCTGAGGAATTTAGTTTTAAAAATGGCACGACATTGCTTTTCTTATACTAAACTTCGTTTTTTATTGGACGTTATTGACGGTTCGAACAAATTTCATTTTATTTAATTTCTTTTTTATACATATAACATGCAAAAGCGTCTTTTAAATTATTATTTCATGTTATTTTCTTTTTAACAACCTCGATTTTTAGCCATTTTTTTAATTATAGAGTAAGGGTCTTTTTGTCTTTTTCTACTGTCTGTTTTGAAATCTTCCTATACTGTATAGGAGGAGGTGAATGGAGGGGGGGGGGTCTTAATTTATTGCATGTTTTCCTAGGGGTTTTTTTTATTAATCATTCATGTTGATTATTTTGATCCTTGTTTAATAAATTGTAGACGTAATTGTATGGGTTTTAGGATCAGTAATTGAACGATTCAATAATTTATATCAGACGTTTCGACCACAATGTGGGCCTTCATCAGTGATTTATTAATTACCTATAACAATTGAGAAGATGTTATACATAGTATTTTTTGTGAATAAGATGGAAGTTAATAACTAAAAAAAATTTTTCTGAATTATACGAACAGATCATTGGATAAGTAAAATGTATACTAAGACTTATGTCAAATATGCTTAAAAGAATTTATTATCATGATCTATAATGACATGGGGGAGGGTGTCAAATGTAGGGACAAAATATCACATGCTTTGTGAACAAGCCATTAAGAGTTAAAAAATTTAAATTTAATAACATATTTTCAGGTGTCACGATCGAAACGTCGTCACTATTTTTTCTGCTCCCAATTATTGTTATCGCTGTGGTAATCAAGCTGCTATAATGGAACTTGATGATGCACTGAAATATTCATTGTAAGTAAAATGTTTTTTTTCTAAATTTAGCACAAGTTACACTGAGAAAAAAATACTATTGAATCAAATACCTTCATGCTATTGAATTCCATGTCATTACTTTATTGACAGATTTATTAGTTCATAAGCATAAACCTTTAAAGCAAAAGTCTGAAATTTTTGAAATAATAGCATGGTGCTATCAAATCGCTGCTATCTACTCAATTGTTAATTAACTTAAATCAATAGCATATTTTAATATTTATTTAACATAGTTCTCTTAAAATGTTGTCATGGTATTTTTGAAAGAAATATTTGAGTATGGAGTTTGAGTTTGGACATTCGACAAAGTGGATAGATATTCGACAATTTGGAAATTCGACAAAATGTATATTCGACCAAATGGATGTTCGACAATTTGGAAATTCGACAATTTAGTTATTCGATCATTTGGAAATTCGACAAAATGGATATTCGACCATTTGGATATTCGACCGTTTGGAGATTCGACTTTTTGAAATTCGACAATTTGGATATTCGACCTTTTGGGTTTTTGGGAAATTTCCTGCACCCGAGCTGCAAAACATTCAATTTTTAATTTTTATTATGAATCGATAGAATTTGAGTTGCTCTTTCACATACAGTAATCAAAACTTGTTTATGTTTTTTAGTTTTTCTGTTATTCGCGATGAAACATAGACATAACCTAACAATAACAAGGCAGGCACAAGTTCAAACTCCCGTCCTGTGAAATTCAAAACATTTCATGTTTAATTGTTATTATGAATCGATAGAATTTGAGTTGCTTTTTAACATACATAATTCAAAACTTGTTTATGTCTATTACTTTTTGTGTTATTAGAGGTGAAACATAGGCATAATCTAACAATAACATAGGGAGGCTCAACTTCAAACGCCCATACGCGTAAAACTCAGTTCTGCAGCTAAGGTCCCTTTCACCCTGAATCGACACATCTGTATATAATGTAACAAACTGCTACTTTAGGGGTAACATTATATACTATTCTTCTGTAGGAATGACTTATTGATACAATAGAACTTATTTTATTAAATTTACAGCATATACATATATTTCAAAAAAATTTGCTGATAATGCAACTAATCATGGTTTGATTCAATAGAAGCGACACTGTAGAATCATAAAAGCAGTGCTTTAGATTTAATAGCATATGCTATTGGCAGTCCGCAATGACACTATTGAATGAATCAAAGACGGATGTCATTGATTCAATAGTATTTTTTTCTCAGTGTATAATTCATGACAAATGTTTTTTCTAATAATAAAATAATGATTAATTTATGCAAATATTTAGCTTGCAGTTTGATCCAGCACCAAGGCGCGGTGAGCCACACGTGACGAGAAGGACACCCGATTATTTCATGTAAAAGATTAGAAATCAGTGGTAGCTGATATTGAGGTAGGAGAAAAAAATCTGATTTTATAGCAGTGATACAGAACATGAAGACACAAGAAAACATCCAGATGAGTGTAAAGACAATTCTGAGTCTTACTCGTCATATATAAATATATATAAATATAGTCACAAGTATTATATGATGGCTCGCGAAAGGTGCGCCTCTTCATGGGGCAAAATGGTTCGCTAACATTTTCGCGTGCAATTCGTTAAATCATAACGTACATGTAGAGACTCAACAACATAATTACGCAAATTGAAAAAAAATAACAACCATACACGTATACTAAATGAATTCACCTAAAACTTGAGACTAATCATTTTTCAGTGTAATGCTTGTATTTCGATCGCGAATAGGCAATACATTAAATTTATAAATACCAGTACACGTACAAGTACACAAAATAATTGAAATTTTAGTGTACTTATTTGCATAAGATATTAGAGTTCTCCCGTGAGAAAAAACTTTTTCATTCGAAATTTGAAATCTTGTACATTTAAGAGCATTTCGCATTATGACTGGCATAAACGGAGCATGCATTTTGTGAAGGGCATGTTAATAAAAAGAAATTGTAGGATGATGCAACAGTGACTCACATTGTATTAAAAGGTGTAACATTTATAATTTCGTCAAACGAGTTCATTTTATTAGATACTTACATTTATTAAATTTGCCGTAGATCAGAAAAATTGACACATTATACATTCAATCACTCTGAATATTATACCTATGTATTCTTCTAAACTTTGTTTGTTCTACATCTATTAGTGAATGTGATACGATTTTTATAAAACTAAGTTATTGTGTCTTTATTATACTATTTTGGCATTTATTTCCTACATACAGAATTTCCGCAATAGAAAATAAGGTATTTAATATATTTGTAAACTAATAGTTTTAAAAAATCGCCTGATTATGAAATATCTTCAAGTAAAATTTCTTGATGAAATGTATTAACATCTTAACACTTTTGCATCAATCCTGGGCGAACTTTTTGCTAAAATACGCACCTAAATCCAGGACAGATTGTTCGTGACGAAACCGATCAACTTTTTACTAATTGCTAAGTATAAGTAAAGCTTTGATGAATAAACACATGTAATGCAAGCCAAAAACCCAGTTTCTTTTGTGTCAGATTGATACAATAGCAAGAAGGCATGGACTTTAATGTTTGGCTATCTTTTAGACCAGAAGTAAAGCATGCAAATCGACTATGTATATGCATAATGAATAATTAAAATGGTATTTCTAGAGCGGTGGCTTTCTTATAATTATTATTATTATTATTAATATTATTATTATTATTACAAGAAAATGGACGAGGTAAACACGAAAGACAAATACAAGCAATGCAGACTGAGCATTTTTCTTACTTTATATTCAATTCAACATTTACTTGTCAAAGCATCATTAATTAATTTCAATTTACAATCCACCTTGCTTTCAATAAAATCCACACTGAGAGGAAATACCAATGAATTTTTCATGTAAAAAGAGTATCTCGTTACTTTTAGGACCTGGAGAAACCTTAGGATAGTCCCAAGCTACATTCTGCCGTTTCACAACCTAAATGTTTCATGTTTCATTCTGCCGAATCACATGTTGATTTAGGTTGTGAAACGGCAGAATGTAGGTTGTGAATATCCTAATGTTTCTCCAGGTCCTAAAAGTAACAAGATACTCTTTTTATATGATAAATTTGTTGGTATTTTCTCTCACTCAACAAAAGTGTATTCATTCTTATTTTTAAAAAATGTTTCATGACAAAATTGGTCGAAATAAGCGGAGAATGGAAAACTTTAGGGATGAAGAGAAGCAATTAAAATTGGAGTATTTTATGGTAAAATCGAATGAGTTGAAAAATAGATTAATATGATTGATTAAATAGTCATTACAAACTGTATAGTTAATTTTATATTTGCTTTATTTATTATATTCAGAGGCACTTTACAACTTTTACAACTTTACTTTTTACGAATTTCACGAGTTTTTTGAATTCTTCACTGATATACCTACAGGCCCGTGCGCAGTATTTGCTTCTGGGGGGGGTTTTCAAAAAATAAATTGTGTAAACTTCGTTATTTATTAAAAATAATTTTTTAATCAAAAAAGTTGAAAATTTTTAAAGCAAGTTCAGACCTCTCTGGGGGGGTTAAACCCCCAACCCCCCCCCCCTTGCCCACGGGCCTGTATACCTATATATTACAGTTTGAATTTCTACTACATGTCTTACCCAATATAAAGAACGTTCAGTTCATTTTACAATACGTGTATACAAAATATTTTGTGAAACCTTTTAATAAGACTATTTTCTTCGTAAACTTTTGTTACCTATTTCGCTGAAAAAGAAATTCTGCGCACGTAAGATAAAGAATCACAAGTTACATTTAATGAAGTAAAAGTTAACATACATATAATCATATGATCAGTGGTGTAACAATAGGGGATGTGGCCGATGTGATTCATCTGGGTCCCCGGGGTTTAGCGGCTCCCAAAAGTGAGATAGATAATTTTTTTTAAGTAACGAAAGTCGTGTAGGTGCCGCAGGGTCCCCAAAATCTAGTTTTCTTTGGGGTCCCTAGCTCTCTCGTTACGCCACTGTCAGAAATTATTAATTTAGCTTCAATTTAAAAAGTACACTCAAAAAAGTTTTTAAAAAAAAGAATTTCTTATCAAGGAATCAATCACTTTTTAAGTAACAACATGAATCTTACGTGCTTTTACAGAGTGGTGATTGGGCCGAAAAAACAGAAAAAAATCTGGAATTTCTTGAAACGCATCGATAAGTTCTAAGCATTGGCGGATCCAGGGAGTGGAGCACGGGTGCTTGGGCCCTTTTCCCAAAGCTTTATATTTATGTGAGAGAAATGGCACTATAGTGCCATCTCTTTCTCTCTCATGTAATACCCCCTCCAAAAACCATGTCTGGATCGGCCACTGGTTTGAAGATTCATTAGTTAAAACTTTCATTTGACGCTATTTGATTGAATAAAATATTATTTTTGTCGAATTTGTTTTCAATCAAAATTTAATAAATCCACATTTTTACTTAACATAAGTTTACCGAATTCATATTTGATAGAATTTTCATTTTACATTATTTCTTTTTAACTAACTTCTGTTTAAAAAAACTCCAATTTAATCTATTTTTAATTTAGCAGAATTCTCATTTAATAGAATTTTAAGAGTGTCGAATTCTTAAATGCCAGAAAATCCATTTCACCAAATCTTCATTTGTTTTCGCTTTCCGCCGACACTTTCATGCCGACATGGGACGGCACCTTTACTTCAAGTTCTAGGGGATAATCCAATAAGGATGCTTGCTGGAGTACAGGTTTACATTGTAGTCAATGGGACGAAATCAGTTTTTTAAGGAGGTACTATCGTATGACGATACTAGTCAAAACAGAGACCATTATTTTGAGGTTAGGTTTAAATTTAATTTTACTAATATATAATTAAACTATAGTATTTATTAACTTTGTTTACTTTTTAAATGTGACTATTTTTCATGTGTGATCAAAATCAACATTTTGAAATGTGTAAGACGTGAAATATTTTTACAAATTAATTTATTACAACTCTTACAGATACCTATTGTCCTTTTTTAAAACAATATCGGTTCATTACATATCTGTGTTTAACTATACAAACTTTGGTCACTATCTCGTCAATTAATAATTTTTAGTACGAAAATATATGTGACAGAGTTATAAATTCTCATAAGAATCAATGTTAAAGAGTGAAAAAATAAATCGATCATAACTTTTTTCCTAAGAACGTACAGGTCTCAAAAATTGAACTACAAATTTTTAAAATAATAAAAACTAACATAAAAGTTTTATTGAATTTTATTGTTTAAAAAAATAGATCTCGATAAATGAAAAGTAATTTGGTAATAAACGTAGGTTCAAAAATTTGCTTTTAAAAACTTATTTTTAAAATTAACGCAATGAAATTTTAGGCACACCGAAAAAATTAATTCAGTCATTTTTACATAACTATTTAGGACTGGCGGATACAGCCATTTACTGGACTTGGTTCTGTACATGGAAAAAATGAAGTCAGTGGATTTTACAAAACTGTCGTACAATAGCGTATGCACAACCTTCTACGGATCTGAGTTTTGCAAAATTTGGCAAACATTTAGGACAAACTCTATATATTTATGTAAAAATGACTGAATTAATTTTATATGTGCAATAGCAGCATCTATTTTGAATTTTTCCTTGGGAACTTAAACTACAGGTCAACCTGTCCAATTTTCGATCCAAAATTGGAGAGTCTCGCCGTCCATTTGTTTTTCCGGGAATTTTCCTCAGTGAACGAAAACCTACGGAACTCTACGAAATACAAATAGGCTTTATCACGTAATCACAACAAAGTCCCGTCGGTGTGATCACACCACTCCTCATTCCCCTGACAAGACCAAAAGCTATTGCTCGACCTCAACCTCTACAATTTTAGTTCTCGAGGTAGTTTTGGACACTTCTAAGAATTCAAAGCAAAATTGGTCAGGTTGCTCTGTATTTACATAATTAGCAAACAGAAAATTTTGAGCGTCAATTTTAAAATTGATTGTCGAATGTTCTTTCGGTCATTTGCAATTTCGAAGAATGAAAACTTGGCGTCTTAAAATTTTATCTAGGGGTCATCCATAAAGAACGTTCCACCGTTAGGGAAAGGGGGGGGGGGGGTAGTTTAAATTTAAAACGTTCTTGTTTTTATGTTCTTATACTAATATTCTTTCTCACCTTTGAGACTTTAGCTTGAGAAAATAAATAGAAATAGAAACATTTTTGAAAATTAATATATTATAATATATATTTTAAAAAATCATTTGAATATTATTATAAAATATATATAAATAAAAACAATTTGATTTAATTAATGTATAAGAAAAATGTTTTTGGTTTTTGAGGGGGGCTTTAAATAATTTTTGAACGTTCCATTTAAGGGGGGGGGGGGGGTTAAAAACCCCGAAAATTGTTGCAACGTTTTTGATGGTTGATCCCCTAATGAAATTCTGTCAAATGAAAATTCTATTAATTCCAAAATACTGTCATATTGTTCATAAAAATGTGACCAGGAAATGAAGGGGAATTAACAATCATAAAAATTATCACCACCCTGGTTTATTAGTTTCCCATTAATAATTTTTATCTGACAGACACTTATTAAGTAATCATTTGAAAACGTGAGTGCTAGTTTCTCGTCCGAACTCGTGTTTACTACTTGTTAAATGTCCTAATTTCAAGATCAATTGTACATTTTACATGTATAAGTACAAATATCAAGGTAATTGTGTAAAGGAATTTAAAAAAATCTGCGAACTGTCACGTACGAACATTTAAGAATAATTTTAATATTTCTGACAACTTAATTGTTTGCTTTGAGTTTCCTTTTTCATAATTACCTTGTTTATTAATATACACATACCTACATATACTCCTTATTTATAAACGCGACATTTCGTAAATCTGTAATAATTTCATTTTATGGAAGAAAAAATTCACATGGTTTTGAGCTTAGAATTATTGTCACTTTGCCAAATTAAAAGAAAAAGAAAAATAAAAGAAAGCTGTTGTGCTCGGAATTGATTGGAATTTTATTTACACTATAATTTATCAATACATATTTTAAATCAATTTATTATTCAAGGTTTGCAGTTTTTCTTTTAACCGATTAGTACATTGAGAAGATGCTTGTTTTATTTCAACACTTTTGAATGCTGACAAACTTTATTTAATGATATGACTTCGTCATTAAAAACACAACAAATTCTGAAGAATGATTCTCAGCAAATTTACCAGTGTTTGAGATTATTAATATACAATTTATTCAAGAAAGGTCTTTAGACTTTGACAGAACAAATTATTCAATTTCTCAGTTTCACATTTTCAGTAGTGAATATGAACTTTTATCTAAATGTTATTATTATTTTTGTTGTTGCTGTTAATGTAGCAGGTAACGTATTTGAAATTATTGCACATTAATTATTTCCTAATATTTCAATAATTAAAAAAAAATCTTTTTTTAATATCATAGGATCAGAAATTAGAAAGTATCCTTTATATTACCCTGGTCAAATGGTTGAAATAGTAGACGGTGCTTTGAGTCATAGAGTTGCATATTACAGTCATATTAATCCTAAGAAGCCTTACAATGTAATTATATGTTTGCCAGGAGAAGAAAATGGGCAAATTGTTTTTCAATTTGAAGAACTGTCAATTGATTATATTAAACCAATTCAAGAATCTGGATTCATTGGGAAAGAAGTAAAGAAATGATGTACCTACTTATATTTCATCAATATTTTAATACATAAAATTAGCAAAAATATTACAGGATTTGTTTTTGAAATTTATAATGAATTAAATCTTAAAAAAAAAACCTTTATTCCAAAAATTGAACATTTACTTTTTAGTAAAATTAGTTTTAACAAACAATCTAAAAAGTTAAGAATGTTTCGAATCGTTTCAGTGTAATTTTCTTTTAGAATTGAACAAAAAACGCTTATCCATTTTTTAACTCGTTGTCACCTTTGACTTATCGCAGATAAAATCTGGTGACATAAGAATCTCTGTGTACATCTCTACCTACGCAATCTTAATGAATTTTAATTTAATAACTAGCCCATTTTTAGGTATACAAAACATACATGTTATAAAAAAATAAAAAATTAGAAAAATACAACTTTCTGTTTTATATTAAAATAGTATAAAAATATAGATATAGGTACTCTATCGTTTTAATTTACTTGTTTGATTTTTGGTTCTTTTTTTATTGAAAAATTGTACCAGTTTTTATTATTTCATTGTACTTAATTCAGTAATAGTCGTAATGATAATTAAGTTTTAGTATTCAATTTTCCTGAGTTTGACTACTGAGTTACTTATTAATTATTTATTAAATAACAATTTTAAATTAACAACGTATCAAAAATATTTGAGAGCCTCGTGATATCTAATCTAATATTTTTACGACGTACTAAGAAATTAAAGTTTTTTATAATCATGAATGAGTTAAAAACAATGAACTTTGACTTATTCTAACATTAAAATCTGTCAATATTTTCTCTAAATATGATTTATGTACATTTTTGCTTAAATTAAAATTTGTAATAACTCTTATAACATACACTATAGCCAACAAGATTTTTTAAAAAGGTTGCCTAATTATTTCACGGTAATTAAAGTTTCATACCTGTGTCTAAATTAAGTAATTGTTTCATTAATTCATAAGTTGCAAAACTAACTGCCACCATTGGAATTGCACGAAGGTAATTAATGGACATCCCACGATAAAGACCTTTCGTTATCCCATTCTCCAGGTAAATAATCTTCATTGTTGACAACATACCAACTCTAAAAGTAAAATTATCTCCTTATATGTACTCTTCAAACATTTATAGATCCAAGGAATGCGTAAATTATTATAATCATTTATCTTTTTTATTAATTCCATTAAGCTGACTTTTATTGAATCGAGTAACAAAAACGTTTACTAATAAATATTATTATTTTTTTTTTTAAAACATAAATACCCGTATTTGTGTGTGTCGGGAGTCATCATCGCCAATTGCATTCTTCTTCGAGTAACATCCAAAGGATAAGAAAAACTTTGTGCTATTGCTCCTGCAATTCCTCCACAAAGTAACTTTGCTGGTAATGTTAAAACTAATCCACCTAAAAACATATATTTTTAATTTAACATGACGATATACCATAATTCTAGATTCTAAATTATGTGAGATATCAACTTTTAACTCACCAGTATTTGTGCTGCAATCGTGGCAGAAATAAGTAGGCGCATATTTCATACAGAAATACTTAAGTTGTTCAAAAGTATAAAAAGAAAATCCTGCATAAGGAATCATGCCACAAATTGTGGGTAAAAATCCTCTATAAAGGCCTTTTGCTCCACCTTCCTACAAATTAATGTACAATTGTTAAGCATTTTAAAATGAAAATATTGTTTATTGAATTCACTGTAACTACCTCCTTAAATATTGTAATTGCTGTATGTGTAATGCCAGAATAAACATGCTCGCCAGTTATTTGAAAGGCTAATCGGGCCCTGATTGTATCAAGAGGATAAGTCAAAGCGACTGCCGTCATTCCTGCTGCAGATCCAGCTATGAATTTGTCTAATTGACTTTTGTTCCCAAAAACAGTTCCTAAATACTATTAAAAACACATTTCTTTTCTTACTCTATTTTCAATTTTTTATTTTTTTATATTTTATATTAAAATATAAATAAATACCTTGTACCTTTTTATAAAATTCGAAAGATGTAAACTGTGCCGCTGCATATGGAAAAATTCTAATCATTTGGGCCATATTTCCTTTGTAAAGTGCACTGAGAGTTTCTTTATGAACAATTTCTCTTAAACCTGAGAAAACTCCTTTAAAAGCAATTTTATAAAGTTAGTATACACTATATACACAATCATTAAATGAAACAATAAATTATTCTGATCGGGTGATAATAACACAGGACCACACAAAAAATTAAAATATACTCTCTAAATTTGAAACAGCGCAAAGTATACAGCTATTTCAAAACAGCGTATATATGCTGGTGAATTAGTAAATTTCTCTGTTAATCAGTGAAAAAATCGCTTTTTGATCAGCCTATATACGCTGTTTTGAAACAGCGGTATACTTTGGGCCGGTTAAACAGCGAATTTTCGCTGTTTCAAATTTAGAGAGTAGGTAATATATGATTTTCTGACGTATTTTGATGCGCTGAAAGCTAATCTGAAGTCAAATTTGTTTCACCGCAGCAGGATCTTTTTCTAACTTCAAAAACATGTCCATGTTCAAACAAAGACTTGTCACGAAATTCTCTTGAACTTGATATCAAAGGGATTTTTGAGGTCACTGATTACGATTTTGAAGTCACATTCAGAACAATCAAAAAAAGCGGATTCAATATGGCGGTTGAATGAAAAAAAAGTCGATGATTATGTTCATTTTATAAACGTTTTGCTTCCACGTCTGCAAAAATATTTAATATTTAGGGGAGTGGGTGCCAAGATGGACATTTCGTACAAAATTTTTGTTTATGGTGACAGCGCCTTATGCCTTTTGTCATTTTTGTTGTTTGTATAGACGAACATTTTGATGCAGATTTGAAAAAAAAAAGTTTGTTTTTCTTCTACACATACCACGTGATTTAGTGTCTAAAAAAGTTTTGTAACAGTTTTTTCTCAAGTTGGTAAAGATATTTAAATTTATGATTTAGAATGAGTACTTAAAGTTATAATATTTTTATTTATCGTATAATAATATCCTAAAATGATTTTACTACTTCAGTGTTCGTAGGGGAGACCGGGGTTAGTTGTAACAGGGGTAAGAAGTAACACTCAATTTTCACAGTATATTTGACTTTATGACTTTAAGTATTCGACTATTTTTTATCTTTAGAACCATGAGAATAGATAAAAACTACCAGTAGGCTACCAGAAAGCATAATAAGAGATTTTTTGTAAATGCGTCAGTTTTGACAGGTAAACAAGGAAAAATGAAATTCGTAAACTTTGATTTTTTAATACATAATATTATTTTATTATCTCTATTTTGAGCATAGATATTCTAAATATATATGTCTTTACTATGCTGTATTAAATTTTACTGAAAATAACAAAATAATATTAAAAAGTCCAATTAACCTAACCTTCGTGCTTTGGGGCAGGTTGTAACAGTTTCTTGGGGTTAGTTGTAACATGCTTCGCGAGCATAATGTTTATATTTGTGTAACTACCAGGTAAGATTTCATGAAATAATATTAATATTTTTAATTTATTTCAATTCCTAATTGTGAATTTATAATAAAAAGAATGTAAGAAAGAAAAAATTCAATTTAATTCAATACTTTTTCTCACACCCACACAGCACCGGAAATTCCCTGAATTTTCCCTGAATATTCGTCAACATTTCTCGAATATTCGAACTTAATATTCAGGGAAGTTTCGTGGAAGCAGTAAAATGTCCGCCTAGAATAATATTGGGCGCGAAATTTCCCTGAAAATGTATTTCCAATTTTCAGGGAATTTCTGCCTCTTATATTCCTTGAATATTCAGGGAAAGTTAAAAAAAATTTCCAAAATTTTTTTTAATCTGGTAATTGATCAAAAAAATATGTTATATTCGACATCCGTGGGATTCTAGAAAATTAAAAACTACTGCGCAGCCGTAAGTGTCATAGAATCCAAGTTCGACAAGTGCGCATCAAGTTAAGTGAATATACGAATACTATGAATATTGGAGGAATGTTAGATGCGGAAATTCCCTGAAAATTAGAAATACATTTTCAGGGAAATTTCGCGCCCAATATTATTCTAGGCGGACATTTGACTGTTTCCACGAAACTTCCCTGAATATTTAGTTCGAATATTCGAGAAATGTAGACGAATATTCAGGGAAAATTCAGGGAATTTCCGGTGCTGTGTGGGCAGCTTCTTCTATGTGTCAAACATAACCTTAAATATAATTAAAAATAAAGAGTTTTAAAAGTTAGACCTCGCTGCGAAAAAGTGTGAACATCAAAATCGGAAAAATATTGCTTACAGCTACATTGCAACTTAATATAAAGACTTTAATTAGTAATTTTTATAATTGAAACAGTTAAAAACATTTTAAAATTTTTTGTTGTTTTCTTACCTAAGTTGAAATTGGTGATTTCGATGTTAAATAATAAAATAAACATAATTTCAAGATTTTCATTCACAAATTCGCCATAAACAGATAAGAAATAGTTAAAAAATTAAGATTTGATGAGAAATAAAAAATCATTGATTTGACAGTTTTGATTTTATGATATATTATTATTAATTGGCAAGTTGAAAGACGGTAAAGTGTTTTAATACAGTAAGACGTTATAAAAAACTTATTGTGATACTTATTTTTAGAGAACAATAATAAAATTGTATGATATTATTATTGTAACAGTCAATTTTTTTTTAAAAAACATTAATTGTAAGAAAAAGGTGTACTTTTGAATATTTTTTTTGCTCTGATTTGCTGTATGAATAATTGCTTTATCGATAAAAGTAATAATAATTATAAAATACTTGATACATTTCACAATATATACAATTTTCTGAAAATTGTTACAACTAGCCCCGGCCTCCCCTATATATATTTTTATTGGGGATTAAAAAATGGTGTCATGTACCCTAAGATGGACAGGCCTCAAATCTCAATGTATTTATTTGCATATTTTCGATAATTTTTCGAGTTAATTAATTATAATTTATTATTTTCCACCATAAAATGTGATGTTATCGTTACAGAAAATGATATATCAATATTTTTCGATATTTTATTACTTTTTACTGTTAAGCTATAAAACTAAAGTTCTTAGAAATGTTATTTCTTGATAAATTCAGTAAAATGATTAAAAATTAGTTTAAGAATTATTGTTACACTATGTTCATTTTTTATTTACTACAATTTTCAGAGACTTTTAAGAAGGTGTCCATCTTGGGGCCACTTTTTTTTAGACCGATAATTTTAACAATTAGAAAAAATGCTTTAAAAATCGTTTGTGTTCAAAATAAAATTTTATCCCTGAGGCCATAAGTTACCTTATAAATTGTACTTTCATCTGGTATAAAACATTTTAATATATTATATTTGGTTTGGATTCTACAGCAATAAATCGAAAGGGTGTCCAACTTGGGGCCCTCTCCCCTAGTATTCTTTTAAAAATTGAAAATTTTATTTTTTTAAAAATTCGAAAATACCTATTTATTCTTTAAAATTGTGCACGGAAAGAAATCTGGTAGAATTAAATCAGTTGATAGTTCGATAGATTTTTAGTATCAATAGACAAATAGAATTTTATTATCTAATGTGACTAATATTAATATGAAAACATGAAAATATTCTAAAGAGCTTGAGATAGAAAGAAACCAACAGCCATTTATAAAATTTCCATCTAT
Source organism: Ganaspis brasiliensis (assembly GCA_037103525.1). Classification (NCBI taxonomy): domain Eukaryota; kingdom Metazoa; phylum Arthropoda; class Insecta; order Hymenoptera; family Figitidae; genus Ganaspis; species Ganaspis brasiliensis. Next base: position 740,005 of record JAZKLR010000050.1, on the reverse strand, counting down.
TTGATATTAAAAATGCTCGTAGGCCTTATTATAATTCCATCACACGCCAGCTAATATTATTCTATCGGACACCACTAATTTTCAGGCGAAGTTTGTACAACACAAGCTAAGCTTTATATACATGTATGAACACACACACGCAAGCAATACATAGGCTGACGGATCAGCCAGCAGGCCTTCAGTCAATGCATTGCTTGTGTGTGTGTGTGTTTATACATGTATATAAAGCTTAGTTTGTGTTGTACAAACTTCGCCTGGAAATTAGTGGTGGCCGATAGAATAATATTAGCTGGCGTGTGATGGAATTGTAATAAGGCCTACGAGCATTTTTAATATCAAATAGATGGAAATTTTATAAATGGCTGTTGGTTTCTTTCTATCTCAAGCTCTTTAGAATATTTTCATGTTTTCATATTAATATTAGTCACATTAGATAATAAAATTCTATTTGTCTATTGATACTAAAAATCTATCGAACTATCAACTGATTTAATTCTACCAGATTTCTTTCCGTGTGACAAAATATAAATTTTATATATGTCAATCGATTTGTTTTGAAGCAACGAATATGGTTTTTTTATACATTAAGTTAAATTTATAGGTTAACAGTTTGAATAAAAAAAAGTCAAAATTCAATAAAATTTTTTGTAATGTTTATTTTTAAAAACTCTTGTGCCTGATCACAGATTTTGGTAGTAAAAATAATCATACTAAATTTTATTTAAATCCGTTAAAATGTTCTCGAGTTATCGTGTTCACAAAAAAAGCATCCACACACACACACACATCCGGACATTTGACCACCTCCATGCGGAAGCAAACAATGACCTCTCTATGAGAGTGAGGCAAAATCTCTAGGTTTAAATTTATTAATGCACAAACTTTTAACTATACAATCTATACATTCAATTGCAGTAATTTTCATTTGTTACACGGCTAAAACTAACCAGTAACAGATTTTAATAGTCGTTATTGCATTTATCAGAATCATAATTACATTGTTGAATTGTATTTAAAAAGATTCAAATTAGCGGCTTTGCCCCAAATGGCGGGGCAAAGACGTTATTGATAACATTATTATTCAGGGACTGACACGAAAACCGAATTCCGTTTCTGTTTTGAATTGTTATGACGAAACAAAAATGTACAATCAATATTGTTTTTTATTGAGCCTGATACGAAAAGGCTCTGAATTTCGTTTTCGTCTCCTGCAAGAAAAGAATCGTGTTTAAATTCGGAGCGGATTTTCGTTTCGGGCATGAAACGAAAACAAAATTCGAAGCCTTTTCGTTTCGGGCATAAACCGAAACTTAATTCTGAGAGGACTTTCGTTTCAGGTTCAACACAAAACAAAAATAAAATATATTTTGTTTCGGTTTTCGTGTCAGTCCCTGTTAATATTCCAAATATAATAAATGAACTAAAATATGTACTAAATTACGTTAATTGGTGCAGTAATTATAAAAAATAAATTATTTACATATTTTTAAAGAGATTTAATCCATTTTATTGAAAATACTGACGACTTGTATTTTTAACCTCATAATTTTAAGTCCGCATGTAAAGGGATCCACTTAGGCACTATTGGACTTATCTATGTAGGGGAGAGTGGGGCAAAACCGCTAAGCGGAGCAAAGACGGTTTTCAAAATATCTCCCTTATTTCTAGACCGTTTCAACTTATGTTTAAAGTTTATCATAATTATAACTGAAACTATTGTTTAGAAAAAAAAAATCTTGAAAATATAAAATGTATTAAGAAATATACGGAAAAAATCGATTTTACAAGTCTGAGATGAAATTTATACTGATCAAAACTAGTAACTTTTGAATGTAAATTGTGAGCATTTAAAATTGAAATTTTCACGTTCTAGTAGAGTAATGATTTATCTACACAATCACTTTGAAATCCAGGTTTAATTTTTAATCTAAATATATAACATTTTAAATTAAAAAAAAGTTTATCGTTTGGGGCAAAGACGCTTAAAAAATATTTCATAAAAAACAATTGAGTATTAAAAACTGCATTATCATGTTATTTTAAATGATGGAAACTTCATGTCAATCAACTGTCAACCTGCATTTTTTCATCAAAACAAATAAGTATTTTTCTCTATCAAATTTATTGTTATTATTATTATTTAATTTTTAAATTATTTATTAGCATTTACTACTAATTTGAAAAATAAAATTATGCATTTTGAATATTAAATAAGCATTATTATTTAATCATATTTTCGCGTGGTTATTTAAATAACACTCTATTTTTGCAGAGTTGATAAAGTAGATTTTGAAACAAAATAAAAAACAATTAAATTGAAAATATGAGGTTCAAAATACAAGTCGTCATTATTTTCAATAAAATGGATTAACTCTCTTTAAAAATCTGTAAAATGTTTATGTTGAGCATTCTGAGAGGTTTTGGACCCTTTTAGATGAAAAATTCAAACAGTTATAAGCATTCAAAGTTAGAAGGGTCAAAACCCTAATTTTAAGAAAAATGTGTTTAAAGTTAAAGATTACCTTTAGCACCCAAATATTTTAAAAACTAAAAAGAAGATTATTTTGTGTTTTTAATTCCAAAAAATTATGATGAACGCATGATTCAACGTGGGATATTACGTAGATCATTTTTCAGCAATAAAAAAAAATTTGAAAATCTGAACCTCCTTTAGAAAAATGCGAATATCTCGGAAAATAAAATTGACAAAGTGGGCCCTTTTCATGCGGACGTATAAATATTTTCAATTTAATTGTTTTTTATTTTGTTTCAAAATTTATTTTATTGACTGTACAAAAATAAAGTATTATTTAAATAACCGCGCGAAAATTTTATTAAATAAAAATGCTTATTTAATATTCATAATTTATAATTTTTTTTTAAATTAGTAGTAATTTTAATAAGTAATTTAATGATTAAATAACATAATTCCGTATTTTGAAACAAACAATTTTGCAAATCAAGAGAAGAAAATAAACAGTACACACTGAAAAAAATACCTTGCACCCATTTACAAGGAATCAACCATTTTTCCTTGTTTACAGTAAAAAGAAAACATTAAAATTAAGACGCCAACTAGGGAAGGTTAGTTAAAATGACGAGACGCATGAATATGTTCTAATTCCGATTAGTTCGAACTTTCATTTGGCCGAATTCCATTAACCAGAACATTCTTTTAACCGAATTCTCATTTCATCGAAATAATATTTGACAGAAGTCAAATGAAACCGACCTTTCATATATTAGAATTCATATTTGATCTAATTTTTATTTAACAGAAGTCTCAAGTGAATGAATTTCTATTTTATAGAATCGAAACTTGAACGAAGTTTCATTTGCCGGAATTTCGATTTACACGAAGTAATACTTCATAGAATCCTTATTAAAACGAAATATTATTTGATATAATTCCTATTTCATCGAATATTTATATAGTAGAATGTACAGATAAGTAAACTTTTATTTAATAGAATTCATATTTGATTGAATTCTCATTTAAAGGCATTCCCAGGTGATCGAATTTCTATTTCATAGAATTGACACTTAAACGAAGTTTCATTTGCTCGAATTTCGATTTACATAAAGTAATATTTCATAGAATCCTTATTAAAACGAAATATTATTTGATATAATTCCTATTTCATCGAATATTTATATACTAGAATGTACAGATAAGTCAACTATTATTTAATAGAATTCATATTTGGTCGAATTTTCATTTAACAGAATTCCGATTTTCGGACATTTGTCGATTCGGCCAAATGAAAATTCGTTAAGTGTCGTTTCTATAAAATAGAAATTCGTTCACTTGAGACTTCTGTTAAATAAAAATTAGATCAAATATGAATTCTGTCAAATGAAACTTGGGTTATATATGAATTCTAATATATGAAAGGTCGGTTTCATTTGACTTCTGTCAAATATTATTTCGATGAAATGAGAATTTGGCTAAAAGAATGTTCTGGTTAATGGAATTCGGCCAAATGAAAGTTCGAACTAATCCGAATTGGGGTCGTCCATAAATTACGTAAGACGTTTTTCAGTCATTTAACCCCCCCCCCCCTCCCCCATGTAAGACTTTTTACATATATTAGCGCCATTTTTAGGGTTCCGTACACCACAAGTGTACGCACGGAACCCTATTGGAAAGACTTTGTCGAAAATCGTATCCCCCCCCCCCCTAGCCGCCAAACTATTTGACTTAGAAAGTTCAAATTTGGCCCACATATGTATTTTCACGTGTAGATGAAAGAAAAATTATAAAGAACATGATTCTAGGGGTTGATCATATAGCGTTGTCAAGAAAATAACAAAATTTTTGAGAAATTTTGATATTTTTTGGCTGAAAACTCTTGCCTTTTCTTTTGCAGCGCTATTACCATCACGATCTCTATATGTTTTTTGTAATCTACACATAACAATACATTTGTGTACCAAATTTGAACTCTCTAAGTCAAATATTTTGGCAGATAAGAGGGGAATACGGTCATTTTTTAGAAAAAAATGCGTTTAATTTGTACCATTCCTGCCCTTTATCTGCCAAATTATTGTACTTAGAGTGCTGAAATTTGGTACACATATGTAGTTTGACGTGTAGATTACAGAAAAACTATAGAAAACCTTGTTGCAGGCTGTTATCATAGCGTTTTTTTTTTTTTTTAAATGCTAAAAAATGGTCGTATCCCCCCCCCCCCCTGAACTTCCAAACTATTAGACTTAAAGATTTCAAATTTGGTACACAAATGTATTTTCACGTATAGATTACAGGAAAATTATAGAGAACATGATTGTATGTGTTGAACATAGCGTCGTCAAGGAAATAACAATATTTTTGAGCATTTTTTTAACATATGGGCCATAGTTTAGTTAAATTACTGAATTCAGCTGAAAATTGTTACTCGGGAGTTTTTGTGGTCGCTGAATACGAATCCCATGTCAGAATTTAAAAATTCAAAATGGCGGATCCAATACGGCGGACATTTTTTAAAAAAATTACTGAATTCAGCTGAAAATTGTTACTAGAAGGTTCTTGAAGTCGCTGATTACGCATTTGTTGGTAAAATTTAAAAAGTAATAAATGTGAACTGAATAAGTCGGAAATAAATCTACTAAAATAATTAACTGACGCGCTTAAAAAAATTTTTTTTATCAATCAGAAGTCCTGAAAAGGACTGATTCTGATTTATTTTCTATTTATTTATATTTAAAAGTGGCACACTTTTTAGCACTGGAATATTCTTTTATTTTTAATGTCGTATCTGACACTGGAATAAAATCTTGGTTTTTTTTTGAATTTTTGGAACTGCCGGTGCATTCTTGAAAAGTGAATTTAATCGTTTCTTAATTGTTTCATGAATTTTCAGCTACATTGGATCCGCCATTTTGTATTTTTAAATTCTAGCTTTGGATACGTGTTCAGCGACCCCAAAAACCCCCGAGTAACAATTTTCAGCTAAATTCAGTAATTTTTTAAAAAAATGTCCGCCATATTGAATCCGCCATTTTGAATGTTTAAATTCTGACATTGGGTTCGTATTCAGCGACCCCAAAAACCCCCAAGTAACATGTTTCAGCTGAATTCAGTTGAATGTATTAAATTTTGAAAAATGTATCCGCCATATTGGATCCGCCATTTTGAATTTTTAAATTCTGACATTGGATTCGTATTTAGCGACCTCAACAACATTAAAATTAGAGGTTTTAAATTTTTTTAGTCACAAGATGTAAGATTCTTTGAAGTTTTAAAGAAGCAAGTTTTTAAATTATGGCACTTATGTGTCTGTGGTGGCCGCCATTTTGAAAATATCAAAATGAGCCACTCGGCATTCGATTGCACATAAAAATGCTAAATTTTAAGCTATATAGTTTTGCAATAGCTTAAAACCACGAGTGGACAAAGTCATTTGCCTTTTCACATGGAATGACCCATATATATACATTTAAAATATAAATAATTTTCTTCATAACAGGGGTATAGATCAGAGACATCACCACGCAATAAAATATTTTGAAAAAGCAACTAATAATAACTTACGCAGCCGTGCAAATTTAAATAAAAATATAAAATATTCCTCCTCCCCTTGAATGGGCTACTTGGTTTTTGGAATAAGACCCCTTAGAGAAAAATCGGTTATTATTAAATAGTGAATATTTCCCTAATATGTAGTAGATAACTCCTATAATTAATAGTAGAAAACTAATAAATTTAAAAGTGGAATATCTACTAATTTAAAAAGTGAATTTCAGTGTTTCAATTAATAGATATTTCACTTTGAAATTAGTAGTTTTTTACTAACTATTTGTGAAATAGTCACTATTTAATAGTTATTGATTTTTGTCTAACTCATTAGAGGAAAATCACTAATAAAGATTTAGAGAGTATATAATATTAGCTTTAAAAAAAATGTAATTTTTTTGTACACCGAAAAAAAAGTATCCTCATATTTATAGTACTATATCCTAGATTATTTTATTTAGTATATTTACAACTTCTGTATATATCAGTAAACGGTATTCTTTAAACAACTCTCTAAATCTGAATTAGTAGTTTTCTACTATGAATTAGTCAAATTCATGGCTCATTTTTCTCTAATTCATATAGTAGAAAACTACTAATTGAAATAGTGAAACTTTACTTTTAAAAAAAGTAGATTTTTTTACTAATTTAATTAGTAGTTTTCTACTAATTCTTAGTAGTTTTCTACTAAGAATTAGTAGTCTACTAAGAATTAGTCAAATTCTTACTATTTTAATAGTAGCTCACTTTTCGCTAATTCATTAGTAGAAAACCACTATAATTCAGATTTAGAGAAAAGGGTTATATATATATTAAGTAATCAAGAATATATTCTAGAATTTAGGATATGTGACGATTTCTGGTGAAAGGGACCTTACGCGACAATAACATTAGGCTCAGTATTCCGTTGCGCAGTACACGAAAAGTGAGCCTAATGTTCTTGTTGCGTAAGGTCTCTTTCACCATAAATCGTCACATATATCCTAGCCATTGTGTATATAGTATTGTTTAGCTTCGTCTCGCGTCGCGTCGTTGTTCAGGAGTGTATAAAATATGTTTTTAGAAAAATCTCGGTTTTTCTTGGTATCAGTCTTCATCCTCCTTGCGTGTGAGTGCAATTAGTGTATTGATTGAAATTGATAAATTGCAAATAAGTTTAAATTTGTCCTCCATCCTTGTTCCTAACTAAAAAGCAATTTTGTTCTTAACCGTTACTACACTGTGAAAAATTTCTATCAAGTTTTCTTGTTTCATGTAGAAAATGTCTTACCTATTTTAAAGAATTTGCCTTGCATTTTCGGTGTAATTTTATCATATTATAATAAGTTTCCCCTTTAATTCCCTCGAAAGTGACGTGTACCTGTTTAATTTTCTACCGAAAGTCAGTTGACAGAAAGTTAAACACGAAAATCGTAAGAATTTTACATAAAAAGGAGAATTAAAACTCCCACGAAAATCAGTGGAAATTTAACATGATTGTTGAAAATTCTCTCGAATACCGATTAAAAATTAACCCAGGTGCGAATTTTGGTCGGCAGCTAGAGTTTGTCCGTCGGGCCAAGGTCGGCACAACTCTGGCATGCGTAGTTACGTCTGCCAGAGTTGGCCCAACTATATTTTTTTTCAAGTTCCCAAAGTTGGGCCGACTCTACAAGCCAACTGTGGCACTCGCAGTTTTCCCGACCGCCGGCCCAACCTTGCCCAGAGTTTCCCCGACCGTTGGGGAAACTTTGTAAAACACAGTTTAAAAGACTCTAAATTTAGAGGTCGGCCCAACCTTGCCCAGAGTTTCCCCGACCATTGGGGAAACTTTGTAAAACACAGTTTAAAAGACTCTAAATTTGGAGGTCGGCCCAACCTTGCCCAGAGTTTCCCCGACCGTTGGGGAAACTTTGTAAGGGTAAAATCCCATGTGAGCAGAAAGCGCAAAACCGAAAGTAGAAAATCATGGGAGTGAGAGAGACAGTGATATTTACCTACCTCTCTCACTCTCATGATTTTTGCTTTCGGTTTTACGCTTTCTGCTCACATGGGATTTTACCCTAAAACACAGGTTAAAAGACTCTAAATTTAGAGGTCGGCCCAACCTTGCCCAGAGTTTCCCCGACCGTTGGGGAAACTTTGTGAAACCTAGGTTATAAGACTCTAAATTTAGAGGTCGGCCCAACCTTGTCCAGAGTTTCCCCGACCGTTGGGAAAACTTTGTAAAACACAGTTTAAAAGACTCTAAATTTGGAGGTCGGCCCAACCTTGCCCAGAGTTTCCCCGATCGTTGGGGAAAATCATTGATTTTTTTTAGAAACATTAAAAATGTTATTTATTAATTTATTTAGCATAATTAAACCAAAAATATTTTAATAATAATAGTCTTAAAACACTTCTAAAATCAATCTTAAAACTTGTTGACAATCAAAAATGTTTTGGAAATAATAATTAAGTTTACAAAGAAATAGACAGTAAAATTAAATTTAAACCTAACCACAAAATAATGGTCTCTGTTTTGACTAGTATCGTCATACGGTAGAACCTCCTTAAATCAGTGATAAATCAGTAGCAGACCTAATTTTTTTATTTTTCTTCCATTTGTTTATAAAAATTTGTTTAAACAAATTAATTTTCAAACAATTTTTAACTTCAAAGTCATCATTTATTCCACTCTCCTCTTTCCAATAATCGTTTTTTAATATCAATGTATTCCTAAGCGTAAGCTGAGATGAGTACAGAGTCATTGTCATTATTTATTAACTATTTAAAATATACAGAATTGGAAATTTTAAAAAACCACTTTGTTTATTTTGTAATTTTTTCTTTACTATCAATTGCCGCGATTTATTTTTAATAATTTTCATCTTATTTCTATTTGTTTAAACAAATTATTTTTTAAACAATTATTAACGTCAAAAATCATTATTTGGTCCATGGTCATCATTCCAGTATTCAATTATTTAGTATCTCAGTCTCTCTAAGAATAGGCGGTAATGAGTTAAGCTATATAGTTGATTTATAATTTCTTATTGCAATCAGTGATACTATGGTGCATAGCGTACTGGACTGTCAGCTGGAGGACCAGGGTTCGAATCTTCGTGACTACAAAAGTTTTTCTGTTTCAGGTTCTAATAATATATGTAATTTAAACTATTAATATTTATGTAATTGAATTTATTAACTGTATTATGTAATTATATGTACTTTAATTAATGATCAAATTTAGATAAAGTAGTAGGTTGGCCTAACTTTGGGATGAGTAGTTGGGCCAACTTCGGGAGCAGTAGTTGGCCCGACTATGAATACCGTTGGTCGGCGAACCGTTATCTTTTTGCTGGTTGGCCTAACTTTGGGATGAATAGTTGGGCCAACTTTGGGAACAGTAGTCGGCCCGACTTTGGGGTCAGTAGTTAAGCCGACTTTTTGGTTGGCGGAACTCTGGGCTTTGAGGTTGGCCCAACTTTGAGCTCAGTAGTTGGGCCGACTATCAGTACCGTTGGTCGGCGAACCGTTATCATTTTGCTAGTTGGCCCGACCTACGGCATGCAGAGTCGGACCAACCGCCGCAAGGTTGGCCCGACCGTGGGCCGACGGACAATTCGCACCTGGGAATATGAAATTCATGTTATTTTTCTAGATTAGACAAAAACTTTATAATATTATATTCTAATCAAATTTACACGACTTTCTTGTGTAACTTTCTGTCTACAGATTGGTAAGAAAATTTGATAGATGTTTTTTACAGTGTATACAGAATTTTTAACCAGCCTGATAAATTTTTACATTTAATCTTCATTTTCTTACTAAATACAAATATTTCAGTTTTTTAGCAATATATAGAATACTCTATTCTGAAAGTTAGTATATTTCATTCTTGAATATAGAATAATTCAGTATAATAGTTAGGATACATTAATATTTGATTTAGAATATAATATACTTATTTATTAGATGGATCCCTCCCCTCCTAATATCTAGAATATATCCTTGGCACCAATTTTAAGTGGGAAATATTCTTTAATTCAGTGGGATATACTAATTGTTAGGATATTGTTTTTTCGGTGTAGTGTCCTGTAGTTAAAATTGTTATTTGTGTAAGTAACAATAAGGCACATTTGTAGGGGAATAGAGACGTGTGAATCACATAATCCTACGTTCCCCCAGATGCACATGTGTTTTACACATAATTTTATGTACCTTGAGTCAAGAACTCTACTATAAACACTGATTTTAGAGTTCTGGAGATTGAAAGGAAGAAAATTCTACTTTTGATCACAGTTTAACCTCACTAGCAGCAATGCTGTATTCACACGGCAAAAACAGGTGTCTTAAATTGTTCAAAAATGTCTTAAAATAAGACATTTTTCGTGTCCTAGACACCAAAAGTATCTTAATTTAAGACATTTTTGGCCAATTTAAGACACCATGTTTTTGCAGTGCAAACATGGTTGCCATTCAAACATGTACACTGAAAAAATATTTCCGTGGAACTGCAATAATAATTATGGGTAGACTACTCTAAAAGTAGAGAGTTTTGACGCAAGGTGTTATATAAAAGTCCTTTTTGTTTTGATCGTGCGACCAAAATGTGTAAAGACTATTTTTTTAATAAAGTAAATTTGTAATTTTAATAAATTGTACATTAAAAAATTACTTTCTTACCTAAATGCTTGTAATGTGAATTATGTGCTTGTAATAAAATTTTTATCCTGTCAAGAGGAGCTACTGTTGTTTTAGAGCACATGCCAGCTACTCCTAAATTACAATAACAATATTTAACATTAAATATATAGGTATACATATAATATAATTTGTTTTTGATACAAATGAAACAAATACATATAATTTTTTCTACAATAGGCGCATTAAATGCCTACCTATATGTAGGTATAGGCATATCTAACGAACCTTTAACTTTAACGGAGTGACTATTTCGCCAGATACCTGCACTGTTAAAAATTTCTGTATTGTGCTTCACATACATGTATATAAAATTCAATTTAACATACAATTATATTAAATTTATTATAAATTATCCTAAATTTAATATAATGTGTATTAAATTTGCTATACATGTATCTGAGAATTCATAACATTGAATGAATTCTAATATCACTGTTAAAACTATCTATATGAATTTTCAATAACTTGTAAGTGAAGTTATTTACAATACGTGCTATTGAATTTTCAATAACACGGTTTTGAAAATTCAAATATAAAATTTTTTTAAAAGAAAATAAAAATTCCCGAGTCGGGAATCGAACCCGGGTTTTCCGGATCGTTATCTACACCTTTCGTACCTTGGCCATCTTGGACTGTTGAAATTTATTACTTTGATTGGGTACTTATTTGACAATGACAAATTATATCTTTGAAATGACTGCGAACTATCCTTTTATTATAAAAAATACATACATTATTGACAATAATAATTTTTTAAATGTAATTTTGATGTCCATAAACTTTTTTTTATTAAATTAAAACTTATATATGTTTATTAATTAATGTTACACATTTAAACTAATAAAATTGTACTTTTCTGGCTTTCTTATCAGCAAATTCCCTTATTAACTGAGCAAAGTCTATGTTTTCTGCAATTTCATTTTCAATTGATAAAATAGCTAAGTTTTGAAGTCTAGATTGCGATATTGTCGACCTTAAATATGTTTTAAGCAGCTTAAGCTTAGAAAAACTTCGTTCGCCGCTAGCTACAGTCACAGGTATCGTCGTGAGAATTCTCAAAGCAATCCATATATTTGGATATAGTACACGGCAATGGCATAAGTTTGTCTCGTTCTCGCACAAGTTACATCTTAATTCCGGGAAAGAAAAATAATTTGAGCAAGAACGAGATAAACTTATGCCACTGCTGTGCAGTACACGGAAAAAAATTAATCACAAAACTTGAAATAGGTTGAATTCTTAATTGCAGAGAGTTAAAAATATATCTAAATTAAGCATTATAATCAAACTTTTTATAATAAGTTATGCTTTATTTTGCAAAACTTTATATCAGAAAATGACATTTTTATCTCTCTAACTTTTCACCATTTCTTTTAAATTCGAAAATACATACATTCTAATTAATTCATTTATTCTATACATTTCAATAATAAATTAAATTTTATTTATAATGGGCTATTATAGAATGTCGAATTATACAATGTATAACATTAAAATATTATTTCTTATTCTACTAATTTTAAAACTTTTTATCATAGAATTGAAAAAATAGATAATATTGTATAAACTTAAAGTGAACGTTCAAATGAACCAAGCTATTTTGACATTTTTTAAATTCAAACTTGACAAAAACTAATGTTTTAAATGCCAATTTATTGATCATTTGGAATATTTTAAGAATTACATATTTTTTTAAATTCTGTGTAGCAAAAGTTATTTTTGAAAATATTCCCTGGAAAGACTGCAGGAACATGATAATCATAATAGTTATGAATGTTGCTGCGATACATTGTCAGGATCAGTCATTTGCTGTTTTTTTCCATATAGCACAGAATTAGAGATTTCTAATATCGTTTTTAGGCATAAGAATATGTATTCATCAAATTTTTAATATTTTAATAAGATATAAATCTTGATTTTAATTTTAAAGAATTAATTACATCTTACTTTTGTTTTTAGAGATAGTTTATACTTAAATCTCATTTTTAATCACAAATTTAGATATTAATTTTTTTCCGTGTAGAATGGGACAAATGTAAAGTTACTGGAAAAGATATAAAAGCGGCTTTAGGTCACAATTACATGTCTGCGTCGAACGCTGCGTTCTTGCGTTGTATGGTGAGAGAGAGAAAGACATAAATATAGTCTCATCTTTGTCACTCTCACCATTCAACGTAAAACGCAACTTTCGACGCAGGCATGTAATTGCGCCCTTAGGAAATTCTATTCCATTGCATTCAAAATTTCTAGGGACAAATCGCAGATCCCAAACTTTGTAAAACAACACTGAAAAAAATCCCTTGCACCCGTCTACTAGGAATCAACCATTTTTCCTTGTTAGTTAAGGAGCCAGCTAGTTGAGATTAGTTAAAATGACAAGGATAATTTGTACTCTAAGTAGTTAGGAATTATATTATATTAACACTAAAAATTGTGCGATCGACTGCTTTTATTACTGCAATAAGTTCTTTATTATCTAAAATACATTTGTCAATACTTTCTCTCTTTCAAACATTAGTGGTAAAGGTAAATGATACCAGTTTTGTTCGCCATATATTTTAAGGTTATGTCGATTTGACATTTTCAGAAAAAACTATTAAAACTTTAGTAAACTTTGGTATTATTTTAAAGATTAATTGACACAAAGTAACTTATTTGCACTGGGAAATTGTAATATTTCAGCTGATTTATACATTTTTTTCTGTTTTTAAAAATTAGAAGTCGAACAAGTTTGATTTATTAGAATTGACTTATCTTCGGTTGCTAACTGAACAAGGAATCCTTGTCATTTTAACCAAAATGGACTCAACTATAGCCAAATTGTTATTTTTCACATTAATATTTTTTTCAGTGAACGCACACATCAGTAGTTGGGATTTTCTTCTTTTCATTTTGTACTTCGCAACTTAATTTGGGACTTGACCAATGTATACCAAGCTAAAACCAGAGGGGCGCCGCGGCGCGGCGCTCCTAAAACTTGGCACCCCGGGGCGGTTGCCCCGGCTCGCCCCCCCCTAAAACCAGCACTGATTTTTGTTTATCTTTTTTCATCCTTCTATAAAAAAATAAATACCTACTTGGACGTATAAGGTAGTTAATAATATGTTCAATTACATGTTCTTTGATTTTCAATTACACGTCCTTGAATTTTTAATAACAATATGAATTGTCAATTACGTGTTTTGAATTTTCAATTACATGTTCTTGAATTTTCAATAACAATACGAATTTTCAATTACGCCCAAGTAGCACGTAATATTACGTTAGTATCGCAGTAATATTACATTCAATATTGGTAATATTACGGGTTGATGTTACAGTAATATTACTGTGACATTAAAATGTCCGCGTCAAGGTAATATTATAGGGTAATGTTGAGGTAGGGGAGACCGAGGAGGAAAGTAACAAAAATCAGTTTTTTGATGATAGCATTAAAACTATTTGTCGGATAAGTTCTGTAAACATATTAATCGAAAGCTTGGACTTTCACCTATTAAATAAAATTGGAATTAAACATTAATAATAATTTGATAGTTTACTGCAGGACTTTTTAATCAGCTCTTTATTTGTTACTTTCCTCCTCACCCCAGATGTGGAAAGTAACAGCACGAAGGAGGAAAGTAACACTTTAAAATTAAGGCTAGCATTTCAAATATATTATTATGAACATATAACAAGACAAAGTGATATTAACTACATTTTGTACATAATTGGCAGATATTTTTGCACTTTTTTGAAATCAAGTTTTTTTTATCTATTTAGTATTCGTTGAATAAGAATGACATTAAAAAAGCATCGTTTCTTAAAAATTCCAATCAAAAGTCCAAAATTTAGTCTTTAAAATATAAAATAAACATATAAAATCACATAGTTATAAAAAAGCAGGAGGTTTATAAAAATAAAGCATTAGATGAGGAGGAAAGTAACAACGTGTTACTTTCCACCTCACCCCTCTTTTCCTTGGATTTCAAAAAACAAGTTTAAATTATACAAAAGTATTTTGCATTTTTTAATTATGCACTAGCACGACTTAAAGATAAATAAAAAAGCTTCAAAAAAACGAAAAGCATATTTAAAATATCTATAAAATCAAAAAATTATGATATTTTGAAAATTTAGGCAAAAACTTACTTTTGACGTAATTTTTGCACAAAATGTCAGTATCAGATATATAGCTTCCGGTAGATCCCTAACATAATTTGGGGGAGGTAGAGGCGGGCAAAACTGACTTAAAATTATTTAAGGACTATGTCTGTCCGCTCATTGGTTTAGAAGTTATAAGCGTTGTTACTTTCCACCTCTGTTACTTTCCTCCTCGGTCTCCCCTAATATTACGTAGTAATATTACAAAGAAATATTGAGTTAATATTACAGTAATATTACAAATATGTAGTACAATATGTAGAAGACTTTCTAAAATATATTCTAAGAGCTAAGTAGTCGAGTGGTTTAAGGCATCTACCTACATGGTCAGCTTACAACCCCCACAGCACCGAAAATTTCCTGAAAATTTATTAAAGATTTATTTGCAAACTTCGGAATGTTTAGGTGCAAAGCTTAGCAAAAATTGTGTAAAGATTTAAATGTCCCTATTAAATAAATGTTTAGCGTAAAAGTTGACTGAACATTTAAATTTACATTTTCGTAAAATTTTCGTCGCGAAAGTTTCCTGAACATTTAAATTTACATTTTCGTGAAATGTTCGTCGTGAAAGTTGACTGAAGATTTAAATTAAATTTTCGTGAAATGTTTGTCGCAAAAGTTGATTCAACATTTAAATTAAATTTTCGTGAAATGTTTGTCGCAAAAGTTGATTCAACATTTAAATTAAATTTTCGTGAAATGTTTGTCGCAAAAGTTGATTCAACATTTAAATTAAATTTTCGTGAATTTTCGTAGTGAAATTTGACTGAACATTTAAACTGAATATTTGTGAAATGTTTGTCGCAAAAGTGGATTGAACATTCAAGTGAATATGTGCTAAATGTTGTGCGGAAAGTTGACCAAATAAAAAAAATTATATTAAATAGAACACACAGGAAATTGTAAGTTGAAAGATTGTATTAGATTAAGGATTTGTAAAACGTTACAGAATCTTCAAAATTTTATTCAATAAATGTGTTTATATTAATTTAATTACTGTTTAATTTACTTGTTCCCCTTCTATTTAATATAATTTTTTTATTCGGTCAACTTTCCGCTCAACATTTAGCAAATATTCACTTAAATGTTTAATTCACTTTTGCGACAAACATTTCACAAATATTCAGTTTAAATGTTCAGTCAAATTTCACTACGAAAATTTCACGAAAATTTAATTTCAATGTTGAATCAACTTTTGCGACAAACATTTCACGAAAATTTAATTTAAATCTTCAATCAACTTTTACGACGAACATTTCACGAAAATGTAAATTTAAATGTTCAGGAAACTTTCGCGACGAAAATTTCACGAAAATGTAAATTTAAATGTTCAGGAAACTTTCGCGACGAAAATTTTACGAAAATGTAAATTTAAATGTTCAGTCAACTTTTACGCTAAACATTTATTTAATCGGGACATTTAAATCTTTACACAATTTTCGCTAAGCTTTGCACCTAAATATTTCGAAGTTTGCAAATAAATCTTTAATAAATTTTCAGGAAATTTTCGGTGCTGTGGGGGAAGGGTTCAAGACTCGGTCCCCCAAAATTTTTTATACATTATATTTAATTGTAATATTACTATAATGTCACTGTAATATTACTGTAATATTACTTTGTAACATTACTGTAATATCACTTTGTAATATTACCTCAATATTACCTTGTAATATTACCTTGACGCGGCCATTTTAATGTCACAGTAATATTACTGTAACATCAACCTGTAATATTACTAATATGGAATGTAATATTACTGCGATATTTACGTAATATTACGTGCTACTTGGGCGTGTTGTTGAATTTTAATTCAAGCCTGAATTTAATGTGAATTCAATAACTCATGTAATTGAAAAATGCATGAATTTTCAAGTCTTTTCTAACAGTGTATACATGTATATATTAAATTTAATATAATTGTATGTTAAATTGAATTTCATATACATGTATGTGAAGCACAATACATAAGTTTTCAACAGTGTGGCGATCGCCAGTCAGCTGTCTGGCGATTTAAGAGAAATGAATTAGTTTGCCAGTTAAGAAAAATACACATAGCATTGAAATTCTTTTTAAAGAAGATAGATTTTTGGTTTTCAGTTTTTAAAAAGAATGCTAGCTTACAGTTTGGAGTAGAGACGATACTACGAAAAAAGGGAACTTCCCGCAATAGGAAACTAACTATACATTGAAAAAATAGCAATGTAATCATAACAAAATAGTTTTGTTGATGATTTTTTGTTGGCTTTGTCAAATTTCAGAGTTAGAATGACCAAAAAACAGTTGAAATTACAAAATAATTTTGTAGTGCGTAATAAAAATTTTGTTTGAGTTTATTAAAATCTTTTGTTGGCATTACCAAATATGTGATGGCGCATGCGCATTCTGTGCGATCCTGTTTGACGCATGTTCTCGTCTGGTTTTCATATAGACATCGATATAAATTGGAATGTTTTGTTTAAAAAAAAAAAAAATATTGTATAATGGGTGACAACTAAATCAAATGTCAACAAAATTAACTAATAGTTAACTTTTGAAATTAAAAAAAGATAACTATAAAATATACTTTATAAAGATAACAAAAAGAGACTCATTTATGATTTTATGTTTAGTGACAAAATTGACAGAATGTATTGCTGAATGATACATAATTCGATAATTAGTCATATAAGTGAATAAATATTGTGGTTTTTTAAAAGAGTAAATTTATATTTCTATTATTATGCGTGGCAGGTTAATATACGTTTAAGCATAATATGTTGTTTTCAGGAATCTAAACCTAACCTATAAAACTATTTACTTTATATACACTATAAAAAATGAATAATGAGAATTACAAACGATTTGTAAGTTTACAAATCGCCTGTTTTGTAACTTTACAACGTTGGACGAGGTAACGAAACAATATATCGTCGCCTGGATGAAGAACTACGCCAATTCAGAGTAGTGCTGAAAACTCTGCCATTCCAGCAAACATTTGAAGAACATGCCATTTCAGAAATCGCATTTTTTCACTGTTTTTAAGTTAAAATTATTGGGACAAGAAGTTCGTTAAAGACAGTTATTTTTTTCTTAAATTAAACTTGAATATTCAATAATTAACTTCAGAGCATAAGTTTTTACTATTTAAATGATATTGTTATATTTTTTTAAAGCTAAAATAAGGGAAAAATTGTGATATCCGAAATGGCATGTTCTTCAACTGTTATCTGGAATGGCGCAGCACTACTCTGAATTGGCGTAGTTCTTCACTAAAGCGACGATATGTTGTAAATTTGCATCGTCTAACGTAGTAAAGTTACAAATAATTTTGTACAGAAACAAAGAATTTGTCAATTTACGTCGTCGGACGTGGTAAAGTATATATACTTTATTTGTAAAAATGCAAAATGAGTGTACATGAACAACTTTTTAGCAAAGATTTGTTTGTTATATTAGTAACTGAACAATCAAATTGTAATTTAACACTATAGTTAAAATGATATACTTTATAATAATACAATTTTAATGTAATACTACAAAATATTGTAAATGTTAAACCGTTGAAGTGTGCTTCGAACCTCAAAATATGTTTAATGCGTACTTTTCGCAAGAAATATTCGGTTTAAACTGTTTCTAATTGACAATCCACTTTTGTAAGTTTTAACTTGGCAGTTATATCAGTGCAGGGCAGTTTCTTAATACTCATGTACCTAATTAATAAATTAGATTAACTAGGTTAATTAGTTTTCTTTTAATAACTAATTTATGAGTGTACATATCTTAAATAATGTAAAAAAAACCACTCACTTCAGTTCATATACTTTTCTTAAAATATGTTTTTAAATAGATCACCAAAATATCACATTAGCAATTTTTAAAAAGTCCAAGTTGTTTGAAATGTACTTGTTTGAATAAACATAATGTTAAAACAAGTGTCTCCATGGAGCAGTGGTCAAGATGTCGGATTTTGAAGTTAAAGATCCCGTGATCAATTCCAGCTGCCATCTGATTTTTCATTTTTTTTTTTTTTCTGTGGAACATATGCTTTTTGTAAACTTACAACTCTATTTGTAAAAGTACAAACGTGTTGCACATTTACAAATTACTAGTTCTTAACCTATTTCTTCGTAACCCAACAATATGATTGTAACTTAACGTATCATTACGTATCTTGACAAATGTTTTGTAAGAAAACCTCGTCCAACCTGACACGATTCGTTACCCACGTCCGACGTTGTAATTCTACAAAAATTTTTTTTTCAGTGTAGGGGAAGGCGGGGTTGAAAGTGCCGGGGGTAAAAAGTGCCGATGCGTATATTTCGGAAATGAAACGAGATAAAAATAAAGTTGAAGTGAGAAGAGTAATATTTAATGAAAGCGACTCTCTGTCAGTCATTTTGATTTCATCTGCTACTTAAAATAGTTAGCTGTTAGTGTATTTGTGAATTTTCACTTTTTGTGTCACATTTGAAAATATTTTCACGGTTATACATTTCGGTCTATTTAATACATTTTTAAAGCTTTCGGTGCAAATTTTTTACTGAAATGATCCAAATTTATTTAAGAATTGAATAATATATTAACATTATCGATTTAGTTAACTGGTTATTTTATAGTTTATAAAAAGTGGATGTTAGTATAACGGGGCGTAAAGTGCCTCTGGCTTGGGGTTGAAAGTGCCGTGGTCAGGAGATACACACACATGCACTAAATTTGTAAATGACGTAAAAAGTATTAAGCATATATTTTCTTATTAAACTTCCAAATAATTCTTTAAAAAAGTATATATTATGTGTTATTTACTTTATATATAATTATATTTACATAATTTTCTCTATAGGACACCCTTATATTTTTAACACTGTAAGTTAACAATAGGAAATGATTATTGGAAAAATTAATTCAAAAGTAAATACTTTTAGATTAATATAAAAATTAAAAAATAAAAATATTAATATATTATAACATGTAATATGTATATATAATATTCTAATAATATATATAATACAATATATACTATATATTATATGCGTTATAATTAAAATTATATTTAGTATAAGTAAAACAGGTATTTAAATTTATTTATTCAAAAGAATAAATAAATATAATTATTTATTAATATATATTAACCCGGCGAGTGTAAGGTAGGGTAAAATTTACCCTGTGAAATACTTATTCCTCAATAATTTGAATTTGGCATGATGAATTTCTCAGTAATTTTTAATAGCTGCACGTGTCACGGTAACAAAGCAATAACGATTAAAAAAAATTTTTTGTTTACATTTCTTATTGTTTATTTATAACAATTGTGAACACATATACGCTGACTATAAAACACACCAAGAGTTTTTTTCTTTATATATTGTAAAAGAAAGTTTAAATCATTATGTTTAAACATTGTAATTGTTTACTAAAGGTTAATAATGTATTTTACTATTGTTACGATTAATTTTTCAATTGTTTAAACAAATGTATAGAAATTCACTTTTCTCTATATTAGTTTTGGCATTGCTACAATCTCGCAATAATTAATTGTTTAAACAAATAAAAGATTTATTATAACATTAATGAATAACATTGATAGGCAATATAAAACAAATATGTTAAAAAATTTCCAAGATTTCAAGCTTTCTTTTTAATATACAAATAGAAAATCTTTACAGGGTAAAAAATACCCTACCTTACGCTCTGTGTTACGAAGTTTCACCTTACGCTCGCCGGGTTAAATAATTTATTTCCATGGTTTTGCCTGAAACGTTATATTGATTCAATAGCTTATTTTTCTCGTGTATAATTGTCGGCTCAATGAAACCTTCAAATGTTTATATTACTTGAATAATAAATTCAGCCATTATAAATGATAAGTGATTTATTATTTTCACGTTTAAAATCATTTGTTTCTTTTAACAATTACACAACAAAAGTGATCGTCACTTTCGACCCCACGTGCGGCACAACCCGCCCCGCTGTGGGGCGTGTTGTGCCGCATCCTCTTTTTGTAAAGAATTAAGGTTTTATTATAAACTATTAAAACTAATCAAAAATGATAAATGAATTTAAAAACTACATTAAATTACGCACTAAATAGTGTATAAGCTAAAACATTTAGCTTTTATTTTACCTGTTTTATTTTGCATTTTATCAAAATCGGCACTTTCAACCCCGCTCTCCCCTACTGTTTTTTTGTGGAAAATACTTTATTTAACATTAGAAATAATTAAGGAATAATTCCATTTTTAATAGTAAGAAACTCCTATCAATTAATATTCTAAAAATTAAAAATAAACACATGTTTTTTAATTAATTTCATGCCTAGAAATATTTACGTGTATTATTATAACTACACATTATTTCACAGTGAATATTTCAAAGTAAGATACAAACAATATTATATATTTTTTACTTAAAAACATTCATTTATTTAACAAATTAAAACAATATTTGAATTTCCATTTGCACAATCTGTATTTAACTTTTTTTTCTTTAATATAATAGCCAACAAAATATTTGTTAAGCTCTAAAAAGTTTTGTTGCGACTACCAAATTTTGTTGTTGAAATTACCCTAAATAATTAACAAAAGAATTTTGTTGAGCTTATATCAACAAAAGAATTTGGTTGAGCCAACAAAATTTTTGTTCAGCGAAACAAACCTTTTTTCAGTGTACTTATGAACTTCTTTACTAGGAATAACATATATAGATATCTATTTTTAAAACCTAAATAATGTATAATTCGACTAACCTTTTTCAAAAATATTCAATTATAGTTATAAAAAAATAATCATTCCGGACAATAAAAATGTAGATTACCTACTGATCTTTTATTAACAAGATTCTTAAACTGTTGATTTAACACCAAAAATCATTTCTTAGATGCAAGTATGTCGAGGTTATCAAAGAAGAATGTGAAGAATCGGTTTAAAAGACGTTTTTAACAATTAACAGCTGATTTGCAAAACTTATCTTTTTACAATAAATAAGTTAACAATTTTATTCTGCAATTACTATATTTTATTTTTTCGATGTTTTCAAGATCGAGACTAGACGAGACCACAATTATGAAGGCGGTACCGAGACAGTACCAAGCGTGACGAGACCAACAATTTTCCATTTTTTCGAGACCGAGACGAGACTCTGTCAAATATCGTATCCATGATCCAAGTACTATGGTCTGGCCACGCGCAAGTAAAAAAAAGTTAACCAATCAGGCGCTAGACCAGTTTTTTCTTGTCTCCATGTGTTGCCGTTAGATCGGGCCATCAGGCCTTGAGTCCCAACAGAAAAAAATATGGCTACTTTGGTCCAATGCACTGGATGCGCAGCTCAAACATATTTCGAACTCCGAATGGCCAGACCATAGTATTTGGATCATGTATCGTATCGTATCGTACGCAGCCCTAGTTTGGCGGTAAATTTAAATATTTATTCTCACGGATTCAATACATATATTCTAATATTAAGTTGTTTTCTAGAAGTATTTTCTAACTGCGTGTTCAAAACTTTTCTCATAAATTAGGGGAGTGGGTCCCAAGATGGTCAGGGCCCCAAGATGGACATTTCGTATAAAATTTTTGTTTAAGGTGACAGCGCCTTATGCTTTTTGTCATTTTTATTGTTTGTAAAGACGAAGTTTTTAATGAGCATTTGAAGAAAAAAACCACGCTACACATACCACGTGAATTTGTGTCTAAAAAAGTTTTGTTACAGTTTTTTCTTAAGTTGGTAAAGTTATTTAAATTTGTGTTCTAGAATAAGTATTTAACGTTATATAATATTATTTATTTATCGTATAATAATATTCTAAAATGAGTTTACTAATATTCTGTTTGTATACACATTTTTACTGGGGATTAAAAAAAGGTGTCATGCATAGGTGCCCTAAGATGGACAGGCGCCAAATCTCAATGTATTTATTTTCATATTTTTGATTTTACACTTTTTTCAATAATTTTTTGAGACAATTAATTAAAATTTTTTATTTTCCACCATAAAATGTGATGTTATCGTTAGTTCTCCGTCAGTTATACTTGAAAAAATCGATTTTCTATGGATTTTCTTTAAATTCTAAGAAAACGTTATTTTATATGTGTCTTCTTTTCTGGTAAAAATTTCAGTAGAAAGTAGATTTTTTCAAGTATATCTGCCGGAGAACTACCTTAAGCTATTAAATTAAAGTTTTTAGAAATGTTATTTCTTGATAATTTCCGTAAAATGATTAAAAATTAGTTTGAGAATTGTTACACGATGTTCATTTTTTATTTACTACATTTTTCAGAGACTTTTAAGAAGGTGTCCATTTTGGGGACACTTTTTTTTAGACCGAAAATTTTAACAATTAGAAAAAATGCTTTAAAAAATGTTTATGTTCAAAATAAAATTTTATCTCTGTGGCCAAAAGTTACCTTATAAATTGTACTTTCATCCGGTATAAAACATTTTAATATATTTTATTTGGTTTGGATTCTACAGCAATAAATCGAAAGGTTGTCCAACTTGGGGCCCTCTCCTCTATATAACCTTAAAGAATTACAACAAATTTATGAATATATTTTGTTGAATTATTTAAATATAATTAAATAAATTTTACTTGAGAGCTCTACGATGATATTCCCTATACATTCTTCATTTAACATTTCTTTGATTTTTATTTTCTCGCGTTAAAATATTTTTTTCTTTCACCTGTCAGATAAACTTAATTTAATTTTAAATCTTTGGCTATTAGCTAAGACAACTACAAATTAGCTATGGAAGCTAACAGAAATGGATCCCACAGCTAAAAATAGTTATTTGTCATAGGGACAGCTAAATATTTTTAGCTATGATATCTACAAATAGTAGGAACCACATCTAACTTTTAGCTGTCGTAGCAAACGTTTTAGCTGTCTTGGCTAATATTCAGCTGTGGTGTCTAAATAAGTGTCAGCTAAATTTTTTAGCTGCGGTAGCTAATTCATTTTTTTCCTTGTGTATTTGACCAAGGGACTATGTATTTTTTGACGAGCGACAATTATTTTGAATATCCACATTAAAAAAATATGTAACTAATAATTAAAATAAATGGCTCTTATTCATGGGAAATTTAAAGTACATTGAAATTTGAATGTGCCACAAATTACAAATTATTCCCTGCAGTATTTAAATAATAATTTGATAAAAACTAAATCATTTGACCAGCGACACACAAACTAAGGAACAATTTTTAGAACAAAAAATAAATCATATTTTGATATATTATGTATTATTTTTGCTCTCTTTATTGGATTTTTAATTCATTCGCAACATACATATTTTTTTTTATTTATAGAAATTAGAATAAAAAGTTAAAATATTTCAAAAAAAAAACAGGGGAAGCGACACATTAAAAAATATGGAATAATGATTACAGTAAAATAAATATAAAATAAAAATATTAATTCAAACCAATGATTGGACAATGAACTATATATCTCATTTAAAGTTCCAGAGATTTGTCCATATATAGCCATTTTTTTTCGCAAGTTAAAATTTCTTTTGCCGCCGGACAAAATTTACTTAAGAATGCAAAAACAATGCCCTATGGGCAAGCACAGCCCATTTTATGAATATTAACCCATACATTTACATGGGTTTTTCATTACTGGTTTAGTGCTCTTTTTAATACTTTGTATAATAACTATTTTTGAAAATCAATATTTTTTCTTCACCATATGTATATTTATGGTTCGGGAAGTGTTGAACAGTTATTGTCAAAACTTTTAAAAAGAGAGTTTCTGATCAAATTAAATACTAATGGGTCAATCCACTGACATTCGTCTGAGGGCTGTTGCGACCATATTTTTAAAAAACCTAATTTTAAAATATGTGAAACTCCAATATTTTCTGCATTCATTAGGCATATTATTATGGCCGAAATTTTATTTCTTTCCATTTTATTACTAATCAAAAGTAGAAGGTTTACGACTTCACTTTGTAACCTTAAATTTGACACTTTTTTTAAAGATATTGTAAATCTAAACCTATTTAATATAATATGTATCAAAACTTATTAGAAATATTAATCATTTTATTCTAAACGTAAAAAAGATAGATTTATTATAAAATTTCATTATTTTAAGATAATACTCTAATTTGAAAATTTTATATCTGTAAAAAGTTTCACTATTTTTCGGATCTTCCAACTTTTTTGTGGAACCTTCTAAAATTTTGAGGTTTTGAATATAATTTAATATGAATATAATGTACTTGCCTTTAAAGTTTGACGAACGTGTTTTGCTTTATTTAGGAAATATTAAAATTTTAAATTTCTTACTTAAAAAGGTTAATTTTGAAACTTGAAGTAAACACAGCAATTTCACATCATTCCATTTAAATTAAATTTGTATTACAATAATGACACGATTAAAAATGGTATGCTAATTTCAAGTTTCAAAATTAACTTTTTTGAGTAAAAAATTAAAAATTTTAATATTTCCTAAATGAAGCAAAACACGTTCGTCAAACTTTAAAGTCAAGTACATTATATTTATATTAAATTATATTCAAAACCTCAAAATTTTAGGAGGTTCCACAAAAAAGTTGGAAGCTCCGAAAAATAGTGAAACTTTTTACAGATATAAAATTTTCAAATTAGAGTATTATCTTAAAATAATGAAATTTTATAATAAATCTATCTTTTTTACGTTTAGAATAACATGATTAATATTTTTAATAAGTTTTGATACATATTATATTAAATAGGTTTAGATTTATAATATCTTTAAAAAAGTGTCAAGTTTAAGGTTACGAAGTAAAGTCGTAAACCTTCTACTTTTGATTAGTAATAAAATGGAAAGAAATAAAATTTCTGCCATAATAATATGACTAATGAATGCAGAAAATATTGGAGTTTCACATATTTTAAAATTAGGTTTTTTAAAATTTTGGTCGCAACAGCGCTCAGATGAAAGTCAGTGGATTGACCCTAATAATATGTAGTTTTAACAGATGCCAATATAATAGATGTCAAACTTTTGACTACTGTAATTTTTGTGGGATTTTACACTGATGTACTAATTTTAGAAATACTTATGTGGAAAATTATATTAACACTCAGAACAAATCAAAGCAGAACATAACAAACATTTTTATTTTATTTGCATTTATTAAATATCACTCGGTGTTAGTACTTCACAAGTGTAACGGAATTTATCGATTTGTCTGTCAGTCAAATTTTGAAAGGATAAAAAAAATTTCTTAAAAGGTTAACTTTTTAATTTTTTTTTTTAAATTTGACTGACCAGGAGAAATTGATAAATTCCGTTACACTTGTAATCATTTTTATTATTTAAAAGTACTTTATTCTTTTATCTAGAACAAAGCTGGACATTACACGTGAAATCCACTACAGTAAGCCCGGGGGAGATGGACAATTCAAATATTTTACAGAATTCGCTACTTAATATTGATTATTATTGGTTATTTAGTATTGTTTTTGTGTGTGGAAGCAAACAAAATAAAAAACGAAAAAAAATTGGAAATTGTATTGTACTGTTTTGACTAGTGCTAAAAAATGACGATGGGCTCATGTTTCTGATTGTTAAAGTGTTCTTTTTTTAAAAAAAATTAAGGCTTATTTTCATATTTTTTTTTACTGTTTTAATTGATTGTTTTCAATAACCTTGGAAAATAAATTTTGTTATTATTCCATCAAAATTAAACCATAATAAGGTCGGAAACAATATTTAAATAATTTAAAATGGTTATAATATTTTAAAGGTAAAAATTTACAGAATAAAGTAGGCAAATTTTTTATTTAATAATCAAACTGAAATGGTTTTAAAAAATTATTAAAACTACACTGTAAAACTGTACATTTTTAAAAACGATGAAGTCAATAATTTCCAAACAGTAAGAAAGTGCCTTATTGAGGATTTTTTAGAAAGTCAAGCTGACACTCTTCAATAGCGGAAATAACAGTATTAATAAGATGACACATTAAATTTTTGGTGAAATACAATGGACCACTTACCACCAGCTAGTAAACTCTTCATGACAAATTCTAAGTTTTTTTCTGCTCCTGTACTTAAAGCCATTTTTAATGTAATATTTTATCCAACAAAAAAATGTAATGAATGTAGACTTTCTTATACTAATTTCAAGTCAAATTATGAAGACTACTCAGGCTTCTTCGAAAGAAGTCAATAGTACACTGTAAGTTCAGTGCGGTATCTGTTTCTTGAAAGCATGAACAAGGTCAGTGACCTTGACAGCTATGTTTCCGTTGAGAGGTTGAGAGAAAGAATGTGGAAAGAAAATTAAGGTTATGTTCTTTGTATATAGATATCTATATTATAATTTAAACAAAGTGTCTAGGACGTTCGGCTAGCATTATAAAATAGTTTTGTCCATCCAGATTTACTTACAAGACCCCCTCGGTACCCAACAAAAAATTCTGGCAGGACAAAAATATTTTATCCGGTTAGCCGGACGCATAGTCGCAGACTATACTAAAACGTTAATATACTATAAACATTCCTTTTTTTTCTGATTTTGTAAATCTAAAGAAATCATTCAACGGAAATTATATTTAAATTTTAGCTATGTATTTTTAGCCTAACGCACAATGAATCTTTAATTTAATCGCTAATCCTTAATCGTAAGAATCAGTCTTGCCAGATACCATCACTGGACGCATCTGCGCAAGTCTCTAGAAAGTCGTATAATTGGTCCAAGTAAGCGGGGTGGTTTGAAAAGCCTTAAGGGTGCCGTCTCATGCTAGGGATTAATGGATCAGGGATTAGAATAGACCAATCAGAAAATGCTTTCCAATGTGACCAATTATCTGATTGGTCTATTCTAATCCCTAATCCATTAATCCCTAGCATGAGACGGCACCCTAAATTAAGCTATTTCAAACCACCCCGCTCACTAGGACCAATCATACGACTTTCTAGAGACTTGCGCAGATGCGTCCAGTGAGGGTATCTGGCAAGACTGGTAAGAATGAGAGAAAGTAGGACAGAGATGTCTGTCAGTCTTGCCAGATACCCTCACTGGACGCATCTGCGCAAATCTCTAGAAAGTCGTATGATTGGTCCTAGTGAGCGGGGTGGTTTGAAATAGCTTAATTTAAGGCTTTTCAAACCACCCCGCTCACTAGGACCAATCATACGACTTTCTAGAGACTTGCGCAGATGCGTCCAGTGAGGGTATCTGGCAAGACTGATGTCTGTCCTACTTCCTCTCATGGCCAGGGATGGGGGTGTAATAAAGGTGATGTATTATACATGGTTTTCTACAGTATAATACGTAAGTATTATACATGAAAATTTCGAAAATAAGAGGGAGTGGGGGGTTTTCTACATTTACCCATCCCTGCTCATGGCCTATTTACACCTTCGAAAAAAATTTTTTTTGCATGAGAGTAAAGAGGACAGATACACAGTCTGTCCTCTTCCCTCCAATGCGAAATTTTTTTTTTTTTCGAAGGTGTAAACAGGCCATCATTCTTTACGATTAGCGATTGTCATTGTGCGTAAAGCTTTTTTCGGACAAATATCAAGTACCCAAGTAGCACGTAATATTACGTAAGTATCGCAGTAATATTACATTCAATATTAGTAATATTACAGGTTGATGTAACAGTAATATTACTGTGACATTAAAATGTCCGCGTCAAGGTAATATTACAAGGTAATATTGAGGTAATATTACAAAGTGATATTACAGTAATGTTACAAAGTAATATTACAGTAATATTACAGTGACATTATAGTAATATTACAATTAAATATAATGTATAAAAAATTTTGGGGGACCGAGTCTTGAACCCTTGTAAGCTGACCATGTAGGTAGATGCCTTAAACCACTCGGCTACTTAGCTCTTAGAATATATTTTAGAAAGTCTTCTACATATTATACTACATATTTGTAATATTAATGTAATATTACAAGGAGATTTGTAATATTACTGTAATATTAACTCAATATTTCTTTGTAATATTACTACGTAATATTACCTCAACATTACCCTATAATATTACCTTGACGCGGACATTTTAATGTCACAGTAATATTACTGTAACATCAACCCGTAATATTACCAATATTGAATTTAATATTACTGCGATACTCACGTAATATTACGTGCTACTTGGGTAAGGGGCAGGGATGGGTAAAAGTGCTTTCTTCGAGGTTTTCTACGTATAATACGTAGAAAACGTATTATACGCAGAAAATTGCAGAAAACCTAGTTATATACATGGCAATTTCTAACACATTTAAAAATAATTTTAATCAAATAAATATATTTAAATTTTTTAATATTGAACGCGACTAATCTTTAATTATTCATATTATTAAATAAATGATGCATTAATTCATATTTTAAATTTTAATTTCGCATACAAAAAACTCTTTAATTTGTTGGTTACGTTGCTCCTTCAAATTATTATCAACAATTCAACATTGAAATATTTGTTGCCACTGGTTAATTAACTTTAATAACAAATAAATTGTTATATTTTCCAACATTTATGTATAACATATCGCTATTAAAAATTTATTTATAACGAAATTTGAAAATCCCGCATGTCGTAAGTCAAGATGTATAATACACGAAGGGGCGCATGCCTGAGTCCTAATCGTCATATGCAGAATGCTTATTCTCATGAATTTCATATTTCGAAATCATGAAAGTTCGAAATTGCCTTTATTAGAATTTTTTTCTACAGAATTTTTATTATTTGGAATAAACATTTATCTGAATTATTTATATAGGAAATGTTATTCAACGGATTTTTTATTTAACGGAAAAGTCAAAAGATAGAATTTTTAAAATTAGAATTTCCATTAATAGAAATTTTTTAAATCAGAAATTTTATTTTCTAGAATTTTTTTTTTAGTGAATTATCATTTACTCGAATTTTTAATTTTCTGAAATATTATTTCATAGAAATTTATAATTTAGAAATTTCATTTCACGTAATTTTCATTATTGAGAATTATTATTTACCAGAATAATTATTTTTAGAATTCCTAATTTGCGAAATTGTTATTTTGTAGAATAGTAATTATTTAGAATTACCTTTTATGGGAATTAGCATAAACAGGAATCTCTAATTTAGGAACTTTCGTTTTTCCGAAATTGTATTTTATGGAATAGTCATTCCGTAGAACTGTCATATTTTGGAATTGACATGACTAAGAATCCCCAATTTACGAATCACCTTTTGTCGGAAACGGCATTTCTATGAAAAGTCAATATATAGAACTGTCATATGTGTGAATCGCCATCTGTAAGAATCGTCTGCGCTGAGAACCTTCACAATTCAGAATCGGCATTTTTCGGAAAAATCAATCCATAGAATTGTCATACTTGAGAATTACCACGATTAAGAATCTCCAATCTACGAACTTTCATTTCTACAAGGCTTGTTGGCTATATGAGTTTCCAATCTACCTATACTTATTCATGCCGGTAAAGTAGAACTAGGAGGCGCCACAGAGTCTTTCTTAATATAAATAGCGCGCATATTTAAAATGTTGTTTTTAAAAAGATATATCTTTTTATTTTAAATTTTAAATATGCGCGCTATTTATATTAAGAAAGACTCTGTGGCGCCTCCTAGTTCTACTTTACCGGCATGAATAAGTATAGGTAGATTGGAAACTCATATAGCCAACAAGCCTTGTAGAAATGAAAGTTCGTAGATTGGAGATTCTTAATCGTGGTAATTCTCAAGTATGACAATTCTATGGATTGATTTTTCCGAAAAATGCCGATTCTGAATTGTGAAGGTTCTCAGCGCAGACGATTCTTACAGATGGCGATTCACACATATGACAGTTCTATATATTGACTTTTCATAGAAATGCCGTTTCCGACAAAAGGTGATTCGTAAATTGGGGATTCTTAGTCATGTCAATTCCAAAATATGACAGTTCTACGGAATGACTATTCCATAAAATACAATTTCGGAAAAACGAAAGTTCCTAAATTAGAGATTCCTGTTTATGCTAATTCCCATAAAAGGTAATTCTAAATAATTACTATTCTACAAAATAACAATTTCGCAAATTAGGAATTCTAAAAATAATTATTCTGGTAAATAATAATTCTCAATAATGAAAATTACGTGAAATGAAATTTCTAAATTATAAATTTCTATGAAATAATATTTCAGAAAATTAAAAATTCGAGTAAATGATAATTCACTAAAAAAAAAATTCTAGAAAATAAAATTTCTGATTTAAAAAATTTCTATTAATGGAAATTCTAATTTTAAAAATTCTATCTTTTGACTTTTCCGTTAAATAAAAAATCCGTTGAATAACATTTCCTATATAAATAATTCAGATAAATGTTTATTCCAAATAATAAAAATTCTGTAGAAAAAAATTCTAATAAAGGCAATTTCGAACTTTCATGATTTCGAAATATGAAATTCATGAGAATAAGCATTCTGCATATGACGATTAGGACTCAGGCATGCGCCCCTACACGAAGTATAAAACGAAGTAGAAAACTGTCGATGTATAAAACATAGTATTATACGTGTAGAAAACCATGTATAATACATCATGTATTATACATCCACATCCCTGAGTAAGGGTATAATCCTATGTGAGCAGAAAGCGCAAAACCGAAAGCAGAAATCATGAGAGTGAGTGAGGTAGGTAGATATCGCTGTCTCTCTCACTCTCATGATTTCCTGCTTTCGGTTCAACGCTTTCTGCCCACATGGGATTTAACCCTAAAAGTCCATTTACACATTCACGAAAAAAAAATTTATTTGTTTTTTTTTTGCATTGGAGTAAGGAAGACAAACTGTGCATCTGTCCTTTTTACTCCAATGTAAAAAAAATAACTTTTTTTTTACCAAAGGTGTAAATGGACCTTAAGAGTCTAGGCACATGGAGCAGATTAGCTGATTAGCAGATTAGATTTAAGCCATTCAAAATTTAATCTCTAGCAGCAAATGTTACTCTACCGTTAGAGACTAAATCTCATTCTTACGATTAAGGATTAGCGATTACGATTAATTGTGCTTTAGGCTTAATCTGCTCCATGTGCCTTAGGGCGCAGTCCCATGATGTGGAATAGTAGAATGGTAGAATAGTTTCGGGTGCAGGAAATTTCCCAAAAACCCAAAAGGTCGAATATCCAAATGGTCGCATATCCATTTTGTCGAATTTCCAAATGATCGAATATCTAAATTGTCGAATTTCCAAATTTTCGAACAGCCATTTGGTCGAATATCCATTTTGTCGAATTTCTAAATTGTCGAATTCCCAAATTGTCGAATATCTACTTTTTCGAATTTCTAAATTGTCGAATATTCAAATTTTCGAATTTCCAAATTTTCGAATATCCACTTTATCGAATGTCCAAACTGTCGAATTTCCAAATTCTCGAATATCCATTTTATCGAATTTACAAATTGTCGAATTTCCAAATTGTCGAATATCTATTTTGTCGAATTTCCGAATGTTTGAATATCCAAATTGTCGAATTTCCAAATTGTCGAATATACATTTTGTCGAATCTCTAAATTGTCGAATATACATTTTGTCGAATCTCTAAATTGTCGAAAGTCCATTTTGTCGAATTTCCAAATTGTCGAATATCAAAATTGTCGAATCTCCAAATGTTCGAATCTCCAAATGTTCGAATGTCCAAATAGTCGAATTTCCAAATAGTCGAATATCCAAATTGTCGAATCTCAAAATGTTCGAATGTCCAAATGTTCGAACTTTTTTTTTATGTGAGTTTCCTATCTATGAAATGCGTTGGTATAGTAGATTGGACAAGTGCGCGAAATTTAAAATCGTTATGGAAATATTAAATTTTGCTCATTTGTCCAATCTACTATACCAACGATACCAATGCATTTTATAGATAGGAAACCCACATAAAAAAAAAGTTCGAACATTTGAACATTTGGAGATTCGAACATTTGGAGATTCGAACATTTGGAGATTCGACAAATTGGAAATTCGACAATTTGGAAATTCGACTATTTGGATATTCGATCATTTGGAAATTCGACAAAATAGATATACGACAATTTGGATATTCGACAATTTAGAAATTCGAAAAAGTAGATATTCGGCAATTTGGAAATTCGACAATTTAGAAATTCGACAAAATGGATATTCGACCAAATGGATGTTCGACAATTTGGAAATTCGACAATTTAGATATTCGATCATTTGGAAATTCGAGAAAATGGATATTCGACCGTTTGGAGATTCGACTTTTTGAAATTTGACCATTTGGATATTCGACCTTTTGGGTTTTTGGGAAATTTCCTGCACCCAAATAGTTTCAGCCAATCAAAATTTAGTCTCTGGCGGTAAAGTAATGTTTTCTGCTAGAGATTAAATTTTAATTGGCAGAAATCTATTCCACTATTCTACCATTCCACATCATGGGACTGCGCCCTTATAGTCCCTGATGAGTGGCTTTTAAGCAGGGGGGTGACATTGGCTGATTTTGACATTGTAAGAAATGTCACGAGAGTTGAAAGTGGCTAGGTGAGATCTGAATTCAATTAAAATGCATGGGATAAAGCACAAAATAATTATTTTCGCTCATTTTAATTAATTGAATCGTATTTATTTTTAAATAATATTGATTTAGAAACTTTTAAGCATATTTCAGAATATAATTCATTTTAGAAAAGCGTAAGGTATTTAAATTATAAGGAAATTCTGTTGTTCTTCTTGGCGGGAAATTCAAATATATAAAATAATGTTTGCATTTATCTAAAATAATATAATTAAAATTATTAAACATATTGTCGTTAATTTTGTAAAATATTAAATAAATAGATAATAATAATAAATAGTAATAAAATAATTATTTTATTTAAATTTCCCGCCGAAAAGTGCAACACAATTTTTCTTGTAATTTAAATACCTTACTCTTTTCCAAAATGGTTTATATTCTGAAATATGCTTAAGAGTTTCTAAATCAATATTGTATAAAAATAAATACGATTTAATTAATTGAAATGATCGAAAATAACGTTTTTGTACTTCATCCCATACATTTTAATTGATTCAGGTCTATGAACACCTAGCGCCACCATCGGCCACTTACAACTGTCGGCACATCTTCAACTCATCAATGTCAACTCGCTGCTTTTAAGGCGCTTTTATAGCCTGACGCACAATGAATCGTAATAGCTAATCCTTAATCGTAAGAATGATAATAATAATTACGATTAAGGATTAGCGATTACGATTCAATGTACTTCAGGCTTATATGTACAGTCGGGGACATTGATGCCTTACCTCGTCTACGCTTGTCTTACGCATATGATCACGTGCATAAGACAAGCGTAGACAAGGGAAGGCATATATGGCCGCGACTGTACATACCTCCTGCTGCACACTTTACTTTTCTCTCAGTTTAGTACACAGCAGAAATGATTTTGTGATGTTGCAACATAACCTCAATCGTGTCAATTCAAAATTTTCCATTTAAATTTTCCGCGCGTTCTATGTGGACTTCTGGTTCCGGACAAATCAAGATTCACAGAAAAAAACTGTGCCTCAACTCTCTTTAGGCCTAAGCAGATAGAAATACGGATACGGGACCAGAACATGGTTCAAAAATTTGTTTTTTAAATTCTCCCCACCCAAACTGAATACTTGAAAATGCATGTACAGTCGGGGACGGCAATAGTGAACGAATCGGGTCCGGAAGGGACATCACTTATGAATACCCCACTTTTTACTCTGTACTGCTGAGCATTTCTCCTCAACTCCTCAAATACATTTAGATTTGTGAGGGGAAGTATGCAAACGGTTCTGAGTGGGGATTTTGTCGTTCATAAGTGATGGACAAATCCGTTCACTATTGCCGTGCGTTCATAAATGAGGGTGTTCACTATTGCAGTTCCCGACTGTAAGTACACTGTAAAAAATTCCGTTGTATTTTTACACCGTGACAAGATGGAAATAAATCGCTTCACGTGACACGTGATAAATTTACAACGTGTTACGATAAAAATATTTGACCGACATGCAACAATTTCACGTACGACGTCGTGAAATCACAGACGATGCAGAGAAATCAGAATGCATTTTAATATTACTACGTGATACGTGAAGCGAAATATTTCCATTGTTTTACGTAGTAATTTTACAACGCGTTGTGATTTCACCACTTTATACGTGAAACATTTATAAGCCATTTTCAAAACGAATAAATATTTTCATCGCAACACGATGAAGTTCTACACTCGAAGTGTAGTTTTACAATCGCGTTGTATTTTTATCACGTATTACGATGGAATATTACAATATAAATTTAATGTTTGGGACGGAAAAATACTTTGCATTGTAATTCTGCAAGTAATTTTTTTTACAGTGTATGACCAAGTACACGTAATTCGGAAACGGCCCTGTAAATTACGTAAAAAACCTTGAGTGACGCGTCACTGCACAACCCTGGGCATGACACGACCCTGTTTAGGGTGCCGTCCAGGGTTGTGCAGTGACGCGTCACTCGAGGTTTTTTACGTAATTTACAGGTATTTTACATAAGTAAAATACCGTATTTTACCCCCCACTCCCGAAAAATACATTATGAAAAATATTTTTGAGGTAATTTACTAGGTATTTTACTGTAAAGTACCATGTAATTTACCTAAGGTATTTTACTAGCACAACCCTGGTGCCGTCTCATGCTAGGGATTAATGGATCAGGGATTAGAATAGACCAATCAAAAAATGCTTTCCAATGTGACCAATTATCTGATTGGTCTATTCTAATCCCTAATCCATTAATCCCTAGCATGAGGCGGCACCAGGGTTGTGCAGTGACGCGTCACTCGAGGTTTTCGACGTATAATACATTTTCGACGTAATATACGTAGAAAATGTAGAAAACTATGTAATTTACATCCCAAATCTATAAGGTATATCTATATATATATAAATTTTAAATTTTCGCGCGCTGTCACGTGATTAAATCTGTGTGTACTGATGTATATTACATTATGTAGAAAACTAAACATGTAAATTACATATGTAATATACGTAGAAAACCCATGTAATTTACCTGATGTATTTTACGTGCACAACCCTGGGCGGCACCCTAAGGGCGCAATTACATGCCTGCGTCGAACGTTGCGTTTTTGCGTTGAATGGTGAGAGTGACAAAGATGTGACCATATTTCTGTCTTTCTCTTCCTCAACATACAACGCAAAAACGCAGCGTTCGACGCAGACATATAATTGCACCCTTAGAAAACTACTGAGGTAAAATACTAGGTAAATTACGATAGAAAAGCATGTAATTTACCTGAAGTATTTTACTTGCCCAACACTGACTGCTTTTCGTAACCTACTTTACATCCATCCCTGTGCGGCCTGTGCACATATGTTTAAATTTTATTGTTTAGAAGTGTTTCGAAGTTTTTAAAATTACAATTCATACAGGTATACAATTGTTCTCAATTTTATTCTTAAAAAAGAAAAGAAGTAAGTAGTTTAAATATTTTATAAACCAAATATTCTATTAACTTTGTTCGAAGATATTTTGATAATTATAACTAATATATTCTAAACTTTCAAGTTGTTCATTAATAATTATTAAAATTATAAAAATGGATTTTAGTGAACAACGAAAAATTAATGATGGATATTTACGACGCTTTAGTACAGCTTCAATACCCGAAAATAACCCTGATAAATGTAAAAGATGTGGAAACACAAATTCTTGCAGGGCAAAATCGTATTTGTTTACTGTCGTGGCTTCTTCAGCAGAATTCTGAAGATTCATTTTTGCTCTTAAATAAATTAAAAGGAGCAGCATTAGAAGGTAAACTAAAAATAACATTAATAAAAAATTACGAAGTGGCTAGACGTCCGGCTAGCCAGATAAAATAGTTTTGTCCGTCTAGATTTACTGACAAGAATGCCCTCCCCCACAGCACCGAAAATTTCCTGATAATTTATTAAATATTTACTTGCAATATTCGAAATATGTGACGGCAAAATTTAGTGCCAATTTTGTAAAGACTTAAATGTCCCGATTAAATAAATGTTTAGCGTGAACATTTCCTGAACATTTAAATTACATTTTCGCCTAATTATAATTATAATTAGGTGAAAATGTTCAGGCAAGTTTCAGAAAAGTTTCACGCTAAACATTTAATTAATCGGGACATTTAAATCTTTACAAAATTTTCACTAAATTTGCAAACACATATTTCGAATATTGCAAGTAAATATTTAATAAATTTTCAGGAAATTTTCAGTGCTGTGGGGGCTGGTACCCCATAAAAATGTTGGCATATTATTTTTGCAGCTACACGGACAAAAATATTTTATCCGGATGTAGAAGGACGTTTAGTCATATTTGCTTCCTCAGCTTAAACGTCCAGCTAGACGGACAAAAATATTTTATCCGGCTTTTACCTGCACCAGTATGTCAGTAGCCGGACGAAAAGAATTCATCCGACTAGTTTGACGTATAGTCCAGTGTTGCCACAATGAAATCTTAGATTGAACTGAATTTAATGAAAAATTGTACTAAATTGTACTGACCAATGAAGTTACGTCTAGTTACATGCAATTAACGAAAACTTAACATATACTTTAGCGCAAATTTTGAAAAATTTAAATTCATAATAAACAAAAAAAGGTAAATTTTGTATTTTTGTGAATATATCAAACAATTTGCATCTAAATAACCATAAAAATAAACACAAATAGTGGAATATTTAAATAATACAGTCAGTACAATTGTTCTGTCCCAATAGTACTAAATATTCCTAACAGGTACTAAGAGTACTGGGATTGTAGAAATTGTACTAATTTAGTACAATTGTACTGAAAGTGGCAACACCTATAGTCGCAGACTAAAAATTATAAACATCGGAGAAGACAATTATATACACTTTACACACTGTATATCTGATGTTCTTTTTCAACTAATTCTCACCTGATATCAATGTTGACGTTTCTCATTCTAAAAGACAAAATAAATGAGCAAGTGTCGTTTTATTAGAAATAATTAAATGACACTTAGTACGAACCTACTTTTTTGTTATTTCAAAAAATTATTTATAAATAACAGTGACACAAATGGTGTGGACTTAATTTTTCTTTTGTCTTGTTTTAATAGAAGCTAAATATTATTTATAAATAATTTTTGCGAAATTTCGAAAACAATCTTAACCCTTAAAGTGTAACGTGTTTTTCGGCACCCTTAAGCTGTAACGCTGGGTAACTTATATTGCCGATATGTTCATTTGTTTAAGCAGTACAATTGTTCAAACAAATCAAAATACTGAACAAATTTCAATTTTTCAAGACTGGCAGGGGCATAAGTGAACCAGCATTACACTTTAAGGGTTAGAATAATATCTAGCTCTTTTTTCAAACAAAAAATTTAGTAAGATGTTTATTTGTTGTTGTTTTTTTAATCTAAAGTTTATTTTTTAATATATTGTAATATACTAATATTTATGGAATATTATATTAACTTTCATCTATCTACGCTAGACATCTTCAGATTATTTATTAGTAATTATTACTAGGTTTTCGAAATGACAAAAAATTGTGTTCTTATCACTAGTGTGTTTATCGCTATTATTTCTAATAAATTGAGATTTACTAATTCAATTTATTTTGTCTTTTAAGAGCAAGAAACATCATCATTGAAATCAGGTGAGAGCATTTTTATTCAGAGATTAGATTAGCTTTAAATAGCATTATTAACTTTCAGAGGAGTTATTTAAATATTATAATCAAATGGGAATTTGCTGCGATAAGGAACAATTATTAGTAAGTCTAGATTGTAACATTAGCCAATAAGTTTCAGCAATGATATTTATAATAAAAGTTTTTATAGGGTAATTGTTCTCTAAGAAATCAACTTAGTACCATAAAATTGTTATTGATGTTTATAAAAAACTTCAAAAGAAATCAGAGCTTAGAGGAACCATCAAATGGATTATCTGTCAACGATGATTTACAAGTAATTATTTTTTCTTGTTGATTTTAATTTGAAGCTTTAACGTACCTATTAATATTCTTTGTGATTATAATACCTAAGTATTATTTATGTTTTTTTTATACCGTTTATCTTTTTTGCAGAGCTATTTTGAAAAAGACGTAAATATTCTTCCCGATAATTTCAGTCTTAGTACAAGATTATCTCAAGCAGAAACAAATAAATACATGGAAGAATCTAGAAAAAGTGTCAAGGAGGTCAAAACTACATTTTCGGATTATAATTCTATGTCTTTGAAAAATAATTCAGAATCATTGATCGAGGTAACTTGTTTTTAATCAAATTGATATTTATATTTGAATTAGTGAAATTAATTTAAAATTCAATTTTAGGAAAAGATGAAATATATTCAAGACGTTAAAAATGATCAATGTAAAATAAGCTTAGAAAAGTTCACTGAATCTTTCAAAACTCTTAACTGTGAATCAAAAGAACAACAAATTCTTCTACCACAAACATTTAATATGAATAAAATTATAAACAGTATTGATGTTAATTTGTCAACAATTAATCAGGTATAATTTTCTGAATGCTCATTTTTATTTATAATTATACCAGTAAAATTGGATACATATATTTATAATTGTATTTTGATTTAGGCACTAAATTGTAAAGATGAGGTTATCCAATTAGCCATTCCAACTGGTTTACAAATAACAGAAGCACCTCTGACTGAAACTGTAGATGAAAATTTATTTTGGCTCCAGCGAGTTTCTAATGCAATAAGCGAAATCGAAGAAATTCAATAGGCATTTATCATTACTTTGTCTTTTTTTTTTATTTTTTTTTTAAACGCAAATTTTGTATATACGCATTAAAATGTATTAGATAAATCAGTATATATAAGTAGTAGGCAAATAGACTAAATGCTGTAAGCATTTAGCTGTTAGCTTAATTCCTTTAGGTTTACTGTCTGTATTTAGACAAATTTTGCAGGACGACATCGTTCAGTTTCGCCTATTTTAAATTTTAATTGAGCAAAATTCTCACTACTGTATCGAAATTTAGAATAGTCACATAAGCATGTATCGGTATGTACATCAGTATGACAAAATCCACTTTTTCAATTTGAAAATTCAAAAATTTTTATTTTTACGACTTCTTCAAACATAACAATCGAGCCAATAGAACGTGTTTTTTGAAACACTTTTTTTTAACTCACGCTATTTTATTATTTTTTAATAGAAAAAATAAAACTCTAGTTCGGAATAGTCATTAATACTGAACATAAATTTATATAGTTCTTTCATTTCACATTTTCGTCTTAGAAAAAACGCCAACGCGAACATAATTTTTTGTGTCAAGACTACTATGTTAACAATTAAATAATAAATAAACAAATTATTTTCAATTATTAGAAAAAGTTTTTCGTTTACTTTAAGAGAGTCTTTATAGCGAACCCAAAAAGATTTAGATCAATATAGGTATTCCATAGACACTGAAAAAGAAATTCCAGAAAGGTAGCTAATTTTTGAAAGGTGAGAGGTGGTATAATACCTTTAAAAAACTATTTTTTCAACAAAAATATTCCAAATATTACATAGTAAGATAATCTAAATTAAGCTATAAAACTTTTTTCTTTTTAATAATTTGTAATGGTTTTACTTGATCTTCACTGATCATATGGTAAATGTAATATACGTGTATATATACATATATACCATTCGCACTTTTCTTGTGAGATTCTTGGTTATGTTTTCCAAACGTCAAACGTCACTAATAATCCTAATAATATAACGTCATCGTGTTTTTATATTACGAAATCTTTAAAAAAAAGGAAACAACAAAATTTAATATTTTTATAAAAGTATGATATGCTTATTAATAAATCTTCATATAAATAATATTTCTAAAGATTTAAGTGATTTAATAGTTAACAGAACGAAAGTTAAGGTTATGAAACAATGAAACTGAGTGAATTTACAAAGTATGTATAATGTATATGCATTACTTATTTGTTAATGTCCTCTTACATTGCATAATTAATTTCCACAACAATTAATATAAGTATATAACAAAGTGAGATTACCAAGAATCCCAAGAAAAATGCTTTTATTTTCAGGTTACAATATTATGAAATGCCCACAAGTTTTACTCTTATTAATGAATTCCATTGTATTTGGAATTGTCAATAAAGAAGTAAACAATAAACAAAAAGAGTACAAAGTTTCTGTGGTACCTGAACCTTTCTATGAATTTAATCAGTTCAATTATGTTTCGTGTAATTCAACAGCACAACATTTACAAGAAATCAAAGTGGAATTCACTACCAAAATTGTAAAAAATGAGTATATTGTTGCATTCAAAGGTTATTACAAACCTAAAACTCGAGAAAGCTATATTAGAGCTGCTATGAATTTGTCGGGGATTAGAAGTTGGAGAATCTTGAATCGCGATAATCCAGCCAGTCGATTTCCAAGTGATTTTGACGTCGTCCATCTAGAAGAAACTGACAAAAATGCTGGACTCAATGCACTATCTGATCATCCTCTTGTTCGAAGAGTTACATCCCAAAGGCTTGTGAAAAGAACTTTAAAATTCATAGAAGCAGAAAATGAAGGAGATCCAGAATACAAAACTTTCAAAAGAAAGATCAATAGCTATGTAAATATTATCATCAGAAGTATTAATTTTACCAAGGATTATCATTGTCTTTCTTTATACTTCAAAATATGAATTTCAGAAAATTCAAAATCACCAGTCTTGGCATACCCCCTCTCGTCATGCATCTAGAAGATTACTGCGTGCAATTCCACGACAGATTACAAGTATTCTTCAAGCTGATGTTTTATGGGGAATGGGGGTGACAGGTCGAGGTATCAAGGTATCACATTCTTATTAAATTCAATTAATTTCCATATACATGTTACCGGCAAAACCCAATTTCCCTAGGCAATACGGGTTTAGCTTATGATTTTAGAAAATACCCAAATTTCCTAGAGATTCATAGGCCAAACCCGAATTGCCTATAGGGAAATCGGGTTTTGCCGAGGCCGTTTTAGGCAAATTGAAAATCAAATAAAATTTAATTTATTGCAAAAAACATTACTATGATGCAATTGATCATAAGGAAATAGTTTTAGTGGAAAGAATTTATTGCTATTCAATGAATTTCTTTTTGAATTTATCACATTGATGGTATTATTGAGTCATGCATTGATGTATAAACAAATAGTAAACTATCTGTTCTTCATAGCTTGAATATACATATTCACTATAAATTAGTGTCTCTTCTGACTTTAATTTGTACACACCATTCGAAATTAGTAATGAAAATTTTGTATTAA
The DNA here is from genome assembly GCA_037103525.1 of Ganaspis brasiliensis. Lineage (NCBI taxonomy): Eukaryota > Metazoa > Arthropoda > Insecta > Hymenoptera > Figitidae > Ganaspis > Ganaspis brasiliensis. Next base: position 697,920 of record JAZKLR010000050.1, on the reverse strand, counting down.
AAAATGGAAGATAGATTTCCAATACCTGAAGTCGATAAAGCTAAAAGTGACTTGAGAAACGTTATATAGAAGTGATTTTAGAATGCAAAAATGACATGTACAAAATTGTAACACGACATGCAATAGTAAATAGATTGTATACTGCAGGTACATAAATGTAATTTATTTTCTTTTACACCTTATAAGTATTCATCCTTTCAGATTTAACACTTATGATAATTTTTTTTGCAGATCTGCTTTTAAGAAATGCAAAAAGAAATTCATTGACGAGAAATATATAGTAGATTGTGCAACGAGTGGAGAACAAGGTTGATTTCTCGCGAGCTCGAAGTTTGCTGCGCGGAGCGAAAATCACTGTTCTCTGCGAAGTGCACATACAACTTTGTCCAACAACTGCCACATATATTAAAATAATATTTAAATGCTAAATTTGATTTTTTAGCATCAGAAATAATGTCGCCCTAAAAGTTAAAAGAACCCATCAGCGCCTGTTCTGCATCTAAAGCTTTTAAACGAATTTAAGGGGAAATTTTTTTTTTGTCATACACCAAAATAAACTAAGAATTCGACCCTGGGTAGAGGTGGTTATCGGGGGAAGGGGCTGCAGGGGCATTTATATGTGGGGGTAGGTCGACCCTACCTAGATGATTTATTTGTCGACAATAATAAGTTTTTAATTTTGATTTTGATTTTCACGTGGGTGCAAGTCACCCCCCGCATAAAAATGACCCCCGGCGAATTATCCTGAAATGGGATATTTCTTGGCAAAAATAAGTTTTCAATTTTTTTTTAATTTTCAGGTTGGTTCAAGTCGCTTCCACATAGAAATGATCTCCGGTGTATCATCCTAAAACGATATATTTGTTGACGAAAATAAGGTTAATATTTTGATTGAAATTTTCATGATCCCCAGCGGATCATCCTAACTTGGGATATTTTTTGACAAAAATAATTTTTCAATTTTTTGATTTTATTTTTCATGTGGGTGCAAGTCACCCCCCACATAGAAATGACCCCAGTGGATCATCATAAGACGATATATTTGTTGACAAAAATAAGTTTTTAATTTTTTGATTTTAATTTACACGTGGGTGCAAGTCACCCCCCGCATAAAAATGACACCCAGCGTATCATCCTGAAACGGGATATTTAGTGTCAAAAATAATTTTTTGATTTTATTTTCCATGTGGGGCACCCCCCCCCCCCCACTTCCGGGGTGGGAGAGAGGAAAATGTCACCCTCACGGAAAATAATCTTTGAACGCCTTGTTCGTCAAGAAAGTTTTTTTCACCCATGCCTCCTTGAGTCACCACTGGTTAGGGGGCTAAGCCCCTTGCTACAAAAAACCAATTTTAAAAAGAGGTAAATGTGTATAAAACATATTTTGTCGCACGCTATACGGAAAGTAAGCAATTCTCGCACAGCGAGAACTGCTAACTTTCCGTATAGCTTTCGAAAAAATATCGTATGACACGCCAAATTACCGCACTTGTTTCATAATGTACTAAAATCGACAAAACTGCAGTTTTTACAGTTATTTTGATGGCAGTGTGATAATAAAACCTTCTTTTACAGTCTTTGTTCATTCCTCCAGATACACGAAAAGTATGTTGAATAGTAGTTGTGAAACATTGTAGAAGCAGTCTTTGAACACTTATTTTATAATGTTAACACACATTTAACACTTTCTTCACATTGATTCTCTACTATTACAGTGTCTAATGTGTGTCGTATGATCGTAAATAGAATGTTTACTTTTTCCAAAGATGCATGTTCTATTATCGTTTTAGGGATGTTCTCGTGACTAGAACTGAAAGTTCTAGGATCGTTAAAACAATTAAACGTTTACTTTATGCACAAAAATAGATAAATCATTTAAGAAAATTAATTTATTGAACCAAAAGCAAAAGATAATTATAAAATAAAAAAAAAACAATTTTTTTCTTATTCAGTTTTATTTTTCACCGGTTCAACTCCTCCCTTTGAAGGTCTGAAGGTCTAGAACTGTTGTACACTACCAAGTTTTCCCCGTACATATTTCTTTTTATTTCAGAATATTTCAAATTTCATTGAAAAACACCTAGGCTGTAGCGATATCACGGAGATGGTCACCCATAGAATCTCTAAATAGTAACCACGCTTGACCTTGCTTAACTTCTGTGAGCGTGGGGTCTGGCCATTCCTAATTTGGTATCGCTGGTTGAAAGAAATTTTATATATCTTTAATAGAAGCTGACTGTTCATGTGAATATCGTGTTTTGGAACTTCTTTTTCTTCTTCTTATTGAAAAAGAAGAAGTTCCAAAACACGATGTTCACATACATATAATTTTGAATAACAAAAGTTGTGAACTTGATGTTTTTATAACCTTATACAAACATTTAAATATGTGTCGGTACATAGTTTATTGTGAATTTCATTTACTTCATAATAAAGTGTATGATTAATGTTATACAGCACACAAACAAAACTTCAACTATCTGTTAAAACCATGTTCTCAAAACACGATGTTGACATGTAAAGTTTGAATGACAACAACAAGTTGTAACATGATGTTTCTTTAATATTATACAAACATCCAATGCATGTTGGTATAAAGTTTAAAGTATTTCGTTTACTTCTTGACAAAGTGTGTGTCTAATGTTGCGGAACACAGATAACACTTTTAATTTCCTGTTTAAAATGTGTTCTTGAAACATGAAGTTCACAGGCAACCGTAACTGATTTATTGCTTATTAAAAGCTGTTGACATCGTGTTTTGTTACATTGTAACAACATACATAAGTGTGTCATAAAATAGTTACATTTATGTACTTTGTGAAAGATCTAATAGTTTGTGAAATTGTAGTTTTTCAACATTGTACGAACTCTGAAGTCTCTTTTAAAAAATGTTTCATGGGTGTTTTTTCTATCTGTAGAAAAATAGTTTTCATAGTGTTTTGTAAATCATACACCAAACAAAATATTCTACGTAAAAGCCGTGTTCATACTGCGTTCAATTATAGAAGCGTGTTTGATAGTATTTGGAAGCACGGATATCCATGTTTAAGCAAAATAAAACTATTTTAAAGCATTTATAAAACATACAATTGTTGACTAGATTTTCGACAGAATTGTACAAAATCGTGCAGTACCAAAAGATGTTTATGTAGGCAAATGGAGTATAATCTACTCTGCAATTCGAAATGCCACCAAAGTTCGACATGTTGCAATAAATAATTTTAATATTATTAATAAGATTTTTGGCCAATTTTACCATGAAGAATTATTTTATTTGATACAACGTTTCTGCAGCTGCAATAAATTCAATTTGATTTTTAATTTGCCTGAAACGGCCTTTGCAAAACCCGAATTGAAATTCGGGCATTTCCTAAAATCATAGGCTAAACCCGAATTGCCTAGGGAAATCGGGTTTTGCCTGAACTTCGGATTTTGCCGGCAGCATACATATTTTTTAATTTTTGAAATATTTATCCTATTTTATTTATTTATTAGAAAATATACTCGCGACCTTTAGACAGGGCCGGCTGGAACTGTGTGGATGGTGTGGAATATTTAAGCTCGAAGCACTTACAAACGTCTTTTAATTTCTTCATCTGACCTCCCCCCTCCAAAATCCTTAGTAATTCCATACCCCGGAAAAATTTGTTCTTCCGGCCTTGCCTTTAGAAACCATATAGGGTAACAAAATTACATAGTCGTTATATAATATGACTAATTGAGATGCAGTTTTTGCATTGTGTAGTTGTAAACAATAATAAAAGAAACAAGCAGAAAATGAAACAACAAAAGTAAAAAAGGGTTTTATACTATTGGGCTTGTTAATATTATATATCAATTCCATATACTATTTGTAGTCCATGCCAATTTGCTAATAATAAATAACTTTCATGTTTAATTGTAGGTAGCAGTGTTTGATACAGGTCTAGCGGCTAGTCATCCACATTTTAAAAAGATAAAGGAGCGCACTAACTGGACCAATGAGAAAACGCTTGAAGATGGTCTTGGACATGGAACATTTGTTGCTGGAGTTATTGCATCGGCTTCAAGAGAATGTTTTGGACTTGCTCCAGATGCTGAACTCCACATTTTTCGTGTTTTCACCAATTCTCAGGTATATCTTGTTCAAAAGGTATATCTAATCGTCCTCATATATGTGACGCTTCGTGACAAAAGGGACCTTAGCTCCAAAAAATCAATTTTGAGTTTTTAATGATAATTGAGAGATTTTTAGTTACTCTTTTATTTACAAAAATAAAAAATCGGGTAAGTGCGAATTACACCCGTACCAGAACCTAGGGTTCCCTACATATGGTGGATTTCACAGAAATTGTCCTGCCCCAAAAATAAAATATGTCCAATCTATTGCAAATTTTTTTTATGAGTTGTCCTATTGAATAGTAATTTATCCTATAAATATTTTAAAAATTTAAAAAAAATTGGGGCAGCGGGAGGGGGATAAAGTTTGGCGTTTTTTGGTAATTCACTCTTCTTTTCCTATTTCCACTATTTTAATGAATAGATAAAAAAAATTTATGTGACATGATTTTTGTAGATTTTTGCATAAACTTTCGATTGAAAAGTTCCATTTTATATTTTTTAAATAATTTGACCTTGATTTTTTAAAATTAAAAACAAATTTGAGTTTTTCTCAAAGATGGGCCTTTTTAATTTTTTTAAAAATATTTTTAAACGAAAGCTGAGGTTTTTTCCTATAAGAACCCAAAATTTCAAAAATGCGTTTTTTTTCTTTTTGGAGAAATTAAATGATGAATACCGCGCGAAGCCAGATCGACGTCGGATCGCCGCGTCGACGCGAGCCCTTACAGTCGATCCTGCGTCGCGCGGTATTCATTATTTAATTTCTCGAAAAAGAAAAAAAACGCATTTTTGAAATTTTGTTTCTTATAGGAAAAAACCTCAGCTTTCGTTTAAAAATATTTTTAAAAAATTTAAAAAGGCCCATCTTTGAGAAAAACTCAAATTTGTTTTGATTTTAAAAAATCAAGGTCAAATTATTTAAAAAATATAAAATGGACCTTTTCAATCGAAAGGTTATGCAAAAATCTGCAAAAATCATGTCACATCATTTTTTTTTATCTATTCATTAAAATAGTGGAAATAAGAAAAGAAGAGTGAGTTACCAAAAAACGCCAAACTTTATCCCCCTCCCACTGCCCCAATTTTTTTAAAATTTTTAAAATATTTATAGGATAAATTACTATCCAATAGGACAACTCATAAAAAAAATGTGCAATAGATTGGACATATTTTATTTTTGGGGCAGGACAATTTCTGTGAAATCCACCATATACGAAACAAAGTTATTTGGTAGATATATTAACAGAGAGCTCCAATTTGGTACATATATGTATTTTCGCGTGTAGATTACTGGAAAATTATAGAGAACATGATTCAAGTTGTTGGCTATAACGTTGTCAAGGAAATAACAAGATTTTTTTAGCAAAAATACATTAAAAACGAACTAAACACTATCAAACTAATTGATCTAGAGTATTGAAATTTGGTGTACTGATGTATTTTGACATGAAAATTACAGGAAATTTACAGAGGTGGTCCAAGCTAAATTTTTTACCCCGGCAAACCATAGGAGCCGGGCGCTTTTCAGCGCCCCATTTTGCATTAAGACAATCTTGGCGCCCTGGGCGGTCGTTTGTCCGCCCCTGGAAATTTATAGCAAACATGATCTGAATTGATAGTCAAAACGTTGTAAAAAAAACTGCAAATTTAAAAAAAAAAAAAGTTTTTTACCCTTAACTTTGACATTATTTGAGCTAGATGGCAAAAATTTGGTACATTTATGTATTTTTACGTATATAGATTATGAAAAACTTCTACCTTGAAGTACATGAAACAGGTACTTAAGGGCCAGACTCTTTCATATAAATATATTTCATATAAATATAAAAATCAAGAAATTCTTTTTTAATGGGGGGCCCTGAAAATCTTTTTGTGATTCACTGCCCATGACAGCTTTAATCAATCCTTGTATAAGCTTTAAAAAAAAATTTTATTACAGTTTTTCAATTATTTTGAAAAAAATGTGTACTTAATCACGTTTTGTATCTTTATTTTAAACTCAGAGTACACAAATTAAAATTTTATTGGTATGAGGGGTACTGTATGATAATTAGGGTGAGCTCTAGCATCTACACGTGAAAATACATGGAGGAGAGTCGGGTAGCACCGGCCATTATAATACCTTATTTTTATCATTGAAATAAATTAGAAGTGTCATATAATTTAATTCAACTTATTTTTAGGGTTCCGTACACAAAGTGTCCAAACGGAACCCTTATGTTTTCACTCGTTTGTCCGTCGCCCAAAACCATTACCCCCCCCTAGCGGCCAAACTATTTGAGATAGAGAGTTGAAATTTGGTACACTTATGTATTTTCACGTGTAGATTACAGGAAAACTATAGCGAACATGATTAAACGTGATGTTCATAGCGTTGTCAAGGAAATAACAAGATTTTTTTCAAAAAATGCATTAAAATGCCTATTTACCCCCCCCCCCCTTATCTCCTAAACTATTTGACCTAGAGTATTGAAATTTGGTACACATATGTATTTTCGCAAGTAGAGTTCAGGAAAAATATAGAGAACATGATTGGAGGTGATGATCATAGCGTTGTCAAGGAAAAACTTTTTTTTTTTCAAAAAAAACGTGTCCCCCCCCCCCCCTTTATCTTCCAAACCATTTGACCTAGAGGTTTGAAATTTGGTCTATTTAGGTATTTTTACGTGTAGATTACAGGAAAAATATAGCGAATGTTGCTGGACTTAATTTTCAAAAGTTATTAATGAAAAGTTGAAAAATGACAAAAAACACCTATGCTAGAGCTCAGCGTGTTTATCCTGAAAGGTTGGGAATTGGTTAAAAATGTGTAATTTTATGCAGAATTTTTTATAAAACCATAAAAATTGTGGTTTAAATTTATTATCATAACATTTTTTCCAAAAACTGAAATTTTACCAAAAAAAAATTTTTTTCTTCTAAACAGCTACAATATTTTATAGTTTCAGATTAATTTCTTTTACAAAATGTTTATGTTTATGTTTAAATTACTTTAAAAGTTAAAAAATAAAAAAAAATTAAAAAAAAAATTTTTTTTGGCTTTAAAATTTAAAATTATATAAAAAAGCTTAGTCTATTTAATTGGAAATTTTTAATCTTATAAAAATCATTAAGTTTATACTTAAATTTCTTTAAAAATAAAAAAAATTATTTTAATTTATCATTATTTAAATTATTATTCAAATAATCTCTGACTCATATAATTAAAAAAAAATAGAGCGGTACGGAACCCTTCGACTTGGTACGAGTGTAACTCGTACTTGCCCGATATTTTTTAGTATAGTGACTCCAGTATTTCATTTCTTTTTTATAAAAAACTACTATTCTGTAAATTTAACCTTAAAGTGTTCGGACAATTTAAAAAATGAGTGTCGCATTGAACGTCATATAAAAATGGTATTATATTTGTAATTCCCTACACTATTGAATTTGTTTTTTAATTGATATCCATAAATTATTCTCTGACAATTATTTAAGATATAATTTGTTGTTACTTAATTTACTGATTGTGAGTTACATAATTAAAATAAAAAGTTTCTTTTCCTGTGGCCGGAGTTACCCGATGAACTTTTGAGGGTTAGTATTTCACACCTCATATTTGTCCTTATGTTTCTCTTAATTAATATGTTTATTTTCTTATTAGAAGCATTTTAAGTGTTGACAAATAGTTTGTTTTCACTATGAAACAATTTAATTATTGTTTTTGAAATATTTACACAATTTATTGACCAAAAATCTTAAGAGTCCGGGGCTGCCCGACTTTCCCCTATGTGTTCCAAAGTTCAGTCCTCTAGATCCAATATTTTAGCCTCTAGGGGGGGAAGGGGTGGCTATACACTAGAGTGGTTCAAAAATACATGGGAAATCAAAAAAGTCGTTTTTTTTATGCTCTCATCCCCTAGGATTTTTCTATATCGCAAAAAAAAATACCCCTATTTTTTTTTTTTTTTTTTTAATATTTAGGGGTGCCTCAACGGGGTTGAAGTTTCCCATGTAAAATGCATGGGGAAAAAAGACTTTTTCGGAGAATTGGTATAGAATCCATGAAAATGAATATTTTTCAATCGGCCAACTATGTTTCTCTTCAGGAGACTTCAAAGAATGGTGCTACATTGTTTATTTAACAATTTTTTAATATTAACTATTTTTTATAGGGTACCCAAAAACCCCATAAATCACAAAATTACGAAAAAATCGTTAAAAAATATTTTTTATTACTTTTATCAAAGTTTTTCTAATGATTTTGAATAAATAACATAAATAATGATTTTTAATCATTATTTCATGTAAATCCTAATTTGTTTAAACAAATTACATTGTTTATAAGTTGTTAATTCTCAAGATTTGCAAAAATTGAGCTACAGAGCTGCAACTTTTTCTTAATTTTACAACTTTTTCAGGCCATTGGAGCTAAACACGAACAAAAAACTAAAAATATTAATTTTGACAATTGTTTAAACAAATTATATTGTTTATTATCAACTTTTTATTAAATAAAGCTACAGAGTTGCGACTTTTTCTCAATTTTGCAACTTCTCGAGCCCAGTGAAGCCATGTACTAACAACAAACTAAAAATAATAATTTTGACAATTGTTTAAACAAATTATATTGTTTATTATCAACTTTTTATTAAATAAAGCTACAGAGTTGCGACTTTTTCTCAATTTTGCAACTTCTCGAGCCCAGTGAAGCCATGTACTAACAACAAACTAAAAATAATAATTTTAGCAATTGTTTAAACAAATTATATTGTTTACTATCAATTTTTTATTAAATAGAGCTACAAAGTTGCAACTTTTCCTCAATTTTGCAATTTGTTTTGTTGTTACCTGCCCTCCTAGGGTCTCACGTTTTGTACAGATATATTGAACGAGCTCATTTCGGATTCAGTTTTTGTGGCATAAGGACGTAGCTTCTTAAAAATTTTTAATTTGCACAGAAAAATAATGAAAAAGTTGAAACTACCACAGCAGGAAATTCAAAAATTTCGTGTCTGATACTGTGTGTCTGATATTTCCTGCTGTGGTAGTTTCAACGAGAAGTTGCAAAATTGAGAAAAAGTCGCAACTCTGTAGCTTTATTTAATAAAAAGTTGATAATAAACAATATAATTTGTTTAAACAATTGTCAAAATTATTATTTTTAGTTTGTTGTTAGTACATGGCTTCACTGGGCTCGAGAAGTTGCAAAATTGAGAAAAAGTCGCAACTCTGTAGCTTTATTTAATAAAAAGTTGATAATAAACAATATAATTTGTTTAAACAATTGTCAAAATAATTATTTTTAGTTTTTTGTTCGTGTTTAGCTCAAATGGCCTGAAAAAGTTGTAAAATTAAGAAAAAGTTGCAGCTCTGTAGCTCAATTTTTGCAAATCTTGAGAATTAACAACTTATAAACAATGTAATTTGTTTAAACAAATTAGGATTTCCATGAAATAATGATTAAAAATCATTATTTATGTTATTTATTCAAAATCATTAGAAAAACTTTGATAAAAGTAATAAAAAATATTTTTTAACGATTTTTTCGTAATTTTGTGATTTATGGGGTTTTTGGGTACCCTATAAAAAATAGTTAATATTAAAAAATTGTTAAATAAACAATGTAGCACCATTCTTTGAAGTCTCCTGAAGAGAAACATAGTTGGCCGATTGAAAAATATTCATTTTCATGGATTCTATACCAATTCTCCGAAAAAGTCTTTTTTTCCCATGCATTTTACATGGGAAACTTCAACCCCGTTGAGGCACCCCTAAATATTAAAAAAAAAAAAAAAAAAAAAAATAGGGGTATTTTTTTGCGATATAGAAAAATCCTAGGGGGTGAGAGCATTAAAAAAACGACTTTTTTGTTTTGGACCACCCTACTATACACGCAAGAGTCTCGCTATAAGGTTTCCGCCGAACACCGAAGGTGAACGGAACCCTGGCAAAACGGTGGGACGTAAGGAGGACTTAACGACAGGTTAGGTCCACCTAACGTCCCCAAAGCCTGCACAAAGGGACCTAGCGGGGACTTAAAGGTGATTCCAGAATACGAGTGTTTTGAACGTCGACGCGTTGATAGAACAATGAAAAACAATGGACCGACGCGTCGCTATCAACGCGTCGACGTTCAAAACACTCGTATTCTGGAATCACCTTAAGAAGTCCACGTTAGGTCCCGCCGTTTTGCCAGGGTAACCCTAAAAATTGTAATTTTGAAGTACTTTTTTTTATTGTAATCAGTATCCCCGTAAATAACTGAAAATTATTTAATTAAATATGTGATAGGTTTCTTACACATCATGGTTTCTTGATGCTTTCAATTATGCAATACTTACCAAGGTTACTGTACTAAATCTTAGTATTGGAGGTCCAGACTTTATGGATCACCCGTTTGTTGACAAAGTCTGGGAACTTACTGCTAATGGCGTTATTATGGTATCTGCTATTGGTAATGATGGTCCTTTATACGGGTGGGTTGTAATTGGATATTTTATAATATGAAATATAACAATATTATATTTGACAAGGATGTATATTATCTTTAGCACTTTGAACAATCCTGCCGATCAGATGGATGTAATTGGCGTTGGTGGTATTAACTGGGAGGATCAAATCGCCCGTTTTTCATCTCGTGGAATGACCACATGGGAATTACCGCTTGGATACGGTCGAGTTAAGCCAGATTTAGTAACATACGGTTCTGGAGTACGAGGTTCAGCTCTAAAAAGTGGTTGTAGAACACTTTCTGGTACTTCTGTGGCAAGTCCTGTTGTAGCCGGTGCTGTAGCACTTTTAGCCAGTGGCTTTATTAGCATTGATGATAAATTAAATCTTGACGAAAAGGTATATAACTTGTTGTGATAATGTTGATTTTTTAGAAAAATAGTAACTTTAAAAAAAAGAAAAAAAAACAATTGAAGTAGGTGAAAAGGTAAATTGTTTTAATAGATTATTTGGAAAGATGAAAATTGAAATCAATTAGAATTGGAATGATATAATAATAAATGTGATAAATTGAATTTTGGATAAATTTAAATTTATATATATATATAACTGCATGTTTAATAGGGTAGCCGTTAAAAATGACATTTTGGAATTTTGTCCATTTCCGCCTCTCATTTTGTCACAAATTAAAAAAATAGATACGTTTTTTTTTTTTTAAATTAATATTTAGTGGTGCTTGTACGGTACGCTATTGAAAGTTTTCATGTATTTTGCATGAAATATGGCAGACATAAAAATTTTAAAATTAATTAATTTTTATTATTCTATCTAAATTTAAATTTATTAAAAATAACTATTTTGATAACAAAAAGTCGATCACTGATTCAATTAGTAATATTTCTAATAAATATATCCCGCTATATTGGATCCGGCACTTTAGATTTTTCAAATTTGACTTCAGATTCGTAACAATGGACCCTAAGAACCCCTTGATACCAAGTTTAATAAGAATTAATTAATTTAAAAATTTTTATGTCTGCCATATTGGATCCGCCATTTTGAATTTTTGAAATCTGACTTCAAATTTGTAATCAGCGAGCTGGAAAACAATAGAAACCATAATTAGCAGTTTAAATGTCTCGTTTTTTTTTGTTGAGAATTAATATTTTTTGTCAATAATAACCTATTTTGGTTTTTTTTTTCGTCAACTTTTAGGTCCTGTAAATAATGTTAAACTTAACAAATATCATATGTAAATAATTGCATGTTTTTCTTTGAACATTTATGGAGAGAAACAGAGTAGTTCGGTAAAAAAATATTAATTTTCAACGATTTTACAGGAAATCTACGAAAAAATGTTTTTTTCCCATGCAAAATACATGAAAAATTTCAATAGCGTACAAGCACCACTAAATATTAATTTAAAAAAAAAAAAAAAAAACGTATTTATTTTTTTTTATTTGTGACAAAATGAGGGGCGGTAATGGACAAAATTCCAAAATGTCATTTTTAACGGCCACCTTAATGTTTAACATACTACACGAAATATAATTTATTTAGATAACACCAGCTAGTATGAAGCAAGCTCTATTGGAATCCGCTCGAAGATTACCGGGAGTTGGTATGTTTGAACAAGGTGCAGGTCGGTTAAATTTGTTACAAGCTTTTCACTATTTGCGATCATACACACCAACTGCTACTTTAAGTCCCAAGTATGTTTAAAAAATAAAACTTTACGAATAATTTATTTAACAATTACATGATAATATTAAATCTTTTTAAAGAAAGTGTATAATGAATTAAAAATGTATTTCTGATTTATGACAGGTACATAGACTTAACAGAATGTCAGTACATGTGGCCGTATTGCACTCAAGCAATTTATCATACCGGAATGCCGACTATTGTTAATGTAACTATAATAAATGGTTTAGGTGTTTCTGGTTATGTAGTGGATTTAAAATGGCATCCTTATACTTTTGATGGCAATGGAGAAAAGATTGATGTTTCACTGTCTCATTGTGATGTTCTTTGGCCTTGGTCTGGTTGGCTTGCTGTCTCAATTACGGTGTCAGAATCAGCTAGCGATTGGCAAGGAATTGCTCGTGGTAACTTACTTTTGTTTTGTCTTTCTTTTCATTTTATTCTATTATTTCTTTTAATTGAATCCATTGCTTTAATCCAGGACACATTTCTCTAACAATTGAATCTCCGCCAAATGCAGGAGAAAAAGGACCAAGGCGATCTATTGTTCAGTTACCTTTAAAAGCAAAAGTTATACCAACGCCACCTCGTCAGTAAGTTTTAAAACTTGATTCTTTTAATCACATTAATATGTAAACTCCTCTGCTATAAACGATTAATTAATATTGCAATTTTTAGTAAGCGCATTTTGTGGGATCAGTTTCACAATTTGCGGTATCCACCAGGTTACTTTCCTAGAGATGATTTAAGAGCTAAAAACGATCCTCTAGATTGGAATGGAGATCACATTCATACTAATTTTAAAGAAATGTACCAACATTTACGAAATGTAGGCTATTATCTGGAAGTGTTAGGATCTCCATTTGTTTGTTTTAATGCAAAAAATTACGGTACTCTATTTATCGTCGATAGCGAAGAAGAATTCTTTCCTGAAGAGGTTTGTTATCTTTAAGGTAGTATTATACTTTGTAAGTTGTCAAAGATGACTTTAAAAAACAATTTTTTCCTCGGTGATAATTTTATTTAAAGCAATGAAAGTTTTTGCATCATATTTTTGACATTTTTGTCTGTCAAAAATGAAAAAATAAATCTTTTTTATTGTGCCTGGTTCATCACTAGAGGGCGCCAAAGTCAAGATAAAAAAAAACTATAAATCGGCGGACAAGCTACAGCCTCACAGAAACATCCGATCTGAGAAATTCAAATGTGGTTTTAAGGATGTTGCAAGGAGAGAATTAACATAACCTTAAAAATATTTTTCCAAGCAGCGTAAAATTTCGACACTTAGCCAATTTTTTTAGAAACAAAAAATGTAAATAAAAATATGACCATGTACCCATAATTTAAATTTTATGCAGATTCTAAAACTAATTTGACATTTTAGAAATATGTATTATTAGGGCTTCAGTTACTGAACAAAATATTGAAAATTATGAACAAAAAAAGTACACAAAAATTGCATAAAATTTAAATTATGAGTACATGGTCATATTTTTATTTACATTTTGTGTTTCTGAAAAAATTGGCTAAGTGTCGAAATTTTACGCTGCCTGGAAAAATATTTTTAAGGTTATGTAGCTGCTCTCCTTGCAACACCCTTAAAGCTGATACATGTGGTTAGGCATCCCCCCTAACCCCGATAAAAAATATTAAAAAATAAAAAAATGGCGCCAATTTAAAAAAAAATCACAAAAAATGAGTATTTTTTTTGTCATTGTTGAGTTGTTAAAAAACAAAAAAAAAATGAAGTAGACAATCGGATTTAGGGGGGATGCCTGAAGGATTTCATAACGAAGAAATTGATATAAAGTTTTTTAAAATCGATTAAAAAGAACTCGAGTTATGCTGTCCGCCAGTTTAAAGAACATGGTTTTGAGAAAAACGCGTTTAAAGTTTTGTGTGTAATGAGCCGATGTGCATATGTATAATTTTTACATGCGTATAACTTTTTTATTTCTTTGAATTTTAATCTGCAGTTTGGGAATTATATTCTTGAGGTAATGTAGACCACAAAAATAAAAAATAAAAAAGTCGATTTTTTGATCGATGCAAAGTATAATACTAATGGCTATTTTTTGAGTTTACAAATTTATGAATAAATCCCACATAATTTAATAGATAACAAAACTGAAACAAGACGTGGAAGAAAAAGGCTTATCAGTGGTAGTTTTTGCTGATTGGTATAATGTAACTGTGATGAAGAAAGTTAAGTTTTATGATGAGAATACACGTCAGTGGTGGGTACCAGATACTGGAGGCGCCAATATTCCAGCGTTAAATGACTTACTTTATCCAAATTGGGGTATAGCATTTAGCAGTAATGTTCGAGATGGACAGTTTGTCTTAGGACAACATCCACCAGTAACTTACGCTTCTGGTACCACCATTTCTCGGTAAAGTCAAAATTCAATTTAATAAAAAATTTTATTGTTGATCTTTTAATAATAATTTTTAATTATATAATATACCTATGGGTGATTCTCCGCGAGGGTTTTAATTTCATGTTCCAGATAGTTCCCAGTATAGAAAATATTCATAAAGAATGTATTTGATATAATTAAACAAGACCTTGTTCAAAATATTACTTTTGTGTTTATAAACAAAGACACAAAATTACATTTTATTAATACCTAATGTTTTATTTTTGTATAAAAAAAATTTCAATACTTTTAATACAATTCAACAAATAAATAAATAATACAATGGATATTAGTATTTTTTTATACTAAATTTGTTCAAAATTATTTTCAGCTTTTTTTATGATTATATAATACACTGAGAAAACTGTCTTACCAATAACACTGCAAAAACATGGTGTCTTAAATTGGCCAAAAATGTCTTAAATTAAGATACTTTTGGTGTCTAAGACACGAAAAATGTCTTATTTTAAGACATTTTTGAACAATTTAAGACACCTGTTTTTGCAGTGAACGCACAAAGTGTTTCTGTGGATTCTTCTCACAAACTCTGTGGCAGAAAAAGCAATAAAGTTATACGAAATTAGCGCGGCCCGTGCGAGTATTGCAATGGACGGTGTTAGACCTACATGTAGATTTCTCTATTCGCGACGAGCACGAACTATAGAGGCGCTGTAATCGTGCACATGTGTTCGGGTCACGTGGTCTGGAAGAAGTCTCTAATGAATGTTTATCACCGCAAAAGCACAGTATTTCTTCAATATTTTGCACTTTCAATGTAGTTTTTGTGGTTGTCGCAATAAATAAAATAAAATATGTCTTTGCAATTTTAAAAATATTAAAAATTTGCAAATTTGTGAAAGGGAATTCGAATTAACAGAAGTAAAAGTTGTTAGTTTTGTACGAGTAGTTGTAAATTATAAACAGAATTTGGTAATTTTTGTTAAATTAAAGTATTATTAATTTATTTAACCAAAATTTACTATGAATTTCTGTAAACTACTTCAATTAGTTTACTTATTGTAATCATATTAATCATTGTGACATGAGACACATAACCTAAAATTATATATACAGAGAATTTTTACTCTACTTTCAATTGATATAATGCTTAAAATTTTTACTATTCTTAAAATTTGATGTAAACACTAAATAATCCTCACGCATTAACTTGTTGACAATTATTAAAAGATATATTATTTAAATTCATAATATATTCAGCATCAGGATTCACGTATATGAGACTTCTTGTAGAGCTTTCATCAAACGTCCGCTAGGTTCGCATTTTCGTGCTCATCGCGAATTCTGGACACAACATAATATGCACCAACAGTGCGTGCGTTATTCGTAACAGAGTTTTCTTGGTGTAAATGTTGACCCCAGAATTTGGCATCATGGGGTGATTTTTTAATAATTGCGTTAATGAATCATTACTTATACCCTGAATATGATAAAGTTGTAAAAATCGTGTTATTTATTTGTTAAAATTAATATTACTTGCGCGTCATGGGCTAATTTCTTTAAAAAGTTTAAAAAAAAAATTTTGACCGGCTCGTTACGAGTATCAGTTTGTTAAAAGTTTTTTTTTTGTAGAAAATGTATAAGTACAATTTTTTTTTTTCGATTTTAAATTATGCCCTACGCATAAAATCACCCATATACATATATATTAAATCATATTTCTAGCTTTCCAAAAGAAGGTTTCATATTACATGTTGCGCTGCGTGACCAAGGCCAAGAGCTATTGTTAGAAACAAAAGTTAAAACATCCTCATTGACTCCAGTTTTAGGTTTATTGCAAACTAAGAGTCAAAATTTGAGTAAAAAAAAACAAAACTTAAAAGACAATAAGTCAAATACAGAAGATAATGAAATAAGTGACACTAAAGACATTGAAACTAATAAGGATGTTACTTCTGGCAGAATAGTAGTTTACGGCGATTCTAATTGCATTGACGATAGTCACTCCCATAAACGTAGGTTTTTTAAAAATTTTATAACTAGGTATGTTGAAAGAGAGAAATAAAATAAACTAAATAAAATGTATTTATTTCAGCATGTTTTTGGATGCTTGATGCTGTTTTAGAGTATGCAACAACAGGCCGTATACCCTTGATCTTCGAAGAAGAAGAGAATCGTCGTGAAAAGGTAAAACAAGATCCTTCTGATTTGGATGAATTACCAAAACGAATTGAAAGCAGTCATTTGAGTCGTCATAGTAAAGTTGTAAATAATGAAACATCCGAGAAAGAACGATTTCGTCCTTTAACAGTTTGTCCTGTTATAGTTCCTGCTACACCTATTCCAGTTAATGAAACAATTCAAATGTAAGTGTCATTTATTATTTGAACTTATTTGAATTAGATTTTATTAATAATTGTAGAAAAGTGTTTATTAATATAATGTAGGTATCTTACAATTAGAAATACTTATGTAGGCATTTTAATTTTAATATCGACAACTATTTGTTACAGGAATTCTCATAAATCGCAGAAACTGCTGTCGTTGGGAGATTCGTTAGTTGCTATTCCATTACCACAAAGTTCAAAACCTTGGATCAGAAGGCGAGGTGGTGGGGTATTTAATGACAATTCAAATCCAATTGATACTTACAATATAATTGAAGAAACAGCGACAAATAATAATGCAACTGAAACATGGTTGAATATTAAATTACCAAGTTATACTGTTATAACAGTAATGATTTGTGCAATTTTATTGTTTACATTAAATCGCTGGGGCATATGTGGAATAAGACAATCTCGTAGAAAGAGAACTATTGGTAGATTACGCAGAATTATTCAAGTTATTACGATTCGTAAAGTGCCTCAGATGTAATTTATATATATTTCACATAGACTGATAGGTAAATAATCTGCTACAATTTCCGTAAATACAAATTTATTAATACTGAGTACTTTAATTATTTAAGTGCAGAAGAATTTAATTTTAATTAAATTTTAGTTTGCTTTACGTTGTTTTTTTAACACACTTAAATTCAATGTGACGCTCCACGAGAGAAGGGACCTAAGGCGAAGAAAGCAAAATTATAAGAACAGACGGTCAAAGAGGAGGGCGAAAAATCGAGACGCTTAACATGCCCATGTTTGAAGCTTCATAACAAAAAAACTAATTGCAGGAATCAAATTTTAATTTTTGGAACTTAAAAAGCAACTCAAAAACTATCAATTACCATAAAAAATGAAATCAATAAAAGACAATTTAATAAAAAACAATGTTTGAAACATGGAAATGAAAGAATAACTTAAAAATTATCTTTCAGCTTAAAAAAATGAAAATAGATTTTTTCCGAGTTAGGTCCCTTCTCTCGTAGTTATTAATTAATGAAATGTTTTAATATATATATTTTAAATTTAATTGTAATACAACTTCAAAAATAATACTCATTTTCTGCCAGGAAAGTATCAAATCTTAGGTTGAGCATATTAACATAGTGTTCAAAATTTGTCAAACTTATATATGTATAAAATGTTTTAAAGTAATTTGCTTTTTTTTGGTGATACTCTGTGCCTTCTTTGTATATTATGTATATTCATTTAAGACGTTTTTTATTTTTATTATTTTATTGATATTTACGAAAGGCATACATTCTTTTTAAACATTGCTATAATTTAAGGGGCTTGAATGAATGTTTATAAATTTTTTAAATATTTCAAACAATTGTTTTATTACGACATACAAAGATAACAAGACTAAAATTGATATTAACCCTTTTGGCCTTAAATTAGTCTTTTATCAAATTTTAAAATACGTCACTGCATACGTGACGTTCCAAAGTGAAAAGAATCGCTTAGCTGCAAAAAATAGATCTTTAAGTTTTGATGTTAATCGATTGATTTTGAATGCCGTTCGGAGTTAATAAAAAAATGTAACAATATTTCAATTAATTCTATACATTGAAATTCTTTTATGGAAGTTAATAACAGGGTTGGAGTTGGTATTCTACCGGGAACGCTCCAACTAGTGCAATATCTAAAAAAGTTTTATTTTAGCCATTTCAAAATATACACCTAAATATTAAAATGTATGAAAAAGTTACTTTTAACCTTACTTAATGCAAATGTGCACTTTTCAACTATTATTAATTGTATTATTTAAGGAGGATCGTAACCAAAACAAAAATGATAAGATCATTCTAAAATTCATAAAAATAAGTTTTTGAGAATATTTGGAAGCCAGAACAATTTATTTTTTCACTGCCCGTTTTTTAGAAATTAAATAACAAAGTTGCAGGTATTTACATGGGCTCTTATGGATAAGACTCAGCCAAGTTCTTTATTTTAATTATAACTTGTGATAAAATGATAAACTATTTTTCAAAAACTTACGTTCGTAAAGTTTAAAACTTCTGGAATTATCAGCAAAAAAAATTAATTGAGTCTTCTGTTTCATTTTGGAGAAATAAAATAAAATCTGACTATGAAATAATGATTTCCTAACCTTTTTTGAATTATAAGAATCATAACAAACTAATTTTATGAAATGTGACAACGTCGCAAGTTAACGTCATGTGATGTCGAATCTGCGCATATAAATTCATATGTGAATTGATTGCGCGGGAATCAAGCTACCTATCAAATTCAAATCCGAAACAGTGTAACCAACATTGTATTACTATAATTTCTAACCTCACAAACAAATTTTCTAACAACATTTTTTAGACAATTGAATGATTTTCTTTAAATATATTTATAAAAAAAACTAAATTAAAGATATTAAAAAATAATTTTTGATGCCCAAGATGTTAAATATTTGATTTTTCATTAATTAAGTTCATATTTAAACAGTTGGTGACAGTTGTTTTAATCTCATGTAAAAGCATAGAAAACCCCCTCTTACCGCCTGCCCCTCAAAGACAGTCAATATCCTCCTTAAGTTCAAGTTACTACTTATCGCAGTAATTGAGATATGAATATGCATGCACGTGTGTATTTGTTCCTATTACTGTGAGAATATAGCCTCTATATAAACGTCATTTTTTACACGTTTACACTAACTCCTGCATTGAATACAATTAAATTTTTTTTAAATATACCAAATATAATATATAAATACCAAAATATCCTTTGTTTAATATATTGTATGACTTTTATATTAATTTATTAACCTTTTATCCAAAAATGGAGGCGGATACGAAATTTGGTTAATTAGTTCGTCTGAATGAGATATCTAAAATAAGGATACATTAAAACTCTCGCAGTAATACCCACTCTTACCCTATAAATAAATTTAAATAAGAAAAAGCACATTTTTACTTGAGTTTAATTCTTATTTTCTTTTCGTAAATTTATCTTTTATTTTATTTTTTGAATTATAAAGATTTATCATTTTTAATTATAAAAAGGGTTATAAGTAACCCAGTGAGCTCTAGATTGATCAGAAGCTGATTTATGAGAAGTAAAAATGCTCTTAAATACTTCAGAAGCTTTAGGATCCTTTGAAACGCTATACTTTTCTGTGGTTTTAGTATAGGCTAAATCTTGTACTTGACTGGGAACAGGTACTTTAGAACAGGTTGCTTTTTCCTCCTTTTTAATTTTCTTCTTTGAAATCTCTGTTGTTTCAGTATTATCGGATAATACTTCAGATTTTATTTTCTTTTTCAAAGCTTTTCTTTCAGCTTTTCTTATGCTTAATCTCTCTTCCATTTTTTTAAGATCATGGCTCTCGGCATTCAGTATAACTATGTCTTCTTGCTTAAATGACTGTTGACATTTATGACAGACCTATAAAAGACAAAGATTAAAATACACATGTCAAATAATCATAAACAATATAAAATGAAAATAAATCAAGTAGAAATTTACTTAAGAACATTGATAATTCTTACATTAGATTTGATTTCATTAAGAGCTCTTTCGCTCATCACACAACCACAGGACCACAGAAAACAAAATTTAAATTTTCCATTCATTTCTAAACCAATGATGGGACAAATAAAAGGACATTTTTCTGCTTCAACGTAACCATCACCTTTTTCTACTTTTTCAATAGCAAACGCTGGATTTGCCGTAAGATTCAAAGTTTTTACGTCTTTTAAATTTTTAATGTGAGACGCAGTTTCCGGAAGCATAGATCGATCGAGAAGTCCTTCCAGAATTGATTCTTTAGAATAAAGACGTCCTAGTCCACATGACACAATAGGAGTTTGCAATGGTAATTGTTTAATAGAACAATGTTTCCATCTGAATGCTAACTCTGCTTCCTTATCTTTCTGTAAATTAAAATATTAACAATAATATTATAAAACCTAAATAATTGTATGTTATTATTATAAAGACTAAATACTTTTACTAACCTGTTCAGGTTTCTTTTTTACTCGTACAAGCTCATCTCTACGAGGTATAGTACCACCATCGCAACCCATTATTAAGAATTTAAAGTATATTAATTGATTTTAATGTAGTGGAAAGAGAAATTAAATGTATTTTCCAAATATTTTATTCAATAACTAATATTTAACCATTGTATATTTGATCGTGTTATCGTCGTCAGTGTCAGTGTGTAAACCTTTATAACCCTCATCAGCTGGTCAGCTGTCACACCAGAGTTGGGAAGTTGCGCGCAACTTAGAGTTTTTTTACGTAAATTACGTGAATTTTTTACGTTTGTAATAATGCACAACAAAGGGTATGAAAACCCAACCCTGCGTTGAAATCCTCTGGATCAAAATTCTGCAGTAAATTCGATAAATTAGTCCTTCCTTATTTATATTGATTCGCGAACAAATTAATTGAAATAATTATGTAATAATTATTTTGATTTGGGAAAGGAATCGACTAAAAGAACTGTAGATTTACTTTAGAGAAAACAACAAACAAATATTTATTAATCCTTGTAAAGATGCTAGTGCTCGAGAGCAAAAGGTACAGGATTTAGCATAAGGGCGCAATTACATGCCTGGGTCAAACGTTGCGTTTTTGCGATTAATGGTGAGAGTGACAAAGATGTGACTATACCCTGTCGGCTTGGCGAGAGACAAGCAGAGACAAAGTTTGTCCCCGTTTGTCTCCGTTTGTCCCTATTTCGAAATTCGTGTAGAAAAATAAAAAAAGAGTGAAAAGTGTTTTCGAGATTTCTTAATTAAGTCCTAGTGCACATTTGTACGTGTTTATTTATTGATAAAAAGTAAATTAATTGATTATTTCGATAAATGAGAGTTAAAGAGAATGTCGATAAATGTGTTTGCTAAAAGTAACTAGATTTTTTCATTATCATAAAATGCGAGAGATGGCGCGACATGGTACTTGTTATCGTTTTTGAAGAATAAAGTGACAGGTGAGAGTGAATAAGTTGTTTATCGTTATTTTCATTTAAGAAAAGATAAATAATAAACAAGTGTTATGAAAAGAAATGTATAAAAGAATATAATAAGGAAGTTGTGAAAAAGGTACGTATCGTGTGTGAGGTAAGTTTTGTTTATATATTTGCAAACGAACAGTTTTCAAATTTGTATTATTGTATAAAAACAAATAATATTTTTGTCATGAGCTGTTTTGTATTTAATTATTTAATTTATTATTTCATAAGTATATTAATATTTTTTTTTGTTTAAATCTTATCCTTTTTTCTCGATTTAATTTAAATAAGAAAAAGTAAACACTAAACACACTTTATATAACCTCAAAATGTCACAAAGTTTTATATATTTCTAACTATCATTAATAAAAGTTAATTTCAACAAATTAGTATCTTTCCAGTAAAATTAGGTTATACATGTGTCTTTCCGACTTGGGAAGAAAAAATCAATTTACAAAAAAATTATAAAAGTTTCAAATTTTTCTGGGAAAAATGAAACAAAATGTTTTTCAAAATTATTTAATTGTATCTTTTTTTGTATAATTAAGATAATTAGTTTTATTTTCTTGATTGTTGGTAGGTACTCTTATATTATACTCACTCTCACCTGTCACTTTATTCTTCAAAAACGATAACAAGTACCATGTCGCGCCATCTCTCGCATTTTATGATAATGAAAAAATCTAGTTACTTTTAGCAAACACATTTATCGACATTCTCTTTAACTCTCATTTATCGAAATAATCAATTAATTTACTTTTTATCAATAAATAAACACGTACAAATGTGCACTAGGACTTAATTAAGAAATCTCGAAAACACTTTTCACTCTTTTTTTATTTTTCTACACGAATTTCGAAATAGGGACAAACGGAGACAAACGAGGGACAAACGGGGACAAACTTTGTCTCTGCTTGTCTCTCGCCAAGCCGACAGGGTATGTCTGTCTTTCTCTCTCTCAAGATACAACGCAAGAACGCAGCGTTCGACGCAGACATGTAATTGCGCCCTAAGACCGTTCGCGACACGAAGGAATAATAGGTATGTTCTCGCTACCTACACTTTCTACACTTTTCACAAAAGTGTACACTTTTGCGTTCTCGCTACCAGAAGTGACGAGATAGTGTACACTCAAATCCCTAGCTGCCGTTGCACTTTTCCCTATTTCATTACACTCGACTACAAGCGAGTGTAAGAAGTGGAGTAAACGAAATGGCGCAAAAGTGGCATCTAATTCAAAATTAAAATTTTGTTAATGATAAAAATTCAAAGTCATTTACTTATGTTTATGATTTTTTCGTAACCTATAGTTTGTTTATAGAAATTATAAAAATTAGTAATTGATAAAATTAACACAAAATGCAGGTTAACCTCAAATAAAAAATATTATGTATATATACATATATATGTTTATTAAACATTTATGTAATTAGTAACAAAAATAAAAAAAAATTTAATTAAAAAAAGAATTATTAAAGAAATTATTTATTTATTAAATTTATTAATTATATACGTAAATAAATAAAACGCTATATAGAGAAATAATGAAATTAATGAAATATATGTAAACAAAAATTTGAATATTTAAAAATGTTTAATTATCATTAAATAATATGAATTAAAATTAATTGATTTTGAGTAAAATCTAAATCTGAAGGGTTACAATTTTCACATTTAAAAGCAGGGCTGTTATAATTGTTTTAAATCATGATATATATATAAATCATTGGATTTAAATTAAAAAAAACTTTACAATAAAATATTTAATTTTTGATAAAATTAAAGAAATTGTGTTAATACTGATGATCAAAATACCTACTATCTAACAATTTTTGGTATGAAGATATATACAGCACAAATTATTATTAAATTTATATACATATATTTTTAAGTCATTATAATTTTAATAAATTCTAAACGTCAATTAACTCACATTCCAATTTGTTCAAGCTTTTAAATTTCACTTAATTCAAATTTAAATGCATATTAATTAATACAACATAATTTACTATTTTTTAGTCATTCCTTTCGTTTTAATTAATTCTTTAACTTTTGTCGTCATTTTTCCATTTCTTATACATCTTTTTTCTTCATTTAAATTTTTTTTGTTTCTATCCTGTACTTACGAATTTTTGAAAATATTTGTTCGATGCTGTTATAATTTTTTAAATTTCTCAACTTTCTACATTATTTTGTAGACTTTTATTCTTTTATTTTTTATTTTGTAAATTTAGGCTTTTACTAAATATTCTTAATTTAACATCGTTCTTCTATTTCATAGAATGTTTTTTCTTTAAAAATTTTCCCAACTTTGCTTCATTTTTTTTTTCTTCAATTTGTGAATAATTCTCTAATTTTTCTAATTTTAAAATTTTCTTCTCTTTTGTAATATATTTTAACGTTTTTATTATTATCGAGGGGGTATTTTCTTTAAAAAAAGACGTACAGAGTAATCCCTATTACGTATATTACGACTAATACGTAACTAATACGCCTATTACGCTAGTATTACGCCAATACGCTATATTACGAAAATAATACGATATATTACTGTATATTACGGTACATAACAGGAGTATTACACAATATTACAGGTGTAATATTCAATATTTTGAATGAAATAAATAAATAAATGCTAAAAATTCAGTCATAAGAACATATTTACTTAAATATATAATAAATAACTCACATATAGAACGAAATAAACTTAATTTAGAGTAAGTCCGGGAGAGTTGGAATACCTTTTTTGAAACAACTGCAAATTCTAAGGAATCAGATAAAAAAACCTATATTTTGTAAAATACTTTAATATTAATTAAAATCCATACATTGACTTGTGAAGCCGTTTTAATTTTCTTTCATTTTTTCTCAGTTTAAAAAAAATTATTAAAAAAAGATAATTTCGAGAGGGATGATTACTTGTGCGTAAAATTTTGCGTAATTCAATTTTAATCCCTAAATTATATAGCTTGATGCTTTTTTATATATATAACTGTTCCATCTCACCAGAAAAAAATCGTTCCATCTCTCCGATTGTCAAAGGAAAATAAAACTAAAAAGAATAAATTCTCAGTTTCAATAAAAATTGCAACTTTTACACACGCATAGACAGATGTCCAAACTTGCCTAAATTCACACGAACTGAATTAAAATCTGTTAATTAAAAAAAAGCACATACATATAATATTAATATAAAAAAATTTGAGTTCTCGCTACGCTCGATCTCATTATAACGATGGGTTATAAATTTGTTTGTAATTTTATTAGTGACAAATATACATTTTATATTTTGTTTATGTACTGTTAGATACTTACATGCAAAATTAAAATTATATTTAACAAATTATTTTTCAAGATAAAGCAAGCGTACCATCTCTACCAGTGTTCCAACTCTCCCGGACTTACCCTACAAGAATAAAAATGTATAAAACGAACGAGAAAAATACCACGAATTTTTTTACAGTGTAGTAGTATTAGCTTGTATTGGCGCCTAATTCAAATCCAAATACAAGCAATTGGAAGTGCAATATATTCTTTTCTAATTAATTAATCATTTAATGACTTAAGGTATGCAAAGAACAGTTACTATTACGCACTATTACGGGGCTATTACACGATATTACTTACTATTACATAAATATTACCTATCAATACGCAATATTACTGACTATTACGCATTATTACGTGATATTTCGAGTAATACATGGCTATTACCAGAGAGGTGTACACTCCAATACGCAAGAAAATACCCCCTCGATTATTATCTTCTTAATTATTTTTTAATAAAAAAAATGTCCGTAAATAGTTTAATTTTTTTAAAAGAATTTCTGCTTTTTATATATTTTTATGTCACTGTTTCATTCATGTGTTGTTTTTTTAATCTTTTCTTCATTTCTTTAATATTATTGCCATGACATTTTTTATTTAAAAGAATTTTCTCATTTTTTTAATAGACTGTTTTCTTATCTTTTTATGTTCTTTTTTTTTTTTTTTATAATTTATTACCTTTTTGTTGCTTTTACCTAATTTTCCTAAGTTTGCATTCATATAAATTTGAAGGTGTTTTTTTAAAATTTTCTCATTTATTCGACATACTTTATTTGATTTTGATTAAATGTTTTATTATTCATTATTTCTTATTAAATATTCTATATATAAGTTTGAAAAATAAACTACTTACAAATAATCATTTGAAGATTTTATATACTGATTGGATTTTTAAAAAAATCAATTTTTGGTTTAAATAAAGAAAATCCGATTTAAATAAAAAAAAATCGGATTGTTTGACTTTTTTAAAAAAATTATGATTTTTATCAGCCTTGTTTAAAAGGAATATAATAAAAATTTTAATGAAAGAATGATCTTAATTAAAGAAAATAAAGTTTCATTCATATTGTTAATTAATTTCCAGTAAAAGAATTGCATATTTATCAAGCAACTTAAACAAATGTTGGTAAAATTTTATTATTATAAATTCAATATCTATGCTTTCTAACTAACCATTCACTGTTTTTTATTTATGAACCTTCTTAGATTTTTTGTTTTAAATATATATATTTTTAAGGTAATTTTATGATGTAATAAAATAAGTTCAAAATTTGACAGTATAACTACTTTTAATGTCTTACATAATTTGAAAAAAAGTGTAACAGATCTACACTATTCTGTTCTCGTTAGTTTCTGTACTTTACTTTAATGCGCATGCTCCGTTTTACACCTTCTTACACTCGAGTGTAGCAAGTGTAGGTAGCGAGAACATACCTAATAAGGAGACCGAACTGTAGTGTTCAGCCCTGTAGAAAGTGTGCCAAAATTATGTCTTGGTTCAAGTGTTCTGATATGAGTACGCGTGCGCGGCGCACTATTGCTATCTTCGTTGCTCCCAAAAGTAGAATGAGAGAGAAAATTTTTATGGCGGGAATCGAAACGTCAATTGATATTTTAGGTTATGTTTATACATGTGAAAAAGTATCGATACATCGATATATCGATAGTAATCGCGTACTGCGCATGCGTACTCATATCAGAGTTAATTCCAACACGTGAACCAAGACAGAATTTTAGCACATAAAAATTAGCGAGTGCAGTCTCCTTATTATTCTTTCGTGGTTCGCGACAAGTCCCAAAATTTGACTGCCGGGCTGGCCGCCCACGCAGGCCGTCGACCAGGCCCGAGGTCTCTTCTAGGGGTGCGCGCATGCGCCCTTTTTGTTCGAGACCTATACTGTATTCTAAATTTCTCTATTTCAAAGACCATTAAATTATTATGTTATTTGGCTCATTTAAACTAATTTACAGTTAATAGAAATTTCATTCGAAAAAGATATAATAACTTATACCGATAATTATATAAACATATTGGCGGTTTTATTAACATTCATTTGATGTCAATATTTCTAATTTCTACATTTAAAGGATTTCCTTTCTAATTTCCAAGTTTGTTTCTTGGTACTTTTGATACTTATAAAGAGTAAATTTTAAAGGTGTAATTAACATAAATATAAAATCAATGAAAGTTAATCCTAATCAATCCTAACTTGACTATTCTATAGCCAATAAAACACACATCAATTTTACGTTTAGATCAAAATAAAATGCAATACCTTATCGCGGTTATAACAATTATTGCTACCGTCTCTATTTATCTTACAGATTAAAATATAATAGAAGATGTATGCAACGCAACAATAACACAATTATAATAGTACGATATAATAATAAATACGATAAATTAATATAATCCCTAATAGCACCGACTAGGCCGGAAACGTTCCTGGAATGGGCTGCTGGCCCCTTTGGTACGTTCCCTTGGACCGCTCCAATATACCTGACAAATCCGTTCCGGATTTCACTAGGCTAGGAACGTTCCCGCGGAACGTTCATGGAATGTTCCGAAGAACTTTGAATACACATTCAAAAAATCGCAGAACGGGTTGCGGAAAAAGTATGCGGAAAAAGCTGAAAATTTTTTTATTAATATTATTTAATGTTTTTAATATGATTGCTTCTATAGAACAGTGGTCACTAAAATCAACTGCGCAGCTCTAGGTGCGATAGAAAACTACTGCGCAAGATATTAACATTAATTATTTTTCAATGTGTATTTAAAGTTCCTCGGAACATTCCAGGAACGTTTCGCGGAACGTTCCTAGCCTAGTGAAATCCGGAACGTATTTGTCAGGTATATTGGAACGGTCCATGTGAACGTACCCCAGGGACCGGCGGACCATTCCAGGAACGTTCCCGGCACAGTCGGTGCTATTAGGGATGTGATATAATGGTAATAATAACTCAATATATATACACATACATACTTACACACACATACGTACGAACATATACATACACATTTACACATATACATATTCATAGGATGATAATAATAATAAACACGTCAATGCGACACAAGGAAAAAGTATAACAAAACATGAAATTGTGCACACATGTATACATAAACAATGTCTCGTTACCATCATTACATCACATTTCAATATTAATCTTGTTCGATCATACATTTTCTAAGATTAAGAAACTCTATATTTTTCAATTTATTATTCCCGGCAATTTAATTTAATAATTAGGTCTTAATGAACAATGAAATTTTGAAAAAGAACTTTAGTTTTTTTTTGTTGGTTATTTTTTTTTATGTTATAGAATAATTAAAATTAAATTAAATAGACCTTTTGGTAAATCATGCAGTTAAGCGGCTTTTCCGAATTTTCAAGTTTTTTAATCGGGACCAAGCCTAAGTGGTGTATTTTAGCACCAAAACAAATAATCAGGTGGGGGAGGTTGAAAAAGTTCACCGGTTTTTTATATTTTTGTAAAAAACTTCAATTTTTTTACCATTATGAATAAAGCATATTTCATCACTTTTTTCTGTGAAAACCACTTTAAAATGTTAATTACTGATTGTAAACGCACAATTATAATAAAAATCGAAAAAGTAACTATCACTTTGACAGCTGTAAATATTATCCGGGATGTGCAGAGATACTTGGTCTTTTTTTCTCTTGTTACAATGCAACGCAAAACGGAGTCATGGGATGCAGGCCTTAGGCTGCAGTCCTATGTGAAACGAAAGCGTTTAATCAAAAGCAGAGATGGATAGTTCCAAAATGCACTAGCAAAATTCTCATTTTGCGTGTATGTGTATGTTCGTTATCTTATTGTAATTCTGACTTACGACTTTGGTCCATTATATATTACACGACATGAAGACCACATGTTGCGCGGCCTGCGGCCGCGCAAGGACCTATATGCCGGGGGGTTGGGGTGCCACTGTTAGTGGCACCCCAACCCCCCGGTATTTTGGTCCTTGAGCGGCCGCAGGCCGCGCAACATGTGGTCTTCATGTCGTGTAACATATATTGGACCAAAGTCGTAAGTCAGAATAATACGTCTTTCACATAATGTAGAAAACCATGTACTATACGTAGAAAACCTCGAATTTTCTACATTTACCCATCTCTGCACAACCCGGATAATATTTACAGCTGTCAAAATGATAGTTATTATTTCGATTTTTATTATGATTGTGCGTTTACAATCAGTAATTAACATTTTAAAGTGGTTTTCACAGAAAAAAGTGATTAAATATGCTTTATTCATAATGGTAAAAAAATTGAAGTTTTTTACAAAAATATAAAAAACCGGTGAACTTTTTCAACCTCCCCTACCTGATTATTTGTTTTGGTGCTAAAATACACCACTTAGAGTTGGATCCGATTAAAAAACTTGAAAATTCGGAAAAGCCGCTTAACTGCATAATTACCATCATAAAAGATAAAAACTACATCTTCCACCTTTTTCCTGCAAAAAAGGGGCGGTCTAGGTTTTAGCTCGTTAAATCATTTTATTGCTTTGATTCTTCTGGGCTGTTCTTCGCCTTTATTCGTTTCGTGCCCTACTAAAAAATCCGGAAGAATTCCGGACGAATTCCAGACAAAATTCCGGACAAGTCCGGATTAATTCCGGATCTGGAATTAGTCCGAAAGTGTCCGATTTAACGTAGGTTTTTGGCACGGAATTTAGTCCGGTCTTATCCGAAATAAATCCGGCCGTATACAATCCGGATATAGTCCGGTACAGTCTGGAACAAATCTGGTCCGAAATGTTGTTTAAATCCGAAAGTAGTCTGGTACAGTCCGGAACAAATCTGTTCCGGAGCGTTGTTTAAATCCGAATGTAGTCCGCCCACACAGCACCAGAAATTCCCTGAATTTCCCCTGAATATTGGTCCACATTTCCCGAATATTCGAACCTAATATTTAGGGAAGTTTCGTGGAAGCATCAAAATGTCCGCCATAAAGAATATTGGACGCTAAATTTCCCTGAAAATGTATTTCTAATTTTCAGGGAATTTCCGCATCTAATATCCCTTCAATATTCACAGTATTCGTAAATCTTCTGTACATGATGCGCAATGGTCGAACTTGGTTTCTGTGACACTTACGGCTGCGCAGTAGTTTTTAATGTTCTAAAATCCTACGGGTGCCAAATATGACATACAATTTTTATCAATTACCAGATCAAAAAAATTTTGGAAACTTTTTTTAACTTTCCCTGAATATTCTAGGAATATTAGATGCGGAAATTCCCTGAAAATTAGAAATACATTTTCAGGGAAATTTAGCGTCCAATATTCTTTATGGCGGACATTTTGATGCTTCCGCGAAACTTCCCTGAATATTAGGTTCGAATATTCGGGAAATGTGGACCAATATTCAGGGGAAATTCAGGGAATTTCTGGTGCTGTGTGGGCGGTACAGTCCGGAACAAATACGGTCCTAATCGTTGGTTAAATCCGGATGTAGTCCGGTAGAGTCCGGAACTAATCTGGTTAAACTTTTTTTGTAATCCGGATTTAGTCCGACTTCATCCGGAATTAGTCGGAAAAGCAAAAAAAAAAATTTTTTTAATTGTTTAAGTCATTTTTAAACAATGTTTGGAACTTAACATTACACAAATATTCATACATTTATTACAACGATTATATACAACAGTTATATTAAAGAAGAAAAATCGCACGCATGAGGGGAATCGAACACGGGATGTTACGCACGCAACGCAGAACCTAAACCGACTGAGCTATACGAGCTCTGAGGTTCAACTTGTTAAATCAAACATACATGTAATCTGTGGATTAAATCCGGAAAGAGTCCGGTAAAGTACGGATATAATCCGTCACTAATTCTTAATTCCAAATAGAACCCGGTGTATGTACGAAAATAATCCGACATTCGTTTTACAATCCGGAAAGAGTCCGGTACAGTATGGATATAATCCGGCACACGTTTCAAATCCGGAAAGAGTCTGGTTTAGTATGAAAATAATACGGCAATCGCTTTCACATTCGGATAGCGTCTGGTTTAGTATAAAAATAATCCAGCATTCTTTTTATAATTCTAAAAGAGTACGGCAAAGTACGGACATAATCGGGCACTCGTTTTTAAATCCGGATAGAGTTCACTTTATTACACGGTAACAAGGGAGATATAGAAAATACAGTAGAACCCACGTATATCGGACCCTATATATCGGATTCCCGCTTATATCAGATATTTTTGCCGGTCCCTTGAATTTAAATATAATGAATTTTTACCCGAATAAATAGAATTCCTGCTTATATCGAAAAAAATTCTCAGACCCTTGGAATCCGATATGTGAGGGTTTTACTGCAAATAAAAAATGGATTCGGAATCTATTTATAGCTCAAGTGTGAAATCCTTTTTTAGACCGGTCAAGTTCGGCAACTATCCGGCACAAACTTTACAATCCATTTTAAGTCGGGTTTTATCTGGAATTAGTCCGACAATTCATTTATATATTATTTTTAGTTAAAGTGAAGTCCGTTTTTAGTCTGGTTACGTCCAGAAACTGTCAGGTACAAATTTCACAATCCGCTTTAAGTCTGGTTTAGTCTGGAATTTATCCGGTACTTAATTCCGAATTTATTTATAGTCTAACTAAAATCCGTTTTTCGTCCGTTCACATCCGAAAATTGTACGGCAGTCAATTCCGAAATTATTAATGGTCAAACTGAAATCCGTTTTTTGTAATCTGTTTTTTTTTGTCCAAATGTTACTTTTATTTATTATCATTTTCATTACAACGAAACATCACGACATGGCTAAACGACCTCAAGAAAAAATTGTTTTAAAAAATGTGTTTCCTATTTTCTTAATAAATCGTACTATAATCTAGATTTAAAAACATGTGACGGATAAAAACAGTATTTGTCTGGCTTCTCCGGATCGCAAAAAGAATGCAGGAATATTTTTGCACTAAACAGGACTCTTTCTGGATTTAAAAACGAGTACTGGATTATACCCAAACTTCACCAGACTCCTTGCCATTCACTTGACTCTTTCTGGATTGTAAAAGATATGCCAGACTTTTTCCGTATTCCGGTAAAAAGGGCGAAATAAAAAATAGTTAAAAAGATGGAGATGTTCTTAGAAAATGCAGCAAGCCAATTTAACTGACGAAAATTCAGAATCTTTTGAAGCGAAAGTAAAAGAAAATCATTCAGAAATTGAATTATTTTTAATGCAACTATTTTCCGACTTCCTATAATTAAAAGCAATAAAATTTTCTATTTTTCTAAGATCCATTGCAAATCTTTTTAGATGTCACCATCCAATAAACATTAGCGACTTATAAAAACATTTCAGATTCCTAATTTCCTTTAATTAGCTCAATTCGCTACTAACAGAAAATGAATGCTTTTGCAGATATTTTACTGCTTTCAGACGGAATTAAAAAACAGAAAAGTCGCATAGAAAATATAATTGAATGTTCCGCATGTTCTAAGAAAATTTCCAAATCAATGAATCTCCAAAATCACCGGAATCCGGAGGTGAGCGAACGGGGAAGGGAAAATAGGATGACTATAAATAATTTCGGAATTTAACTAATTACAGATATAACCAGACTTAAAACAGATTTAAAATTTATTCCGGACTGCCGGATAAATTGCCGGATATGAACGGACTAGAATCGGATTTCACTTAGACCATTAATAATTTCGGAATTGACTGCCGGACTAATTCCAGATAAAACTAGACTTAAAGCAGATTGTGAATTTTGTGCCAGACAGTTGCCGGACTTGACAAGACTTAAAACGGACTTAACTTTCACTAACATTAATTTCTAAATGGACTGCCGGACTAATTTCAGATAAATCCAGATTTAAAACGGATTGTGATTTTTATGCCAGACAGTTTCCGGACGTGTCCGTACTAAAAACGGAGTTCTCTCTAACTAAAAATAATTTCTGAATCGACTGCCGGACTAATTCCAGTTAAAACCAGACTTAAAACGGATTTAAAATTTATGCCGGACAACTGCCGGATGTGACCGGACTAGAATCGGATTTCACTTAGACCATAAATAATTTCGGAATTGACTGCCGGACTAATTCCAGATAAAACCAGACTTAAAACGGATTTAAAATGTATGCCGGACAACTGCCGGATGTGACCGGACTAGAATCGGATTTCACTTAGACCATAAATAATTTCGGAAATGACTGCCGGACTAATTCCAGATAAAACCAGACCCTAAACGGATTTAAAATGTATGCCGGACAACTGCCGGATGTGACCGGACTAGAATCGGATTTCACTTAGACCATAAATAATTTCGGAATTGACTGCCGGACTAATTCCAGATAAAACCAGACATAAAGTGGATTTAAAATTTATGCCGGACAACTGCCGGATGTGACCGGACTAGAATCGGATTTCACTTAGACCATAAATAATTTCGGAATTGACTGCCGGACTAATTCCAGATAAAACCAGACTTAAAACGGATTTAAAATGTATGCCGGACAACTGCCGGATGTGACCGGACTAGAATCGGATTTCACTTAGACCATAAATAATTTCGGAATTGACTGCCGGACTAATTCCAAACAAAACCAGACTAAAAACGGATTTAAATTTTATGCCGGACAACTGGCAGATGTGAACGGACTAGAATCGGATTTCACTTAGACCATAAATAATTTCGGAATTGACTGCCGGACTAAGTCCAAATAAAACCAGACTAAAAACGGATTTAAATTTTATGCCGGACAACTGGCAGATGTGAACGGACTAGAATCGGATTTCACTAAGACTATACATATAATTTTGGAATTGACTGCTGGACTAATTCCAGATAAAACCAGACTTAAAACGGATTTAAAATTTATGCCGGATAACTGCCAGATGTGAATAGACTAGAATCGGATTTCACTTAGACTATAAATAATTTCGGAATTTATTTCCGGACTAATTCCAGATAAAATCAGACTTAAAACGGATTTAAAATTTATGCCGGACAACTGCCGGATGTAAACAGACTAGAATCAGATTTTACTTAGACTATAAATAATTTCCGAATTGACTGCTCCCTACTGAAAAATCCTATATAGGATCCTACATAGGATCCTATATAGAATCCATATGGATTCCTATGAGAATCCACGTAGGATCCTATATAGGTATTGTCCTACAGGAATCCATGTGGATTCTCATAGGAATCTATGTGGATTCCTATAGGTCGCCTATAGGACAAGTCCTATATAGGATCCTTTGTGGACTCTCCTATAGGAATACATGTAGGATCTCATATAGGATCCTGCATAGGCGTCCCAAAAAATTTTTGTACACCCTCCTACATATGATCCTACGTAGGTTCCCATATAGGATCCTATATGGGAACCCATATAAGATCCTACATGGGTACCCCCAAAAAAATTTTTTCTACCCCTTCCTCATGCGCAGTCGTCTTTTACGTATTCTACAATACTTACGCCTGCGCAGTAAATATTTTTCGTCCTTATAATGGTGCTTAATGTATATTTGAATAAAGTTGTTAAAAAAAAACAATTAATTCTGTGTACATAATTTTTTTTGGGCGCCCATAAAAGATCCTATATAGGATCCTATATGGGAACCTACGTAGGATCCTATGTAGGGGGGTGTACAAAAATTTTTTTGGGACGCCTATGTAGGATCCTATATGAGATCCTACATGTATTCCTATAGGAGAGTCCACATAGGATCCTATATAGGACGTGTCCTATAGGCGACCTATAGGAATCCACATAGATTCCTATGAGAATCCACATGGATTCCTATAGGACAATACCTATATAGGATCCTATATAGGATCCTACGTGGATTCTCATAGGAATCCATATGGATTCTATATAGGATCCTATGTAGGATCCTATATAGGATTTTTCAGTAGGGCTGGAGTAATTCCAGATAAAACCAGACTTAAAACGAATTTTTAATTTGGTCGGGTTAACTTTCGGATGTGAACTGACGACAAACGGGTTTCACTCAGACTATAAATAATTTTATACATGACTGCCAGACAAATTCCTGACTAAACCAGACTTGAAACGGATTTAAAATTTATGCCGGACAACTTCCGGATGTTAACGGACTAGAATCTGATTTCACTTAGGCTATAAATAATTTCGGAATTGACTCCCGGACTAATTGCAGGTAAAACCAGACTTAAAACGGATTTAAAATTTATGCCGGACAACTTCCGGATGTTAACGGACTAGAATCTGATTTCACTTAGGCTATAAATAATTTCGGAATTGACTCTCGGACTAATTCCAGATAAAACCAGACTTAAAGCAGATTGTGAATTTTGTGCCGGACAGTTGCCGGACTTGACCAGTCTTAAAACGGTCTTAACTTTTACTAACATTAATTTCTAAATGGACTGCCGGACTAATTCCAGATAAATCCGGACTTAAAACGGATTGTGATTTTTGTGCCAGACAGTTTCCGGACGTGTCCTTACTAAAAACGGACTTCTCTCTAACTAAAAGTAATTTCTGAATCGAATGCCGGACTAATTCCAGTTAAAACCAGACTTAAAGCGGATTTTAAATTTTGTGTCGGACAGTTTCCGGACGTGACCGGACGAAAAACGGACTTCACTTTGATTATAAATAATTTCGAAATCAATTGCCGGACAAGATTCGGACTATTCCGGATTAATTTCAGATCAAATTTTTTGTGTCAGACAAATTTCGGACTAATTCGGATCATTTCCGGACACATTTCGGATTAATTCCAGATAAGACCGGACTGTTTTGTCTGGAATTCGTCCGGAATTCGTACGGAATTAGTCCGGATTTTTTAGTAGGGTGCTTAAGTTTACTTTTCCTATCTTAGTTTCTAGGTTTACCCGTTATAAACACTGTAAAAAATTTCGTTGTATTTTTACATCGTGACATAGTGCGTTGTAAATTGATGATCCGACTGTATATTTTTATTGTAGTGTAAATTTACAAGCGACCGTATTTCTACATTCCCTTTGTGATTCTACGTGCTATTCATAA
Organism: Ganaspis brasiliensis; assembly: GCA_037103525.1. NCBI lineage: Eukaryota > Metazoa > Arthropoda > Insecta > Hymenoptera > Figitidae > Ganaspis > Ganaspis brasiliensis. Next base: position 661,584 of record JAZKLR010000050.1, on the reverse strand, counting down.
ATTTTGTATCGATTTACATTTTGTTTACGATTAAGAAGAAGTTAGGTTAAAAACTACTATTTTGCTTTTAGAAATAGAAAACTTCACTTTTATTATAACTTTTTTTTATTAGAAAAAGAGTGGCAAATCCCGAGAATGTATCAAATTCCTACTCCTTAAGTAAAGTTATCAAGTTACCAACGCTGATCCTCGCTAAATTCTATAATTCAATGCAAAGAATGTGGATGCGGAATTAAACCTTTTCACGTTTAACGTATATAATCAAATTTAATATAAAATTATGAAATATAAACTATCATCTATAACCTAGTGTATAACTTTGGATCATTTGGAACTTCTTTTTAACGATGCGATAATTTAACTATAGGTTAAACGACGCTATATATTTCATACCATTAAGAATTTTTATAAATACAACAGACTGTATTTTATTAATGTAATACGTGCACAATTTTCGTTCCAAACAAAAGAATTTAAGCCCAGAAAGAAATTCCACATTCAAACTAAATTTCAACATTTCACACCGATAAATAACATGTGTTCCACGAATTCTAGTATCCATTGTAAATATCTAACCAGATGTATTTTTACTACATGTCACGTGAAGCGATTTATTTCCAAGGTGATACATAACTTTTTTAAGATTAGCTTGTAGAAAATCACATCGGCTTTCATACTACAACGCCACACGCTGTAAAAATACAACACGAACGTTTTTCCTCCACACAGTCGTACTTTTACCACGTATGACGTTGAATTTCTCCAGTCAGAATGTACAGTGCGAAACGTTAAAATGCATTGCACTGTAATTCTGCAGGTATTATTTTTTACAGTGAATATAACGATGCTATGGAGATTTACAGTACGTATTTCCCGGTCCTTAGACAAATTTTTATTATTTCGGAAAAAGGGAGTAAAATTTGGGTTTTCCCAGCTTTACAAATCAAAAGTATTTAGGTATTTTCAAGTTTTCATTTCAAAATTAAATTAAATTAGATCAAATTAAATCTCCATTGGAAACATCATGATACGTAACACACACCTTACTACCTTTCTATTATCCAATACTTATAATCAACAATTAATTATATTTTAATTATTCTCTTTACACTTAAACTAAGACATCCCTTACGAAACTTAACTACAGAAATACTTTTATGAAATACTACAGAAAATACTATAGAAATATTACTGATATACTACAGGATTACCTGTAGTAAACTTGGTGTATGGGATTATTGGGTTTGTGGTATTTTTGTATTATTTTCGCGCTGGCCATAAATAATGGTTTAAAGGTCTAAAAAGGTAAAGCAGGTATTTTTTTTTCTTTTTGTAAATACCAATGGAAAAAACAGCTAAATTAAAACTTGTTTTAATAAATTACTTGTTTGGTATAATTAATAATTTTCTAAGAGTAGGTATTTTTATTTTATTCAATGTTTTTAATTTATTAGTAAATAACGAGACAAACAAAACCTTATAATATATTTAAATAACTTTTAATACATTAATATAAACAATTAAACTTTTTTCACCGTATTAAAAGCAACTTAAAAACTTACATTCTAATGTAATTAATTTGGTAAAACTTAAAGCTAATGAAAAATGAGAACGAAAATTCTTTCATTTAGTAGGTCATGACAGCGACCTAATCCTCGCCTGATTTCAAATTTGTCGTTTCTCGATTCTATCATTTTCAAAGGTCGAATTAGTAAAAACATAAAAGTGACACAGGGTTATCTTTTCGTTTATTTATTGCAAATTATATTTATAAATAATTTTTCTAACAAAAAGTAAAAAAAAAGTAAAAAAAAGCAATAACTCAGTCAATTTATCACCAATTTAGTTAACAAAAAAAGCTCAATCGACGTAGAATTAAATACACTTTAAATAATTTAGTACAGAAAAAATTATTCCAAATAAAATTGGTTCGTAAATCATTGCCAAAGTTAAAAAAATTCGAAAAAAATTGACAATTTTCCAACTTTTTACTCTTTTTCTACCGTAAATTTTACTTGAAACATAAAATTTCTATTAAGTATAGTAAGCCTTGTTTTCCAGCTTTAAATTAAAAAAAAATTTTAAATCAGACCAAAAATGACGAAGTAATAGTATATTTTAAACAAAAATTGCAGAAAAACTGTTTTTTAGCTCTAAAATGAAATTTTTGAGGTGGGGGGGGGGGGGGGGGATTTAATACACATTTTTTTTAGTTTTTCATGACGAATAACTTAGGCTAGGTCCGATTCAAAGTAATTTTTCTTCGTCATTTCTTGTAACACAGTGTAATAATTTAGAATTAGATTTAATTACTTTGTTCAGGATAACTTATTAATCCTTATGTTAATTAATTAATTCTGTTATTTTCATTAAAATATTAAAGTATTCAATTTTTCTAAAAATTTGATTAAATTAAGGAAACAAATTGATTTCAATATTATTTTGCATCCTTTATGGGTTATCCCATCAGTAAATATCATGTTTTATTGCCGGAAAGGCCCAGAGACCCATGGTCCAGATTTATGATACCAGATGTTCGTTTTCGGATATTTTCAAGTCGTAAAATTAAAACTCCTTTTTTTGTCGACATTTTCGAATCTTGAAGATTATAAAAGTTTAAAAAATATTCGAAAAAATATTAAAAGAACGTAAAGGAAATCTATTGTTGATCGTTATTTAAATATAAATAATAAATTTCGATTTAATCGTTCGTATTTTACCGCTTATTACCTAGTGACATTAATTAACGTTGTTTTAGCAATTTATCTAGTGAAACATTACGTGTCATGAGGCCGCCGTCACAATTTGTTTAAACAAATATAATAATATAATTAACAATATAATAATGTTAAATTTAATTATTTAAAATATTCTTCACTTTCCAGAATCTTTTTTTTTCTGATAAAAGTTTCAATATTTGTCCAGTTGCTCATAACAATTTGTTTAAACAATTTCTAATGTAAAATTTAATTATTTAAAACATTCTCCACTTACCTGAATCTTTTTTTCTGATAAAAGTTTTAATATTTGTTTATAATTATAAATGTTTATAATAAATTTCTTAAACAATTAGTTTTTTAAACAATTTATAATTCGTCTTAAAATTTAAAAAAAGAATGAATTTATTTTGTTCTAAAATGTCGGTGTTACGAATTAGTTAATTTAGATCGTTTGTTCAATAAAAACTAAATTATTTCCTTGAATTAACAAATTAGTTCATTTATCTTGAAATTTTAAAAAAGAACAAATTTGTTTTCTTTATAAATGTTGATGTTATGAATTTGTTAATTTAGATTGTTTAAACAATAAAAACTACTTAATTATTTCCTTGAATTAACAAATTAGTTCATTTATCTTGAAATTTCAAAAAAAGAACAAATTTGTTTTCTTTATAAATGTTGATGTTATAAATTTGTTAATTTAGATTGTTTAAACAATAAAAACTAATTAATTATTTCCTTGAATTAACAAATTAGTTCATTTATCTTGAAATTTTAAAAAATAATGGATTTATTTTGTTCGAAAATGTCGGTACTATGAATTTGTTAATTTAGATTGTTCAAATAGTAAAAACTAAATTGTTTACTTAAATTAATAAATTAGTTCATTTATATTGAAATTTTAAAAATCGGGCAAGTACGAGTTACACCCGTACCAAAATCTAGGGTTCCGTACATTTACGAAACAAAGATGTACCTTATTAATAAACTGAAAGCTCTAATTTGGTACACATATGTATTTTTACGTGTAGATTACTGGAAAATTATAGGGATTGACAGTCAAAACGTTGTCAAAAAAAGAAAAACTGCAAATTTTCGAAAAAAAAAGTTTTTTCCTCATAATTTTGAAACTATTTAAGCTACAGGGCTAAAATTTGATACATTTGTATATTTTTATGTACAGATTATGAAAATTAATTAGAACGTACAAATTATGGAAATACTTCTACCTTCAAGTACATGAAACTTTTGCTTAAGGGTACAGGCTTGTATTTCATATAAATAACATAAAAATCAAGAATTTTTTTTAGGGGGAGGCCCTGAAATTTTTATAGGGTTTTAGGGCTTATAACAGTCTTAATTATAGGTCCTGTGGCAGCCGTGATCAAGCCTGGTATAAGATTAAAATTTTTTTTTGTTTTTTTCATAATTTTCCAATTATTTTGAAAAAAAAAGTGATAACAATTTTTAATTGCGTTTTATATCGTTTTTTTAAATTCTGAGTATAAAAATAAAAATTTTATTGGTTTGAGGGGTACTGTAGCACAATTAGGGTGAGCTCTAGCATAGGGGTCTAAACCTCTTTTTGGTGATTTTTTGAATTTTTTTTTGTGACCTCATAATATTTAATTTTATTTCTAAACATAATTTTTCCATAATCTGCATGCAAAAATACACGAGTGTACCAAATTTTAGCCCTCTAGCTCAAATAATGGCAAAGTTAGAGAAAAAAAACCTTTTATTCGAAAATTTGCAGTTTTTCCTTGACAACGCTATGGCCCTCAATTCAGATCATGTTCTCTATATTTTTCTTGTAATATACACGTGAAAATACATATGTGTACCAAATTTCAGACCTCTAGGTCAAATAGTTTAGAAGTTAAGGGGGGTGGGGGAATGGTCCATTTTAATGCATTTTTGCAAAAAAAAGTTGATATTTCCTTGACAACGATATGAACATCACCTTGAATCATGTTCTCTATATTTTTCGTGCAATCTACACGTGAAAATACATAAGTGTACCAAATTTCAGCCCTCTAGGTCAAAATAGTTTAGAAGTTAAGAATACTATTCAATAGTAGCTCACTTTTCACTAATTCATAGTAGAAAAACTACTAATTCAGATTTAGAGAATAAAAAAGTCATAGTTTGCAAGCTATCTGCAAAAAAAATTCACCTCTTTTTTCAAAATTGTAAAAAAATTTGCCACCCTCGGAGGTCGAAAACTCAAATTAATCGCCTATCGATTAAAAAAAAAATTGGTCATGCTCTAATTTTTGCTTTTATTTGTCTTTTGTCACGGCACAGTGACTGGAATATAGGCCCACAGCCCTCAGATACCTGGCGCTATATTGTGGAATCTGTCATTTTTTCATTTATGGCTTTACTCTCAAATCCTCTGAAGGGTTTTAAGTTTACAGCTTGCACATGTTTTTAAAGAAAAATTTCGGATCTTAATAGAAAAAATAAGTATTGTATTATAGGAGAAAATAAATGTGTTTCTTTTGAATATCTTTGGACCAAGTGTCTAAAACAAATTGGTTAAAGCCTACAGAAATCTTTTTTTCCTGAACTCAATGCACATATTTTAACAAACTTTCACTAAATAAAAATTATGTGTAGTTCATGGTAATTTAAATTTACTTCCACTTTCCACAAACTAAAAATTAGTTTTTATCATGAAAATAAAGTAAGATAAAAATTGTTTTTAACAAATTTAGAAAGGTCTACTTCTACAATTTTCAAATAAAATTATTTTGGATCAACATAATTTGCCAATCACGCATTGTTGAATATTTTGTGTTTTTTTTTAAATCTAATGAAAAATTGCATTTTTTATCCAATTATGTGAAATAATGGCTTATTTTATTCTTTGAAACATTCTCTATAATTCTAATCATAGAATTTCATTAAAAATGTATTGTTTAGAAACAATATACAAAACATAAAAGATAATATTTTTTTGGTTTATTACTTTTTAACTAAACATTATTAATAAAATTTTAAGAGTAGATTTATAATTTTTTTTTTAAATTAATTATAAACTTGTTTTTCGGCCTTACGCCCATACAAGTGCTCCTCTTGAATTTTTCCTTTTGATTAATTCTTTTTATATACTTTAAACAGAAGCGAGTAGATTTATATCGATTGTCCCAAAGAACAAAATGAGCCTTTGCTTAACATAATTAGATAAAAATTGCAATTTTTCATTAGATTTGAAGAAAAAATACAAAGTGGTAAATAATGCGTTAATGACAAAATATTTTAATCCAAAATAATTATATTTGAAAATTGTATTAGTAAAAATTTTTAAATTTATTAAGGTCAATGTTTGTTTTAATTTATTTTCATGATAAAAAGTAATTTTTAATTTGAGGTTATGCCATAGGGTCAAATATCCTTAAATAAAAAAATTTATACTGAATAATTTTGCAAAATTTTTCACACTCAAAAACACTAAACTACAAAAAATCCAGAAGTTTAATAATGAAAGCAAATTCAGGGTGGACACGAGATTCAGTTTATCAATTTCCCTGACATTTCCCAGCGGACTTGCAGATTGAAAATAGTGAAAAAAATGACTTTTAAAAAACTGAGTAAATAATAAGTTTTTAAGTGAAAAAAGTGAGGAAATAAGTAATAATGATTTTGATATTACTGGTATTAAATTGGGGGGCGCCAGCAGAAAAAGCCATTCAGATTTATAAAAAATAATTTGAAAATCACAAAAATAATTGGAATATGAAGAAAATAAATAAATAATTACAAAAATAATTCAATTTAAAAAAAAAAGTTGTAAATGACAAAACTATTTAAAAAATTGATTAAAAATCAAAAAATGAAGACAAAAATTAAAATAAAATAATTGGAATTTGAAGTAAATAATTCAAAAATTCAATAAATAATTGAAGTTGCAAGAAAATAATTGAAAAATGACAAAAATAATTAAAATTTGAAACAAAAGATTGAGACTGGTGTTAAAAATTTAAATTTTGCGTACAATAATTGAGATATGGACGAAATAATTACAATGTAAAAAAACTAATTAAATAATGCCATAAATAATTAAGAGTTGCTGTAAAAATTACACTTCTTAGGCAATAGTTAAAAAATTGAAAAAAAAATAATAGAATTTTCAAGATAATAATTAAAACTTAAAAAAAAAATTTAAAAACATCAAAAAAATTTATATGTGTAGAAAACAGTTGAAAAATGACAAAAATAGCTGAAATTTAGAAAAAAATTAATGTATAATGAGAAATATTTTAAAAAATGGAGTGAAAAAAAAAAATTTAATACATTATTATTGAAAAATTGTATAAAATAATTGAAAGATTAACGATATAATTAAAATATGAAGAAACTGATTGAATAATGACATAAATAATTAAAAACTGATCTTCAAAAGTTAATAAATTCATGACAATAATAAAAAGATTAAAGAAAATGACATTTAAAGAAAATAATTCTAAAATGCCAAACTTGTTTGAATATTGACCAAAGTAATTGTAATTTGAAAAAATAATTTAGAAATGACAAAAATAATTGATGACTGGTTTAAAAAATTAAATATTTGAAGACACTACTTGAAAACTTGACGAAACAATTTAAATATTAAGAAAATAATTGAATAATGACATAAATAATTGAAAATTAGTGTAAAAATTAAAAATTTATAGACAATAATTGAAAAGTTGAAAAAAAATATTAGAATTTTGAGGAAAATAATTGAAAGTTGAAGAAATTAATTAAAGTTTAAAGAAGGTGTAAGAAATTAATACATTCGTGACAATAATAAAAATAATGATGAAAATAATTAAAAACAGGTGTAAACAATTTAAAAGTTCATGACAAAGAAAATTGAATAAGATAATAAAATAAATAAGCATTCACATATTACGTAACGTTTTTTACAGAAAATTTTGGCCCCCCCCCCCCCCGCGCCCCCATGTTACAAGTTATTACATACATTCGCGCCATTTTTTCTGCTGATCGTAACAAACTGCTTGAACCCCCCCACCCCTAATATAAATGGCAAAGATAACAAAAATATGTACAAAATAATTGGGAAATGACAAAAATAATTGAATAATGTCAAAAGTAATTGAAAGTTGAAGAAAATAATTGAAAAATAACAAAAGTGAATTGAAACTTCTGCAGAAAATTTGGATATTCCTGACAATAATTTGAAGATTGAAGAACATGACTGAAATTTTACAAAATTATCGCAATTACAAGAATATAATTAAACAATAACAAAAATGATTGTAATTTGAAAAAAATAATTGATAACTGGTGCATAAAATTAAAAATTTGAAGACAATATTAAAAAAATTGATCGAACAATTAAAATTTCAAGAAATTATTTGAATAATGATATAATTAATTGAAAGCTGATGTATAGATAAAAAATTTATAGAGAATAAACGAAGTTTGAAGAAAATAATTGAAATTTGTTGAAAATAATTCTAAAATTGAAAAAATAGTAGAAGTATGTCGAAAATAATCGTAAAATGACAAAAATACTTGAACAATGACAAAAGTAATTGAAATTCGAAGAAAATTATTGCAAATTAACAAAAGTAGAATAGAAACTTGTGTTGAAAATTTAAATATTCCTAGCAATAATTTAAAGATGGAAAAAAATAATTGAAACAGTAAGAAAATAATTGATAAATGACAGAAGGAAATGAAAACTTGTGTTAAAAGTTAAAATATTTATGATAATAATTTTAAAACTAATAAAAATAATTGATATTTGAAAAATTTAAATTCAAAATCGCAAAGATTAGTACGTATAGGTTAATTTCATGCAAAAACTTAAAATAAACAACCGTCATTCGTTTTCTTTAAAAAAAATTGAGAAAAACCGTATGTTTAAGAGTTCCTGAAAACACGGAATTCTTACTTTAAGAATTATTCTTGGCACGCACAGTGGTCTGAAACCCGATTCTAGCTGGACAAAACTATTCACTCAAGAACGCTTTGATACAATTTTACGCCACTTTGTTTCTAGCAGTTTTTGAGGCCACTGATTACAAATATGAAGTCAGATTTCAAAAATTCAAAATGGCGGATCTAATATGGCGGACCAAAAAATTACGAAATCATTGTATTTTACTAAAACATGGTATTTTAAGGTGTTTGAGGTCGCTGATTAAGAATCTGTAGTTAGATTTTACAAATTCAAAATGGCGGATTCAATATGGCTGACCTAAAAATAAAAAAATTGGTTTATTTTAGTATAACGAGAAATTTAAGGGTATTTGAGGTCGCTGATTACGAATCTCAAGTCAGATTTCAAAAATTCAAAATGACGGATCCAATATGGCGGACAAAAAACTTACGAAATCATCACGCAGAAAAATCGAGAATTCAAGAATTATATTCAAGCCTAAATTAATTGCAGTAAATAGTTGGTTAACTATACTCAGTACTGTTATACTAGAATGATTCCTGTTATACTGGACTGAGTCCTAGTAGTGGAGCAATTCATTTCCATCACAACGTTCCCGAAATCATACATGTGCGGACTAGGAGTAAGTCCCAAACTTTTCACCTTTAAGCGCAAGTGGTATATAATTCAGTGCTTTTTAACTGTAATGAGTTCCAAATATACAGCACTGTTTTGCTGTAATTCGTGATGGAAATGAATTGCTACGCTAATAGGACTCAGTACCGTTTTTTTAAACTCGATTGTTCTCCGTGATTGTATTTTAGTTAAACATGGTATTTTAAGGTTTTTGGGGTCTCTGATTACGAATCTGCTGTTAGATTTTAAAAATTCAAAATGACGGATTCAATATGGATGACCCAAATATTACAAAATTATTGTAATATAACATGGTATTTAAATGTTTTTAAGGTTGCTGATTACGAATCTGAAGTCACATTTCAAAAATTAAAATGCTGGATCCAATTTGGTGGACTGACAAATAAAAAAATTAGTGTATTTTAATGAAACTTGGTATCTTTAGATTCGTAATCAGCGACCTCAAAAACCTTTATATACAATGTTGTACTAAAATAAACCAATTTTGTAATATTTGAATCATCCATATTGAATTCGTCATTTTGAATTTTTAAAATCTAATAACAGATGATCGTAATCAGCGACCCCAAAAATCTTAAAATACCATGTTTTATTTAAAAACAATGATTTTTTCATTTTTTCGTCCGCCATATTGGATCCACCATTTTGAATTTTTGAAATCTGACTTAAGATTCGTAATCAGCGACCTCGAATACCCTTAAATTTCACGTTATATTAAAAAAAACCAATTTTTTTATTTTTGGTCAGCCATATTGAATCCGCCATTTTGAATTTGTAAAATCTAACTACAGATTCTTAATCAGCGACCTCAAAAACCTTAAAATACCATGTTTTAGTAAAATACATGGATTTCGTAATTTTTTGGTCCGCCATATTGGATCCGCCATTTTGAATTTTTGAAATCTGACTTGAGATTCGTAATCAGCGGCCTCAAAACTGCTAGAAATAAAATAGCATCAAAGCCTCTTTATTCAAATATTTTTGTCCTTTTAGAATCGGGTTTTATGGCCCGCTTTAAACACAAAAATATCGAAAAGTGGCAAAAAGTGGCAAAAAGTGTTAATGGTTACGGAAACTTTAGGTCATAATTCACATTCTCCATGAATAACTTTTTAAAAAAATTTGAATAATTTTACTTTTTCTATTTTGAAATTTGTATTATACAAGTAGCAGACCAACTTACTTTTGTCGTCGGTTTTTAAATATAAACATTAAAAATAAAATAATTTATCTAACACTATCTTGTAGTGTGTAAATCAAACTATAGAATTCATATAGGATTGTTTAAAATTTGATGATTTAATAGGTCACGAGCTGCGTTTAAATAAAGCTATGATTTTTAGAGCAAAATCAATTGTGCGTGAGTTTACGCAAGTACAAGCATTAATACAGCAATATAAATTTTTTTTAGTGATTGAATCATACAAAAACGGATGCTCTAGATATTATAAAACATAAAAATACTAAAAAAAATTTTTTTAAAGACATCGATTTTCCGACTTTTGTCCACCTAGAATCAGGTTTCAGACCACTGTGGCACGTATTTAGGAATAAAATATTCTTATATTAAGGATATAATATTTCTAAAATAAGAAGAATATTCTTAAATTAAGAAGCATATTCTTAAGGACATAAGAAAATAGTCTTAATATAAGAATATGCTTCTTACTTTAAAAGTGTGCTCCTTCTATTCAGAATATTTTTTTATTTTGAGAATATTATATCCATAATCCATATATCCATAAGTTTGTTATACTTACATATCGTTGATACCTTCGTTTTAGGTGGTCATTCTTGAACAGTTTGGTAATTTTTAAAATACTAACGCTCATATAAAAAAGTGAACCATTAAGCAAATTTCAACAACAAATATTCACAAACACTAAAGCACTATAAAGAATGTAAAGCGCATATAATTTCACAAGTACCACCGATATTCACCGTTTGGCGTACGGATGCAAACTGTCATCCTTTTTCTTAAAAAGGACTAAAAAATGAGAAGGGATAAGTAGTAACAGTAGTTCCTAAAATCTTTACTAATGGCTCCACTCAATTTTCGGGCTGACAGTTTAGGAGTTTGAACTACTGTTACTACTTATCCCTTCTCATTTTTTAGTCCTTTTTAAGCAAAAGGATGACAGTTTGCATCCGTACGCCAAACGGTGAATATCGGTGGTACTTGTGAAATTATATGCGCTTTACATTCTTTATAGTGCTTTAGTGTTTGTGAATATTTGTTGTTGAAATTTGCTTAATGGTTCACTTTTTTATATGAGCGTTAGTATTTTAAAAAATACCAAACTGTTCAAGAATGACCACCTAAAACGAAGCTATCAACGATATGTAAGTATAACTAACTTATGGTTAATTATTGTCTATAAATTTTTAATTTTTACACTAATTTTCAATTATTTATGTCATTATTCAATTATTTTCTTAATATTTAAATTGTTTCGTCAAGTTTTCAAGTAGTGTCTTCAAATATTTAATTTTTTAAACCAGTCATCAATTATTTTTGTCATTTCTAAATTATTTTTTCAAATTACAATTACTTTGGTCAATATTCAAACAAGTTTGGCATTTTAGAATTATTTTCTTTTAAATGTCATTTTCTTTAATCTTTTTATTATTGTCATGAATTTATTAACTTTTGAAGATCAGTTTTTAATTATTTATGTCATTATTCAATCAGTTTCTTCATATTTTAATTATATCGTTAATCTTTCAATTATTTTATACAATTTTTCAATAATAATGTATTAAATTTTTTTTTTTCACTCCATTTTTTTAAATATTTCTCAGTATACATTAATTTTTTTCTAATTTCAGATATTTTTGTCATTTTTCAACTGTTTTCTACACATATAAATTTTTTTGATGTTTTTAAATTTTTTTTTTAAGTTTTAATTATTATCTTGAAAATTCTATTATTTTTTTTTCAATTTTTTAACTATTGCCTAAGAAGTGTAATTTTTACAGCAACTCTTAATTATTTATGGCATTATTTAATTAGTTTTTTTACATTGTAATTATTTCGTCCATATCTCAATTATTGTACGCAAAATTTAAATTTTAACACCAGTCTCAATCTTTTGTTTCAAATTTTAATTATTTTTGTCATTTTTCAATTATTTTCTTGCAACTTCAATTATTTATTGAATTTTTGAATTATTTACTTCAAATTCCAATTATTTTATTTTAATTTTTGTCTTCATTTTTTGATTTTTAATCAATTTTTTAAATAGTTTTGTCATTTACAACTTTTTTTTTTAAATTGAATTATTTTTGTAATTATTTATTTATTTTCTTCATATTCCAATTATTTTTGTGATTTTCAAATTATTTTTTATAAATCTGAATGGCTTTTTCTGCTGGCGCCCCCCAATTTAATACCAGTAATATCAAAATCATTATTACTTATTTCCTCACTTTTTTCACTTAAAAACTTATTATTTACTCAGTTTTTTAAAAGTCATTTTTTTCACTATTTTCAATCTGCAAGTCCGCTGGGAAATGTCAGGGAAATTGATAAACTGAATCTCGTGTCCACCCTGAATTTGCTTTCATTATTAAACTTCTGGATTTTTTGTAGTTTAGTGTTTTTGAGTGTGAAAAATTTTGCAAAATTATTCAGTATAAATTTTTTTATTTAAGGATATTTGACCCTATGGCATAACCTCAAATTAAAAATTACTTTTTATCATGAAAATAAATTAAAACAAACATTGACCTTAATAAATTTAAAAATTTTTACTAATACAATTTTCAAATATAATTATTTTGGATTAAAATATTTTGTCATTAACGCATTATTTACCACTTTGTATTTTTTCTTCAAATCTAATGAAAAATTGCAATTTTTATCTAATTATGTTAAGCAAAGGCTCATTTTGTTCTTTGGGACAATCGATATAAATCTACTCGCTTCTGTTGAAAGTATATAAAAAGAATTAATCAAAAGGAAAAATTCAAGAGGAGCACTTGTATGGGCGTAAGGCCGAAAAACAAGTTTATAATTAATTTAAAAAAAAAATTATAAATCTACTCTTAAAATTTTATTAATAATGTTTAGTTAAAAAGTAATAAACCAAAAAAATATTATCTTTTATGTTTTGTATATTGTTTCTAAACAATACATTTTTAATGAAATTCTATGATTAGAATTATAGAGAATGTTTCAAAGAATAAAATAAGCCATTATTTCACATAATTGGATAAAAAATGCAATTTTTCATTAGATTTAAAAAAAAACACAAAATATTCAACAATGCGTGATTGGCAAATTATGTTGATCCAAAATAATTTTATTTGAAAATTGTAGAAGTAGACCTTTCTAAATTTGTTAAAAACAATTTTTATCTTACTTTATTTTCATGATAAAAACTAATTTTTAGTTTGTGGAAAGTGGAAGTAAATTTAAATTACCATGAACTACACATAATTTTTATTTAGTGAAAGTTTGTTAAAATATGTGCATTGAGTTCAGGAAAAAAAGATTTCTGTAGGCTTTAACCAATTTGTTTTAGACACTTGGTCCAAAGATATTCAAAAGAAACACATTTATTTTCTCCTATAATACAATACTTATTTTTTCTATTAAGATCCGGAAATTTTTCTTTAAAAACATGTGCAAGCTGTAAACTTAAAACCCTTCAGAGGATTTGAGAGTAAAGCCATAAATGAAAAAATGACAGATTCCACAATATAGCGCCAGGTATCTGAGGGCTGTGGGCCTATATTCCAGTCACTGTGCCGTGACAAAAGACAAATAAAAGCAAAAATTAGAGCATGACCAATTTTTTTTTTAATCGATAGGCGATTAATTTGAGTTTTCGACCTCCGAGGGTGGCAAATTTTTTTACAATTTTGAAAAAAGAGGTGAAATTTTTTTTGCAGATAGCTTGCAAACTATGACTTTTTTATTCTCTAAATCTGAATTAGTAGTTTTCTACTATGAATTAGTGAAAAGTGAGCTACTATTGAATAGTATTCTTAACTTCTAAACTATTTGACCTAGAGGGCTGAAATTTGGTACACTTATGTATTTTCACGTGTAGATTGCACGAAAAATATAGAGAACATGATTCAAGGTGATGTTCATATCGTTGTCAAGGAAATATCAACTTTTTTTTGCAAAAATGCATTAAAATGGACCATTCCCCCACCCCCCTTAACTTCTAAACTATTTGACCTAGAGGTCTGAAATTTGGTACACATATGTATTTTCACGTGTATATTACAAGAAAAATATAGAGAACATGATCTGAATTGAGGGCCATAGCGTTGTCAAGGAAAAAACTGCAAATTTTCGAATAAAAGGTTTTTTTTTCTCTAACTTTGCCGATTATTTGAGCTAGAGGGCTAAAATTTGGTACACTCGTGTATTTTTGCATGCAGATTATGGAAAAATTATGTTTAGAAATAAAATTAAATATTATGAGGTCACAAAAAAAATTCAAAAAATCACCAAAAAGAGGTTTAGACCCCTATGCTAGAGCTCACCCTAATTGTGCTACAGTACCCCTCAAACCAATAAAATTTTTATTTTTATACTCAGAATTTAAAAAAACGATATAAAACGCAATTAAAAATTGTTATCACTTTTTTTTTCAAAATAATTGGAAAATTATGAAAAAAACAAAAAAAAATTTTAATCTTATACCAGGCTTGATCACGGCTGCCACAGGACCTATAATTAAGACTGTTATAAGCCCTAAAACCCTATAAAAATTTCAGGGCCTCCCCCTAAAAAAAATTCTTGATTTTTATGTTATTTATATGAAATACAAGCCTGTACCCTTAAGCAAAAGTTTCATGTACTTGAAGGTAGAAGTATTTCCATAATTTGTACGTTCTAATTAATTTTCATAATCTGTACATAAAAATATACAAATGTATCAAATTTTAGCCCTGTAGCTTAAATAGTTTCAAAATTATGAGGAAAAAACTTTTTTTTTCGAAAATTTGCAGTTTTTCTTTTTTTGACAACGTTTTGACTGTCAATCCCTATAATTTTCCAGTAATCTACACGTAAAAATACATATGTGTACCAAATTAGAGCTTTCAGTTTATTAATAAGGTACATCTTTGTTTCGTAAATGTACGGAACCCTAGATTTTGGTACGGGTGTAACTCGTACTTGCCCGATTTTTTAAATTTCAATATAAATGAACTAATTTATTAATTTAAGTAAACAATTTAGTTTTTACTATTTGAACAATCTAAATTAACAAATTCATAGTACCGACATTTTCGAACAAAATAAATCCATTATTTTTTAAAATTTCAAGATAAATGAACTAATTTGTTAATTCAAGGAAATAATTAATTAGTTTTTATTGTTTAAACAATCTAAATTAACAAATTTATAACATCAACATTTATAAAGAAAACAAATTTGTTCTTTTTTTGAAATTTCAAGATAAATGAACTAATTTGTTAATTCAAGGAAATAATTAAGTAGTTTTTATTGTTTAAACAATCTAAATTAACAAATTCATAACATCAACATTTATAAAGAAAACAAATTTGTTCTTTTTTAAAATTTCAAGATAAATGAACTAATTTGTTAATTCAAGGAAATAATTTAGTTTTTATTGAACAAACGATCTAAATTAACTAATTCGTAACACCGACATTTTAGAACAAAATAAATTCATTCTTTTTTTAAATTTTAAGACGAATTATAAATTGTTTAAAAAACTAATTGTTTAAGAAATTTATTATAAACATTTATAATTATAAACAAATATTAAAACTTTTATCAGAAAAAAAGATTCAGGTAAGTGGAGAATGTTTTAAATAATTAAATTTTACATTAGAAATTGTTTAAACAAATTGTTATGAGCAACTGGACAAATATTGAAACTTTTATCAGAAAAAAAAAGATTCTGGAAAGTGAAGAATATTTTAAATAATTAAATTTAACATTATTATATTGTTAATTATATTATTATATTTGTTTAAACAAATTGTGACGGCGGCCTCATGACACGTAATGTTTCACTAGATAAATTGCTAAAACAACGTTAATTAATGTCACTAGGTAATAAGCGGTAAAATACGAACGATTAAATCGAAATTTATTATTTATATTTAAATAACGATCAACAATAGATTTCCTTTACGTTCTTTTAATATTTTTTCGAATATTTTTTAAACTTTTATAATCTTCAAGATTCGAAAATGTCGACAAAAAAAGGAGTTTTAATTTTACGACTTGAAAATATCCGAAAACGAACATCTGGTATCATAAATCTGGACCATGGGTCTCTGGGCCTTTCCGGCAATAAAACATGATATTTACTGATGGGATAACCCATAAAGGATGCAAAATAATATTGAAATCAATTTGTTTCCTTAATTTAATCAAATTTTTAGAAAAATTGAATACTTTAATATTTTAATGAAAATAACAGAATTAATTAATTAACATAAGGATTAATAAGTTATCCTGAACAAAGTAATTAAATCTAATTCTAAATTATTACACTGTGTTACAAGAAATGACGAAGAAAAATTACTTTGAATCGGACCTAGCCTAAGTTATTCGTCATGAAAAACTAAAAAAAATGTGTATTAAATCCCCCCCCCCCCCCCCACCTCAAAAATTTCATTTTAGAGCTAAAAAACAGTTTTTCTGCAATTTTTGTTTAAAATATACTATTACTTCGTCATTTTTGGTCTGATTTAAAATTTTTTTTTAATTTAAAGCTGGAAAACAAGGCTTACTATACTTAATAGAAATTTTATGTTTCAAGTAAAATTTACGGTAGAAAAAGAGTAAAAAGTTGGAAAATTGTCAATTTTTTTCGAATTTTTTTAACTTTGGCAATGATTTACGAACCAATTTTATTTGGAATAATTTTTTCTGTACTAAATTATTTAAAGTGTATTTAATTCTACGTCGATTGAGCTTTTTTTGTTAACTAAATTGGTGATAAATTGACTGAGTTATTGCTTTTTTTTACTTTTTTTTTACTTTTTGTTAGAAAAATTATTTATAAATATAATTTGCAATAAATAAACGAAAAGATAACCCTGTGTCACTTTTATGTTTTTACTAATTCGACCTTTGAAAATGATAGAATCGAGAAACGACAAATTTGAAATCAGGCGAGGATTAGGTCGCTGTCATGACCTACTAAATGAAAGAATTTTCGTTCTCATTTTTCATTAGCTTTAAGTTTTACCAAATTAATTACATTAGAATGTAAGTTTTTAAGTTGCTTTTAATACGGTGAAAAAAGTTTAATTGTTTATATTAATGTATTAAAAGTTATTTAAATATATTATAAGGTTTTGTTTGTCTCGTTATTTACTAATAAATTAAAAACATTGAATAAAATAAAAATACCTACTCTTAGAAAATTATTAATTATACCAAACAAGTAATTTATTAAAACAAGTTTTAATTTAGCTGTTTTTTCCATTGGTATTTACAAAAAGAAAAAAAAATACCTGCTTTACCTTTTTAGACCTTTAAACCATTATTTATGGCCAGCGCGAAAATAATACAAAAATACCACAAACCCAATAATCCCATACACCAAGTTTACTACAGGTAATCCTGTAGTATATCAGTAATATTTCTATAGTATTTTCTGTAGTATTTCATAAAAGTATTTCTGTAGTTGAGTTTCGTAAGGGATGTATAATTGAAGTCGAACTGTCCAACTGGTTGCTAGCCAATCTTCTCATTTCAATTCAAATATTTTCTCGTTATTTTATAAAACTTTTAAACTTTCTATATCAAGTCAATTTCAAAGTTAAACCGCGTATTTCATAAAAACGACAGTGCTGTTTCTCGCGGTAAACTCGCGAGACACACACGCTCGTTACATGTGACTGACCAGCACGGAATTTTAAATTCGTCTAAACTAAACTACTAAAAAAACACAATTTTTTATTCAACTTATAAAATAACCTTTTAACGCTCATTGGACATATATGTTCCACCTACTTTTACAAGTTTTTTGCAAATAAAATCCGTATATGATAAAATATAACATAAATATAATTTTTATTCATTGTTGCAGTAAATTTGCTATCTTCTAAGCTGCATATCGATTGCAAAATATTAATTAATTGTTGAGAAAAAAATTTAAAAAAAAAATTTCTTTATTTGGTATTTTTATACCTTAAAATATATTTATTTTACTAATAAAAAAATATATTTTTCTACATAAAGTTTGATCACATTGGCGTAAAAAGGACAGATACACAGTCTGCCTTCCTTGAGGTACGCTCCCAGCTCGGCTGATGGCATGCATGCGAGCAGACGGGGTAAAAGACGCGAATGAGTGTGACCGAGAAAGATTGATATCTCTTTCTCGATCACACTCATTCGCGTCCCTTGTCCCGTCAGCCCGCATGCATGCAGTCAGCTGAGCTGGGAGCGTACCTTAATGAAGGCTGACTGTGTATCTGTCCTTTTTACTCCAATGTGAAAAAATAAAATTTTTTTTACTGAAGGTGTAAATGGACCTTTATACATGAAAATTTCGAAAATAATACAAACAGATGTCATATTTTTAGGTTATGCTAAGTTAATATTTTTTTAATTAAGGTCAAGTTAAACATATTTAGAACTTCAATGAAAAGTGAAAAAATCCCAGTAAAAAGGGGGTTAGTTTGGTCAGTGCGCGGTCATGTATTTTATTACTCTGCGCACACCGGAAACAGCTGAGTGTGCGCAGAGTAATAAAATACATGACCGCGCACTGACCGAACTTAAAGCTTCTGCCCACTGGCACGAGCACCACTGATCTCTATAATAACTGGATAGCGTATGCAATGCAAATCTTGTGGTGCCGCCTGTGATATGGTCAGGGCGCAATTACATGCCTGCGTTGAATGCTGCGTTTTTGCGTTGTGCGTTGTATCCCTAGGGACTGAGAGTTCGTGTACCGTGCTTAATGTAGTTCCCTGGAGTTCAGGTTTTATTTAGAAGTACGTATTCTAGTGTTTTGTTTGCTTATGGCCATTTACAACCTGTCAGATTTATTGTCTGCTATTTTTATTTAATAAACCGCAAATATAAATTGTATTCTAATTTGCGAAAAATGAATAAAGCTGTTGAGAAAAATGTTGAAGTAAATTATAAATTTGATCTATTAATGTAGTCAAGAAATATAACATTAGTATATTTAAATATATAAGAGCAACATTTATTTAAGGATCTGTTTATTGTAACTTGTAAACCTAAAAGCAATGAAATGATAAATAACTAAGTTTTTTAAATCTATATTTTAAAAATTAAATTTGATGTTTATTTTTTTAATTGCAGGCTAAAGGAAAATGTGGTTATAGTGGCTTTTTCATCAAAGATTTAAAAAAGATTTCTCAACACGAATGTCTTAGAGAGTACAATGAAGAGTCGCAGTTTATATAGATATTGTTTTATGTTGTAAGTGAAACGTCTTTAGACGGGTTCAAATAATCCCGCGCAACGCATAGTTTTTGCGGAAATAGAAGTCCTATGTTTACATGCATGCGTTTTAACGGAAAAGCAGAATAGTCCCGTGATTTGTCAACCAATAAACGTAGTTCTTTATTCGGCACCAGCAGATTTCCTAGTATTCAATTCGCGATTAAAAATAAAGTACGTCAGAACGCACGTTAAAACGCATGCATGTAAACATAGGATTTAAGGAAACGCAATTGTTTGCGTGAAATGAAATTCAAATATTTGTTTAACAGTGTTGTTTTATATATTTTTTTAATAATATAATAAAAAAAATAACTACCTCCGATAGCTAATAAACTACACTCTACAAAACATAGTCTTATAAAAAGTTAATTTATAAAAGTTAATATGGAGGAAGTAAATACAATCGTAAACATAAACATTTTTTTAATAACATTATCGAATTTTTAGCATAAATTATCTCTCGATGTATAAATATACATATATATTTATGTAACTAATTATTTATATATGTGACACGCTCCAAAAACGATAGAATCTACGAGAACGAAGGAAGGTTTTAGGTTATGTTTTTTTTATTTAAAAAGGAAAAATACAATAAAAAAGGATTAACTTCGAAAGCAAACTAATGAAATTTCAGTTTTCATTAGGTTTAAAGTATACCATAAGAATAAAATTTGATTTTTAAAATTAAAAAAGAAACCAATAATTAAAATAAAACGATTATAAAGATAACCTATAGTTTTTTACATCTAAAAAAGCAAGGTCCCCATCTCCTTTACTGCGCGTTTCATATATGATATTCTCATTTGAAAATTAATTCTTTTCTTAATCATTCCGAATTAATGCGTTTGAATTCTATGAGTTTCAATCCTTTTAATTGTATCCTGTTTTACTTCACTCCGAATTAATCCGTTTAAAATCCAATTAGAATTGGAATGGATTGTATCGGAATGAAATAACGTAGGATTTAAAAGAATTACAATTTCTAGGTTTGAAATGAAACGGATTAATTTTACATTATGATAGAAACTGATTGAATAGTATCGTAGGTTTAAAAAAATGTTAAATATATATACCACAAAACATAACAGTACATTGTGCACCAAGTATCGAAAGCTGTTATTTTCCGACGAGTGCAAAGTTTGCTGCTCGAGCAAAGCGAGTGCAGAAATTTGCACGAAGACGGAAAATGCACTTTCGTATGTATAGTGCACATATTATGATACTTTTTGCAATTCCTTTTCATACACGGAAAAGCACTAATTAAAGAGATACGTATAATTTATAAAAAAGCGAAATCTTTTTTCATCGCATATAAACCATTTAATACTTTTGAATTTCCATTTTCCATTTAAAAAATGGAAACATTTTTTCCCCAATTATCGACTAAAATAATCAGATTTGAGCCTCTATCTGAATTTGTTATTAAGATATCCTAGTTTTAATTGAATTTTGTGATAAAAAATTCAAATATATATATGTGTTTATTAGAGTAAGTTTTTTATGATCGAAGCAAGCTAGGGATCAAAGTTTTGATTTTAAATCGTAATAATCGAGCTTTATAGAAGTAATAATGATTTATAATTTGTCCCTAATAATTGATAAAAACGATAAAATCTGAAGGTATAATTTTTCATTCTCGGTTTCAGCTTTATTGAAATAAGAAAAAGACAATGAAAGCCCTTGATGTTCTATATATTTTTTGGTTATTGCAATACTGCAATACATTGGTTCAGACACCTTCTGAAGCAGCAGAAATTCAACAACATATTATGCACCTATACATCTTGTATTTAGAACTGGATCGACAGGAATCTAAAGTACGTAATAGGTTTTGGGTTCGTCCAATTTTCTCAGTGGATCGACGACGTGCTCAAGGTGCCAGTGAGAATCTTATTTATGAAATGGAGACAGGAGATAGAGAAAAATATTTTAATTATTTACGAATGAATAAGAAATTGTTTAACAAATTACTTAAGAAAGTACAACCTACACATTGAAAAACAATTTGCGATTCGGGAACTGGTAGCAGCACGTACACGGTTGCATATTTTTTTACGTTATCTCGCTTCAGGAGATTCTATGCATTCAATTTCATATCAATTCCGCGTGAGTCCAAGTTTGGTATCAAAGATTTGTTAGAGAAACGTGCACAGTTATTTGGGTCGCACTGAAACCTACATCATTTTCACGTTTAACTACAGAAGAGTGGCTCTCACACGCAAGGAATTTTGAAGAAAAATGGAATTTTCCACATTGCAATATATTTAAATATACTAATGTTATATTTCTTGACTACATTAATAGATCAAATTTATAATTTACTTCAACATTTTTCTCAACAGCTTTATTCATTTTTCGCAAATTAGAATACAATTTATATTTGCGGTTTATTAAATAAAAATAGCAGACAATAAATCTGACAGGTTGTAAATGGCCATAAGCAAACAAAACACTAGAATACGTACTTCTAAATAAAACCTGAACTCCAGGGAACTACATTAAGCACGGTACACGAACTCTCAGTCCCTAGGGATACAACGCACAACGCAAAAACGCAGCATTCAACGCAGGCATGTAATTGCGCCCTCAGCCATTTTTTTTGCACTCAAGCGCCGTTCGGATCTTCATTCGACAATCTTCGTACTTCGCGGCGAATTTGAAATATAAACATATAATGGTAATTTATAAAAATAAATATAAAGTGTGTAATTATTCTTTATATTTAGAAAAAAAATTTATTATTTATACAAAGAGAAAGGCAGGATTTAATTTTTGTTAACATTATAAATATATTGATGAGATAATAATTATATAAATCAATGTTCAGAGTAACAGTTGAAAAAAATATATGAAGTACATTATATACCTACATATTTAAAGTTTATTTTATAAGAGAATCAATTAAAATTAATTCTGTTGTCAGGTATTGCATATAAAAATATGCACTGCACTGGTACACCATTTTACTTACTAGTATATATTTTTTACTTGTTGAAAGTTCACATATTATCCAAAAATATAGAAAAGCTAAAATGTCAACACTCGCAGATGAAACACCCATGTCACTTTACCATAGAGATATAAGAATAGAGTGCGCAAGGGGCCTGAAAGCGCGTCAGCTCGATAGAAAGAGAAACTCATTGGATAGAAGGAGTCGGGTAGTGTTCTATTGACCCCCTTGGCGCCTCTTGTCTAACTCACATGAAGCATGAGTTAAAAGCCTAAAGCACAACGAATCGTAATCGCTAATCCTTAATCGTAATAATGAGAGAAAGCAGGACAGAGATATATGTCTGTCCTACTTCCTCTCATTCTTACGATTAAGGTTTAGCGATTACGATTCATTGTGCGTTAGGCTAAACAAGCTGCGACAGGAGGTCAATAGAACAGAGGTCTTCTCTTTTTATCGATCTGACGCTGCCTCGCATGGGAAATTGTATGACTCGCGCACTCTATTCTTATATCTCTATGGACTTTACCGACAATTGCTGACAGTCAGCTGTATCCGAAAGTTGCCGAAGAAACACGAGCGTCAGTCGGAGTCAATGAAAACGGTTATTTCAATAGCCTAACGCACAATGAATCGTAATCGCTAATCCTTAATCGTAAGAATGAGAGGAAGTAGGACAGACATATATCTCTGTCCTGCCTTCTCTCATTATTACGATTAAGGATTAGCGATTACGATTCGTTGTGCTTTAGGCTAATAGATCACATACTTTGCTTGCCTATGCGCTATCCAGTTATTATAGAGATCAGTGACGAGCACCCTCTCCCACTCCTTTCCATACAAATATAGCGAAGCTCTCTCTCTCTCTCCTGTATATAGTCTTCTTGCCGTATTCGTTGTGCTTTGGGCTTAAGCAGGGTTGTGCATGTAAAATACATTAGGTAAATTACATAGGTTTTCTACGTGTAATACATGCGTATTATACATGAAAAATTGGAAATTAAGAGGGAGTGGGGGATTTTATACGTATAATACATGGTTTTCTACATTATGTAAAATACGTATTATACGTAAAAAACCTCGAGTGACGCGTCACTGCACAACCCTGGGCTTAAGTAACCGTTGTCATTGTGCGTTGGCCATATGTTTTCATTCTGTTTGATTCTGCTCAGGGCTTTTCACTGTTTTTTTTATGGATGATGTGTGAATACAAGAAAGAAGTCGCCATGCAACAAAAGAAGACAAGATTGATTGTGCACCTCCTAATTCAGTAATTACTGTGGACATTTTTTCCCTCGTAAATTGAAAAGAGTTCCAGTGTCGTTTTACTCCTACTCAATATTATTACCAACACTTGTTATTTTCAATATAACCTGCCTGGAAAATGGGGGTGTAGCCACCACAACAAAGAAACTTTCGTATTGTGTTTTCTCTAAAAATCACACGTGAGTTCAATATGTGAATTTCACAGTTTTAATACTTAATCAAATTAGAAATGATTTTTTACATACGAAAGAGGTATTCTTTTTCTAGAATCATGTCACAGAAATATTCTTTATTTTTTTAATTCTTTTACTCAGATATTCTTTTTCTGCAAAGGTTGTTTATATTACTGTCTAGTAAGATTACGAAAATTGAAAATCTTTCATTTAAGTATTTCTTCTTTGTGTTCTAAGTGCAAATCAAAACTTATAACTGACATTATAGTTTTCATAAAAGCAATGTTAACTGAGCAATACCTTTTTGGTACTTATGAATAAAATTTGAAATTTATTATATTAACGCTTTATTACCTAAGAAAATTAAATAATTTGAATTTTTTTTTTGAAGTGTCTAGGCGTCCGGCTAGCTGGATGACAAAAACCGTCTAGACGTCCGGCTAGCCGGATAAAATAGTTTTGTCCGTCTAGATTTTTTGACAAGAACCACCCCCCTTTAGTATATCGAAACATAGACGGACAAAAATATTTTATCCGGCTAGACGGACGTTGAGTCATATTTGCTTCCTGAACCTAAAATTCCGGATAGACGGACAAAATATTTTATCCGGCTAGCCGGGCGTATAGTCGCAACCTATTTTTTTAATGAAAATATATGTTTTTGTTTTTTAATATGTTTGTAATGTTTTAAATTTTGCTAATATTCCTTTAATAAAACTATAATTCTTGCATGTTATGTAGAAGCAAACAATCTGTTTTTGTATTCAACTTGGTTAGTAAACAAATATTTATTTTATTATTTTAGAAATGTCTTTAGCAAATAGTGTCGAGTCCTTGGGGACATTACAGTGGGATATGATTGAATTAGCAGGTCATCTTCGTCAAGAACGTCTCTTTGTGAGTTCAGAACAGCAAAATCTACAAACTCTAAATGAAAAAGTAAATATATTTTATTATTAAGACACGTAACGAAATAATTATTTTTTAACAATACATTTTTATATTAATTTATATCAATTTCCAGGTTCTATATTTATCATCAGACTTAGCTCAACAAGCTTGGGTAACAGCTCAACAAAGAGTGAACTTAAATCGTTTAATTGTATCACGTCCAGATTCATCTCCAGCATCTTGTTGTCAGCGAGCTAATGTCCTCGAGAATTCTCATTTTATTGACGCCTATAAACATTTTCGTTATCAAACATGCTTGGCGTATGGAGAATTTCTCAGCTCCCTTCGCAAATCGCCAAAACTTTTAGCTTCTTGTCTGGTAGAAGGAGATAAAATTTTTCCAGAAGCAATGCAAGGAATAATCCAATCTGTCGCCTCTGGTCTTTATGGAAGTTGTCTTTTTCCAGAGGATAAACTTTTGGTATTAAAACTTCTAAGACATTTGATGCTTCTTCAAATAGTTCCGTCAGACAATCCTCGAAGGTTACTAAGACACGGAACATGTGCATTTTCTAGTTTTTATTCTGTTTTTCACGAAAGCCTTTTCTCTTCCAAATTTTTTTTAACAGCTGCATTGCACAGTCCTATAATGCAATTATTAATGGAGGATGAGATGTTTCTAGATATAGATCCAGATAAAGCTTCTATTCGATTTTCACCAACAGAACGCCTAAAAAAATTTGGAAAAGAGGGAACACCAGAATATCAAGCGAAATTACAACGTTATAGAATCTGGTCTGTTAATTCTTTGGTTAGAATTACTCAAAGATTTATTGTAAGCATTCGAGAAAATATGCACTGTTTTCCAACTAGTATATTTTGGCTAGTCAGACAAATGGCCGGGCTTTTAAACAAGAACGGTAATATAGATCCAAAGGAAATTCATGCTATGTGTACGGATTTAGTATTTACTTATTTTATATGTCCAGCAATTGTCAATCCTGAACCATATGGAATTACAGATGCCCCCATTAGCTATATTGCAAGATTTAATTTAATGCAAGTTGGACAGATTTTGCAGATGCTTTCACTTATAAAATACCAAACAATTGATAGTAAAGTCCTTGACTTGTATAGAAGATTTGAGAAAGATTCAGTTTCTTCAATTATAGATGCAATACTAGATGGAGCAACAGAAGAATTAGAAGAAGAACCTGTAATAATTGAGGCAAACAAATTGCAAGGATTGTCGCGATCTGCAGCCCTTTTTACAGAAAATGAATTAAATGGCTTGGTCTCGTTTTTGCAAGTAATTCATAATGAAGTTATGAAAAATGAAGCTTTACCTTTAACACTTGATAATCAAAAACAAATAAGTGAAATGCTGGCTCAACTGCCCTTATCTGTGCAAAATGTTAGTCGAGTTGTGGATAATGTTTCTCCGGAAACTTCAAGCAAACGCGGAGGAATTCTTGGAAAAGGTATGTTCTTTCATTTTTAGTCAAACTTTAGGCTCTTGGAAGGAGATACTTGTTAACAGTTCACAAGTTGACTTCAAACATCTACTATTTCAATATATATAGTAATGTATATAGTATGACATA
Organism: Ganaspis brasiliensis; assembly: GCA_037103525.1. NCBI lineage: Eukaryota > Metazoa > Arthropoda > Insecta > Hymenoptera > Figitidae > Ganaspis > Ganaspis brasiliensis. The sequence continues at coordinate 634,992 of JAZKLR010000050.1, read as the reverse complement.
TGCATGATATATAAAACTTTATTATTTAACAGAAATATATACACGGTGTGCCTGAAACGATTTTTTATGATATGTTTTTGGACTCGAAATTTTCTTGTGGAATTTGAATCTGTGAGGTTCCTAGAGTACTTTCAGGGGGAGTAACACCTTTGAAGAGCAATTTTATCCGTTTGATTTTTGAATTTTTTTATCATAAAACTAATGAAGCAATCAAAAAACTGTTTTTACCTTAAATTTATTCAGGTTTCTAGTTTATAAAATTATATTTTTTGTTTAAATTTTTTTTGCGTTTGCTCTATAGAGGGCGCCAAACTCTTCTTTATTTGTTGCCCCGCTCTTATTGGTGGTCATGATTGTAGCTAAACGATATTAGCTAGAACAAAAATCCAAAGTTTTTCTGAATCTGTGATAAATTTTGCTTGGAAGTACGTAGGATTTTTGAATAATTTTAATTTTTGCGCAAATGGTGCCAACAAAAAACAAATCTTAATTTTTCAGACAAATTTCATCACAATATCAGTTCTAAAAAAAAAAAACTAATTATACTATCAAAAAATCGGGCAAGTTCGAGTTACACTCGCACTAAAACCGAGGGTTCCGTACACAAAACAAAATAATTTTTAATATATTTGATATTATTAAATTTATAATACAGTCGAACCTGGATAAGTAAGAACTCAAGGGACTGACAAAATATTCCCTATTAAAGAGGTTTCTCACTTATCCAGTTCTTATCTTTTAGCTAAATAAATAAATATTTTCTTCTTTTCTTTGTCTCTTGCCATAATTCTCAGTTACAGAGGTTTTTGACGGACGTGTCTCAGTTATAGAGGTTCTTGAATTTCTTCTTATCTTTGTCTCTCGCCATAATTCTCAGTTACAGAGGTTTCGGACGAACGTATTTCAGTTACAGAGGTAAATTTTGCATTAGATTGTGAAACATGATTCTCAGTTAAAGAGGTCATTGATTTTTCCCAGTAACATAGGTAAATACCAGAGACTGACTCGAAAACCGAATTCTGTTTCTGTTTTGAATTGTTGTGACGAAACAAAAATGTACAATCAATATTGTTTTGTATTGAGCCCGAAACAAAAAGACTTTGAATTTCGTTTTCGTCTCCTGCAAGAAAAGAATTGCGTTTAAAATTGTTTTTGTGAAATTTAGAGCCTTTTTTATGAGAAACGAAAACGGAATTCGGAGCGGATTTTCGTTTCGGGCATGAAACGAAAACAAAATTCGAAGTCTTTTCGTTTCGCGCATGAGACGAAAACGTAATTCAGAGCCTTTTCGTTTCAGGTTCAACACAAAACAAAATTAAATTGATATTTTCTTTCAGTTTTTCAAAACCGAAACGAAACAAAAATAAAATATATTTTGTTTCGGTTTTCGTGTCAGTCCCTGGTAAATACATGCAAAAAGGACGGGACCACAAAAATATTCTCAGTTATAGAGGTTTCTCAGTTATAGAGGTTCCACTTAACCAGGTTCGACTGTATATAAATATATTATACATATTATATATAATATAATATATAAAATATAATATATAATGAATTTTTTATAAAAAATGGACCCCCCCCCCCCTATCTTCCAAAATATTTTACTTATAGAGTTCAAATTTTGTACAGGAATGTATTATCAGGTGTAAATTACATAAAAATTATAGAGAACGTGATGGTGATTGCGCTGTCAACGAAAAATCCAGAGATTTTAGCAAATATCCATAAAAAATACTCAAAAATCATTTTATTTCCTTAACAACGCTATGATCAACTTCTACAACCACGTTCTCTACAATTTTTCTGTAATCTACAAGTGAAAATACATTTGTGTACAGGACACATAATTAGTGCGAGAATGAGACAAATTTATGCCACTGCTGTGCAGTAGAATGAGACAAAAGTAAAGTTCCGGAAAAGGTATGAAAGCGGCAATATAGTTTTATTTCAAAAATTTTCTTTTCTCAAAATAAAATTTTGAATAGAAATTTTTAAAAATTTATGAGCAAATATTTCTATTTTTGTTGTGCAATCATATATTTATATTGTATAACGAAAATCGACAAGAAATATCCAGATGCCAGCACCTTTGAATTAAATTGATTTAAAAACATTTAAAAAATCAATTTTTTCGATTTTCATGGAAACTATTGATTATATAAAAAAAAACGTTTGTATAAAAAATACCTATTATTTTTTTTAGGGTTCTGGACACGAACTGTCAAAACGGAACCCTTATGTTTTCACTCGTTTGTCCGTCGCCAAAAACCATCCCCCCCCCCCCTCCCGCCCTAGGGGCCAAACTATTTAAGATAAAGAGTTGAAATTTGGTACACATATGTATTTTCACTTGTAGATTACAGGAAAAATAATATAGCGAACATGATTGAAGGTGATGTTCATAGCGTTGTCAAGGAAATAACAAGATTTTTTTCAAAAAATGCATTAAAATGCTTATTTACCTCCCCCCCCCCTTCCTATCTCCCAAACTATTTGACCTAGAGTATTGAAATTTAGTACACATATGTATTTTTGCGAGAAAAGTGCAGGAAAACAATATTTCACAGTTTCAGATTATTTTTTTGTACAAAATTTTTATTTTCATCTTTAAATTACTTAAAAAGTTTAAAAATAAAAAAAATTTTGTTTCATTAAAATTCAAAATTATAAAAAAAGCTCGGTCTATTTGCTTGGAAGTTTTTAATCTTATAAAAATGCTTAAGTTTATACTTAAATTTTAATAAAAGTAAAAGAATTATGATTAAAATTTATTACTACAGTATTTTTTTTTAAGAAAAATTGAAAATTTGTCCAAATAAAAGGTTTTTCCTCCTATGTAGCTATAACATTTTACAGCTAAAACTTTTTTTCGTCTAAAATGTATATTTTTATGTTTAATTTTTTTTAAATATTTAGAAATCATGATTAGAAATGATTTTATATAGGGGAGAGGGCCCCAAGTTGGACACCCTTTCGTCTTATTGCTGTAGAATCCAAACCAAATAAAATATATTAAAATATTTTATACCGGATGAAAGTACAATTTATAAGGTAATATGGCCACAGAGATAAAATTTTATTTTGAACATAAACATTTTTTAAAGCGTTTTTTCTAATTGTTAAAATTTTCGGTCTAAAAATAAGTGGCCCCAAGATGGACACCTTCTCAAAAGTCTCTGAAAATTGTAGTAAATAAAAAATTAACATCCTGTAACAATTCTTAAACTAATTTTTAATCATTTTACGGAATTTATCAGGAAATAACATTTCTTAAAACTTCAATCTAATAGCTTAACAGTAAAAAGTAATAAAATATCGAAAAATATAGATATATCAAATTCTCTAACGATAACATCACATTTTATGGTGGAAAATAAAAAATTTTAATTAATTGGCTCAAAAAATTATTAAAAAAGTGTAAAATCGAAAATATGCAAATAAATACATTGAGATTTGAGGCCTGTCCATCTTAGGGTACATGACACCATTTTTTTATCCCAAGTAAAAATATATATATTACGAACACTGAATTAGTAAAATTATTTTAGGATATTATTATACGATAAATAAAGAAATAAGAAATAAGAAAAAAAAAAAAGAAAAATAAGAAATAAGAAAATATTATAACGTTAAATACTTATTCTAGAACACAAATTTAAATAACTTTACCAGCTTAAGAAAAAACTGTAACAAAACTTTTTTAGACCCAAAATTACGTGGCATGTATAGAAGAAAAACCAACTGGTTTTTTTTCTTCAAATGTGCATCAAAATCTTTGTCTAGACAAACAACAAAAATGACAAAAAGCATAAGGCGCTGCCACCTTAAACAAAAATTGTATACGAAATGTCCATCTTGGGGCCCACTCCCCTATATTTTATTGAAAATATAAATTTTGTCACCCTGAATTACCCTTAAAGCTTAGCTTTAGTAAGAAAAGTAGTAGGATTTGCTGTATTGCTGGATTTAGTTTTTAAAATTTATTATTGGAAAATAAAAAAATTTAATTTTTAATTTGTTGAAATGTGTAATTGAAAAGCTTTATATAAAAAATAAATAAATAATCAATTAAATTCAAATAATAAATAACTAATAAATAATTGAAATGAATCATTAAAAATAAATAATTAAAAAATTATATTCAATACATTTTTAATCGTGTACGGAACCCTCCATGTGCGAGTCCGACTCGCATTTGCCCGGTTTTTTAATATCTGTAACTTTTGTGTACAGAGTTTTTTCATAAGACGAAAATTTTTAAAGTGAAATTAAATTTTCGTTTTTTTTTTAAAGAAAAATCGAAGTTTCTCAAAAAGGACTCCAGCGATTATTTTCTTTTTGGTCTCAAAATACTCTAGGAGCCTCACTGATTTAAAATCCACAAGAAAATTTTGACTGCAAAAACCTTTCATAAAAAACCATTTCAGGCAAACCATGTATATCTTTAATATATTTATATAATGGAGCGTTCATAAACTACGTAGCATACTAAGGACATTTTACTTTCATGTATGATATTCAACATTTTCAAAAACCTGAAAATCTAAATCTTTTTTTTTTTTTTAATAAAATTTCAAAAATTATTTTAAAAAATGTGAAATATCATGAAATTTAATAATTTCTTTGACAGAGACTATATTGTAGTATATTGTGCACCAAGAGCAGAAAGGAGGTGTTTTCGGACGAGTGCATCAATTTGCACGAAGACGGAAAATCTTCTTTCGCTCGAGGTTCACACGTCACTTTCTGTAACACCTGTTCAGGGGCCATTCATAAATTACGCAACACGTTTTTTTAAATTTCAGGCCCCCCCCCTCCCCCATGTAACACGTCGTTACATACATTAGCGCCATTTTTTCTGCTGGTCGTAACAAACTGCTTGACCCCCCCCCCCCTCCCTAAGAAACGTTACGTAATTTATGGATGGCCCCTCAGGGAAAGCACTAATTAATAATTATACGGGTATCTACCAATTAGCAAAGTGTGCAGGAAAGTCCACTTTCCTGCAGCAAAGTATACTTGTACAGCAAAGTATACAATATTACGGTGTGCAGCCATCACCTATTTTGCCTCTACTTTTCAGGCATGATAAATGATACTTTTCTTACAGGTGTTACATAAAATAATAAAAGACATGTTCTAAAATGTTTTCAGAGTTTGAAATTATAAACTCGAACACTTACTTTTACCCTTCTCAAAGATTTTTCAAAATATCTCTAAAACGGTTAGAGACACACAAATTCTGATGAAATGTCTAGAATTTTTACTTTTTCATTATTTGCAAAACAAAGCCCTTTTTCAGGAAAAACGTTAGGTTTTCTGAAAAAATGTTATCAAAGTAAATTTTCAAGTAAACTTCCGAATAGCAAACAAGTCTCTTCTTCCAATACCCTTAAACAAATTAATTTCTCAAATTTATACAAAAATCGTTGTAACAGGAAAAGGAAGAGGGAATCGAATATCTTCTTCGTCGGTCAGTACAACAATTGAGGGAGGTGATGAAGTTAATGGTACTTCATCTGTTGAAGAAGAATCCCTTGATAAAGTTGCCCAAAATGTTCTCGTTATCCCTTTTGGGCCAACAATGAGCGAGTGTGTCGGATTGCTCAGCGAACACAAGGTACTAAAACTAAAAGCATGCAATATTTTTATTTATATAAAATAATACTAAACACAAACAAAAGATAAACAAATAAATTTTTTCTCTTGAATTATAAAATTTCTAGACAAATATTTTAAAAAATCATGAGAATTATCACATATATTTAATTTTCATTAGATTTTGTGTATGGATTTGCAACACAATATTGAAAACGGACCAATTACGTTTAATCTACCAGACGATTTATCAAATAGAAATGATCGCGTCAGAGAAGAAAATAGTGTTGAACGAATTGAAACTCAGGAAAAACGAACCCGTTTCTCTCTATCTCACGATGAAGGTATAATAATATTTTATAGTAGAATTTCGTTTGATTTGATTAATATTTATAAAACTCGAGTTAAAAATACTTTTTAGTCTTATTTGAGGGATCAATTGGAAATACATCGGATAATTTGGAAGCGGTTTCTGAAGCAGCTTCAAATCATAGTGTTGCATCTTCTCTAGAACTGGAAACGGAAGATCAAAATGACAATTTATCAGACATGGTTTCAGCAAATGTATCAGGCAGAGGGACGCCTAATATTTCAGGTCGAGATACTCCTTCTTCGCAGATCACTGAAGGTGATGATGGTCGAGGTGCAGGTGAAGTAAGACAATTAGATTTGGCACCACAGACCATGCCAACAAAACAAAGTCGATCTGAAATAGACGATAAATTTTGCAAATTCGAGATAAAAAAGCTTATTGAAGGTATGGTCAATTTTTTATTAATATAAAAGAAATATATATTATTCTTTTACATGAAAAAAAACAAAATTAAATAACTTCAGGAGACGAAACTATTTCATTGGTGTCTGACACATGGTCTACAGACGTTTTAGCATCGGATAGTGAAATTGTCGAACAGCTTGAACGATTTCCATTTCCTCCTCCACAAGAACAGCCTCAAGCTTCTCTACCTGTTGAGAGCTCTCATTTGGATGCAAGTGAAACTGCGTCAGAGGCTTGGAGTACTGATGTTCTTGCAAGTGACTCTGAAAGGCTCACTGAAGTTGACACTGATGATACAGCCAGCGTTGCAAGGTTTATTATTTTCTTTTATTTTAACTAAGTTATTTTATAAGCAAAGTAAACTTCATAAAATTTCCTTTCTAATTTATTTCAGATCGGATGACACGGCTAGATCAGAAATAGAAAGTCGCGGTGAACCTGAAGGTGGAGAAGAAACGCCACCACCAGTCAATTGTAAGATTTTTCCGAAAGATAAAGTGAAATTTCTATTTAAATAGAATTTTTAACGATAATTGCATAAGAACTGAAATTTCTTTGTTTTATTTTGAAATGTTCAATTTATGTAATAAAATTATGACTTTTTTCAGCAGATAACGGAGCAGCGGTTTTCAGACCAATACGAGAAGATCCGATTGGCAGCTCATCAGCAAGTGTACTTTCATCACCTACAGCCTTGCATTCACCAACATCTTTAAATATTTTAGGTAGAGGTGGAGGAATCAGAACTGATTATCGACGCAATACCATGGAATATATAGATAATAATTCCAATAATGTTAGTAACATTGAGTATGGAAAAGCAGTAAGAGAAGAAAGATTATCCCATTTAATAGATAAGCTACAAATTGACAGCAATAAAATAAATACGGAAAGGCAGAATCCAGTGAATGGATTCATTACAAGTGCAGCTTTGTCCAACTCAACATTATCCAGTAATAATTTGTGTCCAATGCTCTCTCAGGATAAAGTACCAAACGGTGATACCAAAAGTGAAGTAAGTATTTATTATTCAGTTTGATATTACATAACAGAGACGGGGAATTAATAACACTTTTGTGATGAATTTATTTAATTTAATTTATTTCAGGAGTTGGATGGTTATGCGGGGGGTAGTTCAGGTGATGTTGTTGTAAGATTGAGTACTGCTAGTTTGACCTCTAGTAGTAGTTCGGGTTCTGAATCTCGATCAAAAAACAATAGATGCATCACAGATTTGTCAAACGCACAACCTTTATTAAATGGAGGAAACGAAAGTCAGGTGAGTTCCACTTCTTTAAAGCCAAGTACGTCAACAGGTGCTATACCAAAAAGCATAAGTTTTGATATGACTGCTGAAAGAGGAGACAAAGAATTATTAGATGATGATCAAAAAAATAAAAGGGGCTTTTTTGGCAAATTGAAAATGTCATTAAAAAATAGAAGAGGCAAATCTTTACGTGGTGCAGATGATTTGAGTAGATGCTACGATAGAGATGCTGGAGGTGACTGTGTAGATATTGGTCGTCATAGGTTAAGAAGGATAATGTCTGAGGATCCTTCTGTCAGTGGAAGTACGCACAATGGTTAGTTAATTTTGCACAAAAATAATTACACTTAATGTGCTTTTAAACTAATCAAAATAAAACATTTACCTTTGCAGATAGTACAGATGATATTTTAGCAAAGTATAGAAGGAAACCAAGTACAAATAGCGACACAGCGTCTGTGGAAAGTATTCAGTCTAGAACAAAAGAAGTTGAAGATGAGAGATTGTTGATAGATCCTAATAATGTAGAAATATCTTTTGCATTTACTGATGCGAAGAGAAAGCTGCGAATGGTACTCAGTACTGCTGATTTACAACTCATTCCATGGTCTACAATGTCAGAGGTAAATTATTAAATATTACTTTAATTAAGAAAATTCTTACTTGTTCTGTTTAAAGTAACAGTTATAAATTACTATTTTATTGAATTTTACAGAGAAACAGTTGGACACAGAAAGAAAATGAATTAATAGCTTTTCTTCAGATGCAATTGGCTGAAGCTATAAATTTACAAGATAGAGCGTTGGTCGCACATCTTCACGAAACTTTGAGATGCGTTAGATTATTCAATGATGATGGTTGTAGAAAGTTGTTCAAATCTCTGAAAGATGATTACAAAAAACGATCTCCTTACATAGCATACCTTGTTCGATGTCGTCAAGGTTTATTGTCAACTGTAGCACACTTGGATAGGTATTTATCATTACACAATCAGCTTTAAATCGTCCAATGTTTTTTTGTTTTTAATTTTTCGTTATCCCTAATTAGTCTTCAATATAGGCTTTTAAGTGAAAAAAAGATTTCCTTCCAAATTATTATATATAAGAAACGAATATCCGATCCATGGAAGGTAGTTAAATAACACAGGCACACAAAAAAAAAAAATAAAGTTCTCTGAGCTGGGTATGAGACCAATATTTTCCTATGTATTTTGATGCGCTGAATCCGAATCCGTCATCAGAATTGACCCATTACGCCACGTTTTGACCCTAACCTCAAAATCAATAAAATGACAGTTTTTGTTCATTAGAATATAAACCCGACTTAACTTTAATGCATGCCTAGGGCCAATAGAAAGCTTGATTTATGACCTTTAAAATGCTTTTTTCAAAATTGTTCTAAGATGATTTTTAACAGAGATGTGATGTTTTACGTAACATATTAATTTCTTAAAATGTTAAAAACGCGTGAATAGTGAATTATGAAAAACATACCATATCTCCTTCAAAAATCATCGTAGAACAATTTTTAAAAAAGCATTTTACATGTCATAAATCAAGCTTTCTATTGGCCCTAGGCATGCATTAAAGTTAAGTCGGGTTTATATTCTAATGAACAAAAACTGTCATTTTATTGATTTTGAGGTTAGGGTCAAAACGTGGCGTAATGGGTCAATTCTGATGATGGATTCGGTTCAGCGCATCAAAATACATAGGAAAATATTGGTATCATACCCAGCTCAGAGAACTTTATTTTTTTTTGTGTGCCTGTGTAATTATTTAAATAATCTTATGTTATTAAAGTCATGGCGAAGTTTCGATGACTTAGTTCGTCATTATCATCATCAGGCTCTAACATTTATTTTAATAAATAAAACAAATTGTCGCACAAAGGCTTCGTCCACAAATTACGTAACAGGTTTTTAGCTCATTTTTAAACCTCTCCCTCGTCACAAGAAGTAACATTAGATAAAACCTCTCCCTCTATATTACGTAACAATTTGTAGGGGAGTGGGTACCAAGATGGACAGGGCCGAAAGATGGATATTTCGTGTAAAATTTTTGTTTAAGGTGATAGCACCTTATGCTTTCTGTCATTTTTGTTGTTTGTATAGACGAAGATTTTGATGCACATTTGAAGATAAAAAACCAGTTGGTTTTTCTTCTACACATACCACGTAATTTTGTGTCTAAAAAAGTTTTGTAACAGTTTTTTCTCAAGTTGGTAAAGTTATTTAAATTTATGATTTAGATTGAGTACTTAACGTTATAATATTCTTTATTTATCGTATAATAATATCCTAAAATGATTTGACTAATTCAGTGTTCGTACACTGAGAGAAATCTGAGGCAATTATTGTATGAAACATAACCTCGATTAATCATATGGAAGTAGTCGTGACAATTTAAGCTAGAATCTAAATAAAATTTGCAAGGAATCCAACTTTTAATATCATTCAGTTTTTCTTATAAAATTTGCTCGAACGCCAACTAGTTTTCAGGCGGAGTTTATACAACACAAGCTAACCGACGTGTACACATAAAGGTGGGCAAACGTAAACACAGAAATGTGTGCGTCATCTTTATGTGTACACGCGGATTAGCTTGCGTTGTATAAACTCCGCCTGAAAACTAGTTGGCGTTCGAGCAAATCTTATAAGCAAAACTAAATGCTATTAAAAGTTGGATTCCTTGCAAATTTTTTTTGGATTCAAGCTTAAATTGTCACAACTACTTTCATATGATTAATCGAGGTTATGTTTCATACAATAATTGCCCCAGATTTCTCTCAGTGTATATATATTATTACTGGGGATTAAAAAATGGTGTCATGTACCCTAAGATAGACAGGCTTCAAATCTCAATGTATTTATTTGCACTTTTTCGATTTTACACTTTTTTCAATAATTTTTTGAGCCAATTAATTAAGCATTTTTATTTTCCACCATAAAATGTGATGTTATCGTTAGAGAATTTGATATATCGATATTCTTCGATATTTTATTACTTTTTACTGTTAAGCTATTAAATTAAAGTTTTTAGAAATGTTATTTCTTGATAAATTCCGTAAAATGATTAAAAATTAGTTTACACAATGTTCATTTTTTATTTACTACATTTTTCAGAAACTTTTAAGAAGGTGTCCATCTTGGGGCCACTTTTTTTTAGACCGAAAATTTTAACAATTAGAAAAAATGCTTTAAAAAATGTTTATGTTCGAAATAAAATTTTACCTCTGTGGCCATAAGTTACCTTATAAATTGTACTTTGATCCGGTATAAAACATTTTAATATATTTTATTTGGTTTGGATTCTACAGCAATAAATCGAAAGGGTGTCCAACTTGGGGCCTACTCCCCTAAATAAATTTTACATTGGTAAAATTAAATTGTTACATACTGTAACTTATTGAACAGTTTTAATGCTTGTTCGAACGACACAAACGTTTTGTCAAAAATAAATCAAAAATATTTCTAACATTATAGAATGACCACAATACGGAGGCAAATAACTTTAAAGTAAACAAACGAAGACAGAACATGACAAGGGAGATAAAATCACAATTTTAATCAACTAATTAGAAGAATTGGTTAATAAATTTTTTTTAAGTATAAAATTAATATTTTCTTTTATATTAACAGTAAAACCGTGATTTTTTATATGCAGCATTTCAGAAAAAAAGCGTTTTTTACAATGTGTTTCGCGATCTACAATTTGGTCATTATTCCAATCGAATTCGTGATTGTACTCAGATTGATGTGTACTGAAAACAGGATCATTTTTTTACAATTTCTTCTGTTCGTTCGTACGTGCTCTTAAATGTACGTTTAGTCTCGCCCATCAGTTTGTTTATTTATCTATCTTCCATGGATCGAATTTTCGTTTCTTGTATTTATTATGCTTTATTATTAAATGTTGGAGGACGTTAAAGAGTTATATGATAAGCTTATTTTATTAGTCCATATTAGTTGTCCATGCCATTTCATATTTTTCATTTGATTTAATTGAACATTATTTCATTCAAAAGATTGGCGGAACGGGTAAAGTGTGATAGAGATGCAGTAAACAATCATTTAGTATCTGTCTGTGTACGAGTTTTTCTAGAAAAAAGAGAAGCTTTGCTGTCTCGATTCTGCGAGGAATTTAAAAGACCTTCTTTATCTGATGAAAAACAAGATCTAGTTGAAAATTTTTTGGCTAAAATCCATGCAGAAATGGAGACTGATTTGATATGGCAAGGTATGAATATTAAGTATTCTTCTTAGTTTTTTTACCAGTGTGATAATTTTGATTATTGTATCTTTTAGCTGCTAGTAGCGCTCAACTGAAACTCGCGAGAATAGTCGTGGAAAGAATTGTAATGGCTCAAGTATACTATAATGCTCTTTATCCAAATGGAGATGGTGATTTGTGCAGAGATCAAGTTCTTAATGATCATATTAAAAAATTATCCAAGGGTCTAACCCCTAATCATAAGGACTTAAGTATTCCAAAGATTTATCATTATGAATGTCCATGGCCATGGGCTCAAGCTGAGTTGACAGTAATATCGGCGTATAAAACTCCCCGTGATAAATTTCAATGTATTTTTAGGTGTGCTACGACAATTATGAGCCTTCTGTCTATGGCTTCAGAAAGAGGAATTCCAGCAGCCGATGATCTAATTCCAGTACTTGTTTATGTCATCATAAAGGTAAAGAACTTTATAAAAATGTTAAAAATATTTGAGTGATTATCAAATTGCGTGAAAACTTGAAGTCCCAGTTAAATAAATTTGAGATAAATTACACTGCCCTGCATGGGTTTTGCAAATAAGATGGGACCTAGTGTTTCCGAATGGATTTTTCGCGCTGAACACGAATCTAGGGTCGAAAAGTAACCATCGCGTTACGTTTTCGTAAAAAAAGGGACTGAAAGCATCAAAAATAGCATTTTTTACCATTTTTGAAAAATTGTAAAGCTAAACCCTGATGTGCTACAACCTTCGCTATTATCAGAAATTGAAGGCTAAACTATGCCATTTCAAAAGAGCCTTATGCGAAATTGATCGCATGTACGCTTAAGACAGGTGGTGTGTTTATGTCTAGGGGTACAGGTAATAAAGATAAAAAAATAACTAAAAATCGATCGGATTGACTTGTAACTTGTTACTCGGGAGTTTACGGGGTCGCTGATTCCTAATTTAAATTCAAATTTAAAACATTGAAGATGTAGAATGCAATATAGCGAATAAAAAAATGAAAAATCGATCGAATTTGCTTGGAACACGTTATTTACTTTTTCGTCCACCATATTAGAACCAACATTTTTAATTTTTCAAATATTACTCTAAATTCGTAATCAACGACCCCAAAACCCTCCGTTTAACAAATTTTAAGCAAATCAGATCGAGTTTTAGTTTTTTATACGGTTTGAAAATTTTTTAATTGAGAGACACAGAGATGTTAGATTTAAATTCCACAGGAGATTGGACATATATAAATTTAGGGGATTCCACGAGACTTAGTAGGCGGCTTCCATAAACGACGTCACGGTTTTTTCGCTAGATTTGAACCCCTGCCCCCGCGTTACAAATGTAAAAATGTCAAAAATGTAAATTATTTGAAAAGTAAAATAAGTAAAATAAGTGTAAATAAAAACCTATATGAATATATATATATAATTGTGGTAAAATATATATATATATATATGAATTTATCACTCGGTGTATTTTAAGTAGAGATGAAAACTTTATCAATTTCTCCGAGTCAAAGGTAGAACCATGGTTTAGTCAATAAATAAAAACATCTTTTGTTTTTAACCTTTCGACTAACTATGTAGTCCTCTTCAGAACTGTAATATTTATTTATAAAAATTAATTTTTAGGTAATACTAAAGTTAATAATTAATTTACAAAAAAAGTTTTCTTTTTATTTTATGTTGATAAGAGTACTTACATATAAACAGTGTTGGTTTGTTTTTTTAAAGACACATTCGATTATTATTATTATTGTTTTCACAATAATACACTGTTCATCTCTACTTAAGTGTAAATAAATTATATGAATTAGGAATAATGTTAATATATTATCGGCAAATTTTTATTTCGACTAACCTAGTCGCGAAATAATTTTTGAAGATTTAGGGAGGAATCGGACAAACATTCGGAACAATAGTTGGTTCAAATGAATAATTTTGATTTTTGATATGGTCGATACTTGCGTAACTGCCCGATTTCAAGATAAGTTTTGGTAGGAAATTTTTTTTTTTATTCAATGTTTCTCTGCATTTATTTTTCTTATTAGGGCATAATATAATTATATTTTAAACGATGTTGCTTCCTCATAGAGGAAGCGTTATAATCATTAAGACTAGTGTAACAACCCTCGCTCGCTAACGCTCGCTCGTTTTTTTATTTCTTTTATATATTTCTTTACTTTGTGTATTCTTAAAAATATATATAAATCTATAAATATGTTTAGTACCCTTTTTCCTTTTTTTTTTATTTCTATTATCTAATTATTTATGTATAATTTTTTTTTAGGTCAATACATTCTATTTCAGCTTAAGTCGTTGCGGCCTATTTTTAGAAGAATATGATAATTGAATAATTTAAAATGTAGTACCGTAAAACAGGCTAACTTCGCTCATGTAGTGTAACTTCGCTCAGTGGAAACTTTTTTTTTCAAAAATTATTTATTGTTATTTCTAGGAAGAAAAATATAAAATTTGCAATTGCTAATGTTAAGAAAAGTATCAAACTGTGTCTCAAGGGTATTTTAAAGTAGAATTATAGTCAAGTTTTAAGAAAAATAATATTTATTTAAAGATGTCTATTTTGCTCATTGAACAAGTAGTGTGTAAAAGTCGCTTGTGAAACCTATATTTAAAATATTTTATGTTAAAATCATCTAATAATCTTATTTCCTATATCCCTGACATGATTTAGAAAAAATAAAATTACTGAAAAGTTGAATAGATTTTGAAAAAAGTCAATTTAAAAAAAATATTTCATATTTGTTGGATAATTTCGTTCATGAATACAATGTATCATTCAATTGTTTATCAAGTATCTAAGGTTATTTCTCATGACAAAATTCAAAAATTTTACGAAATTATAAAACACAAAACGTGGTTAAATATTTATTCTGATGACTGTAAATATTAATTAAATAACATTATTTTATTTATAATGATTTTATAAAGTGATTATAGCTTGTAAACTAACATATTTTTGTTGTTAAAAATTAAAGTCATTAAAGTTGAGCGAAATTACCCCACATGAGGTGTAATTTCGCTCACAATAAAAAGGTATATTAAATAGGTTTACGCAATACATAGTAATTTTTTTATTTTGTGAAATTAAAGAGGAAGAGTCAGAGATTATATATTTTCAGTACCAAAATTTATTATTAACTTTTTCGTATACTTTTTTAAAAAAAACATGAAAAATTGAGCGAAATTACTCTGTTTTACGGTAAATTATAATATATATTATGTAATAATAATATATATTTTTAAAATTTTTTATAATTAATAATAAATTTTTATTAGAAATATAAAATTAATTCTTAAAATTTTATTTTTTTTATTTTAAAAATATCATCTAGTATTCTCAAAGATATTGTTTTAAAAAATATTGCCAGTAATAATGATAATAATACTAAATATTAATTAATAATAAATTATAAAAATAATTAATTAATATATTTATAATTAATCTATTATGTTATTTTTTGAAATTATTTATTTGTTTTTGTCATTAATATTATAGTTATCAATTTTTTTTTTGAATTTTATAGAATTATTTAAAATAATGTTAAATATTTTAAACTAAATTAAACAAATTTAATCAAGTTTCTCACAGACAGGAATACTTAAAAATATTTTAACTAATTTCATAATCTTGTATGTAAAAATATTTATTATTGTAATAGAAATTATTAGAAAAACTTTTTACTTTAATAGACACATCGTTGATCACCTATACGTATACATGCGCAAAAGCTCCAAAAGGTAGTTACGCATGCGCAGTACTTTCCTATAAACAATACACATAAGCAGTTGTTACAATAACAAAGAAAAATTAGTGTAAAAAAATTTAATTGTCAAAGCAAATGGAGAAACAAGTTAACAAAAAAGTTATATACATTGCGTAAAGTATATACTAACTGCGCATGCGTAATTTTTAAATTTAATTAGAGCACATGTGTGACTATCACTGTGCATCATTGCGCATGTGTAACAATATGTTGTGCATGAAAAAATGTTCAGTTTAACATGCTTGACACGAATAGTGCCAGTGCGCATTGTTACAAACTATAATAACATGGTAAAATGAACATTATTGTAAGTTGGCTATTGGAAAAAGTAGGTGAACTTTGAAGTGTGTACGACGATGAACGAAGTTTTCTCGGTATCGCATTAATATAATAGAAGATTTTCGATTTTCCAAATATAGTGTAAATCGACTCAGTTTCATCTGAAAAGTTCAAATTTTTATTCCTGAGAAAATGTCCGGATGTGTGTGTGTGTATGTGTGTGTGTATGTGGTAAATTTTTTGTCGCCAGGATATCTCGAGAACGCTTCAACGGATTTTAATAAAATTTGGATGACATATGAAGCTCACAAATATCTAAATTTGGACACAGGGATTTTTGAAAATACCCAATCAAATTTTTTTGAGCACCTTTTTTCATAGAAAAATATCGTTTTTTGGCAAACAAAATTTTTCATGCTAAAAATTCAGACGAATGAATGAAAAAATCATATTCCTTGTTTCAAAACGAATCGATTGACCTATATAAAGTTTATAATTGACCAAAAACTCACGTAATAATTCATGATTTTTCAGTTTTTTTCATAAAAAAATCTCGTTTTTGGAAATTTTTTTCATGCTAAAAATTCAACCAAACGAATTGCAAAATCATATTCCTTGTCTCAAAACGAATCGATTGACCTTTATAAAGTATATAATTGACTAAAAACCCACGTAATAATTCATGATTTTTCATTTTTTTCATCGAAAAATCTCGCGATTTGCCAAAAAAAATTTTCATGCTAAAAATCCAACCAAACGAATTACAAAATCATATTCCTTGTCTCAAAACAAATCGAGTGACCTATATAACTTTTATATTTGACTAAAAACTCACGTATTAATTCATAATTTTTCATTTTTTTTCATCGAAAAATCTCTTTTTTTGCTAAAAAATTTCTAACAATTATTATTTTTTGACCACAGTTCCTTTTTTAAAAAAATATTCTATTTTAAAAAACGAATATGCTATTCAAAATTAAGTAACTTACCTTTAATTTTTTTAGAACATTATTGCTTTTTTTTTCTTAAAAAAATAATAAATTTCATTGATTTGTTAAATTTCTTAAATTTTTTCATTGTCCATTCATTTTCCTTCAACAAAATGTAGTATAGTAGAAAAAATTAAATTAAATTAAATTAATTAAATTCAGGGGCGGCTTTAGGCAAAGTGTTCGGGAGGGGCGATATATGGGATAGAAAGAGATAGCACTATAGTGCTATCTCTCTCTCTCTCTTATACAAATATAAGATTCTCAAGGGGGGGGCGGTCGCCCCATTCGCCCCCCCCCCGTAAAACCGCCAATGATTAAATTATTATTTTTTATATTATAAATAAATTGATTGCTTCCTCTATGAGGAAGCATATTATCTTGCTTCCTTGGAAGCGAAGTGTCCATGAAATGGACAGAATTCACACCTAGTTACTACAACTATATTTATAAGAAAGTAATAGCAAATTTTTGAAAATTGGCTACCATGTGGAGCTGAACCGCATCCTTTTATTGCAAATATATTGTCCAAAATAAAAATTTCTTCTTGATATTTTGCTAAAACGAAAATAAATAATAAATTCATAAATTATTTAATATTCTAACAGTATTTTAGATATTAGTTAACATATATAAAATTTTATAAAAGAACAGCAAATACAATATTTAATAATGAATATTTTTTGGATAATATGATATCGAGATCGAGCAGTGTAATTCGGCATTGTTAAACTACTTTATAGAATAATATTTTAAAATAACCACCACAGATAAAAAAGTTTCTCTGCATGAAGCACACTGAACACTTCATATAGGCCATGGAGCTGAAATTTGACATTTATTCTAACCTCACTTCTACAATATTGCAAAATAAATCTATTCCTTCTGCAGATCGCTTGTTACACATGAAACTTAAAGAAAATGTTAACAATACTATCAAATAGTTGTTACAGTAATATAATAGTAATGACATGGGACTGAACGCTTTTTTTGTATACATGCGATTTTCACAAAAATATATTTTTTTTAAGTAAAAATTTTTCCTTTTTAAAACTTTTTTCACATGTGATTTAGTGCTAATGGATCAAAATTGAGATTTAACTTATTAGAAGGCGTAATAACTAAACACATGACACCTTAATTATAAGTCTACAGATTGCGTTCAAAAATTGGAAAAATTGAGGGACAAAATATTTTTACAGATTCTAAGTATGAAAAAGGTATTATGAAGTTCAATATAAACCTAAATTGTTCATAAATATAGACAATTTATGCTTGAAAAAGGCTGAGTTATAATAATGATATTTTCACCGAAAATTATAAAATTAAAGTTAACATTTTGCAAAAGGGACACGCCACGGAGCTGAAATTTCAGCGGTGATAGTGCAATATAATAGAAGTTATATTGATTGACGTTGGAAACGATTATTCAATTTGAGGTTCAAATTAAGCCAAATTGAATAATCGTTTCCAACGTCAATTTTTTTTAATTTTCATCAAATTGCAATTTTTAACGGCTCATTTTGTAAAAAATACAAGTGTCCACAGTCTCACAAAAAAAATTACATTAACTTATGTGTCTTCTATATCAAAAATCAAAATTATTCATTTGGACTAACTTTTGTTCCGAATGTTTGTCCGATTTCTCCTTAATACTTTCAGAACTGATTTTATTCAAGTATGAAATACAATAGTTATTTCTTCCACTAATGAAATCAAAGTTTTAAGGTGAGATGGCGTCAGAGGAGAAAAAAGACTAGTGCTTCACGATATCAAGACGATACGATATTTGAGCAATATTGATATCGATCTCGAAATTTCTCGACTATCTAAATATCGTATCGATATTGTTGACAAAAATATCGTCTTGAGTCGATAATATCGTCTAAATTAAAATTTTCTTGATGAGTTATATACTATGTATCCTATACGATCAAATATCACTTTATATGTAAATGTTCAGTCTATAAAACATAGTAAATGCATTAGTATAAAAAGTTATACCACATTTTATTTACGTTTTTCTTTTAATTTGACGAAATATTTTTCAGACGTTTGATTTGTTCACCTTTTTTAAATATCTAAGAATTTTTAACATTTAGAGGTTTCTATTAGTACGGACGACAGAAGAGATAAAATTATCTAGAGAGAAATGAGAAACAATATTCATTATAAAAAGAAAATAATATTAATAGCTTACATTTTGAAATTGCGCAAAGACCTACTATGCGCAGTGCATTGGAAACGTCTATGTTCTTAAACTTTAAACGCATTTTTCTCAAAACCACATTTTTCAAACTGTCCGGTAACTTTTTTCGCATAATTTTTGGCCGATTTAATTAAAAATTGGTATGCAACTACATTATAACATTCTACATGGAAGTACGCAGGTGGTTTTCTCTTGAAAAAAAAAAATTTATTAACAATTGTCTATATCGATTTTTTACTGAAAAACTTGACATTTTTATTCAAATGTATGCCATTTTTACGAAAACCGTTTTTTTCAAAATTCCCTAGTTACTTCTCCCCTAGATATTCATAAAAATGTTGGGTTTTGGTTCTAGATCAAAAATTGGAAAAGATTTTCTACCGGCCGTAGACCTCTACTTAAGAAAATGAATTTTTTAAATCGACCGTGTAGACCGCCATTTTAACTTTTTCAACATAGTAAAATAATTTTTTTATATTTCAATAGATACCTAATAATAATAAATAAACCGGGATTAATTCATTTTATTCTGCTCCCTTAAAAAAAATCTTTAAATTAGGTCTAATTTTCGTGCTTTACAGTGGTCTAGCTCCTTAAAGTAAAACAGTTAGTTGAGCAAAAGTTTTCAGTGAGTAGCACCTGACTAATAATGCCCAACGCATAATGAATACGTGAAGTTAATAATTTACGTTAAACCTATGTCATATTCAATATAAAACAATTCTTTAAAAGATCAATATGTTTTTCAAACCATATTTTTTCTCAATCTTAAATCATTGAGATCAATACTTCTCATTAAAGTCGATATCGATAATATCGAAAATCTCGGAAGTCCTTTACCGGTATTGTATCGAATTTTTTTTTAGAATATCGTCTTGATATTGTCTTAAATTTCAAGACGATATCGAGACGATATCGATATTATATCGACATATCGTGAAGCACTAAAAAAGACTCAGGGCAGTGAAAAAAATATGATGCGCAGACGCGAAGCGGCTCGTTCATCGAACATTGTGGTCATCAAAAAACTTGGGTTTTCCACCCTTGGTGCATAATATACTATTGTATGGCAAGGGCGCAAAAATAGGGGGATCGAGATTCACCTAGTTGCGCCCATGCCACACACACTATTTTCTCTAACACACCTCGCGTTAAAAACTCGTGTTTATCACGCACAATCATGCGAGGAAAGAGCAGAGGACTTTTTCTATGCGTACTTTACCCCATGAACTCTACTCTTTTACAGTGCTGTCAACTTCGAAAACTCAATATTACATTAGTGTTAGAAAATATTGGGTTATTATTTCCCTTAAAATATGGGTGTAAGTTCGTGCGTAAAACGTTGACATACATTAAATTTTCTTCTGCTGTCGTAATTTAAAAACGCACTATCTGCATTTAGTGTGATTTCGAGATATTTGACAAAACGCGTTTGTATCTGTACTTTCTTATACATAAGTATAAGAGAAGTATTTTAAGAAATTTAATAATGTCTCTTTACTGACTCTTAATCTACAGTGCTGAAAGGGCATATCAATGTGTGTACTGCCCCCGCATGGATTTTTCTGAAATTTTTACAGTAAGTTATTATTAATGTGTACATAAAATTTCCACAGTATTTCAGGAAATAATTTTTGGGGGAGATAAGAAATTAAATTTCGCAAAAACGGCTAAACCGATTTTAATAAAATTTAGATATGTTATGGTGTTCAAATGAACGCTTTTATAAAAAAAATACGAAAATTTTTTTTCAAAAAAAGGGGGTAAAAAAATTGTTTAAAATTTTTTTTAATTTTTTTGGGGGGGAAATTTTTTGAGCACTACTGACACTTTCTTCCTAAATAAACTTCACATATCCTATTATGGGGTGATTCTTGTAGACTTTTATTTGTACTAAACACAAATTCGATATCCAAAATTGTCCATCACGTTAGGATTTTCAGTAATTCCACGTCAAATGTCCCAAAAAATGTACTTTTTAGACATTTTTGTGGTTTTTTCTGGGAGACCAAAATTTTTTCTTTAATTTTCCAAAATGGTATCATATAGTACCCATTCTTAGTTTTAAAACTCATTTTTTAAAATTGATTTACGATCACTTTTAAAGAAACTACGATTATTTGAATTTTTAATATTTGGCAATTCATAAACAAACTTATTTATTTGCAAACATAGATTTTCTTAATGCTGAATCTGAAAGACCGATTCTTGAGCCATAAGAAATGACATTTGCAGATTTTTGCTATTTATCTTTTAACATAAAAAAATATTGTCAAAACCACAGAAAATTTCAAAAATGCAAAAATTCGTAGTTTCTTTAAGGACGCTTATACCCTCAAGCGGTACTTATTCTATCGGACCATGATAGCCAATATTTTTTTTATTTCATTTCTTCTTATAATTTGGTCTCTAAATAGTATTTTGCAGTTAAAATCATTACACAAACGAATTTCATTCACTGAGAAAAAAATACTATTGAATCAATGACATCTATCTTTGATTCATTTAATAGTGTAATTGCGGGCTGCCATTAGCATATGCTATTAAATCTAAAGCACTGCTTTTATGATTCTACAGTGTCGCTTCTATTAAATCAAACCATGATTAGTTGCATTATCAGCAAATTGTTTTGAAGTATATGTATATGCTGTAAATTTAATAAAATAAGTTCTATTGTAACAATAAGTCATTCCTACAGAAGAATAGTATATAACGTTACCCCTAAAGTATCTGATTTTGAAGCAATAACACCTTACTTTTAAAAGATAAAAATAATGAATCGAAATAAATATTAATTCTCATTAACTAGCAACATCCTATCAGTTGTACGGAATCTTTGTATTTATTTATTATATTTGATATTTTATTATTTATACTATTTTATAAAATTTTTACATTATTTTTATACAGTGCCGCTCAAAAGGGCCCACCCTACGGCATGCAAGGGCTTTACCAAAAGTTTTGTATCTTCATTAATAATAAAGATAAATGCTTCATCAAATATTTATTTTAAAGTTTAAGTATTTGACTTAAAACGACACCTAAAAAAATGTAAAAAAAAAATTTTTTATTGTTTAATTGCTTGAATTAAAAAAAAAAATTTCACTTTTTTTAAAAAATTTCAAATTGATACTAGTTTTGAAGAAATCATCACATTTTAATTCTACAAATGTCATTTGAAAGCATTTTTTGTCACCTTTAAAACGATTTTTTAGAAATTACTCTACGATAATTTTTAAGGAAGATATGATCATTTGTTTATAAAAATAGCCTCTTTCTCAATTGTTGGTAACTTGAGAACAACTGACTTTTGGAAAAAACTGTTAAATGTGCTTTTTTGTGCGTAAAATTAGGAAAAAAATATTTGAACATTAAAAAAAAAAATTTTTTTATCGATACGTATTAGCATGTATATGTTATCCGTCTTAAAATATATATAGGGGAGAGTGCCCTCGTAAAAAAATTCCCGAGAATTTCCCGGGAATCAATCCCGGGAGTTTCTCGAAAGTCATTCCCGAGAGTTTCCCGGGAATTTTGTGAAATAATCCCGGGAATCACTCCCGAGAATTTCCCGGAAATTTTTCGGAAATTTTCGGGAATTTTCGGGAAATATACAACATTAGGAAACATTCAGTACCCTAGTCTCCAAACGTTGTCAGTTCAAGGAACATAACCTCAAAGTGTAAAAATCGAGAACCACAATGTACCCAATTACCCAAACCGATGTCCAGGTCGTTTCCGGTCAACTTCTTCGCGGTAATTAACCTCAAATTTTGAAAATCGAAAACTACAAGGTGACAAACGGCACAACCGATGACCAGGTCGAATCGGATCAACTTCTTCGGAGATGTTAACCTCAAATTTTGAAAATTGAAAACAACAAGGTGACCAACTTCACTACAGATGTCCAGGTTGATTCGGATCAATTTCTTTGGGAAAGTTGACATCAAATTGTTATAATCGGTCACTACAAGGTGACCAACGGCACAACCGATGTCCAGGACGATTCGGATCAAATTCTTCGAGGAAGTTAACCTCAAATTTTGAAAATCAAAAACTTCAAAGTGAATAACTGCACAACCGATGTCCAGGCTGATTCGGATCAACTTCTTCGGGGGAGTTAACCTCAAATTTTGAAAATCGAAAACTGCAAGGTGACCAACTGCACAACCGAACTCTAGGTCGATTCAAATCAACTTCTTTGGGGTAGTTAACCTCAAATAGTGATAATCGAAAACTACAAGGTGACCAACTGCACAACCGATCTCCAGGTCGATTCGGATCAACTTCTTTGGGTAAGTTAACCTCAAATTGTGATAATCGGTCACTACAAGGTGATCAACGGCACAACCGATGTCTAGAATGATTTGGATTAAATTCTTCGAGGAAGTTAACCTTAAATTTTCAAAATCGAAAAGACCAACTGCACAACCAATGTCCAGCTCGTTTTGGATCAACTTTGGGGAAGTTAACTTTAAAGTTTAAAAATCGAAAACGTCAAGGTGCCTAACTGTACAACCGACCTCCAGGTCGATTTGGATCAACTTCATTGGGGAAGTTAACCTCAAATAGTGATAATCGGAAACTATAAGGTGACCAACGACACAGATGATGTCCAGGTTGATTTGGATCAACTTCTTCAAGGAAGTTATCCTTAAATTTTGAAAATCGGTAGCTTCAAGGTGACGAACTGCACAACTGATATCCAGGTGAATGTTAACATCAAATTATGAATATCGGAAACTACAAAGTATTAACTACCCAACGGATGTTCACGTCGTTTCCGGTCAACTTCTTTGGTGTAGTTAACTTCAAATTGTAAACATCGGAAACAACAATGTTCACTATTGCGCTACCTATGTCCACTTTGTTTTGGGGCAACTTTTTCTGGGAAGTAATCCTCCAATAATGAAAATCGGAAACTGCAATGTATTAACTACTAATCGATGTCTACGTCGTTTTCAATCAACTTCTTTAAGGAAGTTAACCTCAAAATGTAAACAGCGGAAAACCTACAATGTCTTTACTGCACAACCGATGTGGTAGAGCGTTTAGAGCAATTTTTTCTAGGAAGTTAACTTTACATTATAAACATCGGAAACAACATTATTTCCAACTACCCAACCGACCTCCAGATCGTTTTCGGTTAACTTTTTCGGAGAAGTTAACCTCAAATTATAAAAATCTAAAACTACAATGTATTTACTACCTAACGGATGTTCAAATCGTTTCCAGTCAACTTCTTTAAGGTATTTAACCTCAAATGGTAAACAGCGGAATAACTACAATGTTCTTTACTGCACAACCGATGTCCAGTGCTTTAGTTCGAATTTTATGAGGAAGTTAAGCTTAAATTGTGAACATTAGAAACAACAATGTTCACTATTGCGCCACCTATGTCCACGTCGTGTTGGTTTAACTTTTTCGGGGAAGTAAACCTCCAATAATGAAAATCGGAAACTGCAATGTATTAACTACTAATCGATGTCTACGTCGTTTCCAGTCAACTTCTTTAAGGAAGTTAACCTCAAAATGTAAACATGTCGTTTTTTTGTTCAATTCTTCTGGGAAGTTAAACTCAAATTGCGAACATTGAAAACAACAATTTTCCTAAATGCGACACCGATGTCTAAGCTTTTTCGGGGAAGTTAACCTTAAACGGATGTTCACGTCGTTTCCGGTCAACTTCTTCGGGGTAGTTAACTTGAAATTGTAATCAGCCAAATAACTACAATGTTTTTTACTGCACAACCGATGTCCAGGTCCTTAGTTCAATTTTTATGAGAAAGTTAACCTCAAATTGTGAACATCGGAAACAACAATTTTCTCCGTTGCGCCACCCGTACCCACGTCGTTTCGGATTAATTTCTTCTGAGAAGTAAACCACAAATTATGAAAATCGTAAAGTATGATGTATTAACTACCCAACGGATGTTCACGTCTTTTTTGGTCAACTTCGTCGAGGTAGTTAACCTCAAGTTTTAAACAGTGGAATAACTACAATATTCTCTACTATACAACCGATGTCCAGTTCTTTAGTTTTATTTTTTTGAGGAAGTTAACCATAAATTGTAAACATCGGAAACAACAATGTTCCCCATTGCAACACGTATGTCCAGGTTTTTTGGGGAAGTTAACCTCAAATTCTAAAAATCGAAAACTACAATGTGCCTAACTATCCAACCGTTGTCAACGTCGTTTCGGGTTGTCACCTTTATATAATTCCGCTTTCTTTAACTTGTACCGTAAAGTATTATCAGTGGATGTCACTTTGAGCTGAGTGACAATTACAAAATATTTTTTCGCTCTTCCACAAACTAAACAAATGGTTTAATTAACTAGAAATTTCTCAGATACTAGGACTTTCGGGACTATTGGTAACTTTTGTTGGTTTCTCATTAGAAACTTGTTAGGGCTGCGCACGATACGATACGATACGATACGATATTTGACAGAGTCTCGTCTCGGTCTCAAAAAAATGAAAAATTGTTGGTCTCGTCTCGGTCTCGTCACGCTTAGTATCGTCTCGGTATCGCCTTCATAATTGTGGTCTCGTCTAGTCTCGATCTTAAAAACATCGAAAAAATAAAACATAGTAATTGCATAATACAATTGTTAACTTATTTATTATAAAAATAAGATGTTGTTTAAAATGTAAAGCTGGCAAGCAGAAAAATTAACAATAAGTGAAATTTTGGACAATACTTTTAAACCGATACTTCACTTTCTTCTTCGACAACCTCGACTTCTATACTTGCATCTAAGAAATGATTTTTGGTATTAAATCATCAGTTGAAGAATCTTGTTGAAAGAAGATCAGTAATCTACATTTTCATTTTTCGATATGATTATTTTTGTATAACTTAATTAAATATTTTTGAAAAAAGGTTAGTCGAATTATACATTATTTAGCTTTTAAAAATAGATATCTATATCTGTTATCCGTAGTAAAGAAGTTCATAATTACTACCCTATTGCGGTCTCGGCGAGAGTCTCGCCGAGATTCGCTTTTTTCGTGGTATCGTCTCGGTATCGTGCGCAAACCTAAAACTTGTAACTTTGATATTTTTCAACCGAACTTCTTAAATAACCGCTCATTTCCATCGTAATAGATAATTTTAATTGCAATTAATGCATCAGCACTGTTAGAAAGAACCTGAAAATTAATGCGCTTTTAATTCATTCACTTCACTGAATTTTCATTTAATGTTGAAGAAAAGTTATGATAATTCACAAATAAATTGAATTTTATTCAAGTATGCATTAATTTTAATTTAATTGCGCATTAAAGTAAAATTAATGCAATATTACCTTAACTTTGAGTTACCGATGAATGACAGTTATTTTTGCGTCGGTAGTAAGATAAGTTGCAGAATTATTGTCGTGCAGTTTGTGGTACAGTTTTATAATACTTATAGTGTAAATCGTGTTCAAAATAAACTTCTTCGATGAAGATTAAAATGAACTTTAACCTTGTGACTATGGTTTCTTGCCTCTTTATTTTTAATAACTGAATTTAATGAATATTGTAACCAACAATTTGTAGGTTATGTTTTCAGTGCGTCTATTTCTATTCGCGTGTGTATTTTGCAAACAAATGAATAATTATTAAGTGAATACTCTTATTCGTGTGTTTTTTAAAGATAATAATTAAAGTGTTCATAAATTGCTGTGCTTCTATTCAAAAAGTTTTCTACACGTTTTGTTTCTTTGGACTTTTTTGCATACGCGTATTTAAACAAATAGTTCATTAAAATCTAAGACAATATGAATGAATTTTCATTCACCTATGTTGGAAGTTTTTTCCAACCACCTACATTAAAATTAATGCACATGTGCATGGATTTTCAGTCACGCGTAACTGAATTTTCAGTCACGTGTTTTTAATTTTCATTTAAGTGAATGAAAAAAACTTCCAGCGCATGTTAGTGAAAATTCAGTCAGATTTTTCTAACAGTGAGGTTATACAAATTTTATTTTAGCGCAATCTATAATAGAATCCAGCCTTTATTCCAAACTTTTTATTTTTTTTAGCAAAATTTTTGATGTAATCATCAATGGCTTTTAAGGAGATGATTAGATTAAACCTCTGTGATCATTTTTAAAAACTAGAGAGTGTCTTTCAACGTAACTTTCTTTATTGTACAATTTGATAATATCATTAAGAGCTTTTACGTTCTCCAATATTTAATTTACAAAGATATATCGACCAATAAGGACAATACATGGCAATATTTAAAAACACAAAATTTTGACGTCTCGATTCTGATTCAGTCCCCTCTTCAGAATTTATTCACGAATGATGTAAAATAAATTTACAATTTTTTATAATTTTTTCTATAGAAACAAAATATGAAATTTTGCAGAATTTATTACAATCAATACAATATAAACAATTTTTTGAACTTACACCAATTCATAATGAAATTAAGTCAATCATGTGAAATCTACTCCAGTCAATAAACACAATACCTAAAAAACAAATATTTTTAAATTAGCCAATAATCAGCAATTAAAACCACAATAATCACTTTAAATAACATAAAATCTTTTTTTTGTGAATATTCACCTCAGTTCACTATTCAAATGAATTATTATTTTTAACATTTTTATGTTATAAAATTTTATTCAATGAACTAGACTTCAGTCTTCATGGAAAGTCAAAATAAACTGTGACCAGAGTAGACTCAACTTAATAATAATTACAATCATACATTGAAATATTTCTCTAATTACATTTTAAATTTCTATAAATAAGAAAATTGATACAAACAAAGCCAAGATTAGTTTAAAATTAAAATTTTAATAATATTCTTATAAGAATCATCAAAGTTTGAAATATCCATCATTTAATTTAAACAATTTTTTTCTTAAAAATATTTCAGCTACCAATCTTTTAAAGTCATTATTTTCTTTATGTAAAATTTCAATATTCGACCAATCAAAATCATGTTCAGTTCCATCATCATTAAGATTAACAATTCGATGTTAGCTAATGACATTATGATATTTTCCATTCTTTTAATTTATGTTAGATTCATGCTCTGATCGTCTAGTCCATAAACGTCTACCAGTCTGACCTATATAGGGGAGACCGAGGAGGAAAGTAACAAAAATCAGTTTTTTGATGATCGCGTCAAAACAATTTGTCGGATAGGTTCTGTAAACATACTAATCGAAAGCTTCGACCTTTACCTATTAAATAAAATTGGAATTTAACATAAATAATAATTAGACAGTTAACAGCAGGACTTTTTATTCAGCTCTTTCTCTTTGTTACTTTCCTCCTCACCCTCGAGGTGGAAAGTAACAGCAGGAAGGATAAAAGTAACATACGGTCATACGGTTTTTGAACCAGCTTGTGCATGATATAGGGGAGGTAGAGGGGGTAAAACTGAATAAAAATTACTTTAGGACTGCGTCTGTCCGCTGATTGGTTTAGAAGTTATAAGCGTTGTTACTTTCCACCTCTGTTACTTTCCTCCTCTGTCTCCCCTAAGTTTTGTCACAATCTAAATAATCCAATTTTTAAACTATACATGTATCGTCTAATTTTTCTAAGAAATCTTTACCCAATTTAATAAAACAATTCAAAGACGAATCATTTTTTCTAAAAACCATACTGATATTATAAGGATGTAAAATACGTTTTATCTTATAAGAAAGATTGTTATAAAAAAAGAAATCGAAATGATATTTTTTTTCTTTACTAAACCAAAGAGTAATATTATTTTTAAAATTGATAAAGATATCGAGTCAAACATAGCTAACATTCCTACAGAATCGAGAGATGAATTTAGACATAAATTTATCAACATTTCAGATAATTTTATTAAACATAAGTCGATTTCAAAATTGGACCGAGATGTGTGGAAAAAAATTTTTGAGACAAAAGAATTTTCAAAATATAATAAAAACATTTTCGTTACTCATGCTGACAAGGGTAATGTTACTGTAGGGGAGTGGGCCCCAAGATGGACAGGGCCCCAAGATGGACATTTCGTATAAAATTTTTGTTTAAGGTGTCAGCGCCTTATGCTTTTTGTCATTTTTGTTGTTTGTCTAGACGAAGATTTTGATGCACATTTGAAGAAAAAAAAAACAGCTGGTTTTTCTTCTATACATGCCACGTAATTTTGGGACTAAAAAAGTTTTGTAACAGTTTTTTCTTAAGTTGGTAAAGTTACTTTAATTTATGATTTAGAATGAGTACTTAACGTTATAATATTCATTATTTATCGTATAATAATATCATAAAATAATTTTACTAATTCAGTGTTCGTATATATATTTTTACTTGGGATTAAAAAGTGGTGTCATGTACCCTAAGATGGACAGGCCTCAAATTTCAATGTATTTATTTGCATATTTTTGATTTTACACTTTTTTTAATAATTTTTTGAGCCAATTAATTAAAATTTTTTATTTTCCACCATAAAATGTGATGTTATCGTTAGAGAAGTTGATATATCTATATTTTTCGATATTTTATTACTTTTTACTGTTAAGCTATTAGATTGAAGTTTTAAGAAATGTTATTTCATGATAAATTCCGTAAAATGATTAAAAATTAGTTTAAGAACTATTACAGGATGTTAATTTTTTATTTACTACAATTTTCAGAGACTTTTGAGAAGGTGTCCATCTTGGGGCCACTTTTTTTTAGACCGAAAATTTTAACAATTAGAAAAAACGCTTTAAAAAATGTTTATGTTCAAAATAAAATTTTATCTCTGTGGCCATAAGTTACCTTATAAATTGTACTTTCATCCGGTATAAAATATTTTAATATATTTTATTTGGTTTGGATTCTACAGCAATAAGACGAAAGGGTGTCCAACTTGGGGCCCTCTCCCCTAATTTTAAACAAAAATGAATACAATAATAAAATGAATAATTTATTGAGTGATCAAACAACATATAAGAAATTAAGTTACAATCCTATAGATAAATTAAGAAATAATACTTTTAAGGGCATGTGATGGAGAATGACGTCACGAAAATAGGTAAAATTTGTCCGTAAACTTTCTCTTAAAATAAAAAATATTTTGACACCAAACTTTGTAGAATTACTTAAAATATCATTAAGAAGGTCTCTTAGACCCAAGTTTGTCTAAATTTTGTCGTAAAGCTATTTTTTTTGATTTTCTGAAAATCAAGTAATTTTTTAAAAAGTTAACTATAAGGAAAAAATTAGACAAACTTGGGTCTGAGAGACCTTCTTAATTGTATTTTAAGTAATCCTACAAAGTTTGGTGTAAAAATATTTATTATTTTAAGAGAAAGTTTATGGACAAATTTTGCCTATACTCGTGACGGCATTCTCCATCACATGCCCTTAATAAACTAGATAAATTAAGAATCAAAGGTTATTTAAGAAGTATAAAGAGAAAAGATATATTGGTGAATAGGACTAGTATTGCAAGAATATATGGGCTACCAAAAATTTACAAACATAATTATCCTTTAAGACCAGTGGTTTCTCTAATTAATACGATGACCTATTCTATGTCTAAATACTTTTGTAATATCATTAAAAAGTCAGTTACTGTTCTTAGTTCATCGATAAAAAATTCAAAAAGTTTCAGAGAAATTATTATTAAAGAAAAAATTGCAAATGATCATATAGTGATCTTATTAGATGCAATCTCTTTGTCTACAAATGTTCCATCAGAATTAGTCATTAAAAGTATTCAGAAAAGATGGCATTTAATTGAAAAAAATACTAAGATTCCTTATGAAGAATTTATTAATTGTATTGAATATATTATAAATTCTATGTTTTTTAAGTCTAAAAATCATTTTCATAAACAGATATTTGGCACTCCAATGGGGTCGCCTATCTCCCCTATTTCAGCTGATTTGGTTTTACAAGATCTTGAAGAATTCGTTTTTACAAAATTGAAATTTAAGATTCCAATATAATATAGGTATGTGGATGATATACAATAGTGTTTATTCCAAAAGAAAAATTACAATTTATTTCAGAGCTTTTCAATCCTTATCATAATAGACTACAGTTTGAAATTGAATTAGACAATTCTATTTCATTTTTATATTTAAAAATAATTATAATTATTAATGAAAATTTATTATTAAATAATTACCCTTTGGAATTCATTAACAAAAAAATAAAAAATAGACTTTTTAAGATTAACAATGTTTCTAACAATAATAAGTCTGTTTTAGAAGACGAGATTCCAAAAAATATTATTTCGATTCCTTCTCATAACAATCTTTCTTATAAAATAAAATGTATTTTACATCCATATAATATTAGTACGGTTTTTAGAAATCATTCGCATTTGAATTGTTTTATAAAATTGGGTAAATGTTACAATGTCATTACCAAACATCGAATTCTTAATCTTAATGATGATGGAACTGAAAATGATTTTAATTGGTCGAATATTGAAATTTTACATAAAGAAAATAACGATTTTAAAAGATTGGTAGCTGAAAAGTTTTTTATTAAGAAAGAAGAAAAAAATTGTTTAAATAAAATGATGGATAATTTTCAAACTTTGATAATTCTTATAAGAATATTATTAAAAGTTACCAAGGAGTTAGCTCAGTTGGTTAAGGTTCTGGACTCTGCGGTCGAGCCAGGTCAAACTTGCTTGGTTCGCGCCCCGGGGAGCCTGGGATTTTTTCCGGCTTGTAAGATAAATTCAGTGGAAGGTTTGACGTCGAGGAATAATGATGTGTACTGTCGGTAAATGACTTGTACAGATCACTAGAACTCGACTGTCGATTAACCGGTTGTTCTCAGGAGAGGTTTTTCTACAAATTCCCCTCTCCACTGTCGAGCAAACCCAATATCGGGTGGTCCAGGCAAATGCGTGTACTCTAAATTTCCAAGTCGTTCTGTACAAATTATTCAAGGCACGGGGAACACTTGTAAGTGCCTAAGAGACAAAAGACAAGTGTATAACAAAAAAAAATATATTATTAAAAGTTTAATTTAAAACGAATCTTGGATTTGTTTGTATTAATTTTCTTATTTATTTGAAATTTGAAATGTAATTAGTGCAATATTTCAATATATAATTGTAATTATTATTAAGTTGAGTCTACTCTGGTCACAGTTTATTTTGACTTTCAATAAAGACTGACGCCTAGTTCATTAAATAAAATTTTGTAATATAAAAAATTAACTTACTCGAAGAAGTTGATCCTAATTAATCTGGACATCGGTTGTGCAGTTGGTCACCTAGTAGTTTTCGACTTTGAAAATTTGAGGTTAACTTACTCGAAGAAGTTGATCCGAATCAACCTGGACATTGGTTGTGCAGTTGGTCACCTAGTACTTTTCGATTTTTCAAATTTGAGGTTAACTTCCTCGAAGAAGTTGATCCGAATCAATCTGGACATTGGTTGTGCAGTTGGTCACCTTGTAGTTTTCGATTTTTAAAATTTGAGGTTA
The DNA here is from genome assembly GCA_037103525.1 of Ganaspis brasiliensis. Taxonomy (NCBI): domain Eukaryota; kingdom Metazoa; phylum Arthropoda; class Insecta; order Hymenoptera; family Figitidae; genus Ganaspis; species Ganaspis brasiliensis. Next base: position 602,426 of record JAZKLR010000050.1, on the reverse strand, counting down.
ACTTAATCGAAGAAGTTGATCCGAATCAACCTGGACATCGGTTGTCCAGTTGGTCACCTTGTAATTTTCGATTTTTAAAATTTGAGGTTAACTTAATCGAAGAAGTTGATCCGAATCAACCTGGACATCGGTTGTCCAGTTGGTTACCTTGTAGTTTTCGATTTTTAAAATTTGAGGTTAACTTAATCGAAGAAGTTGATCCGAATCAACCTGGACATCGGTTGTGCAGTTGGTCACCTTGGAGTTTTCGATTTTTAAAATTTGAGGTTAACTTCTTCGAAGAAGTTGATTCGAATCAACCTGGACATCAGTTATGGAATTGGTCACCTTGTAGTTTTCGATTTTTAAAATTTGAGGTTAACTTACTCGAAGAAGTTGATCCTAATCAACCTGGACATCGGTTGTGCAGTTTGTCACCTTGTAGTTTTCCATTTTCAAAATTTGAGGTTAACTTCCTCGAAGAAGTTGATTTGAATCAACCTGGACATCGGTTGTGCAGTTGGTTACCTTGTTGTTTTCGATTTTTAAAATTTGAGGTTAACTTTCTTGAAGAAGTTGATCCGAATTGACCTAAATATCGTTGTGCAGTTAGTCACCTTGTAGTTACTGATTTTTACAATTTTTCGTTATCTTTCTCAAACCGACATTGGTTGGGGACTTTGGTACACAATGGTTTTTAATTTTGAATAGCTTCCGAGAGTTTTCCGAGAAGGTCCCAAAAAATTCCCGGGAATTTCCCGGGAAAATTACATAAAATTCCCGAGAATTTTCGGGCGTGGGTGGCCATCAATGTACCAGTTTTTTCAATGAACCATTTCAATTTTCTCAGAAACAATTAAAGAAAAATTCTCCAAATTTTAAATATAAATGAAGTTTGCGTAAACACACTACGTCCATAAATTTGAAATGTGTGGATTTATTCTTTACAGAGAAAACTGAAAAAAAAACTGTTTTTGATGCACTGAAGAAAAAATTTACCTAAAATACAAAGGGTCGCCTGCATTTCCTCCAAAACCCAAATGACCGAACTCGCAATTAACCAAAATTCAAGTGTTCGAAAAGTCAACTAACAGAACTCGCAATTGTCCGAACATCCAATTGCCCGAATTCGAATTTGTCCAAACTTCCAATTAACTGAACTAACATTTGTCTGAATTTTCAATTCCTCTAACTCGTATTTGTCCAAACGTCCAAGTAACTGAACTAGCATTTGTCTGAACTTCTAACTCCTCGATCTCACATTTGTCAAAAATTTCAACTACCCGAACTCACAATTGTCGAAACGTTCAACTTCTTGATATCGTATTTGTCTAAACCTTAAATCTCCCAAATTTGCATTTGTCAAAAACTCCAGCTACCCAAATTTGCACTTGTCCAAACTTTCAACTCTTCGAAATTGCATTTGTCCAAAATTTCAATACTCCAAACTCGCATTTTTTAAAACATTCATCTCCCTGAATTTGCATTTGCTCTAAAATTTAACTCCCCGAAATCGCATTTGTCAGAAAAACTAAATTCTCGAATTCGAGTTTACCCAAACTGTGAAAACCCCGAACTCGCATTTGTTAGAACAACCAAATCCTCGAAATCTCTTTTGCCTGAAGTAGTCTCTCTAAAGGAGCCTTCTGATTGGCGGGTAATGTTTCCAGGAAAGTTATCCGCCAATCAAAAGGCTTCTTTAGAGAGGCTACATTCCGAGGGTCTAACAAATGCGAGTTCGGGGTTTTCACAGTTTGGGTAAACGCGAATTCGAGAATTTAGTTTTTCTGACAAATGCAATTTCGGGGAGTTAAATTGTAGAGCAAATGCAAATTCAGGGAGATGAATGTTTTAAAAAATGCGAGTTTGGAGTATTGAAATTTTGGACAGATGCAATTTCGAAGAGTTGAAAGTTTGGACAAGTGCAAATTTGGGTAGCTGGAGTTTTTGACAAATGCAAATTTGGGAGATTTAAGGTTTAGACAAATACGATATCAAGAAGTTGAACGTTTCGACAATTGTGAGTTCGGGTAGTTGAAATTTTTGACAAATGTGAGATCGAGGAGTTAGAAGTTCAGACAAATGCTAGTTCAGTTACTTGGACGTTTGGACAAATACGAGTTAGAGGAATTGAAAATTCAGACAAATGTTAGTTCAGTTAATTGGAAGTTTGGACAAATTCGAATTCGGGCAATTGGATGTTCGGACAATTGCGAGTTCTGTTAGTTGACTTTTCGAACACTTGAATTTTGGTTAATTGCGAGTTCGGTCATTTGGGTTTTGGAGGAAATGCAGGCGACCCACTACAATATTCTAATGAGATAAAGATTTTGAAATATTGGATTAAGTTATAAATAACTATTTTTGTTGCAAATGTCATGTTGATTCAATGTATCGGGGAACAATGAGCCACCTGGAATTTCAGTGTATTTTCGATTTCCAGAGTGGTATGCCTGATTATAAAACTATAGGCATGCGCACAGCATGTGACAGCGATTTTTATCAGTACTTTTCTCAACATAGCAAAACTAAAATGCCATTTTAGCTAGTTAACTTAAATTTGAGGAATATATATATTATACATTATCAATTAAAAAGTGTTAAGTAATAATTTTTTATAGTATTTGATAGAAAATAAGTTTTTTTACAAAGTGAAAATTGCAGTATTATTATTGTTGAACATTTTTAGTGTTTTTATAGAGGTGGTTCATTGTGTACCCAGGTTGTTGAAAATGAAAATAGCTTGTTAGTTTAGAAAAATCGTAAATTTTATTATTTAATCAAAATAAATGGTGTATAATATGTGTGCATTACCTAGAGAAGTGTTGTAGTTTTATATTGATGCAAAGAAGTGCTTGAAATTGGTAAAATTCAATAAGTACTATGACCTTGAAAAAAACCCGGTACATTGATAGCCAGGTATAAAAGTTTGTTAGTTATACTTTTTCATAACGCAGTCTTAAAAATGGCGTGATTCGGTTCTCTGTAGATAACCAGAAAGTTGCAGATTTAAGAACGATTCACTATGTGACGTCAGAGTGCAAACAAGTACAGTCCAAATTGCATGTCCCCCACTTTTCTACTTTTCTTGCACGCACTGTTTGACCAACAGAACAGAGTCGATATCTTTAGCGTGAGTAGTACCGCTTCAAAATCTAACCTGACCGTATCACTAGCGCGGCGTGTTGACAAGTAAAAAAGTGTGAGACATTCAATTTGGATTGTATTTGTATACACTCTGACGTGACATAGTGAATCATTCTTAATTCTGCAACTTTCTGGTTACCTATACAGAGAACCGAATCATACCTTTTATGACTTTGTTATGAAAAGTATCGTTCGTAACTGCGTGAACAAAGCAGTCGTTTTGAAACTCGCGCAATTTTTGCAACTCGTTTCACTCGTTGCAAAAACATTGCTCTCGTTTTAGAAACGACTGCTTGTCACGCATGTTACGAAATATACTATTTTTCATCAGGAGCCCGATGCTTAGTCGACTCTCAAATCCTGGTAAATCTGTAGATATGCTTTTTTCTCTGCAGATAGTGTATTTTGCATCAGGATTTGTAGGAAATTGGTGTAGACAGTGATTCTAATTAGCTCAGTTTTTGTTACGAATCTAACGGTAGAAGAAACTCATTTTCCATAAAAAGTGTAAATAGTGCGTTTTTAAATCAAGACGACAGTATTAACGTAATGGTTTGGCTATATGGTGGGGTGTTATAATAAGGGAAACTTGAAATTAGAGACGTCCTATACTGTATTAATAACATAAAATTATAAATTTAAATTTTCAGGCAAATCCCCCTTCATTACTGTCGACGGTTCAGTACGTTGAGAGTTTCTATGGGAACCACTTGCAGGGTGAAGAACAGTATTGGTGGACTCAATTTTGTTCTGCAATTGAATTTATAAAAACAATGGATTAATATTTGCATAAATTATTCTATGCTGTATAAGATTGTTCAGATTTTTGTCTGAATATTTGTTAGAAATATTTTTTGTGTAAAATTACATGCTAAAGAATTTAGGGCCGTAGTCCCATGATTGCGTTTGAACGCGTGTTTTATAACTATACCATGAGTCCAAAAGAAATGCAGACATGCCTTTGTCATTCGCATGGTTTAATTACAAAACGCACGTTAAAACTGTGTCCTCAGTAGGTTAATATGACGCCGACGTAATTGTTAACGCATTATACTCTATATATGACAGAAACAAAGAAAATTAACCTATTGAGAACACATCTAAGACACGCAATCATGGAACTTTACCCACATGCTTCAGAGGAGTCTTGTAAATTTAATGATATTGTAAAATTAAATCTCTCATTATTTTCCTAATTATACTAATCAGAAAATATTTGTTGACATTGTAACACCAAATAAGAGTAACATAATAATAACGTCAAATTTATTTATGCATTCGTTAATTGAAAGATTGACATTTTATTTGATTTTTTTTTTAAATCTTTTATTAATATAAACTTTGTTTAGCCCTCGGTAGAATATATTTTATGTTGGATCATATAGAACAGAAATCCGATTGACTTTATAGTTTATGAGGCTGAGTGTTTGACATTGAATTGCAGCCTAAGGTTATAATCACACGAAGATTGGTAAAGCCATTCGATGTCTTTCTTTCTCCTATGACAGTGGCATAAGTTTGTCTCGCTCTTCATTTTCTGCTTACGGAAAGTTTGGTGTAGGAGTTTCAAAAAGAAGTCCCTAGAATCCTATCCTAGAATAAGTCCCCAAAATTCTAATTATATTATTAAGGTGAAGTGCCATGGAGGTGCATAGATATTCCACAAATTTTATTTGGCCTAAATCTTATCTAGCCTAAGTCAAGGGGCGGCGCCAGTTGTGTGGATAGTGTAACGCGCCACTCAAATTTAAGCGCGAAACTATGGGAAATTTAAAATTCTAACACCAATTGTTGGTTTTCACAATGAAGAGTATGAGAACCCAACCCAGCGTTGAAATCTTGTGAACCAAAATTCTGCAGTAAAGTTGGTAAACTGTCCTCTTGTAGACAATGGAATTGGCTTAAATGTTAGCCACTATTTGAAGAAGAAGAAGAAGAAGAAGAAGAAGAAGAAGAAGTCCTCTTGTAGACTGGTACACGAACAAGCAGAAATAAAAGTAAAGATGAACTTATAATTCGGAAAGGGTAAATGAATTTAAAATAACGTTTTAATTTTTCACTAGTAAAACGAAATTAACAATTTATTTCAAGATGGTCTGTTGCTCGAAAGCAGTTAGTACAATTTTTGTCGCCGACCGTTCTCGACAAGACCCAAAATCTATCTACTGGGACCTGCCGCTCACACAGGCCGGCAAACAGGCCCAGGATCTATCCTGAAGGAGCGCGCACCCGCCCTTTTCATTTTAAGCATGACTTTATTCTTCGCTTTTCACCTTCGCAAAATTGTTAAGCTATCCTGTGCCCATTTTATTTAAACTAATTTACAATTAATACAATGGTTTTGAAGCTTCAATTAATTTATTATTATAACTTGAATTTATCACTCAGTATTAAATTTAATAGAAGTTAGAAAAGAGAAATCAATCACTCTGAGTTAATTATTCAATTGATTAATAAAAATAATTGTTGAATTAATTAATCTGAAATAATTTATTAATAAATTATTGCTTACTAATAATTGAGGGGCTGGATGCAATAAGGGGATACGCGAGACTTTCGTTGGCCCCGCGTACAGCGAGTCTCCGGCAGAAACGGGGGACTTCGAAAGTCGTCTATATCCCTTTATTGCATCCAGCCCCTCAATTAGTTAGTTAATCATTCGAAAATAGTTACAATCAACAATTAATAATTAATAATTCTAGACAATTAATAGTAATTAATCCTAATTAGAATAAAAGACATGAATTAAATACGCGTCAATTTTTACACTTGGTTCCTGTTTAAAAAACAACATAATTCTAAAATACCCAGTCGTAAAATTTTGCTGCTGCCTTTGCGTATATTCTATTATCAAACATATAATAAACGTCGTATGCAACATAATAATATGATACACGGAAAGACTTTCGATTTTAATACTTAATATTATAGTATTTATTTTTACAAAATTTCGATAGGAAACCAGGATATATCGTTATATTTTCAGAATTTACTATTTCTATTTAATATTTACTATTTTCGATAGGAAATGTTAAAAGAAACTTGAATCGACATTTTGTTGGGAAAATTGCTATTGAGTTTTGGAATTAGTAAAATCGAGATTAATAAGTAATTCCTATAAAAAGGCAAATAAACCGATCTTCATGATTATTATATTATTATAGGTTACCTGTGGTAATTGGCATTCCATATATTTTTAACACTTTTATATACATATAAACACAATCACCGTTACAAACGAAATCGTAACATAACCTAAACACTAACGATAATATACGCACGCACATATATATGCTTAACGAATCGCACAATACATATAATGTTTGAAGGGAAAAGTTTTCTTATATACTAATCGACATAATACATTACCACTTTTGAGAAAAATCCACAAAAATCACAAGTTTCCATCTGTGAACAATAGTTGAAGTTTGACATCCGCCAAATTCAAACTTCACTTAAAAGTTTTTACATGATATAACCGGTTTGTATTGAATAAAACTATCACGTAGAAAGTATTTATTGTGTTATTTTTCACCCACTTTGCGACAACGTTAATAATTTAATCGTTTCTTGTAAGAGAGAAATTATATAATCCGAATAAGCAAATCAACAGTGACAAGACGCGCACAACGGTTAAACTGTCATGGCTGCCAATTTTCCAATAGTTAATGGAATTTCAACAAAGCATTATTTTGAAATATAATCTTTTTAATAGTAAGATGTTCAAGATGAACTTATTTTATTGTTGCTTCCTATTGAATATAGTAATATTTTTAACCTATTTTTGTAAATATTTTTATAAAAATTATTATTTAATAAAAATTAAATAATTTTAATTATTTTTTTTAGATTATACTTTTTCCTAGTTTCATTTTCCTTTTAAAAAAAGCAATATTTCCAGTTTTAAATAGTAAATTTTAATTTCAAAATATATAAATATTAACTTTTAAAAAAGTATATTCTTCTAGTCCTGTAGTATAAAATACCATTTTACAGTTATATCCTGATTTACAATCGAAATTTTGTAAAAATACATATTATAATATTAACTATTAAAACCAAAAGTTCTTCCGTGTAGCCTTGTTAAATGCGATATAATAGTAATAATAATAATCCAATAAGATGTGATATGTAATATAATATTAATAATAATGATGATCATAATAATAACAACGCGGTGCAAAGAAATAATATACAGGTGTACATATATGAAATATAGAGTATTATATCACAACTATTACATCACATTATACAGTATAATTTTCGTACATTTACCTATTTGAGCATTATTAATCTTTATAGTTTTCGTTTAAATTTATCTCGTCATAGTAGTTCTATTTATCTGCTCGTACTTAGAGGTAACTTTGATATCAAACTTTAGTTTCTAGAGTACTTTAATAATGTTCGATTTTTATACTATAAAATAAATGGAACGAAAAAGGAATAAATAAATAAATAAATTTATGAAATAAAGAAATAAAAATGCATCTGTCGACCAAATGTTTCCCTTTTGTCTGAAAAAAGGGCGGGCAAGGTTTTAGCTTGTTTGACCATTTTACTGCGTTGGTCCCTTTTCTCTTTATGTCCCTACTAGCTTTTATTAATTTTCGGGGCGATTATCACTTGGACGCCGAAGGGGAAATGGATGTACCCCCACCACTCTACCGCTTAGGACTGGGTCCTTCAAAGCTCTAACCAGACCCACCTTCGATGCCATTGTCAAGAGCTGTTAACTAAGATTAGATCTTCCTAAATTTATGAATGTATTCCATAAATTACTAATTCCATAAATTCAAACTTATTTTATCTTCATAATACAAATTTAATTACATACTACAATACATTAACATTTGTATTATGCAAAATAAAATAAATTTGAAAATAACAATTCTAATCTGGATTCTAATTTTGTTACAAAAATGAAATTAGAAATAATATAGAGTGGCACAAGTGGTGCAAATTCTATTTTGTTGCTATAAAAGAGATTTAAATATTATTTTAAAAGTTTTTTCGAAATTTTGAAAAATTATTAACAAATAATATTTAGCTTCTTTTTATAGCAGGGTCAAACCATTTTATTACGCCTTTTAAAAAAATAATACTTGGCGAAAATATTATTGCATGTTTTGAGATAACAAAATGAATGATGATTTTAACAAAATAATTAAGTTTTATATGAAAAAATATTTTTTAAATTGAGAGAACACAAAAAAATGAGACATTGACAGACAATAAAAATAATAATTTAAATACCGGTAATTACTTCTAAAAAGATAAAAATCCAATTGACATAAATCGGACATCAGAAATTATATCAAAAATGACATCGGAAATGACATATGATTGTGGGACTAGAAATGATATCCTTTTTGATATCAATTTCGATCAATTTATCTAAAAGAAGAAACTAAAACATATCGTCAATTTCGTAAATGCAATAATTATTGTCAATAAATAAATAAATAAAAGTGATATAAGAAATGATATCAGAAATGATACTAGAAATGACATCGAAAATGATATAAGAAATGATATCAGAAAGGACATCATTTCTAGTCCCAAGAACAGATGTCATTTCTGATATCATTTCTGACGAAAGTGTATGATTAAATTTCAATCATTTTGTTTCCGAGGAATTCCGAAATTTATTGTTTCCAAGCCAATCAGTTTTTATCCAAATATAGAAATGGATGTAACTTGGCGAAAATTCTTTCCGAATTATTCCGAACTTATCCGATGCATTCCAAAGCTAAATTTTAATCCGTTTGAATCCTGTTATTTGAATCTGAATCAATCCGTTTTAAATCCGAATAAACATGATTAAAATTGGAAGGGATTGATTCGGAATGAATTTTATGTTAAGTTTCATCTACTTTTAGATTCGTATAAAAACTAATTGGCTGGGAAACAAATTTTGGATAACCTCAGAAAAATATTGGAACTGATTCAAACAGAATGAAATTCAATTTGATATTCTCGTTAGGAATTTCTGATGTTCGATTTTTAACAGAGTATTCTTCATTTTATCGGGATTTTAAAAGTTCCTAACTTGTTTGCAAAATCAAATTTTTTGGAATATGCAAATTGAAGCAATATCTTCTTGCTATTAAAATTTCGCGTTGGTTTTTGCACGACTTTTTTGAAATAAATTGATTCAAAATGAGTATTTCTTTTGAAGGTTAATGACAGTTATTTATATCAATTTGAAGTTGAGATAAAAATCAAGTTCAAAACGAATCGATTTTTTTCAAATGCTAATTCAAAATCGGTTTAAAATGAGTTTTAAATATAATTATTTGAATTAATTTTTTAACTTTTCTGTACAGTTTGATAAAGCAAATATCTTTTTTAAATTTACATTAAATTAATAATAATTGGGACTGTGCTTTTCTTGATATATTTGTACAAAATATATCCTAAACATAAAAAATTTAAAAAAAAGAAGATTGAATAAATATGTCATTTTTAAAAATAATAAATATTAAAAATAAATAAGTTCTTTGACCCGTTACAATTTTATGCAATTGAAAGAATTATTTTAAAAAATTTTTTGCTTCATCAAACTGTACAGAAAAATTAAAAAAATTAATTCAAATAAATATCTTTAAAACTCATTTAAAACCGATTTTTAACTGTCAATTAAAAAAAATCGATTTGTTTAAACTTTGATTTTCATCGCAAGTTGCAAACCAACTTCAAGTTGATATAAACAATTGTCATTAACCTTCAAAATAAACACTTATTTTGAATCAATTTTCTTCAAAAAGTAGTGCAAATACCAACGCGAAATTTTAATAGCAAGAAGATATTATTTGATTTGATCGGTTTTCATGCAAGCACACTGAAAAAAAGGTTTGTTTGGCTGAACAAAAATTTTGTTGGCTCAACCAAATTCTTTTGTTGATATACACTCAACAAAATTATTTTGTTGTGCCAACAAAATTCTTTTGTTAATTATTTAGGGTAATTTCAACAACAAAATTTGGTAGTCCCAACAAAACTTTTTAGAGCTTAACAAATATTTTGATGGCTATTATAATAAAGAAAAAAAAAAGTTAAACACAGATTGTGCAAATGGAAATTCCAATATTGTTTTGATTTGTTAAATAAATGAATGTTTTTAATTAAAAAATATTTAATATTTTTTGTATCTTACTGTGAAATAATGTGTAGTTATAATAATACACGTAAATATTTCTAGGCATGAAATTTATTTAAAAACATGTGTTTATTTTTAATTTTTAAAACAATAATTGAAAGTAGTTTCATACTATTAAAAATGGAATTATTCCTTAATTATTTCTTATGTTAAATAAAGTATTTTCCACACAAAAAAACAGAATATAAAGTAGATAGTTTTATAGGTTAGGTTTAGATTCTTGAAAACAACATATTGTGCTTAAACGTTTATTAACCTGCCACGTAAGAATCGAAATATAAATTTACTCTTTTAAAAAACCATAATATTTATTCACTTATATGACTAATTATCGACTTATGTATCATTCAGCAATACATTCTGTCAATTTTGTCACTAAACATAAAATCATAAATAAGTCCCTTTTTATTATCTTTATAAAGTATATTTTATAGTCATATTTTTTTAATTTTAAAAGTTAACTTTGTAGACATTTGATTTAGTTATCACCCATTATATAATATTCTTTTTTTTTTGTTTTAAAAAACAAAAAATTCCAATTTATATCGATGTCTTTATGAAAACCAGACGAGAACATGCGTCAAACAGGATCGTATAGAATGCGCATGCGCCATCACATATTTGGTAATGCCAACAAAAGATTTTAATAAACTCAAACAAAATTTTTATTAAATACTACAAAATTATTTTATAATTTAAACTGTTTTTTGGTAATTCTAACTCTGAAATTTGACAAAGCCAACAAAAAATCATTAACAAAACTATTTTGTTATGATTACATTGCTATTTTTTCAGTGCAAGTTTGGAACTTTTAAAATCCTGATAAAATGAAGAATTATTATTTTTCAAGGTAAAAGTTTTTATATTTCTAAGTTCATTATCAAAAAACTATTCAAATAGTATTAAAGTGTAATAAAAATACTTATTATTGGAATAATATCAATTTTCTGAAATTATATTACTTTGTAGAACAAAATTTTAAATATTAAGCATAATCCTCAAAAACATCTTTCTATGCTTAACAATAGAGTAATATTTATGGTAGGGACGAGCGTGCCTGGGGACTCATTGCAGGCAGCGTACCTCGGACTCGCTCGATCCGAGTAAGTGGGGGTCCATCCATTTCCCCTTCGGCGTCCAAGTGATACCTGCCCAATTTTCGTGCTCAAATTCATCTTTCCTTATCTTAATTTCCGGATTTACCCGTTATAATTGTTTAAAAGAGATTTATAATACGTATTTCCCGATGTTTAAACTAAATTTATTATTTTTTGAAAACGAGCAAAAACTGGAGTTTTCCGGTGCTTTTATTAACATTTTTCTTTCTCCTTTATTCCCATATCGATTATTTTAAAATAATTTTAATTCCTAATGCATGTAATGGATATCGCAATAATATACAATTTTATTTATAGTCGAATTGTCCAAATTGTTGTTTGCCAATCTATTTTATCTCGATTTAAACATTTTTCTATTTATTTCGTAAAACTTGAAATTATATACCAATAGTCATTTTTTTAAATTTAAATCGCGTATTTTATTAATACGACAGTGCTGTTCCTAGCGCTTAGCTCGCGAGACTCACACGCTCGTTACAGATAGTGTGGAGTAGTCTACACACCAAATTATGGAATTAAATTTTTTTTTAAAGTTTTCTATTATTAAAAGCAGCAGTAGCGAATCTAGAGGGGGGCAGAGGGGGCAGTCGCCCCGGGCGCCAACCTCGAGCCCAATGCATTTGGGGGCGCAAATCGATGAAATAATTTTCAATAAGGGGCGCCAAAAATGCTCGGTACGCCACTGAATAGCAGTGCTCATAGTTGCAAACTGCGCAAAAAGTGTATAAATAAAATAAAAAATTGTCTTGTAAAGAATGATAAAATTAACTAAGATAATAGTCATATCTTTAATTTCAGTCTTGGACCCCCCCCCCCCTTCAACTATCATTTGAACTCTACACACGATCTTGACCTCTTTCGCCGCCCCTGCCTAAATGTTATTTGGCCTAGTTTAACAATGACAAAAAATTGAAAAAAAGAATTCACAATAGAAAAATTATGTCAAATAAGGTTTAGGCCAGATAAGATTTAGGCTAAATAAGATTTAGTCTAGATAAGATTTAGGTCGGCGTCCCATGACTCCGTTTTGCGTTGCATTGTAATGAGATAGAAAAGGACAAAGTATATATGTGTATCCTATTCTTTTTTATTACCCCAGCTGCGAATTTTCGGTCGGCCCATAGTTGGGCCAACCGTGCAGTAAGTTGGCCCACCTTTGGCTCATAGGTCGGGCCAACCTGTTAGATGATCAGCATGGCCGACGTTGGTTACTGACCGTCGGCTACCAAGGTTGGCCCAACTCTGGCTACCAAAGTTGGGCCAACCTTCTATCTCAAGTGCAACCTCACGGTTGGCCCAAGGTTGGGCCAACTTGAGACTACTTGTACCAAATTATTCTATTAATAAAGACACATATAATTACATAATTCACATGTTATAAATTTAGTTACACAAATATAATCAGATAAGAATGTAGAAATTTAATATTAATGAAAACCTGAAACAGAAAAATTTCATTAGTCATGAAGATTCGAACCCGGGTTTTCCAGAGGCCAGTCCAGTAGGCTAACCACCAGCCCATAAGAGGTATGAGTGAACAATACCAAATGAACCTTATAGCCAGACAGTAGAGTAACACAGACCGTTGGCCCAACTATTAGCCCCAGATTAGGCTGACCTTCTAGTGTTGGTTTTGATTTAGTTTTGATTTATATTACTATTTTATTATATCATTTAAGAGACAGAGTCTAGCTAACGGTCGGCCCAACTCTGGACACTGTTGGGCCGACCGTCGGCATTTGGTTGACAAAGTTTAGTCGGCATGCTTGGTTGGCCCAACTTAGGTATTTTTAGTCGGGCCAACCTTGGGTGCCGACACTCTGGCAGCCAGAGTTGGGCCAACCAGGGGCCGACCATTCAACTCTGGCAGCCGACCGCAATTCGCACCTGGGACAACGCAACGCAAAACGGAGTCATGGGACACCGGCCTTAGACTAAATAAGATTTAGAAAATATTCATGCACTTCACTGTGTTTTGCTTTGCGTCATAATGAGAGAGAAAAGAACAGCCTTGTTCCAACCCAGATAGCATGTAATCTTGCTGCAAGCTTGCCATGCAATATTTGCATTGCGGCAAGGTTTGAATGTCTCACCTTGCAAGATTGCATAGCAAACTTTCTGCAAAATAGCCATTTAATGTTCATATTATTTTTATTGGAAGCAATTTATTTTCAAATATACTTTGAGCGCATATTAAACAGGTAAAAAAAATTAGTGCGCAGCCGTAGCTGCTTTAGTTTTCAAGTTTCGATTTCTGCGCATCGTGTCAAATTCTTAATTTTGTTGATTACTATCTGTGTTACGTACTATCATTCGGAAGCTTATCATTTCTACTATGAAAATAAAATAGAGTTTTCGATTTATCTTCTTTAGTTTTACTTATAGATCATTTTTAATGCACAATTGGATGATTCTTCTGAAAGTGACTCTTTTGCGGGTGCAGAAAATTTCCCAAAAACCCAGAAGGTCGAATGTTCAAATGGTCGAATTTCAAAAAGTCGAATCTCCAAACGGTCGAATATCCAAATGGTCGAATATCCATTTTTATCGAATGTCCAAATTGTCGAATTTCCAAATTGTCGAATACCCATTTTGTCGAATGTCCAAATTGTCGAATATCCATTTTGTCGAATTTCCAAATGATCGAATAACCAAATTGTCGTATTTCCAAATTTTAGAATTTCCATATTGTCGAATATTCATTTTGTCAAATTTCTAAATTGTCCAATTTTCACTTTGTCGAATTTCCAAATTGTCGAATATCCATTTTTATCGAATGTCCAAATTGTCGAATTTCCAAATTGTCGAATTTCCAAATTGTCGAATACCCATTTTGTCGAATGTCCAGATTGTCGAATATCCATTTTGTCGAATCTCCAAATTATCGAATGTCCAAATTGTCGAATATACAAATTGTCGAATATCCAAATTTAGTCGAATTTCCAAATTGTCGATTTTCTAAATTGTCGAATCTCCAAAAGGTCGAATTATTATTTTCATGTAAGTTCCCCATCTATGATATGTGTTGGTATTATAGATTGGACAACTGCGCAAAATTTAAAATCATTATGGAAATTTTGAATTTCGCGCTAGATAGGAAACTCACATGAAAAAAATAATTTGACCTTTTGGACACCTAGGTGCATTAATGCCTTACCCAGAACTAGTTGTCCCTGCACGGAAAAAATTATTCCAGTATATTTTGCAGAACTAATATAGGAGTTGCGGATATACAAGATTCCAGAACGAAGTTTTTTATAATCTCAGAAACTTTCATTATTTAAAGTGGAACATTTTAGGAGTAACTGTAAATAGTTCTGTAATTTTTTTAATAGATGTTAGTGTTAAAGCGTTTTGTATTTCATACAGAACAATTTATGACAAAATGTTGAAAATATTTAGTACAACCTATGTTTGAGACTGTTTGAATTTGCACTATGATTTCTGTCGTAACAGTTCCATAACTGCTCTGTAATATTCTACATCACGTTGTATAATGTCACGTGATACTTGTAGGTCGCGTGGTCGCACAGAATAAGGCAGTTAATTGAATTTTTATTTAAAAAAACACAATTATTATCAATATTTAACCTATAGGTATAATTATTGAAATTTTAATATCAAAACTTTAAACAATTGATTTTATTTAAGAGAAATTGATTTGACGTATAGGTAGAGCCGCACGGTCAAGGGTGCTTTAGGCAACACATATTACAGAACTCTTGTAGTAATACGTTCTGACCAGATAAAGCAAAATTTAAATTACCTATATTTTTAAATTATACGGATATTTTCTTTACATTTTCCTGAAACTCCCCTTCAGGTTTTATAAATGAGTGATTTAAATAATACTAACTTCTTCTCTGCGTCGGCTGTTCCGAAATTAGTTGTGTAAAATATACTGAAATAATTTTTTCCGTGTGCGCATGAGAATACGTGAGTGAGAGAGAGAGGTCTGGGGTAAGGCATTTATGCACCTAGGTGGACATTCGACAATTTAAAAAATCGACAATTTGGAAATTCGACAATTTAAAAAATCGACAATTTGGAAATTCGACAATTTAAAAAATCGACAATTTGGAAATTCGACAAAGTGGAAACTGGACAATTTAGAAATTCGACAATTTGGAAATTCGACAAAATGGGTATTCGACAATTTGGAAATTCGACAATTTGGACATTCTATAAAAATGGATATTTGATCATTTGGAAATTCGACAAAATGGACATTTGAACATTTGGATTTTCGACCGTTTGGAGATTCGACTTTTTGAAATTTGACTATTTGGATATTCGACCTTTTGGGTTTTTGGGAAATAACCTGCACCCGCTCTTTTGATCGGTTTTTTGTTTTTTATTAATTCTGCAATATCTACACAATATTATTTATTGTCACTTTCCCTAATCAAAATTTAACCTCTTCATAGTATTAGGGGCCGTTCAAAAAATACGTATAACGTTTTTTTGGATCTTTTTTGACCCCCCATCCCCCCTTCGTAATGGGATGTTACATGCAAAACTTAATTTTTTCTGACCACCCCCCCCCTCCACCCTCCTGTAAGCGTTACGTATTTTTTGAACGGCCCCTTATTTAAAATCTATAAGCAATTTCATTAAGACGTTTCTGCGTACGAGCTAAATTGCATTCATCTCCGAAGCCTTTTTGGAGACACTTCATCTTCGAAGCTTTTTTGACTTGACACAGCTCCGATATAAATTCGGATGAACCAAAAATACTTGAAGCTTTGAATAAATAAATACTTTAAATAAATACTTTGAATAAAAAGTAATTGTTGACTAAAAATCGACAACAATTAGTAATGAACAGATTGTACAAAACAAAATTAATCGAAATAAGAAAATAATCAAAAAAAGTACTTTCAGAAGAATCACCCATATACCAAATTTCAAAATCACAATTTACCCGGGTAAATCCGGTTACTCGAATTTTTCAAGAATTTAGGGAAACCCCAACAGTTTAATTTTTTAAATATTAAAATTCGCCTTATTCCTGTCTTAAGTATGATTTGATTTTGCTTCCTCATAGAGGAAGCTTTGTGATCGATAAGATTTTCGATTTTCCAAAAATAGTCTAAATCGACTCATTTTCATCTAAAAAGCGTAAATTTTCATTCCTAAGCAAATGTCCAGATGTATGTGTGTGTGTGTGTGTGTGTATAGCGTTTTTTGTCGCCAGGATATCTCGGGAACGCTTCAACGGATTTCAATAAAATTTGGATGACTTTTTAAGCTCGTGAATATCTAAATTTGGACACAAGGATTTTTGAAAATACCCAATCAAATTTTGTTGAGCACCTTTTTCATCGAAAAAAAATCGTTTTTTGCCAAAATTTTTTTCCAAGCTAAAAATACAACTTAATGAATAAAAAAATCATATTCCTTATCTCAAAACGAATCGATTGACCTATATAACTTTTATAATTGATCAAAAATTCGTAAATTAATTGATGTTTTTTCATTTTTTTGCACTTAAAATTCCTTTTTTTAAAGAATTTCCCGAATTAAATTTTATATTATTAATATATTGCTTTTTCTATAAGAAAGCAAATTTGTTTGCTAACTTTGAAACGAAATATCCATGAAATGGACATAATTTTCACCTAGTAAAATAATAATAATAATAATAATAATAATAATATGAGCTTTGAACTTGATAAATGTGCTGTTGTCCATATGAATAGAGGAAGACTAGAAACATCTGAAACATCAGGCGATTTAGACGATCTTCAGCTTATTGGTGGCAACACCATTCATCATCTTGGTGAAGGAGAAACTTACGCATATCTTGGAATTCCACAATCGGAAACTCAAGATGTGCGTGGGCTTAAAGATCAACTCCAAATTAAATATCGAGGTCTTCTCAGAAAAATTTGGTCATCCGAATTATCAGGGAAGAATAAAATACAGGCCACAAATGTATTAGCCATTCCTTTAATACTCTATACATTTGGGGCTGTTAAATGGAATGTGGATGAGCTGAAGATACTGGATAGACAAACGCGCAAGACGATGACAGTACATCGATGCCATCATCCAAGGTCTTCCGTAACTCGAATATACCTTCCGCGAGATCAGGGAGGAAGAGGGTTACTAAGTTTAGAGTGTCTTCATCGCCGTATTGTACTGGCTACGGCATGCTCAGTGATGAATAGTAAGGATCCTTTAATGCAATTTGTCCATCATCATGAAGTTGCAAATAATGGGGCATTTTTATATCAAGCGGCAAATAGAGCGGCAAAGGAACTTAATCTTCGATTTGATACAAATAATACCGAACATGGAATAGCGTCATTACCACCTTTGATGCTCAAAAAACATGTAAAGAATGCAGAACATGTACTTCTTTTAGAAAAACATGTTAGTAAGCCTGTTCACGGACAATTTTATAATATCGTCAGAGAAATGGGATTGTCTGTAGGTTTGTCTTTTGCATTCCTTAAATCGGCTGGATTAAAATCGGAGACAGAGGGATTTTTGTTCGCTTGTCAGGATGGAGTGATTAATACTTTGGTGTACCGCAGCCGTGTGATGCATATACCTGTTGACGATTCCAACTGTCGTGCATGCAAACAATACCCGGAGACACTTAGTCATATATTAAGTGCCTGTCCGATTTATGCATGTAACAGATATATAGAAAGACACAATGCTGCACTGAAGGTTTTGTATTACCACCTTCGTCACCAGTACGGTATAGATAAGGAGCCCATTCTGCCGTATGCCTAAATGGATCAAGAATCCGTTGTAGAAAATGACCAGTGCAAGATCTACTGGAATTTTTCTTTCCCCACCACTCATCATATCAGTGCCACCAAGCCTGATATGGTCCTCCAAGATCATAAAAGTAAGATCATTTATGTAGTTGAGTTTTCGGCTCCTGCCGAGAGAAACATCATTAAAAAGGAGGATGAGAAACGGATCAAATATCAAGAGCTCTTATTCGAATTGAGTAAAATGCATCCAGGATATAGAGTCCATTTGATTGTTTTAATTCTCGGCTGCTTAGGAGGGATGAAGGCTTCATTTGTAAGCCAACTGAAGAAGATCCCAACCTGCGAACGTCAAGCCAATTTGTTAGCAGGTAGAATGCAAAAAGCAGTTCTTTTGAATTCTCTTTTTGTGGTCCGACAGCACTGTTCCTTGTAAAAAAAACATCTTTAAAGGTAGCTCTAAAAAAGCATCCAACAATTTCATGTCGGCCGCATAAGAACATCGGCGGCAATGGACATGAAGACCCAAAGAACAGAATGCTGAAACTGTACAGAGTAAAAAAAAAAAACTTTTGCTTACCTTCCAGGACGGAAGGAGCAAAAGTTGATAAGAGTATGTAAAGCAAGAATTGGGAGAGGTTGTTTTAGTGCGGTATTGCCACAGGATGTGGTCGAGTCCCACACGAACAAGTGCGTAAATGCATTTTTTCCTCTCCTAAACTTGTTTTGTAAAAAAAAAAAAAAAAAAATATTACTAATAATATTAACCCTCAACTGCTAGACTATCGGGATTTAACGTAACTGCTAGATTGGGTCTACGGGACCCGAGCGATTTTCAAACGCTGATTGCTCAGAGCCTAATGAACATATCGGGACGTCTTTTTTTTTAAAACTTATTGCCAGAACCTGTAGAAAAAGAATATCTAGCTTAAATTAATGTGTCTTTAATATTTTTTTAAATATTTTAAGAAATGTAAAGATACTTTTTTAAAAAGTCGTTTTTTTCAAATAGCTATAGTAACACCAAAAATAGACATAAGGGTAAGGCTTCCTGAAGTGTATCAACTATTTACCAAAGGTACCCAAATTTCTTTTAAATTTGGCAATTTGGTATTAAATTATGACGGTAATAAATTCCTAAAATCGTTTTGGAAAATTTTGGTTTTTTGAAAAGTTATTAACAATTGAACTTTTTTGCACTATTTTCGAAAAAAATTAATTGCTCGAAAAGTAAGAGGTGAAATTGAATGAAAATTGTAACATTTATTTAAAAATATACATTTTACAAAATGTTAAAGCAATTTTTAAATTCACTTCTAATTTGTTTAAATATTTAATAATTTTTATAAACAAATTCAAATTTATTTATGAGCGCAACGTGATACTTAACTTTCGTTTATGCACTCTAATTCTACATTCAATTATGCACTTTTTAAAAAAAAAAATCTCAGGGCCCGCATTTTAGTAACAAACTACAGTGTATTTTGTTTTGCGCTATAATAATACATACTCGCGCTGTATGGGCTTCCGCGTGACGCGGAACGTTCAACACGTTTTAACTACTGAACTAAAGTTGTCAAATGTATGAAATTTTTTTCTTCACTGCAAAGCATTATTTAAAACATATACAACTTTACTCGTTTATTATATTTATTAAACATTTTCCCAATCAAAATATTCAAAATAAATATTATGTAAATTAAATGAACGTAATTTAATTAACGTACACTAAGAGAAAGCTTTTCTTTCACCAATGCAAAAAATGCATTGCATCAAGTATTAATTATGCTTATAATCGGTTCTAGTAGAAAATATTATAGACTCAAGAATTTGAGGTTACGTTAAATTGTTAACAGTCATTTTGCGCATGACAGAAGCAGACAAGAGTTCACGCCAAATATCTTATTCTTGAAACAAGCATAAAAACGATTTCTTTCAATGCAATCAATGTAAACATAATTTTATTCTTTGTAAAAAGAAATCTTTTTTCTCAGTGTAATTTAACGTTCTCTTAAATGTATTAAGATCGATAAACATTTTATACGTGAATTGTGTAGAAGATCAATTAGTAAGAAATCGGAAAAAGAGTTTAAAAAAAATTAATCAGAAAAAGAAGTGGAAATGGATTTTGAAAATTCCGAGTGTTTTAGTGATGAAGATTTTAAAGTGATTCAACATATAAATATAATAATAACGATTTAATAATAAATTGAGAAAATAAACGATATACTAAAAGAGTGTGGAGAGCCTCTTTTAAAAACAGTAATTTTCCTTCGAATTCTTCTTAATATTCAGTTTATTCTCAAGTATTTTAACGATCTTGATACGTTTAAGCAAACGTTAAAAAATAAAAAAAGAATTGAAATAAAAGAGAATTATTCATAATTATTTTATTGTAGATTGTACAAAACAAAAGTGACTCTTTTTAAAATATAACAATTTTACTTTCTATTTTTACTATGACAATTTTTCAAGGAAAGAATGGACAATATATTTTTTTTAAAAAAATCCTTATTAACATGTTACAATAAAAAAATTATTTCCTTTAAATAACTGCTTAATTTACACTTCTTCATGAAATATTACTTTAATGTGAGTATATTATGTTGCTCAAATTTAAGAACTCTTGTTTGAACCAATTTCAAAATTTAATTAAAGTACCGTTCATTTAACTTACATAATATTTATTTTGAATATTTTGATTGGGAAAATGTTTAATAAATATAATAAACGAGTAAAGTTGTATATGTTTTAAATAATGCTTTGCAGTGAAGAAAAAAATTTCATACATTTGACAACTTTAGTTCAGTAGTTAAAACGTGTTGAACGTTCCGCGTCACGCGGAAGCCCATACAGCGCGAGTATGTATTATTATAGCGCAAAACAAAATACACTGTAGTTTGTTACTAAAATGCGGGCCCTGAGATTTTTTTTTTTAAAAAGTGCATAATTGAATGTAGAATAAGAGTGCATAAACGAAAGTTAAGTATCACGTTGCGCTCATAAATAAATTTGAATTTGTTTATAAAAATTATTAAATATTTAAACAAATTAGAAGTGAATTTAAAAATTGCTTCAACATTTTGTAAAATGTATATTTTTAAATAAATGTTACAATTTTCATTCAATTTCACCTCTTACTTTTCGAGCAATTAATTTTTTTCGAAAATAGTGCAAAAAAGTTCAATTGTTAATAACTTTTCAAAAAACCAAAATTTTCCAAAACGATTTTAGGAATTTATTACCGTCATAATTTAATACCAAAATGCCAAACTTGAAAGAAATTTGGGTACCTTTGGTAAATAGTTGATACACTTCAGGAAGCCTTACCCATAAATAAAATTTCTAAGTGGATTTTTAAAGCTTTCAACATGTACCTTAAGTCTGTTTATGCCATTTTTTGATTAGCTGAAAAAAACATATTTTTTGGGAGAAATGAAAATCATCAAATTTGGTTCATTAAGTGGAGTCACCTGAGAAATTTCAACCCATCGAAATATATGTTACTTATCGGTGCCAATTTTTTTTCTGGGACTATTTTGGATGTAAAAGAATGCCATATTATCAAAATTAAAAAAAAAAATTTTTGAAAAAAAATTTTAAAAAAATTTCTTTTTGTTGAAATTTTTTTTTTTTTGTAAAAATCTATCTCCTCCTACAATTTTTCATATTTTTTTTTTAATGCAAATTTTTTTATATGCCTTTTTTAAGATTTCAAACAAAATATCGTATGGGTTTTAACATTTTTTAATTTTTTCAACAAAAAAAAATTTATTTTAATTTTTTTTTTTTTATCTTAATAATATGTCATTCTTTTACATCCAAAATAATCCCAGAAAAAAATTTGCACCGATAAGTAACATATTTCGATGGGATGAAATTTTTTCTTTATTGCTTGCCAATTTATTTATTTATGTGTATGTGTATTTATGTATACGTACATATGTGTAGGTAAATGTGTATGCGTGCATAAAGTTTTTTGTAGAGGATTTTCCATAAAATTTAAATTGGTTATTAAAATCATAAATATCTAAATTTGAACTTAGGGATTTTTGAAATTAACTAATCAAATTGTTTTAGTATCTTTTTAATCAAAACAATTCATGTTTTTTTAATTTTTGTTTTTATTAACTTAAAATATTTAAAATATTATTAAATTATTGCTTCCTCTATGAGGAAGCAAATTGTTTTGCTTCCTTGGAAGCGAAGTGTCCATGAAATGGACAGAATTCACACCTAGTTGATTTTATGATTGATAAATTATGAGTTCTATAAACAATAAATATTGGTTTAATCTTCTATCTATATTAATAAAATCAGAGTTTTGTCTGTACATTGCACAGAACTTGGATATTTGTGTTTATTTTTTCTTTTTAAGTAGTAACAATTCCAAAAATGCTGTTTAAAAAAATTATGTAGGTTTGTATGTATGTATGTATGTATGTCCGCGATATTTTGTCTGGGCATCACTCAAAAACGTGTTCACGGAATGAAGTTAAATCTTGCAGTCTGTTAGGTATTCGCGTAACTTAAATTTATAGCCAAACCCCATTAAAAAATATTAATTTTAACGGAAGTTATAACATTTTTTCAAAAAAATCAAAAAAACCAAAAAATTTAATTTTTTTTATTTTTTTACGTAACACTCTTAAACTCTCTGTACTTATAGCTTTTTATTTAGAGAATAATTGATAAGAGATTAATAATTGAATAATAATTTCTAGCCAAACCCCATTAAAAAATATTTTTTTAAATGGAAATTATGGCACTTTTTCAAAACAAATAAAAAAATAAAGAATTATGATATTTATCATGTTTTGACGGATCACATACCAACACTCTTTGTACTTAGCTTTTTTATTTTGATAAAAATAATTAAATTAATTCATATTTTAACATTAAAAATAAAATGGAAAAATAAATTTCAAATTTCTACAAAATTCAAAAAATCAAAAATTTTAATTTTTTAAATTTTTTGTTTGTTTGAAACTACATTTGACAGAGTGTTAAGTCTTGACTCAAGTTGGGTTTATAAATTTACAAAAATGAAAAATATTAATAACAACGGGAGGTATACCTACTATTTTTTCTAAAAATTAAAAAAATCAAAAGTTTGTCTAATTATACATTTTTTGATGGACTGATTTTAAACTTACTACAATTGAGTATTACATGTGATTTCGTCACATTTTAACAGAATTTTGCAAAAATATTATTCTATAACTGAGATAAAACATAAAATTATTATCGGGATGAAAAAAATAGAAAAAATTATAATTGTAACGAATTACTTTGAAGCATAATTGAGTGGTATTGTTGAGGTCTTTGATTAAGATTTTCATGTTGGAAGAATATATTTCATAATTACAAATTCAAAATGTCAGATTCAAATATTTGAGAGTTACTTAATAGTAAAATTAAGGAATACAAGATTACAATATTTAATTCAATTATTTAATGGACTCAAATCAATACTTAAATAAAAAATTGTAAGTAATTGAATTTAAATTTGAAATGGGAGATGCAACATAATTTTTAGATTTGTTTCTTTTACTCAATGTTCCTTAATTGACAGAACTTTAAAAATATTTAAAAAGGGAAATTGAACAATTTTTCTAACAATCTAAAAATATTCTTAATTTTATCATGATCTAATGTACATGACTTCTAATATTTGTAACTAATCTGAAATAAAAATGTTATTAAATAAAATTACATTCATTTAATTTTAAAGTTAGAATTAAAACAGATATGCATAATATATATTATAAATACTCTTATGATAAATATAATATAATGTAAACGAAACAATACAAAACTATTAATTTTCGTAAAATTTTTGCTTTTTTGGTCCTTTTTAAGTAAATTATACTTATGATTATGAATATAAATTATCCTTTAATATGTGACTATTCTTAAGAGATTTTTAAATTATTGTTGAAGATGAATGATTGGTTATTTTGACGTGTGACACATCTTAGAAACAATATCGTAGAAATAAACAAAAATAAAATAAAACATTTATGAATTTCATTAATTGTAAAGATTTTGAGCAATGTAAAGACAAAAGTTGAAATGTATCAGCAGAAACTAAAACCCATCGAAGACGGGTGCGACAGCTAGTAGATAATAAATATAGGTTACTTGAATTACAACTATGGATTTAAATAATGCTACTTTTTATTAAGAGAAAGTAAAAAGTGAAATGTGGTTACAATTTTGAATCAGACAAGTTATAAATTTTATTATTGGTAAAATGTAACACGTGAAATGTGACCAACTTTACCCTCAATGTATTCCTAACATTTCAGAATAAGTTTAATTAAATCTTTATGAAATCAAACAAAACTATATACTTCGAAAAAGGACATCCAAAAGCACCGAAAAAACTTACTCAAATAAATTAAGACTCAAAAATAATGATCGAAAAACTTAAATATACGAAGGTTTTTTTTTTTTTTGCTGGCACCTGTAAAAACACTTAACCGCCTCTGATTACATGTTGAATTCATAAACAGGCTTGGTCGACTTAATGTAAATGTGATCAGAGATGCCAACGACCGTCACCAAACGCATCTGCGCATGTCTGTGGAAAATCGTTTGATTGGTCGAAGGAAGCGGGAAGATTTAAAACACATTTAATAAAGCTATTTTAAATCGTCCCGCTTCCTTCGACCAATCAAACGATTTTCCACAGACATGCGCAGATGCGTTTGGTGACGGTCGTTGGCATCTCTGAATGTGATGGCAAAACATTTTTTGGACGTCAGCGCCTCTAATGATAGTATCGGTGAACTAAAGCCCGTATATGTATACACCAACTTGCCTATGTGTTGCATAGCAATTTATGTGTGTAAAGCGAACAGCGCCTCTGATGATAGTACTAGGTACTATCTTAATTTGCCACAAAAGAAGGCAAGTCGACCCAGCCTGTTCATAAAACTAAACAAAGTTTGTTAACATAAGCTTTGACATAAGTTGAATGTTAAGTATTATTCACAGTACCGATATCTCTTTCTTAAGTTGAGTTCTTAGGGTCTAGGCACATGGAGCAGATTAGCTTATTAGCAGGTTGGACTTGAGCCAATCAAAATTTAGTCTCTAGCGGTAGAGTAACATTTGCCGCTAGAGGTTAAATTTTGAATGGCTTAAGTCTAATCTACTAATCGCAAGTGACAGTATTTACCCCGTGACCGGATTTACCCCTGTCTCCCCTACACTGAGAAAATGAGAAATGACTGAGTACTGTCCGGACAGGAATGGTTCCTGTCCAAATAAAAAATTTTAATTAGACAGCACTCATTGCTTTCTAGACATGAACCATTCCTGTCTGGAAAGGACTCAGTAATATCTTGGACATTAATGAAATGGACAGTAGTGAACCCTGTCCAGACAGGAGTGGTTCATGTCCAGACCTGAATGATAACTCTCCGATGGTGAAATTAAAAGAAGGTTAATTTGTAAAATGTAATAGACGTCATTCAAAATAATTGTTTATAAGTAGCATAATAGAAGGTTTTAATAGTGTTAATAGAAAGAGATATTCAAGAATAGATACAACAAAGTAAAGAACAGTCGTGTAAATCTTATTTTATATCCGGAAAAACTGTTTACATGTTCTTTTATTTATATTACAAAGTAAGGTTTTTTTAAAAAAAAACATTCATTTTTAAAATAAAAGTTTACAACATTTCTTTGGACACACTAAGGAACTGAAGATTTTAATGTTTATAAAAATCTTTGAAATTTTAATGCGTAATGTTACAGGTTAGGGGAAAACGCAGTTTTTCCTAATATTTCATATGCTTCATATGAATTTTCTAAATATCACACTGAACGCTAGAAAGGTTATATTGATGTCTGAAATGTTGTTTACGATTTTTAGTATGTTTCATAGAAAAGTTAATAAAAGAGATTGCTCACAAAAAATAGTCTTTGAAGGTTTATTATTTTTGTAAATTTTGAATAAAACATTTGAAATATTTAGAAAAGTACGTTTTTTTCTAACCTGTAATTAATAAAATTTCAACTTTGTTTTTATAAAGATTCAAATCTTCAATCCCTCAGTGCAGTTTTGTCCAAATATGAAAAAAAAGTTATACGTGTGTTCTTTATCTTTTTGTGTGTATTCTCAAATATCTGTAAAAGTTAAAAAGGATGAAAGAGATCCCATTTGAATTTCTATGTGAATTGTTTCATTACTTCATTCGGATTTCATCTTAAATCATTTTGATGGTAAGATTACTAACATTCTATTAATTTCACTGTACTTTCTATTGACTTCTATTGACAACCTTTTATTATGCTACTTATATACAATTATTTTGAATAACGTTTATCACATTTTACAAATTAACCTTCTTTTAATTTCACCATCGGAGAGTTATCATTCAGGTCTGGACATGAACCACTCCTGTCTGGACAGGGTTCACTACTGTCCATTTCATTAATGTCCAAGACATTACTGAGTCCTTTCCAGACAGGAATGGTTCATGTCTAGAAAGCAATGAGTGCTGTCTAATTAAAATTTTTTATTTGGACAGGAACCATTCCTGTCTGGACAGTACTCAGTCATTTCTCATTTTCTCAGTGTATATAGAAACGCTTTCTACAAGCAGTTGGAACATTGTTCAAAAACTCAGGATGGAAGACATAGTCAGGTCCAGAAGGACCCGATGTAATACTATTCCTACTTTTTACTTAAACGCATACCCTTCCTTTTTTCTTTTCCTCTTGTACATGTGTGTTTATTGATGCGTCGCGGTGGGGACATTTTATGTTACCATAGCGAGTACCAAATCGTTACTTTATCAAGCATGTTATAATAGTGGATGTTACTTTAGCTGCACCAGACTGTACCTATTTTACGTATGTTATCCCCCTTCGCCAAAAAAATGTATTGCTTATCATTCCAAAAATCATAAACATAACCTAAAAATGTTTACTGCTTAGGTCCCTTTCTTTATAATGCATCACAATTATATTCTACTTCTTACTTCCTTCGGGGCAATATAACATTCATCATTATTTCATCAATTATTAATTTGAAATTTAAATTTAATTTTCATTATTGTCAGTACAAAATTTTATTACAAATAAATAATATTGTTTAGAAAATTTAATCCATTACAGTCAAGTTTTTGTCACTTTTATATTAAATGAATCCTTAGAATTCCATCTGTGTATCTGTAAGACAAAAAATAATTATACATTAAAATATTTTATATCAAGGCTAAAATCAAGTGAGAGCAATATTGTTCACAAGCTCGATCAGCCTTAAAGATCTAACTTAAAAGTACATACCACTTTGTATAATTTTATCGCCTCTATTAGAATCTTCCAAGTTTCTTAGAAACTCAAGAAAAATATGTAACGATTTATTCATGGCAGTTTTTTTGTAATCTTTTATTTTTTTTACATTGACTGATTCTTCTTTTTGTCGAGCCAATTCTTTTGCATCATAAGCGTCAACTTCGTCAAGAAGTATTTGAATAGTAGGAACACTGTGAGGATCAAAATTATCTACCGTTTTTGGGTTGAAAGGCACGCATACCTTTGTAGTTTTTGGATGAACACAATAAGGAGATTTGAGTAAATGATTCAAAGCCTTAGATACATGTATATCCAATCTAGGATAACAGTATTGAATCATTATTTCTTCAATTAAATGTCTTGAACGCCATTTTTTTGAATTCTAAAATATTTTTTAAAAAAAGTATATAACTCAGTATAATAAACAAAAGTTAATAACAATAAAGTAAGTTAATATATGAGTAAATCCACTGAAAATCATTAAAGGTGATTTCTGGCGTATTTTTAAAGAATCTAGTTTGAATATATGTGAAACTGGATGAATATTTTAGTTTATTGACCATAATATTCTAAAATAAATTTTACTTCTTTCGATGATATTATTAATTAAAAAAAAGGATGTTTACAACATGATTTTCTAAACTTATTAAACTTTGCATTTCTTTAAATGCTTTATTGTGGTTTTATTATTTAAACATTATTTAGTATTATAGATTTATTACTTATCAGAAACGTAAATCAGTTTACTCTGCTCATAAAAATAATGTAATTATTATATTTTAAAATAATATTCGAATCTAAAAGTATTTTTCATAAAAAATTTCATAATTTTTTAAAACTTGTAATTTTTTTAAAAAAATTAAAAAATTTTGTTTTGAAAATATTTTATTCCTATTATAATATCTCTACTAGGGTAAGTGTGTTAGTTGCTGCGGATGCTTCAGTTGCTGCGGTTTTCAGAAAAATATTATTAATTTCTATTTAAGAATATGTATCTATATCAAAATTTGTGATAAAATTATTTTAATCTTTACGTAATACAATTTCATCAAAAATATTATTTTAATTATTATAATTTTTAATAATTTAAGTTTTAATTATTGTTCCCGCAGCAACTAAAGCAAACATTTGGTTTGTATGTGCTTTAGTTGCTGCGGGAAATCTAACCTCCATTTACACGTTACTCTGGCCGCAGCAACTAACACGTATCAACCTACTCAAACCCGCAGTAATAGATGCATTGGATATTATTTTTAATTTCTTAATTTTGTTTATATAATCTATTTTTATAAGATTTTGATGTTTCAATAAGTATCTAAATAACACAAACTACACTGTAAAAACAGGTGTCTTAAATTGTTCAAAAATGTCTTAAATTAAGACATTTTTTGTGTCTTAGACACCAAAAGTATCTTAATTTAAGACATTTTTGTCCAATTTAAGACACCATGTTTTTGCAGTGTACTCATTTAATAAGTCGTTAATTCATTGTCATCTATGAAAAAGAGGTATTTTTTAATAAAAAGGAGTCTCGGCTGAGAACCCGCAGCAACTGACACATTTACCCTATCGCAATTCCACGAATGTATTAATATATCCAGTCATAGCCATCAAAACAAGGATTTTTTCATACGTAAACTTATCCCCCCAGATTTGAAAGGTGTGTATAAGGTGTCCATTTTATTCATTTTCTAGTAAAATGAAAAGAAATTGTGCAAATGTTGTAAAAACAAAAGGAAACAGAAAAAAACCAAAAATGTTGTAAAATTTATCCTTCTTTTGTAACTATTGCAGTTTCCCAGTAATATGGCCAATTTAAAAAAAAACCAACGGATTTTAAAAGATGAATAGAGACACTTTAAGAATGAAATATTGATGTTTTGCATTATTTTAAAATATTAATTTTTCAAAAAAATGAAGCGACAAAAATTAAGGAAAATTGATCTACCAATAAATTTTAAAAACATATCATCTAACTTGCCAAAATCGATTGTTTGAAATATAAAATGAATTATGGTTAGAATCCCGAAGCAAAAATGGCAGTGGTTAAGTCGCGAACGTACCTTGAACTTTGCGTGTATTAAAATAGAATATTTTTACAATAATTCCATACTTTTTACGGGCAGAATAAACTGATTTATGTTTCTTGTAGGTAATAATATATAACATTAAACAATTTTTAAGTAATAAAACATTTATGAAATAAAAAATTTAAGATTAGGAAATCACTTTGTAAATATACTATTTTTGATTAATAATATCATAGAACATAAAATTTATTCCAGAATATTATAGTCATCAAGTTTTTTTAAAATTAAAATTAGAGTTGTTTAAAATATGTCAGCAACCACCTTTTAAAGTATTTTCAGAGGACTTACCCATATCTTAAAATATCTTACCGATTGTAACTGCTGAGTATAATACTGATCAAATGCTTCCCATTTGTCCTTGCTAGTTGAATATTTATCTAACACAGCTTTTACTTCTGCTCTTACTTCCTCCTCGGTATGAACAATTTCCAAGAACTTGGCAACATTTTCTTCAGTTCCCAACATATTTTGCTCCACAATACACATTGGAACAAACATAGGCTTTATTATTCCTAATGCTCGACTGAGAAGGAACAAATAAAGAACAAATGTCAAAATTAATCTTTTAAATTGAAAAAACTAATATTTATATTAGAAGTATTACTGAATAATAAACATTACTCTATAGAGTGATGAGTTTTATTTCTTAGTATCACTTTTTTCTTCATATATGCTCCTCCTCGTATTATTTGTAAATATTCAGCTACAGAACTTCGAGCAGATGCGGTAAGTTGTCTGGCTCTTTTGTCACAAACCCAACAATGAATTCCTCTCCTTCCAGAAAATACCCAGAGAATGTGATTAAATCCAAAGTCCTCTATTAAATGTATAGTTTGAAGTTAACATTTTCATTAAATAATTAGCATTTATTTGATATACAAATCAAACAAAGTTTGTCATTTATTTATCTTCAAAAATAACATACCTCTCAATGAAGAATCAATTACTTTGCAAGCAATAGCCATAAATTTCCAACATTTGTTGCAAATATCAGCACCTGAGCAACAGGTTCTTACTTCATCATAATCAGTCATGTCTATGTCAAACACAAGTTCTCTTTCCACAGGAAAAAATTTTGTTTCAAATTTATGTTCTGTCGGTCTAAAGTATAAATGAATTTATTACAGTTTGTGACGCGATCCAAAAGAAAGTACCTTAGGAGCAAAACATTGAATGGTTATATTTATGATCGTTTACTTTGATTAATAGATTCTTTTTTATTTTTGTAAAATAAAAAATAATTCTTAGTTATTATTTTAGATGCAGTGAAGACTTAATCATCATCAATTTGCACTGATGAAAGTTTATCCTCTTTGCAGTATTTTTATTTCAAACATAACCTAAATAAACATTTTGCTACTAAGATTTTAAGTCTAATTTGTTAATCTAAAATTATTTGAACTAATTTGTGATCTAAATTACCTATTTAATGATCTATTTTTGTGATTTGAATTGGCTACACAAAGCCACTAATTTGAAGAAGTATCTTTGGAGCGGGGAACATTTAAATAGAAAAATTTCATTCTGTTTTAAAAATTATCTAAACAGTACGCTCCCTGACAAAAGTATTGGATTGAATTTCAATCAGTATTCTTCCGAGTCATTCCGAAATTTGTTTCCGAGCCAATCAGTTTTTATCCGAATCTAAAAATGGATGTAACTTTACGAAAAGTTCTTTCCGAATCATTCCGAATTAATCCGTTTCATTCCGAAGCTAAATTTTAATCCGTTTGAATTACGTTATTTCATTCCGAATCAATCAGAATCAATCCGTTTCATATTCGAATAAACCCGAATAAAATTGGAACGGATTGATTCGGAATGAAATAACGGGATTCAAACGGATTAAAATTTAGCTTCGGATTAAAACGGATTATTTCGGAATGATTCGGAAAGAATTTTTCGTCAAGTTACATCCATTTTTAGATTCGGATAAAAACTGATTGGCTCGGAAACAAATTTCGGAATGCCCCGGAAGAATTCTGATTAAAACTTATTCAAACTGATTGGAATTCAATCCGATACTGTTGCCAGGGCTAATAATCAAAATAACTTACGGAACATTGTAAATGGCTCCAATATCAATTTTATGTGGATTTAATCGTTTCATTTCAGTCATAAGTTGATTTAAATTTTTGAATGCTTGAAATCTAATATAAACATCATCTTGAACTGTGAATGAGAATTCTCTACGCGAAAACAAATTTCCTGTAATGAAATTAAATATTAGTATTAGTTAAAAGTGAATTAAAACTAAGCAAGTGAATATTAAAATTGTATCAAACATTTATTTGTGATAAAAAGAAAAAATACCATTGCCGTAACTCAACCACCGGTAATATTCATTGTAAGGAAAAAGACGTTGATAATACACTCTAAGAAGATCAGGTAAATTATTTTGTGATTCCATGACGCCTTAAATTAGAACCGATGTGAACAGATTCGTTATTTAAAAATTTAAATATATATTACTTAATTATAAAAAATACAACATTTTTAGCGATTTAACATTTAATAAATTAATTCAGTCTGGCCAGGTTTGTATGTGGAGTAGTCACGAAGGAATAATAAGGAGACTGCACTCGCTAATTTTTACGTGCTAAAATTCTGTCTTGGTTCACGTGTTGGAGTTAGTTAGTAGTTTATTTTACGTTGGCACTATACTGGCTTTGTGCCTATATATCTGGCCATGACCTGGTGGATATTCACGTGTTGGAATTAACTCTGATATGAGTACGCATGCGCAGTACGCGATTACTATCGATATATCGATACTTGTTTACATGTATAAACATAACCTCAAATATCAATTGACGTTTCGATTCTCGCCATAATAATTTTCTCTCTCATTCTACTTTTGGGAGCAACGAAGATAGCAATAGTGCGCCGCGCACGCGTACTCATATCAGAACACTTGAACCAAGACAGAATTTTGGCACACTTTCTACAGGGCTAAACACTACAGTTCGGTCTCCTTATTATTAGCCTAACGCACAATGAATCGTAATCGCTAATCCTTAATCGTAAGAATGAGAGGAAATAGGACAGACATATATCTCTGTCCTGCTTTCTCTCATTATTACGATTAAGGATTAGCGATTACGATTCGTTGTGCTTTAGGCTATTCCTTCGTGAGAGTAGTGATGGACCAGTCAGTTGCAGTCAGTGTTGGGCAAGTAATATACTTCAGGTAAATTAAGCCTAATAACGTACGGAAGCTCCTACGTACGGAAGCGCCTATGTGCCACGTCAAGGCGCGTACTTATGTGTTCTGTTTTGTTGAAAAACGAACCAACGAACGCGAGAGCACGTTCATGTGTTCCCTTTCGTAAATTGAGTCCAGGGTTGGTTAATTACAGTCGGATTTGCCAAAATTCATTTAAGAAGAAGAAAGAAAGAGAATAATTTAATGACGAGAGAAAAATTAAGAATTTAAAGGTAATTGATTACTTTATTTTTCGTTCCTTTAATTAATTTAGACATTTTCATATGTACTTTTATAAAAATAAACTTTCTTGACGGACATAACCAAAAATTATTTTCAAAAACATTTTATTAAAGTATTTCATTAAAGTGTATTTCGATATAAATTTTACGTGTTGTATTTATATTTATTAAAAAATTGTTATTTTTAAATCATATTCAATTATTAATTCAATTCTATACAACATTTTTCCAACTTGAGTGTACCTATAATTTTAAAAGATCATAAATTTCTTTATTTAACATTTCTATAGGATTGTTGGTTTATATACGTAAAATATAAATATTTTGTCTTTAAAAATTAGTATCTAGACGTTATAATTGATAAGTTTCTTTTAATTTGTAGATGGAAGCGAAGTCCTCTTGGTACAACGATGTCGTATAGGTAAATCTCAGGACGTAAATAGATGTGATTTTCGTCACTTTCTAATAAGAATGATTCTCCATTAATGGCATAATGGAGTTTAAATCCTTTGGGATAATAATCATTAATAAAACACTTTTTAAGAACGTTATTTTCGACAATAACGTTCTGCACCTCGTCCTTTAATTTTATTTTAATTTGTCTGCTAGACTTCGCTTCCATCTACAAATTAAAATAAACTTATCAATTATAACGTCTAGATACTAATTTTTAAAGACAAAATATTTATATTTTACGTATATAAACCAACAATCCTATAGAAATGTTAAATAAAGAAATTTATGATCTTTTAAAATTATAGGTACACCTAGGTGCATAAATGCCTTACCCCCAACCTCTCTCTCTTACTCACGTATTCTCATGCGCAGGGACAACTAGTTGGGGGTAAGGCATTTATGCACCTAGGTGTACACTCAAGTTGGAAAAATGTTGTATAGAATTGAATTAATAATTGAATATGATTTAAAAATAACAATTTTTTAATAAATATAAATACAACACGTAAAATTTATATCGAAATACACTTTAATAAAATACTTTAATAAAATGTTTTTGAAAATAATTTTTGGTTATGTCCGTCAAGAAAGTTTATTTTTATAAGAGTACATATGAAAATGTCTAAATTAATTAAAGGAACGAAAAATAAAGTAATCAATTACCTTTAAATTCTTAATTTTTCTCTCGCCATTAAATTATTCTCTTTCTTTCTTCTTCTTAAATGAATTTTGGCAAATCCGACTGTAATTAACCAACCCTGGACTCAATTTACGAAAGGGAACACATGAACGTGCTCTCGCGTTCGTTGGTTCGTTTTTCAACAAAACAGAACACATAAGTACGCGCCTTGACGTGGCACATAGGCGCTTCCGTACCTACGCGCCACTTGATGGCATGGACAGGCATGTAGGCATAAGCAAGTGGAGGAACCATTTTTGTAAGGCGGAACCGAGGCAGGTAGGCATGTGTGCCCAGGGTTGTGCAGTGACGCGTCACTCCAGGTTTTCGACGTATAATACATTTTCGACGTAATATACGTAGAAAATGTAGAAAACTATGTAATTTACATCTCAAATCTATAAGGTATATCTATATATATATAAATTTTAAATTTTCGCGCGCTGTCACGTGATTAAATCTGTGTGTACTGATGTATATTACATTATGTAGAAAACTAAACATGTAAATTACATATCTAATATACGTAGAAAACCCATGTAATTTACCTGATGTATTTTACGTGCACAACCCTGTGTGTGCCTAGTAATGATATTCAAGTTGGGTGGGGAGAAATTCAAAATGGCGGCTACCTGGATGACAGGTTTGCATTGCAATCAATGGGACGAAATCAGTTTTTGTACAATAACTTTTAAAAAACAAATTTTCGAACCTATGTTTATTAACAAATTATTTTTCATTTATCGAAAGCTATTTTTTAATATAATAAAATTGTGTAAAGTTTTTATATGAGTTTTTATTATTTTAAAAAATAGCTTTCAATAAATGAAAAATAATTTGTTGATAAACATAGGTTCGAAAATTTGTTTTTTAAAAGTTATTGTACAAAAACTGATTTCGTCCCATTGATTGCAATGCAAACCTGTCATCCAGGTAGCCGCCATTTTGAATTTCTCCCCACCCAACTTGAATATCATTACTAGGCACACATGCCTACCTGCCTCGGTTCCGCCTTACAAAAATGGTTCCTCCACTTGCTTATGCCTACATGCCTGTCCATACTTTTGTCCTTCTTACTCTAACTTACGGGAAGGAAGCCGGCTCCTTGCCTCTCGAGGTGTAGCGGTACCTTTACGGGACCAGAATATAAGACAGAAAAGGACAGAAACAGTCTCTGTCCTTTATTATCTCATGCTCTGCTCCCGTAACCGTATTCGTTGTGCTTTGGGCTTAATCCTTAATCGTAAGAATGAGAGGAAGTAGAACAGACATATATATCTCTGTCCTGCTTCCTCTCATTCTTACGATTAAGGATTAGCGATTACGATTCATTGTGCTTTAGGCTTTTCATGGTTATCTACCGTAAAGGTACGGCTACACCTCGGGAGGCAAGGAGCCGGCTTCCTTCCCGTAAGTTAGAGTAAGAAGGACAAAAGTACTTCTGTCTTTCTTACTCTAACTTACGGGAAGGAAGCCGGCTCCTTGCCTCCCGAGGTGTGGCCGTACCTTAAGGGTAAAATCCCATTTAAGCAGAAGGCGTAAAACCGAAAGCAGAAATCATGAGAGTGAGAGAGGTAGGTAGATATCACTGTCTCTCTGACCCTCATGATTTTCTGCTTTCGGTTTTGCGCTTTCTGCTCACATGGGATTTTACCCTAAAGGTCCCGTCCCATGACAGCGTCAAAGCAGAAAACGGAAAGCGTTCAGCCAATAAGAGGATGTTCTACAATGGAAATTATTCTAAAGGTACGGGCACACCTCACGGACAGGGATGTGGATGTATAATACATGATGTATTATACAGTACGCTTTCATTTAATTGACCTCCATTTTAAATGAACTTCCATTTTATTTGAACTTTTTCGTACATTTTAAATGAACAAAATTATCCCTACCACTCATGTGCACGTAAGGGGAAATGTTACATTTCCCCTCACGTGCAGAGTGTTTTTGGTATTTGCGTAAAGAGTGGGAAGGGTCAATTCAAATGTTTCATCCGGTCCCGACGAGGTCAATTAAATGGAAGCGTACTGTACATGGTTTTCTACACGTATAATACTATGTTTTAGGGTAAAATCTCATGTGAGCAGAAAGCGTAAAACCGAAAGCAGAAAATATGAGAGTGAGAAAGTCAGTGATATATGTCTGTCTCTCTCACTCTTATGATTTTCTGCTTTCGGTTTTGCGCTTTCTGCTCACATAGGATTTTACCCTTATACATCGACAGTTTTCTACACACTTCGTGTATTATACATATTGGCTTATAATATGCTCAGAGATGGATACGTATAATACCTGAAGTATTATAAGGATATTCAAGTTGGGTGGGGAGAAATTCAAAATGGCGGCTACCTGGATGACAGGTTTGCATTGCAGTCAATGGGACGAAATCAGTTTTTGTACAATAACTTTTAAAAAACAAATTTTCGAACCTATGTTTATTAACAAATTATTTTTCATTTATCGAAAGATATTTTTTAATATAATAAAATTGTGTAAAGTTTTTATATGAGTTTTTATTATTTTAAAAAATTGCTCTCAATAAATGAAAAATAACTTGTTAATAAACATAGGTTCGAAAATTTGTTTTTTAAAAGTTATTGTACAAAAACTGATTTCGTCCTATTGACTGCAATGCAAACCTGTCATCCAGGTAGCCACCATTTTGAATTTCTCCCTACCCAACTTGAATATCCTTATACAGTACGCTTCCATTTAATTGACCTCGTCGGGACCGGATGAAACATTTTAATTGACCCTTCCCACTCTTTACGCAAGTACCAAAAACATTTTCCACGTGAGAGGAAATGAAACATTTCCCCCTACGTGCACATGAGTGGTAGGGATAATTTTGTTCATTTAAAATGTACGGAAAAGTTCAAATAAAATGGAAGTTCATTTAAAATGGAGGTCAATTAAATGGAAGCGTACTGTACATAGTTTTCTACACGTATAATACTATGTATTTTACGTCCTTAATTTTCTACGTGATGTATTTTACGTTTTATCACGTGACTAAATGTGCGGGATACATATAACATAACCTTTATTTTTATAAAGACTGTACCTGTATAGTTTATTTAATATTGTGACAACATATTTGTATGATTTTAATATTAATTTATACACTTTTTTCTAGAATAACTAGATTATCATTACTAGAAATCCTATAAAGTCATTCAAATTGATCTACAAAGTGTTAACAAAAGTTTTTGAAATAATTTTGTGTCTAATCCTAGAAAATTATTGGTTATATAATGTCTGGAATTATTTTAAACTAAGTTAAAAATGTTTTAAATATATTTATTAACAAGAGAAATGTTCATAGATAGTTTGGAATAATATTATATGTGAGAGAAACAAATCGAGACCAAAATTTAAATATTGTAGTTACCGGCATAATTAAAATAACAATATTTTTTAAAACAACTAACTAGTTAAAAAGACTAAAATTTTTTAATATTTTAAATATTAGTCTTTCTGTCATTTTTTTAAATTCCTATATGTAAAAAATTATTAATCACCTGACATCTTGCCGAAACTTGTTAACGTGTCGCAGAGAATGCTATTATTAATATTAAAAATGTTAAATATTATTAAATAACATATTAAAGCTTTATTTCCTGTTTAAACAACTTTTAAAAACTAGATTTTCTACAATTTTCTACGTTTAATACGTCTTTCATGTATTATACGTAGAAAACCTCGAGTTTTCTACATTTACCCATCCCTGGATATGCTGGATTTTCAAATTGTGTGATTAATAAATTTTTAATAATGATAAGTCATACATAAATGTTGGAAAATATAACAATTTATTTGTTATTTAAGTTATTTAATCAGTGGCAACAAACATTTTAATGTTGAATTGTTGATAATAATTTGACGGAGCAACATAGCCAACAAATTGAAGAGTTTTTTGTATGTGAAATTACATTCAAACTATGAATTAATGCATCATACTTATTTAATAATATGAATAAAACAAGATTATTTGCGTGTAATATTGAAGAATTTAAATATATTTATTTGATTAAAATATTTTTAAATGTGTTAGAAATTGACATGTATAAAACTAGGTTTTCTGCAATTTTCTGCGTATAATACGTTTTCTACGTATTATACGTAGAAAACCTCGAAGAAAGCACTTTTACCCATCCCTGCTCACGGACTATAGGAGTTGCCTATGGCAACCGTGTAAGAGGAGTAAGAAAAGCCTAAAGCACAACGAATCGTAATCGCTAATCCTTAATCGTAATAATGAGAGAAAGTAGGACAGAGATATATGTCTGTCCTACTTCCTCTCATTCTTACGATTAAGGATTAGCGATTACGATTCATTGTGCGTTAGGCTAAAGTCAGAGAATCTTCTGTCTTTCTTACTCTTACACGGTTGCCATAGGCAACTCCTATAGTCCGTGAGGTGTGCCCGTACCTTATGGCCTATTTACACCTTCGAAAAAAAAATTTTTTTGCATGAGAGTAAAGAGGACAGATACACAGTCTGCCTTCTTCCCTCCAATGCGAAAATTTTTTTTTTTCGAAGGTGTAAACTACGGAAGCGCCTATGTGCCAGCGCTGGGCACTAACAAAATTTGCAGGTGCATTCATTCGTTTGCCTTGCACGAATTTTTTTGTGCGTGCTGGTTGTCCTGCACGCATTTAAAAATGCGTGCTATCCATTTGAAACCAAAAGTGTGTTAGTGGTGTACGTGTGATGTGATGGTACCGTGTAAGACTGGCTTTTCGCTTTTCGTTGATTGTTTAAAGGTAAGATTAATACACATTTATATAATTTGTTATTTATTGTTAATAGAAAATATGTTCAATAAAATAAGTGTATGATTAAAAAAGATTTTTGAAATATAAAGGTCATTATTGACAGAATTAATTATTTTTTTAGTATAACCTTAAAATGTGTAGTAAATATAACCTTTTTTTACGTTTAACAATAAGAAGGCAATATGTCATTGAAGTAAAACTAATTTAAACAAATAATGAAATTATTTTTAGCTTTTTTGTTAACATAGTTTGTCTTTTATTAAGCTTTTTGGTGTGTTTTTGGCTTATTGTTTTAAAAACACTGTCAATTATGAGCTTATATACTCAAAAGAAAAAAAAATACTTTTTAAATTATACCTATTTTATAAAATAAACGTTTTTCGTTACATAAATGTTTATTAATCTTTAAATCATTTGTTACTAATAATTTTTCTGATGGAATAAAGCCGGCCGGACAAAAAACAATAAGCCAAAAACAAACCAAAAAGCTTAATAAAAGACAAACTATGTTAACAAAAAAGCTAAAAATAATTTCATTATTTGTTTAAATTAGTTTTACTTCAATGACATATAGTATTGCCTTCTTATTGTTAAACGTAAAAAAAAGGTTATATTTACTACACATTTTAAGGTTATACCAAAAAATAATTAATTCTGTCAATAATGACCTTTATATTTCAAAAATCTTTTTTAATCATACACTTATTTTATTGAACATATTTTCTATTAACAATAAATAACAAATTATATCAATGTTTATTAATCTTACCTTTAAACAGTCAACGAAAAGCGAAAAGCCAGTCTTACACGGTACGATCACATCACACGTACACCACTAACACACTTTTGGTTTCAAATGGATAGCACGCATTTTTAAATGCGTGCAGGACAACCAGCACGCACAAAAAAATGCGTGCAAGGCAAACGAATGAATGCACCTGCAAATTTTGTTAGTGCCCAGCGCTGGCACATAGGCGCTTCCGTAGTAAACAGGCCATTAACCGTATTCGTTGTGCTTTGCTATTGTCATTTTTCCAAGCAATACAATTGAATACAATTTTGGCGGTAGAGGAAAAATTGTATTTATGTCTTTAATAGTCTTTAATAAGTGAAGTTTTAATAAACGACGATGCATGCGTTTTTGAAAACAGGAAAATTAGGACCTGGTGATTTAAAGAAACCTTCTACTTCACGCACAAAAGAACGAAGTGGTCCTTCTCCTCCTTGGGTGGAAAAATAGTAAGTTCATAATTTTTATAACTTTAATGCTGCTAATTTTTCATGTGTGTAATTCATTTTTCCTTGACTTGATTTCGCCTGAGAACTATCTATTAATTTTAGAAGAAAAATATGGTTACATTTTGTTTTAGTCGTCCTAAAACTGTCGAAGATGTTGTCGAACAGGCGGAAGTAGTACAAGTTCTTCGACAATGCCTAACTGGTGGAGATTTTCCTAATTTATTATTGTATGGTCCTCCTGGAACAGGAAAGACCAGTACAATTTTGGCAGCTAGTAGACAACTTTTTGGAGACATGTACAAAGATAGAATTTTAGAATTAAATGCTTCAGACGAGCGTGGTATTCAAGTAATCAGAGATAAAGTTAAAACTTTTGCACAACGAACAGCAGGCAACGTTAGACATGAGTAAGTTAATTTTTCTATTTAACCTAGTTTACATTTCTTAAAGTATTTCCTAATTGCCAATGATGTTTAAGTAAAAGGTTTGAAGTTCAAATATTAAACTTGGCTTTGAATCCTTTAGATCGGATTTGACTAGTTGCTTTTCAGGCAGTTAAGTGAAGAATCTTAACTCGTTTATTAACAAC
Organism: Ganaspis brasiliensis; assembly: GCA_037103525.1. Classification (NCBI taxonomy): domain Eukaryota; kingdom Metazoa; phylum Arthropoda; class Insecta; order Hymenoptera; family Figitidae; genus Ganaspis; species Ganaspis brasiliensis. The sequence goes on along the minus strand of JAZKLR010000050.1, from coordinate 561,698 downwards.
TAGACATTAAATTTCATTCTCTACATTATTGCATTGAAATCATTAAAGATTTTTGACTTTCATTGAATTAGAATTGGACAAAAATTTTTGTTAATAGAGCATAAAGGCTACTTAATCTATTAAAATACTTTCTAAGAACTGATTTCATAAACTTTGTAAATAATATTAGTCTTTGATCAAGTCTTTTACTTTTTAATTATAAATTGTTTCATTGTTTTAATCAATTATTAAAATTATACGCAAAGTTGATGAAACAACTCTTTAAAAGTTTGATAAAGATTTTAGTAACATTTAGTGCTGGATTTAAGAATTTTTTTAATTTTAATCAAATTTTTATCTTTAGGATTCTTTAGTCCAATCTTTTGAAGAATTTGTGATTAAAAATTGTAACTGAGGCATTTTTTTAAATAAAAGGTATTTATTTTTTTAAGTATGTGTTAATATTGTGACATTAATTAAAATGTAAATTTTACCATTTCAGTGGGAAAGCGTGTCCTCCTTTTAAAATAATTATTCTTGATGAAGCAGACAGCATGACTTCAGCTGCGCAATCTGCGTTACGTCGTACAATGGAAAAAGAATCGCATAGTACACGATTTTGTTTAATTTGTAATTATGTTTCACGCATTATTGAACCTCTAACGTCTCGATGTACCAAGTTCAGATTCAAATCTTTAGGCGAGGAGAAAATTATTGAGAGACTAGAGTATATTTGTCAGGAAGAGGGTATGAATGCAGAAAAAGCAGTACTTGTAAAATTAGTTGAGGCTTCAGGCGGAGATTTGAGAAGAGCTATTACGTCCTTACAATCAGTAATGAGGCTTAAAGGAAAGGGAATTGAAGTCACTATACATGATGTTTTGGAAGTTACTGGGGTATTTATATTATATGCTTTTAATATTTTATTCAGTGATTAAAAATTTAAGGGTATGAGATAGAGTAATTTTTTGTTTCTCTTTTCTAGATTGTTCCTGATCATTGGTTACATGAATTAATGGAAGTTTGTAAAACTCAAAATTATATTAAAGCAGAAGAGTTTGTTGAGAGATTTATGATGGAAGCTTATTCTACAACTCAAGTATTAAATTAATATACATAGTTATACTTTTTCAAAATAACTTCTATACCTATTCAGAAATAATTGCATTAAAATATAATTTTATTATTCTTTTAGGTGATAGATCAACTGAATGAACGAATAATTTACTCAAATTCTTTAACAGACAAACAAAAAGCTTATATTGGTGACAGACTTGGGGTAAGTTAAAAGAAAGTTTAAAAAAGAACACAGGCCTACAAAATTTTGGACTTTGCCAGACCCAGAAATCGGAATAGTCATTTCCGATGTAATTTGTCACGCTGAATCCAAAAATGACAGCGAAATTGCTCTATCACGTCAGCATTTTGTAATATTCTAACCTAAAAGCGTGAAAAATGCCTTTTTTGCAACATTCGACACTCTATAAAATCTCTAAAAAAAATTTTAATCATTGGTTCAAATTTTTAAAAAAAAGTACTATCATTCCCCTTACAAAATTTTTTGGCTCGTTCCAATCAGATTTTTTTCCATGGAGATACTGCCATTTGAATTTTACGTTACACGGCGAAAAACCCTAAAAAAAGGAAAAATAAAAGTGCAAAGTTCTTATTGTACTGAAACCCGTTACTTAGGGGTTTTCGAGGTTACTGATTACGAATTTAATGTTAGATTTTTGAAATTCAAAATGGTGGATCCAATATGGTTGACACATTGAAAAAAAAATCTTATCGGATTGGCTTGAAACTTGTTGCTCGTGGGTTTTTGTGGTCGCTGATTACGAATCCAAAGTCAGATTTTTGAAATTCCCAAAAACACCCGAGTAACAAATTTCAAGTGAATCCGGAGAATTTTTTTAAAAGTGTCTGCCATTTTGAATTTCAAAAATATGACATCGTATTCGTAATCAACGATCCCAAAAACCCACGAGTAACGAAATTCATTTGTTACATTTGTAATTTTATTTTTCTTTTGCTTTAGAGTTTTTGAGTCTGTAACGTAAAATTCAAATAACTGTACTTATCTCAATGAAAAAAAATCGGATCGGAACGATCCAAAAATAAATTTGAATGAGGAATGATAGTACTTGATTTTTAAAATTTAGACCAATGATTAAAAATTTTTTTAGAGATTTTATAGTGTCGAATGTTACCAAAAACGGCATTTTTCACGCTTTTTGGTTAGAATATTTAAAAACGCTGACGTTATAGAGCAATTTTGTTGTCAGTTTTGAATTTAGCGTGACAAATTACTTCGGAAATGACTATTCCTGTTTTTGGGTCTGAAATTTGTAGGCTTGTGGAATGAATAAAAACAATAGGTAAAATTGACATAATATTTACTTAATCTTAAAATGTCAAAATGTACATTTTTGAAGACAAATATCTCAAAATGAAAATCATTTATTTGATAAATTAAGACAAGATATTAATTTATTATTCATGATAGGTAATGCTAATTGATTCACATGTTATCTCTTGCAGGAATGTAGCTACAGATTGCTAGATGGAGGCAGCGAATATGTACAATTAATAACTTTATGCTGCGGTATTATGCAAGCATATAAAATTTCATAAAAACCACCCACCGTACAATACCAATATTTTTTTTGTACAGTTAATAATCCTAGTTTATTTTCTATATTTTTATATAACACAAAGAAATAAAAACCTTTTTCTCAAACAAACTGCAGTTATCATTTGGCACAACAATGTGTGTGTGTGTGTCTTTTTACCATTTTTAGACTAAAAAATGTTTATTCTATAGTCGTAGTTAAATTAGTGTGTACCACTAAAAATTACGTCAGTTTAAATTCATATGTAATTTACCCATTTATCACCAGTCATTCAAATAAAATTGCTATTCATTGCTGTAATAGACTAGCGAAATATTGATAAAAATAAAAATTGCGCCATAAAATATGCAATATGCGAGATGTGTATACTTACAATACAAACTTTCCGTAAATTTTATCTAATTGTTTGTTAAAATTAGCTAAAGTATGTTCCCATTTGCCACGACTGCTCGTGGGTATAGTATACGGATATACTTTTTACAAGAAAAAATACTTAAGAGTCATCTCTTGAAATACCTTTGCAATTTACAAGGTATACTATTAGCGTCTTAATTTTTGTTTAATATGGTGGAGGTTGATGTTGGTGTTGATAAGGATGTTGTGGAGGTTGATTTAAATTTCGTTGAAGGTGTGCTACTAATTGTGGTGTTTGTTGTTGTCCTACATTGCTACTTTGTTGCTGTTGCACTTGCTGTTGCTGAGTTTGCTGATGATGTTGCATATTGACCAACATTTGTTGTTGCTGTTGGCGGAATCGTTGATTCATTGCCAGCTGTAAAAAGATGTATCTTATATGTATAGATCAAAACTTAAATTAATTTTTTTTTTTAAATTAAAAGCTAATTAATTAAAATCTTACTTGTTGTAAATGTTGGTTCGATTGTAATCCAACATTGGTTGATCCAACTCCAGTTACTCCAACAGTTCCAGGTTTCCCGCCTGTTTGTCTATAAGGTGGAGCTGGCTGATTTTGAACGTTTCCGCCCATTGGGCCCATAGCATTCATTGTTACATTAGGCGCCTGGAAATGTTTATACATTTAATATATTGTGATATATATATATATATATTTAGTTTAATAATATATGTATGTGTATATTTTAATTTAACACCTGAAGATAAGGGGGTCTTGCAGCATTCTGTTGCATCCTTTGTTGTTGAATATATTCCTGGCCTCTCTGAGCACCTAGCATTTGTTGATTTTGGAACAACATATTTTGCTGTTGAGACATCATGCCTTGTTGTTGTTGTTGTTGTTGTTGTTGCTGCTGTTGTTGTTGTTGCTGCTGTTGCATAATTTGTTGCTGTTGCACCTGTTGAGACTGTTGTTGTGGTTGTGAAAGCATTTGTTGATTACCATAGGCTGCGTAATTTTGACCCATCCCTCCTACACCTTTAAAATTGAATGATAAATAATAAAAAAAAAGTATACATATAGAGAAGCGTGGAGTACACCCTTCCATTGTCAATACAATAAGCAGAAGATGTAAACAATCTTAGGAAGGAAAATCTGAATAAAATTTGGACAAAATACCTTGCTGCATTCCTGTGTACATTCCCTGTTGTTGTGACTGCTGCTGTTGAGGATTAAACATCGTTTGCTGGGGATTCATTGTAGCAGCACTATGTTGTGCCCTAAGTTGTTGTCGAATAAATTGTTGTCTTTGCATTCCTTGGAATCCAGCAGGACCACCAACTGAAGACGTATTTGGTTGCTGTTGCGTGCCCATAAATTGAGTTGAAGGCAATCTCATTCTAAGCATATTAGACAAAGCTTGCTTTGACTGATTATTCATTCCGGGTCGATCATAACGTGGTCCTCCAACAGCAGAAGTAGGTAATTGTTGACCGTAGCCATATTGTTGTGGAGTAGGGTGACCTTGTTGATTAGGGTACCAATTTTGTTGAGGTTGCGGTGGTTGTCCAGAGAACATTCCTTGTTGAGGAGTAACTTGTGGCTGTTGATTACTGTACGGCATTTGTGTCATTTGGGATTGACCTTGCGGCTAGAAAGAAAATTCAATAGTGAATTTACGCAAATTGTTAACAAAGTTTTTCAATTTTCTTGAAACTATATGACTTATACCTGCAGTTGTTGAGGTATAGTAGCAGTAGGTGTGACAGTTCCCTTCATTCTTCTGTGTCTTTTCGTTTTCATAGCTTTTCCTTTTCCAACACCACCTACAGCAGCACCAACGACACCATTAGTACTGCCAATTCTTCCTGGAGAATCTATACTCATTGGCGTATCAGCTTTACCAGATTCAGATTCTTTCTTGTCTGGCTCTAAATCTTCGGGAGGCAAAGGTGGAGGTTCTAGGTAATAGTTGGAAGGCCTTATTTGACTATGCGTGTGATAGCGAAGAAGTTTATGAGCCATCTCGTATGTCAGAGGTTTTCTTTCAATTTTCACGGCTCTAAACCAGGACCAAGAGAGAGGAGCAGGATTTTTGTGACCTTCTAACAACTCCCAAGCCGAGACTTTTTGCGAATCACAGACTTGTAGTCCCTAAAAATAAAGTTAAAGAACTATTAAAAAATATTTTGAATAATTCAAAGCACAAAAGTTTGAGAAACATTGTGCATTAAAGTTCAATTATGTCTATAATAAACAAATAAATGTAAATTTCTCATAACATTCAGAAATTATTTCTTACTATATTAAGGGGTCAGTAGCACATATTTGACACTTTTATCAATTAAATTTTTTCATACAAAAATTTTTTTTATTTATTTCAAACGTTTTATGAATTAAAGAGGAGGTATTGGAGTGTCACAAAATCGTTTTATTTCTTTATTTTTTTTAAATCTGACTGCTATGTCCGCCGTAAGTGACCTCCGCGCAAAACTGGCTGACATGATATCTCAAGTTCAAAGCGTCTAAAAAATCAAATCAGACCCTATTATTAAATAATAAGCTTCCAAACGTCCGTACTAGAATCATAAATTTTCGATTAAAAAAAAAAAGGAAAATGGCGTATTTTTTCAATTTTCAATTTTCAATTTTTTTTGAATGTTAATTGTTCAAAAAAATAGGATTTATTGATAATAATCCTAATTCTAGTACTGACGATAGCGAGAAGCTTACTATTTAATAATCTGATTTTATTTTTTAGACGCTTTGAACTTGAGATATCATGTCAGCCAGTTTTGCGCGGAGGTCACTTACGGCGGTCATAGCAGCAAAATTTTAAAAAAATAAACAAATAAAACTATTTTGCGACATTCCAATACCTCCTCTTGTTTCATAAAACGTTTAAAATAAATAAAATAAATTTTTTTATGAAAAAACAAAAAATAATTGAAAAAAGTGGCAAAGATGTGGTACTGCCCCCCTTAAAACTATATTTCTTAGGAAATCTCATCAAAACCTTTTAAGATATGTCACTCATTTTAACTTGTGGGAAATCTAACTTTTTAACTCGTATAAACCTTTACTTTTAATTTAAATCTAAATAATTCTAACTCGTGGGCCAACTTGAGAAATCCTCTCCCAATATAAAATTTTAAAAACTTATCATAAAACTGCTCACCTGTTTCTTATCAATACTGTCAAAACCGGTAATTTTGTTTCCTTTTGTATCCGTCAAGCAACCAACAGGCTCACAAGCAATTACCTCTATTGTTAACTTTTGTAATGGAAGCAACTGTCTCACAAATTGAATACTTTGCGAATTTCTATCTCCCAATTCTTTCTTCAATTTTTTCATCAAATTCTGATAATGTTTTTTATTTTCATCTTTCTCCGATTGCGAATCAGATACAAGAGTGGAATGTATTAAGGTAGCCAACATATCTATCACTGTTGTAAATAGTTCAGAATTATTGTTTAAATCTATAACCCCGTAACTGACCAATTGGACTAATAAAATTGCCCAATCCGTCGTGACAGTTGTATTTCTTTGAATTGCATCGAAAACTCCACCAACTAAGCTAAATCTTAATTGAAGTGCATCTTGCAAAACTTCCCTCGTTTTTGGATCCTCAGATCCTATATTTTTCTCCTCTTTGCTAGTACTTAAAAACTGAGAGAGTTGTGAATGCAACGATGTTAATAATCCTTCCCTTTGATCATCTTGACCCTTGAGACACGTTAACACAAGAGATAGAAAAGGTTGATGATTAAAAAGCGAAAGCGATTTAGATCTTCCTCTTTCTCTGTTTGCAGTTTTAGACCAGTTGCCTGATTCTAATACTTGTCCAGCTACTTTTAAGACACGGCCTTGAACAGGACTTGGCAATTTCGAAACTAGAGGAGCAACTAGCCAAATTGATCCTGACTTTTTATCAGATTTACCGGAAACATTATTTAACTGGAAGACATCAATTGCTGCCTTTGCAACGGTATCTAGCCATTGAAGTAAATCGTTTGAATTAGGTTGGAACTGTTTGTACATGAGTTGAAGATCTAACCAAGACATCCTCAGACTCCATTGCTCTAAATTTTCTAATATATTTGTAATGTGTGTCTTCTGATCAAGAAAAGCGTCCGAAGAAGTGTGTGGATAACAAATCATATGTAAAAGTCTTTGAGCCTGACGAGGCGTCAAAACATCATCTAAAAGCATTCCAGGATGACAGAGTTCTTCTGGATTTTGTAAACATCTTTCCAAAACCCATTCTTGACTGCATATTTGTCGCAAAACATGTTGGGCAAAGTCAGAGAGACCTTTGACATTTTCTGCTGTTATTCCCGCGCTGCTATTGGAAGAAGACATTGCCATATCGATACCAAGATCATCACCTCCTCCGAGAATGTCGCTTGTCCCAAGAATATGACTTATTGAAAGTTCTCCAGGTCCACTTCCAGTAACACCGACACTTCCAGGACCTCCAGCTTTTCCGGAATGAGTCAAAGGAACATCAGGTTTTTTTGGAGGTTGTTTTCCTGCAGTGGCATCGCCAACAACCAAAATAGCTTTGAGAACTGCCAAAACTGGACCAACTTTGATGTTATTATGAGCAGCAGCCAACAAATGTCTATCACAACTTAATTTTATACTATATCCTCTCGGATTTCCACTTGGCAAAGGATGTGGACTCGTACTCACTGAGTACAAAGCTGGTTGAGGGCATTCACTCGTTTTAAACAGTCTCAAAAGTAAGTGGCATGTTAATCGTGCTCCTGCCTCCGCTTCTGTGTCTGCCTCACCTCGTCCTTCGTTACAAGTTTTAACTAAGCACGGTAAAGCTACATGAAGCAAAAAATCCTCAAGAGAGAAACAATGTCTCGCTGAAAAATAAAATTTTAATACCAAATATTAATCATTTCTTAAAATTAACTATGTATACTTATCATTGCCAAGCAATTGCTTACCAATTAAAATAGATGTAAACACAGCAAGCGAATTATGCAAACTTAAATCCTGGACATCTACTTGATTCAAGACATCGATATAAAAAGTCGAACTATTTGAAGAAGAACAGAGAGCCATGAGTACTCCCAGCCACTCTGCACTAAGAGCATTGCAACACGCAGTCAATTCCGCACAAGTGATGGCAATATCATTTAGTTTATCATTGTCTAATTCACTACAAACTGCAACAATAGCATTACACACAAAACTGTACCTATTCGCAGGAGTTTCGTTTAACAATTTCGCCCATTGTTGTTCAATTTTACCACCTCGCCTGGGACTGTTGAATACGTCAACCATAAATTGTGAATTATAAACATGATTTGAAGGCGTTGGTTGCAAAGCACTATAAAGAGCTAATCGAATTTTCGGGTGGGCATTGTTAAATGCTTCTACTCCATGAGGTTTTGTTTTTAATAGAGAACAACTTGAATATAAATCATATAGATGAGCAAGAACACACCTTTCTGCTGAACTACAATCACTTGGATTTGAAACATGTTTTACTACTTTGCAGAGTAGATCAAATACAGCAGTGGTTTGCTCAGGTGACACTGAAAATGAAATTATTCAAAATTTACAGGGATCATACAACAATGTTTTTTTTTCTTGTTAAATAAATAACAAGGTAAATTACTTTTATTAAATAGGCAACAAGAAATATTACGTTTAAAATAAATTTACATGTAAAATAATTAATTTATATCTATTGAAAGTTTGATTAATTGAAAATAATTTAAAGTTAAATAATTTAACGATTTCTTTCAATAATAATACTAATAATAAAAATAATAATAATAATAATAATAATACTTTTGTATTATAAGTTTAAAAACATTAAATCTTCACATATTTTAAAAGATAAATTGATCTTACGTAATAAGCAACAGTGGTATCTTCTTAAAACTCCAACGACATACAGACTTAAACTTGTGGTGTAACTTCTGACTAGCGTACTGTTTCTTGTAGTCAATTGAGCTTCTACCTCAGGTAATTCTTTTAGTAGCTGAATACAAATATCAATTAACCCATAAATGTTTAGAGCAAGTTCCATTAAATCAAAGAGGAAAGCAACGTGCTCTTGAACAGGTAGATAAGAAGAAGCAGAAACCGCAAATGTGTTTAGCATTTCTACAACTTGTGTAGCACATTGCCAAGTTACTACATGTTGATCAAAGTAACTAAGATTTTGGAACTTTTGTGTGATAGCTTCAAAGTTGAATTCATTCCGTGAATGTTTCTTAACTTTGCCTCCTTCTGCTACGTCAATGCTGAACTTTTTTCCAAATAATTTACAAACTTCTTTCGTCATTTTCTTTACCACATGTCGAGCTTCGTCGCGAACACGACCTACTCCATATAAAAGAACATGTCGCTGATTACAATCATGTTGACTGCAAGTTTCATCCTGTAAATATAATGTAAATTATCTGTCTTAAATGTCTCCTTTTATAAATGTAATCTAAGTCTTATGTATTAAAACTGTAAAAAATCAGTTTAAAATACCTGCGGAAGAGGAAAATGGGTAGTGTAAAGTAAATGTCTGCTGGGACTGGAAGGCGTCTTCGTATCGAGACCTTCATGCCCATGACCTCCTAAGGCATCTTCTTTTGGACTGTCTGGAGCATCCATACTGTTTTGTTGATCTTCCTTAATGTGTTGTAAAAGTTTATCGAGGTCATCATCAATTTTGCTATCGTCACAATCCATTGTTCTACCATAATCAGGCACATCTTGGTTTGACTTTTTAAATTCTAATCCTGGAAAGAGACTATCCTCATCCATAGCCTCTCGATTACTCGGAGTACTTGGTTTACTTGCTACTGGCCCTAATTGAAATTTTAATAAATTAATTAAAAGTTGGAAGATGAACCGATCTTGCCAAGTCAGGAGTATAAAAAACACACACAACTGATTCGGCAAGATCGATTTATCTTCCCTCTTTTAATATTATTCAACCGAATGATGAATTACATAATTTAATAAATTAAATTTAGAATCGATAAAAATTACCATCCTATAAGTTTTTACCATGAAAAGTTGTAATCAATTGAAATCATAAGTTTATTACAGAGTGTCTAGCGAAATATCTTTTCAAATTCCCGTCAAATTCTCGGATTTCCCGAATCGTAAACTACAATTTTCCCGGATTTTTTACTTTAATGATTAATAACTGTATTATTTAAATATTAAGCAGTTGAAGAAATCTTTAAAAGAACAGCTAAGAAAAAACAGTAAAATTAGTTTCAAGAAGAATTAACTAAAAAAATCAGATAAATTATTAAAAGGTTTAAAAACATCAGAAAGTCTATGAAAAAATGAAAAAAATCACCGAAAAAGTGAGGAAATGAAAAGTTAAAAAGTCTGAATAAATAAGAAAATCTAAGAACATCCAATAAAAAATAATTAAAAAATATTAGATCTTAATCCTAACAAAAAAAATTTTTTTTTTAAACCAAAAAATCTAGAAATTACTTGAAACAGTAAATAATAACTTACAAATAAATTGGACAAAATATAAAAACGAATTGAACAAGTTTACATAAAGATAAAAAAAATTAAGAATGCAGTTTCTTAATCTATGAAAATATGATTTATTAAAAAAAGAAAAAAAATATAAAGAATGAAAAATGAACATTCTCACAAATTTTTTTCAAAAAACTAGAAAATCTAGAAATTGCTTAAAAGAGGGTCCTCTAATCTCGCGGTTTCAAAATTTTTTTTTTTTTTTACTTTACTTAATTTCAATCTATATGTATCTAAGAATACACCACATAAAGGATTTCGTGAGAATCACATTTACATGTTTCTGGGAACCGAAAAAATGCAGGAATTTTTGTTCAATTGTAACATTTGTTTATTTATAATAATTCAATTCCAAATAGAAAATTATCCTGGATAATTTTCAAATAAATTTTTTTGATCGTAAAATTATAATAATTATATTATTTACAATTTACCAATTTCTAATTTTTTTTATCTTTGCTGATATCTAAAGACCCCTATAAAAACAAAAAACCTTGTATGGGTCCGGTATAGCAGATTAACTCATAAGATACTACAATCAAGTTATACACTATATGTTAACTTTAAACGCGTTTTCTCAAAAGTAGTGTTTTTTAAGCGGTCCAGTAACACTATATAGTAAAAATGGTCCGATTTTAATTTTCTTTCTAAATTACTCAGAACATATGCCGCTGGATTCCCCCGTGTACGATTTGCAAAATTTTATTTTCTTTTTTTTTATAACCCATAAAAATAAAAAAAAACGAAAAATTGAAAATTTTTACAAATTTTTTCATAATTTTGACAAATTCAGTAGTTCTTTCACAATTAATTCCAAAAAAAAAAAACCACTCAATTTCGGCCCTCGAGTGTAGTGGACCCCCTTAAATGTGTAAATAAATTTATGAATAAAATAGACAAAACATAAAAACAAATTGAACAAATTTACAAAAACCGCTGCCAAGTTGTTCCTCAAGTATTTATTTGGTGTGAGTAATTTTTGGTATTCATTTTTTGAAAACATTCTTTCGAAACGTATGACGGTTCCCTAAAATGATTATCTAGAAAGTTAGTTAGGCAGAATTTCAGAAGGCAGAATGTTTCTTCTACCGAATGATTGTTTTCTCGAAGTAGACTTTGTAAGAAAGCGCATGTAGACAAAAATTTGTAAAATCAAATTGACAATTATAAAAATTCTCGTAAACATTAATTTGTAAATAAGGGAAGTTGTAGTTAACTGTATTTTTAAATGTATAAATTTTAGTTAAATATGTATTTTTCTAAAACAAAATTTTATTTGGACCATTTTTTGTTAAATAGATTCATAGTTTAATACAAATGTCAGATAACCTAACTTTTAAGTGTCTGAATTTTTAAAAAAACCTTTTTTCATATCTCAAAATTTTTACTTTAATGAATTATAATTTAACAGATTTTGTATAACACAGAAATTTTATTTAATAAATTATCTATTTAGCCGAATTTATATATGCCAGAATTACAATTTAACAGAAATACCAAAAGTCAAAATTTGTATTTAATACAAAATTTATTTAACAGATTGTTTTATTAATCGAATTTCCCTTAGTCATCATTTTTATAAGTTAGAATTGTAACCTAATAGAATTTACATTTGTTAGAATTTGTATATTGCAGAATTTATATTTAACCAACATTCAATTTATCCAAAATTTTATATAAACGGATCTCTATTGAGTAGAATTTATATTTAACACAATTAAAATATAACACATAATTCATGCAACCGAATTTTCATGTAACAGACTGCTTACGAACCCGAATTTTAATGCGAAAGAATTTCTATGTATTCAAACCCATATTATATAGAATCTCAAAGTAGCAGAACTTTCAACTGACCGACAACTCATATCGTCGAACTTTTGGTTTGGCAGAATCGCTATGTGACAGAATTTCCGATTGGCCGAATCTTTAGCCAATCAGATTTAATTTTAAGTACATAGTTGTATCGGATTGGCTAAAGATTCGGCCAATCGGAAATTCTGTCACATAGCAATTCTGCCAAACTAAAGTGCGACGATAAGAGTTGTCGGTCAGTTGAAAGTTCTGCCACTTTGAGATTCTATGTAATATGGGTTTGAATACATAGAACTTCTTTCGCATTAAAATTCGGGTTCGTAAGCAGTTTGTTAGGGGAAAGTCGGGCGGCCCCGGCCCCTTCAGGAATTTCAGTTATTATTTCTAAAATGAACACAAAAAAGTATGTTTTGAATTGTAAATATAATTTTCAATCCTCAATCTACACTTAGAATTTAATTATTTAGGAAAAAACCTCTTAATATTTGAAATATAAGAAAATTAAAATATAGTGTAGGGTAATATCACCTTGAGTGGACCGCCACCATGAGTGGACCGCCTAAAAGATTTTAGTGATCTGGCAATGAAAACATGAAATAAATAGTTCGAACAGCAGCGCCGCACCCGGAAACCAAAAGAAAAAAGTTTTGCAATGAACAAATACGTTACTGTTTGACAAAACAAATTTTTTAAATAACAAACTGTCAAAAAAGTCGCCGTTACAATTAATGAAGTGATTTTGTAGTGTAAAAATAGTGTTGAACTCGAGTTCTAAAGTGTAATTAATTTTTTTGCTGTTAGTTTGGACATTGAAATTGATTGTCTAAGTTTCATTAAGTAATATTTTTGCCTCGAAAGAAAAATGTTTGTGGATCCTTTAAAAAGTCACATGTCACATTGAGTGGACCATTGTTTATAATCTTGAGTGAATCGTCTAATTTTTTTCATTTTCAATGTCAATTGACCATTTTTATGGAAATAAATTAAAAATAAACTTGTGATTAACTATATTTTGTTCTTCATTAATATTTTTTGTGATTTCTAAATACGTATTGCCGAAAACAGTTTAGAATAACAGAGAGTCAAAACTAGATAATTTACTGAAAGAAATTAAAAATCTGAAGAAACTTTTGCAATTTCTTGAGTTTTTATTGATTTTCTGATCTCTTCTTGCAATTTTTCAAAAGTAGTCCACTCAAGGTTATATTTTGTCATTCCTTAAAAAAAAACGCATATTTTTTACGTCAATTTTATTTTTTCTAAATAACAAAATCAAAGCTCTCATGACTTAAACTCTACCGTCCTTTTTAAAAAAGACACTATCTCACTAATGTAGATAGTGCCTTTTTTAAAAAGGACGGCAGAACTCTTATCTAGGGATCTAAATTAAAGCTTGGAATAGAGAAGTAAAATTAATTTACTTTCATAAAGAATTTATTCGAAAAAAAGCTTAAGCGGTCCACTCATGGTGACATTACCCTAATATTGGTTATTCAAAAAAAGTGTCGGGTACCTCGGGCCACAATTAAAACCTTAATATTGAGTACACAATATTGTATTAGGTACTCTATATCGTGAATATATACCTATATCACCCATATCGTGAAAATCCGAAAATTAAATAACGTCAAATTTGGTTAGATTAACTGTTTATATTTCAAAATAAATGAAAAACAAATGAAGATTACATAGAAATATTAAACTGGCCGGCGCTGGACGATAAGTTATTTTTTAGAAAAAGTTCATTTATACACAAATTAATAGAAAATTAAATAAGTAAATTGTAATTATGTATAAAGCGATAGTTCAGCTTCATGAAACAGTAAAATAATTAATTCAAAAGCTTAGAAAACATAAAAATATTGGATAATTAAGTTCGTCTATTTTTTAGAAAATGACACTCATCTTACTGACGAAATTTTTATTCCAGCACATTTCTCATGTAAATTGATCAGTTGAACATATATTTTGGAATTTATATTATGAATCCATACGCAATCAAAACCTTTAATCCAAATTTTTATAAGTGACGTAGTTTTTTAAATATTACGTGTGGCCGTGGTTACCCCATGGCCATGGCTACCCGACTTTCCCCTACATGAAAATTCGGTTCCATGAATTATGTGTTATATTTTAATTCTGTTAAATACAAATTCTACTAAATAGAGATTCTTTTATATAAAAATTTGGATAAATAGAAAGTTGGTTAAATATAAATTCTGCAATATACAAATTCTAACAAATGTAAATTCTATTAAATTACAATTCTAACTCATAAAAATAATGGCAAAGGAAAATTCGACTAATAAAACAATCTGTTAAATAAATTTTGTGTTAAATAAAAATTCTGACTTTTGGTGTATCTGTTAAATTGTAATTCTGGCATATATAAATTCTGCTAAATAGATTATTTATCAAATAAAAGTTCTGTGTTATATAAAATCTGTCAAATTATAATTCATTGAAGCAAAAATTTTGAGAAATGAAAATAAGCTTTTATAAAAATTCTGACACACAAAAGTTAGGTTATTTTACATTTATATTAAAGTATCAATCTATTTATAAAAAATTGGTACAAATATTATTTTGGTTGGAAAAAATGCATATTAAACTAAAATTTTTAAATGATTTAAAAATATAGTTAACTACAATTTCCCTTATTTACAAATTAATGTATACGAAAATTTTTATAATTGTCAATTTGATTTTACAAATTTTTGTCTACATGCGCTTTCTTACAAATTCTAGTTGGAGGAAATAAACATTCTGCCTTCTGAAATTCTGCCCATCTAACTTTCTAGATAAACATTTTAGGGAACCGTCATACGTCTCAATTGATGCATTTTTTAATTGTCTACATAACGAGAAAAAATTATTCTTCATAAAATTTATATAAAAAGCAAAAAAACATAAACAAAATTAATTTTTATAAAAATTTTTAAGTTTTGAAACCTTGATAACTCGAAACAGGGTTACGGTAGAAGGTTTGCAAATAGCTCATCGATGTATTTTTTAATCACCTACATAATAATAAAAACATATTGAAGCTTGTTATAAAGCATAAAAAAAAAATTATTATAAAACAAGATTTTAAAAATTTTCGATTTTTAAAATACTAATAAGTTTGGATTAAATTGCACTAGAGACTTCGCTAAAAGCTCAATCGATGCGTTTTCAAAAAATAAAACGAATAAAATACTTAAATTTTAACTTTTTTTTTAAAAAAATATACAATTTTGCAAAAAAAACGATATTTTTTAAAATTTTAAATGCAAAAAAAATATTTAGAATTGATCGATAGGGTTCAAACGTATATCAAAATTTGTCGCCCTGAGGGACCTATAATTTCGTAAAAAAAAAACATAGTTTATTATTACAGTTTTCGAGATATTGAGCGAATCATAATGTGGACACACACATACACACGGAAATTTGTTTAAAAACTTCATTTTCGACATCCTGACAGAGGTCGAAATATGTCGAGATATGTCAAAAAATCGCATTTGATAATTTGAGGGTAAAACAATACTTCTTCTATGAGGAAGCAATAATATAAAAAAGAAATCAGAAAATTGAATCCCCCCCCCCCCCCAATATAAAGAATTAAAACTACGCAAGAATTAAAATAAGTTGAAAAAGTTCATCTCATGAACGTTTTGCTTTCTCATGGAGGAATCAAAAAAATCATTTTTTAAACATATGTGACGCCGCGCGAGAAAAGGGACCTATCGCAAAAAATATCAATTTTCATTTTTTTATGCCAAAATGTAGCTTTTTAGTCGCTCTTTCATTTAAAAGAATCAAAAATTGTTTCCATTAGTTACTTTTTGAGTTATTAAGCATAAATCGTAAGAATTTACATTGGTCGCCATACATTGACGCAACTTCCAACGCAAAAAATCCTATCGCGAAAAAAATCAATTTTCATTTTTTTTATGCCAAAACTACCTTTTTAGTCGCTTTTTCATTTGAAAAAATCAGAAATTGTTTCCATCAATTACTTTTTGAGTTATTAAGCATGAAGCGTAAGAATTTATATTGGTCGCAATGCATTGCTGCAACTTCTAACGCTCGCCCTGTAAAATTAACGTTTCAGGCGATAGGTCCCTTTTCTCGCGCGGCGTCACATATGAAATTATAAAACAATTTTAAAGACAGCTTGAAAATTTCCGGTAAAAAATTGATAATTGCGATTTTTTTTTAACTTTTGAAAAAATCTAATCTTTTTATAAGTAAAGTTAAAGTTAGGGGCGAGGTTGAGGGTCTTTTGACTTTGTCATTTTTGGCTTCAAGTCGGGGGTGAAACACACATAGCCTTCTCCTTTTTCCTTTTTCTAGCCTTTCTCCCTACTGTACCCCTTGCTGACTTCTTTTTCTACGTCCCAAGGGGTACCACCTTTTTCAAGCCTCGTTCCTCAACCTCAACTTGCGTCCACAGAACGACTTTTATTAGGAGTACTCGCATTTTCCTGGACCGCCTGTAATAGGCTTGCTCGCCAGTGGGGCTGGATTACCTCATAAGTCGGAAAAAAAACCCAGGCTAACGGGGCGCGAACCAGCTATGTTTGGCTCGACGCGGCCGCAGAGCCAGCGCTTTTATCCAACTGAGCTACCTCCGTTGGTTCTTTTTATAAGTAAATAGCTTCTTTTTAATGTAAAGAATAGCATTTTTTAATACAGTCGAATCTGGATAAGTGGAAACTGAAGGGACCAAAATTCTTGTTCTACTTACAGAGGTATTCCATTTACCGGTCGAATGAGGTCAAGTTATTTGTGCAGGGGCCGAAAGAAAGTTCCACTTAAAAAGGATTCTCAGTTATCCAGGGACCATTTATTCAGGTTCGACTGTATATAATTAGCGGGAAATTTAAAAAAATTCCCGGCAATTTCCTGGTCGAACTAAAATCGCGGGAAATTCTCGAATTTAGCGGTCGCTAGACACCCTGATTATTAAAATGAAAATGGACTATTAAATACTACCTTGTATTAAATCCCCTCTTGAAATTAGAGTGCACATATAAGCATCGTGAGAAAATACATCATGTCGTATTAATTCAGAAAACAAATGAACTAAATTTGTAAATTGGGCCTTGGACTGTAAAGAGCTGCTTTCTAAAACTGGCGCATCTGTATCTAAAAATTTCATGAGAAGAGGTTGAAAAATAGGAAGAGAAGGAGGAGACCCATTGCTGCAAACACTATCTTTATCGTCATTATCATTATTTTCTCCAGAAGCTTCGCTTTGTCGTTTTTCTAATAATTTTGCCACAGCCATGGCTCTGTGTTCACCCCATCGTTCAGCACTTACAGCCCATTCGCATAGGATCTCTATTATGGCGGAGTCGTGTTGTGGATTGTATTCAGTCTTTGTATCTCGTTCATTCGCAGCTTCCTTGTGCGTAGATATGAATATCTTTGCGTAAAGAGTGTCCAGAGAATTACTTTGATCCATTCGATCAAAACTATGACGGTCAAGAGCATCGAGAGCAGCAAGAACTTTTGTAGTTGTCATTCCAGCGCTACTTTGTTGCCACTTGTCACAAGACCAACGGCTTTCAGCGGCCTGGGAACGAGATTTTATCCTTTCTTGAGCAATTCTTAATTGTTTCATATTAGGATCGGTAGAGCTTGCTGGTGGACAAGGTAAAGCTGCTGGAGGACAAGGGAGATGATCAAGAGGAGAGCCATTTAAAACTGAAGGTGATTTTCCTTCTCCAACACTATTCCACACCAGAGCAGTGGGACATTCCAAAGTGATAGCCTAAAATGTAAAAAATCTTAGTTAACTGAAATAAAAAATTAATTCATTGTTATCAAGTATTGTTATAATCTTTAGCGTTACTTGTATTATTGCTGATAATTCATAAATAATGTCTCTGTGATGTGGACATGAGAGATAATCACTAAATGCAGTAGCCAAAGGATTAACTGCAACCGGTGGAGGTGCCGAATCTTTTCCATTAATTTCAGGTTTTAAAGATGCTACAATACAAGGACTTTGAGGATTAAATGTTGTATCAATATTACTGCACATGTGGGCTATTTTTTTACAACATAAAAAGGCGAGTCTTCTTGCCAGTAACTCAGATTGTACAAATTCTTCTAAATACTGCAAAGCGAATGGCAATAAAAGTTTTAAAATTCCGTCATCTGAAGGAACGGATTTAATTTTATCCAGTAACTCCAAGATCCACTGTAAAAAGTCTTGTCTATCCAGAAGCCCTTCTTCAAACATGTATTTTGCCAACATGGCACAATAATGCCATTGTTTAAGAGCTAATTTGTGTTCATCGTTCATAACAGTGCTTGTCGGCAATTGAGAATTAGAAGTTGGAGTTGGTGGTTGATTATTTATAGATCCGTTCGCAATGCTTGTAGCAGGAGTAACAGTGCTGTTTGGTGTACTATTGCTGCAAGAGGTATTTGAGGTTCCATTGCTATTAGAAGCATTAACAGTAGGGTTACCTAAGTGATACCATTCTTGAAGCTTGGATAATTGATCTTTTAAAAATTTTATTAAGGTTCCGCTCCACTCTAAGGGAAGAAAAATTATAAAATTATTTGTTAAAGATATTATTACTGTCAAGGGGCCGTCCATATATTACGTCACACTATTTTTCACCATTTTAGACCCCCCCCCCTCCCCCATGTCACACACTGTCCCATTCATTAGCGCAATTTTTTCTGCTTGTTGTCACAAATTGGTTGACCCCCCCTCTCCCCCTTAAAGTGTGACATAATATATGGATGACCCCCCAAGCGGGGCTATTTTCTGCATAAAACCGCTCTTTTTCTACTCTATGCTTTATTAAAATGGGGTGCCATCATTTAGTCCAAAACTCAGTTGTCAGAAGTTACGTAAACCTGACAGCACCAAAACATCGGATCATGATGAGACCAATATCAAAATTAAGGGCTCATTTAGGGCTAATTTAATGCCACAAACCGAAATTTTCGGCTCCCTATTTTTTAAAAAATATGGGGTATTATTTCTCAAGTGTCACAGGTCCGAAAAGCAAGTTTATTCTATCGGGGTGAAACTTGGACAAAATGTTGTCCTATTGAGTAGTAATGAATACAAAAATAATATTGACTATAGAAGAAATATTCAGCGTGGGGGAGGGGATGAAATTTTTTACTTTTTTAAGGAAACTGTTTAATTTAATAATTTTTTGTTCTTAAAATTTAAATTTAAAAAATTCTTGTAATACCAGTTTCGATAGATTTTTTCACGCTCTTTCGACTGGTCATATTGTTTTTTACAAGAAAAAATTTTTTGATCCCTAAAAATGAAAAATAAAAATGACTTTTTCTTCAAAAAGGACATTTTTAAATTTTTTTTATTATTTTTTTAAATGAAAGCCCTATTTTTTTCCTATAAAAAATCTTTGAAGTAAAATATTATATGAGGACTCCTAATCATCGAAAATAAAGGTTGAATAGAACCTAACGCCTATGACGCTTGCTGCCACTAGCAGCAGCATTGGTGCAGCGCGGCGGATCATTACGCTGTACCAAAGTGCCTAAATTTTATTGTTTATTTACAAAATTGTAATAGACTTAAAGTTACATTTAAACGCTCTCTGGATTTACAGGGTTGAGATTATCATTACTGGAATGCCTGCATTACGTTCACTAAAAAATTTTGAAAAAAAATTTTGAACAAATTAAAAAATGTTTGATATAAAATTATTCCGAAAAATAAATAAATTTGATCGAAAAAATGAAAATTATATTTATACTTGCATTTTTAAAACTCCTGGATTTTTAATATCTGAGTTATAATCTTATAATCTATTTGGCAAGTCTAGTACGTCTAGTACGCTTTTTATCTTTTGGGAAGTAATCACATTTAGTGCACACGGTAAAAAATTTATGAACGTGGATACAAAAAATTATTAATATAATTAAATTAAGAATTTCAACTCACTAGATTGCTCAAATCGTTTATTCAGTTTAAACCAATGTTTAATTTGACATATGCTTATTTGTATTTTTGCTTACTTAACTAAATTGAATATTGTTTATGGTAAATACAGGTTTATTGTCTTTAAAGTACAAATGAACAATTTATAAAAAGGCAATACTCATTCATGAAATAGTCATACTATTTTTCGTTATATATACATCAAATACCTAAAACAGTGATATTGAATATCAGTGCGTATTCACTTTTAGCTTACTTCACAAACAAGAGAAAAAACTATAAGTCGATATATCCAATTTTTTAATATAAAAACAGTTAATCCTGATATTTCAAGATTAATTTATTTCCACTATTGTTGGTTACAATAATTTTTGTCCATCCAATGTTTTGTTTTTATTGTCACGTGGTTTAGTCGGTTTAGGCTTTAGCAGACAGTCGCGTGGGAACAGTATATTAATTGCTAAATTTCTTTTTATTTATACAAGTAAATTAAGATTAAATTTATAATATTCTTACTTAGTTTATTGTTGGTACATTATCAGAGGAAAAATGTGTGATGCATTTGTAAAATCTATTTGAATTAAATGGAATTTGGAGAAATACATAACCTCTTTTAAATCGATCATTTTTCTTGATTTGAAAATGAATTGATCTAGCACAGTGGTAAGAATCTTTCTCTACTTTCCGAAAAACCTTGATTCGTTATCATGAGTGCAAAAAAAAGTTCCAATTTGTCGGACGGTATAATAAGTACATCTCTGACGAAAATAATATATATATAATTATATATATTTGTTCAAGTTCGGTATATAAAAGTATTAAAATATTTATACCAGAGCACATAATTTATTTAAGAAGTCCAGATGTTAAAAATTTCTGATTTATGTTTGAAATATATATGACAATCTAACCCCAAAATTTTGAATCCGATTCATAACTGTCAAAATAGAAACAATATAAATTTTATTGATTGGAAATCACTTATTAAAGCAAACTTCTATTTAAAACTATATTCAAAATGTCAATTCGTCAATCAGCATTCTTAAAATTATGACTCTCGTTAAATAGGTTTTTTTAAGATCTCAAATCTTAGATTTTCATCATAATTATATATGCATCTTACTTCAGTTATATGTTAATAATTACTATTACGATGATTCTCAATATCTATATTTCAGACATATCGAATTTATACCCTATTCATAATGCATCTATAATACAGTTAAATATCTTAAGAAATGTCATTTTCACTATTGTAGCGAATTTGGATTATTCATGGCTCCATTCTAGCTATAAGTTTACCTATTACAGTGAATACTTTTGATAATTCATGAGAACTTTTTTTACCGTGTGTCCAAGGAAAACTTTTTTAACTGCAGTCTTGTATCTTTAGTTGGTATAAATGCGTGATATTGTATTATTCCTTTGACCGTCTCTGCTGCATCAAATCTACTTTTAAGTTTTTTAGCAGTTATTTTTTTTATCTTTCTTGCTACTAAAAAATATTTCAGTCATTTGACAATATTTTTTGCCCAAACGAATAAATATTTAAATAATTATTCCTAATTTAAATTTAAATTTCGATGATTAGGAATCCTCATCCAATATTTTACTCCAAAGATTTTTTATAGGAAAAAAGTAGGGCTTTCATTTAAAAAGAAAAAAAAAAAATTAAAAAATGTCCTTTTTGAAGAAAAAGTCATTTTTATTTTCTATTTTTAGGAATCAAAGAATTTTTTCTTGTAAAAAACAATATGATCAATCGAAAGAGCGTGAAAAAATCTATCGAAACTGGTATTACAAAAATTTTTTAAATTCAAATTATAAGAAACATTATATAACAAACAACAAGTTTCAGCCCGATAGAATAAACTTACTTTTCGGACCTGTGCCACTTGAGAAATAATCCCCCATATGCATGGTTCTCTCATCTCTACTTAAAGCTAGCAGCACTACGCCAGAAAATACTTAAAAAACACATATATCAACTTTTTATATCCCAAAAATTTTCGGCTCTATTAGGGGTCCAAGTATCCCCTGAAACCTTCTTTCTATCACGAAAATTAAAAAAGGGACAAGAAGGTTCAAAAAGGGCAAAGGGCCAACATTATAATTTTTTAATTTTTAGTTTAGAATTATGTTATCACGATATTTAAGGCTCGAAATCTACCCAAGTCCGAACCAAAACAAATGTAATTTAATAAAAAATATGCACTGGTTCTGTCAGCTTTACTCATAGATAGCAGCACCACTGCACTGCAGAAAACCCTTAAAAAACCTACTTTCCAACATTGTATAATAATCAACATTTTCGGCTCCACTACGGCTACAAGTTTCCCACAAAACCTTTTTTCTATCTTAAAAATTAAAAAAGGGCAAATAATAGAAAAGGCCTAAAAATTAAATTTTTCAATTCATTCATTTTCACACAAAAATTATATTCACTATCAATAAGTCACAAAAGCTAAATCAATTTTAGTCAAAATGACTTTAGTTAATCATGAAATACCATCACAGAAATGTTTTCTTGTACTAATGACTTCACACATTTCATCAAGCATAAATTATTCTAAGAATCAAACATAGTACGACTATTTCTAGATTTGAGAAAATTTTATATCAATCCAAATATGCATTCTTGGATCCAGAGATAAATTTACATTCATTCCGATTTTTGTGCAGCCAGAAATTTCCGGCTCTTGAAATTAACCCACCGAGAATTTCCTGCTCTAACCTTTAACTAAAAAGTACAACGTGACTTTTTTTAAGCAGTAACATTTTTATTCATTCAGATTTTTTAGTAGCCTCAAACTTCCAGCTCTTAATATCAAGAGACCTAGAATTTTCTGCTCCAAACCTTAAATCTTAATTTAACCCTTATCTGAATAATACAAGGTTTTACCTATCGAAAAACGGGAAATTTCTAACTTTTATCTACTTTTCAAAGTCTAGGAGTTTTCGGCTCTCAAAATTCACTCTCGCAGAATTTTTGGCTCCAACCCTTAAGCCCATAACTACCCTTATTCGTAGGGCTGCGCACGATACGATACGATACGATATTTGACATCGAAAAAATAAAACATAGTAATTGCAGAATACAATTGTTAAGTTATTTATTATAAAAAGATAAGTTTTGCAAATCAGCTGTTAATTGTTAAAAACGTCTTGGGTCTTGTTGATTTAATAGTGTCGCTGTGGCTTACAAATTCTCAGCTAAATAAGATTAAAAATAAGATGTTGTTTAAAATGTGGAGCTGACAAATAGCAAAATTAACAATAAATGAAATGGTGGACAATACTTTTAAACCGATACTTCACAATCTTCTTCGACAACCTCGACTTCTATACTCACTGAGAAAAAAGGTTTAGTTTTAGCATCAATATTTTTTAGTTGACCATTGTTAGTTGTAACAACAATATTTTGATTGGTATAACAAAACGAAATGGTTGGCGTAACAGATCAAGTTGTTTGGGGCAACAATATTATTTTGTTGCTCTTATTTGGTTGAACCAAACATAATTTAGTTGGGACAACCAAACAGAAATTGGATGTGACCTCCAAACATAATTTGGTTGTCACAAACAAACAATTATTAAAAGAAACTGGTGATTAGTTTGTAAGTAAGCTGCTGATAATAATATAAATAAAATCTAAATAAAAACTAATACCAAACCGTCGGCCGAACCTGGGTCTGATAGTTGCGCCAACGGTGTGTGTTACTGAACTGTCTAGCTATAAGGTTTATTCCTTATTGGTCATTCATATCTCTCATGAGCTGGTGATTAGCCTACTAGACTGGCAGCTGGAATACCCGTGTTCGAATCTTCATGACTAATGAAATTGTTCAGTTTCAGGTTTTCATTAATATTAAATTTCTGCACTCTTATTTGATTATATTTGTGTAATTAAATTTATAACATGTGAATTATGTAATTATATGTGTTGGCCGACCGAAAATTCGCACCTGGGTTGGTTAGTTCCCAAATAATTTTTTTTTATGACAACTAAAATTTTTGTTATCCCGAATAAAAAAATATAGTTGTGACAACCAAAAGTTTTTGTTATGCCAACAAACAACACTGAACCAAATAATTTAGTTGTCTCAACCAATCAGTTTGGTTGATTAAATAACAACCAAATAATTTGGTTAGCTCAACCAAATTTTTGTTGCCATGACTAAACATTTTTCTCAGTGCTTGCATCTAAGAAATGATTTTTGGTATTAAATCATCAGTTGAAGAATCTTGTTAAAAAAGATCAGTAATCTACATTTTCATTTTCCGGTATGATTATTTTTTTATAACTTAATTGCATATTTTTGAAAAAAAGTTTAGTCGAATTATGCATTATTTAGCTTTTAGAAATAGATATCTATATCTATTATCCATAGTAAAGAAGTTCATAATTACAGTTACTACCCTATTGCGGTCGCTTTTGTCGTGGTATCGTCTCGGTATCGTCTCGGAAATTTTTTTGCGGTATCGTCTCGATATCGTCTCGGAAAACGAGATGATACAGAGCCGAGACCGAGACTGGTCTTGGTCTCGTGCGCAACCCTACTTATTCGAAAAATTGAAAGTGCCTTATTTCGTAAAAAGAGAAATTTATAACTTTTATCTACTTTTCAAAGTCTAGGAATTTTCGGCTCTTAAAATTCATCCTCGCAGAATTTTTTGGTTTTAACCCTTAAGCCCATAACTACCCTTATTCGAAAAATTTAAGGTGCCCTATTTCGTAAAACGAGAAATTTCTAACTTTTATCTACTCTTTAGAGTCTTGGAATTTTTGGCTCTCGAAATTCAACATTACAGTTTCTTTGCTCTAATCTATAACCGCAAAACTACCCTTGTTCGAATAATACGATGAACAATACATACAATAAATTTTTTTCTATAATGAGAAAAATTTATGTTTTTTAAGATTAGGTTGCCACTAAGATCTTCCGGCTCACAGTGGTCTGAAAGCTGAATCTAGCTAGCCAAAAGTCAAAAAATTGATGTCTTCAAAAAAAAATTTTGTTTATGATTTTATGATCAATATATGTAATGTGTTTGATTTAGAATATTTTAGTCATTAAACATTTTGTTTTTATTGATGCATTATGGTCTTAACCGCGTCAGTCTCGCTTATAGTTGATTTCGCCATAAAACTCGTATTTTCAATTTTTTGTAGCTAGTGACCATTTAAATTAACATATTTAAATAATGTATATATTAATTGAGCAGTTCGTTTTACTTTTTGTAACACTGAGAAAATAAGTTGACTATATATAACCAATTTTTGATTAAATTTAGCAGAGAGAGGTTGTTGATATAGCACCTGCAAAGCTCTTTGTTTATTATTAGCAGAAAAAATGCTACTGTTAACCTTGAAGTTTGGTTGTGATCGCAGGTATCTTGTGTGTTTTGTTCAAAGGCAACTGTTTACAGTATTTGTACACTACAAAATTCAAGATACCATAAGTTAGAATTTCCTACAACTGCCGAAAAATTATTTATTAAGAACATTTTTATTAAGACGTTAACTTTCGATGAACATAAAAGCTTTTTGTTACTTTTTGACACATTTAGAAATATTTGTCTTCAAATCGGGTGGCACGCGACGTTGTACAATGTACACTGTAAAAAGAAAGTCTTATTTTGAGACAGAAAACCTGTCTTTTTTTAAGACGCAACATTTTTAAATACAATTTTTGTACCTTAATTTATCAAGCAAAGAATGTGATTATCAGCAGGTAAATTGGCTGAGTTCAAGACAATTAATCTGTAAAATCAGCAGCTGTGTGCTGCTTTTAAGAAATGAATTGAAATTCAGCTCAACCAATATCTTATTTTCCCACAAAAATTAGTTGAAATTAAAAGAGCACCCTTATTTTTCAGGACTGATTTAATTTCAGAATTCTCTAAAATAAAGACTTACTTTTTACAGTGGCAGTGCGCGTACGGACACAGGGCTCTGAAACCCGATTCTAAACTATTTACTCAAAAATGCGTTAATGAAATTTCAAACCACTTTGTTTGTAGCAGTTTTTGTCGTCTCTGATTACGAATCTAAAGTCTGATTGTCAAAATTTAAAATGGCGGATCCAATAAGGCCGACATTAATTTAAAAAAATTAGTGTATATCGAGTAATATCGAGCTTTAGATATAAGTGACGTTAAGGGGAGATTACAGTGATTTTTTTTCAAAAAATCCAAAATTATTTTTTTCATTTTTGGTTAGTATAAATATCTAAAAAGACGGGAAAAAATAGTCTGAAGTAAAAAAACCTCGAAAATTAATATTTTTTTATTAATTAACGAACTGTAGTATGTTAATTTTTTAATTTACAGTTTTTCTGGTGCACCGCTTGAAAGAGCAGTTCCTTAACTATAAGAAATGTATATTATACATTAGAAGGGTCATGTATATAACTATTAATATAAATTTTTCTTTTGTGCTTTACTATTTAAAAATATTACCGAACTTTAAGTTAAATTTTTGTACACCCAGGCAGAAATTTCCGTGGTATGTCGGACCTGATAACAGAGGACTTTACACAGGGCAGGTACGGGGCCATTACGGGCTGGTAACGATGTTAACTTGGGCTTAGTACTGACTTGGTCAGTACTAAAAAATAGTACTGAATCAGTGCAATACCAGTTGTTTGTCAGTACTGGTTCTACTAGGATTTTCCCAGTTGACCCAGTACTGACAAACAACTGGTATTGCACTGATTCAGTACTATTTTTTAGTACTGACCAAGTCAGTACTAAGCCCAAGTTAACATCGTTACCAGCACGTAATGGGCCCGTACGGGCCCCGCTGGAAGTCTGTTCCGACATCAGCACTGAATCAGTAATATGCCGGTGGTGCATTTTTACCTGGGGCATTTGGTCCTTAAAACTTTAAACGCGTTTTTTTCGAAACTGTATATCTTCAACTTGTTTACACTCTTATTTTGACACTATTTAACGAAATAACTTGAAATTTGGACAGCATGTTCCTTGAATGAGTAGTTTTCGTGTAAACTAGGATTTTAAAAATCTATTAATATTTAAAAAACTTCGGCAACGATTCGATTTTTAACTGACTCTTATAAAAGCAAACTATTGTAGCGACATTTTTTATTTCATTGACGGAAGAATTAATATATTCACTGCAATCCTTCGGAACACCATTCTATTCGCTTCTCACAGTCACAATTTAATATTAATTTTTGTAAAAATGATGCGGCCTAAATCACTTGTGATATCTTATTGTCTCTTACTAGGTTGTTGCCAATTAATTATTATTATTATCATTTAATGGGTTATGATACCCGTATACTGTACATTAAATAAATAAATAAATAAATAAAAATGTTATTAACAATTTAAGTTGCAAACTTATGGTTGACAAATTTAAAAGTCTGTCATTCGGTTATTTTTCAATAAATATTTTTTATCCTAGATTACACGATAGCCAAAATGATACAGATTAAGAAACTATTTAATTTTTTTATTTCACATTATCCGTTGCAGAGAAAAAGTGTAAACAACTTTTAGGGAGGACAACTTTCGGCAGCCATTTTCTAAGACTCCATTAATAAAAAAAAAATGTTTTTAATTACTTTAAGAGTTGAGGCAGTTGGTGCAGAAACCGCACAAGTCCATTTTTTTCGAAAATCAATTTTTTATGGAAAATTTATCTTTAAATGAAGCTCTACGATCTAGTAGAATATTACATATGTAACTAAACTCTAAACCCTTTAAAATAAATAAAGAAATTTTCGTTTCGTGTAGAAACAGCACAAGTCCATGATTCCAAGCTGCGCACAAAGATGCGCAATGGATAAAATGATATTTATTTGTGATATTTTTAAAGTGTTTTAGACGTTGTTAAATAATTTATATTAAACAGTTTATATTATAAATAAAATGCACTGAAAGCGAGGCAGAAAACAATAATAGCGAATTATGTGATAATTGTAAAGAAAATGTTGGGAAGTGATTTTTAAAAAATGTTTATTATTTATAAAATGCTAATAAAAATTATCCAAATTAAAATTTTTTAATAAATGTTACTAAAAATTTACTAAAACTGTGATACTTCACTTGATTCAATACATTTTCTGTGTTTTCCATTTCATTTTGTGCAGAAACCGCACAAGTCCAAAAGTTAATTTATTTTTTTTATACCCTATATTAATTAAAATATAAATCAATCATATTGAATTTTTAAACTTATATGTAGGTTCGTAATCAGCGACCCAAAAAGCCTTAAATCCTAATTTTTATTCAAATACACTAATTTTTTAAAATAAATGTCCGCCATATTAGAGCCTCCATTTTGAATTTTTCAAATCTGACTGCAGATTTGTAATCAGACACCCCAAAAATCCCTAAATCATAATTTTTATCCAAATAGATTATTTTTTTAAAATTAATGTCCGCCTTATTGGATACGCCATTTTAAATTTTGAAAACAAAGTAGTTGGAAATTTCATTAACGCATTTTTGAGTAAACAGTTTAGAATCGGGTTTCAGAGCCCTGTGTCCGTTCGGGCACTACAACGTCGCGTGCTACCCGATTTAAAGACAAATATTTTTAAAAGTGTAAAAAGTGGCAAAAATCTTTTATGTTCATCGAAAGTTAATGTCTTAATGGAAGTTTTCTCAATAAATAATTTTCCGGCAGTTGACGAAAGCTCTAACTTATGGTATCTTGAATTTTGTAGAGTACAAATACTGTAAATAGTTGCCTTCATTGCTTTTTTTTACCAACATGATTAAAAGTAGAGGAATATTTCTTACAATACCATACAAAAAGTAAAACGAACTGCTCAATTAATATATACATTATTTAAATATGTTAATTTAAATGGTCACTAGCTACAAAAAATTGAAGATATGCGTTTTATGGCGAAATCAACTATAAGCGAGACTGACGCGGTTAAGACTATGATGCATCAATAAAAACAAAATGTTTAATGACTAAAATATTCTAAATCAAACACATTACATATATTGATCATAAAATCATTAAAAAAATTTTTTTTTGAAGACATCAATTTTTTGACTTTTGGCCAGCTAGATTCAGCTTTCAGACCACTGTAAGTCGGAAGTTCTTACACTGAGAAAATTCTATCTGTAATGATTACAAAACGAACCTGTACTCCTCGGAGGAAATGACTATTTCTGTTATATTTCCTTATTAACTTAATTGTTTTTAAGAATATATCTGCTAATTTTACAAAACGTTTTATAATCTGTCATAAGCTGTACTATACTTCGCATCAAATTTTTGTTCTGAGATTATTACAATGTAAGCAAAAAAAATTAACTTTAAGATACAGTGGTCTGTCATAAAAAGGAACTAAACTATTACAAAACTCATTAATATAAAGCTGTAAGGTTCCTATAAGCACAGAGTGCAGTATAGGAAAGATAATTTTACAGAACTGCTTTGTAACGCATCACGTACGTAACATTAAGGAAGGTAATATTCAGCAACTTTCGACTTCTTCCGTCATCTTTCGGCTTCACTCGGGAACAATCAACGCTACACATGACATTGCAGTTTATATACACTGAAAAAAAATATCATTGAATCAAGTGAATTTTATTTGCTTTAAGTATATCGTCGGCTTGAATAGGGACAAGCAAATTATGATATTAGTCCAAGAAAACGATAGTCTTGCTATAGTATGATTGTGCGGAGCGCAAATATTCTTGAGCCAAGAAGATATGGGATTGCATTGACAATTTGACAAGCTTGCAAAAATCGTAAAAAATATTGATTAGAGAAAATATTATCTCAATATGAGAACATATTTTCTTGATCTAAAATTATCTTTTTTTTGAATTGCAAAAATATTTTCTCGTTTTAATAATCCTCTGACTCCTCCCATGCTTTTCTCATACTTCTTGTATTCTCTTTATCATTATATCTGCATTTTTTCATATTTGGAACACCTTTATTTTATTTATTTATTTAAATAATACTTATTTTACATATATACTTACATTTAATTAACAACTATTGCAGCTGAGTAAATAAATTACGAAATAAAAATTTTGGAGTCTAGTGGGATTGAACCCGCGACCACACGCCCACGAGTTGAGCACGCTGTCCCCTCTGATACGCCACGCTTGATATCAAATTGCAAAAACTCCTATTTAAGCTATAGGTAGCAAGATATTCTTGGAGCAAGAACATCTGTGTTGTATTGAGTAAAAAATGATTCGAGGCAAACGAAAAAAATTATTTTGATTAAGAAACAAAAATTGTCAAAACATTATACTCATTATTTGACCTGAGAGCAAATATTCTTGACTCAATAGTTTTTGAGACTTGTCGCATGTAAAATAGTTTGATTGAGATAAGCACATATTTTACTTCTATGAAATTTTATTTTCTTATTTCAAGTACTTTCTCCAATGCTAATATTTTCTTGGGACAAAAAAATAAATTTTTTCAAATAAAAAAATGTGGGCTTGCCTCAAGTAAAGTACCTCAAGTACATGCATTTACTTGATTCAATGAACTTTTTTTTTCAGTGTAGACGGGTCAAAACTAACTGTCATGTGCGTTGATAGCTGCGGTCGTTAAGCGGTAGTTTTAAGCTCGTGATAGGGTCGTAACGCGCGAGTTCGAATCTTTCACCATGCGATTTGTTTTCAAATAGTTAAAAAAAATATATTTGTAAGCAACAGGGTTTATCTGTAAATAAATGTAGGTTACATGTGAGTTGAATACATGAATTAACTGAAAGAGAATAATTTTTTAAATGTGAACAGGTTAAATTACAAAATAGTTCTGTAACTTATATCACAGTAAGTTTATATCTTTTTCCAAGTTAAGACATAAGTTTTTCTGAGACTCTTTAATACTCGTTAAATATATTTTGTTCTGTAATTTCAACACTACGTACGTTAATTTCTTTGTTTTTGTAACATTAAATAGTATGAAACAATCTCGTTTTTTTTATAAAATGAGCTTATTTACTATTTACAGAAAGTGGTATTTCGTCCCATCAGTACCATAGCAGTTCTGTAATCGTTACAGATATCATTTTCTCAGTGTAGTGGTAACGAAATAGTTAAAAAAATTAAATTTTCGTCACAAAGAATTTAGTTATATGTATTGTTCATCGTATTATTCGAACAAGGGTAGTTTTGCGGTTAAGGGTTGGAGCCGAAAATTCTGCGAGGGTGAATTTTGAGAGCCGAAAATTCCTAGACTTTGAAAATTAGATAAAAGTTAAAAATTTCTACTTTTTTGAAAGATGGCCCTTTGTATTATTTGAATAAGGGCAGTTTTGAGCTTAAGGGTTGGAGCCGAAATATCTGCGAGAGTGAATTTTGAGAGCCGAAAACTCCTAGACTTTGAAAAGTAGATAAAAGTTAGAAATTTCTTGTTATTCGATAGGTAAAACCTTGTATTATTCGGATAAGGGTTAAATTAAGATTTAAGGTTTGGAGCAGAAAAGTCTAGGTCTGTTGATATTAAGAGCTGGATATTTGAGGCTACTAAAAATCTGAATGAATAAAAATGTTACTGCTTAAAAAAAAGTCACGGTGTACTTTTTAGTTAAAGGTTGGTTTAGGTGTTAAAGGTTAGAGCAGGAAATTCTCGGTGGGTTAATTTCAAGAGCCGGAAATTCCTGGCTTCACAAAAATAGGAATGAATGTAAATTTATCTCTGGATCTAAGAATGCATATTTGGATTGATATAAAATTTTCTCAAATCTAGAAATAGTCGTACTATGTTTGATTCTTAGAATAATTTATGCTTGATGAAATGTGTAAAGTCATGGGTACAAGAAAACATTTTTTTGATGGTATTTCATGATTAACTAAAGTCATTTTGACTGAAATTTAGCTTTTGTGACTTATTGATAGTGAATATAATTTTTGTGTGAAAATGAATGAATTGAAAAATTTAATTTTTAGCTCTTTTCTATTATTTGCCCTTTTTTAATTTTTAAGATAGAAAAAAAGTTTTGTGGGAAACTTGTAACCGTAGTGGAGCCGAAAATGTTGACTATTAAACAATGTTGGAAAGTAGGTTTTTAAGGGTTTTCTGCAGTGCAGTGGTGCTGCTATATATGAGTAAAGCTGACAGAATCAGTGCATATTTTTTATTAAATTAGAGCCTTAAATATCGTGAACATAATTCTAAACTAAAAATTAAAAAATTATAATGTTGGCCCTTTGCCCTTTTTGAACCTTCTTGTCCCATTTTTAATTTTCGTGATGGAAAGAAGGTTTCAGGGGATACTTGGACCCCTAATAGAGCCGAAAATTTTTGGGATATAAAAAGTTGATATATGTGTTTTTTTAAGTGTTTTCTGGAGTGGTGCTGCTAGCTTTAAGTAGAGCTAAGAGAACCATGCATATGGGGGATTATTTCTCAAGTGGCACAGGTCCGAAAAGTAAGTTTATTCTATCGGGCTGTGTGTAAAATTTAAATTTAATGCTTATTTTTCGTCTTTTATAACAAAACTAAGAAAAAAAAATTTTCAAAATGAAACACTCGAGTTTTTTTTACTAACTACGAAACAAATTTTTGAAAAAAACTTGATTTTAAAGAATTCACAAAATAACCTACCAAATCCTGGTTTTCCAGTTTTTAACACTTTTCCCTTAAAATATGCAATAAAAAGTTAGCGCATCACGTATACACCATTATAACTAAATTGTCAACATGCATTAGGGATCATTCACATATCACGTAATACAAATTTGAGCTAATTTGAACCTCCTCCCCCTTCACGTGATACTTTTTCTATTGCTAAAAAATTAAATTTCCATGGACCGTGATATTTTGCCTACCCCCCTCCCAACACTAAAGATATCACGTGATATGTGTACGACCCCTTATTAATACTTTTAGAAACGCTTTTAAACTTCCACAGATCTAGATATCAGAAAATATTTTTTTTTTAAGTAGCAAACTTAAACAACTCAATATAAAGATTTTATTAATTAAAAACCTCGCATGCACAAAATAGCCCCTATTAACGGTATTATAAAATTAAGTTCTATAAATGAGAGGAGCCTATAAAAATGTTTTATAAACCAAAAATTGAATAAGTCATACCTGTAGTAGGATCGGGCAGTTGTCTTTTTTTAATTTTAGCTTCAGAAACTGCAACAGTATATGCAGAACTAAGTTTAATGAACCAGGATGCTCTGAGCATTGGAACTTGATATTCACAAAGCATCATAAATATTTCTTCCTTTTTGTTAAAATTTGGAGCTTTCTTTGCAAGTGTCACGAGAGGTTTAGACCCTGATAAATCTTTGAACCAAGCTTCTATACCATTTTTTGTACGAGCAGTAACAGGCCAAAAATTATCTTTAGGATTTATTTGTTGTTTCTTTCTTCCTGTATCGGGCATCGTAGCCAACTCTTCTTTTCTAGCAAGAATACCATTGAAATAAGCACCAACTTTTGCAGCGGTGACACTGCAATGTCTAGCAGTTCCAAATTCATCGGATAATTGGGGCATTGTCGAAAATCCATGCTTAACATTAACAGATGTCAGTTCATCTTCTTTTTGTCTTGGCTCTTGAGGATAAACATCAGGTGGCCCTAATCTCGGCCTCTTTAAAGGCCGCTTTTCGTATAAAATTCCCATCATCGTATAATGATGAATCAGGACTAAGCTTTTATCCTAAAAACCACTTTTAGGTGAATTCCAAAAACCATATTTCCTCAACAAATCATTTCTTATATCTGCCTTTAGGTATCCACTTTATGAATGTATCACTCATTAAATAAATACAATACACCACCGAATAAACAATTAAATCATTTTATCAAACAGTAAAGCACATAACCTCAACAAACAGACGTCACCCGAATTTTCATATGATTAACAACAGTTACTTGAAAAAATCTTAGTTGTATAAAACAATGACAAAAAATGTCATAAATATTTTGTTTAAGGATTCATTTTTAGCCTAGAAAACTACAAGTTACTGTGAAAACACGATAAAATTAAACAACCATATCACTAACGACGCCATATTGACATTTTCATGCATTAGGTATTTAAATGTATTTAACATATAAGGATATTCAAGTTGGGTGGGGGGAAATTCAAAATGGCGGCTACCTGGATGACAGGTTTGCATTGCAGTCAATGGGACGAAATCAGTTTTTGTACAATAACTTTTAAAAAACAAATTTGCGAACCTATGTTTATTAACAAAATATTTTTCATTTATCGAAAGCTATTTTTTAAAATAATAAAAACTCATATAAAAATTTTATACAATTTTATTATTTTAAAAAATAGCTTTCGATAAATGAAAAATATTTTGTTAATAAACATAGGTTCGCAAATTTGTTCTTTAAAAGTTATTGTACAAAAACTGATATCGTCCCATTGACTGTAATGCAAACCTGTCATCCAGGTAGCCGCCATTTTGAATTTCCCCCCACCCAACTTGAATATCCTTACATGCTACACTGCTGCATGAGACTAACGAGAGAGAAGAAGACGGAACTATATTTCCGTCTTCTTCTCTCTCATATCGGTTGCACGCGCAGGCAGGCAGACATCGAGCTGGGAGCGTACCTTTAGAGCGCCGTCCCATGACTGCGTTTTGCTTTGCGTTTTGATGAGATAGAAAAGAACAAAGTATATGTGTGTCCTTTTCTCTCTCATTACAACGCAACGCAAAACGCAGTCCCATGATGTGGAATTGTAGAATGGTGGAATTGAGTATTTTAATGTGACGTCATAATCGGTCGGTAAAAACATAATCTACTATTCGATATCATCTGGTAGTCACCGGTATAATGGTTTACAACGTTAAGTTACACAAGAAACACTTATATTTTAATATATAATGAAAAATTAAGTCTTCTAGTCTCATAATCGAATGTAGCATTTGTTTCAGAAGTTTCTCAGTCGGATTTTTTCGTTTGCCAATGTCCCAAAATAGAGAATTAAACGATTTTCACGTTGTACCCACGTTGCACCTAAAATGACGCGAGAAAGATTGTCAGCCTTTTAAGAAGAGATTTATCAATCATTTGACTGAGATTCACTTCAAAACTTTTCAAAATTGCTAATAATAATCTAATTCAAATGTCCTTAAATGTAATTTAAACAATAAACTATTAGAAACGTCAACGAGTGGTGTTAAAATACATTTTCCAACATGTTCCAATAAAGTAAGGTTAGGTTACCTCTTGGTCTAATAACATCATCACTTTTTTGACAGGAATTTCGACAAATTATATAGTCCTGTTATTTTATTGTTTAAAATATATTTTAGGAGACCTAAATGAAACTATTATTAGCAATTTTGACAAGTTTTGAAGTGAATCTCAGTCAAATGATTGATGAATCTCTTCCTAAAAGGCTGACAATCTTTCTCGCGTCATTTTAGGTGCAACGTGGGTACAACGTGAAAATCGTTTAATTCTCTATTTTGGGACATTGGCAAACGAAAAAATCCGACTGAGAAACTTCTGAAACAAATGCTACCTTCGATTATGAGACTAGAAAACTTAATTTTTCATTATATATTAAAATATAAGGGCGCAATTACATGTCTGCGTCGAACGCTGCGTTCTTGTGTTGTATGTTGAGAGAGAGAAAGACAGACATATAGTCACATCTTTGTCACCCTCACCATTAAACGCAAAAACGCAACGTTCGACGCAGGCATGTAATTGCGCCCTAAGTGTTTCTTGTGTAACTTAACGTTGTAAACCATTATACCGGTGACTACCAGACAGGGTTGGGTAATGACGCGTCACTCGAGGTTTTCTGCGTATGTTACCGATATGTTACATCAAGTAACATACCTGTTTTAGGTATGTTACCCCCCCCCCCCCCACCACCAAAAAAATGCATTATGTCACAAATTTTGCAAGTAACTTACCTAGGTAACATACAGTAACAAACTATGTAACATACCTCTGGTATGTTACGTACACAACCCTGCTACCAGATGATATCGAATAGTAGATTATGTTTTTACCGACCGATTATGACGTCACATTAAAATACTCAATAGATTTCAGCCAATCAAAATTTATTCTCTAGCGGTAAAGTAATGTTTTCTGCTAGAGACTAAATTTTGATTGGCTGAAATCTATTCCACTATTCTACTATTCCACATCATGGGACTGTGCTCTTATGGCCTATTTACACCTTCGAAAAAAAATTTTGTTTGCATGAGAGTAAAGGACAGATACACAGTCTGTCCTCTTCCCTCCAATGTGAAATTTTTTTTTTGAAGGTGTAAACAGGCCATTAGGGTTCCTATAAAGAGAGTTAGGACACGTGCACTGTAAAAAAAATTCTTGCAGAATTACAATGAAAAGTATTTTTCTCTAACATCTCGCGTTGAAAACTCGTGTTTCCACGCACACGCATGCGAGAAAAGAGCAGACGACTACTTTCCACGCACACCTTACCTCGTGAACAGCCTAAAGCACAACGAATCGTAATCGCTAATCCTTAATCGTAAGAATGAGAGGAAGCAGGACAGAGATATATGTCTGTCCTGCTTCCGCTCATTCTTACGATTAAGGATTAGCGATTACGATTCATTGTGCGTTAGGCTAACGCTGTTCTTGAACAGTGCTACCAACTTCGAAAACCCAATATTTTCTAACTCTAATATAATCAATGTAGCATGGGCGCAACTAGGGGAATCTCGAGCCGTGTGATTGCCACACTCGCTTCGCTCGTGCTGCAAACTTCACACGACTCTCGATCCCCCTATTTTTGCGCCCTTGCCATACAAATAACTACAGTACGCTTCCATTTAATTGACCTCGTCGGGACCGGATAAAACATTTTAATTGACCCTTCCCACTCTTTAGGCAAATACCAAAAACACTCTGGACGTGAGGGGAAATGTAACATTTCCCCTTACGTGCACATGAGTGGTAGGGATAATTTTGTTCATTTAAAATGTACGAAAAAGTTCAAATAAAATGGAAGTTCATTTAAAATGGAGGTCAATTAAATGGAAGCGTACTGTATTCCATCTCAAACGTTAAATTTATATTGTAATTCTCAATCGTAAAACGTGATAAAAATGCAACGCGATTGTAAAACTACACTTTGAGTGCAGATCTTCATCGTGTTGCGATGAAAATATTCATTCGGTTTGAAAATGGCTTGTAAATGTTCCGCGTATAACGTGGTGAAATCACAACGCGTTGTAAAAGTACTACGTAACACGATGGAAATATCTCGCTCCACGTATCACGTAGTAATATTACAATGCATTCTGATTTTTCTGCATCGACTGTGATTTCACTACATCGTACGTAAAATATTTGCATCTCGGTCGAATATTTTCATCGTAATACTTTGTAAATTTACTACGTGTCACGTGAAGCGATTTATTTCCATCTTGTCACGGAGTAAAAATACAACGAAATTTTTTACAGTGCAGATTACCATAGTAACGTATGAGAGTGAGCAAGAGAGAGAATGTGTTTCCTCTTGCTCACTCTCATACGTTACTATGGTAACCTGCAGGCAGCCAGGAGCTGTACTTCTGTCTTTCTTAGGGTGCCGTCTCATGCTAGGGATTAATGGATTAGGGATTAGAATTGACCAATCAGATAATTGGTCACATTGGAAAGCATTTTCTCATTGGTCTATTCTAATCCCTAATCCATTAATCCCTAGCATGAGACGGCACCCTTACTCTAACTTACGGGAAGGAAGCCGGCTCCTTGCCTCCCGAGGTGTGGCCGTACCTTAACTTATCAGTCGGTCCCGACACTCCCGACCGACTGACAAACAGACTTGTAAGGTTGAAGTCATAAGCCTAACGCACAATGAATCGTAATCTCCAATCCTTACGGTACAGGCAGATGTGGGAGAATAGGAGAATAGAGGAATAGATAAGCCGAATCAGATAATTGGTTACATTGCAAAGCATTTCCTGATTGGTTTATTCTATCCCACTATTCTTCTGTTCTCCCATATGTGCCAGTACCTTTAATCGTAAGAATGAGAGGAAGCATGAGGATTAGCGATTACGATTCATTGTACTTTAGGCTATATACCAAAGATACTAGGGAAATCTTTGTATATACGAAGGACCAATTATCTGATTAGTCTATTCTAATCCACTGAGAGTGAAATTCCATGGACGAGCAAAGCGTCGCGTTTTTACGCGTTGACATGGGAGACAAGGAGAGAAAAGTATACATGTGTCTTTCTTTCTCATTACAACGCAAAAAAACTCGACGCTTTGCATGTCCATGGGCTTGGATTTTACCCTGATACCTCAGTCCTTCGTAGTGATTTCACCCTAAATGCACCTTAGGGTGAAGTCTTATACGAAGGACTAGTGTATCAGTGGATTAGAATAGACCAATCAGAAAATGCTTTCCAATCTGACCAATTATCTGATTGGTCTATTCTAAACCCTAATCCATTAATCCCTAGCAGAAGACGGCACCCTTACGCAGTAGCGTATCTAGAGGGGGGCAGAGGGTGCAGTCGCCCCGGGCGCCAACCTCGAGCCCAATGCATTTGGGGGCGGCAAATCGTTGAAATAATTTTCAATAAGGGGCGGCAAAAATTGCCTTTTCCCCGGGCGCCAAAAATGCTTGGTACGCCACTGCCCTTACGCTTTCTGCTCACATAGGATTTTTAGCCTAAATCACAATGAATCGTAATCGCTAATCCTTAATCGTAATAATGAGAGGAAGCAGAACAGAGATATATGTCTCTCCTACTTCCTCTCATTCTTACGATCAAGGATTAGCGATTACGATTCATTGTGCGTTAGGCTTTTGGGACGGGACATTAATGGTTGGGAACTGCAAACAAACTACCTACCTATGTGTACATCACCTACCAGGGTTGTGCAGTGACGCGTCACTCGAGGTTTTTTACGTAATTTACAGGTATTTTACATAAGTAAAATACTGTATTTTACCCCCCACTCCGGAAAAATACATTATGTAAAATATTATTGAGGTAATTTACTAGATATTTTACCGTAAAATACCATGTAATTTACCTAAGGTATTTTACTAGCACAACCCTGGCACCTACACGCCCTGTGTACAATTTTTTGATATCGTGTGATTCGTCTGCTCCTTTTACCTTCTTTTTGTATTATAAACTTTTTTTTAATAAAATAATAATATATATTGTTTAGTTTTGTTTTCATAGGTATATAAAATGCGTTACGCGTCCTTAAATTTAATATTTTAACGATAACATTCTATTAAAGTGTAGATGATATTATTGAAAAGGGACTTTTTAAAGCAGCCTGCTTTATAAATACATCCTTTGAAAAAAGTTTCACATTCAACAGGATCGTCATTGGTGTTAATTCAACACAAAAAAATTGTTTGTGTGACTATAAATTGCAAAAATAAATAAAGTTTTAAGAAAGTGAAAGCTCTTAAAAGATCTTGATAAAAGTAGTGCAACTATTCATCTACGGTACATTTATTTTTAAATATACTTATTCCAAATAATAATAATAATAAACATGATGTTAAGGGAAAGGGTTAAATAGATTTTCCTCCATTGTTGTAAAATTTTAGGCCAATTTGTTTTTGCTCGATTGCGACAATTAGTTTAACGTCAATTGGTGTTTCCGTGTGAGTCGAATAACTAAGTTGCGGTAAGTGTTTCAAAATATTAAGCTTTGCTTAATTTTCGACTTAGACCTTCAGAAAAAGTGTTTATTAAAGCTAACCAACAATAGACTGTTCTTAGGAGTGTTGTGATGTTGTTTCCACTTTTTTGACCCTCGCAAGCTCCACCCAGTTAGTTTTTATTTATTTTCGTGCCAAAAATTCATTTTTTAAAACATTTTCTCTTTTAAAATTCAAGTGTCCATTGCATGGAAAATAATGAAAAAGTTAATTTGAGATGTGGTTTTTGCAGCAAGTAGAACCATATTAAAAGTATTATTGACAAATTAATTGTCAGTGGTAGGCAATATATATTTCAACTTTTAAATCTCGGTCTTTCTTAAAATAATATTAATACATTTTCAAATCTACAAGTACTAAAACTAGGACAGGGGCAGTAAGTTTTTATACATTTTTGTTTTAATCTGTAAGTACCATGAAATAGTGCTTTTTCATAACTGTTTTATAATAAATATGAAATTTATTGTAATTTTATCTTGTAGTTTGTTTACTCATAGATAAAAAGGTTTTATTGAAATCTGTTATAAAGATGCTTTATAATTTTAGATACTAAGGATTCGGAACATAACAATGACTTTACTTTCTAATTTTTTTAAATTTTTTAAGGAAAGCCTTTCAGACAATGATGAAATTGTTTAGTGTCTTTCACTTTATTTCATATGTTTATATATAAGTACAAATACTTATTTGTTAAGTTTAAATAATTGTCCAAAAATATGTTCAACTAATTATTTGAAGATAAGTTAACCTATAGTCGCGGTTAAAAATAGTTACCAAATTTATAGAGTTTTGTAAAATAATTTGAAAAGTGAAAGATAATTAGTTTAATTATTTGAAATTTTTACTGAATATGCAATATGTAATACATATGAGTAGGTAACTTTATTTATATACATTATGTATACAATTAGGTCAAAGGATCTCATTAATAAGATAAAATGTAATAAAAATTTATAAATTTGAAACTGTACTTTTGGGAAATTTAAAGATTTCAAAATAGTATAAAATTGTATCATAATGTGAAAAGTATTGCTGTAATGCACTGTATACATGAACAGTATCATGTGATTTGGAATAGTGCCATGTTCAGTATCAACTAAAAACAGGCTTTAGTAGTAAATAAAGTTTCTTTCTAAAATATGTGTAATCATGAAAGCAACAAGCAATATTTATAAATACTTTTGTTTGGTTAATATTAATTTTCATTTTTCATATATAAACAATAGTATTTTTGTTAATTTTTAAGTATGTGATTGAATTGGTAAGTCCTTAAAATGACTGTACTTAGTGATTTAATTTTCCATAATTTATAGTCATATACTACTACATTAACTTCTACCGAGATATATTTACACCATCGAGTGGTTTAAATAGTTCTGGCCGATAATATTTATCTTGTACAAGCACACACCTATCATACTCTCTGTATATCACATTCAATTAATGCATTTTTTGGTTCTAGTAATAATATTAAAGCTCTTTAGTAAGAAGAGCATCTGTTTGAAAATGCAAATTTCCTTTGAAAAAATTATTTCTTAAGTTTATCGTTTTTTGGCTTAAGTACTTGTTTCCTATTAAAAAAAAAAAAAATAAAAGCAAATGTGAAAACAAAAATGTTTGCTTTTCAATAATGTTAAAGAATTGATTTTTTTAGAAAAAGTTTTATATGTATTTAGAAAATATATAATACAGTTTCGAATAAATGATACTTAATTAAGATAGAAATAGATTATTCGTTTCTTGATTTATGCGGAAAGATTAAATGTGTACGAGATTGAACTTTTATAAAAGCGAACAATCGTCACGACATATCACTATCTTTGTTAAACGTTTTATTTTTATTATACGCAATGTTATTAGAACCTCTCTTTTCCTGCAAGAAAGCCTGCTAAGAGGCCAATGTCTTTTAAATTGTTTACAAGTTGTAGCAGATTTAATTAATCTTCTCAGCTGTACTTATTCTTCATTCTGAAATGTCTATTCCTAATTTTCCAATTTTGATCAAAAAGCGTTTTTGTTATTGAATTTCATATTGAGGGTATTTGAATAAAAAACTTTGAAAACACTCAATAAAGAGATAATCCAACTAATAAGTTTTGATTTGATATTGCAGATGAAAATCGAAACATCAAGGGAAATAACATGAAGGACTGAAAGATGCCAACGAAACAGCAATATGGGTAATTTAGTGCCATAGTGGTTTTGCCATGTTGGTCACACAGTCTTCTTCTCCTATTGAAAATCCAACGAATATGTTATCTGTACTTGAAGAGGAAACTAACGTGGATATTGATGAGGTGTTCCCTCCCCACGTGGATACAACGAACATAATTATTCAACCTGAGTCCCCTACCAGCAAAAAACAAAC
Source organism: Ganaspis brasiliensis (assembly GCA_037103525.1). Taxonomy (NCBI): domain Eukaryota; kingdom Metazoa; phylum Arthropoda; class Insecta; order Hymenoptera; family Figitidae; genus Ganaspis; species Ganaspis brasiliensis. Next base: position 519,457 of record JAZKLR010000050.1, on the reverse strand, counting down.
GCTCAAAACATTTAATGAAATAAACGTCTTACTTCAAGCTGGTAGAAAGCGTGAAGTGAAGCTTATTCTGAGGGAGAATGCTTGGCCACTCAACAACGGAATCAGAGCACAACTGTGGCCTGCTCTTTGTAATCAACATGCTCACGGAAAAAGCATGCTGGAAGGATTTTATTGGGATATGGTGAGCCAAGTTTTAGGAACGACAGGTCAGTTTATCCTGCTTTTCCAGAAAGTAATATAAGTCATAGTCTCTTTTTTCCTTTCATTTTATTTAATTTAAATCTAATTGAATGGTGAATTTCGAAAAGGCTCAACTCGGTTTTTTGAAATTTTACAGGAGACACAAAAAACTGTTTATTTGAAACAGATTTAATTGAAAGAGTCCAGCTTTTTTTCATAGTAACTAGATGCTATGTTATATGAGAAAATGATAAAATAGTTGTCCTTAATGACAGTGGATTGGAGAAAATTGATATTATAGTTGTCAGAGTTCAGCCCTTTTCGAAATTCATGAAAAAAATTTAATCGTTTTAATCATAAAAGTATATTAATAAAGCGTTTTATTATGGAGAAACAATTTATTTGTTTATTTATTTAATTTTAAAATGTAATAAATTTTTTGTAACTCAAAAATTTTAAATTACATTTTTTTATTACAAATCTCTTTTTTCCGCTGAAAGTACCTCGGATGAAGTTTTCCTTTTGAGAAAACGTCAACAGGGTGTCTACTCACCGGGAAAACCGGGAATCTGCCGGGATTTTAGTTCGACCGGGAAAAACCCGTGAAATTGCCATGGAAAAAAAGTATATCCGGGAATTTCTAAAAATTTCCACTAATTCGTTAACCCTTTCGTACCCGCCGGAAATCTAGCGGTTGAATATTCAGGGTGTCTACTAACCGGGAAATAACCGTGAATTTAAATTGACCGGGAAAAACCGGGAATTAACCGGGAATTTTTTTCTAAGATAATAAATTTGACTAATATATCAATTTGTTTTATAAATAAAGATAATAACATTATCCATTTTGAACCAATCTGATTATGCGTTTAAATTTTGTGTAATTATGCGACAATTATGCAATTGAAAAATAAAAAATATACATTAAAAATTAAAATATAATATAATACATTCTCATGAAATATAGATGTTTGTCTACTATCTTTTTTCTTAACGCTAACAATACCGCAGAAACAATGAAAGACATTAAACATGAAAAAGTCAAATTATTATGAAAAAATGTAGATAGAACTTGAGTTTCTTTATTAGACCGTACATTGCATAATATAGTTATGGGCAATTCTATTGTGTGCTTTCAATTATCAATTATTTTCATCATATTTCAATTATTTTTTTCGATATTCAATAATTTTCGGCTTTTTTCAACTTTTTTTTCAATTCTCGATTACGTTCTTGAAGCTTCAATTCAATTCTTCAATTATTCAACTATTTTCAGAAATTCACAATTATTTTTTTCAACTGACAATTATTCTTCTCAATTTGCAATTATTTTCTTCAATTTCCAATTATTTTCTACAATTCTCAATTATTTTCTTCCATTTGGAATTATTTTTATTAATTTCAAATTATTTCTTCATTTCTCAATTATTTTCTTCGATTTTTTACTATTTTCTTCAATTGCCAATTATTTTCTTGAATTTTCAATTATTTTCATCAATTTCTAATTAATTTCTTCAATTTTCAATTATTTTCTACGGTTTTCAATTATTTTAATCAATTTTTAATTATTTTCTTCAATTATTTCTTTCCATTATTAATTATTTCTTTTTATTATTAATTGTTTCTTTAAATTCTTAATTATTATTTTTTGTAGTTTAATATTTAATTCTTCAATTCTCAATTATTTTCTTTGAATTTCAATTATTTTCTTCAATTATCAACTGTTATCTTCAATTTTTGTAGCCATTTGTAGGTCTATTTATACTTAAAATAAATTTTAAGTTAACAAGAGAAAAAACCGGGAAAACCCGTGAAATGACCGGGAATTTTGTGGGACGAAATTAGTAGACACCCTGATAATATTCTTGAAACTTGTTACTCGAGGGTTTTAGAGGTCTCTCATTACGAAACTCAAGTTATATTTTCAAAATTCAAAATGACGGATTTAATATGGGGACCATTTTTTTCATAATTCTTCAAATTCGCTTGAAACTTTTTATTCGGGGGTTTTCGAAGTCTCTGATTGTGAATACAATGTCAGATTTACTAAATTTTCAAAATTCACTTTAAAAAGAACTCACTTTTCTCACTTTCTTAGTAAAATGCTTATTATTATTATTATTATTATTTTCTTCAAATTTCAATTATTTTTGACATTGTTTAATTAATTTCCTCTAATTTTAATTACTTTTTCAATTTTTTAATTAATGTCTACAATTTTTTTATTTTTGAACCAGTATTGTCAATTGCTTTCGTCGTCTTTCAATTTTTTCATCAAATTTCAATTATTTATCTCAAATTTTTATTATTTTTGTTATTTTTCATGTATTACCTTCAAATTTAAATTTTTTGTGATTTCTCAATTATTTTCTTCAAATTTCAATTATTTTTGTCATTTTTTAATTATTTTTGAATTTTTCAATTAATTTAGTAATTTTTCAATTATTGTCAATTTTTTCGACATTGTTTTATTGCTTTCTCAAAATTTTATACTTATTTTATACTTATTGTCAAGAATTTTTTAATTTCTCACTTCAATTTTCATTTATTTTTGTCATTTCTTAATTTCTTTTCAAATTTTAGTTAATATTATCATTTTTCAAGTCTTTTCTTCAATTTTTTATTTTTTACTTAATTTTTAATTAGTTTTGTTGTCTTTCAATTATTCGTCTCAAATTTTTATTATTTTTGTTATTTTTCACGTATTAACTTCAAATTACAATTTTTTGATTTCTCAATTATTTTCTTCAAATTTCAGTTATTTTTGTTCTTTCTCGACTATTTTTCCCCATTTTTAATTATTTTTGTCACTAGCAAAATATACGCGCGCTACAGCGCGCGAGAATGACGTTTTGCATTTGTTACTAATTTAAATGTAAAAAGTATGAACTACTTTATATTAGATAATTTATTTTTAGATTAAATAAAAATATAACTGATTTTTTACTGTTACATAATTATTATTTAAATTTTATTAAATCAGAAAAAGAGTTTTGTTATTTAAACTATGATTTGTTCCGTCAAATGCATTTTTTAAAAGTTAATTTTTATTAATATACATCCTGATACGTAATTGATTTAATTATAAAATAATAATAAAATTTTTTTAAATAATAAAAGTAATCCGATTTAGTTTAAATTAATTTTATTAGATTCTAAACAAAATAAACAATTTTTTTTTAACATATAATTATTATTATTTTAGTCCAGTTTAATAAGAAAGATAAGGTTTGTTAAAAGAGGTATGATTTTTTTGAGTTGAACTTCTATACAAATTTCAATTATTCCAAACGTCTATTATAACCCTCTGCCTAAACTTACTTCTCCCTACTCTAGCGCCTCATTATGTGTTTCCTATAGTCCCCACCAGGCGTCCAAATAGACGATTTTCGACGATAACGGTCATTTGAGTAGGCAGAGGGTTAAACAAAGTTTCTTATTCTTAAAATTTCTTTAAACAATATAAATTTCAATTACTAACTTCTCTAGGTGCAAACCAATCGTCAAAACTTTTATCAACATAGATTTTAATTTTTCCAACTTTTATAGATTTAAACTCTAATTATTTTAAACTTCAATTAAGCAAAATTTTAATATTTATGTAACCAAAGTTTTAAGACATAATATATCATTCAATTTCACTTTGATTCTTAACAATGTAAACAAAATGTATTTTAACTTTTTACATATTTATAAACTAAATATTTTAAATTTAATTTTATTAATGCAATTTTAAAATGTGTTTCAAACTTTAAGAGCTTGTGATGGAGAATGATGTCAGTATAGTCACGTGACGCAAAGCCAAAATTTCTCAGCGATTTTTCTCTATAAAACTACTGAATATTTTTATATGAAACTTAGTATAGACTCTAGCGTGTGTTCTCATTTTGACTAAAAAGTTAATTTTATAAAATTGAACCCACCGCGATCAAAAGGGCTTACGCGTGACTTTCGTTGGCCTCTCGTACAGCGTAGGGAAGGTAGAATCGAGTCCGATTCCTTCGAAGAATCGATTCTCGGATTTTCAGAATCGATTATTTGGAATCGATTCTATTATTTCAAGAATCGCTCGGAATCGAATCTTCATTGTGGAATCGATAACTTTATACACAATATGTAATATCTTTTTGGCACAATATCACATGGAGCAGATTGATTGTCAGTCAATCAAAATTTAGTCTCTAGCGGTAGAGTAACAGTTGCCGCTAAAGACTAAATTTTGATTAGCTGATGTCTATTCTGTTCTATGTGAGTGCACCCTTACGTATGATTGTACAGTTAGACACATGTGGACACATTCTTGCCGTGTTTTATTAAAAAAAATTTAAATATGCCTCCTCCAAGCGAAGTTTGGAATTATTTCCAAAAAATTGATAACGGAAACAAAGTACGTTGTGTTAAATTTTCATCAATGTATAAAAGCATCGTTTTATATCTGTTAATAATTTAATTAAAAATTATTAAAAATAAGTCGATTCAGAGTGTAAAATATAATATTTAAATATACTTGCTCTCATATTTAACTTGTTTTTGTTATTTAATATTTTATAATTTATGTACAATATACGTATTGAACATAAAAATTAGGATTTTATTTGATCTTTCTCTATTTAAAATTTTTTTGAACAAACAAGCTTAAAATCCAATGATATAAAATTAAATAAATTATATTTGGTTGTATGTTTCTATATAAAACAATTTTTAAATATAAATTTTTAAATTATATTATTACTACGAAAAAAAATTTTAAAAAATCGGAATCGATTCCTTAATAGAATCGATTCTTGACATCGATTCTCCGATTCCTGGAATCGACGATTTTATTAGAATCGAGAGAATCGAAGAATCGATTCTCGATCTTGGATTACCTTCCCTAGTACAGCGAGTCTACGGCTGCGCCAGGGGACCTGCGCACTCGTTCATAAGCCCTTTTGATCGCGGACGGTTCAATTGTTCAAAATAGAAAAAATTCAAACAGTTAATTTTGGGACAAACTCAAAATAAGTTAGGGGTACGCAGACCTTCCAGGTGATATTTAAGGTAATTCGACAAAATTGCATTGAAAAATATTCAGTACCTAGTTCTAGAGAAAACCGCTGAAAAATTTTGTCTGTGGGTCATGTGGTCAATGACCTCAGTATCCATCACATCCTCTTAATTATTAGGAACTTGGAATTATTTGAATTTTATTATTAATAAATTTCAATTATTATTAAAAACTTTTAATGCTTCAAATTTTAATCATTCTATGTTTTAATTATATTATCAACTTTAAATATTTTTAAATTCTAACAATATACATATTAAAATAATTTTAAACTTAAACCAATTTATAAAAACGTTTTAATTGTAAAAAATTTACATGCATTAAAACTAAAATAAATCCAAATTTTATGATTAATTTTATAATTTTAGTCTATCCAAAAAAAGTTAATTCTTTTAGAGTAAAAACTGTATTTCAGTCTATCTCATTTTCTGTTAATCTAGTTGAACTATGATTAGATTTATAATTGTCTCTAATTTTAAATGTATAATTAAATTGAATATTAAAGCAGTTTAATAATTTACTCACGCAATAAAAAATAATAATTTTTAGATAAAAATACTAAATTTTTTCAAAAGTAATTTAATGCAGTACCCATTTTTCTTTAAAAATTAATAGCGCAAAAAAGCTTCAAGAGTCAAACCACTGTCTTTCAACTAAATCTCGTCGCTGACATATTTTAATAAATATTAAAACCCATATTATATGTATTATTTAAGTGTCTAAATTTAAGTTCTGAAGTTGTTTTAGATTTTTTTTTATTTTCCAGCCGTAAATTGTAGGGGAGAGGGCCCCAAGTTGGACACCCTTTCGATTTATTGCTGTAGAATCCAAACCGAATAAAATATATTAAAATGTTTTATAGCGGATGAAAGTACAATTTATAAGGTTACTTATGGCCACAGGGATAAAATTTTATTTTGAACATAAACACTTTTTAAAGCATTTTTTCTAATTGGCAAAATTTTGGATCTAAAAAAAAGTGGCCCCAAGATGGACACCTTCTTAAAAGTCTCTGAAAATTGTAGTAAATAAAAACAGCACATTGTGTAAATATTCTTAAACTAATTTTTAATCATTTTAAGGAATTTATCAAGAAATAACATTTCTAAAAACTCAAAAAATTATTGAAAAAAGTGTAAAATCGAAAATATCCAAATAAATACATTGGGATTTGAGGCCTGCCCATCTTAGGGTACATGACACCATTTTTTAATCCCCAGTAAAAATATATATACGAACACTGAATTAGTAAAATCATTTTAGGATATTATTATACGATAAATAAAGAATGTTATAACGTTAAGTACTCATTCTAAATCATAAATTTAAATAACTTTACCAAGTTGAGAAAAAACTGTTACAAAACTTTTTTAGACACAAAATTACGTGGTATGTGTAGAAGAAAAACCAGCTGGTTTTTTTTCTTCAAATGTGCATCAAAATGGTCGTCTATACAAACAACAAAAATGACAGAAAGCATAAGGCGCTGTCACCATAAACAAAAATTTTATACGAAATGTCCATCTTGGGGCCCACTCCCCTAATTAAAGAAGCAAGTGTCAAGAAAAATTGTCGTTTTTAATGCATATTTCAAATATTTTTTATTTAGAAAGAAAACATTTCATTCCCATATTGTAAAGAATAGTATATTGTGCAACTAGGGAGGAAAGTGAGTGATTTCGCGAGTGTGAGTTTGTAGCCCGAGCCGAAGGTGAGGGATGCAAACACACGAGTCGATAATCACTTTTCTCCCGTGTTGCACATACTATTTTTTCTAACACACGTATACCGAAAGTATAAAAACATTTGAGGATAAAAATTAGTTAACATTCGCAGCGTGACAACCAGTAGAAAATGCGTTTGGGCTTCTGTCCATTCCGCATGCGTCATCACTGCAAAAACTTTTGTCTTCTAAGTGTCTTATTTTAAGACACAATACATTAAGGGTCTTTCGGTTATTTCAAGCTATTTCATTGGTTAGTATTTTTGAAAGATGCTTTCTCATTGGTTTAAAATTAAGACACCTTAAAACGTCTTAAAAGTGAGGACAAAAATGTCTTAAAATAAGACACTTGTTTTTACAGTGATTACACTAGTTTACAAATTTTTCCTTCATGTTGGGTACCTTTTTGGAAATGTGTTTTTTAGGCTAATTTGGGGTCTCTGAAAACGAAAATGGCCACCAAAAATTTTTCCAAAGAAGCGTTTGTAAGATATTGACAAAAAAAAACCCGTTTTTCGGTTCCTTTTTCAGTTATTGCGAGAAATAATGAAGAAGGTGAATGTAACGAATGGAACTTTGATAGAGTTTGAATAAAAGGTAATTTTTCTTGATGATTATGTATTACTTCTATGAATATTATTGGTAATTTTTCGTTTATCGACGTTAAAAGTCGAAAAAAGTGATTTTTTAAAAGTTTTTCTAAAATTTAAACGCATTTATTTCTTTTAATAAGTTGTATAAATATTTCTCTACATACTTAATCTTTTGGATGAAAATATATTTTTTGATTCAAACTCCTCCGTTTATGGTTGGTTTCATCTTCCCTAAGTTGCATCCAGCAATAGTCAGCCATCATGCCTTGATCCCAAAGCTTTTCATACCGCTTTTCGATTGCTGCGATGTCCTGATGAAATCTTTCTCCCTGTTCATCGCTTTCAGCTCCTAAGTCCTTGAAAATGCACTTCCTTCAAAATCATTTATTGCTGGATGCAACTTAGGGAAGATGTAACCAACCATAAACGGAGGAGTTTGAATCAAAAAATATATTTTCATCCAAAAGATTAAGTATGTAGAGAAATGTTTATACAACTTATTAAAAGAAATAAATGCGTTTAAATTTTAGAAAAAATTTTAAAAAATCACTTTTTTCGACTTTTAACGTCGGTAAACGAAAAATTACCAATAATATTCATAGAAGTAATACATAATCATCAAGAAAAATTACCTTTTATTCAAACTCTATCAAAGTTCCATTCGTTACATTCACCTTCTTCATTATTTCTCGCAATAACTGAAAAAGGAACCGAAAAACGGGTTTTTTTTGTCAATATCTTACAAACGCTTCTTTGGAAAAATTTTTGGTGGCCATTTTCGTTTTCAGAGACACCAAATTAGCCTAAAAAACACATTTCCAAAAAGGTACCCAACATGAAGGAAAAATTTGTAAACTAGTGTTATCATAAAACACAATTTCGCATGCGTAATTCTCATGAGACACTATTCCGCATGCGTGATTATCATAAAACGCTATTTTGCATGCGTAATTGTCATAAAACTCTAATTCTCATAAGGATTTATCATGAAATACTTGTTTCCTGGTTAATGACGTCACCGGGAGGGAATGTACATTCCCTCCCTGTTAATGACGTCACGGGGAGGGAATGTACATTCCCTCCCTGTCAAGGACGTCATGGGGAAGAAATATAACATTCTCTCCCTGTCGCCGGGAAAGACTCACTTTCTGATCTCTTCATAGGTAAGAAAGATTGTACTTTCGGTGCATGTGTTAGAAACAATATGTTTAATTAACATCTAAATATTTATTTTATTTAATGTAATTTTGTATATAATGAATAATGATAAGAATAATAATAATAATAATAATAATAAAACCAATTTAAAGTTGATCAAAAGGTTGTCACTTTTTACCATTTTTAAAAATCTATTTTTTAGAAACCTTCTTAATTAATATTATTGAAACTTATCATAATTATTAATTTATTCGCCAGTGACTCGATTTAGTGGACCTCGATTTAATGGACATTTAAGGAGTTCACCGAGAAATCCCACTTACTTTCAGTAGCGTACACACAAATCTAGCCCCTTAGTCATGTAATTCCTTGAAAGAGTAATATGTATGCTCAATATAGTGTGCTTGATTATAATTATTTATTAAAAAGAAAGAGAGATGTGCAGGGTTGCACCAATCAGTAAGCTCGTGACGTCACGCTCGATTTAGTGACATAGAACCGAACTGTCCACTAAATCGAGTCTCTGGTGAACACTTTAATCATGTTTTCACTAGATTCAAGACAAATATTTATTTTATTACTAAATAATACCATCTTAAAATTTGAGAAGTAACCCCAAAACACAAAATTTTTAATCTTTTATAAGTTTTTCTGGATGCAATTAAAAAATTATTTCTTTTCACATATCTAAATTTTTATAAAATCTTCAACATATTAAATTTTAGAGAGAGTAATTTGCTCAGTTTATGAATTATTATTCAAGTTTAAAAATGTACTGAAAAAAAGTTACTTTTCATTGTACAAAATAAACTCTAAAGTTTGACAATCTGTTAGTTATTTTAAATTCAAAATTACCATATCATATTCATATTATTAAAAAAATATTGTTTCACAACACTTGAAACTTGAATATCTCCTGATTTCATTTGTCATAATATTCTAGTGTAAATTGTATTTCTTTTAATGTAATTATTAATCAAAAGTTGTATGTTTATAACAGTATTTTGTAATCTTAAATTTTTGCAATTTTTTAAAAACATTATTTTTAAAAAAATATATATATTATCTATTGGAACTTACCAGAAACATAAAATGCTCAATTTTCAATATATTAATGATGATATTTTTAGTAAAAAAGAATTATTTTAAAATAATATTTAAATTAGAAAAATTTTTACTTCAAAAAATTTCACAATTCTTTTCAGCTTACAAATTTTTTGTGGAACCTCCTACAAATGGACAAGAACTGCTGGTATAAATATTTAGATTTCTATGTTTCAATTGCAATTTTAAACTTTAGGAAGGTTGTAATAATGTAATTTGAATTTTACAAGAAGTTGAATAGAGCGATGTGAACTTGGTCTATACTAACTTCAAGTTTTAGAAATAACTTGTTAAAGTATAAAATTTCAATATTTGATATCTCAAAAACGAAACAAAACACGTTCATCAAATTTTAATAATAAGTAAATTTTATCAATAAGCTAACGGTACCTATACTCGAACAGTTCCTATAGTCGATCAGTGATGATTTAATTGGATAAAATTAATTAATAGTTTAATAATATTGATGCCAAATACTACTTCTAATATTACAAGACTTATTTTTACCAATGTAATAAAACTATTAATTAATTTTGCCTAATTAAATCATCACTGATCGACTATAGGTACTGATCGAGTATTGGTACCGTTACCTTAGGTACAATCAAATATTTCCAAAAGCTGAAATTTGTAGGAGGTTCCGTAAAAAAGTTTTAAGTTGAAAATAATTGTAAAATTTTTCGAAGTAAAAATTTTTGTAAATTAAATATTATTGTAAAATAATCTTTTTTAATAAAAATATCAATATTAATATAGTGAAAATTAGGCATTTTATATGTTTCTGGTAAGTTCTAATATCAAATATCAAATAGTTTTTGAATACATACGAGAAATACTGTTGTAAACATACAACTTTTGATTAATAGTTGCATTAAAAGAAATACAATTTACACTATAATATTGTGACCAATCAAACAAGGAAATATTTAAGTTTCAAGTGTTGTGGAACAATATTTCTTGAAAAATAAGTCCGCAACAGTTTTCAGACGAAAGTTAATAGACTTACCTAATTAACACAAACGAAAAACGTAACCTATTTTCAACTGACAAATGTCAAAACCAAGAAGCAAAACATTCAAAACAGGGACTGACACGAAAACCGAAACAAAATATATTTTATTTTTGTTTCGTTTTGGTTTTGAAAAACTGAAACAAAATATCAATTTTTTTTTTTTTCTTAAATGACTTTTGGCGTATCCGACTGTCAGAACTATCATGGGCAAGAAGAATTAGAATTGAATCTTGTAGAACTTGCTGCGTCCTTCAGATGGAGTGGCCAAGGATGCCAAGGATTAAGATCCCTGTAGAAGGTGAGTAGCAGCGTGAGGTAGCAGATTAAAGGTCCGTCCACAAAGTACACCATGCGCCGGATGTGACGTTTGATCCAATCGTGATATAAAGCAAAGTCTCAAGGAGGGGAGATGTGGGATATAGAGAGGCAAAATTATCGTAAACAAACTAAGTCAAAATAAATAAAATAGACAATCACTAAAACGATCACATTGGAAAAAAAAGCATTCCGATATTTGAATTAAACTAGAACTTCTAAAGCGCGCTACGCGCGCAAAATTGTGCTCTTGTGTTTTTCTTATCTAATTGTCCAAATTTATACTTACCAATTTCTTTAATTTGTCAATTTCCTAATACAAAAATCTCCAATTTTCTTGCTGCTTTTTAATAAAATTTGAAAAATTGTTACAAATAATAGCACTTGCCCTGAAATAAACTAACATAAGTTTAAATGTTTTAAATATAGGGACTAAAAGTCTCAAAACGAGACATTTGGTTTTGCACTGTCAGTATGTTAGTTTATTCAGCGTTGTGTATTTTCACACTATAAGGTAAACTTCCTTGATAAAGATAACCGGAAATAAATGAACATCGGTTGGGTGCTGGGGTAATTCTAAGAAGTCAATTTATAAGTTTTGAGGTTATCTTCCCTGAACAAGTCAACTGGAAATGATCTAGATATCAGACTGGTACTTGCGTACTTCAGAAAAGTAGATTTTCACATTTGGAGGTTAACTTCTCTGCGTAAGTTGTCCGGAAATGACCTGGACTTCGATGGAGTACTTCGGTCTTTCAGACATGTCGATTTAAACATTTTGTGGTTGACTTTCCTAAAGAATTTTACCGAAAAAGACCTAGTTATCGGACAGCTACTTTAATATTTTAGAAGAATCGATTTTTTCATTTTAGGGTTAACTTCCCTAAGAAAGTTGTCCGGAAATGACCAGCACATCAGTTAGGTAGTGGGGTACTTCTGAAAAGTAAATTTCTTCATTTTGAGGTTAACTTTCCTGAGGAAGTTGTCCGTAAATGACCTGGAGATCGGTTGAGTACTTCTGAACTTCAGAGCAGTTGAGGTTTTGAGGTTAAATGCCCTGTTAAAGTTGATGAGAAATAACGTGGACATCGGTTGGGTACTTGAGTACTTAAGAGAAGTTGATTTTCACATTTTGAGGTTAACGTTTCTGAAGAAGTCGACTGAAGGTGACCTGGACATTGGTTAGGAAATGTAGTTCCCTGAGGGAGTTGTCTGGAGATCACCTGGACATTGGGTTGGCACTTGGGTAATTCAGAGAAGTCGATTTTCACATTTTGAGGTTAACTTCCCTGAAGAAGTTGACCGGAAATGACGTGGACATCGGTTGGGTATTTGGGTACTTCTGAAAATGAACTTTTTTCATTTTAAGGTTAATTTCCCTGTGGAAGTTGACCGGAAATGACCTGGACATTTCTTGAGTACTTAGGTACTTCAGAGAAGTCGATTTTCATATTTTGAGGTTAACATTCCTGAGGAAGTTTTCCGGAAATGACCTGGACATAGGTTGAGTACTTCGGTACTTCAGAGAAGTTTATTTTAATATTTTGAGGTTAACTTCCCCGAAGAAGTTGGCCGGAAATCACGTGGACATCGTTTGGGTACTTGGGTACTTTAGAGATGTCAATTTTCACATTTTGAGGTTAACTTTTCTGAAGAAGTTGACCGGAGGTGACCTGTACATCGGTCATTTGACATCGGACAAGTTGAGAACTTCGGATCTTCAGAGAAGTCGATATTCATATTTTGAGGTTAATTTCCCTAAAGAAGTTGACCGGAAATGACTTAGTTATCGGTTGGGTATGTGGGTACTTTAGAGAAGTCGATTTTCACATTTTAAGGTTAAATTTCCTGAAGAAGTTGATTGGAGGTGTCCTGGACAAAAAAATAAGTGTTTAATTTCGAAAACATAAGAAACTTAAATTGTTTAAACAAATTAAAATTTTTTAAACATTTGTTTAAACAATCGAATCAATTAAATCAATTAAATTACATTAATTAAATTATTTTTCCTTTTGCTAATTAAAAAGTTGTAAGCTTTTAAAATATTTCACATAGAAAATAAAAAAAAATTGTTTAAATTTTTCAAAATTAATTACAAAATGATCATACAAGTTCTTTACAAGAATGCCTTGGAATTTCCACACCGTTTAAAATCTCTTTTCTTATTTTCTCTCTCTCTACTCTGCCTTTATCTATCTCAGACACCTGTTATACCTTTTCCTCTTTCACATTTTGCAGGCCATTGTTGTCTTTATCTATCCCAGGTAACCTTTTTCTCTCTTGCTTCTAGAAGCACAACTGTGAACTCTCCTTGCGTTGCACACGCTATTGTTGTCTTTAACTATGCCAGGTAAACTTATTCTCTCTTGCTTCTAGAACCACAACTGTGAACTCTGCTTGCGTTTCTTACTTTGTCTTGTCTTTATCTATCCCAGGTAACCTTTTTCTCTCTTGCTTCTAGAAGCACAACTGTAAACTCTCCTTGCGTTGCACACGCTATTGTTGTCTTTAACTATGCCAGGTAAACTTATTCTCTCTTGCTTTCAGAACCACAACTGTGAACTCTGCTTGCGTTTCTCACTCTGTCTTGTCTTTATCTATCCCAGGTAAACTTATTCTCTCTTGCTTTCAGAACCACAACTGTGAACTCTGCTTGCGTTTCTCACTCTGTCTTGTCTTTATCTATCCTAGGTAAACTTATTCTCTCTTGCTTTCAGAACCACAACTGTTAACTATGCTTGTGTATCTCACTCTATCTTGTCTTTATCTATCCCATGTAAATTCTCTCTTGCTTTCAGAACCACAACTGTGAACTATGCTTGTGTTTCTCACTCTATCTTGTCTTTATCTATCCCATGTAAATTCTATAACTTATTCTCTCTTACTTTTTGAAAAGCATAGCAGTATACCTATATCTATAACTAACTGATTTCTTATATAGGATAACATAATTAAGCGTCTCAAATTTTACTAATATTAGATTTTTAAATTTTGAGGTTAACTTAAGTTAAGTCACCTGTATATCGTTGCGGCAATTGATGTTTTCCTAATTATTGCTTTCTGCATTTCTGCACTTGGTGCTTTCCTAAATTTTGATTAATAAATTATGAGATTAACTTCCTATCACTTCTGCACTTCCTGTTTTTCTAATTATAGATTTTTAAATTTTTTAGATCTACTGTCTTCAATAAGTAGACCCAAAAGTAACCTGCAACTCGATTCGCCACTTAGGGTTTTCCTGATTATGGATTTACAAATTTTGAGGTTAACTTCCTCGAAGATGTTGACCAAAAGTCAGCTGGACATCCGTTTTGCACTTAGTGTTTTTTAATCTTTGATTATTAAAGTTTGAGGTTAACTTCCTCCCAGAAGTTCACTAAAAGTTACCTGGGCATCGGTTCTGCACTTGACGTATTCCTAATTATGCATTTTTAAATTTTTGTCTTCCTATACTTTTTTATTATTAAATTTTAAGGTTAACTTCCTTGAATATGTTGACCTAAAGTCACCTGAACATCGGTTCCGCACTTGGTGTTTAACTAAATGTCGATTTCCAAATTTTGAGGTTAAATTCTACAAAACTTACCTGGACATGGGTTGTGCAGTTATTGTTGTCTTTATTATTGATTTTTAAATTTTAAGGTTAACCACCTTGAAGAAGTTCAACAAAAGTCACCTGGAAATCGGTTCTCCTCGTAGTGATTTCCTAATTATTGATTTTCAAAACTTTTAAATTGAAATACAAAAAAAGGAGAAATTGTGAACTCTCCTTTATGTTTCGTACAATTTTGCCTATGACGTGTCATGCCCCACCTACTTCATTTTCAAAATTTTTAAATTCAAATACATAAATAGAAGAAATTGTAAACTCTCCTTTATGTTTCGTACACTTTTACCGATGACGTGTCATGCCCCGCCTACTGAGAAAGCTCTTTTCTGTTTCGTACGCGAATTTCTACAGCAGTATATCTATAGCTATCACTAACTGATTTCTCATATAGGATTGTCAAAAATGTAGGACATATTTGCAAACCGAAAGTTACAGGTCAATGACCATTAAATAATGAAATAATTTAATAAAAACAAAGTCTTTTTAACCCTTTAACGCCGGGACGAACGCTTTTTTCAGTCTTTTTCAACGTTAATATTTTTTGTTATTAGGCACGTAGAAAATTTTCGGAATAACATTTCCTTACGTAATTTTTATCGCTCTTTCAGAATCTGTCATCAAAATTTCAAAAAAAAAAATTCCAAAAGCTATGGCCACTTTTTTGGAAAAAAATGCAAATTTTTGACATTTTTGATTCAAAAATGATTTTTTTTTCATGTAAGCAGTAATGACAAAAATTCTTCACCTTAAAATATCGCGTCCGCAATATCCAAGCTTCAAAGTTATGGACCATACATTTAAAAATTTCAAGATGGCGGATCCAAAATGGCGATGACAGAGTTTTTTTTTCAAAAATTTGACACCCACTGGAAACTTCTTTTAATTCTCATGTTATCTGTATGACAATGAGTGCCTGAACGTTTTTGGGGTCGCTGATTGTGAATCTAATGTCAGATTTCAAAAATTCAAAATGGCGGATCCAATATGGCGGTCAATATTTTTGAAATTGATTGGATTTATTTGGAACTTGTTACTCGGGGGTTTTTGGGGTCGCTGATTGTGAATCTGAAGTCAGATTTCAAAATTTTTCAAAATTCAAAATGACGGAACCAATATGGTGGTCGATATTTTTGAAATTGATCGGATTCATTTGAAACTTGTTACTCGGGGGTTTTTGGGGTCGCTGATTGCAAATCTCAAGTCAGATTTCAAAAATTTTCAAAATTCAAAATGGCGGAACCAATTTGGCGGTCGAAACTTTCGAAATTGATCGGATTCACTTGAAACTTGCTACTCGGGGGTTTTTGGGGTCGCTGATTTCCAATCTGAAGTCAGATTAACAATATTCAAAATGGCGGAACCAATATGGCGGTCGTTATTTTTTAAATTGATCGGATTCATTTGAAACTTGTTACTCGGGGGTTTTTGGGGTCGCTGATTGCGAATCTAAAGTCAGATTTCAAAACTTGTCAAAATACAAAATGGCGGAACCAATATGGCGGTCGAAACTTTTGAAATTGATCGGATTTGTTCAAAACTCGTTAGTTAAAGGTTTTGAGGGTGAATTTTAGGAATAGAAGACTAAATTTCATTAGAGCATTAGTTTAAATTTATGTGAGACAAAGTATCATACATTTATTAATAATGTATTATAATAGATGCATTTTGCACGTTCTTTAGCCATTAAAATTATTTTAATGTTGCCCGACTCAAAAAAAATTGTGAGTGTTGTCAAAGAAAGTACAAGTTTATGATATAGATAAACATATTATAATTACTACGTTTTCAGGAAAATGGAAAAGAAATATGATATGCTGTCAAATGAATGTGAACTTAGTGCCATTAACTCGTAAGTTACATTAAAATGCTGTTTTCAAAGAAGTAACAAAAAAATAATGATGTCAAACTAATGCAACATTAAAATACTTTTAATGACTTCAGAACATACAACCATGTATCTAATACTTAGCCCAAGATGACAAACTTCATGTAAATGCATTCAATATTGAAAATATTGACAGCCATATTAGATCTGACATTTTGAATTTTTTAAATTTGATTTTTCATTTGTTTTTGACAGACCAAAAAACCCCTAACTAACGAATTTAAACAAATCCGATCAATTTAAAAAATAATGACCGCCATATTGGTTCCGCCATTTTGAATTTTGTTAATATGACTTCAGATTTGAAATCAGCGACCCCAAAAACCCCCGAGTAGCAAGTTTCAAGTGAATCCGATCAATTTCGAAAGTTTCGACCGCCAAATTGGTTCCGCCATTTTGAATTTTGAAAATTTTTGAAATCTGACTTGAGATTTGCAATCAGCGACCCCAAAAACCCCCGAGTAACAAGTTTCAAATGAATCCGATCAATTTCAAAAATATCGACCACCATATTTGTTCCGCCATTTTGAATATTGAAAATTTTTGAAATCTGACTTCAGATTCACAATCAGCGACCCCAAAAACCCCCGAATAACAAGTTTCAAATAAATCCAATCAATTTCAAAAATATTGACCGCCATATTAGATCCGCCATTTTGAATTTTTGAAATCTGACATTAGATTCACAATCAGCGACCCCAAAAACGTTCAGGCACTCATTGTCATACAGATAACATGAGAATTAAAAGAAGTGTCCACTGGGTGTCAAATTTTTGAAAAAGAAACTCTGTCATCGCCATTTTGGATCCGCCATCTTGAAATTTTTAAATGTATGGTCCATAACTTTGAAGCTTGGATATTGCGGACGCGATATTTTAAGGTGAAGAATTTTTGTCATTACTGCTTACATGAAAAAAAAATCATTTTTGAATCAAAAATGTCAAAAATTTGCATTTTTTTCCAAAAAAGTGGCCATAGCTTTTGGAATTTTTTTTTTGAAATTTTGATGACAGATTCTGAAAGAGCGATAAAAATTACGTAAGGAAATGTTATTCCGAAAATTTTCTACGTGCCTAATAACAAAAAATATTAACGTTGAAAAAGACTGAAAAAAAGCGTCCGTCCCGGCGTTAAAGGGTTAATAGAGTTAATGGAATTAACTCATTCTATCGGGCAAATTTAAGTCTAAACACATTCAATCAGCTCAGACAAACCATGATCGACCACAACAGAATCTACCGGAGACAAAGCGTCAACAAATTCAATTTCAATCACAACAAAACTGTTGCACAATTGAGTACGGTTAAAGAAACAATTTCGCTTGATGTAAAGAAGAATTTGTCTAACGCAGATTCTGATCAATTTCACAAAAGTCAGATTTCTTAAGCTTAGAATTAACTGAAACCAGCTAGACAGAAAGAATCAAAATTTATAATTAAAATAGAAATTTTAAGTCGGAATGCCATACTATACGACAATAGGGCCCAAGGTTGGATAAAAGGATGTTTATTATAAGGAATTATTTGACCATGGCTGTTTGTAAGCAGGAGAGACAATACCTTTAGCAGTCACAATGTCAACAAATCCGAGTACGACCTTGGATGATGATGTTTTATTCCAGATATAAAATCCTCAACGAACAATTTAAAAGTGAAAAATGAAATTTATACACATGAACTTGGCCGGTTGGTGTTTTTCTCCCGAAGATGGTGAAGTTGCAAAGCAGAAGTTCAGGCACTAAGCACGTTTCGGTGGATAACATGCTGCGAAGGGCCCGGCTGAAGAACGATGTTAAAAAGCGATATGGAACTGGGAAAAACGGAGGAACATCAACGTGACACAGACCGCACACGCACAAGTCATGGAGCACTTTTATTTAGAAAAATTTTGAGTTATCTCACTTATATTTAATTTAGAGTTCCATTAGGTTTAAGACCACGTGTCGTGAGAAATTCTCACAAGAAAGCAGTGCTCAAGGACTATACCCGAGAACGGTCGAAAACCGACCTCCAAAATATCAATTTAATTTTGTTTTGTGTTAAACCTGAAACGAAAGTCCTCTCAAAATTAAGTTTCGGTTCATGCCTGAAACGAAAAGGCTCCGAATTCCGTTTTCGCCTCTCATAAAAAGGCTCTAAATTTCACAAATAGTATATTACGACCCAAGGCCAGAAAGTTGGAGTTCCTGGCGTGCGCGATATAAAAGCCGAGGCGTTTTATCACGCACATCAGGGCATCCAACTTTCTTGCCGTGTGTCGTATACGATTTTTCTTCATCTCCAGCCGAAAGTACGTTGAAAAGTTGAAGAAAATGTTCTAAAAAGCGTTGACAGCTGCTAACTTGCTGTCAGCTGTCAGCCATATTTGTTTACTATTCTTTTGTAGCCTACGTCAGCGCGCTCTACTGGCTACCTTGCAAAGCGTCTCGCAAAATGTTCCTCGATCAGCTGAATTCTTGTATGGAAATTCGATTTTGCCCGCCCGACTTTTGCAAAACCAAGGCGAAGCCGAGGTTTTTGCTGTTCGGGGCGGGCATCAACAAATAAGTAAAAACATAAAAAGGTAAGTATCATATCAGTCATGTAGATTTTTTATTTATTTTTATTTCAATTTTAATACTAAACAACATGCTCAGAATTTACTGTGACAAAATATCAGAGACAATTATTATTTATTGTTTTGTTTCATTTTGACAGATGATTGAAAGCATATTTTTAGTTATTTTAAGTAATACAAAAATTTAAAGACTGATATGATACTTGCCTGGAAGGTTAGGATTAAGAATGAACAATATTTTTATTCTTTTTTTGTCAATATTGTGTGGTTATTAAATTAAAAACTGTTCCTGTCAAACATCGCAATACAGGAACCATGATGAACTTTGCTATGATACCGAGCCACAAAATCTCGTAGCCAATCAGAGTGCACGAGAGCTCGAGCAGACCGCAAAAGTCATTATTCCTGGAACGAAGTTAGTCCAGAAAGAGCGTACTTTCGGATAGGGGATGAAGAAAAACAATTTTAAACACATTTCTTTTCTTGCAGGAGACGAAAACGAAATTCAGAGTCTTTTCGTTTCAGGCTCAATACAAAACAATATTGATTGTACATTTTTGTTTCGTCACAACAATTCAAAACAGAAACGGAATTCGGTTTTCGTGTCAGTTCCTGATTCAAAAGCAATTGAATAGAAAAACGACCAACTACAGGTGTGGACAAAATGAAAGAATGAATGAATGAATGAAGTTGCGGATTATTATTATAGATTTTTCAATTATTTTTGTCATTTGTCAATTGCTTTTTATTTTTAGTTTTAATTATTTTTATCATTTTTCAAGTGTTTTCTTCAAATTTCAATTTTTTTTATGTTTTTGCAATTATTTTGTCATTATTCAATTATTTTCTTTATGCGTCAATTTTTATCTCCAACTTTTTAATTATTGATTTCTACTTTTTTTATTTCTCCATTTTTCAATTATTTATGTCATTTTTTACGTCTTTTCTTCAAATCATAAATTTCTTACATAATATTAAATTAGTTTTATCATCTATCATTTTTTTTCTTCTTGGTTCAATTATTTTTGTCATTTCTCGACTATTTGTTCCATTTTTTGATTATGTTGGATCCGCAATTTTAAATTTTAAAAATCTGACTTTATTCTTAATCATCGACTTCCAATACCCGCGAGTAACAAGTTTCAAACAAAGCCGAGCAATTTTGAAAAAAAATTCCGTCATATTAGACCCGCGTTTTTGAATTGTCGACTGATTAGCTCAGAAAATAAATTATATAATATTTTTCTAATTAAGAAAAACGTGTATTGACTTTTTATACCCAATTTGTTTAATATTTCTTATTAACCGATAATTATTTTAATATTATAGCTATTAATCATACATAAAATAAATCCGGGAAAAATGTGATTTTAGATTCGGGAAAACCGGGAATTTGCCGGGAATTTGAAAATCATGTTTCGGTAGACACCCTGACTGTCAATGAATATGTAATAATGCAAAAAAGTGAAATTTGAAAAAATCCTAGTTGTGACCTTTTCGAAATTCACTATTCAATTATATTAATACTACTGTCCACATTTTGTAATAACTTGTTTTTATTTCAGCCATTATTTATTAAAAGTATTTAAATTATGTTTTCAGAACTGCCAGAAATGTCGATTATGTTACCGCCATTTGTTGATAGTACGCATTGTCTTTCCTACAATTTGACGAGGAAAGGCAGGAGTGTGGCGGACAGGATTGTTTCTGTACTTGGTTATGCATGTCCTGATATTACTTATAGTCCATCTTTATACCCCATTACTGCACTTCTGTTACATTTCATGCCTGGTAAATTTTTTTATTTTGGAAACATTTTTGTATAATATTATTTTTTATTTTCAAATTATTTAATTATTTTCAGAGGAACAATGCTATCACTGTATGGCCAGTTTAGTAGCAGCGAAAGAAAAGATGTTCATCACGCAAACGAAACTATTATATGAAGTCACTTGGAAAACTGTCGAGCAAATTACAAAGAAGCACGTGGTAAGCATGTTGTTTATTTTTATGTAATTGATTTCTTTAACAATTTGTTGCACAAATTCAATGTTAGACAATTTATATTAATTTTATACATATATGCAAAATTTATTTATTGAGTGTATATGGCCGATGTTTTTATCTTTTTAAGAAATCGGCAGCGGCGCACTTAACAAGAAATTGCTCGGGATCCAGAGCAGAGAGAATCTACATGGACTGGACCTGGTGGATTTTACAATTGCTTCCTTTCCAACATCTAGTCAGAGTTATGGACTGTTTTCTCCATGAAGGCATTAAAGTAAGACTTTAAAATAACCTTCAGTTAAAATTTTTTTTTTAATTAATATTTTTAATTAATATTTATGAACTTTATCAAATACATCTGACTCTCTTTAAATGCAACTCTTCGGACTGGGTCTTTCATATATCGAATTGTAAACAAACGTTCGAAACGCATTGTCTTTTGCTACCCCTCTTACGTCTTTGTCCCTACATGCTCGGCGCTCAACTCTCACGGTGGTCTGGAAGGCAATTTAAAAGGACCGAAAATGTAGAGAAAATCGGATAACGCAGTTTCATTTTATACATAAAAACAAAACAAAATCAGTTGAACTTACATCTTGATTAGATCATTTACGCGTTTTAGAGCATTTTAAAAATTTTGATTTACAAAAACCTTGAAATTGTTGATTTTAAATTGCCTCCTGCCAAATTTGGTTTTAACGGAAAAAGTTCTACTTTATCTTAAAATGTAGGTTATTATGTTTAGTTTTAAGTGAAAAGTGGCACCTTTTGAAATTGCAAATAGAGAATCCAATATGGCGGTAGATTAAAAATTTTTTTTAAAAAAATAACCAAATACGCTTAAAAAATGTTTACTTTGTAATTTTTCAGGTTATTAAATATAAATTTGACGTTATATTTTCAAAACCTAAGATAGTATAATTTTAAAAAGAGTTAACAACGACTTAAACTCGCTCCAACGAAAATAATCGAAATAATCGAAAATAACGAAAAATTCATTTTGAAAAAAATTATTGCTCTACAAAAAAAAATTTAGTTCAGGTTCCAAATCTATAGAAGTTACATAAGAGGACACTCGTTAATTATTCAAGGTGATAACAAGGGATAGTAACCCCCCAAAAGGTACCCCAAAGAAAATAATTCAATTTAATTTTGATAAAAATTACCGCTTGACGCAAATACATTTTGTTCGTTATCTCAATGCATGGAAGTTACTTGGAGGAGTGACTTCCATGCATTTAGGACAATAACATTGTGACATGGGATAAACTTTAAAAAATGTGACGCGTTCTGAAGAAAGGGACCTAAGAAGCAAATTGGTTATTTTACAGGAGAGCGAAAACAAAAGTCGAACGCGCATGGTAATCTGTACAAATCGAGAGATTTAAATTGTTATAACTTGAAAAATATTCAATAAAAAATTTTCCTGACTTTAGATAATGAAAAAGGAACATTTAATAAAATTAAAACATCCATGAACCGAAAAACGGTTTTTTGCTTCTTAGATCCCTTTCTTCAGAACGCGTCACAAATAATGTCGATTATTTTCTTTGGGCTAAATTTTGAGCGGTTGCTATCCCCTATTATCACCTTGAATAATTAAAGAGGTCACTCTTAGGTGACTTCGATAGACTTAGAACCTGAACAAAAGAATTTTTTTGTAGAACAATAATTTTTTTCAAAATTAATTTCGATTATTTTCTTTGGGGCGAGTTTAAGACGTTGTTAACTCTTTTTAACAATATGATATCTTAGATTTTGAAAACCTAAAAAAAAAAAACCTAAAAAATCACAAAGTAAAATTTTTCAAGCGTATTTGGTTATTTTTTTTTAAAAAAAATTTTAATCGACCGCCATATTGGATCCGCCATTTGCAATTTTAAAAGGTGTCACTTTGCACTTAAAACTAAACATAATAACCTACATTTTAAGCTAAAGTATAACTTTTTCCGTTCAAACCAAATTTGGCAGGGGGCAACTGGAAATCAACTATTTCAAGGTTTTTGTAAATCGAAATTTTTAAAATGCTCTAAAACGCGTAAATGATCTATTTAAGATATAAATTCAACTGATTTTGTTTTGTTTTTATATATGAAATTAAACTGCGTTAGCCAATTTTCTCTACATTTTTGGTCCATTTAAATTGCCTTCCGGACCACCGTGCTCTAATTTTCCTTTCTTCTTATTCACAGAATGTCATATTTCGAACCTTCATATAAAGAGAGTGCGGTGTATTTAATACATTGTTAAAGGGGGTGCCTACATTAGAAGGTCGAGAAACTTGTCAAGTTCAGGAAATTTTTTTTTCAAAGACAATAAAAGATGCGTACACTCTACACTGAAAAAATTATGGTGCAGCACCTGCACTTATAAGTACACCCGTTGTACTTGTCTTACGAATGTTGCACGTCAGTAAAGTGCAGATGCTGCAGTGTTGCCAGACGTGAGTTGTAGACTTGCGAAAGCTCAGGTACAAAAATGCGGATTTTCTTGACAGAATTTGTCAAAAAGCGGATTTAAGGAAAAAAGAAAATTTTTCACATGTATTTTTCACCTCCAAATTGCGGATTTTTGGCTTTTTGTCAAAGCGGATTGCGGATCGGAAGGTCAAATTGCGGTGGAAAATGCGGAAATGCGGTGTCTCTGGCAACACTGAGATGCTGTCTTATTTTGGTACAGATACTACCCCATAGAAGTGTAACTGTCATACCATGACAAGGTACGGAAGCAGTTCCACGTTTTGGGACTGATGTTGAACCATAAAGTGTAGAGTCTGTCCCTTATAGAGCAGCAACCGTACCAAATATGGAACAGGAGCATTACATAACCTTAAGTTCGGCAACTCTCCTAGAAGGTTTATGTTTTTGATAAGAATTGTGTACCGTAGAGTGTACGCATTGGTACAATCTCAGTAGTAAGGTGGTACAGTTGATACACTCATAGTGTTTATTTTACTGTGAATTTTAAATAGGGGAGACCAGGGTAAATCAGGTCACTATCGATTTGACGCTATGAACTGAACTTAAGAAAAACATTTCGGTACTGTGAATAGTACTGAACATTCAACTTATGTTAACCAACTTTCGTTTAGTTTCATGAATTCAACATGGAATCAGAAGCGGTTAAGTGATTTTAGAGGTGCCAGCAAAAAATCCTGAATTAAAGTTTTTCTACATTCTAATGTAGGCGCCCCCCTTTAATTCTTTTTGTGTCTTTATTTATGACTTGAAATTTTATTTAACATTTATAAATTATTTGTTATTTTTCTTTAATGTAAATTTTTTGGTTTTAAAGTATTTTTCTAAATTTATTGTACATTTTCGCATTACATCAATTCTTGATTCATAATATATTTGATATTTTGAACATTATACCGTTCAACAGTTACTGTGAAGCTTTGTGATTTATTTCTAGGTCTTCTATAGGGTAGCTATGGCTATTATATTATTATTTTATAA
The DNA here is from genome assembly GCA_037103525.1 of Ganaspis brasiliensis. NCBI lineage: Eukaryota > Metazoa > Arthropoda > Insecta > Hymenoptera > Figitidae > Ganaspis > Ganaspis brasiliensis. The sequence continues at coordinate 494,809 of JAZKLR010000050.1, read as the reverse complement.
GCACTCCAATACACAAAATTCAGAATGGATGGCTGAAATAACTAAGAATGGTGTAGATGCAGCTCTTTCAAAATTTTGTAGACAAATGCCGGTAAGAACAAACAATGTATTTTTGAATTTAAATCTACTTAAATGAAATCAAAGTCTTGTCTATGCATTGCTTAGGACTTGTAATTTCATGCATATGTTTTCGTTTTGAGTTTTTGGCTTGTCAGTCAATTAGACCTAACTTAAAATCATCATCTTGCAGAACTCGATAAAATTAATTTGAATCCAAAATTTGGCTGAAACGTTTTGTTTTACGTGGTAAAAAAATTGAAAAATTAATTAATCTAATAAATTGCATTAAAACTTGGTATAGTGGGGTATTCTAGGTTGGTATTCAAGATTTTATTACCAGAAATAATAACAAAATTTAAATATTGTTTCTCCCTCTAGCTTTTACGCTATTTTAGATACTAGTATGATATATTTAATACATATTAGTTCATATAATAGTATATTGTGCACCGAGACGCAAAACGCACGTTTCTCTTCCGAAGTTTGTTTGCAGTACGAGGCGAAGCCGAGTACTGTAAAAAGCGAGGACGATAAATACGTTTTGAGCCGAGTTCCACACAATGTGTGATGTAAGTAGAGTACGTTTTTCTCGGTTTTTTGGTTAGTTTTTGAGACTCAAAACAGACCAAACGTCTGCTTTGCCAAAGTCTGCTTTGCAGGCCGTGGCCGGCAAAACTACTCGCTGATGTAATGGTCTGCTTTGGGTCTCAAAAGCGCGCCAAGAAACCGAACAAAACGTGCTCCGCTTACATAAAAAGTTTTAAACAAATTTTCTTTTTAAAACATTAAAATTTTTTTTTTTTAACAATTTAAGGCTTAAAATTATGATTTAAAGTTAAGAGTTTATAAAACAACAGAATATAACGAAATAAAACGAAATATATCTTAAGATTAAATTCAAAATTTTACTAACGCCCAAAACGTTTAGTGGTTAGGTGCAAGAAGGGCGTTAATATTGGTTTGGAAAAACATTAGTTTTTAATAGTTAATCGCAACTTTTAGTCCAGTTAACACATGAATTGGATAGTTTAATAATGGGTTAATCAAAAAAAAATTTATTTAATTCGTATTTACAGTTTTTAAGTTATTAGAGTTCAAAAACTTTAAGTTGAAATATTTCCGATCCTCGTTTTTTGTCTCACGCCCTTTTTGCACCCAACGCTTCAATTGTTGTTTTAAATCATTTTTGACTGCTCCAAACTATAATACTATCTTAAAGTAAGACGAATGTGGCACTTAAAAAAAATCGGAATCAGGAGGTCTCAAAACGTCGAGGAATGTGGGAATTAGCAAAAGTTCAAAATCGCAAAAATTTAAGACCTTCTCATTTGAGCTGAGAATGTAAAAATAAATTTATTCAAAATTTCAAGAAAAGTCAATATTTTTTAATGCAGTTTTATTAGGAGTGATGAATTAAAGTAAATAGGAAAAAAACCCGGGAGTTTATTCATTTTTTTGAAAAATAATAGTGTTTCTGTGTACACTGAAAGACTTTATAGATTAATATTTACTAAAACCGCGATTTAATTATAGTAAACTCACTACCATAATAGGGAAAAAAGTGTAACTATTCAGAATGTTTCAATTATTAACACTTTTTGAACAAAAGATGATCTAGTTTTTATCAAAATTTAGTAGTCACCTGTATGAAAAATTCATCCATTTTGTACAAAAGAATCGGACTGAGAAAAAGTGATTGTGAAAAACATATTTTTTATATTCGGAAAAATGAATTTTTAGTAGTCAATCTATCAAAACTCTAGGATCAACTTTAGCACTTTCTGTGCCCCGGGCGAAATTTCAATTTTGTCACTTTCTTATAATTAAATGCACGACATATATACGTTGATAAAAAACATGTAGAAAGCAGTAACAAACCGTGGATCATTTATACATGAAGCATGCACTTACAAAACCCTAGATGAGTCCCCTTCAGCTGTGATGCTAGGGTCCTCATCCGGGTTCGCCCCCCTTCTAAAGTCGGTCCTGAAATGCTTCACGCATACAACGAATTTGGCTTAAATATGTGTAACAAAACATAACCCTAAGTACAAGTTTACTTTTTTCTACAAAAAACAGATTCCAATTGAAAGGGAATTAATTTTGTGTGTTCAAAAATTGACTTAATTAATAAAACACAAAGTGACACAAATTTAAAAGTCATTCTTTGTGTTGAAAACAAGATTTACACCTAAAGACCAATCTCACAAGTGGTAAGGAAATTGTTTGATTCATATAAAAGAAAAAAATTTACCTGTTATATTAATGTATATTTGCGTTGTGTTAGTTATAAAGCGATTGTTAAAATCTATGTATATTATAGGTTAAGATATGCGTTATAATATAAGTTTACACTGAGAAAAAAACACTGTTGAATCAATAGTGCCGATACTATTGATTTCTGTACTTTCAAAACAACAGTTTTTCTATAGATTCAAACAAATTTTTCATTAAATCAAAAAACTGGAACTAATGATTTAAAAATATAGTACTTTTAATTGCAATGCCGTTAAAATACAAAAGAAAAGTATATAAACTTGATTCAAGAAATCTTGATTTGATTCAAAGAAATCATACTTTTAAAATAATAAATATCTTATTAAATTAATGGAATATCTTTATATATCGAAGAAAACAATAATAGATTCAAACAAATATACTTCAAATTTTACAGTATCTACTATTAATGCAACTAATAAAATCTTTGAATAGGGTCAAAAGCGGATACCTTTGAATCCATAGAATATTTAATAGAATTAAAGAAAACAATAATAGATTCAAACAAATATACTTCAAATTTTATAGTATCTACTGTTAATGCAACTAATAAAATCTTTGAATCTTTGAAAAGCGGATACCTTTGAATCCATAATATATTAAACAGAATCAAAGAAAGATGATTCCCTAACGGAATTTGTGGTATGTATTAGTGGGGTATTAATTATGACACTCTTAATACCCTCTTAATATCATTTTAAAATTATGTTCAAATGACTTAAAATCACTTTTAAGGACTTTTGAAAAAAACATTTCGGGTCACTTTTTTCGAAATTTTTATTCATTCAAAAAATTTCTAAGTCCCAATCGAAAAAAAATTTTTTTGTCGAAAAAAATGTTTGTATTTCAAATAACTTATAATTACTATTTAACACTTTTGACATTAACATTTGGGACATTTTTTTCAAAAAATGAAGTTTTTGATTTTCCATTTCTGAAAAAATCTCCAACTGCGAATACCAAATGTTTAGTTAAAAAGTGTTTAAACGTGATTTCAAGTTATTTGAACTATAAACTTTTAAATAGAAAAAAAAATTTTTGATTGGGACTTAGAAATTTTTTGAATAAATAAAAATTTCGAAAAAAGTGACCCGAAATGTTTTTTTTCAAAAGTCCTTAAAAGTGATTTTAAGTCATTTTTTATTTTTGAAAAAATATTAGCGAGTGTATCTTAATAATTTACTTCTCCCAATTCTTGGTGTAGCTTATAAATGTTATTCGTTAAGTCTCTACCAGCGAGCGTATAGCATAGTGGTTAGAGCGTTAGGCCTCTACGATGCAGCCAATATAAAAAGAATTGACAATTTCATATTAAAAGCAACTAGAGACCACATAGCTAGGTCTGCAAAAATTGTTGAAAACAGTTTAATATTTAGCCAATATTACCCGAATAATGTGTATTGGGAAAAAATAAGACTCAAAGGTAAAGTAGGTCACGAGGCCTTCCCTTATCTTGATAGCATAGGTCTCCTCCAAGATAGGGATAATGTTCCGCTAATATACCATATAAAACGTCACGCGTTTAACAAAAAAATCGATTACGAGCCGTTTTTAGATGCAAAAACTACCACAGAAAAACTCCGATTTTCAACTAGTCTCCCCAAAAAGGACACTAATGACACGCAGCGGAATAATATTAACAAATACTGGTGGCTTTAAAGCACCTATGCCGCAAATTTTTGGCAAGATATACACCAAGCTTCGCTAAAAACTATAAAACCGGGTGATATTAGAATAGAATACTTGGTATAATTAAATAAAACGAAATTGTTAAAATGTGGACGTAGTAACCACTCACCTCGTAGAAACATGTTAATATTAGTTTTACTGAAAAGCCGTTCAGTTTTCTAATATAAACACAGCACTATACCTTCCTAAAATATAGCCTAACCATATAAGCTAGACAAAACACACAAATTCAAACTCGATATATTAGACGAGAGCCAAATATTAGCCATGTCGATTGTCCGCAACATATAATGTAAACGGTTTTCTGGTTTAAGTTTACCCGTTATTTATTGTAAATACCTTGTAATATACGTTAATAAACTTTATTAAAAAAATAAAACTTAGAGCGTTGGGCTTTAGGCCCAGGGGTCACGCGTTCGTGACCTCTCAGCGTCGAATATTTTTAATTTATAAGCGAAGCGTTATTATTAAGTCGTGTACGTTGTATTCGTAAAAATTATATAAAAAATGTTATGAAACTGTATTAATAATAATTAATGGAAATAATAAAATGACAAGATATAATAAAATAATAATTGAAACAAAGACAAATCTCAAAAAATTCAAAACATTTTTTCTCGGTGAATAATCTTATAAAAATTATAAGATCTACCTTTGATTCCTTTAAATATACTATTAAATCTTGAGTGTTTACAAACAAAACAACAAAATTATGCTATGGATTCAAACACTTTTACTGTTGAAAAAATCAGAATCTACTTTTGATTCGATTAAGTATACTATTGAATCTTGAGTGTTTGTAATTGAAAGAACAAAATCATCCTATTAAATCAAACATTTTTACTTTGAAAACAATAAGAATATTGTTGAATTAAAGCACATACTATCAAATTCATAGTGCGAAAGTTAATAGTACATACTTTTAAAATGATAGTAAATATGTTCGAACGAGGGTGAAGACGCCGTTCTTTGATGCTTCAAACCAAAATACTATAGATTCAAGAGTATTTTTTTCTCAGTGTATGTATATAGGTAATTTAGAATTCTTCTTCATTTGTTAGATTTGTTAGTATAAGTATAAATATAGTAAATAAAGTAGTAGCATTTGAGGTTATGTTATCTGTCATTTGTCAATTCGCTGCTTACGTCTGAATATTGTTTTTCTTTACACTTTTTCTTCGTTTCAGTAACAAATTTTTATCAACTGACTACTAAAAATTAAAAACCGTTAATTTTAAATAATATTGATAGTCAAACCAGGCTTGGGTCCGTAAATAGTCTACTTCACTATAGAATTTACTTTTATAGTGAATCAGACTATTTACGGACACAAGCCTGAGTCAAACTGCGAAATAACAATAGTTTACACATTTTTTCCCATTATGATAGTGAGTTTACTAAAATTAAATCGCGGTTTTAGCAAATATTAATATAAAAAGTCTTTCAGTGTAGGATTTACCTATTTTATGTTCAATTTTTTGCACTTGAAATGTGTATTTTGAGGTTTTTCAAGGTTTTTGACAGTTAAACTGTTAGTTTCCTAATAATTTCTACTTGAGTCGAGCAAGATGAGAATGCGTCAAGAGTTCCTTGACCGATTTTACCCCCCCCCCCCCCCTTTACCCACAAGAAAGGTTGTAATACAACTGTTAAGTTTTAAAAAATTATATCTTTTTAGGTTCGCGTTATATCGCAAACATTTGTAGGGAAAATTTGTTTGATTTTACTTGTATTTAAAAAAAAAAATTAGAGAAAAATTTTTTTGAAAAATTTAAAAAACAGGACCTTTTTTGATTTTTGAAAATGTTCTATTTTTGACATTTTTGGTTCAAAATGGCTGGCTAACGAACTCGATATGTATTTTTGGTCATTTAAAACGCATATCAAATTTCAAATTGATAAATGAATTTTTACTCAAGTTATTGGATTTCAAAATTTTTTACACAGACAGACAGACAGACAGACACTTTCGTAAAACCCATTTTTTCGGAATCAGGAGGTGTCAGAACGTCGAGAAATGTAGGAATTAACAAAAGTTCAAAATCGCAGAAATTTAAGACCTCATTTCAGATGAAAATGTACAAAAATTATTTTTGCCGAATTATATAGGTACAAAATATTATACAATATCAGAAAAAAGTAAATAATAATAACGCAATCCACTGTTGGGTCGTAAATGACTATTTATAAGGCCCAAAATGAAAAATCGGGCAAGTACGAGTTACATTCGTACCAAGGCGAAGGATTTCGTACCGCTCTAACTTTTTTCAATTATATGAGGTAGAGACTAAAAATTTTCCAACAGGAAACCATTTTTAAACGTGTACCAAATTTCAGCATCCTAAGTCAAATAGTTTGGAAGATTAGGGGGGGGAGGGGCAAGGTCATTTTTGCGAAATTTTTTCAAAAAATCGTAAATTTTGGCTAGTAAACACTATGAAGATCGCCTTTACTAAATTTCTCTATAATTTTCCTGTAATCTACACGAAAATCTACATACGTATATCAAATTTCAGCTTCCTAAGTCAAATAGTTTGGAAGATTAGGGGGGTGGGGACATGGTAATTTTTTTTGCATTTTAGGGGAAAAAAGTGGTTTTTGCTGGATTTCGGCATGTTCTTGAGCTCGAATCGCGTTTTCCATATCATTTTCGTAAATCCAAGATGAAATTACATATGTGTACTAAATTTGAAGACTCTAGCTCATATAGTTTAGAAGTTAGAGGGGGTGCGAAAACGGACATACATAGTGATTTTAATAGGGTTCCGTTTTACGGTGCGGAACCCTAAAAATGATACATCTCCGGTGTGAAACGCCTGTCTCCGCGGTCAGGGCATTGGATTGAGATTATAGGGAATGGAAAGGCAGTTTTCAACGTTCACCCTGGAGTAACTCCCAAATAATTATGATTCGTTTGGCCTAACAAAATGATAATTATGAATGGATTAGGAGTTACTTAGGGCCATACGTCGAAAGCAACCAAAGTTGGGGATCATAGTAAGGTTATGGGGAGATGAGGAATATACTGAGTTTCAGAGGAAATGGGACACAGTTATATGATTATCAAAAATGTAAATTCCTTACATGGGTAAGGTATAAAGATAATACGGAATAAATTTTTTTTCCAAATATATCAATGAAATAAGTGACAAAATTTTCAGGTGACACCAGCAAAATTTTTACGAACTGCATTTGGAATTCGAGGACTGAGTTCGGCATACATATCAAGAGTATTTTTACGAACTGAAATGGCTTTAAGAAGTCGGAATGTACTCACTGGATCGAGATCTTTGGCTAGATCGCGATCTACAGACAATTTACCGACGAGTCAGTCGCAAGTTAATATACAAATGATGTCGCACACCCTCACCATACGAGAGGTGAGTAAAGAATACTATTTTTGGATATTTTAAAAATATTAAACTGCAAATAGACAATTACTGTAATATTTATGAATTTGTTCTTTAAAACTTAATATCGTGTAGCATTCGTCGGCTGAGAATTATACTGTGTCAAGTCCACTTTTTAATAATTTGAAAAATAATTAGGGGAGTGGACTCCAAGATGGAAATAGTTTCGATTTAATGCTCTAAAATCAAAACTGAATAAGATATAATAAAATGTTTTATACCGGATGAAAGTACAATATATTAGGTAACTTATGGTCACAGGAATAAAAAATTTTTTTGAACACAAACATTTTTTAAATCATTTTTTCTAATTGTTAAAATTTTCGATTCTAAAAAAAGTGGCACCAAGAGCCTTTTTTCCGTTGCTGGTTCAACCAGGCTCAAAATTTTCGTAATCAAATACACTATCATTGAAGCTTATAAAAAATAAACTTTTGCATTGTTTTGTTTTCAAAAAATTTAACAGAAAAGAAGCAAACAACTGAGAATTAAAAAATTTTTTATAAAATTTTGACTTTGGTCAAAATTGTTTTTAAAACTGACAGAGATACAGTACCGTCGGGAATTGTCAGTCCACCTATTTTTTAAGGTTTGAAAAACGTCTTTAAACGTACAAAGTATAATTATTAAAATTTTTCTGTGTTTATTTCCTTAAAGTAGATAAAATTTTGAGGAAAATCAGGCCTGAGTGAAGTGAGTTAGTTAATTTTTCATTGAAATATGTTAAAAAATGTGGAATTTTTAATGTTTTACAAAAATTGAAATTACTCATAAAATAATAAAGGTCTTTTAAAGTTCCTATGCTTGTTTTAAAGGGAATTTACTGGAGAATAACATTGTTGTTTAAGCATTAATGTGCAATTTTTTTCCTAGCATATGCAAGGCTCGGAAGTTGGACCAACAAATTTATCAAATTTTGAAGACACTATTTTGACATAAAAATAATTTTTAAAATTCCAATATATATATTATATTACTTCCTTCCGAAAGTTATTGACAATTATGACCTTAGTATATTTTATATAACTGTATTTGATATCAAGATATAAACAATAATTTTTTTATATTTTTTGGTCCAACTTCCGAGCCTTGCATATGCTAGGAAAAAAATTGCACATTAATGCCTAAGCAATAGTCTTATTCTCCAGAAAATTTCCTTTAAAACAAGCATAGAAACTTTAAAAAACCTATATTATTTTGAGAGTAATTTCAATTTTTCTAAGACATTAAAAATTCAACATTTTTTAACATATTTCAAAGAAAAATTGACTAACTCACTTCACTCAGGCCTTATTTTCCTCAAAATTTTATCTACTTTAAGGAAATAAACACAAAAAAATTTTAATATTTGTACTTTGTACGTTTAAAGATGTTTTTCAAACCTTAAAAAATGGGTGGACTGACAATTTCCGACGGTACTGTATAAAACTAATTTTTTTAGAGCATATTTTTTCAAAAAGTCATAACTTTTGTTCTATTCATCCAATTTAAGTTTTCAATATCGGAAGTAATAAACAAAAGAACATTTAAAATAAAAAAAATTGTAAATGTATAAAGGAACTTTTACTATTTTTACACATTTAAAAGTTAAAAATGTCCATTTTGAAAATATTGGGATTACAATAATTTTTATTTTTGTACCAAATGAAGCCCTGAATGTGCCTTACAAGACCTGTAAGTTTCATCGTGGGACTGCCGTAAGCTTTCGAGAAAAAAATAGTATATTGTGCACCAAGAGCAGAAAGGAGGTGTTTTCCGACGAGTGCAAAATTTGCTGTCCGAGCGAAGCGAGTGCAGCAATTTGTACGAAGACGGAAAATCTTCTTTCGCTCGAGGTCCACACGCTATTTTGTGCAACACCTGTTCAGGTAAAGCACTAATTAATAATTACGCGGGTACCTACCAGACGGAAAAGTGTGCAGAAAAGTGCACTTTTCTGCACAGTATGCAGCAAAGTATACATTGTTGCTATGTGCAGCAATTACTTATTTTGCGTCTACTTTTCAGGCAAGATAAATGGTACTTTTCTTACAGGTGATGCACAATAGTTATTTTCGTATCGAGGGCGCAAAACAGGTGATTGCAGCGTGGGCGAGATTAGGGAAACCGAGGGGATCTGAAGCGCCCGAGGCGAAGCCAAGGTCGCGGGAGGATCGCCGAGGTTTTCCTAATCTCGTCCAAGCTACAATCACCTTGCGCCCGTGGTGCGAACAACGTTTTTTGTCCTACTTGCATGGTAAGTATGGCATTGAGGGCACAAGCGGCAAAACCTTCAGCTAATTAACAATTAATGAACATATTGTATAAATACCATAAAAATTTGTGTGTTATGTAATACTACTGCGCATGTGTTTATAACTTTTGCGCCCGCTCCTCTGACGTCAGCGGGCGGGAAAGTATTTTGCGCCCGCTTCTATGACGTCAGCGGGCGGGAATGTATTTTGCGCCCGCTTCGGTGACGTCAGCGGGTGGAAATGTTTTTGCGCCCGCTTACCCTACCCCCGGGCGGGAATGACTCACTTTGCACCCGCATTAAGTGCCCGAAATGACATACTTTCCGTGTATGTAGGACAAAAACTTCTTTTTATAATAGCTTATTTTTAATAGATCTGCGTTTTGTATAAAGTTAGTAAGAAAAACAAACTATTTATATTTATTACAATATTAAGAAAAAATTTCATAAATACTTTGCTGAGTACAAAAATAAGTTTTCTTAACACCCTGGTCGAAAGTACGAACGTTTGGCTTCGATTTCGAATAGGAAAGCAAAAGATTTGCTCATTGTTGGATGCACACGTGCGCCACCTAGATCAGCGGGAGTAAAAGCAGTTTGCCGGGAGCGAATAAATTGCGCGAGGTGGCGCGAGTTTTGAAAATAATTATTTATTTCTTTAAATTTATTTAATATTTCTATTTAGAGGAAGTGTGGATACGCTACACGGGTAAAAAGTTCTAAAGCCTTGAAATGCGCGACATGATGCCGTGCATGTGAAACATATTGTCGCGCAATACAGGAATTTGGAACTTTCTTCCCTTGTAACGTAATATACTATTTGTTTTAAACTAATATTATACACTTGCTGAGTACCTATTGACTTTAACAACACTATTTGCATGTAAATTCACATTAAAAATACTTTGGAAATAAACGTATTAATTAATTAATTACTGATCTTTAAAATAATTAAATTATAATCGGAAATACACTTTAGTTTAATTTTTTATAAAAAAAATACCTAACTTTGGTATTGTGACGTGACATAGGGGCAGGGGGGGTTCAAATTTGTTGGAAAACTTGTGACATCATTTATGGAAAAAAAACCATGGTTTGCTCCTTTTGTGGCTAGGAGGAACTGGATAGTCTCACTTTGCCGTATGAGAAGCAACCACTACTCTTTGAACGCTAGTTAAGCTAGGAAAAATATATCGCTTCCGGTGACTGCCCAAGCGGCACTGGAGCCGAAGAGGACCTGGACCATGTTCTCTGAGCTTGCCCCAGATTTGATTCTTATCGTCCTAATTTACTAAAATCTCTCTCAAGGGCCTTAAAATACCCTCCCCCATTTAGTAGTGTCCAATTTCTTACTGATTTCTCTCCTAAAATAGTTTATCACATTTTCAGTTTCTTTAAGAAAGCAAACCTTCAAATTTAACAATAATTTAACACTTATGCTCATTTAAATTTTCACGCATTTAGCTTCAGGTCTGCCAACATCGTGTAGCACGCTCTCTCGACTCCGATTGTCGCCGTGGAGGGGTTTCGGTGCCCGCCATTGGTCAAAGCGGTGCATCCGCGTATGCCACGAGGGGCGCTAGCGCCCGGCTTTACTTTGTTTCAGATATTCCTGCACCTGATCATGGCCAAATTCCAAGAGGAAGTAGTGTCAACGTTAATCACAAATCTATCAAATTTAGAGTCTTAAAACCTTTTGTCATATCGTTCATTATTTAAAATAAAGTGCTGCCATCATTGTGTTAATTATGAAAGTAGTTCGGTTTTATTTGTTTTTTAAACGTAATGGACGTAACCTAGAAAATCTATTTATTGACAGGTTGACAGGTCACTTACTGTCATCACTATTTTCGTGTTCTTTCCCGTTCGCGAATTAAATTTATTTCACCTACATAACGAGGCGACGCGTCTCCTCACTGTTGCGGCGATTTTTCACTCCCCCACCATGAGTACCTTTGTTTAATTGACGGTATGGATTTGTTATGTTTTGAAATCGAATTTCCTAGTTTCCTTTAAGTTTTATTTTTCCCTTCCTACGCTTATGGGTCCCTTTCTCTACGATTTGTCTGGGTGTATTTCTATCTTTCTCTCTCTCGTTTGTGGTTCCGTCTCTCTCTCTTTTCCTGTCTCCGCCTTTTGACTCGTTCCCTCTCTCTCAGCCTCACCTCCCTTCATCTGGAAGATCGGCCAGCATCGCCCTAGGGATGGACGATTCCAAAAAAAAGTATTCGATACCAAGAATCGATTCTAAAAAAGTATCGATTCCAATAAAAGAAGTCGATTCCAAAAAGTATCGATTCCAGTCAAAGAATCGAGTACAATCAAATTTGGCGGGTTTTTCAAAATCAAAATATTATTTTACTAATACTAATGAATAATAATTCTTTAAAAAAATATTTTCTAATTTTAATTTAACGTTATAAATTAATTTGTCAATTTATTACACTATTATTTTAAAATGTTAAGTTTTTATAAAAAATTAATTTGTCATCAAAAATTGCTGACTTATAATATGCATGCCAGGCTAAATTAGAACCTCTGTTTGTAGAACTGGCCATTTGTAAATAAATATTTTTCTAAAAGACAAAATATTTATCACTTCAAAAAATGTGGAAATTTACATATTTTAGTAATTTCGATTCTCGTAAAAAAAAGTATCGATACCGAAAAAATCGATTCTCAAAAGAATCGATGAAAGAATCGATTCTCAAGATGGAATCGAGTCGATTCCAAATAGAATCGAGTAGAATCGTCCATCCCTACATCGCCCTCGCGCGTCAGTCGTTCTTCAGATTTTCTACAGGACAGTCGGATAACCTTCTGGGTGAGGATTCTGGACCGTTCCTGTTCATCAGTCGTGCCTTCCACGCAGCCTGTTGGGCGACTCCTTTGGGGAGCTGTCCCTCATCTCTCACAGAGGACAGTTGGGTCACGTTCTACAGAGGGATCTTGGACCGTTTTCGCTCTTCAGACGCACCTTCCACGTAGCCTGTTTTGGATCTGATCATCGAGAGAAGATCCGAGATTGGATTGTCATCCTTCTGTGAGTTCGTTCCTGTCTTTCTTTTCTATTGACCCTCTATCAGTCCTTAATTGATTTTCCATTTATTACCCCTTCCTTTTTGTACATCCGTTTTGGTTAGAACCCTGACATTTTTGTATTTTTGTTCCTAGTTGTTGTGAATTTACTTCTTTGTTCGACTTGGTGATCGCTCACGTGCACCACTGGGCCTTCTCAATTGTGACGCGAATTGCAGGCCTCCGTTGGTGGGCCTCATATCATGAGTCCAGCTTCATCGCCTGGAATCCCTCACTCGCTCTTACAACTTTCTGTACATTTTTCTTTCTAAATACGTTTCTATACACTCACTTGAAAGGAATAAAAGCTTATGGTTAAACTAAACATAGTTCTTTTATTGACCACCTCTGTCTGGCGACCTCCCTATACTGATATTATTGGGGGCTCGTCCGGGATCTTGACGTGGTGGGGTCGCCACGACTGGTCAGCATGAGGACAAGTGGTCAACTCATGGCCTCTCTGGCACACCTGGCATCAGTAGCTGTTCAATTTCAAACGGCTTATACTGATCTTTGCAGTGTTGGTGTGGAAAATGTTTCTCGCCACCGAATCGACACCCGACTAGCGGCTCTCAATTCTAATTGGGAAGAATTCTCTCTCACTCACAAGACCCTTATCACAGACCTTGTCCGCTTACCTGCACCTGAACAACAGGAAATCAAGAACGATCCTTACTTCTCTAATAACGTTTTTAGAGTCACTTGTGATTCATTTCTGAATACCATCGAAACAATGGGCGATCTGTTCGATAAATTTGACACTACACCCCCTCCAGCTGACTCCTCAAATCAGATTCGAGCTGCGTCGATCAATTTATCATCAATGAACAGGCTTCCTCGCTTAGATTTACCGAAATTTGATGGCAACCGGAATGACTTGTTAAGTTTCAAAGATTTGTTTTCCGCTTTGGTGATTAACAATGAAACTTTGTCGTCAACTGAGAAACTCCAATACCTGAAAACCTGTCTTAAGGGTGCAGCTGCCGCGCTCTTAAAACACACCCCCCTGGTCGGTGATAATTTTGACAAAGCTTGGGATGATATTGTCGCCTATTACGACAATAAACGAATTTTGATCGATTCTGCCTTGCATGCTCTATTCTCATTAAAACCTATTCGAGCAGAGTCTGCTTTGGGATTTTATTTTAATCTACCTGTCAACTCGATGCCTTGACCCAGTGTCGCTTCGTGCATGGGAGTTGGAGTTGGCAGCAACTATGGACTACCCTACGTGGATCCAATTTAGTCAGTTCCTCTTATGTCGCATGCGCTCCCTACAAGTCCTGGACAGAGCATCCACCTCCAGTGGTTGCTCAAACGCTCAAATGAAATCAAAGACTCTCTTTCTCCAGGGTGTAGATTCTCCATCAACTCTATCCCCACCTAAGAAAGGTTGTCCCATATGCTCACAATCGCACCAGACTATGAGATGCCCTGAATATATATTTCCAAATCTAGAGATCGAAAAATCGAGCTCATCCAAAGACTCTCTGTCTGCTATAACTGTATTGGATCACATTTGACGAATGTGTGCCCTACTCCAAGACGCTGTTTCAAATGTGGGAAGAAGCACTATACTAGTATCCACGATTCGGATATAGAGCCAAACCAGAGCCACCGTTTCAGCTCTAAGTCCCCTTCCTCTACAGGAGTATTGTCATCAACAGACCAAGATATTCCGCCTCCAAGGGCATGACATCAAACTAGTAAATCTTCGGTTCTATTAGCAACAGCTCTTGCAACGCTCGAACTTAATCAAGGAGCGTCCATTCGAGTCAGAGTCCTAATAGACCCGGGTTCGGAGGTGTCGTTGATTACGGAAGATCTCGTACGTAACTTCCACATACCTTATTGTCCCTCTCACGTACTAATAATTGGGTCAGGGGAACATCCATCTGGGAAATCAAAAGGTTCTACACTCCTCAAACTGAGGTCTGTAATTAAGCCTGCCTTACATTGCACTATCTCTACTGAAATCTTACCTAAACTTACTGGCCATATTTCCAGTGACAAGATTTCTCAACCCTTGTGGTCCCATCTTGACGGGCTGCAGCTCGCTGACCCGTCCTATTGTGATCCCTCACCTGTCGACATTATCTTGGGGTCTGATACCTACGGGCACATTATCCAACCCGGTCTCAAAAAAGGGCCATCCAATTGTCCCATTGCCCAATCAACTATTTTTGGATGGGTTATCTCTGGACCCTCCGGGCAAGACATTACACCGACTTCTCTTATCAACATGTATCATACGCTAGTTGACAGGAATTTATATGAGCTTCTGGAAAGATTCTGTAACCAAGAAAAGATCGTAGCACCCAAATCCACTCTTTCTCCCTCTGACCAGGAGTGTGAAAATTTCTTTCAATCCACCTATGCACGCCTCCCATCTGGCAACTACTGTGTGAGATTGCCCTTCAGGTCTCCACTTAAAAATCTCGGGGAGTCTCGTCTGTCAGCTTTGAAAATCCTCAATCACAATTCCCGCCGACTAGAATCAGATAAGCTCTTAGTTGACCGGTACCAACGATTCCTTGATGATTACCACAACCTAGGTCACATAAAGAAGATATCACCTGACAGTCCCTCGCTTCACCCTACTATTTACCTCCCCATCATTGCGTTCTTCAGCATTCGGGTGGAGCTGAGAAACTCAGGGTAGTGTTCAATGGAGCTCAGAAAACCAGTAATGGAGTCGCATTAAACGACATTCTCCACTCTGGACCAAAACTCCAGACAAACATTTTCGATGTTCTCCTGCGGTTTCGCGCCTTTCGGTACGTGTTTACAACGGATATAAAACATATGTACCGTCAAATCCTTATTCATCCGGATGACAGACGATTCCAACGAATCTTATGTAAAGACGGTACAGGTGCAGTTGTTACCTTCGAATTGGCCACTGTCACCTATGGTCTTACGTGTGCGCCTTATCTCGCCCTTCGGGTGTTGAATCAATTAGTTAAAGACGAAGCGGATTGATTCCCTCTAGCCATCCCCTCGATGACTAAGAGTAGGTATGTCGATGACATCCTTGGAGGGGGTGACACTATTGAGGAAGCTCGAGCAGTCGCAGATCAGGTTGATCAACTTTGCAAGTCTGGTGGATTCCCATTGCACAAATGGGCAACAAACCATCCGAATGTTTTACAAGGACTCTCCGTAGACCCTCAAGTTTCCATGCACAGTCTAAACCTGCATGAATCCGTTGCCCTGCCAACACTTGGACTCTTGTGGCATCCGACAGATGACAACTTCTATTTCTCTCCTTCCCCTACCGCGACTTCTCATACGACGAAAAGGCAGATATTGTCCGTAATTGCCAAATTATTTTACCCTATTGGCCTCGTTGCCCCTGTAACTCTTCAAGCCAAATCTATTCTCCAAGAGTTGTGGAATCTTAAAGTCGGTTGGGATGATTCAATTCCTCTGGTTCTCGAGAAGCAATGGTCTTCTTTCGTTCAACAATTACCAGATCTCGCTTCTCTAAAGATTCCTCGTTGGGTTGGTACCACTCGGAACGCGCAAATCCAAGTTCATGGGTTCTCTGATGCGTCGCTGACTGGGTTAGCAGCAGCCGTTTATTTACGAGTCACGACCACAAATTCGGTCACTTCCTCGTTACTTTGCGCTAAAACCAAAGTCGCGCCCATCAAACGACAAACAGTCCCTCGCCTTGAACTCTCAGCAGCTTTATGTTGCCTGACTTTTAGGATAGCGCGTGAGGGGAAATTCGTGAACTGGTCACCTAAGCAATCTTGCAGGGCCGGTAAGCTTGCCCCTCACACGCTATCCTAAAAGTCAAGCGACAAGGTACCCATGGTGGGAAGTGACAAATCGCCGCAACAGTGAGTTTCGTTCATGTAGAACGGCCTTAAAGTGTCAGTCAGTGATGTTTTAATGCTTTTGTTATATAAAGCACTATGTGCACCTCTGAGGCAAACTTTTTTGCCTCCTCGGTGCAGGCCCGTAGCCAGAAATTTTTTTCGGAGTGAGGGTCAAATATTCTATGCTCGTAGCGCCCGTAGAAAAAAAAAATTTTCGCAGGAAAAGGGGTAATTTTTTTTAACGTGTAAGAAAAATTTCGGAGAGGCCCGGGCTCCCTGGCACCTCTCCCCCCCTAGCTACAGGCTTGCCTCGATGCACAATGTACTATTTTTGCTTTCTCACAGAGGAAGCTTTGTGATCTTTAAGATTTTTGATTTTCCTTACTTGAACAACAAGATTTTTAAATAAATTTAATTTACATAAAAAAATATAACTGTAGAGCAAAATTAATTAAATAATTTTTTTAAATAAGTTGTTTAAATAAATTAAAATTGTTCAAAAAATTGTTAATTAGTTTAAAAACTTTTTGAAATACTTTTCATAGTTAACCGTATTAATAATAGAAAAAAAAAATTTAGTGTAATTCTACAAGAATTTAAACTTAAGGTATTTCTCTCGCAGCTGTACTTGAAAAAATCGATTTTCTATGGATTTTCTTTAAATTGTGTGAAAACGTTATTTTATGTGTGTCTTCTATCTGGTTAAAATTTCAGGACCTTTCACTGTTTAAAAATTGAGATATTCATGTTTGAAATTTCAATTTTCATCATTTTGCATGTAAAATTGAAATTTCGAAATTGAATATCTCAAATTTTAGACAGTAAAAAGTCCTGAAATTTTAACCAGATAAAAAGTACTTATAAAATAAGGTTTACTCACAATTTAAAGATAATCCGTAGAAAATCGATTTTTTTTAAGTATAACTGCAAGAGAAATACCGTTACCTTAACATGCAAACCTCGTAACTCCATTTGACGCAACTTTACAGGAGAGCAAGAAAACTGTTGACACGCACCATTGATTCCTGTACATTTCGCGATTTTCAATTATAATTTTTTGACATTATTTATTGTATTAGAGTTATGTCTTTTTAAATATGTATTCATTCATGGAAAATGCAACGAATTACATTAAAAAGTCATTTTTGATAAAAATGGAGTTACGAGGTTTGCATGTTAAGGTGACGATACTTTAAATAACAATTAATTGTTTAAACAATTAGAACATGTTTTAGACAAAATTTAATTTACATCAGAGTTCATAAATGTTGTTCAACACCGAAAATATATCTTCTTCTTTTGAGCGGAACATTTCTATCATAAAATCCTCTTGAGTTTTTTAGCCAAAATGAGCTGTTAAAGTAAACACTAAAAAGGGAGAACTATCATTCACAGTAAAAATTTCAACACTTTCACAAAAGTATGTTTATTACAAATTAGACATATTTAACATTAAATTCACATAAAAATTGTTTGAAATTAAAATATATCCTTAGTACAGTTAAATCCATTTAGGTAAAAGTTAAATTGAGCAATGTTTTGAAAACCACATTGACACTTTGTTGATTGAACTTGTTAGAAATTAATTTGAGTAAGAACCTTGATTTAATTTAGAAATGAATGCAAATTCTTCAAGAATAAACTGATTATCAATATCTCAAATTATATGTAAATTGTAATTTAGTGAAGTTTCCATTGTTCTGGCAATGATTAGAAAGGTGTTATATGAATGAGATTCCACAAAAGAAAAGAACTCTGGAAGTTAGCAAGGAACCTTTTCAAGGCAGAGCTTGATCAAGGTGCGGTTGTCGACTCAAACCTTGCGAACGCGGTAACAACTAGTCCAGAGAACTCAAACTTGAATGAATCTTGAATCTCAACTTTAAGAAGAACAATAGAAATTCACTAATTCAGAGAACCAATTGACAAAATATCTGCATATGAGAAAGTAGAAAATTTGCAAGGTTACTTTTCAAGGCTGAGCTTGAGAAAAGTGAGTTTATCAACTGAACTTTACGAATGTGCAAAATATCTTAAAAGAACAAAGAAAATCAAGTTTCTTTCACAAAATTGAAAAGATAAAAAACACGAAGTGTATCGGTCGAAAGTCAAGAACGAACTGATTTGTAATGACCTCATCAGGCCCTTGGTGACAAAGCGCATAAAGAACTGCGAGATTTCTTAGAAATTTAGGGCCATGTGGATTTTGACTGGCTCGCATTTTTGTTTAGAAATTTGAAGCGCTCGATATGACGAAGCAACGGAGAGAAGTTTAAAACGTAGTTAGAAATGAAACTTAAATATTCGAAATAGAAAGAATCATTTTACTTTGATTTAACATGAGCTAATTATACTACAACCAATAGTATTTTCCTCTGTTTTGAAGAGGAAAAATATTAGAAGACGACTCTCACGATTTAATCTAATGTTACACTGAGAGAAATAGATGGTAAGAACTTTACTATATTTGATGGTAGAGAGGTTATGTTAAACTCTACCATCAGAGATGCTACACCGTATCATCTAGATGCTACAGCGTACCATCCAGATGCTATCAGATGCTAACCAGTACCATCTAGATGCTATCCCGTACCATCTAGATTCTTGTCCGTATATTTAAGATCAGATATGGTATCTGCTATCATCTAGATGGTACCCCGTAGCATCTATTTCTCTCAGTGTAAGAGTAATCCACTATTTTCGGTAGGAAACATCCGATCAAAAGTAGAGGAATATCCTCTATATCGTATTTGCACATGCGTAATCAGTAACAATTGTATCGCGTCGCGTCGTCAGTTTTAACGTTTATTTTCACCTTTATTTTTCGATTGTGGAAGACAATTTACAGTGTGTTTTAAAAGATTTAAGACTGGATGATAATATTTTAGTGTTCTGTACACATAATAATATTTTGACTTCATTATTTGTTTGTGTACGAATGTGAAATTGAAGTGAAAGACCAATATAACCTAGCAGTGTGACATGTTTATTTTACTCGCGTATTTAATAAAACAACATACAAAATGTTCGAATATTAATGAATATTCCTTTCTTTATGTGAATTAATGAAGGTATTTAGTGATTTTAACTTTCTTTAAATGATTTAAAGTAATTTAAGTGTAAAAGTGAAAAAGTTTACCCTATGAGAGGAAAGTTCCTCTCATTTTGATGAGTATAACATCCTCTCAAAACAAGGGGAATCATTTTGATACCATATTGTAGAGGAAAAAAGCATCAAAGTGAGTGGATTCCACTCAAAAGAAGAAGATATTTTTTTCGGTGAAAGTCCAAAAGAATGGTTTTGTAACGATTTTTTGTTTAAACAAATTATTTAAACAATTGTCATTTAATTACCAAACCATTATTATTATTTACTTAAATAATAAATCATTAAAAAATTTAAGACATAAATTTTATTACAATTACTGATCAGAGGTGCCAGGGAGCGAGACCAAATGCATTTGCGCATGTCTGCGGAAAGTTCAGCCATTGGTCGAATTGAGCGGCCTCATTTAAAATTGTTTTATTAAAGCCTTTTCAAACTATGCGTTTGGCCTCGCTCCCTGGCATCTCTGTTACTGATACTAAAACAAAGCTGCCGCTATAATTAAGAAACCAAAGTCCGTCAGTCGATTACAACTTTAGAGTTGTGGTGATTAAATTAAGAGCGAATTACAGTATAATTCTCAGTCGAAGTATTTTTAATTTAAAACTTAGTCATAAATTTAAAATTCCTTAAAAATATCTTTTTCTTCCTCGTGAATAAGGAGGATTCTTTTGCTTGTATTTAACTTGAAAGATTCTTTTCAAAAAGGATGTTTAGGGCAATAACTTTTATATATTATTATCTAACTCATTATTAGAATATAATTCTTATTGTATATTTTAATATGAATGACTGTCGTTGGCCATTTGTGACTAATAATAAGGTGTAGGGTCGAAACTGCATTGTATGCGTTGTCGTGTTTTAGAAGTCATGTTGGTCCAGTGTGAAACAATCACGAAGAAATGTAGACAAATATTTTACACGATCAAACTCAAAACCTTTTAATTGCAAAATATTTTAAAACAAGCATTGGAATAGTATTTTTTAGTGCATGTTCTGTAGTAGATCTTTTTATTTTTGAATTACACAACTAACTGAGTTTTTAAAAAAAAAATGTTTTTAAATGCATGCCTTAAATTGAGATTTACTTAATCTGCATCTCGTATATTTTAGAACTACTGCTTGGAGATCCAGAACAAAATTCTCTTTTATATATCTTAAAGTTTATAATTATACCTGGATTTCTTTTTAGAAAGTCACTATAATATTGACCAAAAAAGTAAAAAGCATTGGATTTGGTCCAAATAGCGAAAAAGAAAAATTGCGCAATGTTCCCATAATATTTTCACTGATTCAATTTGTTTTCAGAAAGAATGTGAAGACACGTACAAAGACAGGGTATTGTATGTTTATATTTTTGAAAGATGTGACGTTCGTTTCATGTGCTACCCTTTCTCCCTGAACTATTACTCAGTACACTCACATATATTCATTCATTTTGTGACACTGACGGCAGCTTTGTTCCTGTTACCATGATTGAGTTCATATGCGATTGCTGCTATTTTCTTTTTCTCTTTCTTCCTTTCTTCCTTTCTTTCTTTTTATTTTTTTAATTGTATTATATTTCTTTGAGTGGTTTACTGTACTGATTTGCAGTGTTTGAAAAGCGTATTAATAATGTAAACGCAAAAGAGGCAATGCCAGCTTTCAATGTCTGTTTGCGTTTTCATCTATGCGTCATCACATTGATGATGTATTCTTTTTATTGTTATAATGAAAATGAAATAATCACCAATCGATTGGTTTATTTTGTCTTTTGTTTTAACCACTTTTCACTATTTATTAAATAATAAAACCCACCATATATAATTTTGTTCAGTATTTTCACTTATCACTTTGTGTTATTTATATAGAGAAGAGTGGTACTCCTCGAGTCAGTGTTTTCATTGAAACAATTTAATTTTCTCACATATTATAGTGAAAGAAATTACTCCAAACTCTAAACTTGGTTGATTGGTTTTTAGCCTGAGGTCTCCGAAAGTCCAATAACCATAAAATTATGTCAGAAAAGCTTATAAACTTATGTCTTAATAATTATGCACAGACAAATTTAATTAGTCAATTAGACATTTGAATAAACTCAAGTTACACAACTATAAGAGACCCCAACTAGACGAAGAGGCGAACGGACTCATCCACACACCTCAATAGTCCAGAACGTCGTCCAACTCCACACTTAAATGAAGTTTGCATAATCACATTACGTCTACCATTCCTGGCTATTTGCTACCTAGCATAAAGCCAATCAACAAAAGAAAGAAAGAAAGACATTACGTCTATAAATTTGGGATATGCAGATGGAGTTCTAAAATGCTCAAGCATTTTCCTTGAGAAAATGATCAGCACTCGGCTCAGCATTTAGAGGCGTTGGAAGGAGAAACTTTGCAGTGGTTCTCAAACTCTTTACCCTCTTTTCCTTAAGAATTTTCACATGAGGATTTTTTTATTTCTTATAAACCCGACGCTTTTTTTTTTTTTTAAAATGACATTTTATTACCAAAGTTTAGATAATAAGGAATTTTTGAAATATTTATTTTACACGAACAGATTCCTCCACGAGCGTGAAAATAAATTCGAAGTTCAGAAATAAAACTTACAGACTTTGTTTAGGCCCTAAACTAAAGACCAAATGAGATGCATGATATTCTGTCTCTTTTCTTCTTTAAGAATAGGGCCGAAACATTTAACTGTCAGTCATGCGCTTTATTAATTTTTAATTTGAGATTGCCCGGATATACACATCGATACACATAGCGCAAGGCTAGTTTAGTGTCTACATTAAAACCAAATACTACTATTTGTATTGAGATTTAAGTTCTATATCTTGGAGTTACATTTTTTTAACGCTCTTGGGAACATCTCTTTATGTAAAACCAGTATTTTGAAAATCCCTTGTTACCTAAACCTTGGTAATAAAACGCAATTTTTTTTTTATCAACAATGCTATAACTATTTATTCGAAGTTATTTATTACTTACTTTCTATTTACTCTAGGTATCATTGGTCAAATTTTTCCATTTTTGAAAGCAGGGTTCGCAGGAAAATTAATTGATTATCGACATCTGGCGAGCAAAAAGTCACAATTTGTCGCCAAACACTGAAAAGTTAATCGACAATTAATTAAATTAAAAATTATGAAAAACAGGGTGTTTTTTTATAACTTTTGAGCTATTTTTCATCAAAATCTTGACGTGATTGACAAGTTTTGAGGTTAGATTCGTGTTAAGCGATCAAAAATCTACACGAAAAGTTTGAAAAAGTTTTGAAAAGTCCGATGTTTGAATCAGAAGCAAAGTCATTTCTTGTCGACCAGTATAATCTATCCTATGTTGGGTAGCCATTGGTACAGAAAAATATCAGTATTTCTTTTTGTGAAAATTGTCTCTGAATCTTTTGATAAAGAAAACCCACTGCATGCATATGGCAAAAAATCCCTGTATGATTTTAAAAATTTTGCAAATTGACGATTTAGAGTGTAAACCTGCTCTCTGCATTCTTGTAAATTTTTGTTCTTAGAACAAAAACTTGAAAAATAATAAATCTACTATGTACATGAAAAAAATAATTTGGTAGAAATTCTTGATTATTCAAGAACGGTGGATATGAGATTTTCTCGGAAATATCTGCAGAAGAGTATACAATAATTATCCTCGAATTTTTTCAGGTATTTCTACAAAGTCTACAAAATAATTTTTCATGACGCGCAATTGGAAGATCTCTACCGCTGCAATCTGGACAGTTCCCGAAGTATTCTGGAGAACGCAGTACAGTAGCCAATCGCTATATAGCGCTTGGTTCATTCAAGTATATTTCCACTCTCTAGTAAATCAACCGCGTTCCTAGCTCAGTTAGACAAGGCGCAGATTTTGAAGTCTCGAAGAACTGAGTTCAAGTACTCGTAGAGAACCTTTTTTTACTTTTTCTGTTTTACAATTTTTTTTCTAGGAACAAAAAAATCACTAGAATGGCATTTAGCAGGTTTACACTCTAAACCATCGATGTGTTTTTACATCAGAATACATTAGGCGTTGCGCGGCTGAATTTTCTGTATGAATAGCCACCCCACTTTTACCAAAAATATTATTGTCATATACTGAGAAAAATTTTTAGTTTATCCAAATAAGAAAAATCTGTTTGTCCAACTGAAAAATTATAGTTCCTTTTGGCGATAACTAAAGCGCCAATATCTATTTCAACTACAAAGTCAGTCGTTTTGAATACAAAGGAAAATTTGGTTTAAATCTCCGTTATAGTTATATTAACTTTGACTTAACAATTGAAAATACTATGGCGTTGTATTTATTAGTTTAAATCTATTATGAAGGCCACCCAATGGGAAATGAACGATTGGTTCATCAATGGCCCAATAATGGGAGCCAGAGGTGCCAATAATGGCAAACTATTGGCAGCCACTATTGGACCACCATTGATCAACTCTTGGGATGATCACGACTTTGCCAAGCATAGGTAGCCAATAATGGTCCATTATTGGCCGCCAAGACAAATATCAGATTCTGAAAGCATTGGCAATTCATTGGTTATGATGATTGGGCCAATATTGGAAGCCAATAATTATACCAATAAAAAATTTTGTCAATTAAAAATGTATACATACACACACATATATATATACATATATAAATATATAGAGTTAATTAAGAAATATTTTAAATATTTTATTAATGCATGAAAAGCATTGGTTAATAATTGGCTTAAAATACTGGCCCATTATTGGTAGGCAATGAATAACCAACAAATAAGTTGGTTAAATTTACTTTTACATCTCTATGAACATAGAGTTGTTTAAAAATCTCCTGCCAATATTTGGCTCAGGAAATTTCAAAATGTGTAGACACATTTGGTTTGTATTTTCAATGGTGCAGGGTCGGGTCTTATATAACGGAGATGAAGCAATTCCTTAATAGAGAAGGCCGACTATGCGCGCCCTGCGGCCACTTTTCGAAACAAATTCTTCAATCAGTATCGCTTTCGGAATATTAATATAACGTAATATGATTAATTTTGAACAAATAATTGTAATAAATTCTTTCAATAAGTAAGTATTCAATTCTTGAAGATTTTAAAATCCTCTTAAAGTACTATCTTAAATTTATTAATTAATGTTATAAATTTATCATAACTGATTTTCATGTTTTTTAGAAATCATTATAAAATTAATTCATTCTAAAAAAATCAAAAAGAATTTAAAATGATAAAAAGTAAATCTTTAGTATTTAAATAATATTAAATTCGGATCTTACTTTTCAATAATCTTTACTTAAATTAAACGTTTTAAACAAGCAAATTGTTTAAATTAATTATTTACAAAAATAAAAATATTCACAGAAAAAAAATAAATTTTGTTTTTGAATAGTATATTTCGTAACATGCGTGACAAGCAGTCGTTTCTGAAACGAGAGCAATATTGGAAAATTGGGCGAGTTTCAAAACGACTGCTTTGTTCACGCAGTTACGAACGATATTTTTCATAACAAAGTCATAAAAGGCGTGATTCGCTTCTGTGTATAGATAACCAGAAAGTTGCAGAATGAAGAACGATTCACTAGGTCACGTCAGAGTATACACAAATACAATCCAAATTGAATGTCTCACACTTTTTTACTTGTCAACACGCAGCGCTAGTGATACTGTCAGGCTAGATTTTGAAGCTGTACTACTCACGCTAAAGGTAAAGACATCGACTCTGTTCTGTTGGTCAAACAGTGCGTGCAAGAAAAGTAGAAAAGTGGGAGACATGCAATTTGGACTGTACTTGTTTGCACTCTGACGTCACATAGTGAATCGTTCTTAAATCTGTAACTTTCTGGTTATCTACAGAGAACCGAATCACGCCATTTTTAAGACTGCGTTATGAAAAAATTTGATTACATTCAAGACAATATTAAATTTGAATCATATCTTAAGATATGATATTTATATATAAATATTTATATATTTATTTATTTATTTATATTTATATATATATATATATATATATATATATTACATATATATTTATATGTTTTTATTTTGAAATAAAAAAATAAATGAATAAAGCATGAAAAATTGTTGATTTAAAACTTAAAAATAAACAACCTTTTAAACTTCGATTCAAATTATATAATCATTAATATTAATTTATCTCTTTCGTAAAAGATATTATTTTTAAGACAAATAAATTATTCAGAACATTAATAATATATTTACAAAAAAATAAAATAAAGTTATTTTTGTAATTAAAAAATATGTTTTAATTAAAATAATTACTATATGGGCGATTCCATGTCAAATTTACAGTCCACATTTTAAAATCGATTAAAACTATTTTTTATTTGTTCCTTATAAAAAAATATTAGATACGTATTTTTTTATTTTTTTATAAGAGGCCAAATTTTCGAGTTTTAAATTTTCAAAATTCTCGATTTTTAAAAATAGACCTTTTTTTACTCACATATAACTCTGAACCTATTGACTTTAGAAAATTTTTGCCACACAAAAAAAGTTAGGTTTTTCTTCAACTTTTAAATAGTGTTTACAAAAAAAAGAAAATATATATATTTTTTAAAAAACACTATTTTTTAGAAACAAATCAATTTTTTTTAAATTCGGACCCGAATAACAAATTATTATTATTCATTTATACATACCTCGAAATGTCAAGAACATTTTACAAAAAGATTCCCGTCGGCTAGAAGAGTATTATTAGTTTAAATTAATTTTCAAATTCTAACTGTTATATCTAAGTGCTGTACTGTGCCTATTTAAATTGAAAAAATTGTTTTAACTTGAATTTAGCTGCATATCTTCTTTTTTTTAAATGTCAAATCAAATTCATATAACCAAAACAGGTACAGAATAGCACTTAGATATAACAGCTAGAGTTTGAAAATTAATTTAAACTAATAATACTCTTCTAACCGACGGGAATCTTTTTGTAAAATGTTCTTGACATTTCGAGCTATGTATAAATGAATAATAATAACAACAAATATGAGCAAAGCAAAAAATTAAATTGGCTTTCAAATTAAACAAAACAAAAACTTTTAATTTAAATAATAAATTAAAAATTAAAAAATATGAAAGAAATTAAAAAAAAATTATTTATATTAAAATCATCAGGTACTAAATTTAAATAATATAATTTTCTTCATATTATCAAGTATTTAAATTTTAAATTAATAATCATTACGTTTAAAATTAAAGTAAAATTTAAAAAATTGTAAAAAATAAAATTTTGAGAAGATGTTAATTATTTCTGTTTATATTTTAATACTTTTTTTAAAAATAAGTATTTCTAAAAAGGATATGTAGGGGAGACCGAGGAGGAAAGTAACAAAAATCAGTTTTTTGATGCTAGCATTAAAACTATTTGTCGGATAAGTTCTGTAAACATATTAAGCCAATTATTAACCAATGCTTTTCATGCATTAATAAAATATTTAAAATATTTCTTAATTAACTCTATATATTTATATATGTATATATATATATGTGTGTGTGTGTGTATGTATACATTTTTAATTGACAAAATTTTTTATTGGTATAATTATTAGCTTCCAATGTTGGCCCAATCATCATAACCAATGAATTGCCAATGCTTTAAGAATCTGATATTTGTCTTGCACTGAGAAAATAAGCCTCTAGCATATTTCTTTGTTGACGTACTCGGAACAAAACAAACAAGATACCGGCGACCGCAGTGACCTTGAAGTTTAACATTACGCGTTTAATCGGTTACAGTAGACAAAGTGGTTTGCAGGTGCTATATCAACAACCTCTCTACGCTACGGTAGTGAAAAATTTGTTATATTTAGTCAACTTATTTTCTCAGTGTGGCGGCCAATAATGGACCATTACACCGGCACACAAAAAAAAATTAATTTGGAGTGCCAAAGACCAGACTAGTCAATTCTTACGTATTTTGGATCGCTGAATCCGAAACCGGGGTTGGTTTTCAAAAGTTAGCTCTCATTTGTAGTGCTGACCACGAGACGAGAAGAGACGAGATTTCATACAGTCTCGTCTCGGTCTCGTTAAATATCAAAATTGCAGATCTCGGTCTCGGAAATTATGTTCTCGATCTCGGTCTCGTTGAGTATTAAAATTTCAGGTCTCGGTCTCGACAAATATGGCCTTCATCTCGGTCTCGGTCTCGCAGTATCAATCTACTTGCTTTAATTCGAGTAATTTAGAATTAAGTTAAAGAAAGTGATACACAAAATATAAGAAGTTAACTATAGCTTTAAATAAAAGTTGAAAATTGAGTGCAAGTTTTATTAAATTTTATTTTTTACTTGTAATACATAATATTCATAAAAATAACTCGTAAAATAAGATAGTATTATACTTAATTTTCATCGACCTTAGAAATTTTTTTTTTACCAAGTTTAAGATAAATCCCTTAATATTTCTTCAAGTTATTTAATTTTGTACATTGCTACGAAAGGCATGGTTGATTTTTGAACTTATATGATACATTATCATTCAATTGATTCAACTAATTGAAGTATCATATACCTACTACGAATTTTTTTCAAGCTATTTCGTCCCTTTACAGTAATATACTTTAGATAACTTTCTTCTTAGACTTTCTTAAAAAAAATTCTGTTTGCTATTACCCCAAAATTTTGCAATTTTGGCAAAATTGTCGAGATAATGGCGAACAGCAGTTTTTCGCGATTCAAGGTCACCTATAAATTCTACTAACTCTTGTAATTATTCTAGGGAAGTGACATAACAAGTAAATGCAAATGAAAATCGACAGAATTGCCTTTTAAAATAAAAAACTTACGCTATTCGTGAAAAATAAAAATTCTGTTCGGAATTACCCCAACTGACCCTAAATAATAACATATATAATTGAATAATAATAATTAAATATATTTTCGATTTGCAGACCTTATTTTTCTATAATATAATTTAATTGTTGTGGCCTTTGGTCTTGGATATTAAGAGGTGTATTAAAGAAGTGTGATTTTCTAAACCATACACGGTAAAAAAAGTTCTCATGAATTATCAAAAGTATTCACTGTAATAGGTAAACTTATAGCTAGAATGGAGCCATGAATAATCCAAATTCGCTACAATAGTGAAAATGACATTTCTTAAGATATTTAACTGTATTATAGATGCATTATGAATAGGGTATAAATTCGATATGTCTGAAATATAGATATTGAGAATCATCGTAATAGTAATTATTAACATATAACTGAAGTAAGATGCATATATAATTATGATGAAAATCTAAGATTTGAGATCTTAAAAAAACCTATTTAACGAGAGTCATAATTTTAAGAATGCTGATTGACGAATTGACATTTTGAATATAGTTTTAAATAGAAGTTTGCTTTAATAAGTGATTTCCAATCAATAAAATTTATATTGTTTCTATTTTGACAGTTATGAATCGGATTCAAAATTTTGGGGTTAGATTGTCATATATATTTCAAACAAAAATCCGAAATTTTTAACATCTGGACTTCTTAAATAAATTATGTGCTCTGGTATAAATATTTTAATACTTTTATATACCGAACTTGAACAAATATATATAATTATATATATATTATTTTCGTCAGAGATGTACTTATTATACCGTCCGACAAATTGGAACTTTTTTTTGCACTCATGATAACGAATCAAGGTTTTTCGGAAAGTAGAGAAAGATTCTTACCACTGTGCTAGATCAATTCATTTTCAAATCAAGAAAAATGATCGATTTAAAAGAGGTTATGTATTTCTCCAAATTCCATTTAATTCAAATAGATTTTACAAATGCATCACACATTTTTCCTCTGATAATGTACCAACAATAAACTAAGTAAGAATATTATAAATTTAATCTTAATTTACTTGTATAAATAAAAAGAAATTTAGCGATTAATATACTGTTCCCACGCGACTGTCTGCTAAAGCCTAAACCGACTAAACCACGTGACAATAAAAACAAAACATTGGATGGACAAAAATTATTGTAACCAACAATAGTGGAAATAAATTAATCTTGAAATATCAGGATTAACTGTTTTTATATTAAAAAATTGGATATATCGACTTATAGTTTTTTCTCTTGTTTGTGAAGTAAGCTAAAAGTGAATACGCACTGATATTCAATATCACTGTTTTAGGTATTTGATGTATATATAACGAAAAATAGTATGACTATTTCATGAATGAGTATTGCCTTTTTATAAATTGTTCATTTGTACTTTAAAGACAATAAACCTGTATTTACCATAAACAATATTCAATTTAGTTAAGTAAGCAAAAATACAAATAAGCATATGTCAAATTAAACATTGGTTTAAACTGAATAAACGATTTGAGCAATCTAGTGAGTTGAAATTCTTAATTTAATTATATTAATAATTTTTTGTATCCACGTTCATAAATTTTTTACCGTGTATATAGTAGTGATCTTTTATTGAAAAATCTGTCTATGCATTTCGTGGGTATATCCCACTCTTCAGGACTGTAAAATGTAAATTTATATATGTTGTTGGTTGTTTACATAATTTATTAAATTTTAAAAAATTGTTAATGATTTTATACATTTTACAGTCCTGAAGAGTGGGATATACCCACGAAATGCATAGACAGATTTTTCAATAAAAGATCACTATATATGGTTTAGAAAATCACACTTCTTTAATACACCTCTTAATATCCAAAACCAATGGCCACAACAATTAAATAATTAAATTTAATTAATTTTTTATTTTATTAATTATTTATAAAAATATAACAAAAATGTTTAGTTAAAAAATATTTTTCTGTTAATTCATTACATAAATTATTCATAGAAATTAATAACTTAACTTAAAAATAATAAAAACATTCTTGTAATAATATTTTATTTTTTGTTTTAAATTTTCGTCGAGAGTCTCGGTCTCGAGAAACTTTGTATCGGTCTCGTCTCGTTTTATCCTAGATGAGTCTCGTCTCGGTCTCGTCTCGGAAAACCAAGACGAGATGAGAC
The DNA here is from genome assembly GCA_037103525.1 of Ganaspis brasiliensis. NCBI lineage: Eukaryota > Metazoa > Arthropoda > Insecta > Hymenoptera > Figitidae > Ganaspis > Ganaspis brasiliensis. The sequence goes on along the minus strand of JAZKLR010000050.1, from coordinate 464,148 downwards.
GAGACCAAGACTAGTCTCGGTCTCGTGGGCAGCACTACTCATTTGTTGTCTAACCTCAAAAAACCACAAAATTAAGTTTACCCTGTTGTAGTATGCATAAAAGCTATTGAAAAAATATGAATCTCAAACTATTGTAACCTGTGAAGTATCACCTTTAATTTAAGCCCAGAAAACTTAAAAAATATTCAGTAGTTCCCGAGATATGCGTGAAAACGTTAAAGCTAATTTTTCTGGAAAACCATAATTTTCAGGTTAAGTCACGATTTGTTTGACTTTTAAGGAAAAAATGCTTGCACGTTTTAAATCATATCTCGGGAACTAGTGAATATTTTTTAAGTTTTCTGGGCTTAAATTAAAGGTGATACTTCACAGTTTACAATAGTTTGACATTCATATTTTTTCAAGAGCTTTTATGCATACTACAACAGGGTAAACTTAAATTTGTTGTTTTTTGAGGTTAGAAAACAAATGAGAGCTAACTTTTGAAAACCGACGCCGGTTTCGGATTCAGCGATCCAAAATACGTAAGAATTGACTAGTCTGGTCTTTGGCACTCCAAATTAATTTTTTTTTGTGTGCTGGTGTTATAGGCTACCTATGCTTGGCAAAGTCGTGATCATCCCAAGAGTTGATCAATGGTGGTCCAATAGTGGCTGCCAATAGTTTGCCATTATTGGCACCTCTGGCTCCCATTATTGGGCCATTGATGAACCAATCGTTCATTTCCCATTGAGCAGTAGTGTTTACATTTGGATTGTGATGTCTAAGCTTTGTCTTATAATTTTCGTACAATACAAACAGGCGAACAATAGATATATTAAAATTGTTTCCCTCTATGCACGGAAAAAAAAAGTTAGCCGCTGCTGCTAACCAAATTTAGCAGTCAATTTTTTAGTCACCACAGCTAAATATTAGCTAAGACAGCTAAAAGTGAGCTGTGGAAGCTAACAGAAGTGGATCCCACATCTAAAAATAGTTATTTGTCATACGGACAGCTAAACCTTTTTAGCTATGATATCTACAAATATTAGGAACCACAGCTAACTTTTAGCTGTCGTAGCAAACGTTTTAGCTATCTTAGCTAATATTTAGCTGTGGTGACTAAATAAGTATCAGGTAAATTTTTTAGCTGCGGTAGCTAATTCATTTTTTTCCGTGTGTATTATTATTGTATAGCATATCAACAAATTCATTAATTTATATTATATAAGATTTTCTAACTAAAGCAAAAAGAATAGGGCACAAATAACAACAAAGTTTTAAGCGACATAACAGTCATGAACGACAGTCAAGACTTAACTATTTTATAACATTTGTTTCAACTTTCTTTTATAGTTATCGACAAAACGAACTGTACATATAAAAGTTCCACCAAAGATACAAAAATATTTAAGTCTACTGTATTTTCATTTGATTTAACTATTTTTTGGAGTTAGCACAACTGAATTTCTTGCAACTCTTCATCTGTAGTTGATATGACTTATTGAATTTTTTTCAGTGTAGGCAATGATGTTTTAATAGAAGTAGTTCAATAAAAACACAGAGCATTGAAAAAATATCACTGGTATGTCAGATTAGAGAAAGTTTTTGTTATGTTATCAAAATACTTTATGTATATAACGTGTTAATTATCTAGACATTTGTTTTAGTTTTATTATGACAAAAAAAACTCTCAATTAGCAAAATTGATTTAATACTATGACTTCATAAAAACCACGGCTCAATGATGCTAACTCTCCTTTACAGATGTTTGGCTCTCTTTTAAATATATGTATGTCACTTAACATAGGGGCTTTTTGTTAGGCCTGTGCGGTTATTGAATTCTATAACCGGTTTTCGGATAACCAGTTAACCGGCTGTGTAAAACACAAAGAGACAAGTTTATATATAGGGTAACAGGTACATATTTTGCCATGCTCTCTAAAACTGAATCAGTGAAGAGAAGTTGTTCACTGATTTCAAATCAGTGAACAACTTCTCTTTGCTGAATCAGTGAAAAATTCAGCAACGAGAAGTTGTTCACTGATTTCAAATCAGTGAAAATTTCACTAATTCAGTTTTAGAGAGTGAACATGCTTTTAAATTTGAGAGAAATTTTAATCTTACTTACTTATTATAGTTTTAGCTATGAAATAAATTGTAAATGACAGATTAAGGCTTTAATTTTTTATTTGTGTGTGTGTAAAATTATTGAAAGCTTTATGAAAAATTAATAATAATAATTTTTAAATGCCTTGTACGAAAACAGTGAACGACACCCTTTTATTAGTGAACGAGAGCATCATGAACAGTAAGCGACATACCTATTTTTTTTGTTAAATATCCTTATTTATAAAAGTGAAATAAGTCAAAATTAATAATAATAATAATCGAAAACTTTATTCATTCATTCTTTCATTCTGTTCACACCTGAAGTTTGGCACTATAGATGTTTTTGTTAATCAATAACTTTTGAAAAAATGTATTTTTATATTATAATTATATGATTTCTAATTTTACTTATTTAAAAATTATTAATTCTCCGGAATTTAAATTTTAAATTACAGTCAAGCTTCTATTTAACGGACTTCTACTTAACGGAAACTCATTAGGGAAGCGTAGAAGGACTATATCGGTGAGAGTTATGATTGTATGCGTACCATCAAATTCAGGGCCGAAAAATTTAAGTATCACTTAGTTAAAGCTTTACCTAAAACTAGAGTATTTTTAATTTCAATAAAAAAAAATGATTTTAAAAAGAAGAAAAATAAAAAAGCGTCTACAAATAAGGAAATATTTTAAGAAATGAAAAAATTCAACGAAATTTTTCTTTAAAAAACATGGAAGTAATTAAGGAAATCAACTAAAAGAAAAGTTTAGTGAATGTTATAAAATTAAAATTGTTTAATATGTATTTCTGAAAATAATACAAAATATACGGAATATATTTCTGTAAAATAATTATAATTCTTCACTATTGAAAATACATAAAAATAATGCGATTTCAAACATGTGATTTTTATCATGCAAATTGTTAGATTATTTTTATTTTTCATTACAGCCCAAATTAATATATAAATTACCTATTATTTAATAATTATTATAATTTTGATTTCATATTTAAAGATCCTATGATTTAAAATGGTTGTTACATCCCTGAACGTTCACTCACTAATAACTTTTTAATGATCTTCTATTTAACGGAAACATCAAATTGTTTTCCGTTAAATCGAAGTTTGACTGTAATTAACAAATTTATATATTTTTTTTAATAATACACTGAGAAAATAAGTTGACTAAATACAACCAATTTTTGATTAAATTTAGCAGAGAGAGGTTGTTGATATAGCACCTGCAAAGCACTTAACTGATTTTAGCAGAGCATATGCTCCGGTATCCTAGAAGTTTGATTGTCATCGCCGGTGTTTTGTTTGTTTTGTCCCGAGGAACCCTAACCTAGAAATAAAGCTGCTTGGCTAGAGGCTTATTTTCTCAGTGTAGTGAATTAAAATGTAAATATATCTTTTTAAATCTACTTTGCAGCTTTTTATAAAGAGTTAAAACACTTTAAACATAATATGTAAGTTAATGAAAAAATATGTAGGTATAAGGGCATATCTCTGGAACCTTTAACTTTTATGTCCCTCGCATATATTTTGATAATTTCAATCAATTTTTACCTGGCTTTTGTTGGAAATATTAATACTTGATACGATGAATCATTTCCAAAAGATTTAACATTTATTTATTAAATAGATAAATAATTATTCCAATTTGAATACCAGATTTTTAACAATGTTTACTTGTCCCTAACCATACTTTCGAATGATTTTTACGTTGAAACTTTGTAAATAATAAGAATTACTAGTTATATAACACACATTTTTAAAGTTAGTTAAACGCTGAAGACATTTGTGCTTGGAAAATTAATATTTTGTTAATTGGGAAGAAAGTTATATGCTTTTAAAAGTTGTCCCTCACACTGAGAAAAATGAGTTAGCTACTATATGGATAGCTAATTTGTAGCTGTGGTAGCTAATATTTAGCTGTTTCAACAAACAAAATTAGCTGTGAAAGCTAATTAATAGTTGTGTTAGCTAAAAAAATTAGCTATCCATATAATAGCAATTAAAGTTAGCTAAGGTAGCTAAGTCTTAGCTTTGGCTGCTAATTTTTTTTCTCCGTGCACTTTTAACCTTTACAACCGTAATCGTCATATTTATCATTTTTCTTGAATAAGACTATTGGCACACCAAAATTGTTTATGGGAAATAAGAGTTCAAATCATTAGAATTATTTTGAGACATACTAAATTGATGTGCTTCATGTCTTCAAAAAACTATTCTAATTTAAATAACAGGAAACACGTGTGTACAAAATTTGACAACGATTTATCTTTCTGGTTAAATCTACTGGGAATTCCAATTTCATTTACCAGAATTCACTAATAAAAAAAACCAGAGTTAGATAACCAGAAAATATTTTGTTATTTTAAATGAAAATTACCAAAATAATTTGTTCAAATAGCTGGAAAATTTTAACCAGAATTTTCTACACTTTTAACCAGAATGTTTCCTAAGGCCTGATTTAAGATTTTTTCCGGTTAAAATAATCGAAATTCAGATTATTTGAACCAGGCTTATTTTTTTTTAGTGTATAAAGTTTGTTAAAGTTTATTTTTTCTCAAAGTATGAGAGAATTTGAACCGCGTGTTCCAACGAGCTTCAGATGATAATATATTATGTATTTAATATATTAATTAAAGTAAATCATAAAATATTTAACTAAATTTTAGTTCCCAATAACTATGCCCAATCAGTGCTGGACCAGTGCTGCGCCAGTGGTTCACCGACGCTTGGCTGTATACTGCTCGGCAGTACTGGCGCTGGCCTGTCGTTACCATTGCCGCAGTGCTGCGCCAGTTGTTAGCATTGGCGCAGCACCGATTTTGAATATTTTTTTGTTACAGGTTAGAAATTATTTGCAATTTTAAATAATTTATAACTTTTTGAAGACAATAAGATTTATCTGTCCATTTGTATAATTTGAAATCTGAGCACTTGAAGTTTATGTGGACAAAGTTTGAATACTGTGCTAATAAAAAAAAGAAAATATTTTTTCTTATTGAAAAGTTAAATGTTTCAGAGATATGCCCATAAATAATTTAAAAAAATTATTAATTATTAATTTTTAAAAAAATGACATTAAAATTGTTTCATTTTTGAATTTTTGGCATATTTTTTTCTTTGCTCTGAATAAAAAAAATGTTGTCAGGGAATTTGGTTGTAAAGTCAGTAAAATGTCAGGGAAATGACAGGGAAATTGATAAAATGAATCTTGTGGCCACCCTGAATTAATTTAATCTAAATAAGTTCATAGTTAATTTTTTGTTTGGTATTTCCTATTCGAAATGAAAGAAAAGACAACATTTATCGGGTACCAGATGAAGCTGTCATACTAATAAATATTTTAAGTGATCCAGGTATGAAATCAACATCTTCTCTTAGAATTTTTTAAAGAAATTTGAATTTTATATCTAATTATAAATTAAATTTATATTTGAATGGATGTCGTCATCCTGATCCATTATTCTACTGCTCTAGGTGGGAAGTCAACATCTTCAAAGAAGTTTTAGGGAAACTAAAATTTTACATCATTTCTTGTATTTTTAAAAGGATGTTGTTATCCTGAAAAATAATTTTATTAATCTAGGTAATAAAAAAATAATTTCTCCTTGGAATTTTCGCTGAAAAATAAAAAATATAAAGCATCCATCATATGTGCAAAAGTTTTCCGCCGTCCTTACAAATAAATTTAATGATCTAGGTGTGAAATTAGTATTTTCTCTGAGGAATGTTTTTGGAAACCTAAAGTTCATATCTTTTCTAAAGTATTTGTGTAGACGACATCATCCTGACACTAAAAGTTTAATAAAAGTAATTTAAACAGTTTGCTCGTGTTATCCTTGAAAATTATAATTTAAAATGACATCAAAAAAGTATATTAATACATAATTACATATAACCCTAAAGATAGAGATTTGTTAACATTGAGTTGTTTTAACTTTTTCTGAAAAAGCGGACATTTTCGTACTTGCACCAATGTTGCCTGAAAATTCATTTGAATACTCCGAAACTTGAAGTGTTAAGGTCAGGCAAATTTCAGGAAATATTTTGTGCTGTGTGGAAAGGGTAGTTTCCAAGCACGGACAGCACCGAAGTCTTCACACGGAAAAAATTTCAGCACTTCTGATGTTTTACCTATAGCACGGCATTCGTACTACAGGTTAGGCACGTCACAAGGAAGATCTTGGCACGCATTGGCACGTCAGTTGCGCCAAATTTGGAAATACAGCAACGCAAAAGTCTTTGTACTTTCAGAATGTACCGCAGGAGTGCGCGAAATGTAATTCTAATTTACCGAAAAGGCACGGCAGACGTGCCAAATGGATGCTTTTACACTTTTTTACCATTTTTTCAAACATCTATATTTTTTATACCTTTTACAATTAAATAAATGTATGCTTCTACTGCACTCTTGTCTTTTGGATCTTTTGTACATTTGGACTTTTTAGTTGCTTGGAACTTCTGCCTATTGGAACTTCCTCCTATTGGAACTTCTGCCTATTGGATCTTACGACTTTTGGACCTTTTGGTATGGACCTTTTGTCTTGGATCTTTTGGTTTGGATCTTTTGTACCCCAATCATTACATCGATCTATCTTCAATAACATTTTTTTTAACTTTTTTTGTAAATGCTATTTTCTTTCTTCTGATATTTGCTTACAATTTATTTTTAACAATTGTCAAAAAAGAGGAAACTGTGGAAAATTAATATTTAGTCAACATTTAAGGAAGCTCAAGTTAAACAGACCTTTCTATTGATAGTTCAGGTAATTCTAAGGATTTTCGTGACAAAATATAAAATAGAATTCAGAACAATAGTGATATAATTATTACAACCCTATTCCCGTTATATCATACTCTATAAGCTGCCCTTTATTTATTCATATGTTAAAATGACACCATGACATGGCGCGCGTAGCGCGCAGTTTTTGATCTAGTAACATACAAAATATATTAATATGTAACCAACGGATTTAGCTTAGTTGGATAAAGCACTGGCTTTGCGGACGCGTCTAACCAAAACATCGCTAGTTTGCGCCTCGTTAACCTGGGTTTTTTTTGACTCGTGAGGTAATCCGAGTAGAAGGTTTGACGTCGAGGATCAATGATGATCGCTTTCGATATGTCATCCGGCACACACGGCTGAAACCCGACTGTCAGTAACCGGTTGTACTCTGGGGTGGTTTTCCACAGTTTTCCAGCCCCACTTACAATGAGGTGAAAAGGCTAGAGAGGAAAAAAGGAGAAAGGTTATTGGGTGTTTCACCCCCGACTTGAAGCTCTTGAGTTAGCAAAATCGAAAGACCCTCAACCTCGCCCCTAACTTTAACTTTTAACTTTATTAATATGTAAGTATATGTTAATAATTAACCTTTTTTAGGACGGGTGTCGTTCACTGTTCGGGGGTTGGTAAAAAAAAAGAAGCATAAATTTATTTATGCCGATATAGCTGTAGAAGAATAATTTTTTATTAAATTTTAATTAAATACATTCATTAAATTTCTTCTTAAAATAAAAAGTTAAGAAAAGTTACAAATTTATAGATTAATTTGTGAATGTTAACCGCTTATAAATTTCATAATTATAATTATAATTTATAACGGGTTAACCGTACAGGTCTATTTTTTGTTTAATTTTTTAAAGTCTAGTACTTTATTAGAAGAAAAGGAAAGGTTATTTTATTCTGATAGGCTATTGTAATTTGGAAAATTTGCACGTTTATGTTTTGTACGATGTTCAATAATAACTAGTATAATACGACTGTGTATAATATGTATGTACACCTGACTCTCTTTATATGCAACTCTTCGGGATGGGTCTTTCATATAGCGAATTGTAAACAAACGCTCGAAACGAATTGTCCTTTCCTACCCCTCTTACGTCTTTGTCCCTACATGCTCAAAGCTTAACTCTAATAACCCTTTCTTCTTATTCGCAGAATGTCATATTTCGAACCTTCATATAAAGAGAGTGCGGTGTATCTGTTAATTTAAATTTTTAAGTCACAAGCAGTGATGGGCAAGTATATTTCATGACGTATTAGATACATGGTCCATGTATTTTACCTCCTAAGTTTTCTACACATACAAAACCAGCAAACATAAAAACGTTGCATAATGATACACTGAGAGAAATTCCTAGTTCAGGGAACCAGGTTTTCATGGTTAAATTTGTCTTTAGCCACAAGTTCAAGTTGTACGAACAAAAATAAAGTAGGTATCGTAACATTGAAAGATGGTTGCTATAACCAGAAAAGAGTTCTCGGAACGTTAAAAACTGGTTGCTATAACCAGAAAACGTAGTCTATTTTTAAATACAAAAAGCGAGCCTGCGGACTTACGGGTTAAGTGTAATTAAATATATCAAACTAAGTATTTTTCGCAAATTAATTTTAAAAATGTTGACAAAATATCATACCTAAAGTGTTTCACAAATATCACAACAACCATGTAACTCGAATCAAAGTACAGTCAATCAATTATGAAACGTTTAGTTATCAGCATCAAAAATTTCTCAAAAGTGAGTAAAATCACATTATATATTGTAACACTTGTCTTTAATATTCATTCACTTTGGAACTTGTTCTTTTCTATTTACACAAAATATGTAAAAAGGTATAAAAGATAGATTTTTAAACTCCACATGTTGCACTGATTAGAAATTGCGTCAAACATCAGCTGAGTAAGCAAAGATGCAGCGCATGCGTCAGTTAAAATTTACTGGTTACAGGAACCAGGATTTCATGTTCCGTCAACTTGTCATTAACGTTGCGATAATCGACAATTGTAGTTAAAGACAATTTTCACCACAATCATGGTTCCCGCAACCAGGAATCGATTTTTTAAGAAAATCTAGGTAAGACAACTACATTCCAGGTTGCTGTAACCAGTAAACTTGGGTCGAGGAACATTATTATATAGGTTTACTAACTACAATTAATGAACCACTTTTTTCTGGTTATATTAACAACGTATCATTTTTCTCAGTATACCATTTTTTTGATCCATTATGAGAAATGATTTAAAAAATGGTATCATTATGCAACGCTTTGATGCTTTTAGGTTTCGTTTGCACCCATGTATTTTTAGGGGAGTAGGGAGTTTTCTACGTATAATTCATATTTTACATAATGTAGAATATCACGTATTATACGTCGAAAACTGCGTGTCACATGACGTTTACCCATCACTGGTCATAAGTGAGCTTTTGAGATTAAATTATATTTTGCCAGCTTTAATTGAAGTTTTTTTTATCAATGTAATTATTATATGCACATAATTATATCAATTTAATTGTAGGAATAACTTCTTATAAATGAAACTCGATATATTTAAGGTTTGTTTACATTGTTTTGTTAATATATTCCAATGTTGCTAGATGAGTTTCTCCGATCTCCTCGGTTATATCCATAGAATTATTTCAAAACTATTCTTTTCTATTTTTCTTCTTTTCTTCTTCTTCTTCTTCTTCTTCTTCTTCTTCTTTTTCTTTATCGTCATATTTTATTCTTATTCTTCTTGATGTAAATAAATAATTAATCCCGATTTTCAGAATAAATATCAAACAAATAATCTTAATTGGCATTAAATTTTGATTAAGGTCAAAGCGAATCATTTAAAATGATTGAAAAGATTTCTTCGTAAAGTACATTTAAAATTGTTTAATTTTCAAAAGATCTTTTAAAAGATTTAATATTTGCTGAATTGAGGAGTTAAACTCCTGTTCTGGCAACACTGGCATTCCACGAAATTGAGATTTTAATGCTTTTCCCTCTCAAGGAATTAAACCCAGTTAGGCCTAATCAGATTTTTTACTTGCAAAAATTTTTCTGGGAATAAAATCGTTTTTAATTAAAATAAGATGATCAATTTGGAATAAGCTCGTTAAGGTTTAATTGGCAAAAATAAAAGGAGCATGCTATTTTTATTGATGGCTCCGTGTTGTCTTGTGTTTTGCTGCGTTTCTCGGATGATGACGGATTTAATGGTGGTCGGTGTAGGGTGCACACAGTCCTGGACCCCGTGCTCTCTCAATGGGAGTTTATCCCATACAAAGCATTCGTTCTCAGATTCTAGACATGCCTGATGTAAGTACTTACGGTGGATTAATTAATAAAATTATGAAAATAGGTAATTGTAGGACATTTGTCTTACTTGTGGCATGTCAATTCTGCTGAGCATAAAAAGCTATTTTTATTTTTCTTGCCTAGTGGGCTATTTTCGTTATTGTTATTACAATCCTTATTTTTATTCTCGACTTAAAATTTCAGTTTTTCAACAGATTATTACAATAATAAACTAATGATCTCGTTTTCCAGTACCCCTTGCAATGTAGTTTTGTCGATTTATTAATTATGAATTTGTTAAAGAATTGAACATAAAGGTACCTTTCCATTTCGGCGTGAAAGCGTCGGTGGAAAGCTTAAACTGTATCTTGAACTGTGTGATAGAAAGAGATAAACAGATATCACTGTCTCTTACTTACATGGTTTCCGCTTTACGCCGACGCTTTCAAGCCATTATTACACATTATTTCTATTCATATATTGATTATTTAAAATTTTTGTTTTTTAATTATCTAGGTTGAACTTGATATAGACTGTTTTAGGATTAAAAATAAATTGGTGTTAGTTGGTAATTTATAGTATCATAGAACTATAAAAAAGTAAAAAGGGTTTTGATCTCATGTCAGCTAAAAACGTTACCCAAAGGAGAAAAATGTGAGAATGCGAGTGACAAAGAGACAAAATGATGACAACATCTTTCTCGCTTTCATGTTTTTCTGCTTTCGGTTTAAGTCAGTGGTGGATGCAAACAAAACCTTTGGAGGGAGATATATGGGTGAGATAAAAAAAGATAATACTATATAACAGTGTAGTGATATCTCTTCCTCTCTCATATAAATGTAAGGCTTCTGGATCCGCCGCTGGTTTAAGCTCTTTGCTGATATGAGATCGCACCCTTACCCAGAATGCTCTTATGTTAAGCACTTTTTTTTCGCTTCACACAGAACGAAGGGAATAGTAGATTCTACGCCGGAAAAGTGAAATTTACACAATAGTATTTTTAGTTTTGAATTGACGAAATAAATTATAAGGTTAAATAAAAGTGCTGTCAAATTTAATATTTATTGAACGTAATATACATTTAGGTGGTTGATACGCAACATAAAGTATATGCTAGAACCTACAGATGGCGCCACCGACCTTTTGTCATGCTTTTATTTTATCAACACGTGATGTCAGTTTTACTATAACTCTTCGTTCCGTGCATTGCTATTCTTTTCCTTTATAAAGATAATTGTTATTTGTGTAAATTAATCATATGGACGCTGTCAAAAGAAATTTTACTTATTTTCACCACAAAATCATTTCTCCTTCCCTCTATTTTCGTATGATTTTTTATCCTTTATTGCATTTTGGTATATTTTCAAATTATTTTATTGATTATTATTTATTGATTTGCATGAGGAATGTATTTGCAGAGAATTGTTTTGATGAATTATACCCAATTTTACTTTTTATCATATTATCTTAATTTGAAAAATAAATCAATAATAAAAATATTTTTTTAGAAACACATTAATTCTTGAAAATATTTAATTAATCATAAGAGTTGATTCTAATTTGATAAAGTTGGTTTACACCATCAAAGAATTATACTCTCGAGAGTAAAATACTCGCGCTCATTCGTTCGAAAGGTAAGCATTTTTCTTTCTTTCAAGCGAACAAGCAGGGAGAATACTCTCCTTCTGAACGAATAAGCGTGAGTATAACTCTCCAATGGTGTAAACCGACTCATAGTTCTATACATATAAGAATTTGCATACACTGTAAAAACAGGTGTCTTAAATTGTTCAAAAATGTCTTAAAATAAGACATTTTTCGTGTCTTAGACACCAAAAGTATCTTAATTTAAGACCTTTTTGGCTAATTTAAGACATCATGTTTTTGCAGTGTAGTATCTTAATATGACATTTATGTGAAATTAAAGTTGTAAATTATTGGAAAAAATGTTTAAATTCTAAATAAAGAATTTCTTAATATAGAGCATGATTTGTATGTGAACTTTTTAATGTTTGTTTTCAAAGCATATAAAAGTAGTCGATGTCAAAATTGATATAGCAAATAATTTAAATTAGATTGATAATAATACATGTGGTGTGTTTCTTTCGACAGTTGTTCACTCTTTGGTCATGGCTACCTGTGAGGATTACAATGTATCAACCAATTTTACTCTACACTACTGAAGAACATGGTTGTTCTCTTACAACATTTTATGTTCGTGTAGAGCAACATGAACCAACTCTTCTTATGATTAAAACATGCAACAATGAGGTGAGATTCTTTCCAAAATATAGAAAATCTACATATATAATAATAATAAACTAAATATCTCGAAAAACTGTTAAACCTACGAGTTCCATATTTAAAATCACAATTATTTTGTATCCGTAGTGCATTTAATTAAATTTATTACTACATTTATAACAAGCATGGTTTGGGATGTTTTAATAATTTAGAAATATTTTCAAGGTTTTCGGAGCATATTGTTCCACAAGGTGGTGCGAGAGGAATTTGAAAGATGATAAGGGTCAGAGGCAAGCTTATTTTGGCACGGGAGAAACATTCCTGTTTAGTTTATACCCAGAACGAGCAAAGTACCCTTGGATAGGGATGGATTCTTCTCATAATGATTCTCGAGTACATCACTCGGCAGAGCTGTTTATGGCTGCTGATGCAAAAATGATCACAATCGGAGGAGGGTGAGTATTTTAAATTTCGTGCTTAGTGATGCAGAAAATCCGTAAATTCAATACATTTTTAAAAAATTTCCAAAAAAAATGGATATTTTTAAAAAGCTCTTGGAAATCATCAAAATATCCCACAAATTTCTACAGGGTGGTCAGTTGGTCACAGTGTCAGAGAAGTCAGGGAAATGTCAGAAATCAAAAGAACTTTACAATTCTCCTGATGTCTCATACTGCATGGGGTCGTTCACAAACTACGTCACACGCCTAGGGGGGGGGGGGGGGTCGAAAAATGTCAATTTTCCTATGTAAAAGTGTGACGTTAGGGGGGAGGGGTTCCAAAAGGGTCTCGTACAGCGTGACGTAGTTTGTGAACGACCTCCATGTAAAACACCGCAAATCATAAATAAAACCCGCAAACTTATGGGTAAATCTTGAAAATTTTAATATTATTATTTTGTTCTTTATAAAATTACAAAAATCGTGCTAATACAGATTATCAGAACACCTACGATTTACAAATTTTTGGTTGTGCCAACCGGAGACTCAGGTCAAAACTACTTGGCTGACTCAAGTAACGTTATTCCAGTCAACGCAATATTGGTCGCAAGGACGTTTCAACCGTATATTCAGTCAGATTCTACTTGAGCGCCAAGTAGAAATGGCCTGGCTCTATAGAAACACGTTACAAAGAGCCAAGTCAAAACAACCGGAGTGGTCACAGTTAACCACATAACATACGGCAAAGCTGTACACACCGAACTTTTTTCTCGGTGTAAACGATTTAAAGAAGGTTGTTGGTAAATAAAAACTGGTATAAAATACAATTTCTATCTAGTGACTATAGCTACGTTTCGTCGGACATGTTCGCTGACCTCTTCAGGCTATATAATTTATTTAAAAACATTTCGTTAATACACAACAATTAAAAGTTCACTAAGAAAACAATATTTACCATAACAATTCTTAAATATAAATTATAACATTGTTATTTTTTTGTTATAAATCACGTCAAATAAAACATTTTGAATTTATAAAGTTCGTGTCACATTATAAGAAACGATTGACGTCTGATCGAAAACTGAATAGATTAATATAAATATTTCCTCTTCAGACTGACGAAACCAAACTAGGACAGACTATCCCTAGTTGGCGCCTTAACTAATAAGGAAAAATGGTTGATTCCTTGTAAACGGGTGCAAGGTATTTTTTTCAGTGTATATGTTACGGGCAATGTTCAAGAACCGGGTAAGGTCTAAAAAAAAACCGGGCATTGTCGACAATGCCCTACATTTTTTGACAAGATGCATAAAAATTCGACAATGCCGGGGCATTGTCGACAAAGCTCGGGCAATGTTAACATTGCCCACTTATTCTTGGGCGGACGAAGGTCGATTGAGTCCCGCGGTCAGAAAAATGGTCCAGTTGAGTCCCGGGGTAATTAAGGTGAAGTCCAGTTGAGTCCCGGGACTAATTTTTATACAGGCTCAAGAAATACAAGTTACACTGAGAAAAAAGGCAGTTGAATCTATCCACCACTTATTCACATGCTATTTACTAAAAAAAAAGGATGTACAACTATTTACAGAGCAAGTCCAACGTTGGATGTTACCTTTTAGATTTTTTATGAAAATAATTGTGATGAAATAAAAAAAAAAAAATTCTCAAAAATTGAAATATAAGTAGGGGAGAGTGTCCATCAATGTACCAGTTTTTTCAATAAACCATTCCAATTTTCTCAGAAACAATTAAATAAAAATTCTCCTAATTTTAAATATAAATGAAGTTTGCGTAATCACACTACGTCCATAAATTTGAGACGTGTGGATTTATTCCTTACAGAGAAAACTGAAAAAAACTGTTTTTGATGCACTGAAGAAAAAATTTACCTAAAATACAAACACGTTTTTTAATTGAAATAAGGCAATTTAAAAATAAATGTACTTACGATTTATTTTGTTTTGGGCCTTAACTACAATATTCTAATGAGATAAAGATTTTGAAATATTGGATTAAGTTATAAAAAACCATTTTTGTTGCAAATGTCATGTTGATTCAATGTACCGGGGAACAATGAACCACCTGGAATTTCAGTGTATTTTCGATTTCTAGAGTGGTATGCCTGATTATAAAACTAGGCATGCGTACAGCATGTTACAGCGATTGTTATCAGTACTTTTCTCAACATAGCAAAACTAAAATGCCATTTTAGCTAGTTAACTTAAAGTTGAGGTATATTTATGTTATACATTATCAATTAAAAAGTGTTAAGTAATATTTTTTTATAGTATTTGATAGAAAATAAGTTTTTTTACAAAGTGAAAATTGCAATATTATTATTGTTGAACATTTTTAGTGTTTTTATAGAGGTGGTTCATTGTGTACCCAGGTTGTTGAAAATGAAAATAGCTTGTTAGTTTAGAAAGATCCTAAATTTTATTATTTAATCAAAATAAATCGTGTATAATATGTGTGGATTACCTAGAGAAGTGTTGTAGTTTTATATTAATGCAAAGAAGTGCTTGAAATTGGTGAAATTGAATAAGTACTATGACCTTGAAAAAAACCCGGTACATTGATGGCCACTCTCCCCTAGTTGAATTTTGTAGAAACAAGAGGATAGTAGTTGCGATTAATGTAAATAACATTAAGAGCGAAACAGAAACAAATATTTTCTGTTTATTTATATAAATGTCTTTATATCATTAATATATATTTTGATGAATTAAAACTTAACCATAGATTAATTCTACAATAATCTGAAATTTTATCTAGTTTTGTTCGATATTTAGACACTAGACATCGATTTTGTGTGTTTTAAAAAGAAAATTTTATTTCCTTAACTAAATCATATTTCAAGGTAACTTTTACTTGTGTTTCAATTATTCTGGCCTCTATTTGGCTTCCTCATAGAATTATTTGACAGGGACGGTTTTAGTAGCTTGTGGCCCTGTGCAAGAAGTGGTGGATAGACTCAACTGCCTTTTTTCTCAGTGTAACATGTATTTCTTGAGCCTGTATAAAAATTAGTTCCGGGACTCAACTGGACTTCACCTTAATTACCCCGGGACTCAACTGGACTTAGCCTTAATTACCCCGGGACTCAACTGGACCATTTGAAAAAGGTAAAATTGACCGCGGGACTCAACTGACGTTCTCCGTCTTGGGCAATGCCTGAACACGTCGTAGTAATTATCAGATAATTGTTCCACACACACTTTATACTTGTCAGAAGAAAGGATAGAATTATTGTCTACGCGTTTCTTAGACAATATTTAAATTAAAATTTTGTTGAAACGAGTTTTTTCGTTTGAGATTTGCATTTCGCGTACGTCATCAACTGTCGATAGTTGACTGCACTGAGAAAAATGTATATTAGTGGATATTAAAATTTAACATCTAGATATTAAAACTCAGTATTTAGATATTCAAACTTAATATCCAGATATTAAAATTAATATTTTTTAATATCCAGGATAGTAAGTTTTAAAATCCATTTCTCTCAGTGTGCAAACTAATCAATATAAATCCTTTTTCTATTACTGAGTCATTAAATTTCGATAGTTCATTGAAAACTTGATGATATAAACTTTGTTTATATTATGATTTCTTAAGCTAGACCGAATATTGTAGGCATTGCCCAAGTCGCACCGGGCAATGTCAACATTGACTAGTGCTGCCCACGAGACCGAGACTAGTCTTGGTCTCGTCTCATCTCGTCTCGGTTTTCCGAGACGAGACCAAGACGAGACTCATCTAGGATAAAACGAGACGAGACCGATACAAAGTTTCTCGAGACCGAGACTCTCGACGAGAATTTTTTGTTTTTAAAACAAAAAATAAAATATTATTACAAGAATTTATTTATTATTTTTAAGTTAAGTTATTAATTTCTATAAATAATTTATGTAATGACAGGGTTGCTACAGGTCAGGGAATTCAGAGAAATCAGGGAAAAGTCAGGGAAACCGAAATGGGTCAGGGAAGTCAGGGATTTTCATAAAAATACTGGAAAAATGCAAAGAATCTCTAAAATAGATGAAAAATTATATTTTTCTGAAATTTACTAAACAAATTTTTGAAAGTCGTATTTTAAACATACTAAAAATAAATAATGTTTGCAATCTAAAAAATAACTATATTTCACAATTTATATAATAATTTACAAGTTTCTTTCTTTCATTCATTTATTCATTCTTTCTGTCCACACCTGAAATTTGTCAATAAATTTATTTTTAAAATTTTATATAATTCTTTACCTTTTTAAAACTTCGCCAATTTTTATACTCATAGCAATTTTAATTCCTTCAAACCTTAATTAATTTGAACTCTCATTGATTAAAAATTCAGTCAATTCCACACTTGAAAGTAAAAAAAAAAAAAAACTAGCTTCTAATCAATCTTGTGAATCTTCACAATTTTCGGGACATTGTTCATGTATGTAATCTTGATATCCATTTCTCCAGCATCCTTCCTCGATTGAAGTTCCAGTTTGACAGATCGTAACTGAATTAGCTGTGCTCTGGTTCTGTCCGGAGCAAACCAAAGATTCGAGTATTCTGTATTCGGAATTTTCATCTTGACTCTGATTGCAGAAGATAGTACTCGAAGGAGATTTTCGGCTACCTGGGAGCTTTCGCAACAGATTTTCAATGGCCTTGGCTTTTGTTTCGCTATTTCCTGCGAGGCAATACCGATACGTTTAAATGTCAGTAATGGGATTTCACGATTTGAGAGCAATGATTTAAACAACAGTTCAAATTTATTTTTAATTAATTCATTATTTTCGTTGTTGGCTTCAGGCAAACCAAAAAGCATAAAGTTACTTTTCTTATTTATTCGGCGTTCCATTTCATCAAAAAAGGAGTTTTCAAGAACTTGATTATTCGAATCATTCACAAGTTTTAATTCCTGCAATGTATCCTCCACTTTATCAAGCCGTTCCTCAGTTGCTGCTACTCTAGTTACCAGGTTATCAAACTTCGAATCCAGTTTCTTTATGCTCGATAAGACCGCTTGATTGTCATCAAATAATTTTTTTTGAAGCGAAACAATAGATTCATTTAACCTTATGAGAAGTTCATCCGGTGCTGGTGGATCCGAGGGTACAGGCGTAGATGGGCGCGAACTGCAGCATTTGGCGAAATTTCCATTTGGTAATTTTTCACAACGAGCAGCACACCCCGGGTGATAATAAGCTGAACATCCAGGGCAGGAAACAAAATCAGTGACTACCGCTGCTTTACACCTTCTACAGATTTTCTCCACAGATAGCTTCCCCTGAGTTTCAGTCATACTTAAGCATCAAAACACACAAGGATAGAAAAACACGTGGTCAAACAATTTAGGTTAGAAAGCCAAACCGGCGAATAATGTGCAACTTAATAAAGTTAGCTTAAGTTTGATTGACTAACTAAAAGATGCAAAACACTAGCCACACTTCTTCCTCACGTAATCCAGTAAGAAAAACTTTTAAACAAACTTATAAACTTTGAGAACAATCGTGCACGTTTCGTTTTTAAGGTTAGAAATCAAAGAACCATGAGAAACAGAGAATAACTGGTGAAAAAGTAATAAAAAATGTAAAAATTAATTAATAATTTTACAAGGATGCAAACAGCACCATTTTAAAAAAACTTGCAAATAAATAACCATACGAAAAGTTCAGAATGGCATTAGAGGTATATTAAGGAGCACTTGTCAACCGCCAATATTATCTTTAATTTCTTTTTCCAATTCTAATTCATTGTATAATCTAGTTTTATAGTAAATATACGTAAAATTGGTTTTAAGAACTCAAAAAAGGTCAGGGAAAAAGAAAAAAATTGGTCTGGAAATCAGGGAAAAGTCAGGGAAAATTATAACAAAATATTTGTGGCAACCCTGAATGAATTAACAGACAAATATTTTTTAACTAAACATTTTTGTTATATTTTTATAAATAATTAATAAAATAAAAAATTAATTAAATTTAATAATTTATTAATTGTTGTGGCCATTGGTCTTGGATATTAAGAGGTGTATTAAAGAAGTGTGATTTTCTAAACCATATATAGTGATCTTTTATTGAAAAATCTGTCTATGCATTTCGTGGGTATATCCCACTCTTCAGGACTGTAAAATGTATAAAATCATTAACAATTTTTTAAAATTTAATAAATTATGTAAACAACCAACAACATATATAAATTTACATTTTACAGTCCTGAAGAGTGGGATATACCCACGAAATGCATAGACAGATTTTTCAATAAAAGATCACTACTATATATGGTTTAGAAAATCACACTTCTTTAATACACCTCTTAATATCCAAGACCAAAGGCCACAACAATTAAATTATATTATAGAAAAATAAGGTCTACAAATCGAAAATATATTTAATTATTATTATTCAATTATATATGTTATTATTTAGGGTCAGTTGGGGTAATTCCGAACAGAATTTTTAATTTTCACGAATAGCGTAAGTTTTTTATTTTAAAAGGCAATTCTGTCGATTTTCATTTGCATTTACTTGTTATGTCACTTCCCTAGAATAATTACAAGAGTTAGTAGAATTTATAGGTGACCTTGAATCGCGAAAAACTGCTGTTCGCCATTATCTCGACAATTTTGCCAAAATTGCAAAATTTTGGGGTAATAGCGAACAGAATTTTTTTTAAGAAAGTCTAAGAAGAAAGTTATCTAAAGTATATTACTGTAAAGGGACGAAATAGCTTGAAAAAAATTCGTAGTAGGTATATGATACTTCAATTAGTTGAATGATAATGTATCATATAAGTTCAAAAATCAACCATGCCTTTCGTAGCAATGTACAAAATTAAATAACTTGAAGAAATATTAAGGGATTTATCTTAAACTTGGTAAAAAAAAAATTTCTAAGGTCGATAAAAATTAAGTATAATACTATCTTATTTTACGAGTTATTTTTATGAATATTATGTACTACAAGTAAAAAATAAAATTTAATAAAACTTGCACTCAATTTTCAACTTTTATTTAAAGCTATAGTTAACTTCTTATATTTTGTGTATCACTTTCTTTAACTTAATTCTAAACTAGCGTAACAACCCTCGCTCGCTAACGCTCGCTCGTTTTTTTATTTCTTTTATATATTTCTTTACTTTGTGTATTCTTAAAAAAATATATAAATCTATAAATATGTTTAGTACCCTTTTTCCTTTTTTTTTTATTTCTATTAACTAATTATTATTTATGTATAATTTTTTTTAGGTCAATAGATTCTAGTTCACCTTAAGTCGTTGCGACCTATTTTTAGAAGAATATGATAATTGAATAATTTAAAATGTAGTAAATTATAATATATATTATGTAATAATAATATATATTTTTAAAATTTTTTATAATTAATAATAAATTTTTATTAGAAATATAAAATTAATTTTTAAAATTTTATATTTTTTATTTTAAAAATAATATCTAGTATTTTGAAAGATATTGTTTTAAAAAAAATTTCCAGTAATAATGATAATAATACTAAATATTAATTAATAATAAATTATAAAAATAATTAATTAATATATTTATAATTAATCTATTATGTTATTTTTTGAAATTATTTATTTGTTTTTGTAATTAATATTATAGTTATAAATTTTTATTTTGAATTTTATAGAATTATTCAAAATAATGTTAAATATTTTAAACTAAATTAAACAAATTTAATCAAGTTTCTCACAGACAGGAATACTTAAAAATATTTTAACTAATTTCATAATCTTGTATGTAAAAATATTTATTATTGCAATAGAAATTATTAGAAAAACCTATTCCTATGGCAGTTACGCATGCGCAGTAGTTTTCTATGAACAAAAGACATGCGCAGTTGTAAAAATATGGAGTATAAATGACATTTTAACTATTCTAAACTAAAAAAATATAGAAAAACGTGTAAACAAAAAAGTTCAATATATTGCGTAAAACATATAATTTAAAAGAGTAAATTGCACAAAAAGCATTTAGCACATGGAAAAAAACGAAATTTTAATTTTCGTTGGACTTAAAAAAAAAAAAAAAAACACTGTGCATGCGTAATTTTTGAATTTAATTAGAGCACATGTGTGACTATCACTGTGCATCATTGCGCATGTGTAACAGCAATACAAAGCAACTGCGCATGTGAAATGTTTGTTTTGTAGTGCGCACGTTTACACAGCTGTGGTGCACTACTGCGCATGTGCAACAATATGTTGTGCATGAAAAAATGTTCAGTTTAACATGCTTGACACGAATAGTGCCAGTGCGCATTGTTACAAACTATAATAACATGGTAAAATGAACATTATTGCTACAGTGTTACGCATGCGCAATAATAAAACGGATTTCTACTGCGCACTTATTAAAATGTACTTATCTGGTAAAGTACAGCACTGCGCATGCGTGATTTTGAATTTAATTAGAGCACATGTGTGACTATCACTGTGCATCATTGCGCATGTGTAACAGCAATACAAAACAACTGCGCATGTGAAATGTTTGTTTTGTAGTGCGCACGTTTACACAGCTGTGGTGCACTACTGCGCATGTGCAATAATATGTTGTGCATGAAAAAATGTTTAGTTTAACATGCTGGACATGAATAGTCCAAGTGCGCATTGTTACAAACTATAATAACATGGTAAAATGAACATTATTGTAAGTTGCCTATTGGAAAAAGTACTCTCTAAATATGAAAAAGCGAAATTTCACTGTTTCAAAGCTATAAGTATACCACTGATTCCAATTAGCGTATATAGGCTGTATAAATAGTGAAAAATCACTGGGTAATCAGTGAAATTTCACTAATTCAACAGCGTATATACGCGTATTGGAATCAGTGGTATACTTATCGCTTTTTCAGATTAAGAGAGTAGGTGAACTTTGAAGTGTGTACGACGATGAACGAAGTTTTCTCGGTATTGCATTAATATAATAGAAGATTACTCGAATTAAAGCAAGTAGATTGATCGAGACTGCGAGACCGAGACCGAGATGAAGGCCATATTTGTCGAGACCGAGACCTGAAATTTTAATACTCAACGAGACCGAGACCGAGATCGAGAACATAATTTCCGAGATCGAGATCTGCAATTTTGATATTTAACGAGACCGAGACGAGACTGTATGAAATCTCGTCTCTTCTCGTCTCGTGGGCAGCACTAACATTGACAGGAAAATTTGAATGTTACTAACATTTTTCGACATTGCCCGAAAAAACCAGGGCATTCTCAGACCTTGCCCGGTTCTTGAACATTGCCCGTAACATATATATTATATTTGTTTGGCATTTTATTGGAATTTTTTTGTGGACAATTAAAAATTGCAATTGATAAATTGATAAAGATTCAATCTTTAGTGTTTTTTGGTACTTCTTTATAGAATCTAATTGCTTACTAAATTTTAATGATGTAAATACACAAAGCAAGTAATCTCTATAAGGAAGCAATGTATTAATAAGATATGTTACAAAAGCGGGTTTTTTCTTCTCTTTTTTATAGATTTGTTTAATAAATTTTACCGTTACAGAGATGGTCAAGCGATTTGGATGGATGAAAACATAAGGTTCGGAAAAACCGATCGCTGCTCAACGTTCAACAATCCTCCTTTATGTGCCAGCGGTGACTTTGAGATTAGAGTGTTGGAAGTCTACGGATTCGCCGGTGCTTAAATGCTGGAGTTGTTAGGTATGTGATTCCAACTGCCATGTAGGAATTTTAGATTGTCATTATTAGCGAATCAGTCTCACTCAAATTCATATGTTTTAGAAACCATCCTTACAGTTTTATTGCTCTAAAGTCTGCATAATAATTCAACATTATCAAGATGTTTGTTCAAAACAGTTTATCATTCTTACTTTTAATTATTTTTATCCTTTTTTTTTATTTATAGGCCTCACTTACTTTTTCCTTTTTACCTTTCATTTTTCGTCGTCCTTTCTTTTTTCCATTCAATTATTTTCCCTTTTTTCTTATTATTTTTTCAATTTCTTCATTATCATCATTATCATATTTTCTTATTCACCAATCGCCTTAATCATTTGGTTAAATGTTGAACCAAAGGAAATTCATAAAGGGCCTAGACAGTTTATTATACATTATAATCATGAAAATAATCAAGAAATATAACTAGGTGGTGAAATCGCAGTTGCAAAATTCTGACAATAATCCAAAATGATTACCAACTTGTAGCGAACAAATATTTCACATGAAAATACTTAATGTTAATCGGACCAGAAATAACTTGAAATGCATCTGTATATATTTATTTAATGATTTAATATAGTTATCGAATCTATTGAATCCCCATCAAATAATTGTATAAATGTTTTGTTTCGTAACATTTATTTAATTTAGCTTTGTTACTCTTTTAGCTTTAAACTTTAATTCATCGTTAGGAAGTTGGCTTTTATAAATTATACATTTATAAATATTAAAAAAGTAAAATATAACACCCGATCTGTACATATTATGCATATATAGAAAATGAAAAATTGAGTATTGCATATTGAATATTAAATTTTGGATACTGAATATTGAATGTGAGATATTTAATACAGAATATTGAGTATAATTTATTTAATTCTAAATATTGAATATGAAATATTTAACACTAGAATATTAGCCTTGGTTCGATTGTGATTGGCGGCTAATATGCTGCACTGAAAGTTTAATTAAAACATTTCTCGTGATGACAAATCAATTGTTGACTTATTTGTCTTTTTAATGTCGTATGTCTTTGTGCCCCATGAAAATTGGGAACACCTGCATTTCCTCTAAAACCCAATTGACTGAACTTGCAATTACCCGAAATTTAATTGTCCGAATTTGTAATTCTCCGAACTTGCATTTGTCCGAACTTTTAACTTCCTGAATTTGCATTTGTCGTAACTTTAAAATCACCGAACTCACATTTGCCAAAACATTTAAATTGAAAAATTGCATTTGTTAACATTTTCAACTCCCTGAACTCACATTTGGCCGAACTTTTAAATCACCGAACACCCATTTGTCAAAACATTTAACTCTCCCACTACGCAAGTTACCGAATTTACATTTGCCAGACCCTCGGAAAGTAGATATTCCAAATGAGTCTTCTGATTGGCTGGTAAATTTCCCGGAAACATTACCAGCCAATCAGAAGACTCGATAAGAATATCTACCTTCCGAGGGTCTGGCTAATGCAAATTTGGTGACTTGCGTAGTCGGTGAGTTAAAGTGTCTGACAAATTCACAAATGATAGTTCGAAGAGTTAACTGTTTTGACAAATGCGTGTGCGGTAATTTAAAAGTTCGGCCAAATGCAAGTTCGGGAATTTAAGAGTTTGGTTATTTCAAAGTTCGGACAAATGCAAGTTCGGGTATTTCAAAGTTCGGACGACTGCAAGTTCGAGAAGTTAAAAGTTCGGACAAATGCAAGGTCGGGAGATTACAAATTCTGACAATTAAATTTTGGGCAATTGCAAGTTCGGTCAATTGGGTTTTAATGGAAATGTAGGCGACCCTGAAAATTGTTCTAATCTAATATATTTACTAACCCATGTGTATGTGATCTCGATTCTCTTAATTATATTATCATCATCCAGATAAATAGCTCTTTTCTCTCAATTAATGACCAAAGAAAACCATTTTTTTTTATTGATTTGTCTTTATGACCTTTCTTCTGTAATTGTCATTTGTGTAAGATGGCTGGATCCATTTAGAGTATGCGAAATTGTGCAAGTTGCGCTAGATTTTCTTAAGTTTTGATCCTGAATTATATCGAGTATAATGTTTATCGTCAAGCGCAATATATGCAGGTGCACCTTGTGTCGAGACACTCTCGACAATGTACAAAGTATATTTGGTACAATTATGCCATTAGATTCTTTATACGTATAATTTAGCAATACCACGCGACACTGGGATTGATTCGATTTAATTTTACTCTAACGAGTTCCATGCATATCAGTCTAAAATCATTCGACTCTAAAAGTTTTCTAAATAATAAACTTACTATTGCTCTAATAAAATAAACCATTAACAAATGTTACTTTTTTCATAGTTAATTTTTTATCTTCAATATAATGTTTTATTTTATTTTTTTCAAGAAACTTAAATTCAAAAGTTTTTGTTCAAAAGTATGTCAATTTGTATCAAGTTTCGAACCAAATGTCTAGGAAACGTAATTCTAGTCGAAGTGTCAGCTTCTCTTAGTTTATAATGATATTAAATTGAAATTATTCGAAAGATTCATTTGTTTACAAATTTGTGAACTGTAAACAAATTTAATTTATAAACACAACACGTTTGATTATCAACGCTAGATTTAAGCGTTTCTTTTCTTTTTTTCAAATATGAAGTGTATATCCTTGACCGTTTGAAGCAGATTATTTTTAAAATTAACGCAAAAAGACGTTTTTATCTTTGAATTTATAGTTTAGAAAAAATCTTAATTTTTTACATTCATCATCTTATAATAAAAATGATACCTTTTTAGGGTCCCGTACATCTTTAGTGTTTGGCGGAACCCTAGCAGTGAGACTGTTGCGTCGATAACTAAAAACCACTCCGCCCACCTCTATCGGCTAAAATATTTGACCTAAAGGGCTGAAATTTGGTACACATATTTATTTTCACATGTAGATTACGGGAAAAATATAGAGAACGTGATTCAAGGTGATGTTCATAGCATTTTCAAGAAAATAACACCTTTTTTGCAAAAATGCATTAAAATGGACCATTCCCCCTTCCCCCTTGTAACTTTTAAAGAGTCGTTCAGAAACTACGTCACGCTATTTAAGACCCTTTTGGACCTCCTCTTCCAAACGTCCGATTCCTTAACATACAAACTGACTTTTTTTCTACTATTCATCACACACAGGTTGACCTCCCCTCCACTAGGATTGCGAGGTAATTTGTGAACGACACCCTAAACTATTTGATATAGACATTTGAAATTTGGTATACTGATGTATTTTCACGTGTAGATTACACGAAAAATATAGAAAACATGATCTGGATTGATGGCCACAGCGTTGTCAAGGAGAAAATGCCAATTTTTGAAATAATAGTTATTTGTGTTACAAGACTTTCTTTAAGAAAAATAAGCACTGGATTAAGTACTGGGAAGAAGTATTTGGGTTGATTACTGGAATAAGTACTGGATTAAGTACTTGGAAGAAGTACCGGATTGAGTACTGGGTTCAGTACTGGATTAAGTACTAGAACTCCAGTACTTTTTTCGCTCAATATAATTTTTTAAGCACAATAAAAGAATTTTTTTTTAAATTTCAGTGGAACTGTGATTTTGCGTTCAATGTACACCGCACTCTCTTTATATGAAGATTCGAAATATGACATTCTGCGAATAAGAAGAAAGGGGAATTAGAGTTGAGCGCCGAGCATGTAGGGACAAAGACGTAAGAGGGGTAGCAAAGGACAATGCGTTTCGAGTGTTTGTTAACAATTCGCTATATGAAAGACCTAGCCCGAAGAGTTGCATATAAAGAGAGTCAGGTGTATTCCTCTCTATTTAATTTACAACAAAAAACTATTGCGTAGCCGTAGAAGCCATAGAAACTTAATGCGCAACATGAAAAATTTTCAACAATGTATGGCGAAAAAAGTACTTTTATTGAGCGGACTCCTATCTAGCGGAAATAGTTGGGAAATAGTTGTCTATGGGAGCTATGGCTGAGCAGTTGTTTTTCGGGAACAAGGGTGGAGAAATACTATAGGGCATATAGTTACCTTTGTTACACATTTTTTAATAATTTAAAAATTTGTGTAGATGAAATGTGTATTATTTGGTGTAACGAGTGGGTTCGGCGGTGTTTACCTCGCCGCTGGGGTCCAGGGATAAAACCCCGGCAACATGAAAACCGATTCCAAAGATTTAATATATGTCACTTTTAATTGTATAGATTTTAAGTTTAGTTTATTCTTATTAAATGTCACTTTCAAATATAGGTTCCGAGTTACACTAACAAAATCGAGAACCTTTTCTGGGCCATAAATTTTTCCAAACAAGGAATACGTTTACACAGGCGCAACACAACACACACAGAGAATTTATGATAAATTACCCTCTCTCTACCAACCTCTTTAATTGCATCGGATCCCTTGTACCCTCCCCCCTCTTCAGTTTCTTATTTCTGGACAGCTAGTAACATTTTACATTTTCAGTTACTGGAGAGAAATTTCGGTTGGTAGCACTGTTGATGAAACTTGAGTGGTGGGGTAAACAGTTACAAAAAGTGAGATTTCTCCTCTTTTTAATCTCTAGAACTCTAAAAGCGACTTTTTAAGTCGAGTTTTTGACGCAAGTGTTGTAGAAATGTTTTTTTAACTTTTCCATTATTTGAGCTAGTATGGGCTAAAATTTGGTATTCTTATGTATTTTTACATACAAATTATAGAAAATATTATTTTTGGAATTGGAATTAATATTATGAGGTTTTAAACAAAAAAAATAATCATTGTAATTTCATAATAATCCATTTCGATTCCAAAATAGATATTTTTCATAATCTACACGTAAATATGTATACACAAAATTTTTTTTCGAAAATTTGTCGTTTTTTTTACAACGTTATAACTATCAATCCAGATCATGTTTGCTATAATTTTCCTGTAATCTTCTCGTAAAAATACATCAGTATACCCAAGGGCGGATCCAGACGAGGGTTTTAGAGGGTGCCATATATGAGATAGAAAGAGATAACAATATAGTGTTATCTCTTTCTCTCATATGAATCTATAAGGCTTTTAGGAGGGGGGGGGGGGTCACCCCCGCTGAATCCGCGCCTGAGTACACCAAATTTAAATGTACTTAAAAAAATGAATAGGCGATTTGACTATGCTCCTAGTTACGAGAGGAGCCCACTAGGAATCAGAGTAACTTTAACTAGGAATCCTGATCAGGATATCCAGGATCCTCGTTAATGTAACTCTGTATTCCTAGTGGGCTCCTCTCGTAACTAGGAGCATAGTCAAATCGCCTATTCATTTTTTTCGGTGTACTCTAGATCAAATAGGTTGACCGCTATTGTGCACCCAGAGAAATAATATATTTGTCTCCCCTCTACACCCAGAGAAGTGATATATATGACACAAAGATAAGTTATTTGTGACAAATAAAAATATATGTGACTGTCCATGACAAAACGTGCCTTAGCTCCAAAAAATAAATTTTGATTTTTTAATGTCAACCGATAGATGTTTATTTGCTCTTTCCTTTACAAAAATAAAAAATTGTTGTTTTTAAGAAATTTAAGCAAGAAGCGTTGAAGGATACAGTTCTGTTATTTATATTTTTTTTAGTAAATCATTTTGCTGAAATATAATGTCAAATTTCAGAGAGAAATATTTTACATGTTCCCTCGCCTTTCTTCTTTGGGACTCAATTTCGTAGAGACGCGTCACGTGTTGGGGGAAACGAGGAAACTGCTGGGAGGCGGGATTATTAACGATATCGGAAAAAGGGGGTTTTGCTAATTAATAAAAGTTTCGTACGCGCAAAAATTGTTCTCACTTTCTTCAGTCCGTTTATATATTTATTACGTGTTGCCACAGCTCTGCGTGTCGCCGGCAGCCAGAGGTAAAGAGAATTTAGTTTTATTTTTTTAAATAATTGAAATGTTTTGTTGGTCGTTAATTTTCTTGATTTTGTTCGCGAAATTATATTTTGTAATATTTTTGATAGTGTGGCGATTTATATCTGGTGGTAACTGGGAAATTGAGGACAAGGCGTGTTTGGGGCTCCATGAAATTATCGTTTCCGTATTCAACCTCGAGATCAAATTACGTTCTGGATATCTGGCCACCGACGAAAGATTGAATTTGATGAGGAGGAATAAGAATTTTGCTTATCACTGATTTTTTTGGGACCGAAACGGGATAGAAAGCTCCAGAGTTAGCAGTTTTCTCGTTGCTCGCTGGGACGCCTCAACCTGACGCCGTGAAGTCATCATTTCCCGAAAGCTTTGAATAACGGACTGATAAGTGATCAAATTTTATTTTATTATTTAATTTTCTTATTTATTAAAATTTTTCTTTGACGAGTTTCAACATCTTTTGAGTTATTGATAGAAAAGAAAACAGATTTTTTCTATACTCTGTTTTTAAGAACAAGGACTAATTTTCATATTGATAATTTTATATGATCAACTGTTAAATTTTTATTGTAAATTGTTATTTTCTTGTATAATTAAGCATTAATTTCGAACCGCAGAATGCAAGAGTGAGTGTTTCGACAGGACAACGAAATATTCGAAATTTATAGCGTTCTATTCTTAATTTGGTTTTATCAACTCAGAATCTATAGAAAAATATACACTTGTTATAATTAATTTATTAATCGTTTTATTGAGAATGCCTTATTTTATTTTAATTATATTTTAAATAGTTATTTCTTTATTTTCGATTATTATATTTCACTTTCATTTGTGGTTTAAAATATTTGCGTATTTATGAAAAGTAAAATCATTACAGCGTAGAGACGTTACATTGGCTTCCATGCATTGCTGAAACTTAAAACGCTCATCCTGTAAAGTTGACGTTTGGGAGTTAAGGCACGTTTTCTCATGGACAGTCACATATGGAAAAAAAACTGTCTCATGATAAAGTACCTTCCCCTACATACAAAATATTAACCTAATACATAACTTTGCTCCATCGAATAAATCCATTCTAAATCTGTATCTTCCACATTTTAATTAATTTAAAAATTACATGTGTTCATCTTACCAGGGGTGGACCAAGGTACATCTTTTACCTGGGTAAACAAATTGTGTTGTATATAATACGCTGTTTTGAAACAGCTGTATACTTTGCGCTGTTTCAAATTTAGAGAGTATGTAATAATAACCATACGCGTACCTAGAAAAAAAATTTAGTAGTGTTTTTCCAAATTTTGAGAGGATTCAGTGCCCATTCTATATGGGAAAATCCACAGATCCGGTCGATTTTCACTTATAAAAATAAAAATTTTCAAATTACGAGCACACCTTTCATTTATGGTTTATTTTATTTGAAAAGTATTTAAGAACAATTACCTTCTTGCGTGATCCATTTTATTTTAATGCCGTTTGAGTTAAAAGCCAAAAACGAAAATACCTATGTAATCTTTGTTCAGAAAATTTTAATGAAAAATGTGTACTTCATTCTTTTGTTTTTTGCATATATATTTGTAATATTTGCAAAACATTTTGAATAATAAAATATGATAAAATACAATTATTTATATACAATTCATATTTACAATTAACATAGGTAATAATTAATAAATTATAATTTCATCTTAGCATTTATTTTTTTATTTTGAAAATTAAATTATCTGAACCAATACCTAAACAGACATTATTGACATTGATTTTGATACAAGTTTGAAAATAAAACAAATGAATGGTTATTTCATTTTTCATATTTATAAATACCTTCATTCAGTTAAATTTCTTTTAATTTTAGTTTTATTTTTAACTTTTAGATATTATAAATTGAAAATAGAATTTAGCGTTTGTATATAAAAATTATAATAATGTCTTTAAATAATCACACATGTTTTTAATTCATTATATTTTAATTTGTAGTTGTGCTCCTGAAAAAAGGCTAAGTTTTGAATAGTTCACGATCAAATATAGAGTGTTAATTTTTGTAATATTTTCTTTAAGTCTAATCGCACACTGTTCTATTATACCTAGATTTGTTCATCTGCTAAAAAACAACAAGTACCAATTTGAAAAATTCAAATCGAAGAATCGCCGTAAAAAATATTTATAAAAATGTATAGGTATTTCATTATTTTAAAATAATGAGTAACGCTACTTTCAGCGACTACCATTTCTTTTTAATTAAGGGCACATATTTTTTTCTGCCTTCAATAGATTCTACACTAAGTAAAGTATAATTCACCATCATTTGGAATTGTTTCAATCTATGCCGAACAAGTTATACCCATAAGAATTAAAATTGATACCTAGAATAACACGACAAATTTGAATTTTTAAGTAACTTAACTCTATTTTATTTTTTTATATAAGATGAAAAGGTATGCATTTACTCAATTTTCTTAGTTTAATTGGTTATTAGGGATACTATAAATTGGTAGAAATTTGAAAAAGATTAATATGATACTTCTAAAATAGAAAAATCTGTGAGTAACATGAAATCGACCGGTTCTGTGGATTCGCCCATATACCTTTAGTGCCGCCAATCAAAGCAAAATTTTCAACAAAATACTTCATTTGTGAATAAATTCAACTACCCAAATATTTATGAATGGCGTTATAGCTGTTTTTCAAAATTAAGCCAAATTTTCAGGATATTCTATATTAAAATTTTTTTAAATAAAAAAAGACAGGTATGATGTCAATCATATTTTAATTTAACTATTTATTGAAATAAATAATTTATTCATTTTGAACTTGATTTAATAAAGTGATGATGCATTTGAGCAATCTCTTGCTTTAAAAAAACGAGAATCTCTTGAAAACCAATGAAGATACTATATATTTATGTCTTCTTTTATGAAATGACACACTAAGCTTTAAAAGAATAATGATATAAATCGATCTTCGTACAAAATTTTTGAAATTTTGATATATAATGTTACAGGTTATGGAAAAAAATACTTTTGTGTAACACTTGCAAGAAAAGTACCAATTATCATGCGTCCCAGGAAAACTCAAAATAGGTCATTACTGCACAAGTGCAGCAAAGTAAATTTTGCTGCACTCTTAGCTAAAAACTGTACAGAAATAGTTATTTGTATGGCAAGGGCGCAAAAATAGGTGGATCGAGAGTCGTGTGAAGTTTGCCGCACGAGCGAAGCGAGTGTGGCAATCACACGGCTCGAGATTCCCCTAGTTGCGCCCATGCTACACACACTATTTTCTCTAACACCTCGTGTTAAAAACTCGTGTTTTTTACGCACATGCATGCAAGAAAAGAGCAGAGGACTCTTTCCACGCGCACTTTACCCCATGAACACTATACTCTTTAACAGTGCTGTCAAGTTCGGATACACAATATTATATTAGAGTTAGAAATTAGTGGGTTTTCGAAGTTGGTAGCACTGTTCAAGAACAGTGTTCACGAGGTAAGGTGTGCGTGGAAAGTAGTCGTCTGCTCTTTTCTCGCATGCCTGTGCGTGGAAACACGAGTTTTCAACGCGAGATGTTAGAGAAAGTGTATTTTGTTGTACTCTTTGACAAAATTGTTCAGGAAAGTGTACTTTGATGTACATTTTGACAAAAAAATGTGCATATTTTTGCGATAATATCGGTTTTTGCGAGACCAGAAATTCAGCGAAAATGGAACGACAAAAAATACGCTTTTTCCTAAATTAGGTACATGTTTCTCTTTAATTAGTGTTTTTCACTG
Source organism: Ganaspis brasiliensis (assembly GCA_037103525.1). Classification (NCBI taxonomy): domain Eukaryota; kingdom Metazoa; phylum Arthropoda; class Insecta; order Hymenoptera; family Figitidae; genus Ganaspis; species Ganaspis brasiliensis. The sequence goes on along the minus strand of JAZKLR010000050.1, from coordinate 431,933 downwards.
AAAATGTGTTTAGGTATTTAAAAGCGCCATTTTTGTGCCTTTGAGATAAAAATATTCTTTTCTGTACAGTTTTTTGCAAGTGCAGAAATAACCTATTTTGTGTTTTCTATGGACGCATGATAAATGATACTTTTCTTGCAGGTGTTACACAAAATATATTATACCAAACGGTCTAATGTTATAATGATGTCTGGATTTTTTTCTTTACGATTTTAAGAATGTTCCTCAGGCAAGTTCATGAAGGATATTGCGCACATCCGTATATTATTATTAGAGAGTTTGGTATATTCTTTATAAATCTAGTATAAAACTTCAGAAACAGTTGAAAAAAGTACGTTGTTCCCTAACCTATACCATACACATCAAAATTTCAAAGAACTTTTACAGAGATTAAAATCTTTAGTCTCTCAGTGCAACATAATAGAGTAATGTTCAAAATACATTTTAAAATGATTTTCCAAAGGAAATAATAAAAAAAATAATCTCACGGAAAAAATAAGTTGTCTAAATATTGCTCGATTAGTTGTAGAATCTTTGATATAGGCGAAGATTTAGCAAAGTCACAGAGTTCTTCTATGACTATGAAAGAAATACTAAATGAAAGTTGAATACATTTTAGAAACCTAGTAATAGAAAAAAAGTGTTCGAATTATTATAAAACTGTTTTCTATAAAGTTATCAACGAAATCTAAATTTTAATGCATGATATAATATTTAGAAAAAGTTCAGTAAAACAGGCTAATTTTGCTCAAATTTTCATGGTTTTTTTGAAAAAAGTATAGGAAAAAGTTAATAATAAATTTTGGTACTGCAAATATATAATCTCTAACTCTTCCTCTTTAATTTCACAAAGTAAAAAAATTACTATATATTGCGTAAACTTATTTAATACTTTTTATACTGTGAACGAAATTACACCTCAATATGGGGTAATTTCGCTCAACTTTAATGACTTTAATTTTTACAACAAAAATATGTTAATTTACAAGCTATAATCACTTTATAAAATCATCAAAAAGAAAATAATATTATTTAAATAACATTTACAGTCATCGGAATAAATATTTAACCACGTTTTGTGTTTTATAATTCGATAAAATTTTAGAATTTTGTCCTGAGAAATAACCTTAGATACTTGATAAACAATTGAATGATGCATTGTATTCATGAACGAAATTACCCAACAAATATGAAATATATTTTTTAAATTGACTTTTTTCAAAATCTATTCAACTTTTCAGTAATTTTATTTTTGCTAAATCATGTCAGGGATATAGGAAATAAGATTATTGCATGATTTTAACATAAAATATTTTAAATATAAGTTTCACAAGCAACTTTTACACACTACTTGTTCAATGAGCAAAATAGACATCTTTAAATAAATATTATTTTTATTTTAAAAGAATTTATCTATTAAATATTATTTTTATTAAAACTTGACTATAATTCTGGTTTAAAATTCCTTTGAGACACAGTTTGATACTCTTCTTAACATTAGCAATTGCAAATTTTATATTTTTCTTCCTAGAAATAACAATAAATAAATTTTGAAAAAAAGTTTCCACTGAGCGAAGTTATCTTACATGAGCGAAGTTAGTCTGTTTTACGGTTATTTAATATCTCTGCGACTATCGAATGATTTTAAGGAATCTTATTACCATAAACAGTTTTCTAAACTCTAGAGAAAACTGATTTAGATTTTAAAACGATGTTGACGTAATTTTAAATTACTTGTGTATTAGAATTTAGAAATAGAGATTCGAAGACACGGTTGATAAGATGCAGACGTTTATATATGACTGTTTTATATATGATTTTCATTTCGGTACGTAGGTATATTTTGGAGCACTGTTTAATTGACAACAAATTTTATGCATCTTTTATATGTTTTATAAATGAATTCTTTAATTTTCCGAAGATTTAATTTTTACTAAAATTTAATTAGGTAATCTAAATTTTAATTGCTCAAAATATTACAATGTTAATTAATTTGTGCAAGTAGCACAAATTAAAATTAAATTCTAATTTTTACTGGGGTTTTTTTTATTAGAGGGAAAACCATTATATTTCAACTAAGTCTGACACACCCTATTTTTTGAAAATTTTTATTTTGAAATATATTAGAGACTAATGTTTTAGCAATTTGTTCTAAATTGTTTAAATGACAATTTATTGTTCATAAGAAGATTAATACTGTGATTCCTGCATTCATTATTTTTATTAGAAATTTAAAATTAGATAAATATTTAAAATATTTTCTTTTCTTTTTTTATATTTGTCTCGTGTGTTATAATTTTTCAGAGTAAAATTTGGTTAATATTTTTTTAAATAATAAACAGAAACTGTTATGCATTTTATCTACTATTTTTTTTTAATTTAAAAAAATTGATTTCTAAATAAAAATCATGATTTTTATCATCCTTTCCGGAAATTATAAACAATAGAAGTTTATTTTAATTGTCAAAACTGACGAAATTTAATTACTGTAAATAAAATAAATATTTTGAATCTCAAAATATGTGGTTTTCCTTGTTAGAATAAAAATTACACCAACACTTGTTTCATTAAAATTCAAATTTAGAATATTTGAAATATTTTTAATCGTTTAGTGAATGCGTTGGAAATTATATATTTTGAAAATAAGTTTAAAAACATTAATTTTAAATATATTGTTTTACACATTAATTAAATTTTAGATATTTTTTTAAATATTAATACACGGAAAAAATTTATTTATTAAAATTGATTCAAAAGTCGATGAAAACTAGGACATATTTTCATAAAGCTTGAAATATGATTGCATTCATGAGCACAATAGAAAGAATCATCAAGCAGTCGATTAAATTTAAATTCTGGTGTAGTAAAACAGAGTGAGAAATTATTGGTTAATAAGTAACTAAAGGTGTTTACGAAATGCTCAAAATAGTTCCAAATGTTGACCACTTAAAATTTATTCAACAGTCGAGGAATCGAGAAAACATAACGCCCATTATGCTATAGTTAAGTGTCACTCATTTCATTCCGAAGACTCTCGCGTATTCTTGAATGGCCGAGGGGTATAAGGCGCCGTCTCAAGCATCGTCGTGCGATAGAACCCGCTTTCGAAACCCGGTTGTGAGATTTTTCGTTAATAAATTAAAATTTGCGTTTATATTAGGGAATGTATGTGTGCGATCTAGTGTTAGTGTTAGGTTAGAATGCGCGTAGGTAGGAAAAATAAGAATGTACATGAACGAGAATTTATCTGTGAATGTGGCAGAAGATTGTGTGTTTAAGTAAATAATGGTATGTATATATAATGAAAGGAATAATGAGAGAATTTTTTTTATTATTTTATTTGCAATAACAGCTATTTTCGTTTTCAGTGACTGTCACACAGATTTTAGAACACTGTTACGTAGCGGGCGGCCGTTTCATATTCAGTGACTTCGCTTAAATTTTAAAACACTATTGTGCGCCAACAGTCTTTTTATTGTCAGTGACTGTGGTTGAAACTTTCAGACACAGTGACATAGTACACTCCTTTTTTATTTTAAACGACTAGTTATCTAAATTGTACAACATAATAATTGAAAATATAACACACTTTTTTCTAAATTTTCTTTAAAGTAATCTAATTTTCCAACATTTAGAAATCTAACTACTAGAAACATACATTTTTAAAATTTAGAATGCTGCCAGTTACATCCAAGATTCTGTGACAAAGTCGCAGGAATTTTAGACAACTTATTTTTTCCGTGTAGGTACTAGAAAATTTATTTGACTATTATAAGTTTTCATGTTATTTCTTTACTTTTTGCAATATGGCATATATAAATTTGACTGCACAAGTTAAAAGTAAATGCTAGATATTTTTTCAAGGGCGTACGCAAAAAAAACTTTAGATGAAAGTTTTGAAATTTTGTGATATATATGTGATATGTGATATATATATGATATATATGATATATTTGACACAAAGATTAGTTATTTGTGACAAATAAAAATATCTTTGTCTCACAGCCAACTAACTTTTTTGTTTGTTTCATATAAAAAAGTTAGTTAGTCTTACCTACAGGTGTAAAGGACAGGTGTAAGTTGTACGTTATATAACCTGCATTTTTTATACTGAACCAAATTTTGCATTTTAAACAATTAAAAAATTCGGACAAGTACGAGTTACACTCGTACTAAAACCTAGGGTTCCGTATACAAAACAAAAATGTTTGGTATATTAACAAACAAATAGTTTCAATTTGGTACATAGATGTATTTTCACATGTAAATAACAGGAAAAATGAATATGAGAATATGATTGGAGAAATAGGTCATAACGTTGTCAAGGAAATAACAAGATTTTTTAGCAAAACTACTATCACGATTAATAAAAATAAACTATTATTAAATTAAAACTATAATTAAAAGCCTTAATCATTATTGTAATTTTTTACTGCTTTTTCCTTTACACACATGCTGAAAAAAATTGAATAAGTTATATCGACTATTAATGAAGAGTTGCAAAGAAATAAAGTTGCGCCAACTCTATAAATATAGTTTAGTCAAATGAAAATGCAGTTGACTTTAATATTTTTGTAGGTTTATTTGGTGGAACTTTTGTATTATTTACAGTTCATATTGTCGATACACAACTGTACACCGAAAAAATTAATTCACTCATTTTTACATAACTATTTAGGACTGGCGGATACAGCCATTTACTGGACTTGGTTCTGTACATGGAAAAAATGAAGTCAGTGGATTTTACAGAACTATTGTAGAACAGCGTATGCATAACCTTTTACGGATCTGAGTTTTGTAAAACTTGGCAAACTTTGAGGACAAACTCTAGAAAAGTCGTAGAATTTATCCTGTAATATTCACCACACTGAGAAAATAAGTTGACTAAATTTAGCAGAGAGAGATTGTTGATAAAGCACCTGTAAAGCTCTTTGTTTATTATTAGCAGATTAAATGCTACATTTAACCTTGAAGTTTGGTTGTGATCGCCGGTATCTTGTGTGTTTTGTTCAGAGTCCCTTAACCTAGAAAATATCTAGAGGCTTATTTTCTCAATGCACATTTTACTATTCAGATCCGTAAGAGGTTGTGCATACGCTATTCTACAACAGTTCTGTAAAATCCACAGAATTCATTTTTTCTATGTACAGAACCAAGTCCAGTAAATGGCTGTATCCGCCAGTCCTAAATACACTCAAAAAAAAGATCTGGTTAAAGTTACCATCTCCATCTGGTTAAATCATTCTGGTTGATTTTTCTGGTTAACAAAATTTCTGGTTAAAAATTCTGGTTAATATAGTTTAAAAATTACACTGTAGAGTGTGCTTTCAAAAAAAGTCGAGCTCTTAGCACATGGCACATGTTGTTTGGTGCAAGTTTAGCGTTTTGTTTTCTGATTTTTGTCAAGACTTATGTGTTAGTGATAGTGTTTTGTGAATTTTAAACAAAAGTAGAATAAAGAAAATGTTGAATTCCCTCAAAGAAATATGTTTTTAGTGGAATTGAAGGAGATATTTACAGGTATTTACAAGTTTCCAGGTATTTTTATTTCAGTGTATAAAATCTATCCAAGTCCTCTTTTCCCTGAAATTTACTTTTCAACTTTAAATTTATTTATGCCAATAGTCTTACAAGTGAAATAATTGTATAATGAGAACTAGAATATTTGATTTTCACAAATAACCTGAAATACTGTTAAGTGGGATATTCTAGTATATATAGATACTGTATATATAGTTACACTACACTGACAAAATAAGCCTCTAGCCAATTTCTAGGTTAAGGGACTCTGAACAAAACAAACAAGATACTGGCGATCACAACCAAACTTCAAGGTTAACAGTAGCATTTAATCTGCTAATAATAAACAAAGAGCTTTGCAGGTGCTATATCAACAACTTCTCTCTGCTAAATTTAATCAAAAATTTGTTATATTTAGTCAACTTATTTTCTCAGTGTAAACAAGAAATTCTGGCTAAATTAAGCAGAATTTTTTACCAGAAAATTATTATTATGAAAACCTGCATTTTTGGATTTGGAATTATTCCTATGATTTTTTTTAACCTCATAATATTAAATTTCAATTCTAAAATATTTTTTTTAATCCTTACGTAAAAATTCACAAGTATGCAAAAACAGTATTCTCTTAGTGTCTGAAAATGAGATACTTAAGGTATTTTGAATCGTTGAGATATAAAATGTGTTTTAAATTGAGACATTAGATTTTACTTCATATCTTATTTTAAAACACTACACTGAAAGAAATGTGATTAAATCAAGAAAATTTTATTTGCTTTAAGTATATCGTCGGCTTGAATAGGGACAAGCAAATTATGATATTAGTTCAAGAAAACGATAGTCTTGCTATAGTAGGGGAATAGGTTCGGTTGTGGGCACCCTTTTGTTTTTGACTCATAACTTGTGACCAATAAATATGATAACGACGTTTATGTAAATATTGAAAGCTAAGGACCTTAGCTAACTACTGGCAAAGAAACTAAATTGATTCCGTCGGTTAAAAAAATTTAATTAAAAATTTAATGAAGTGGTCATTTTTCGAGAAAAAAAATTTTTGGTTCGGTTGTGGGCACCCTTGAAAAATCTACTAAAAATGGGGAAAAATGAACTAAAGGGCCATTCATTAATTAGGTAAGGATGATTTCTGCTAATTTTGAACCCTTCCTCTCTCATATGAGGACAAATAAGATTTCTCTAACCCTTCCCCCCCATATTTTGTCAGTTTTCGTAAATAACGTGCTTTTAGGAGGAATTTTTAAATAAAAAATATATCTTACGTAAGAATGGCTTCTAAGGGTGCTTTTTACTTCCACTACAATTGCACTTCACTAACACTTCACTTCCACTCCGCATCCACTTCACTTGCACTTCACCTTCACCTTCACTTGCACTTCACTTCAGTTCGACTTCACTTCCACTTCCTTTTTAAGTCCACTTCACTTCCACCTCAATTATACTCCACCTCTACTTAACTTCCACTTCAAGTCAATTTCATTTCCACTTTATGTACTCCACTTTAATTCCTCCTCACTTCGATATATCAATTATCTCTGTATTCCTTTTTCTGACTCTCTCTCCCACTAAACCTTAAATGCACAGCTACTGACTGTGAACGACGGACGCACGCTAAAGTCTCGTTATAAGCATTGTGGATCTGAACCACGAAACCCTTAAAATTTATAAAACACTATTAAATGTTGTAAGAAATTACTTATGATTACTTCCACGACGATATTTCACGATTTGGCAAGAATGAGAGTGGTGCCACAACCGAACCAATTTTGGTGCCCACAACTAAACTAGGCCATCATTTTAAAACTTCTAAAAAAAAATTTCGGTTGTGAACATTGTTGTTGTACTCGGAATTGGATCACAAAATATAATATACTTACTGCGTAAATACGCATTGAACTTACCTGTTCGCTTGATTTACTTTGATTAGTGGCACTTTTAAAAATACTCTAAAAAACTTTAATGTTCACTTTAACGTGTCAAAAAATTAATTTACATGTAGTAAAAAGCACAGGTGTCCAATCACTTTTATTTTTGCATAAAAAGCTAAGTACAGACATAACACAACAATGACATTTGTCACATTTGACGAAATTTATTTCTGTCAAAAGTTTCGCAGGGGTGTCCACAACCGAACCTTGCCCACAACCGAACCACTTCCCCTATGATTGTGCGGAGCGCAAATATTCTTGAACCAAGAAGATATGGGATTGCGTTGACAATTTGACAAGCTTGCAAGAAACGTAAAAAATATTGACTAGAGAAAATATTATCTCAATATGAGAACATATTTTCTTGATCTAAAATTATCTTTCTTTTGAATTGCAAAAATATTTTCTCGTTTTAATAATCCTCTGACTCCTCCCATCCTTTTCTCATACTCCTTTTATTCTCTTTATCATTATATCTGCATTTTTTCATGTTTAGAACACCTTTATTGTTCGGAAGTTTTTTTATCTCTAACGTCACTAACCTGAAAACTGCGAGTGCTGACCCGCTAACGCGTACAAAACACGAGATTTTCGTACATTTGTGATAGAAAATAGCATATGCACCTCGGGAGGCCGATATTTTGTCTCGCACAATGTTCTCCGAACTCGTTTCGCACTCGCTACGCTCGTGCTACACTCATTCTTCGAACATTTCTGCTTGACAAAAAAACACGGACTTCCCTCCCTTGATGCATAATATACTATTTTAAAATTTGAGGTTTTTTTTTGAGGATATTTTTCAAGCAGATTTGAGGACTTTTGAAGAAAAATGTCAGAAGTTTGAAGAATTTCCACTTTTCTAGTCTGGCAGCACTGATAGGTAGCAAGATATTCTTGGGTCAAGAACATCTGTGTTGTACTGAGTAAAAAATGATTTGAGGCAAACGAAAAAAATTATTTTGTTCAAGGAAAAAAAATTGTCAAAACATTATACTCATTATTTGACCTGAGAGCAAATATTCTTGACTCAATAGTTTTTGAGACTTGTCGCATGTAAAATAGTTTGATTGAGATAAGCACATATTTTACTTCTATGAAACGTTAATTTTTTACTTCGAGTACTTTCTCCAATGCTAATATTTTCTTGGGACAAAAAAATTAATTTTTTCAAATAAAAAAATGTGGGCTTGCCTCAAGTAAAGTACCTCAAGTACATGCATTTACTTGATTCAATGAACTTTTTTTTTCAGTGTACACGGGAAAAAATAATTCAATAATATTTACTGAAGAAACTCAAGAGCGGTGGATATGAGAAAAAGTCGTGAGATTTTATTAGCAATTCCTTGAGAAACTACCGAACACTTATTCTAGAAGAATAAGAATTAAATTCAAGAAAGCTTCGCTAACTGTTATGAGATTTTACCGAAGTACTCCAGAAGTTGAAAATTTTTTTAATTTTTGAAAAAAAATTTTCTCTATGAGTACTCGAACTCAGTTCCTCGAGACTACAAAATCTCCGCTTTGTCCAACTGAGCTAAGTACGCGATAGAATTACTGTACAGTGAAAACATACTTGAGTGAGCCAAGCGCTTGGTCACTGTACTGCGTTTTCCCAAAGTCTTCGGTAACTGTCCAGATTCGATCTTTCGGTTGCGCGTCATGAAAATTTATTTTTGAGACTTTGTAGAAATACTTGAAAAATTGGAGGATGCTTATTGACTCTTTTGTAGATATTGCCGAGTTTTTCTCATATCCACCGCTCTTGAATAAATTCAGTAAATTTTCGTGAATAAATTTTTTCCGCGTAGAAGCATCTCAATGTTGTTGGAAACATTTTTAGTTTTTCAAAATGAGTCACATTATGTATATTTCAAATATGTGGGCATCAGATATTTTAAATGTTTTAAATATAGGGACCAAACGTCTCAAATTGAGATATTTAGACACTTGTTTTTGCAGTGTCGGTCAAATAATGGCAAAGTTATGGAAAAAAAACTTTTTTTCAAAAATTTGCAGTTTCTTCTTGACAACGCTATGATTATCAATTGATATCATGTTCTTTATAATTTTCCTGTAATTTTCACGTGAAAATACATCAGCACACCAAATTTCAATACCCTATAGGTCAAATAGTTTGAAAGATATGGGGGGGGGGGGGGGAATGGTCTCTTTTTAATGCATTTTTGTACTCAAAAAATTTTCTGGTTAGACTAACCAGAATTCTTCATCGAAAAAAATGAATAGGCGATTTGACTATGCTCCTAGTTACTAGAGGAGCTCACTAGGAATCCAGAGTTACATTAACTAGGATCCTGGATATCTCAATCAGGATTTCTAGTTAAAGTTATTCTGATTCCTAGTGGGCTCCTCTCGTAACTAGGAGCATAGTCAAATCGCCTATTCATTCTTTTCGGTGCGGTTTTTTAACTACATTTTTGACAACGCTATGACCAATTCTTTCAATCATGTACTCTATAATACTCTATAACACGATTTTCGACAAAGTCTTTCCGATAGGGTTCCGTGCACAGAAAATTATTGGGAAAAATAGAGTGAATACTCTAGTGAAAATGTTTACAAGAACAAATGAACAATTAATTAAAAAAGCACTAATTAGTAATTATTGTTGAAAAATGTTTTAAATAAGCAATTGATTTTACAAATATTCTTTAAGTAAGAGGACGTTCACATTGACAATTTCACTACTTTGTTTTTTTCTGGTGGAAATTCACTTCAAGCAAAGAGTGAACTCTTGCTTTAATTTTATAGCGAATTTCTTCTCGATCTGGAGTGAAATTTCACTCTATATGAGTGAGATCTCACTCTTTCAGAGTTATTTCTCAGTGTGGAAAAAATGTGCTAATAAACAAAGTGCAAAACACGAGAATACCGAAAAAAAACAAAGGGACGCACACTCAAAAAAATTCTGGTTAGATTAACCAGAATTCTGGTTATTTTAACTAGAATAGAAAGTTAAATATACCCTTACTATTTTTTCTGGTTAAAAGTATTGGAAAATCTGGTTAAAATTTTGTGGTAAAAATTTCTGGTTAATTTAACCAGAATTTCTTGTTTAGTGTAACTATATATACAGTATATATATATACTAGAATATCCCTCTTAACAGTATTTCAGGTTATTTGTGAAAATCAAATATTCTAGTTCTCATTATACAATTATTTCACTTGTGAGACTATTGTCATAAATAAATTTAAAGTTGAAAAGTAAATTTCAGGGAAAAGAGGACTTGGATAGATTTTATACACTGAAATAAAAATACCTGGAAACTTGTAAACACCTGTAAATATCTCCTTCAATTCCACCAAAAACATATTTCTTTGAGGAAATTCAACATTTTCTTTATTCTACTTTTGTTTAAAATTCACAAAACACTATCACTAACACATAAGTCTTGACGAAAATCAGAAAACAAAACGCTAAACTTGCACTAAACAACATGTGCCACGTGCTAAGAGCTCGACTTTTTTTGAAAGCATACTCTACCGTGTAATTTTTAAACTATATTAACCAGAATTTTTAACCAGAAATTTTGTTAACCAGAAAAATCAACCAGAATGATTTAACCAGATGGAGATATGGTAACTTTAACCAGATCTTTTTTCTGAGTGCATGATTAAGTTCTAACATTAATTATTTAGAATTTTCAGTGCATAGAATTTTATGAGGTAGAATTTTCTTGTAGCCGAAATTTCACATTTTCGAATTTTTAAATGACAGAATATTCATTTGACCGAATCTTCATTTGTCCGAAATTGTATTAGTACGAATTAACATTTGATAGAAAACTTAAAACGTAGAATGTTCATATGTCAGAAATTGCAAATGGCCGAAAAAGCATCCGACAGAATTATTTTGGCGCGAATTTTAAAATTGGCCAATAGGAATTTTTTTTATATTTTCTGATTGGTCAATTTCAAAATTCGCACCAAAATATGTCTTCCGGATGCTTCTTCGGCCATTTGCAATTTCTGACATATGAACATTCTACCTTTTTAGTTTTCTATCAAATGTCAATTCGTACTAATACAATTTCGGATAAATGAAGATTCGGTCAAATGAATATTCTGTCATTTAAAAATTCGAATAACTTGGAATTCTGTAGAATACAAATTCTTCTAAATTAAAATACGTTTAAATTAAAATTCTTTTAAATGAAAATTCTGTTAAATATGAATTCTGTGACCTAAAAGTTATATTAGGTAAAAATTCGAATTAATTTAAATTCGATTGAAAATAAATTCAAAAATGTGAAATTTCGGCTACAAGAAAATTCTACCTCATGAAATTCTATAAAATGAAAATTCTAAATAATTAATTTTAGAACTTAATCATGCGTCCCGAAACAAAAAATAAATATTACCTCAAATTTGGATAAAATTTACAAAATATTAACCTAAAACCAATCTGAACATACATGCAAAAACAAAAGGTAAAAAACCACCTGCATTCAATTTTATTACATTCTTTTTTATCCCACAGGCACAAAAATGGCGCTTTTAGATACCTGAAGACAGCGACTAAAAGGCACTCATTTGTTCGATTATATAAAAATGACGTCTATTTTTACCCTTGGGCAAAAAAGGATGCATGGCGCGTGTGTTTTTTTGCCCTTGGTTAAAAATTGACGCCATTTTATATAATCAAACAAATGAATGACTTTTAGTCCCTGTCATCGGGTTATCTAAAATCGCCACGTTTGTGCCTTTGGAATAAAAAATATCGTAAGTAACATGGGTTTAAAGTCATCCAGCATAAACAAATGGCTGCCTTTAACCCTTTGTTGCTTAATATACTATTTTCTATGAAACATTCTCTCTAAGTCTGAATTAGTGGTTTTACACTAATGAATTAGAGAAAAATCGGTCATTATTAAATAATGAATATTTCACTAATGTTTAGTAGAAAACTACTATATTTATTAGTAAAAAAATACTAATTTGAAAGTGAAATATTTACTAATTGAAATTGTGACTTTCACTGGTTTAATTAATAGAAATTTCACTATCAGATTAGTAGTTTCCAACTAAACATTAGTGAAATATGTCCCGCTCCATGGTGAAAGGGACCTTAGCTACAAAACATTGGATTTTGATTTTTATTATGAATCGATAGAATTTGAGTAGCTCTTTCACATACAGAAATCAAAACTTGGTTATTTCTATTAGTTTTTGTGTTATTAGCGATGAAATATAAGCATAACATAACAATAACAAAGGTAGGCTCATCTTCAAACACCTATCCTGAAAAATTCAAAACATTCGATTTTGAATCTTTATTATGAATCGATAGAATTTAATCTGCTCTTTCACATACAAAAATAAAAACTTTTTTATGTGTACATATTAGTTTTTGTGTAATTGGTGACGAAACATACACATACACTCTAAAAACAAGTGTCTTATTTTGTCCTCACTTTTAAGACATTTTGGGGTGTCTTAATTTTAAACCATTGAGATAGTGTCTTAAAAATGCCTGTAAGACGCTTTCTAAACGTCTTATGTCTTAAAATTAGACACATGTAAGACACCTGTTTTTACAGTGTAGGCACAACCTGACAATAACATAGGCAGGCTCAACTTCAAACGCCCAAACCGCAAAATTTATTTCTTGCAGCTAAGGTCTCTTTCACCCTGGAGCGTCACATATTCACTATTTAATAATGACCGATTTTTCTCTAATTCATTAGTAGAAAATCACACTGTATAAACAGGTGTCTTATGGGTGTCTTATTTTAAGACATAAGACATTTAGAAAGCGTCTTACATTAATTTCAAGCTTTTTCATTGGTTAATAATTTTGAAAGATGCACTCTCATTGGTTGAAATTAAGACACCCAAAAATGATTAAAAAATTACCACATAAATATCTTAAAATAAGACACCGGTTTTTGCAGTGCATTAATTCAGATTAAGAGAGTGTACATTTTTTACATTAATTTCCTTTGCAAAAGTCTTTACTAAAGTTTACTTTATTATTCCCAATCATTTTCTTTTTGTTTTTTATTGTTAAAAGTACAAAATTTAGTTCAGCACATACGTGCTTCTTACACTGTTAAAACAAGTGTCTTATTTAAAGACATTTTTTTCTCATTTTTAAGACGTTTTAGGGTATCTTAATTTTAAACCACACTGCAAAAACTAATGTCTCACTTTGAGACGTTTGGTCTCAATATTTAAAATATTTAAAATGTCTTGTGTCCACATATTTGAAACACATAATGTGTCTTATTTTGAAACACTAAATGTGTCTGAGATAGTATTTTAAAATTAGACATGGAGTGAAGTCAATGTCTCAATTTAAAACAAATTTTATATCTCAACAATTCAAAACACCCTCAGCAAATCATTTTGAGACACCAAGAAACTTCAGTTTTTGCAGTGTAATGAGAAAGCATCTTACAAAATTATTAACCAATGAAATAGCTTGAAATAACCGTGAGACGCTTTCTAAATGTCTTATATCTTACACTCAAAAAAAATTCTGGTTAAAAGTATATACATATATTAAGAAATCTGGTTAAAATTTTCTGGTAAAAATTTCTGGTTAATTTAACCAGAATTTCTTGTTTGGTGTATCTATACGTATATAAATGGTATATATATATATATGTATATTATGATTTATCATTTTCTTTATTATCCCTTTATTTAATATTCACATAACACTATCATTGACACTTAAATCTTGACGAAAATCAAAAAAGAATTTCTAAACATTAAATTGCATATTCCGACGCGTAAGGGTTATTTCCTTGAAAAAGAACGAGTTTTTTTAACTTCGCTTTTTCTCAGAACAACGTTTCTTGACCTGGCGGACATCCTAGAAAAAAAACTATTTTACCGATCGGGCTAAAATTTGGATGGCTTATTCTACACATGTACGGCTATCGTGTGAACCAAAATTATAATTTTTTATTCATTTTTTAAACAATTTACATTGAAAAAACAAGGTCAAAAATGAAAAAACTCCGCCATTTTGGTTTTTTTCATCGAAAAAATTTTATCGAGGTTCACACGATAGCGACAAGATTACTTTTCAAGAAACTACTTGATTTTTTAGTTCACCTAAACTTAAGATATCGTGTCCGCCATTCACAAATAGGAGTATTTTCAGGCGGCCATGACAGTAAGATAATCGTTAATAAAGAAGGAATAAAAAAATTTTTTTAATAGCTTAAAACCTTTTCTTTAATGTAAAAAAAGTTTAAAGTAAATAAAAAAAATTTTGTAATAAAAAAAATGTTTAGTAAAACTCACTGAGTTGTGGTACTAACCTCTTAATCGAAAATTTAATGGGGCCCGTCTTAGGAGACACGCTTGTTTTTAATATATTTACGTTTTTTAATTATATAAAGTAAATATCAATTAAATATATGTAAGATTTTCAAACATTAGAGAATAGTCTTTGAGATAAAATCAATACTTCCATTCCAAATGACATTTAATTTAGAAAATTTCCATTTTGAAAACTTGTTAATATTTCATCTTTTAAAGTGCTAAAAATATTTTGCCCTTTTATTATTTATATTTTTTTGAAAAGTACAAAAAAATACTTTTAAATTAATTAGATACATCTCGACTATATATCTACATACACAATTGTTTAATAAATTTCTTTATTTCAAAGATATTAAAGGGTGCCCGGTTTAGGCGCTAGCTCGTCTTAGACTACTCTCCCCTATGCCGTGTGCTAAACCAGAAATTTTGTTAACCAGAAAAATCAACCAGAATGATTTAACCTGATGGATATGGTATAAGTTTAAGCACATCTGTTTTTGAGTGTAATAAAATAAGACACCTGTTTTCACAGTGTACGTCCGGTCAACTCGCCTAGTGTATTAAATACTTTTAAAGCTATGATCTCATGTAATGGCAAATACGTGTATTAAAGCAATCAATATGAAACTTTTATGAGTTGATTAAAATCTGTGCACAAATTAGCAGATGGGCCTAAAAAGAAATCAACAAAATAATTTCAGGCACTAAAATATCTTCTTTACGTAATACAATTGTATCAACAGTTTATCATCAGCTAATAAGTCAATTATTCAGAATTAAGAATAGTTTTTCTAATTTATTTAATTATAACTTATTTTATTCCAATCTTTATGAATTATTTTTATTTAATTTATGTGATTTGGAAAATGAAGTTTTATCCCAAAAAATGTAACGAAAATTAATAAATTAAAAATTTGTTTAATAATGATTATTTGAATAAAGTTATTAAATTTTAATTATTCATTAAGTTATTTAATGTTTTCTTATCTTTTGTTTATTGTCCTTTAATGTTAAACGAAAATATTTTTCTTCGCATCATAGATGAGAATAAAGTCTGAAAAGGGAGAGGCCAACTTACAACAATTGAAACGATTAAATATAAAAATGTTGAAATTTTCTTCTCGGTAAGACAGACCGATTGGTTGGTACCTACTCGATTTAAAATCACCATAATAAACATTGCACACTGCAACATTATGTTCGTATTTATTGTTAGAAAACTGTATATTTACGTATTTAGATCGAGTGTTGTAGAATAGAGTTTAATCTATTAAATTATTGTGAGCATTAAAACGTCATGACAAACGCAGGGCACTGTTATTGATAAGCCGTAGCGTGTTAAAGTTATATATACTGTATTAAATTTCAAGGAGCCGAGGATACAATTGTTTTCGATTCTATTTTTTTTACAAATAATCCCTATTAAACATTATTGAATAAAGATTTTAAAGCATTTCAAATGTACTTGTTAAAACAATATATAAAAGTTTGTATTATTCTATTGTTAAATAATTAAAAATTCAATATTATTAGTTAGTTAGATAGGTTGTTGAACATTATTTTATTCTTAAAATTATTTTGACCTGTACTTTATTTTTTTTTAAACTGCCTTCATAATAAAAATACACTGAGAGAAATAGATGCTACGAGCACTGCAAAAACAGGTGTCTTAAATTGTTCAAAAATGCCTTAAAATAAGACATTTTTCGTGTCTTAGACACCAAAAGTATCTTAATTTAAGACATTTTTGGCCAATTGAGGACATCATGTTTTTGCAGTGAGGTACAATCCAGAAGGTAGGGGAGAGTCGGATAAAATGCCTAATTGGGTAAATTGGCAATGGTTAATAACTTGGCCAAAAATAAATATTAATCATAATTGTTTTTAATTATGAAGTATATTAAGGTGAAGATGATTTCTGTAAAGTTTCATGTTTATCAGTTTATTATTAAATAATTTATTAAAGAATTGTAAAAATGATGCTTTCCAACGATAATTTTTTCATTTTTAAAGATTAGAAAACATGCACTTCTATCTCACATACGTACATAATTTTTTTTTTAAATTAATCCTTGAATATTTAGCTATCTAATTACTTTGACTTAATTTATAAAAATGAGTTCTAAAATGAAAATAATTAGTTTAATATTAATTACATCGTGTGTTTTTGGGTAAATTGCCTTGGTTAAATTGCCTATATGCTGTAAAACTTCTAAACAAGATACGTATGATACGGAAAATCTCTCGGGTTACACGTATATTTTGATGTAGAAACTAAATATCAAGTTGTTACTGCTTCTGTATAAAAAATCAGTGTTTTAACAAATTAATTATATTAATTATTGCATTTATATTAATAATAATTATAATAATTATGCATTGAAGAATCATTTTTAATATATTTTTAAAACATGATTTTAAATAAGCGCGGGATGAATCAAAAGAAGTGCGCATGCGCAGAAAAAATACATAAGATTACGAGAGATACGTGTTGTCACGTGACTATAAAGAATCATGGCGGATTAACTTGTCACATTTGGCATTGAATGCCAAAATTTTCGTTTTCTTCCTAAAACTCACGCAGTTTTCAATCGAGCAGGTATTTTTGTAATTTATTATAGTGTTTAATTTACTTTTGTATGATTTTTTATAATTGTAGAAGCTTTATTTATTTGTTATAGACTTTATTTCCATTTTTGTCGGTCTGCTTTGGATTAAAATTTTTGTTTTATGACAAAAAGATTATATTTTTGTATTCACAGCTAGTTCTTTTTTTAATATAAACAAGATAATTGATTATAGAAAATATATAAAAAAAAATTTTTTACTTTTATTCATATTTTTCCATATTTTTGTGCACAGGCGATTTGCCCAGTCGTGTGTCAAAATGGCGAATTTTGACATCAATATTTAAATAATTCTTTTTTCTATTTTTTCTGAAATAAACACTTAAAATGACTACCTTATTATATTCTTAAAGGATGTTTTCTAAATATTTGATGGTTTATATTTTTCAAAACTATAATTAAATACTTTTTTTTTTGCTCTAAACTTTACTATAGGCATTTTGGCCGACTCTCCCCTACCAGGTAACATATTTGATCTTACATATACGGACAGTAATCTAGATTGTACGGGATAGCATATAGATTGTTCAGAGTAGCATCTGGTACCATCTAGATGGTACGGAGTAGCATCTCTGATGGTACCGTGTAACATAACCTCTCTACAATCTCAGATAGTAAAATTCTTACCATCTATTTCTCTCAGTGTACATATTAAAAATACACGAAAACAACTAAATAATCAGTCATTTTTACATAAGTTTCCAAGAGTTTCATTACTATTGCATGTAATTTTTATTAAAAAATCATTAAAATTTGATAAGTTACAGACAATTTCTCGAAGATCTGCGCACAAAAAGCGTTTTGCGATGAGTACTCTCCTTCACTAAATCATCTAAAAATTTCTGTAAACACTTGCGTCAAAAACGTGATATCAACTTCATAACTTAAACCACTGACAAACCCGCGGAGTATCTTGAGTAACTTTTGTTGCAACCGGGGGTTTGGGTGGGGGGGGGGTTAACCCCCGACGGGTTCCAGGGGTAAAACTCCGGCGAGATTTGAAACAAGAAAACCGACTCCAAAGAATTAATATATATATCACTTTTAATTGTAGAGATTTTAAGGTTATTTTATTCGTATCTTCGTATTAGAATCGCTTATTACAAGCCATGGAAATGACGGTAAGTCGCGTCACAGCTAATAACATCTAGTAACATTTTCAGTTATACTAAAGAGAAATTTGGATTGGTAGTACTGTTGATGAAACTTGCGTGGTGGAGCCAACTGTTACGAAAAGTAAGATTTCCTCTCTTTTTAAGCTCTACATATTTTAAAACAACTTTTGAAGTCGATTTTTTGACGTAAGTGTTATAAAAAAAAATTTGACAAAATGGAGGAAGGTCAAAATCAAAACTTTGAATTTCGAGAAAAAGGTTTTGTAAAGGATCGATAAATTCTTATAGGTACTAAATTGATTCCAAAGTTTAGGATGACATTTTCGAGATGAGGTATTTTCATAAAATGTTAAACTAAAGAAATCGATTTATTAAAAGTTATGACTGCGAGTAACTCCTTTATTTAGTGGATTTTACATAACAGTTTTAGACTATAGCACGCATACACATAATAATCGTTTATGCAACTGAGTTCTGTAAAAAGTGTAGAATATTGCAGGATCTATCATTCTGAAGCTATCCGAATTATTTTTGTGCTATTTTTCGACTTTCTAATTGAAAGCAATAGAATATTCTATTTTTCTGAAGTCTATTTACAAACGGTTTTCACTATCTCCTTCAAAGAAATATTCGTACAATGAAAGCAATTCAGATTCTAATTGTAAGTTTTGTTCAATTAGATCAGCTCGCTACTAATAGAAAATAATTGCTTTTTCAGATATTTCATTGCTTTCCAGGCGATTATTTAAAAATGGAAAAATCGCTCATTCAAAATAGTAATTGAATATTCTGCATTCTTAAAGAAAATCTCCAACTTTTAACATATAGACCACCGGAGTTTGGTGAATTTTCATCCCCTTAAAAAATCCCAAAATAATATGTCTGTATCTTAAATTTGTCCTATACAAAGTTCCAATCACACGTAGAATGAATGTTCAGGCAACATTGGTACAAGGGAAAAAAAACATTTTCCAGGAATATTCAGGCAATTGGCAAAGAAAACTACCACCGTGGGCAGGGAGGCGCCACTTATATCAAAACAAATATGTCCGACATCAGTGTGGTTTTTTAAAGACAGTGCAATGTAGCAGTTGGCTTTCGACGTTTATTTTTGCAATAGGTTATTATTTTCTAATTGTATGTGTTATAATTAGAAAGTATGTTAACTTTAAGTTTAAATAGTTTTTTTTTTTCTGCAAAGCTGCTCCGTCAACTAGGAATATGATACAGTCGAACCTGGTTACGTGGAACCTCTATAAGTGAGAAACCTCTATAACTGATAATATTTTTGTGGTCTCTTCATTTTTACATGTATTTACCTATGTAACTGGGAAAATCCAATGACCTCTTTAACTGAAAATCATGTTTTACAATCTAATGCAAAATTTACCTCTGTAACTGAGACACGTCCGTGAAAAACCTCTGTAACTGAGAATTATGGTGAGAGACAAAGAGGCAAACACGTATAGTTGAGTAGATAATATTTGATTATTAATGCTAGTGCTGCCCACGAGACGAGAAGAGAGGAGATTTAATACAGTCTCGTCTCGGTCTCGTTAAATATCAAAATTGCAGATCTTGGTCTCGGTCTCGGAAATTATGTTCTCGATCTCGGTCTCGTTGAATATTAAAATTTCAGGTCTCGGTCTCGACAAATATGGCCTTCATCTCGGTCTCGGTCTCGCAGTCTCGATCAATCTACTTGCTTTAATTCGAGTAATTTAGAATTAAGTTAATATTAGAAGTTAACTATAGCTTTAAATAAAAGTTGAAAATTGAGTGCAAGTTTTATTAAATTTTATTTTTTACTTGTAGTACATAATATTCATAAAAATAACTCGTAAAATAAGATAGTATTATACTTAATTTTCATCGACCTTAGAAATATTTTGTTATTAAGTTTAAGATAAATCCCTTAATATTTGTTCAAGTTACTTAATTTTTTACATTGCAACGAAAGGCATGGTTGATTTTTTAACTTATATGATACATTATCATTCAACTAATTGAAGTATCATATACCTACTACGAATTTTTTTCAAGCTATTTCATCCCTTTACAGTAATATACTTTAGATAACTTTCTTCTTAGACTTTCTTAAAAAAAATTCTGTTCGCTATTACCCCAAAATTTTGCAATTTTGACAAAATTGTCGAGGTAATGGCGAACAGCAGTTTTTCGCGATTCAAGGTCACCTATAAATTTTACTAACTCTTGTAATTATTCTAGGGAAGTGACATAACAAGTAATTGCAAATGAAAATCGACAGAATTGCCTTTTAAAATAAAAAACTTACGCTATTCGTGAAAATTAAAAATTCTGTTCGGAATTACCCCAACTGACCCTAAATAATAACATATATAATTGAATAATAATAATTAAATTTAATTTATTTTATTAATTATTTATAAAAATATAACAAAAATGTTTAGTTAAAAAATATTTGTCTGTTAATTAATTACATAAATTATTTATAGAAATTAATAACTTAACTTAAAAATAATAAATAAATTCTCGTAATAATATTTTATTTTTTGTTTTAAATTTTCGTCGAGAGTCTCGGTCTAGAGAAACTTTGTATCGGTCTCGTGTGCAGCACTAATTAATGCATAGAACTGGTTGTTTGTTTCTCTGTTTGTGTGCTAAAGGCTAATTAGTTATCGTTTATTATTTCGAAATCAAATACGTTTCTTACAGTAAGTTGAAGCAAAAGTGTGGCAAAATGTATAACGCAGTCAAAAATTTCGTGTGTGTTCCCGTATGGGATCCCTTAAGGGGGTCACCCCATGTGACGGGCCGTTTTTAAGCGTTTTTTCTTAAATTTTTTTTCAGAACCATGAAAACTTAGAACTTCGGACTTTTTCCATATATTTAGTGATATTTTAACTACAAATACAAATTTTTTCAAATAAAAATATTTCAATATTTACGACTTATAACACTGTAAAGTGGCTTTGGTGATAAAAAAGTGGTCCATCGGCGACCACGATTCCAAATGATTGGCTGAACAAATTTTTTTTTTAAAAAACGCGATTTTTTGCGTCTATTTTCTTGTATATAAAAAAAACGATTGACCTTTTTCAATTATCCTGGTTCGGGCGATAGCCACACATGAGCTGAATATACTCTATAAATTTGAACGAAATCGGTTAAGTCGTTTTTGAGAAATCATGGTCGCCAGTTCGAAAAATGTGGTTTCGAGAAAAACGCGTTTCAAAGTTCAAGTACGAATAAAGCCATGAATTCCAAACTATTACTAAAACAGCCGTTATATTCGAAAATATAGTTTATGAAACTAAAGTTTTTCTAAATGTATTTATTTTATACTTATATATATGTGTATGTAATAATAAAATTCACGGATAAAAAACAGAAGCGACACAAAAGGTTCAGTGACACACTTCGTTGAAAGCTTGACCGCGCGCTCGAACATCTTACCTTCTCACTGTAAAAAATTTTTAACAGCGACGAATATGTTTAAATCACTTTACCCACATATTCTGCATATGTTATAGGTGCGATATATGACGAAAAAAAAAATTCGATTTTTCGAACCTATCACATGGGGTGACCCCCTTAAAGGTTCATACATGGGTTCCTATATGGGATCCTGTGTGCCAGGGTACTTTGGCACGAACCCTCGAGGGAACACTGTACATATGATCCCATGTGTATGTGTTCCCTTACTGTATCCTTAATCTATTAGACAATTTAAATGAATCTACAAAAAGAATATTGTTAAGAAAATACAGTACCGTCGGGAATTGTCAGTCCACCTATTTTTTAAGGTTTGAAAAACGTCTTTAAACGTACAAAGTATAATTATTTAAATTTTTCTGTGTTTATTTCCTTAAAGTAGATAAAATTTTGAGGATAATAAGGCCTGAGTGAAGTGATTTAGTCAATTTTTCATTGAAATATGTTAAAAAATGTGGAATTTTTAATGTTTTACAAAAATTGAAATTACTCTTGAAATAATAAAGGTTTTTTAAAGTTCCTATGCTTGTTTTAAAGGGAATTTACTGGAGAATAACCTTGTTGTTTAAGCATTAATGTGCAACTTTTTTCCTAGCATATGCAAGGCTCGGAAGTTGGACCAAAAAATATAAAAAAATTATTGTTTATATCTTGATATCAAATACAGCTATATAAAATATACCAAGGTCATAATTGTCAATAACTTTCGGAAGGAAGTAATATAATATATATATTGGAATTTTAAAAATTATTTTTATGTCAAAATAGTGTCTTCAAAATTTGATAAATTTTTTGGTCCAACTTCCGAGCCTTGCATATGCTAGGAAAAAAGTTGCACATTAATGCTTAAACAACAAGGTTATTCTCCAGTAAATTCCCTTTAAAACAAGCATAGGAACTTTAAAAAACCTTTATTATTTCAAGAGTAATTTCAATTTTTGTAAAACATTAAAAATTCCACATTTTTTAACATATTTCAATGAAAAATTGACTAAATCACTTCACTCAGGCCTTATTATCCTCAAAATTTTATCTACTTTAAGGAAATAAACACAGAAAAATTTAAATATTTGTACTTTGTACGTTTAAAGATGTTTTTCAAACCTTAAAAAATGGGTGGACTGACAATTTCCGACGGTACTGTAATTCATTTGTCAGTAACTGTTACACACCATATTTACAAGAACAAAAAAATCTACTGCGAAACCGTAACTACGGAAAAACTTTTTATTTATTTGCTGTGCCTTCAAACTAGTGAATTATGTTCAAAACCGTACACAATTATAGGTGCTTTTTACTTAATAATATAAAAAGTGAAGTTTCTATAGAAAATATGACTTGTTCCTGTTTTTGTTCTTTTAGCCTTTTAAGCCATCCTTTGTTTTTATCAACCTTCTCAATATTTCCAAAGATATTTTTTCTTTTAAGAAGGAATCGGACGAACAATCGGAACAAAAGTTAGTCCAAATGAATAATTTTGATTTTTGGTATAGAAGACACATAAGTTAAAGAAATTTTTTTCAGTGGAAATGTGGACACTTGTATTTTTTACAAAATGAGCCCTTAAAAATTGCAATTTGATGAAAATTAAAAAAATTGACGTTGAAAACGATTTTTCAATTTGAGGTGCAAATTAACCCAAATTGAATAATCATTTCCAACGTCAATTTTTTTTAATTTTCATCAAATTGCAATTTTTAAGGGCTCATTTTGTAAAAAATACAAGTGTCCACATTTCCACTGAAAAAAATTTCTTTAACTTATGTGTCTTCTATACCAAAAATCAAAATTATTCATTTGGACTAACTTTTGTTCCGATTATTTGTCTGATTCCTCCTTAATTTGTTTTGTCCTTTCTTCGGTAATTTATGAAAACTTGAATGAGAATTTCAAGCCTTTTTGGACTTGCGACTACTCACACAGCAAATCCTATTCACTTACAGACTTTCGAAATTTTTGTTCAAATTTCATTATTTTAACAGAAAAAGAATAATTATCAGCTTTCTAAAATTATAATTCACTTCTAAAAGTAGTTCAATATCTTGCTTTCTTAAAAAAATACTAAACGCAGTGTATAAACATTGTCAATTTCCACACTGATGTCGACCATATTGGATAGTTCCCAGAATGACCGATAGGGGCGTTTTGTAAATTTAAACTGCCAATATTTCCCAAAAATATTTCCCAACAAGAGGTTAGAAAATCTGTCAAACTTAATTCCTTACAGCAGAAGTATTATAACCTCCAAATAACAGCAGCGCCACTTCGGTGTCGCTTCTGCCTTATTTTGGTACATATATTGTACCAAACTTGTTTCTCAGGACGTAAGACTGCTGACGCTCTAAACCTTGGTACGGCCCCTGTACCAAACTAAGACAGCTTTATTACCAAATTGTAATCATCTATCTATATCGGTCATTTCGAACGTACCGTGTACTAAACTTTTTTCGGTGATGACATTCATTTTTTGAAAACATTGCTTCCTCATAGAGATAACTACAAACATCACTAAGTTTTAATAAATAGCTCGCAAAAAAATATTAAATAGGCCAATTGATGAATTTTTGAATTGTCTACAAAAAGAGCAGAAATTATTCTTCATAAAATTTATAAAAGAAGCAAGAAACCATAAAAAAAAATTCAATTTTTGAAACCTTGATAACTCGGAACAGGATTACAGTAGAAGGTTTACAAATAGCTCATTTGATGTGTTTTTTAATTACCTACATAATAATGAAAATATATTGAAGCTTGTAATAAAGCATAAAAATCAAATTATTAAAAAACAAGATTTTCGAAAATTTCGAAGAAAATTTTGATTTTTATTAGTATTTTTTATTATTAGTATTTTTAAAATACTAATAACTTTGGATTAAATGGCACTAATAGAGGGTTCGCTAATAGCTCAGTCGATGGGTTTTCAAAAAATAAAACGGAAAAAGACTTACATTTTAACTTTTTTAAAGAAAAATATCCAATTTTCAAAAAAAAAAAACGATTTTTTCAAAATTTTTAAATGTGGAAAAAAGTAGTTAGAATTGATCGATCGTGTTCAAACGTATGTCATAATTTGTCCCCCTGAGAGACCTATAATTTCGTAAAAAAACATAGTTCTAAGTATTATATTTTTCAAGATATTAGGCCAAACGTAATGTAGGCACACACAAACACACACACACGGACATTTTTTAAAAACTTCATTTGCGACATCCTGAGGTCGAAATGTTCAAAAAATCGCAATCGATAATTTGAGGGTATTTTGACTAATTGAATTAGTAAACAGAATTTTACTAAAATATTAGTTATTTTGACAAAACCTAAATATGAATTTAACTAATAATTAGTTATTTTTTACTAAATGATTATTTAGTTGATTATTTAGATTATTTAGAAATATAATTATTTGATTTTAATTTTTTATTGGCGTTTTAATAAAAAGCGACTAAAAACTGGTTGGAATTTTTGTTATACACTGAGAAAATTATATCTGTAACGATTACAGAACTGCTATGGTACTGGTGGGACGAAACGCCACCTTCAATAAATAGTAAATAAAATGATCTTAGAAAAAAAACGAGATTGTCTCATACTATTTAATGGTACAGCAGCACAGAAATTATCGTACGTAGTGATAAAATTACAGGACAAAATATACTTAACGAGTATTAAAGAGTCTAAGAAAGACTTATGTTATAACTTGGAAAAAGATATAAACTCACCGTAAAACGTTACAAAACAGTTCTGTAATTTAACCTGTTCATATATAAAAAATTTTTCTTCCAGTTTTTCAGTTGTTCTCTTTCAGTCAATTTATGTACGCAACTCGCACGTAACTCACACTTATTTACTGATATACCCTCCCTCCTGTTGCTTACAAATATTTTTTTTTAATTATTTGAAAACAAATTCGCATGGTGAAAGATTCGAACTCGCGCGACCCGACCCTATCACGAACGCCTTAACGACCACAGCTATTACAGCACATGTCAGTTAGTTTTGACCCGTCTATATGAACTACAACGTCGTGTGTAGCGTCGTCTGTTGCCGAGTGAAGCCGTAAGATGCCGTAAGATGCCGGAAGAAGCCGAAAGCTGACGAACGTTACCTTCTTTAATGTTGCGTACGTAATGCTTACAAAGCAGTTCTGTAAAATTATCTTGCCTATACTGCACTCTGTGCCTAAAGGAACCTTACAGCTTTATATAATGAGTTTTGTAATAATTTAACTTTCTTTTATGACAGACCACTGTATTTAAAAGTTAATTTTTTCCTCCTAATCCTGTAATAATAACAGAACAAAAATTTGATGCGAAGTGTAGTACATGCTTATGACACACTACAGAACGTTTTGTAAAATTAGCAGACATATTCTTAAGAACAACAAGGTAAATACGTAACTAAAACAGAAATGGTCATTTCGTCCCTGCAGTACAGGTTAGTTCTGTAATCATCACAGATAGAATTTTCTCAGTGCAGTCTTGAAAAATTATGTAAAAATCACAGATTTAACTTTCCCAGTGCTTATAAACACCAGAGTCTCAATTTAGTGGACGAATCGGTTCTTTGTCATTAAATCCAGAGTGACATCACAAGCATTCTGATTGGTGCAACCCTGTACAGTCGAAATCATATGTGACGATTTCTGGTGAAAGGGACCTTACACTCTAAATATGAATCAGTTAAATATCACTGAGAATCAGTGAATATAACTGATTCTCAGTGGCTGGGTTTTCTTTATTTCAATCAGTTAAATTTAACTGACAATCAGTCGTTTTATCACTAATTCACCAGTAGATTTTAACTGATACTCAGTAACTTTTTTTACTGAATTAATCAGTGAAATAAAGTTACTGATTCTCCAGTGAAAGTCACTGATTTATCAGTCAATTAACTGATAATCAGTAACTTTTTTTACTGAATTAATTCACTAAAAAAAGTTACTGATTATCAGTTAAAATCTACTGGTGAATTAGTGATAAAACGATTGATTGTCAGTTAAATTTAACTGATTGAAATAAAGAAAACCCAGCCACTGAGAATCAGTTGTATTCACTGATTCTCAGTGATATTTCACTGATTCATATTTAGAGTGTACGCGACAATGACATTAGGCTTAGTATTCCGTTGCGCAGTACACGAAAAGTGAGCCTAATGTTCTTGTTGCGTAAGGTCCTTTTCACCATAAATCATCACATATATGGCTTATCTCGTCAACGCTTGTCTTATATACGTAAACCTATGTGTGAGACAAGCGTAGACGAGAGAAGACATATATGATTTCGACTGCACATCTCTGGGCGCGGCACAGTGGCCGGAATAACAAAAAAGCTGGCCAAAATCCAAAAATGCATTAAAAATTCTTGATATTAAGTGCATAAAGATTTTTTGGGTTCCTAATAACAAATCTAGTGTCAGATTCCCAAAATTAAAAATGGCTGACATAATCTGGCGGACGTTTTTTAAAAAAAAAATGCTGGATTTTATTTAAACTTGGTATTTAGGGGTTTTTAGGGTTGCTCATTATTTTAAACTTGAATAATTGCAAAATTTAAGCAAATTGCATCCCTCTAACTTTACTTTTTGTCTACTACAGATATTCTGTGCATTAACCTACAATTGTCGTTCAAACAAAACGGGCAAATTATGGCAAATTTTATTATTAAGTATAAATTCTAGATACTTTTGTCTGAATAAATCTGCAAAGAAGGCCACAGCGGATGACAGCGTTTAAAAGTATTTCTATAATTTAATTTCTAAATCTTAAATAACACTGAAGTTTAAATAAGCTGCACTTTCTAACATGCTTTTTTTTAGTTCATTAAAATAGCTTATTGGAAACAAATATTTGATTATTTTACATGTACCTCAGTAATATTAACCCTAAAAACCCCTAAATACCAAGGTTATAACAAGTCCTGCATTTTTTAAAAAAAGCAGCCGCCATATTGTGTCGGTCATTTTGAAAATCATAAATTTATAAAAAATTTGTAATCTGCAATCCTAAAATTCTTTAAATACCAAGTTTCAAGAAAATCCATAATTTTTTTAAAAAAACCGTCCGCCATATTTGACCCGCCATTTTTAATTTTGTAAATCTGACACTAGATTCGTTATTAGGAACCCAAAAAATCTATATGCCCTTACTACACTGTAAAAAGAAACATCTTATTAAAATTCATTGTAATCACTTTTAAAACGTTTAAAGTACCTTATATTTCAGCTTCCATCTTAGAAAACTAATGGATTTTAAGATACTTTTGCTAACTTTTCGGAAACATATTAAAAGTGACTACAAATGTATTAAAAAAATGACATGCTTTTTTGGATTTTGGCCAGCTTTTTTTGTTATTCTGGCCACTGTGAGCGGTGCTCTGAAATGTTCATGTATACAATCGTTATAAAAATAATGTAATTCTATCATAATTAATTTTGGTCTTGATACTCTTTTTTAATAAATTATTTTAAATAAGCACACTATATTGAGCATTCAAATTGCTTTTTTAAGGCATGCGCATCAGTCACAGATTTGCATTACATGACTAAGGGGCTGGATTTGTGTGTACGATACTAAAAGAAGGCGAGATTTCTCAATGAGCTCATTAAAGTGTCCACTAAATCGAGAGTCACTAAATCGACACTGGTGTATATACTGTATATAATAGTTATACTGCAAGGGTGTACCCAGAGGAGGTTTTTGTTGGGTACGGTTATCAGCCCATGGTTATCAGTCTTGCCAGATACCCTCACCTAACGCATCTGCGCATGTCTGTAGGAAGTCATGTCATTGGTCAAAATGAGCGGGGCGATTTGAAACGCTTTAATTTAAGCTGTTTCAAATTATCCCGGTCATTTTGACCAATGACTATACTTTCTACAGACATGCGCAGGTGCTTTGAGTGAGGGTATCTGTCAAGACTATTAGTTATATGCTTGTTTGAATACAGAACTTGGCTAGAGCCTTTTCTATTCCTGATACCTCTGGCTCTTTGAAATTTCGAATAGTGTGAATGAAATAGCAGGTTACGATGTACGGGAATGTATA
Organism: Ganaspis brasiliensis; assembly: GCA_037103525.1. Lineage (NCBI taxonomy): Eukaryota > Metazoa > Arthropoda > Insecta > Hymenoptera > Figitidae > Ganaspis > Ganaspis brasiliensis. The sequence goes on along the minus strand of JAZKLR010000050.1, from coordinate 402,914 downwards.
AATTAATTAAAAATCGAAAGTATTATTAAATTATCTGAAGAATGAGTTTTTTCATAAGCGCGTGTGTGTAGCCTAATGGTAGTATCAAAGATTGTAATCTGTATTATATTAACACTAAAATAATATAATGGAATGTTACTACGCTTTCCTTGTAAGACAAAATTATTAACGATAATCAATCTCATTGCAAAAAGAAAGATCTTAAGATGGTTTGTATGTAGTCACTTTCAAGAAGTTTTAAGTATCTTATATTTTCATCTTCCATCTTAAAATAACTTAAAGACAAATGTATATTAAGATGCTTTTTGCTAACTTTTAGGAAAAATCTTGAAATTGACTACAAATTTATCTTATAATAAAATGACCACTTCTTGCAGTGCTCCCAGTTATTCTGTTTTCCAATCAAACTTGTTGCCTGAGTATTATTATACATTACCATATCATCGTCGTTGTCGTAAAAACAATAATTGCAATTAAATAGAATTCTTGTTAAAGGAATAACTCTTCATTTTTTGTGCCCTATATATACCACATTTTAAATATTTATTTCTACATATTGCCTAGATAATTTAATTATGAATTTATAATTTTAAATAAATATAAATTTTAATCATTTCTATATTTTATTATTTATTGTATTAAGTTAAGTTAGTGTACATTTTAATTAAAAAGTATAAACAAACTTTTTCTATTGGACATAATCGTAGAAATAGTTTATTATTATTATTATTATTATTATAACTATTAAATTCAAGGCTTATGTACCAGTTTTATGTTTTATTTATTCCTTTTTTACTTTCATTGCATGATAGAGTCTTAAAAGAATAAATATACATGCATTTGCCGTAAAATACATGTAATTCTTATATAATGAACACTTGTCGATTTAATTACTTCTTCTTCTTTCGTCCTCGTGAGAGGTTATATAGTGTAGCGATGGAGAACTTTTAAAATCGATAATTTCATTATGAACACACAAAACCTGCAAGTATCAAAACGTTGCACAATGATACCATTTTTTGGATCAATTATGAGAAATGATCTAAAAAATGGTATCATTATGCAACGATTTGATGCCTTTAGGTTAAAGGAAGAAATTGCTTGTCTAGATTAATAGTAATAAATTAATTCTTTTAGTAATTCTTATTTTATTTATTATAGGTAAATATGGGTAAGTCCGGACAGTACCTACTCTCTAAATTTGAATCAGTGCGAAACAAGACACTGATTTTAATCAGTGAGATTTTGGCTGAGAATCAATCAAATTTAACTGATTCTCAGTGAAATAGCTTACTGATTGATTCAGTAACCTCACTGATTCAATCAGTTACATTTTGACTGAGAATCAGTGAGATTCTATTGAAATTTTCACTATTCGAATCAGTGGCTTATTTCGCACTGATTCACTAGTGATATTTCACTGATTCAAATTTAGAGAGTAAAGTCGGATACTTCCAGTTTTTAAGTTAAATAAATAATTATTTATAGTCGGAATCTTCTCACAAAATTATTTGATCAAATTTGTCAGATTTATAGATTGTAAAAATTACCTGCAGTGCCCTCTGATGATTTCAAATTAGTCAAAATGTTTAATTTTCTTGTTCTGGACATCAAGGAATCAGAGATTTTTATTAGTAAAAACTAAGGTTTTGTAGGTTGTATTTATATTTGAAAATATTAAGGCAGTTCTCTCGAAAAAACTTTTTCTTTAAATATTTTTCTAACTGAAATATCATATAAGAGAACATTCAACGAATACATTGAGATATTTGAGAATGAAATTCAACTTTTTAACATGGAAGAAAGTAGAAGCCATGGTTACAAAATACAATTTTGCTAACCACTCAATGAATTTTCTTCAGGTTTAAAAATAAAAACTACTTAAAATCTGGCTTGCGGTACTAAATTTCGAAAAATAGTAATTTTAAATTCCCGTTTGGACGTTTTATTCATTTTTTTAAAACAAATACAAAAGAGAGAGACTCTACACCTTAAAGTTGGCGCTACCCAATGGGAAATGTCTGCGTTCCCGAGTCGAAATTTTGAGGCTACTTTAACGCTACATAGTCCAAAATTTTTAGGAAATAGAGGTTTAAAGTAGAAGCAAATTTAATACAATTTAGCTTCTACTTTGGTGCTATTATTGGAAGAAATTTCCTGATTCCGCGATGAGAGCGTTAAAGTAGAAGCTAATATTCAACTATATTAAGGCCTCTTTTGACGCTCAAGACCCCCTTTTTATTGATCTTCTAAAGTCTAAACAAAGAAAGAATCTGTTTTTGCGAATAAAACTGAAATTAATATGAATGAAATTATAAAAAAAAATATAAAATAAATATTCAAAATTCATGCGCTTTTAGAATTCGTCACACTTAATACACACAAGCTGGAAATAGTCTAAACTTATTAAATAAATTATTATAACGCAAGTGGGGATTCGAACCCACGACATAACGACCTACGCACTTATAATCTAACGCACTAACCACTACGCTACCGACGCTTATGAACTTTATATTTAATTTTCTCAGTGTCCTTATGATACAAATTACGAATAGTTTTTTTAGGACTTCTCAACAAAATTGTTACATATTGCCAATTTCTGAATGTTTACGGAGATTTTTATGTATTTTTCATTTGTTTAAACAATTTATTATTGTCAAGTTACAGGCTGATATTGATTTAAATCATTGAAGCATTTGCATTAAAATCATGATTTAAATTAAAAAAAAACTTTACAATTCTCCGGATGTCTAATACTGCATGTAAAAAATCACAAACCATAAAAAAAACCACAAATTTGTGGATAAATCTTAAAAATTTCAATTTTAATATTTTAATCTTTATAAAATTTAAATAATTTGGCTAATATAGATAATCAAAATACCTACGATTTATAAATTTTTGATATGAAGATAGCAAAAAATAATATCAAATTTTTATATCTTTAGGTCATTATAATTTAAATAAATTCCAAACGTCAATAAACTCATATTCCAATTTTTTCAAACTTTTAAATGTCAATTAATTCAAATTTAAAGACATATTAGTTAATGCAAAATAATTAAATAATATTAATTATTTTTCATATTCACAATAATCCTTTTTTTAAGTCTTACAATATTTGTAATTCTTCTTTAGTTTCTAATTCAGTTTCTTTTTCGAAACTGTTTAAATTTTATCTTATAATTTCTTATTTTTACAAAATTTAAAGATTTTTTCTCCTTTTACTAATGATATTTTTTGTTGTTGTATTTGTCATTTTATTTTATTGATAAATAAATTATAAATAATAAATAATAATCATTATTTATTATTATTTCGTTGAGTTTCATAAATTTTTTCATATTTTTAAAAATAAATACGCTTATTTTTTTATTAATGCACCTATTCAATTTGTTTTTAAATCTTGGATAGTTCTTGCGAGGTTTTTTGCAAACTTAGTTCTTATTCTTTTATAGAATTTTTAGATTTTCTTTATTTTTCTAAATTTATTGTTGGACTTGCTTTCAGTGTAATATTATAAAAATGTTTTTGATTTAATTTGCCCAAACTTTTTTTTTCTGAAGGATTTTTAATTTTCTTTTCTGGACTTTTTATATACATTTTTTTAATTTGATTTTAATTGATTCTAATTTTTTAAACAAATTATTGCTAGTAATTACTAATTCTTTACAAATACACCCAGGAAAATACAAATTTTTCCTAATTTTACAAATTACTGGGCTCTGGTTAGAAAAATAAAAATTATTGACCATAAATTATTATTTTTATATTTTAAAACAATTTATTATTGTTAATTTATAACATTTAAAAACACCTAGCAAGTAGTATTTTTTTAATTTGTTTATTTTTTATATTGAAAAAATAAGATATTTATCAAAATTAACAACAATCACCTCTTAAAATTGTTTAAACAAATTATTGTTAATAATTGTTATTTTTTTACAAGTGCATCTAGAAAGATACACATTTTCCCTAATTTTACAAATTATTGGGTTTTGGTTATAGATTAAAATTTTTTCCTCTTAAGGGCTAATCAGAGGAACAATTATTGAAGAAAAAGTTAGTTTAACTCCCGTTTTTCTTATATGTTAAATAAAAAAGTATATTTCAATGGAAAAAATGACTGAGTTTCACTTGCTGCTTTAAAGTAGAATAAAAATTTTCATTTCTTTATAACTGGAAATGTAAAGCTTTAAAAGAGCTGCTAATTTTAATGATTGGAAAAATGAAACATGTGTATAGACGTAAAGTAGAAGGAAATATTATTATTAGAAGTAAAAAAGAGGCTAAAAATTAAGAAGTCGTTAAGTAGAAGCTAAAGTTCCTCATGAGCTTCAAAGTAGCTTCAAAATTTCGACTCGGGTTGTGCCGACGTTGACATCGACGCAGTACAGAATCAATGGTTCTGTCTACGTTTAGCCAACTCTGGCAGGTTAACTTTGGCCCAGTACAGAAGCGCCATGTTTGTGCCTGTGGGATAAAAATATATTTTTAGGCAAAATAATTCCAAGCTTTTTTGGTTTTGGTTCTATTTGAGAAGTAGTTTTATTTTAAGTATTACAAATAAATATACAAAAATTAAAAGGAATAAAAACTTTTAGAAAGACTTTTAACTATGAATAAATGAAAAATTAAGTTAGCTATTAGTGATAGAATTAAAATTTTTTTATAATAACATCAATAATATTTAAATTTAATGTCTAAGTTTTATAAATAGTACTTAAAATTGAATTTTTTTTATTATTTAGACAAATTTTATTATGGTTCAAAGGGTATATCTAAAAAAAGTAAATGGTTCGCCCCTAGTGCTGCCCACGAGACGAGAAGAGACGAGATTTAATACAGTCTCGTCTCGGTCTCGTTAAATATCAAAATTGCAGATCTTGGTCTCGGTCTCGGAAATTATGTTCTCGATCTCGGTCTCGTTGAATATTAAAATTTCAGGTCTCGGTCTCGACAAATATGGCCTTCATCTCGGTCTCGGTCTCGCAGTCTCGATCAATCTACTTGCTTTAATTCGAGTAATTTAGAATTAAGTTAAAGAAAGTGATACACAAAATATAAGAAGTTAACTATAGCTTTAAATAAAAGTTGAAAATTGAGTGCAAGTTTTATTAAATTTTATTTTTTACTTGTAGTACATAATATTCATAAAAATAACTCGTAAAATAAGATAGTATTATACTTAATTTTCATCGACCTTAGAAATTTTTTTTTACCAAGTTTAAGATAAATCCCTTAATATTTCTTCAAGTTATTTAATTTTGTACATTGCTACGAAAGGCATGGTTGATTTTTGAACTTATATGATACATTATCATTCAATTGATTCAACTAATTGAAGTATCATATACCTACTACGAATTTTTTTCAAGCTATTTCGTCCCTTTACAGTAATATACTTTAGATAACTTTCTTCTTAGACTTTCTTAAAAAAAATTCTGTTCGCTATTGCCCCAAAATTTTGCAATTTTGGCAAAATTGTCGAGATAATGGCGAACAGCAGTTTTTCGCGATTCAAGGTCACCTATAAATTCTACTAACTCTTGTAATTATTCTAGGGAAGTGACATAACAAGTAAATGCAAATGAAAATCGACAGAATTGCCTTTTAAAATAAAAAACTTACGCTATTCGTGAAAATTAAAAATTCTGTTCGGAATTACCCCAACTGACCCTAAATAATAACATATATAATTGAATAATAATAATTAAATATATTTTCGATTTGTAGACCTTATTTTTCTATAATATAATTTAATTGTTGTGGCCTTTGGTCTTGGATATTAAGAGGTGTATTAAAGAAGTGTGATTTTCTAAACCATATATAGTAGTGATCTTTTATTGAAAAATCTGTCTATGCATTTCGTGGGTATATCCCACTCTTCAGGACTGTAAAATGTAAATTTATATATGTTGTTGGTTGTTTACATAATTTATTAAATTTTAAAAAATTGTTAATGATTTTATACATTTTACAGTCCTGAAGAGTGGCACTGAGAAAATAAACCTCTAGCCAAGCAGCTTTATTTCTAGGTTAGGGTTCCTCGGGACAAAACAAACAAAACACCGGCGATGACAATCAAACTTCTAGGATACCGGAGCATATGCTCTGCTAAAATCAATTAAGTGCTTTGCAGGTGCTATATCAACAACCTCTCTCTGCTAAATTTAATCAAAAATTGGTTGTATTTAGTCAACTTATTTTCTCAGTGGGGATATACCCACGAAATGCATAGACAGATTTTTCAATAAAAGATCACTATATATGGTTTAGAAAATCACACTTCTTTAATACACCTCTTAATATCCAAGACCAATGGCCACAACAATTAATAAATTATTAAATTTAATTAATTTTTTATTTTATTAATTATTTATAAAAATATAACAAAAATGTTTAGTTAAAAAATATTTGTCTGTTAATTAATTACATAAATTATTTATAGAAATTAATAACTTAACTTAAAAATAATAAATAAATTCTTGTAATAATATTTTATTTTTTGTTTTAAATTTTCGTCGAGTCTCGGTCTCGAGAAACTTTGTATCGATCTCGTCTCGTTTTATCCTAGATGAGTCTCGTCTTGGTCTCGTGGGCAGCACTACAAACAACAAAAATAGCTCTTCACTTTCCTGAATGTAAGATGCGTATTATAAAGACTGTCAATTATTAATAAATATAAGACGAGATATCTATGAGAGCCAACTGTGGACACGTGGATTGTACGCTATAGAAATAGAAAACGGTTTTATATTAACAAATGTTTCTCCGAACTTACTGTAAATATCTTGTACATATTGTTTAATAAACTTTGTTAAAAAAAAAAAAAATTAGCATACTGGACTGTCAGCTGGAGGACCAGGGTTCAAATCTTCGCGAGTACAAAGATTTTTCTCTTTCAGGTTCTGATTAACTGTAAGTATATGTAATATAAACTCTTAACATTTATGTATTTGAATTTATAAACTGAATTATGTAAGTATTTCTACTTTAATTAATGATAAAATTTAGATAAAGTGTAGTAGTCAACTTCTACAATTGGGATCGACTTTGGACTCATTGGTCTGACCGACAATCAGTACTATTGGTCGTCCGACCGTTATTTTTATTTTAATATTTATTTTATTATTTATTTTATTATTTATTTTATTATTTTTCGTTCGTATAGATTCTGGATATTTTAATTACCTTCAATTCCTTTGCAGTTTCATCAGTTATGGAGAACGTATTAAAATTAATTGTCTGCTCGTCTAATACATTTTTTTCCATACAATCGTATGGAAAAAATTACAGTAATGAAACATTATTATTATTATATTATTATTATTAATATTCTTTATTCAAATTTTTTTAAAACTATTATTATAACTTATTATTATTATATAACTATTATTATAAATAGTATTATATCAATCAATGTTTGTAACCCCCACACACCGAAAATTTCCTGAAAATTTATTAAAGATTTATTTGCAAACTTCGGAATATTTAGGTGCAAAGCTTAGCGAAAATTGTGTAAAGATTTAAATGTCCCGATTAAATAAATGTTTAGCGTAAAAGTTGACTGAACATTTAAATTTACATTTTCGTAAAATTTTCGTCGCGAAAGTTTCCTGAACATTTAAATTTACATTTTCGTGAAATTTTCGTCGCGAAAGTTCCTGAACATTTAAATTTACATTTTCGTGAAATGTTCGTCATGAAAGTTTCCTGAACATTTAAATTTACATTTTCGTGAAATGTTTGTCGCAAAAGTTGATTCAACATTTAAATTAAATTTTCGTGAAATTTTCGTAGTGAAATTTGACTAAACATTTAAACTGAATATTTGTGAAATGTTTGTCGCAAAAGTGAATTAAACATTTAAGTGAATATTTGCTAAATGTTGAGCGGAAAGTGGACCGAATAAAAAAATTATATTAAATAGAAGGGGAACAAGTAAATTAAACAGTACACGGAAAAAAAAAGTTTTTCGAATAGGGGAGAGTGGCCATCAATGTACCGGGTTTTTTTCAAGGTCATAGTACTTATTCAACTTCACCAATTTCAAGCACTTCTTTGCATCAATATAAAACTACAACACTTCTCTAGGTAATGCAAACATATTATACACGATTTATTTTGATTAAATAATAAAATTTAGGATCTTTCTAAACTAACAAGCTATTTTCATTTTCAACAACCTGGGTACACAATGAACCACCTCTATAAAAACACTAAAAATGTTTAACAATAATAATATTGCAATTTTCATTTTGTAAAAAAACTTATTTTCTATCAAATACTATAAAAAATTATTATTTAACACTTTTTAATTGATAATGTATAACATAAATATACCTCAAATTTAAGTTAACTAGCTAAAATGGCATTTTAGTTTTGCTATGTTGAGAAAAGTACTGATAACAATCGCTGTCACATGCTGTACGCATGCCTAGTTTTATAATCAGGCATACCACTCTGGAAATCGAAAATACACTGAAATTCCAGGTGGTTCATTGTTCCCCGGTACATAGAATCAACATGACATTTTTAACAAAAATGGTTATTTATAACTTAATCCAATATTTCAAAATCTTTATCTCATTAGAATATTGTAGTTAGGGCCCAAAACAAAATAAATCGTAAGTACTTTTATTTTTAAATTGCCTTATTTCAATTAAAAAACGTGTTTGTATTTTAGGTAAATTTTTTCTTCAGTGCATCAAAAACAGTTTTTATCAGTTTTCTCTGTAAAGAATAAATCCACACGTCTCAAATTTATGGACGTAGTGTGTTTACGCAAACTTCATTTATATTTAAAATTGGGAGAATTTTTATTTAATAGTTTCTGAGAAAATTGAAATGGATCATTGAAAAAACTGGTACATTGATGGCCACTCTCCCCTACTACAAAATTATTTCAGTAGTCTTGGATAAATCGCTTTACAAAACAAAGTTTCGTATTGTTTACTAAATTTTCTGCTCTTAATGTCAAACTTTTCTAAACTATTTACGAAACTTTCTGTACATTTTATAAAACAGGCCTGTAAAAAAACTTCTGTGATTCATATAAAACTAATTCAGCAAAAGTTATCAAATTATTTTGTGGAAAGTACAAAATAGTTTTATTTTCTTTGGAAAATCTAATTTGATAAATTATTTTAACACAATTTCAAATATATACTTTTCATTTATTCTAAACTTGCCCGTTCTAAATATCAAAATGTCCATTTGTACGAGTTACGAATGAGTTTCGTAAAATATTTGACTGCGCTCGCGCGCGCAGTTAACAGTGTGCCGTGTGTCTATCACAGTTGAATTTCAAAGGTAATCTATTAGACAGGTGCAACATAGAAAATGTTATTGTTATTAGTATCTGTTACAACAAACTTTTAGCAACTGTTTAAAACTAATAGAAAAAGAGAAATACTTTAAATTTTTGTATTCATAATATAAATTATGATTTGCTTATACTTCCAATACAAACAATTTTTAATCCAATGTCTTCTTTAATTATTTTGTTTTTTAATGTTTAATATTCTAGTTTTAGTTTAAATAAAAAGTAATTTTCAAAGAATGTCTGAAAAAAAATTACGGAATAAAATAACGTTTTAAAGAGAAAAATGAGCTATTATTTGTCAAGATTGGATAAAAATTACATATTTCCACTAGATTCAAAGAAAAAACATAAAATGTTAAATAATTATTATTTGACAACAAATTTTGACACAACATAATTTTTTCTAAGAAATGTGAAACTTGATAATTCAAAATTTGGTGAAATTAACTTTAATAATATTTTTATTTAGCTAAAACCATTTCTTAATTAGAATTTTTAACGAAAGGAGTTAAAAAAATATGTAAAAAATTCAATTAAAATAAAAATTAGATACGTTTAAGATATAAACGTTTCTGATAAATTGCACGTTTTCTAAAATTATTTGCTTATTTTCATCCAAAAACACTGGAAAGTTTTCTAAAAATTAGCTTTTTATCGAGTTTTAACGGAATTTGTTGAAAAAACGAGAAATATAGAAAAATATCAAGAGCAACTTTTTTTTACATCTTTTGAAGAGGAGCAACTAACAACTCTTTCAGGCCGATCCTGAAAAAAAATAAGATATCCAAATTATTTACCAGAAATAAGTTATTACTGTTTCACATGATTGAAATGAGATGTTAAACTTAAATAATAGAAATGTTTTTAGTTCTTATTATTTCATAATTTTACAAAGATTAGATGAAAACTAAAAATTCCTCTTGAATTTAAATATTATTTCACTTCAATTTTGATATTTATTTTGATTATTTTTATAAGATTCTACAATATTATTTTTCTAAAAAATATCTTTATCTTTAAAATAAGTAATGAACAAAAGATACTCAAAAGGAATTGCCATTTCCTCGTTTGGTGAAAATTTATTTGAATGGCACATGCCAGAACTAGAGGTCACCGAGTACTTCGAAATCCAAATCATTAGCCTCAATGGCCCCGTGGTAGTGCGTCTGACTCGTTATATGCGTTCGGTTTATAAAATCAGGGTTCGAATCTCAGCGTCGCTAGGATTTTTTAAAATATTCGTTTCTATGCGTTTACTTGCGTTTAAGGTATTAATAAAATATTAAGTTAATTATGTATGTATGTATGTTTGCGAGTCGTCAACTTTCGACCAATCACCTTGCATCTCACCAACAACAGTCAAAATACCACACCTACACTGAAAGAAATAATTCCACGGTACTGACATAATTATGGATAAATCACCCATAATATATTGCTAATATAGATACTGCCATAATATATTTGTCTTTTAGCCATATGACTGGTGAAACTGCGATGTATATTTTTAGGTTAGAAGAACTGTCAGTGGCGCACCGATGCATTATGGGATATTCATTCATATAGTATTCGAAGTTCTACAAAAACTGTCAACAATAATCATATGGCTGATAAAGCTAGAGTATTTCTTTCAGTGTACTAGTAACCAGAGAAGGGGAAGCGTTCACAGTCTCATCAGACAACTGATGAGTCATTCTATTTTCTTTTCTGCATGGTTCTATTTTACAAAACTCCTCTAGAATTCTTACAAACTCCCCGATAGAAATACTATTGCTTCATTTTGTATAATTAACGGAATTTAAGTATAATATATATGAACAAATTTAGTAATTCATACAAACCTTGTTATAAGAGTTTTCACAAAACTTTTTCATGTATCCAAGAGTCCAAAAAAAGTTTTGTAAATATCAATAAATTTTTTTTTTCCGTGTAATTAAACAGTAATTAAATTAATATAAACACATTTATTGAATAAAATTTTCAAGTTTCTGTAACGTTTTACAAATCCTTAATCTAATACAATCTTTCAACTTACAATTTCCTGTGTGTTCTATTTAAAATAATTTTTTTTATTTGGTCAACTTTCCGCTCAACATTTAGCAAATATTCACTTAAATGTTCAATCCACTTTTGCGACAAACATTTCACAAATATTCAGTTTAAATTTTCAGTCAAATTTCACTACGAAAATTTCACGAAAATTTAATTTAAATGTTGAATCAACTTTTGCGACAAACATTTCACGAAAATTTAATTTAAATGTTAAATCAACTTTTGCGACAAACATTTCACGAAAATTTAATTTAAATCTTCAGTCAACTTTCACGACGAGCATTTCACGAAAATGTAAATTTAAATGTTCAGGAAACTTTCGCGACGAAAATTTCACGAAAATGTAAATTCAAATGTTCAGTCAACTTTTACGCTAAACATTTATTTAATCGGGACATTTAAATCTTTACACAATTTTCGCTAAGCTTTGCACCTAAATATTCCGAAGTTTGCAAATAAATCTTTAATAAATTTTCAGGAAATTTTCGGTGCTGTGGGGGAAAGCTTGTTCCTATAGCTTGTGTCGGTAGATTTGTCAGCCACACAGAATATCGCAAAAAAAAATTGACTCCGGCACAATTCAGATTTTCTATGCAGCCAATATTGTGCCAGCATTGGCAGTCGGTACAGCCTTAGTACCGTCAGACAGTACCGAACCTAGTTATCATCCCAGTGTTATGCCAGTACCGCGCCGACATTGCCAGTATTGGCGCAGTACTCAGCCGATGCTTAATTTCCTCTTGGGATATTGAAATGCATTAAATTTCGCATTAAACTCTAGAAAATTAAATACTTATACTAATGCACGGCTTTTTACCGGGCTGTCATATTCTATACACGGAGAGAAAAAAAAGGCGTTCAGAACCGGGTCCCAAGTTGCGCTGACTTGAGTTCCACTATACCGGAGTACTCAAGCAGTTTTTACTTGAGTCCCCGGTTCTGATCGCCTTTTTTTTCTCTCCGTATACAGCACCTACGCCTACGGCTGCGCAGTAAGTTTTTGTCCTCCCCAAAATGGTGCTCAATGTACGTTTATATAAAATTCTTATAAAATTAATAATATTAAAAAATAATTTTTTTTAATGGTGCATTCTTTGCCATGTCATTTTTTTGTGAAATTTTTCTTGCATGCTCTCTAAGTCTGAATTAGTGGTTTTCCACTCATGAATTAGAGAAAAATGGGTCACTATTAACTAGTGAATTTTACATTAATTTTTAGTAGAAATTATTATTTTTTAAATTATTAAATTAATTTTAAATTAAAATTTTTATTAAATTTAATTAATTATTAAATTTTTTAGTAGAAACTACTAATTATTAGTAAAAAACAACTAATTTGAAAGTGAAATATCTATTAATTGAAATAGTGAATTTCATTGTTTTAATTAGTATAAATTTCACTATCAAATTAGTAGTTTTCTACTAAACATTAGTGAAATATCCATTATTTAATAGTGACCGATTTTTCTCTAATTCATTAGTGAAAAACCACTAATTCAGATTAAGAGAGTGGTCGCGAAAAAATGACACGAAATTAAGGGGGGGGGGGGGGGTACAGTTAATTCGGTGAAAATGATGCATATTTTTAAGAATTTTTTTTTGTGACACAGAGTAAGTTAAATTACTTGAAATTTGAGCGAATGCATGTGAATCACCTCAGATGCCTCCAAAAAAAAGTTGTTTTGCAGTGCACACTATAACTCGCAACAGAATGAACTAAAACAAAAAAATTAAAATGCATTTCTTAATGGAAATGTTTCTCGAGGTAACTCTAGGAGGACTTTTTATTTTTCAATTTTTCGTAGCACTTGAAAGCCAAAAAACTGATTTTTTTAAAAAACCGATTAATCAATATCGAAATCAGCTAATAATTTGTTATTGTAAAATTAGTAATTAAAAAAAAAAAAAAAGATCTCAGGTATACCTCGAGAAACATTTTCTTTAACAAATGCACTTGGATTTTTTTCTGTTAGATGATTCTGTTGCGAGTTACAGTGTGCACCGTAAAACAACTTTTTTTTTGTAAGACGCCAGAGGAGATTCATATGCACTCGCTCAATTCTCAACATTTTGCAATGAAAATTTAAAAAAATATTGTTTAAATGTTGCACTATTAGGTATATAAAAATTGAAAAAATAAGTTAACTTTCTCTGTGTCGTCAAACAAAATTCTTAAAAATATGCATTTTTTTTCACAAAATTAACCTTACCCACCCTCCCTCCTACCTCCTTAATGACATGCATCCGTGTCGTTATTTTCATGTCACACTTTTCCGTAAGGGAATTAAAACTCTAAGATTATGTTTTCCAATATCTCCTATACGAGATATAGGTATGCTGTCATTTCTTTAATAATAATAATAACTTTACAATTATTGTAAAGTTCAATAAATTTCAAATATCCATAAAACTTTTCAGAAAAAATCATAGGCACGGTGAGATACTCTCTAAATTTGAAACAGCCAAAATTCGCTGTTTAACCAGCGCAAAGTATACAGCTGTTTCAAAACAGCGTATATACGCTAGTGAATTAGTAGTGATGCACAACGATACGAGAATCTCAATAATCTCGATCATTTTTGTTGTTTGAGAACCGTGATCGAAACTGAGAATCTCAATTTTTCATTTGTTTTGATCGTCTCATCTCATCTCAGTCTCGTGGAAATTATCATGTCTGATCTGTCAAGTCAAATAATAATATAAAAATAATCAATGTCTTGTCAAAATAATGACAAAGAACCTAACCGCAGAGTAAATAGAATAAACAGTGGATTATTTTTTATGTAAACTACTAATTTAATACAAAATTTTGTTGCTAAGAAGTTTTGAGAAAGAAAAGATGTGAGTAAAATGATCTTTTTATAAATAATGTATTAATACTGGAAAATATTAAATTTATATGAAGCTTAACCCTACAACTTTTTGTATAACGCAGTAGAAAATGTTTTATAACTTTTAAATAAAGATTGTTGAAATTAATTGTGTAAATTTGAATTTAAATTATATCATATAATACTATTATTACTTATTAGTTTACATATTAATAAATATTTAATAGTTAATTACATTTAAAAATTGTGCTTGCAGGTTAAAATTTTCAAGAAATATGAATTTCGTTCCTGACAAATCAAACAAGAATAGTTTTTTCGAGAATTAAGTATCTGAAGAAGATAAATTTAGAATTATTTTATTGAATTAAAATTTTTTTCAGTGCTAATTGTGTAATATAACTGATATTTAAATAAAATGTATGTTTGCATCTTAATAGACTTCTCAATAAATTATATATTGTCTACTATTTGCTCATACACATTAAAATGAAAATTTTTTTTATAAAAAAAACCACAGAACTACACATAAGAATTATAATTTTTAGCGTTTACAACATTTACAATTAATGAAAAAATTAATTAAGAAATAAAAATCCAGTTTTTATAAACAATAAAATTCTATTTATTATTCAAAAGAGATTTTTTAAAAAGTGTTTTAATTGATTTTGTTAATATTGAGATTTTTCAAAAATAATTTTTATTGCTATTGATCACAATTTTTTTACTTGGATGTCAATGATTATTAATATATTAGATATTCTATATTTTCACATCTATAAAATACATCGTTCCATCTTCTTGTAGGCTTGAAAATAATTTGGAAACCGTCCACGTTTAAGCTGGCAGGGAAGAATTTCACATTTCTTTACAATTTTAACCTATAAACATAATTTTTTAATTTAATTAACTATATACAATAAAGAGTAAAATAATTTTGTTAAAGTTTACACAAATTGCTTTAATGTTCATTTAATTATTCTGAAAAAACATTTAATGCTGCGTTATATGTGAAAAAAAATTTAGGGTTATATTAAAAAAAAATTTATTATTTCGCATTTTTTATAGGAAGTCATAAGTACAAACATCTATACTTACTAATTATATTCTTCCTTAAAATTTATTTATAACACAATTATAAATATGACATTAATGGAATTCAATTTTATAAAAAAATAACAAACTGTTTATATTATTTTATTCATTATCAATTTGTGTTATTACGATACATGACAGTTGATTGAAAAAAATCGATATTTTGAGAATCTCGTTGGAATGAGACGAGATAAGATGAGATTTAAAACAAAAGAAATAACAAATTTTCTCATTCTTTCTCATTTCTCGGATTTCTCGCTCAAGTGCATCTCTATGAATTAGTGAATTTCGCTGTTAATCAGTGAAAAAATCGCTTTTTGATCAGCGTATAGGGGAGAGTGGCCATCAATGTACCAGTTTTTTCAATGAACCATTTCAGTTTTCTCAGAAACAATTAAATAAACATTCTCCTAATTTTAAATATAAATGAAGTTTGCGTAAACACACTACGTCCATAAATTTGAGACATGTGGATTTATTCTTTACAGAGAAAACTGATAAAAACTGTTTTTGATGCACTGAAGAAAAAATTTACCTAAAATACAAACACGTTTTTTAATTGAAATAAGGCAATTTAAAAATAAAAGTACTTACGATTTATTTTGTTTTGGGCCCTAACTACAATATTCTAATGAGATAAAGATTTTGAAATATTGGATTAAGTTATAAATAACCATTTTTGTTGCAAATGTCATGTTGATTCAATGTACCGGGGAACAATGAACCACCTGGAATTTCAGTGTATTTTCGATTTCCAGAGTGGTATGCCTGATTATAAAACTAGGCATGCGTACAGCATGTGACAGCGATTGTTATCAGTACTCTTCTCAACATAGCAAAACTAAAATGCCATTTTAGCTAATTAACTTAAATTTGAAGTATATTTATGTTATACATTATCAATTAAAAAGTGTTAAGTAATAATTTTTTATAGTATTTGATAGAAAATAAGTTTTTTCACAAAGTAAAAATTGCAATATTATTATTGTTGAACATTTTTAGTGTTTTTATAGAGGTGGTTCATTGTGTACCCAGGTTGTTGAAAATGAAAATAGCGTGTTAGTTTAGAAAAATCCAAAATTTTATTATTTAATCAAAATAAATCGGGTATAATATGTAAGCATTACCTAGAGAAGTGTTGTAGTTTTATATTGATGCAAAGAAGTGCTTGAAATTAGTGAAATTGAATAAATACTATGACCTTGAAAAAAACCCGGTACATTGATGGCCACTCTCCCCTATACGCTGTTTTGGAACAGCTGTATACTTTGCACTATTTCAAATTTAGAGAGTATGAACCCACGACCTTTCTTTTGCTGAAAGACTGCTCTAACCAACTGCGCTACGTGACCCCTGGATTTTCTTTTTCATCTTTAATTTTTTTTTATTTAAACCCACACAGCACCAGAAATTCCCTGAATTTCCCCTGAATATTGGTCCATATTTCCCGAATATTCGAACTTAATATTTAGGGAAGTTTCGTGGAAGCATCAAAATGTCCGCCATGTGGAATATTGGTGGCGAAATTTCCCTGAAAATGTATTTCTAATTTTCAGGGAATTTCCACATCTAATATTCCTAGAATATTCATAGTATGGGAGCGTTCACAAATTACGTAACGTTTTTTAGGGGGGGGGGGGGGGTCAAGCAGTTTGTTACGACCAACAGAAAAAATGGCGCTAATGTATGTAACGACGTGTTACATGGGGGACGGGGGGGGGGTCAAAATTTTCCGAAAAAAACGTTACGTAATTTGTGAACTTTCCCTATTCATAAATTAACTGTACATGATGCGCACTGGTCAAACTTGGTTTCTGTGACTCTTACGGCTGCGCAGTAGTTTCTAATGTTCTAGAATCCTACGGGTGTCAAATATAAAATAATTTTCATCAATTACCAGATCAAAAAAAAATTTGGAAATTTTTTTCAACTTTCCCTGAATATTCTAGGAATATTAGATGAGGAAATTCTCTGAAAATTAGAAATACATTTTTAGGGAAATTTCGCCGCCAATATTCCCCATGGCGGACATTTTGATGCTTCCACGAAACTTCTCTGAATATTAGGTTCGAATATTCGGGAAATGTGGATCAATATTCAGGGGAAATTCAGGGAATTTCTGGTGCTGTGTGGGAACCTATATTTAGTCAGATTTAACAGATTTCAAATCTCGTCAAATTTGGTGGTATTTCTGCTTGTGATGATAATGTAGGCTTCTACTTCACTTTTTAATTTTTAAATTTCTATGAAAATATATTAGTCGACAATTCAAAAATTTCGTTTCAATTAATAAATAATATTATTTCAATATTAATAATATTGGTCAAATATTTACGATTTTTTTATTTTCACCCTTAAACATTAATAACAAGATTATTACTTTACAGTTTATGATTAAAAAAGCTTAAGTGTCCGAGGCTACACGACTTTTTCTTATAACCCCCACAGTCACAGTTTTTTGGAGTCTTAAGCTCCAAAATTCGTGTTCAGCGAACTA
Organism: Ganaspis brasiliensis; assembly: GCA_037103525.1. Lineage (NCBI taxonomy): Eukaryota > Metazoa > Arthropoda > Insecta > Hymenoptera > Figitidae > Ganaspis > Ganaspis brasiliensis. The sequence goes on along the minus strand of JAZKLR010000050.1, from coordinate 385,111 downwards.
TAAATTAAATCAAAAACCCGAAAAATCCTTGTAGACCAGTGTTATTGACATATTTGTTTCTGTAGATAAATGTAAATTAGTTCTTAGATTTGATAATTAAACGCAAATTTAGAAATCAAAAGTAACATGTAGATTTCCGTATTATTATTCAGGTCTATAAAAACTAATTTATATATTTATCTAGAGATAAACCTGTATGAAACATGTATTTCTTAAACGTGTAATAAATTTAAAATTACAGCTTAAAATATACACATTTTTTCGTTATTATTCACGTACTGTTTTATTTATTGTTCAATAATGGCACGTACGTTGATTTAAGAATGTCTGTCGTCCACGAAGTCACGTCACTAAATCTCGCAGTATTGTCAGTTTGAATCGACAAAACGAGTGACTCAAATATGAAGAGTGTTTCATTCTTCACTATTTATTAAAAGAAAAAAAAGGATTACTTTTTGAAGAAATAACTTTATTATCAAAATATTTTTGTTACAAATACCTTAAGTATTTTTAGAGGTGAGTAATTTCTTTTTAACATATATACTTATATCATAATTTATAAATACATTAAATTAAGGTTTATAATAAAAAAATAAATAATAATTATTAAGTAAGTCTAATTTAAGTCATATATACGTATACGTAAATACGTTTTTTTTAATAAATATTTTAAAATCAAATTATAATAAATTTCTTTTATTGAAAACAAGTATTTGTAGTTTTATAAATACACATACATCATTACAACGTATGTCCCAAGAATTATAAGAGGACTTTAATCGGACGACCCCTTTTTTATACATTCAAGGCCATCAGTATTCAGTATTCTTAAGACGATCTACTCAGATGTAAATTGCCATCAATAGTTAACCAATAAGTAATTTGTAGGTACCTGGAGGTATATTCAAGTATCAAAGTTTTCTGTTTATAGATTATCTCACATTCCCCGGATAAATATATGATATAAAGTATAATTAGATTTTTTTAATGAAAAAAACTCATACACATACATTTATACACTTCTGATTCTTCTTACTTGGGACATAGCGCTATTTCTGAATTTAAGTAATTATGAGTTAAGCTTCTGATAAAATTATCAATCACTCCGAGTATTATATTATTTGTTATTACAGTTAATAATTGTTTTAATATATAAAAGTTTTTGAAAACAAATTAAAGGAAAATGTCAATGAGAGTAATAAAAAATTTGAAAAATTTTGAGGACTCTTTCTACTCATACAGTGGTAATAATGAAAATCTAACACGCAGAAGAAATAGTCTTGCAGCTAATCTTCATTCAAATCTTAGCAACTTTGGAAATTCAACAAATTCTGATGTTATGAAATTTGCACGTCGAAGATTAAGCAATGTGAGCGATGTTGTCTCTAGAAAATTATCTCGTACAATGGGTTGGAAACCAATTTTTGAACCTGTTGAAGAAATTGTTTCACAAGTACGCATAGTAAATATATTTATAATAAATGTAATTTATTAGAGTATGTAGTTGTTAAAAATTAAAAATGTTTAAATATTTAGAGTTCTATTCTGTGCGCTCAGTACATGCGAAATCGATTAAAAAGATCTGGAATTTTTCATCGAAAGCTGGGTCTGAAGCGGATGAGAAGTTCAGCATTGTTACCTGTTGATATAACAACCATTAATGATGTTAGTCCCGTGCTTATTACAGTTGGAACTGAATTGGAGAAGGAGCATCCAAATCTCTTTATCAAAATTGGAAGACAAGTCGGATGCGGATGTTTTTCCAATCATACAGTTGCAAATACTATGACTCATCTTTCCCGGGAAATTATTCGTCATGAGATCAATTGGAGCAAAATCGTTGCGATTTATTCTGTTGCTGGTGGTATTGCTGTAGATTGTGTTCGTCAAGGAAAGCCAGAATATCTTCCCATTATTCAAAAAATTATAGCAAATGTTGTGGAAAAAGATCTTGCTCTCTGGATTGAAACAAATGGTGGTTGGGTAAATTGACATTCATTAATAATTCATTGATTTAATAATTAAATCTTACTATCATATTTGCACTATTATCGGAAAAATAAATAAAACTTGAAATATTTATTTTAGAGTTCTTTTGTATCCCACTACAAATTGTCTTCGAAAACTTCTCAATGGAATTCCAAAAAGCTAGTTCTCTGTGCTTTTCTGATCACTCCAATCATCATTATTTTATGGATGCTATTAAGATTTCTATGGTAGCAAAAAAAAAATACTTGCCAAAAAATGTTTTTAAACAGCATTTTATTGTTAAAATACTAAAAAAGATGCTTCCGATCTTATTTCAGCTGTATATACATGTCAGTGATATATCTTCTATGACGAGGAAAGTGATTTCTCGACTGTTTCTCCATTCTGACTTTTTTCATTTTCGTCGTAATCTTTCATTTTTTTCATGTTTTCCTAAATATAACAAATAAATTTCTTATTAAGGAAAACTACGTTTAGATCTTACTGTTAAGTAGCTATTATATAAATAATTAATATGACAAATGTTTTTTGTAAAATATACCTTAACATTTATTTTTGAAATGTTTAATAATAAAGCAAGGTAACTTTGATTAGTTTCATTTTTATCAATTATCTGAAGATAATTTTTCCTTGAAGTCAGAACTTCCTCCAATTGCTTTTTATGTTTTATCGCAAGTTCCAAAGCTCTACGAAATTTAATCAGAAATCAATTTTTTAATTTTAATAATAGTATATTATGTGGCAAGCACGTAAAGCATGACTTTTTAGGTAAGAATCAGTAAGAATTAGGCTTTCAGGACGAGAAGTCTGGGAGACGCACAGTGTACGATTTTGTGATTTTCATCTTCAAACCTAATATCTCTTGAAGAAATGGACCAATCTTAATGGCCCTTGGACCAAAATGAAGCTGAATAAATGTAGAATAAAGGAAAATTATACAGAATCATTTATCTAATTTTTTTGGTTTTTAAAACTTCAGCGAAGTTGGTAATTTTTGTACCAAAATGGAAAATAGAAGTACATCAAGCGGTGAATTCAAATATAATGGTCAAATTGAAAAATCCAAAATGGCGGATCCAAAATGGCAGACTTATTTTCTTAAAAATTCTCGAATTTATACAGAACTTGGTACCTTTATGTTTTTGAGGTCGCTGAATTCAAATTTAATGGTTTAATTTATAAATTCAAAATGGAGGATCCAAAATGGCAGACTTATTTTCTTAAAAATTCTCGAATTTTTACAGGACTTGGTACTTTTATGTTTTCAAGGTCGCTGAATTCAAATTTAATGGTTTAATTTATAAATTCAAAATGGCGGACCCAAAATGGCGGACTTATTTTCTTAGAAATTCTCGAATTTTTACAGGACTTGATACTTTTATGTTTTTCAGGTCGCTGAATTTAAATTTAATGATTTAATGTATAAATTCAAAATGTCGGACACAAAATGGCAGACCTATTTTTTAAAAATTCTCGAAATTTTACAGAACTTGGTCCTTTCATGTTTTTGAGGTCGCTGAATTCGAATTTAATGGTTTAATTTATCAATTCATAATGGCGGATCCAAAATGGTGGATTTATTTTCCTAAAAATTCTCGAATTTTTACAGGACTTGGTACTTTTATGTTTTTAAGGTCGCTGAATTCAAATTTAATGATTTAATTTATAAATTCAAAATATCGGACCCAAAATGGCGGACGAATTTTTTTAATAATTCTCGAATTTTTACAGAATTTGGTCCTTTTATGTTTTCGAGGTTGCTGAATTCAAATTTAATGGTTTAATTTATAAATTCAAATTTGTGTTTCTAAAATGGCGGTTTAACATTCTTAAAAATTCTTGATTTCTCACAGAATTTGGTATTTTAATGTTCTCGAGGTTGCTGAATTTAAATATAATAGTTTTTACGAATTAAAATTGTAGTTTCAATATAGCACAATAACATAAAAGTACCAAGTCCTGTAAAAATTCGAGAATTTTTAGGAAAATAAATCCACCATTTTGGATCCGCCATTATGAATTTATAAATTAAACCATTAAATTTAAATTCAGCGGCCTCAAAAACATGAAAGGACCAAATTCTGTAAAAAGTCGAGAATTTTTAAAAAATACGTCCGCCATTTGGGGTCCGACATTTTGAATGTATAAATTAACCCATTAAATTTGAATTCAGCGACCTGAAAAATATAAAAGTTACAAGTCCTGTAAAAACTAGAGAATTTTTAAGAAAATAAGTCCGCCATTTTGGATCCGCCATTTTTAATTTATAAATTAAACCATTCAATTTGAATTCAGCGACCTGAAAAATATAAAAGTTACAAGTCCTGTAAAAACTAGAGAATTTTTAAGAAAATAAGTCTGCCATTTTGGATCCGCCATTTTGGATTTTTCAATTTGACCATTATATTTGAATTCAGCGACCTCAAATACTTTAAAACCCCAAGATTTGTACGAATTAGATAATTTTTAGAAGTTTTGGTAATTTAGTCAGCCATTTTGAATTCGCCATTTTGAATTTCGAAATATCAATTGATGATTGTATTCAGGGACCCTAAGTGACTACAAAAACGTTGCTTTCATAAATTTTACTATGATTCACCGCTTGATATACTTCATTTTCCCATTTTGGTACAAAAATTACCAACTTCGCTGAAGTCTGAGAAACCAAAAACATTAGATCAATGATTCTGTATGATTTACCTCTATTCTATACATTTATTCAGCTTCATTTTGGTCCAAGGGTCATTAAGATTGGTCTATTTTTTCAAGAGATATTAGGTTTTGAAGATGAAAATCACAAAATCGTACACTGTGAGATGCGAGTGAGACGCAGGCAAGACGTACACTGAGAGAAAAAAAAGGTTACTACAACGGAGGACACAAGTAGGAATTGCCTGAGTGACTCCGGTAGTAGAACTCGAGTTAACGCAACTTGGGACTCCGGTAAACACTGCTTGGGTCTCCAATTACGTCGACTTGAGACCCAAGCAGTATTTACCGGAGTCCCAAGTTGCGTTAACTTGAGTTCTACTACCCGAGTCACTCAGGCAATTCCTACTTGTGTCCTCCGTTGTAGTAACCTTTTTTTTCTCTCAGTGTAGATGAGACTAAGACGAGACGAAGGTAAGACGATATCGAGTCGAAGGCGAGCTGAGTCGAACCGAAGTCGCACTGACAGCGAGTTTTTAAATCCTCATTTGTGCCAAAAAATTGCTACCGTGCATGCCACATAAGGTGTTTTTTACGCCATTGATATGAAAAAGTTTCCGGCTCATAGCCTCACTCCTATTCATGCCATGAGTAAAGATGTTAGTAGTGCAAACAAGAAAACCAAAGTACCGCTTTCAAAATTTGCTATATACGGCTTTTCTGACATTCACATGACAACTGCCTGAAGTATTTTTTATTTAAAAAAAAGGCTAAACCCATCCATTTGCTCGACAATGAACAGCTGACCAATATATTTTTTTTGCCTTAGGGAAAAAATGAACGCATTTCGTCCCTGCCCACAGGCATTTGAAAGCGCCTTGTTTATGCCTTTGGAATAAAAAATATCGTTAGTAACATGGGTTTAAAGTCAGTCCAATTTGTTTACGTTGATGTTTGTGCATTATAGTTTACGTTTCGGGCTCACTGTCTCGGGTTCTCGACTGTCACTTGTACACGAACAACAGCGTAAACAAATGACTGCCTTTAATCCCTTGTTGCTAAATATACTATTTATGTCAGTTATCTCAGATAAGAGCCGTAAATAGACTTTTTATGGCAGTTGTCCGTAACTGCCTCATAAAGTTCAACTTTATCGGCCCAAAATAGGTATCATAAAGACACTTTTTCATGTCTATGGAGTAAAAAAAGTCTTGCTATATGTAAATATAATTTTGTTAATTGGAAAACAAAGAAAGTATTTAGACTTACAATTTTTTTCTTTTTACTCACAAAATAAAGTTAATTAAGCTGCAAAAGTGTGCAAAACATTTACCTATTCCAGTTATAAACTTGAATATTGATTTGAATGGCTTCACTCACTAGACCGTTCTGAAGTAAAATGCCTTCTGCAGCTAACAAATCTCCTGAAAGTAGAGCTGTTTCAGCCAAATATTGGACTTTTGTCGACAATTTCTAAACAAGAGAATACAAAATTAAAAGATTTCTAAAATATCTTTAACCATTGTTTTATTGTGACAATTACATTTTATTATAATACCTTAATGTACTGAATGTATTCAACTTTGTCGAATCTGCCAATAGCAGCACACGCTTCTTCAGCAACTGTTAATTCCTTACTCTCAATTGCCATGACTGCCATACAAGTCCACAATATCTCATTCTGAGAAAAATTTTAAATTAAAAAATGTTTAGGGGACATCGTTTGGAGTTGGAAATCCTTCGATATTTCGTAAATAGGGGAGAGCGGGGTTGAAAGTGCCGATTTTGATAAAATGCAAAATAAAACAGGTAAAATAAAAGCTAAATGTTTTAGCTTATACACTATTTAGTGCGTAATTTAAACGTGAAAATAATAAATCACTTATCATTTATAATGGCTGAATTTATTATTCAAGTAATATAAACATTTGAAGGTTTCATTGAGCCGACAATTATACACGAGAAAAATAAGCTATTGAATCAATAACGTTTCAGGCAAAACCATGGAAATAAATTATTTAATATATATTAATAAATAATTATATTTATTTATTCTTTTGAATAAATAAATTTAAATACCTGTTTTACTTATACTAAATATAATTTTAATTATAACGCATATAATATATAGTATATATTGTATTATATATATTATTAGAATATTATATATACATATTACATGTTATAATATATTAATATTTTTATTTTTTAATTTTTATATTAATCTAAAAGTATTTACTTTTGAATTAATTTTTCCAATAATCATTTCCTATTGTTAACTTACAGTGTTAAATATATAAGGGTGTCCTATAGAGAAAATTATGTAAATATAATTATATATAAAGTAAATAACACATAATATATACTTTTTTAAAGAATTATTTGGAAGTTTAATAAGAAAATATATGCTTAATACTCTGAGAGAAAAAAAAGGTTACTACAACGGAGGACACAAGTAGGAATTGCCTGAGTGACTCGGGTAGTAGAACTCAAGTTAACGCAACTTGGGACTCCGGTAAATACTGCTTGGGTCTCAAGTCGACGTAATTGGAGACCCAAGCAGTATTTACCGGAGTCCCAAGTTGCGTTAACTCGAGTTCTACTACCGGAGTCACTCAGGCAATTCGTACTTGTGTCCTCCGTTGTAGTAACCTTTTTTTTCTCTCAGTGTACTTTTTACGTCATTTACAAATTTAGTGCATGTGTGTGTATCTCCTGACCACGGCACTTTCAACCCCAAGCCAGAGGCACTTTACGCCCCGTTATACTAACATCCACTTTTTATAAAATATAAAATAACCAGTTAACTAAATCGATATTGTTAATATATTATTCAATTCTTAAATAAATTTGGATCATTTCAGTAAAAAATTTGCACCGAAAGCTTTAAAAATGTATTAAATAGACCGAAATGTATAACCGTGAAAATATTTTCAACTGTGACACAAAAAGTGAAAATTCACAAATGCACCTAATAGCTAACTATTTTAAGTAGCAGATGAAATTAAAATGACTGACAGAGAGTCGCTTTCATTAAAGATTACTTTTCTCACTTCAACTTTATTTTTATCTCGTTTCATTTCCGAAATATACGCATCGGCACTTTTTACCCCCGGCACTTTCAACCCCGCCCTCCCCTACGTAAATGGTAACACAATTCCTAAAAGTGTGAAAGGTTCGCCACACTAATAAAACACTTTTACATTGGTTTTAAAAAAATTACTTGTCTTGTTTGTCTTACACTGAAAAAAAAATTTATTTGAATCAAATAAAAATTATTTGATCCAAGTAAATCATTTACTTGTCTATTATCCATTAAATATGTATTTGACTCAAATAAATATTTACTGGTTCTGTGTATTTTATTTTACCGCATAAAATAAACAGTAAGTTGGGTCAAATAAAAATTACTTTAATCAAATGAATAGAATAATTGAAGCTCATAAATAATGGTTTAAATCAAATATGAAAATTACTTAATTCAATAATTCATGTTATTTAATTCAGATAAATATTTATTTGCATGGAAAAAATGTTTTTTTTCGAATTATAATTATAATTATAATTATAAACATTTGTTTTTAACAAGTATTTAATTATTTATCACGAATAATTGTTTTGATTCTGATTAAAATCTTTTTAATTCCGTCAAATATTTTTTTATTTAGCCCAGATATGAAATCTCTTTGCATGAATTGAAAAAATTGTTAAATAAATTTTAATTTGACTTAAATTAAGAATTACTTGTCTCAAGTAAATGTCTAATTGCATTAAGTAAATAAATTATTTGTAACTTTTCAGAAATTATCTAATTCAAGTAAACTTCTTATTTTATTCAAAATTCCCGAGAGCCAGAATGTTAGAGAACTTAAATAAATAATAGAATATTCAAAAATAATTTTAAAATCATAAAATTAATTTTAAATTTTTATTCAAACTTGAGTTCTACTTTATTTGTAAATGGTTTTCTATTTATTTAAGGTATTACTCTAATATTGGTGTTATTTATTTCTTTAAACGAATCAATTATTTGTTATAAAGGTTTTTATCAACTTTCACACGATATTTCTTACATCTAAACAATTATATACTTATAATTAAAAATCGCACCTACAGAGAATTCGAACCCTAAACGCTACGCACGTAAATCAAACGTTTAAGCACTAGTACACGCAAGCTCTGGTGAGAAATACCAAAATCTTCTACTTGCACGTCAGGTCTGTCTATTGTGATAGAATTCAATAAAAGATAAGAAATAAATAATTTAATAAAAAATACGTTAACAGAATATTAAGGAGGTTAGTTGAAAATCACTAATCGTCTGTACAAGTTTGAAATTTTCAGCAAAAATAATTAAAATATTCATGAACATTATTGTTAAACTTGAGATAATTGTACCGTATAGTTTCTGAGATCTTGTCTTCCAAAATTCACTATTTTTCTTATATTAATATTTTGCATTTTTCTAGTGGCCGATGCGAAAAAAATTAGTAACTTGAAATATATCATTTAATAACTTTTGATGTACAATTAAGTTTTAATTCAAAATTAAAACAAAAATAATTCAATATTTAAGGATCATATTACTCTTGAAAGACCAAAAGATTTACCGTTTAGTTGTTAAGTATTATTTATCCTAAAATTAAAATGTTGCAAAAAATATTTTTTTATGTTGAAAACACAACACAAGAGACTAATGGTACGCTCACACCTCTGTGGCTGCCTGCCTGCCTGCCGGAGTTACCATGGTAACGTGTGAGAGTGAAGAGTTCAGACAATAAAAATTTGAATTGTCTGAACCCTTCACTCCCACAGCAGCCAAGAGCTGTGCGAGTACCTTAAAAAAGATGAATACCGCGAAGATTCGAATAACACCGAAAAAAATATCTTCTTCTTTTGAGCGGAACATTCCTATCATAAAATCCTCTTGAGTTCTTTACTCAAAATGAGCTAATTATACTACAACCAATAGTATTTTCCTATGTTTTGAAGAGGAACAATATTAGAAGACGACTCTCATAGTTTAATCTTATATTGAGAGTAATCCACTACTTTCGATATGAAAAGTCCAATCAAAAGTAGAGGAATATCCTCCCCTACACTGAAAAAAATACTGTGATCAGATTAGACATTTGAGTATGGTTGACAGGTTATGTAGGAGTTTGACATAATGCATCGGTGCGCCACTGTCGATTTTACCTAACCTTACAATGTCACTCGCGGTTTCACACAGTCGTATGGCTAAAACACAAATACGTATGGCAGTTCCCAAAACAACAATAAAATATTGCCAATTTGCCCATATTTATTGCAGTTCCACGGAAATATTTTTTTCAGTGTACTGTAAAAACGTGCGTGAGATCTGTCGTAAGTAGGTATGTACTTACATGTGTAATTGTGTAGGCATTTAAGATCTCAGGTGACACAGACGAGATCTCGTATAAGATCTTATGTGAGAATGTAGGTACGAACGCATGTAAGTTCTTATATTAAGTTCCGTCATGCGCCGCGTATATAACGTTTACTCAATATGAAAATGAAACAGCGTACTTATATGAGTTCTCATCTGCGTACGTATGTTAGAACACATGTGCGAACACACGTACGAACTCATATGCGAACACACCTAAGTATTAAATTATATATATTATTAAAAAAAAAATTCTCGCCAACTTTTTAGAGAGTCAGAAAAAATAGCCGTTTTTTTTAAATCCTTTTCTCTGATGAAATCTAATGTTATGAGAATTGCAAACGCCTCAATAGAAAATATGGACGCAAATTTATTTATTTTCCATGATTGTGCATGTCCTCCTGATGGGCAAACCGAAGCACAACCTGCAAGCTCTCCATTTTGAGACTTTGAGCCGTCTGTATAAAAGCATACGAAATCCTGGAACTTGTTATGTAAAACATCTCTAAAGTCGAGAGCGGGGTTCACTGAATTTTGTAAGCCAGCGCCTAGATTGGTTTCAACTTTGGGGATAAAAGTATGGTTATTATACGGAAATTCATAGAATGGATGACGATAAGTTTTATTTATATGTTGTTTGAGATTGTTGACTTTTCCGTAGACTTTAAGAAGAGTAAAGTTATCTAAAATTCGGAAAGGATTTGTGTGAATTGTTATTCTTAACAAGTTATCAAGGCTGTCTACTAGAGGATGATTAATATTTGAAAGTGTTCTAATAATATATTTTTTTGCAAGAAAATTAAATCTAATTTTGATGGGTGGCTCGCATGCTTCAGCAAGCATTACATTTATAGGCGTGCTCATTCGATAACCTAAGGCTAATCTAATGGCTTGATTTCTGAGTTTTTCTAATTTGCTAAAAAATTTGTGATTTTGAAAATTGAAAATATGCGAACCGTATTCCATACAACTTCTAATTAGTGCTCTATAAATAGTCAGAAGGGTGTGTGGATGAGCTCCCCACCAAGTACCCCTCAGGACTTTGAGAACATTCAATGTTTTATTGAGTTTTTCAAACAAAAATTTAAAGTGATGGTCGAAGTTGAATTCATAGTCCAGAATAATACCCAAAAATTTGACCTGAGTGGAGGGAAAAATGTAATTGTCATTCAATCTGAGATATAAGTTGGGGTCTTCTAGATTAATTTTTAGTTTATTAAAAAGTAGCAATTTTGTCTTTTCAGGGCAAATTTCTAGGCCTTTATGTGACAAAAACTCCGATAATATGTTCGAGCAGTTCTGGAGAACAGCTAAGCAGTAGTTAAGATTTTGAGATCTCGCAATTATAACAATATCGTCGGCAAATTCAGCTATTTTGCATTCTGGAGGAAGTAAAGAATGAAGTTTACGAGTATATATTGAGTATAATATAGGACTTAAAATGCAACCTTGGGGTAAACCCACAGTGCTTACTCTAGGTCCAATCAATTCGCCATTAATATTAAAGATGACATTTTTACATGATGTGGCATTATAGACAAATTTAGCTATTTTTTCTGGTATTCCAATATCCCTAAGGTCCTCCACCAGGATCTGTGGGATAACGCTGGGGAAAGCTCCTTTCAGGTCAAGAAATAGGCCTGCTGTAATTTCTTTGTTTACGAATCCCGTAAGAATCTCAGTAGAGATCAAGGACAGATTTTCCGCACATGATTTATTTTTGCGAAAGCCAAACTGCGAAGGGGATAGATGAAAATTGTGTTCTAGGTGCCAACTGAGTCTGTTATATATCAGTTTTTCCATCAATTTTAGTAGACAAGATGCAAGAGCAATAGGGCGAAACTTGCCAGCAGATGATTTTGGGATAAAAAATATTAGAAAATCTTTCCAAGAAGGTGGGAGGTTACCAGAGGAAAGAATATTATTATAAATCTCTAGTAAACTTAATTTTTCTTCTCTGGGGAAGTTCTGAATGATATTGTTATCGATTTTATCTAAACCTGGAGAGGATTTTATCTTTAAAGTTGATACGGCAATATTAAATTCTGTTATATTAAAAGGAGACTCTAGAAAACTATTAGGTTGAAATCCTTCTGGTAAGACGTCGTGGAAGGCCGTAGGTGGGCACATTTCATCCGCTAAATCATATAGTTTATTTATAACTTCCTGATCAGCTGAACAAGAAACTGTCGCTGGCTGGACAAATTTATTTTTGAATGATTTAACTACTCTCCAAACTCTGGTTATAGGGGTCGTTCTGTCCAGTGAGTCGCAAAAGTCCTGGAAAGACTTTCTTCTATTTTCATTTAGTGTTCTCCTCGTTTGTGCTACAACTTTTTTGTATTCTATATAATTTTCATAATTGGATTTTTTCCTAAATTTTGCAATGGCTTCAGTTCTACTTTTTATTGCTGCGTCACACTCATCGTTCCACCAAGGAGCTGGGACAAAAGTCTTATACCTAGAGGAAACACGGTGAATCGAGCTGCGTTTAGAAATAGGCGGAGTAGCGGCTTGAATCGCTTGGTCTACGCACTCTACAAAAGTGTTATAACTGGTTATAGGGTCTAACGTCGAAGAAATTTCGTTCTCTCTTACGAACAGAGAATTCTTTAAGGTTGAAGAAAATAATGGCCAATTAATTTTTTTGAGGCTATATTTGTGGGTGTTAAATTTAGAAACAGGAATTTGAATGCCCAAATTAGTGACAACCGGGTAGTGGTCACTTCCTCTGGGGTCATTCCAAACATCCTGTGCACATCGAATAGAGAGTTGAGGACTAACAAAGGAAAGGTCCAAGATTGATGGAGACTCATCTGGTTTGTTGACATATGTTACTATACCAGTATTTAATCAAATTAAATCCAAATCATTAATAGCTGCATATAAATTATCGCCATTTTGACATGTTTTAGAACTACCCCATAGGTAGTGATGAGAATTAAAGTCTCCTCCAATGAAAATTCGAGAAGAATTTACTGTAAGAGCCGAATTCAATAGATTTTTCCATGTGATTTCAGGTACTCTTCTATCATTAGTCGGAACTCTGTAAACCGAAACTATTAGTAGCGGTCCTATTGAAGTGTCAATGGAAATTGAGAGGGTCTCTAAGTAGTTTTCTATATTGAGTATGGTTGTGATTTTAGTAAAGGTAATTTCTTTTCTAATAGCAATAGCTAGACCACCTCTTTCGAAGTTAAGTCGATCTGATCTAATGAAGTTAAAGTTAGAATTTAAAGAAAATAATTTGTTCGGTTTCAGAAAGGTTTCAGAGAGAAGCAAGATATCAAAATCCTTTGAAATATTTAAGATTTCGTTTTTTTTGTTGGTGACACCACGACAGTTCCACTGCATAATTCTTAAGTTGTGTAAAAGAGCCATTTTAAGGTTTAGGTAAAGAATTGATGAGGTGCGCAGCGTTAGAAGAGAAGTTGTTCACAAAATTGTTAAGCTCCTCCGTTTTTAGGGAGGTGCCAGAGGAGAAAATGTTAAGTAATTTCGTTAGAGTAGTGATTAAATCATTAATTATTGAGGTAGCATTATGATCATCTGAGTTTTGTGGCTGAGAAGAGATGGGTGGAGAAAAGAAGAAATTGAATTCGGAATGGATTGGTTGAAAATCTGCTTCTAACCCGGGTACTTGTGCTGTGGATTCTTTACCGTTAGTAGGAGCATGAAGTGCGAATCCATTAGGCAAAGAACTTGGGAGTCTAGTTGCGTACAAGTGAGAGGAGTTTTTTGTTTTTACACCCTTAGTGGGAGGTTTTTGTTTTCCTTTAAGATTGGAATTTTCGAATTTTCTTTGACTTGTAGGCGGGTTGCAAACTTTTGGTGCTGAAGCACTGAGCACTTGATTGTAAGTGCTTTTTCCTGATTGCTCATATTCTGTGGGAGTGGAGTGTGAGTCTCCAAGATGTGGGAAATTGCTAAAATTAAATTGACCAGAAGGTTGAGAAGAAGACTTTTTGGATAAGCGATTATTTCTTTTTGGACGAAGGACAGCTTTCGCCTCTACAAATGTTAGACAGTGGTTGACAGCATAACTACGGAAATCTCGCTGAAAGATGTGTTCCGGACACTCTGCAGAGTTTGGGAGATGAGGTCAGAGATGCCAGGGAGCGAGACTAAACGCATCTGCGCATGTCTGCGGAAAGTTCAGCCATTGATCGAATTGAGCGGCCTCATTTAAAATTGTTTTATTAAAGTTTTTTCAAACTATCCCGCTCATCTCGACCAATGGCAGAACTTTCCGCAGACATGCGCAGATGCGTTTGGTCTCGCTCCCTGGCATCTCTGGATGAGGTCCCTTGCAATGAAAACATTTTGGATTTTCATTTTCCAACGGACAAGGGTCATTTCCCTCATGTGCCGGGTCACCACATTTTCTGCATCTTTTTTCCTTAGATTTGCAGTACTTACCAATGTGGCCGTATCTGCAGCAATTCCAGCACATTTTAACTGGAGGGGAGTAAGGTTCCAGGTTAAGGGAAGCGTTGTAGATAGCTACCCGTGGGGGGAGAGATCTACCTTTAAAAGTTAAAAGCACGGAAAGTGAGGGGACATATTCCGTCTTTTTTGTCTCATTATTAAAATTTTTTTTATTTAGACGACGAACATCTAAAACAGCTGATTTAGTGTGATAATTACCGAGAATTACAAGGTCATTTAACAGTTCTTTTTCAGTAATGTCCAGTGGGACATTTTTTATTACACCTTGGGATGAGATGAAGTAAGACAGAATAGAGGCTTTTAAACCACTACTCTCAAGAGATTTGTCCTTTAAAATAATGTTCGCAGCACAAGCCGATTTGGTAAATACCGCTAACTTACCCAGACCCGAACTTTTGACTTCAGTGATCACATTTTTGTACTTGGAATTTAAGATTTTAGCGCACGAAATGCGATTTAGATCTTTATTTCCAGAATCTTTTTTTAAACTTTCGATCATTATTTTGCATTCTCCTATTGTAGTTTCATCGTACAATAAAGTTTTTGAAAATCCAGATGTGGCGTTCTCGTTACCACCCAGGCCTGATGCCGCACCATTTTGCGTTTCGGAAAAATTATTATTTAAAATCATATTGTCCTCCACTAATAAGTCGCCTGTCTTCATTTTTTTAGAAGAGCCCGACTTCAATTTAGCGAGGGCATCAGCTGCTTGAAAAGCATCAAATGTTTGTTCGCTAATTATCAAAGGTTTTTTTTTAGGATTTGAATCCGGATCATGTGACCCGCCATCTACGGTGGACATTACTCTACAAATGACATGGGAACCCGCCCGAACGCGGGATTCAGGCGATCTTGAACCTTTTACGTTTTGAGGTTAGAAAAGTTTATTCATAAAATGTCCTGCAATATTTGCTTTCACTGTGGCACGGAGTATTCTGTTATGCGCGCAACGCACAACGAGAAAGAAACGTATCTTTCCCGAGAGAGAAGCAATCTCGAACCACAATTGTACACGAAAACAGTCGACTCGGACTCGCGTCGCGTCACCACCGGTTCATCTTATGATAAGCTAGCTTATATTACTGCGACTGCGCATTAATTCGTCGCCATGACAACTAACTTTTGCGCAGACGCCAACATAGGGAAAGAGCGTATCATACGGTAGACGGTGTAACCTGCCTCCATGAGTAAGAAAGTGATAACAGTACACTGTTAAAAATACAAAATGTAATTTTAACAATAAAAATGTAATTTTAACAATAAAAATGTAATTTTAACAATCAAAATGTATATTTACACCGTTATAGGAAGTAAATTCACAAACCTTGTGTGTTTATACATCGTTCAACGTTGTATTTTTACTGCCTAAATGTCATTTTGCAATGTGATACGTTGTAAAATAACATTCGGGCAGTAAAATTACATTCGGGAAGTAAAAGTACTACGTAAGACGTGAAGCGAAAAGTTTCCAAAGTCTTACGTAGTACTTTTACTTCCCGAATGTAATTTTACTGCCCGAATGTTATTTTACAACGTATCACATTGCAAAATGACATTCAGGCAGTAAAAATACAACGTTGAACGATGTATAAACACACACGGTTTGTGAATTTACTTCCTATAACGGTGTAAATATACATTTTGATTGTTAAAATTACATTTTGATTGTTAAAATTACATTTTGATTGTTAAAATTACATTTTGTATTTTTAACAGTGTATATCTGCACCTGTTTTGCACTCATGGTCTAGTTACAAAACGTGCGTGAAAACGCAATCATGGGACTGCGCCCTTATGGGTATAAAATAGATTTTAAAAAGTAAAAATCGATATTTTTAAAACTTTAATAAAAATTCTAAAATATTTATATGCTTCACAATAAGTTTTATATACTCATTAAGATACAAAAAAATTAAAAGCATTTAGTGATGGCAAATATATTTATATTTGATATTTAAAAAATGTCAAAACTGTGAGTTGGACCAGTTGGACACCCCTTTTTTATATGCTGGTGACTTCTTTTATTTTACCTGTAATCTATTTTTTCGTTGTAAACATTCAAAATAAATGGTAATTTAATACTATTAATCAGATTCCCACATGAAATTTCTTTACCAAGTAAGTCAAGGAAATGCTCTCACCTGATTTCAATGTTGACGTTTTTCACTTCTAAAAGACAAAATAAATTAGATAATGTTGATTTATTAGAAATAATAGAGTGGCAAAAGTGGTGGAACCATAATTTCTTTGCAATAAAAAAAACAGGGACGTAACTACCATACATCGAAACCCCGCATTGCGGGGGGGCCTCGGCTTACTGGGGGGCCTCGCGCCCAATAACCCTAATGCAAAAAAATTTTTTAAAAAAAATAATTAAAAATAGAAAATATTGACCGAAATTATTTATACACTATTTAAAAAAATATTGGGGGAGGGTGCCTTCTGAAAAAATTTGCGGGGGGCCTCGACATTTGTAGTTACGTCCCAGAAAAAAAAGCTTAATATTATTTTTAAAGTATTTTTTATAGCAAAAAAATTATAGTTCCACCACTTTTGCCACTCCATTGTTTCTAATAAATGAACATTAACTAATTTATTTTGTCTTTTAAGAGCGAGAAAATCAATATAGAAATCACCCAAGAAGCACGTAATATTACATGAGTATCACTGTAATATTACATTCAATATTAGTAATATGACGGGTTGATGTTACAGTAATATTATCGTGACATTAAAATGTCCGCGTCAAGGTAATATTACAGGGTAATGTTAAGGTAATATTACATAGTAATATTACCAAGTAATATTGAGTTAACATTACAGTAATATTACAAATATGTAGTAAAATATGAAGCAGACTTTCTATAATATATTCTAAGAGCTAAGTAGCCGAGTGGTTTAAGGCGCCAACCGACTTGGTCAGCTTACAAAGGTTCAAGACTCAGCGCTCCAAATTTTTTCTACATTATATTTAATTGTAATATTACTTCAATGTCACTGTAATATTAATGTAATATTACTTTGTAACATTATTGTAATATTACTTTGTAATATTACCTTGACGCGGACATTTTAATGTCACGGTAATATTACTGTAACATCAACCTGTAATATTACCAATATTGAATGTAATATTACTGCGATACTCACGTAATATTACGTGCTACTTGGGCAGGTGAGAGCATTTTTGTACATTTTTTAATAAGATTTCCTGAGAGTGTCCAACTCGCCGCAATGAAAAATGAAAGTTAAAAAATCATCTCATCTAAAAGTTACCCGGTAAGAAGGAGTTAATAGAATATAATTCATTATTTTAGGGTTTTGACGAAAATGCGATGAAATGTCATTTATACTCAATGCTTGATTTGAATCAACAACTCAATGTCTCTGTGTTTCATTAATGAATGATAATCAGGAGAATAGATGTATTACTTTCTATTCTCATGGCGTATTCAGTTCTGAAATTTTTTTTTGTAGAAATATAATTTTTAATTATGTTTAATACGGGGAAAAAGGTATTACGATCCTATTATGCTACAAAGAATACATAAATACGTTCGCTGAATACAGTTCAATTTCTGGAATATAAAAATGTGTACAAAATTAATAAATTCTTGTGTGGTGACAAATCTTTAATAGTATATTTCGTAACATGCGTGACAAGCAGTGGTTTCTGAAACGAGAGCAATGTTTTTGCAACTCGTTGAGTTGCAAAAATTGCGCGAGTTTCAACACGACTGTTTTGTTCACGCAGTTACGAACGATACTTTTCATAACAAAGTCATAAAAGGCGTGATTAGGTTCTCTGTACAGATAACCAGAAAGTTGCAGAATTAAGAATGATTCACTAAGTCACGTCAGAGTGTACACAAATACAATCCAAATTGAATGTCTCACACTTTTTTACTTGTCAACACGCCGCGCTAGTGATACGGTCAGATTAGATTTTGAAGCTGTACTACTCACGCTAAAAATATCGACTCTGTTCTGTTGGTCAAACAGTGCGTGCAAGAAAAGTAGAAAAGTGGGGGACATGCAATTTGGACTGTACTTGTTTGCACTCTGACGTCACATAGTGAATCGTTCTTAAATCTGCAACTTTCTGGTTATCTACAGAGAACCGAATTAAGCCATTTTTAAGAATGCGTTATGAAAATCATTTAATATCAATGAATTACATTTTGAGTAGAGGATAGATCAACTACTATGAATTATATTATTTTATATTGCTTTCATGTACATTTGGATTCTTTTCAATAGCACAAAAAAAGAAAGATATAGGTAAATTATTTTGAATTCTACATTTTGATATTTCTTTCAAACGCATTTTTATTATTCTCAATGCCAAAAATAATAATATGAAATTGCAATATTTAAAAATAATATATCAAATTAACTACACTGAAAGACTTTAGCAAATCATTTTTACAATCAGGTTTGTAATCTGGGATAATCTTGCAAAACAAACATTTTTGCAAGTGAAAATAGTAGATTTTAAATGCAAAAAAGGAAAGATTTTTAAAAGGAATGTAAGTATGGGGCGACATTTTTGCACTGTATTATTTTACAGTGTTAGTCGAAGTGTAAATACCAAATATTTCATTTAAATTTCATGAAATAGTTTTTGAGTTACACAGTTTTAAAAATTTTAATTTTTGCTTCCTTATAGAGGAAGCTTTGGGATCGTTAAGATTTTCGATTTTCCAAAAATAGTCTAGATCGACTCATTTTCATCTAAAAAGCGTAAATTTTCATTTTTAAGCAAATGTCCAGATCTATGTGTGTGTATGTGTATAGCGTTTTTTGTGTACAGGATTTCTCGAAAACGCTTTAACGGATTTCAACAAAATTTGGATGACTTATTACGCTTATGAATACATAAATTTGGACACGGATCTTTGAAAATATTCAATCAAATTTTTTTAGGCACCTTTTTTCATCGAAAAAAAATCGTTTTTTGACAAATTTTTTTTCCATGCTAAAAATTCAACTTAATCGTTACAAAAATCATATTCTTTATCTCAAAACGAATCGATTGACCTATATAACTTTTATATATGATCAAAAATATTCATAAAATAATTAATTTTTTTCTTTGCATTTAAAATCCTTTTTTTTTAATAACTTCTCCAATCAATTTTTATATTATTAAATTATTGCTTTCTCTATAAGGAAGCAAATTATTTTGCTTACTTAGAAGCAAAATGTCCATGAAATGGACATAATTTTCACCTATTTCAATTGTTTTCTTTTATTTTATATTTTTTCCAATTTGTAATTATTTAAATTATTTTTTATAATTTCCGTAATTTTCAATTATTTATCTTTAAATTTAATTATTTTATTCTGTTTTTAAATATTTTTATGATTTTTTTTAAATATTCTTTTCAATTAAAGTTTTTTAAATTCGTTTCTTAATTATTTTCTTTTATCTAATTTATATTCCGTGTTTTTTAAAAATAATTTCTCTCAAATTTAATTAATATTTTTCAATATATCATTGTTTTTATCTTTTTTTTAAAAATGTAGTTTTTCAAATTTATTATATTTGTAAGTGGATTGCTTAAAAGTTAACATAATGCAGTGATTTTTAAAGATTTTTTTACAGGCTATTCGATAGTAACAAAATTTTTGTTGTATAAAAAAAGTTGACCTTGTTTCGGAGAAAATACCTCAAAGCTAGGATAGCGCGTCCCCGCGTCGCGAGTCTCCAACTCTCCGCGCTGCCACAATGGTCCGGATTGCGAATTTCTTGTTCAAAATCATTTATAGCACGCAATGTTGGAAGAATTTAAAAGAATTTTTGTTGAATACTCAGTTTAAAATTATTAAAAAGATAGCTACACCCGATTTTTTTCCTGATTTCCAGACAATATTTATTTATTATCCCTGACAGTTTTTAAGTTTTTAGTAACGATCTCTCATTTACACATATGCACTAAAAAATTGTTTGAAAAATAAATATTTTCAATTTACAATCATACGTTTTTTTATAAATCTTAAAAATGTAATTTATTAATTTATGTAGCATAAATAAAAAGTAGCAGAAATTCAATTTTTTAAATTTAAATAGATAAAAAAAATGTCCAGAAGAAATGCAAAAATCTTTCAACAATAAAGAAGTTTAGGAAAATTAAACCAAAAATTTTGTAATAATAGACTTAAAACATTTCCAAAATCAATTTTAAAAAATTGAAGGAAATCTAAAAATTTTGTGACAAAATAATTAAGTTTGCAGAAACATAGATCTTTATTTATTCAATGTTATAATAACAAAATTGTGAAAATAATATTTTAGATAAATAATTTGTGTAAAAAGAAGAAAATTAGAGAAAATCCTAAAATAAAATTACAAATATTAAAAAAACATCATAAGCAAAAGAAAAAAAAATTTAATTTGAAAAAAGGATGAAATTATTTAAGTTATAATGACTTTAATATATAAAAATTTGATACTTTACTTATTAATTTCTTTTTACAAAACAATTATAAAACGTATTCAGATAATTTTTATTAGTATATTTTTACAAATTTTATAAAAAATACAGTATTCAAATTAAAATTTTCTAACGTTATTCATAATTTTCTGGTACACTTTTTACAAATTCCCTAGTTTTTTCATGCATAACTAAATTGCAGATAATGTTTTAAGTGTTTAAATTTTAAAAAAACATGATTTAAGTGCAGTTGACCCAATGATTTAAATCAAAGTGATATATCAAAAGCAGCTCTGAATTTTGATAATTTTTATTTTTCTTCCATTTGTTTAGGTATAACAATTTGTTTAAACAAATTAATTCTCTAATAATTTTTAACTTCAAAATCATGATTTGTTCTATAGTCCTCTTTCCAATAATCTCCTTTTTTGATATCCTTGTATTCCTAAACGTAAACTGAGATGAGTACAGAGTCATTGTCATTATTTATTAATTATTTACTATATACAGAATTGAAAAATTGAAAATATCACTCACTTTTCTTTTGTAACTTTTCCTTTACTATCAATTACCGCGATTTATTTTTAATAATTTTCATCTTATTTCTATTTTTTTATAACAATTTATTTAAACAAATTATTTTTTAAACAATTTTTGAAGTCAAAAATCATTATTTGGTTCATGGTCATCCTTCTAGAATTCAATTATTTAATATGTTATAGTCATTATGTACAATAAGGGCCACACTCGTAGAGAGTACAGTACTAGGCGCGTGACGTAGTCGTGTGGGGTTGGGGTGAACGGCAGTTGAAGCGTAGCGCTGTCAGAGGGTGGACGCGGAAGTATTGTCGTTGAGGCGTGGACATATTGAAAGAGCGGAGGCTCGTCGGACCGCCCACTTTTCCGATCGACTTAAAGAACAGAGTGAACGTTAATCTTGTGGAGTGACTGCTAATATTGTGGAGTGACTTTTGATTTACTTAAATAATTATCTTGTTGTGCCACACGAGTGATTCGACTCGCCACTGTAGTGGCGTTCATTTATATTGTGAAAGCAGTCGCTAAAATAGTGAATAAAAGAATTAACTATATTTCTGTTTTTATTCTTTGGTTAAGAATTACCAGAAATATAACATTCAGAAGTGGGATACTCAAGAATCGACGTGAAAAATTTCTTTTGTCCGGTGCCTCAAGTGGTGATGACGCTTTGCTTTGCAAAATGGCGTCGCGTCCTTCGTAAAAGTTACGCGTAAAATGTCCGCGTAAAACGAAACTACTAGCGCTCGTTACGTTCTTTTTGTGTACTATTTGCTGTGACACTGTTGTGATTGGAGATGGCAGATGATCTTTATCGCCAATGGTGGCGATGCGAATGGAAATGACCGCCCCCAGGCTGAGCAACAAGCAGGGGTACAACCAAATCAGCTGATGGGCTTAAGGTACTTTCTCACCTCAGTAGCTGCCATGGGAGTGAAGGGTTGCGACAATTCAAATTTTCATTGTCTGAACTCTTCACTCTCACACGTTACCATAGCAACCTTCAGCCAGCCAGCCAGCCAGCCGAGGTGTGAAAGTGCCATTACTGACAGCTATAATGCAGCAGAATTCGTTAATCATTCAAAACTTTGCTGCAAATAATCGCCAGAAGACATTTCATCATAATGTCCTGCCAGATTTGTCGCATAATATCGATGATTTTACGGGATTGGAAGGACCTGCCGAGGCAAGAAGTTGGTTAAGCCAATTGGAGACAACTGCTACTCTACATAGGTGGACGCCTAAGGCCAAAAACAAACAAACCAAACCAAGAGGCTGTGGCGTTTGAAACAGCAAGATCGCACCTGAAGAGAGCAGCAAGGAACTGGTATTTGGCTCATCTTGAGAACATCCGTGACTGGCGATCTTTTCGAGATCAGTTTAAGGGAACGTTCATCAGAGAAAAATCGTTAACTGAAAAGTGGAAAGCCATGGAAAGTCGAAGTCAACGTCGGGGTGACGTCGTATTTAGAATTGTCCCAGACGATGTTCAACAATATGTCATTATTGGTCGTAACTTTTTAGATTTGACGCACGTTGCTTATTTTAAAGTAGATAAAAAATTAGAATTTGTAAATCGTGGAGAATTTAATTTTCATTCAGATGTTTTTACTTATTCACCGAAATCAGGAAGCGTGGAAGTAAGATCATTACAAACGATTGTTTTGAAGCCGGCAACATTTATTTTGTTAAGGTGTCGGTAACCCGGTAAGAAGCGAGAAATTAAAAAGAATTGGTAAATTTATACCTCTTCATAGAAAACAGTAAATTATTCAATCCTTATGAATTCCATTTTTGTCCAATGCTTTTGTATCTTGTGTTGAGACTAAGTTTCGATAACTTTTCAATCCTTTTCAAATGGCTATAGGTGATTAAAAATAATTGAAAAGTTAGTAAAGTTAAGTAAGCAATCCGACTCACGGGGAATGTTAAAAATAGATATTAAACAGGGGTTGTTCTGAAAATTCTAGCATGAATTAAAATCATGAAATTCATATATTTCCTAATACGAAAACATATAATAAATATAAAAGAGACATACTCTAATCGAAAAAAGGTTATTGAATAATTGTCTGGAGTCCAATTAATACATAAGTAAGTCTCAAGTTACATATCTTCAAAATGGAATTTTCAAATATATCTCTGGTAGCAGTTGGGACAAAGCGTCTGACATCTGCGCTGGAAACCCGAGTTCGAATCTTTCAAACCGACGATTTTTTTTCAGTATAAATATTTAAAATGCTATTGAAAAAGATTGGATTTAGCTTATTTTCAATGGTTTTCGATTGATACAAAAGAATTGGACAGAAATGGAATTCATAATCATTAGAAATTTTCAAATCTTTATAATTTCTCGCTTCTTACCGGGAAATGAGACTGAACTAGAATTGCCATTTTCTAATAATTTTGAGAAAATTTGTAAAATTGAAAAAGGAGATATTCTTGTAGCTGACATCATGTCACTAGAAAGTGAGTCTTGTAATTTGAAAGGAATTAGAAAGCCTATTGTAATAGAGGATATAAATATTTGTAAAAGTAGATCAGATAACGAGAAAGCTCAATTAATTGATATTTTGAATAAATGGCGTGGAGCGATTGCCATGGATTTGTCGGAACTTGGTCGAACACATTTAATGAGTATGGACATAGTTGAGAAACCCGGTTCTCAACCTGTCACAGCGAAGCCATATCGTTTATGCCCCTAGGAACGTCAACATTTAAAAGGTTTAGTTAAAATGTCAAGGAGTTAAATCTCGCGACCGAAACAGATCTTTCGCGTGGTTATATGCAAATGCCATTGACAGATAACGCGAAAAATAAGACAGCATTTATTACGCAGGATGGTACGGGACAGTTCGAGTGTGCCATGTTTGGCTTAATGAACGCACCTTTCTATTTTAACAAATTAATGAAAAAGGTTTTTGGACCGTTCGGAAATAGTCTTGCACTGACGTAATTTGATGATATTTTGATTTATGCTAAGACTTGGGAGGAATTAATAGGTAAAGTCGAAAAGGTTTTTGAATTATTGTCTAATGCGGGTCTTACTGTAAATTTGAAAAAATGCGAATTTGCTGTGACTGAAATTGAATATATGGGATTTATTGTAAGCGCGGGAAGGTTCGACCGGGTCGTCGGAGGTTGCAGGCAATTCTTGAATTTCCAACTCCAAAGAATGTACGTGCTGTGAGGATGTTTCTTGGCATTGCTAGTTTTTTTAGGAGGTTTGTGCCGAGATTCGCGAAAATAGTGAGTCCTCTGATAGAATTATTAAAGGCAGATCAATCGTTTAAATGGACGACTAAACAGGAGACGTGTTTCCGAGTGATAAGAACTAAATTCGAAGAAGAGCCTATTCTGGGAATTTTCAACCCAAAGGCATCGCGAACGGTGTTGCATACGGACGCGTCATGTTAAGGTCTGGGAGCTATGTTAATGCAGGCGGATGATCTGAATCGATTACGTTTGATCTATGCGATAAGTCGTCGTACGTCAGACTGTGAAAAAAACTTCCATTCTAGTAAATTAGAATTTCTTGCGGTGGTGTGGGCATTACGATCGTTTGCGACAATTTTTGTTGACGATTCATTTCAGGATTTATACTGATTGACAGGCACTGATTCACGTAAATACGATGAAAACATCAAGTAGTCAATTTGTACGGTGGTTTTCTTCTTTGGCAGAATTTGATTTTGACATATGTCATAAAAAAGGTGAACAGATGTCTCACGTCGACGCCTTGTCGAGAGTTCCGGTAGGATGCTATGAGAAGTTGGATGATGCGACGATGTATTATGTTTTTATTCATGAGGATAAAATTCTATTGTATCAGCGTGGCGATGAAAGTCTTTTGCGACAAATTAAAATTCTAGAAACAAATGTTTCAGACAGCAGTCGTCGTGAAAAAGGTGAAGTCAAGGATTTTTTGTTGAAAAATGGACTTTTATATAAGCTGGATATTGATTCGGATAAAGAACTCTATGTAATTCCTTCGGCTATGAGAAATGCTATGGTTATAAAATACCATGATCTCTCGAGTCACTTTGGAGTCGAGAGAACAGTTTCACGCTTAAAAGAATTTTATTATTTTCCCAGGATGAGACGTTATGTGAGAAGACACATTAGTGCCTGTATCGAATGTATTTTGTCAAAGAATAAAGTCGGAAGACAAGCCGGAGAATTACATACGGTTCCAACCGGAAAGAAACCATGGGATACTTGTCACGTGGACCATTTGGGTCCATTTGTCTCGTCTTCGCATGGCAATAAATATATTCTTGTGATCGTTTGTAACCTGACAAAATTTTCTCTGTCGTATGCTGTCAAAAATGTTACAGCTGCAATGACAGTTAAGAAATTGAATGAATTTGTAAATAGATTCGGAGCGCCAGGCAAACTGATCTCAGACAGGGGGACGGCCTTCACGGCTGAGAGTTTTTCGGATTTTTGTAGAAGACACGGAATTGAGGGCGCCGATCAAAGAACCGGTTATAATTCTTTGACGCTAGAATTAGTTGGCCCCTGAGTCGAAAAAATTGTGTTTTTCAATTTAGTTTTTTAAAAGCATATTCCGATAGAAAATTTCATTGCGCATCTTTTATCTCTTTGACAAAAATTTCCAAATTTTATAGTTTTTAAAATAACTTAAAAAAACTGATTTTTTGAAAACAAAAAATTTGGTTATTTTTTTGTGTTCAACTTGCGATAAATAAGACAATTATCAACATTTTTTGATCAAACAAAAACGAAAATACGCGTAATTTTATTGCTCGACTGTCAAAGCGAATGCAAATTAATTGCAATAATAATTGAAAAAGTTATTAATTATTTTCTAAACTAATGCAAAATTACTAACCTCCAAACTTCGATCGCCTCGTTTATCTGACAAATTTTCACCACCAATGTACTTTGTGTTGCAAAGTTGTTTATTAAGACATAAAAAAGTTTTCTGGAAAGTATGAGTACACAAAAATAATTACAACTCGAAAAATAACGATGTTATTGTTTAGATCCCGCTAGCAGACGACTGTTTCTTGCGCGTGGACTGAGATTAGCGCTGAATTAGCGTCACGTCAACGTCGTTCTAGGTTAATAACATCGTTATTTTTTGAGTTGTAATTATTTTTGTGTACTCATACTTTCCAGAAAACTTTTTTATGTCTTAATAAACAACTTTGCAACACAAAGTACATTGGTGGTGAAAATTTGTCAGATAAACGAGGCGATCGAAGTTTGGAGGTTAGTAATTTTGCATTAGTTTAGAAAATAATTAATAACTTTTTCAATTATTATTGCAATTAATTTGCATTCGCTTTGACAGTCGAGCAATAAAATTACGCGTATTTTCGTTTTTGTTTGATCAAAAAATGTTGATAATTGTCTTATTTATCGCAAGTTGAACACAAAAAAATAATCAAATTTTTTGTTTTCAAAAAATCAGTTTTTTTAGGTTATTTTGAAAACTATAAAATTTGGAAATTTTTGTCAACGAGAAAAAAGGTGCGCAATGAAATTTTCTATCGGAATATGCTTTTAAAAAACTAAAGTTGAAAAACACAATTTTTTCGACTCAGGGGCCAACTAATTTGAGCGTCAAAGAATTATAACCGGTTCTTTGATCGGCGCCCTCAATTATGCATGTTCTGAATTCTCCGAGACATCCTCAGGCCAATGGCCTTGTAGAAAGATTAAATGAGACTATTTTGCCAGCTTTACAAGCTAATTTAATTGATGTCGAGGGTAAATATTGGGACCGAAATTTGTTCAAATTGGAGCGCGATTTAAATACAGCTGTTTCAAAAACTACGGGCAAAACGCCATTTGAGATGTTACTTGGTTATGCGCCGAGGTTTGAGAATGGCTTGACGAGGTACTTGACGGTTGATGCTGAAGTTTATACCCCTCCGGAAGAGATCAGGGAGCAGACGGTGGAGCGAATTGACAAGGCAAATTTAAAAGCGAAAGAGAGATACGATATTAATCGTTTTAAAATTGTTAAATTTAATATAGGTGATATTGTATATGTGAGACGGGTTAAGGTACAAACGGGAGATTCGAGAAAATTACAGTCGCGATTTAAGGGACCCTTACACGTAAAAAAATGCTGTAATTGCATCTACTCCAGGAAACTAGTAGTCAAAATACTCCAGGCTGTGGTGACAGCAGCCTCAACTGTAGTGAATGTAGCTACAGTTATGAGATACATGAGTTGCGTGAGCATGCGCGGTAATGCTCTACTCAGCTGACAATCGAAATTAATCGAAATTGTGTTAACCTTTACTCCAGGCTGTAGCTATCCTATATATTACTATTTTTTGTGATTCCCATTACTCCAGTTGAAGTAAGCTGAACTCCAGTTTTTTTTACGTGTAGTTATAGTCGAGGTCTTGCCCTCTGACACCTACCGTATTCAGGGGTTAAATAAGTCGGAACGGGCATTGAGATCAGACGTGACGGCTCATGTGAGCCAACTAAAAATTTGAAAAGGTAGTAATGATGACGACGACATTAACGATGATTTAGATGTTTGCGAGGAAAATAGTGATGATGCAAGCGAAGTTTCTAAGAAACGAATTCGACAATTACCCAAGAGGTACAAAAACTTTATTATGTAAATTTTATATTTCTTGTTTGTAAAATTATATATTTTTTTCTCATCTTTTATTATATGTATTTTACTCTCCTTAAGATAAGCTTGAGGATAAGCTTTCGACGGAATGGCCGAGTGTTATAGGCATTATGTATAATAAGGGCCCACACTCGTAGAGAGTACAGTACTGGGCGCGTGACGTAGTTGTGTGGGTTACCGTGTAATGTTACCGGGAAATTTACCATCCAATCATAAGACTCCTTTAGAAAACCTACTTTCCGATGGTCGGACAAATGCAAATTCGGGGACACGAGTAGTCGGTGACTTAAGGAGTTTGACAAATGCAAGTTCGGTGATTTAAAAATTCGGAAAAATGCAAGTTCGGTAATTTAAAAGTTCGGCCAAATGCAAATTCGGAGACTTAAGAGTTCGGCTAAACGTGAGTTCGGTGATTTCAAAGTTCGGACAATTACAAATTCGGAGATTTCAAAATTTGGGCGAATATAAGTTCGGTGATTTTAAAGTTTGGACAAATGCAAATTCAGGGATTTAGAAGTTCTGACAGTTGCAAATTTGGAGAGTTGAATATTCTGCTAAATGCGAGTTCGGTGATTTCAAAGTTCGGAAAAATGCAAATTTGGTGATTTCAAAGTTCGGACAAATGCAAATTCTGGTAATTGAATATTTTGACAAATGCAAGTTCGATGATTTCAAAGTTCTGGCAAATGCAAGTTCGTGGATTTAAAAGTTCAGACGAATACGAGTTCGAGGAGATAAAAATTTTAACAAATGCAATTTCGTCGATTTAAATGTTTTGGCAAATGTCAATTTGATGATTTGGAAGTTATGACAAATACAAATTCGGGAAGTTAATAGCTCGAACAAACGCAAGTTCGGGGTATTGCAAATTCTGACAAATGCAAGTTTGTAGAATTACAAATTCGGACAATTAAATTTCGGCCAATTACAAATTCGGTCAATTGGGTTTTGGTGGAAATGTCCTCAACCCAGAATTCTCAGAAATATAACAAATATCTCAATCTCCCTAAGAATGGGCGGTAATGGGTTAAGCTATATAGTTGATTTATAATTTCTTATTGCAATCCAAGACACCATGGTGGTTAGCCTGTACAAATTATTATAGTACCTGCTTAATCTTTAAAAACCTGTTATAACTTTAAGATATAAATTTTGTAAGTTTATCTTTTATGTCTGCGAGAACCCGCTGCAGGGTCATGCGGACTTAGAGTATTCTAAGATATATAGATAAGTCTTCTTTCCAATGTTTTTAAGACTTAGGTTTTGTAAATAATGTATTATATCTTTTGTTAAGTAAATATTAGTTTACATACATCCATACATACATGGTGGTTAGCCTACTGGACTGTCAGCTGGAGGACCAGGGTTCGAATCTTCGCGAGTACAAAGATTTTTCTCTTTCACGTTCTGATTAAGTTTATGTAATATAAACTCTTAATATTTATGTATTTGAATTTATAAACTAAATTATGTAAGTATTTGTACTTTAATTAATAATAAAATTTAGATAAAGTTTAGTAGTCAACTTCTATACACTGAGAAAATTATATCTGTAACGATTACAGAACTGCTATAGTACTGCTCGGACGAACGCCACCTTCAGTAAATAGCAAGGATGGCATCGAGCAGGTCGTGTTGTATCGTATCGTGGCGAACCACAACACGATAGACTTAGTCGAGTAGTATCGTAGCTCGCCACGATATGATGCAATATGATGCGTCTGAAGCCATCGTGTTGAGGCTCGATACGATACGATGGAACTTGTTCCATCGTATCGTGGCTTGACACGATACGATGGACTGAGTTCCATCGTATCGTGTCAAGCCAGGATACGATGGACTGAGATCGATCGTATCGTGTCAAGCCACGATACGATGGACTAAGCTCAATCGTTACATTATAAATTGTTTAAACAAATTGTTATAAACAAATAGACAAATAAATTTAAAAAAAAAAGATTCTGAAAAGTAGACAATGTTTTAAATAATTAAATTTTACATTATAAATTGTTGAAACAAATTGTCATAAGCAAATGGACAAATATTAAAGTTTTCATCAGAAAAAAAATTCTGAACAGTAGAGAATGTTTTAAATAATTTAATTTTACCTTATACATTGTTTAAAAAATTAATTGTTTAAACAAATTGTTATAAACAAATAAACTCATACATTTATATAAGAAAAAAAAATTCTTAAAAGTAAAAAAGGTATTAAATAATTAAATTTTACATTATAAATTGTTTAAACAAATTGTTATAAACAAATGGACAAATATTAAAACTTTTATCAGAAAAAAGATTCTGAAAAGTAGAGAATGTTTTAAATAATTAAATTTTACATTATTAATTGTTTAAAAAATTAATCGTTTTAACAAATTGTTATAAACAAATAGACAAATAAATTTTTATAAGAAGAAAAAATTCTGAAAAGTAAAGAATGTTTTCAATAATTAAGTTTTACTTTATAAATTGTTTAAACAAATTGTTATAAACAAATGGACAAATAAATTTTCATAAGAAAAATACATTCTAAAAAGTAGAGAATGTTTTAAATAATTAAATTTTACATTATAAATTGTTTAAACAAATTGTTATAAACAAATGGACAAATATTAAAACTTTTATCAAAAAAATAGATTTTGAGAAGTAGAGAATGTTTTAAATAATTAAATTTTACATTATAAATTGTTTAAAAAATTAGTCGTTTTAACAAATTGTTATGAACAAATGGATAAATAAATTTTAAAAAGAAGAGAAGATTCTGAAAATTAGAGAATGTTTTAAATAATTAAGTTTTACATTATAAATTGTTTAAACAAATTGTTATAAACAAATAGAAAAATAAATTTTCATAAGAAAAATACATTCTGAAAAGTAGAGAATGTTTTAAATAATTACTCTCTACATCTAAATTAGTAGTTTTCTACTATGAATTAGTCAAATTCATGGCTCATTTTTCTCTAATTCATATAGTAAAAAACTATTAATTCTTAGTAGAAAACTACTAATTGAAATAGTGAAACTTTACTTTTAAAAAAAGTAGATTTTTTTACTAATTTAATTAGTAGTTTTCTACTACGAAATTAGTAGTTTTCTACTAAGAATCTGTTAAATTCTTACTATTTTAATAGTAGCTCACTTTTCGCTAATTCATTAGTAGAAAACCACTAATTCAGATTTAGAGAGTAAATATTACATTAAAAATTGTTTTGAAAATTAATTGTTTAAAAAAATTGTTATATACCTAGTTTAATGTTATTATATGTTTATTATAATAACTTGTTACTCTGATTATATCTTTGGATATGACATTTTGATTCATTTTATAATTTATGTATATCGCTCGGTATATCGGGTTTTTTTAAGGACTCTCCAGCTCTATGAACTCATCTTTCGTAATAAATCAATCAATCAAATGGACAAATATTAAAACTTTAATCCAAAATAAAATTCTGAAAAGTGGAGAATGTCTTAAATAATTTAATTTAACATTATTAATTGCTTAAACACATTCTTATAAACAAATTGTTACAGCAGCTTAACGTCACGTAATGTTTACAGAAAACGCTGAAATAACGTTAATATATGTTACTATATGATAAGCGGTAAAATATGAACGATTAAATAGATAGATATGAATTATATTTTAATAACGATCAACAATAGATTTTCTTTATGTTCTTTAAGTCTTTTCTCGAATATTCATTAAACCTTTATAATCTTGAAGATCCGAAAATGTCACGTTTTCGACAAAAAAAAGGGGTTTCAATTTTACGACTTGAAAATATTCGGAAACAAACATCTGGTATCATAATTCCGGACCGCGGGTCTCTGCGCCTTTCTGGCAATAAAACATGAAATTTACCGATAGGAAAAACCTATAAAGAATGAAAAATTGTCAAAAAAATTAATTGTTTAGAGAAATTGTTATAAACACATTGACAAATATTAAATCTTTCATCAGAAAAAGAGATTGAGGTAAGTGGGGAATGTTTGAAATAATTAAATTTAACATTATAAATTGTTAAATAAATTAATTGCTTAAACAAATTGTTATAGAAAAATGTAAAAATATTAAAACCGAAAAAAAAGGATTCTGAAAAGTAGAGAATGTTTTAAATAATTAAATTTTACATTTTTAATTGTTTAAACAAATTCTCATAAACAATTGTACAGATATTTAAACTTTTATCAGAAAAAATGATTTAGGAAAGTGGATGTTTTAAATAGTTATTTTCAACATTATAAATTTTTTAAAAATTTAATTGTATAAGCAAATTTTTATAAACAATTGTGCAGATATTTAAACTTTTATCAGAAAAAATGATTCAGTAAAGGGTAGAATGTTTTAAATAATTATTTTAACATTTTTAATTTGTTAAAAATTATTTGTTTAAACAAATTGTTATAAACAAATGTACAAATATTACATTTTTATCATCAATCGATGTTTTTACTTATATGTCACATTTTCAGTAGCATGTTTAGTATGTATTTATGCATGTATGTGTGTATATATGTACACTAGAGAAATAAATGCTACGGGGTAACATCTAGATCGAGATCTAGATAGTACCGGGTACCGTATTTGATCTTAGGGGCTATACGAAAATTACGTAAGCCACTTTATAGGAATTTTTGCACCCCCCCCCCCTCCTCCAACCTCCATTGTAAGAGAACGTAAGATATTTATTGACCCTCCCCTTCACCCCCAAAATCTTACTAAGATGCATTTTTTCTTAATTATGGTCAAAGAAATGTTTTAAAAGTATTTTTTAATATAATTGAAGTAAAATTCTTATTAGATAAAATATTTACAATATATTTAAGGTTACTCCCATGGTTTCTGCTCACTTTGCCCCTTTATGACAAGAAGCTATTACATATGTAAGGTGCCGTAAGATTCCATCAAACCCTCCTCTAATGCCTCACGTAATTTGTGTACGGTCCCTTACATATGCGGAGGGCAATCTAGATTGTAGGGGTTCAGATCTGATGGTATTGTTAAACATTTTTGATAGTACCGTGTAACATAACCTCTCTACCATCAAAGAAACTACAATTCTTATTATCTATTTGTCTCAGTGTATGTATGTATGTATAAAAATACATACATACATTTTTTTTTTGAAAAATTTCAAATTTGTTATAATTTTTGAAGAAACTATCACAATTTAATTCTATAAATTGCATTTAAAAGCACTTTTTGTCACCTTTAAAAGGATTTTTTAAAAATTGCTTTACGATAATTTTTAAGAAAGATATGATCATTTGTTTATAAAAATAGCCTGTTTTTTCAATTGTTAGTAACTTGAGAACAACTGACTTTTGGAAAAAATTGTTAAGAAAAAAATGTGCCTTTTTGTGCGTAGAATTAGGAAAAAAGTTATTGTTTTTAATGTTTAAATATTTTTTTCCTAATTCTACGCACAAAAAGGCACATTTTTTTCTTAACAATTTTTTTCAAAAGTCAGTTGTTCTCATGTTACCAACAATCGAAAAAACAGGCTATTTTTATAGCGGCACTGTATGTATTCAGGGCCGGCAAGACAGCCTAAGCCCAAGTGGGTAAAAACCCCAAGTTTCGAGTGGGTTATAACCCACTTGCAAAGTTTTTAATCGTAATTCCAAATTTTAACACATATTTTCAAACTTTGAGTGGGTCATGCTACCCACCTGACCCATATATCCTGCCGGCCCCAAAAAGAATTAGGACAAACAAGATTTAGACCAAATAATAATTAGGCTAAATAAGATTTCGGGCAGATATTACTCAGGCCAAACAGAAATTGGAGTAAATTCAATTTAGTCCCAATAAGATATAGGTCAAAAAGAATGGGTCGCCCACATTTTCTCCAAAACTCAAGTGTCAGAATATCCATTTGACCGAATTTTATTTATCCAAAATTGCATTTATCAGATATCTTATTTATCTAAAAAAGGATTTATCAGAAATCTCTTTTGTCCGAAATTTAAATGATCAGAAATCTAATTTTGATGAAAATGCATTTACCAGAAATCTCGTTTGTCCGAAAGGTACATTGTCAGAAATCTAATTTATCCAAAATTGTATTTATCAAAAATTTAATTTATCCGAAATAGCATTTATCTGAAATCTCGTTTGTCCAAAAATTGAATTATCAAAAATTTTATTTATTAAGGGGTAAAGCCACTCTAGAAGTCGAAAAATAGGCTCATTTTTGAGAATTTATTGTGGGAATATGGGAAAAAGGATGGAATCTATATTTAACCAGTTCATTACCTCAATCTCTTTTTCTGATAAAAGATTTAATATTTGTCAATTTGTTTATAACAATTTCTCTAAACAATTAATTTTTTCGACAATTTTTCATTCTTTATAGGTTTTTCCTATCGGTAAATTTCATGTTTTATTGACAGAAAGGCGCAGAGACCCGCGGTCCGGATTTTCAAGTCGTAAAATTGAAACCCCTTTTTTTTGTCTAAAACGTGACATTTTCGGATCTTCAAGATTATAAAGGTTTAATGAATATTCGAGAAAAGACTTAAAGAACATAAAGAAAATCTATTGTTGATCGTTATTAAAATATAATTCATATCTATCTATTTAATCGTTCATATTTTACCGCTTATCATATAGTAACATTTATTAACGTTATTTCAGCGTTTTCTGTAGTGAAACATTACGTGACGTTAAGCTGCTGTCACAATTTGTTTATAAGATCTTCTTTTAAAAATTTATTTGTCCATTTGTTCATAACAATTTGTTAAAACGACTAATTTTTTAAACAATTTATAACGTAAAATTTAATTATTTAAAATATTCTCTACTTCTCAAAATCTATTTTTTTGATAAAAGTTTTAATATTTGTCCATTTGTTTATAACAATTTGTTTAAACAATTTATAATGTAAAATTTAAATATTTAAAACACTGTCTACTTTTAAGAATTTTCTTTTCTTATAAAAATTTATTTGTCCATTTGTTTATAACAATTTGTTTAAACAATTAATTTTCAAAACAATTTTTAATGTAATATTTAATTATTTAAAACATTCTCTACTTTTTAGAATGTATTTTTCTTATGAAAATTTATTTGTCCATTTGTTTATAACAATTTGTTTAAACAATTTATAAAGTAAAACTTAATTATTGAAAACATTCTTTACTTTTCAGAATTTTTTCTTCTTATAAAAATTTATTTGTCTATTTGTTTATAACAATTTGTTAAAACGATTAATTTTTTAAACAATTAATAATGTAAAATTTAATTATTTAAAACATTCTCTACTTTTCAGAATCTTTTTTCTGATAAAAGTTTTAATATTTGTCCATTTGTTTATAACAATTTGTTTAAACAATTTATAATGTAAAATTTAATTATTTAATACCTTTTTTACTTTTAAGAATTTTTTTTTCTTATATAAATGTATGAGTTTATTTGTTTATAACAATTTGTTTAAACAATTAATTTTTTAAACAATGTATAAGGTAATTTTAATTATTTAAAACATTCTCTACTGTTCAGAATTTTTTTTCTGATGAAAACTTTAATATTTGTCCATTTGCTTATGACAATTTGTTTCAACAATTTATAATGTAAAATTTAATTATTTAAAACATTGTCTACTTTTCAGAATCTTTTTTTTTTTAAATTTATTTGTCTATTTGTTTATAACAATTTGTTTAAACAATTTATAATGTAAAATTTAATTATTTAAAATATTCTCCACTTTACAGAATCTTTCTTTCTGATAAAAATTTTATTATTTATTGTTTTAATTTATTTATTCATTTATTATGCTATAAAAGGGCCAAATGAAATAATAAGGAGGGCTTGAATTTGAACGAAGCTCCGCGATTTACGACGAAAGTAGTAGGCTCGCCACGATACAATGGAATTCAATCTATCGAATCTTGGTTTGATCCGATACGATTGAGCTTAGTCCATCGTATCGTGGTTGGACACGATACGTTTGAGCTCAGTCTATCGCATCGTGATTAGATACGATACGATTGAACTCATTCCATCGTATCGTGGCTTGACACGATACGATCGATCTCAGTCCATCGTATCCTGGCTTGACACGATACGATGGCTTCAGACGCATCATATCGTGGCGAGCTACGATACTACTCGACTAAGTCTATCGTGTTGTGGTTCGCCACGATACGATAGGATACAGTCACATCGTTGTGGATCGTGGGCGCGCCCATCCTTGGTAAATAGTAAATAAAATGATCTTATAAAGAAAACGAGATTGTCTCATACTATTTAATGTTACAGAAACAAAGAAATTAACGTACGTAGTGATAAAATTACAGGACAAAATATACTTGACGAGTATTAAAGAGTCTAAGAAAGACTTATGTTATAACTTGGAAAAAGATATAAACTCACCGTGAAACGTTACAAAACAGTTCTGTAATTTAACCTGTTCACATATAAAAAATTTTTCTTCCAGTTTTTCAGTTGTTCTCTTTCAGTCAATTTATGTACGCAACTCGCACGTAACCTACACTTATTTACTGATACACCCTCCCTCCTGTTGCTTACAAATATATTTTTTTTAACTATTTGAAAACAAATTCGCATGGTGAAAGATTCGAACTCGCGCGACCCGTCCCTATCACGAACGCCTTAACGACCACAGCTATCACAGCACATGTCAGTTTTGACCCGTCTATATGAACTACAACGTCGTGTGTAGCGTCGTCTGTTGCCGAGTGAAACCGTAAGATGCCGGAAAAAGCCGAAAGTTGCCGAATGTTACCTTCTTTAAAGTTGCGTACGTAATGCTTACAAAGCAGTTCTGTAAAACAAAACTATGTCAAACTTGCAACGAAGTCCCCTAGATAAACTTTTAGATAAGAAATTCTGATAGAAAATATTAGTGTTTTCATATTTTAGTTAAATGATATACACCGCACTCTCTTTATATGAATAATAATATTTGTTAACTATCACCTCTTTATATGAAGGTTCGAAATATGACATTCTGCGAATAAGAAGAAAGGGGAATTAGAGTTGAGCGTCGAGCATGTAGGGACAAAGACGTAAGGGTGATGTCTTATACGAAGGACTAGGGTATCAGTGGATTAGAATAGATTAATCAGAAAGCACTTTCCAATGTGACCAATTATCTGATTAGTCTATTCTAATCCACTGGTACCTTATAGTCCTTCGTATGAGACTTCACCCTAAGAGGGGTAGCAAATGACAATGCCTTTCGAGCGTTTGTTTACATTTCGCTATATGAAAGACCCAGCCCGAAGAGTTGCATATAAAGAGAGTAAGGTGTACTTATATGGAAATGATAAAAAAGAAATGCATCATTTTTTAAGTACCTATATTAAATATAGAAAATTTTTAAATACCTGTGCGATTCGACAGAGCGAAAGTCCTTCAGACCAACGATTTTGCAAAATGTGTCTATGCAAATTAGTAAAATATGTATAAAAAGAAGAAACAACTAAAGCACCATCACCTCGTCTCACTGTTACCATTCCATTTTGAACCCTCACTATACTCGGCTGTTTGCCAAATTCGCTAAAAAACATTGTACAGAAAATTTATATTTATAAAGGTATTACAGTAAAATTCGGTTAATACGATTCTGTAGGGACCGGGTCAAAAATGCGTCTTATGCAGGAAAACGTATTAGACGGGAAAGCAAAATAAATAAATTATACATATACATTATACATGTACATACATAATTATTAAGTTAAGAACATTTACATCTTCGTAAGTTATAATATAATTACAAAATATTAAGAAATTATTTAAAATAATCATATTTTTTGTTTTCTGTCAACGACTTTGATGAATCAGAAATAATAATATTTTTAATGTGATTTAATTTTTAAATACCATCTGCACTGTCTATTAAGGTGTTAGATCACTGTGAACCTTTCAGAAAATCGAAAGATAATTTTTAGTACCTACAATTTTTGAACGATTAACTTAAAAATTGGTATGTAGATACATGATAACATTTTTCATGAAAGTACGTAGGGATTTTTCTCTGGTAAAAAGGAAAAAAAATTATTAACTATTTTCCATCGATTTTTTACCAAAAAACTTAACATTATGATTCAAATGTGTGTCATTTTTACAAAAACTGTTTTTTTTTCAAACTTCTCTACGTACTTCTTTAGCTTTTGAGTTGCAAATTCACAAAAATGTTGGGTTTTGGTTCTAAATCAAAAATTGAAAAAGATTTTCTACCGGTCGCAGACCTGCGATGGCGTAATATGCGGGAAAACAAATCGTATTAAACGTGATAAAATGTATGAAAAAATGTCTATAATTGCAGGGACCACCATTATATGAGCGTCTTAAGCGGGAAAACGCATTAAACGGGATCGTTTTAAACGGGTTACACTGTATAAATTGTTTATTATTCAATATAATTTTAATTTATTCACAGTGACCTGAATTTGTTTTTTATGAAAGGTTTTTGCTCTCGAAATTTTCTTGTAGATTTTGAATCTGTGAGGTTCCTAGAGTATTTTAAGACCAAAAGGAAAATAATCTCCGGAGTCCTTTTTGAGAAACTTCGATTCTTCTTTTTAAAATAACAAAAATTCAATTTCGCTTTATAAATTTTCATTTTCTGAAAAAACTCTATATATATATATATATATATATATATATATATACACAAAAGTTATAGATATTAAAAAAAAGGATATTTTTTATAATAATAAATACATTTTTTTAATACAAATTTCTCAAAAATTTATCTGCAAATATTTTTATTTTTATTGTGCAATCATACATTCATATTGTATAACGAAAATCGACAATAAATATCCAGATGCCAACACCTTTGGGTTGAATTGATTTAAAAACATTTAAAAAATCAATTTTATTTTTTGATTTTCTTGGAAACTTTGTATTATATAAAAAAATGTTTTTATAAAAAATATTCCTTTTTTTAATACACTAGAACTCCTATCGAGCGGACAGCTCGGGTGAGTGTCCGCTCGATATGGAAGGTCACCTTGACGTGTAAAATGAATGGAGCTCAACTTTTTCCTTCTCCCCTCGTCCCGTGAATTGACTACTGTTTCCGCTCGATAGGAGTCCGCTCGATAGGAGTTCTAGTGTATCTATAACTTTTGTATACAGAGTTTTTTCAGAAGGATAAGAAAATTTCGAGTGCAAGAACTTTTCATAAAAAACCGTTTTAGGCGCTTCTTGAAATTTTAATTATAGATTCAAGTATCTACCTGTTTTCTTTGTCTATTCTGGTTTTCTTAATAGCTTTTCGATCACTATAATGAACACAATTAGGACAAAGCCAAACCGATAGGGTTGCATCCAGCATCGCAGCTAAAACATTTGCATCAGTTGCCCAAACGATGCTCTGAGCCATGACAGCTGCAAAATTATTTAATAACTGTAAAAATTCTAAAAAAAACTTTCAATGAAAGGGTTTTAATCTTTTTCATAATTTATAAAAAGGTTTCACCTATTTTGCATACACGTCCAAATCCAGTGGACCTAATAGAGACAAGATATAAGTCTCTGTTAATATCAATAACTGCTAATTGACGATTGTTATTTCCTCCAACATGATTTAACGCAAGTTGTTTTACGTTCTCGAGATGAACATATGACTGAAGTTCTGTTATTGGTTTCGCATAAGAAATATCCAGCACGTGCAGTACTGTTATAAATTATTGTTGCAGATTATTATAAATTATATTTTTTAATGAAATAAAAAATGTAAGTAAAAATCATAAAGGTTCCGGTTTTATACAGTTCGAGACCGGAAAGTTAAGAATTTAATAAAAATAATTATATATTTTAATAATTCCATTAATTACATACATTTTTCATTACTTTGATCCCTGATGACTAGTGTATCAAGACATAAAGAAATACTTGAAGGATACAGTAATTCTTGTGACATTCCTTTCCACTTTGGTGTACCTAAAGATCGCCCTTGATAATTATAAAGAGTTATGATATTCCACTCAACAAGAAGAAAATGCCTATAAAATAAGGAAAAATAGAATTGAAGGGCATCTCATGGAGAATGACGTCACTGGTATAGGCAAAATTTGTCAGTAAACTTTCTTTTAAAATACCAAATACTTTAACCCCAAAATTAATTTGTGAAATGACTTAAAATATAAATAGGAATTAGGAAAGTCTGT
The DNA here is from genome assembly GCA_037103525.1 of Ganaspis brasiliensis. Lineage (NCBI taxonomy): Eukaryota > Metazoa > Arthropoda > Insecta > Hymenoptera > Figitidae > Ganaspis > Ganaspis brasiliensis. The sequence goes on along the minus strand of JAZKLR010000050.1, from coordinate 344,862 downwards.
CTGACCCAAGTTTCTATGAATCTTAACTCAAAATTAATTTTTTCGAATTTCCAAATATCAGCGAAATTGAAAATAATTAATTTTAAGTCAAAATTCAATCAAAGTTGGGTCAGACAGACGTTCCTAATGATATATTAAGTAATTCCACAAAGTTTGGTTTCAAAATATTTAGTATTTTAAGAGAAATATGTCTCTTAAAATACTAAATATTTTGAAACTAAACTTAAGTTTAGGGACAAATTTTGCTTATACTAGTGACGCCATTCTCCATCCCATGCCCTTAATAAACTTTTTATAAAAATGTTATAATTTCAGTTTACAATCAATCATTTGTTTATACTTTTCTGCAAGAAGAACAGCATATACGGAGCCACTTCTTAAATCAAATATTGCTGGCGTATTCCAGTTTAAAGTCGAGTAAATGTGACATTGGCTAGGCGTAATGACAACCAAATGATCGAATCCAAATTCTAGTAAGACAACCCGGTCCGCTATTTCTAATATTTCACGGCATTCAGTGCCTACCTCTTTTATTTCTATTGCTTTTCGACGAATGAGAGTTGCTTCATAAGAGTTCCATTCTAATTTTCTGTGTGATTTTATAAAAAAATTTGAAGATTTGTAGTTAATTTTTTTTTAAATTATAAATTGTCAACCTTTTAATTATATGAGCTGTAAGAACGTTTCCATTTCCGCAAGCCATTGACACTTGTGTTCCATCACTAGACCAGGCAATACTAAATACACTTCCAATGTTTAACTTTTCCAATGAATGAGACCACTAAAAATTACCATTTTTTTTCATAATATGTCATGCACTTTTTTAAAAGAGAATTTAATGCCTTTTCGACTGATCTTTAAGGTAGTTCTCCGGCTTCAGGGCCGCACAAATAGGGGAGTGGGCCCCAAGATGGACAGGGCCCCAAGATGGACATTTCGTATAAAATTTTTGTTTAAGGTGACAGCGCCTTATGCTTTCTGTCATTTTTGTTGTTTGTATAGACGAACATTTTGATGCTCATTTGAAGAAAAAAAACCAGTTGGTTTTTCTTCTACACATACCACGTAATTTTGTGTCTAAAAAAGTTTTGTAACAGTTTTTTCTCAAGTTGGTAAAGTTATTTAAATTTATGATTTAGAATGAGTACTTCACGTTATAATATTCTTTATTTATCGTATAATAATATTCTAAAATGATTTTACTAATTCAGTATTCATATCTATATTTTTACTGGGGATCAAAAAATGGTGTCATGTACCCTAAGATGGACAGGCCTAAAATCTCAATGTATTTTTTTTGCATATTTTCGATTTTACACTTTTTTCAATAATTTTTTGAGCCAATTAATTAAAATTTTTTATTTTCCACCATAAAATGTGATTTTATCGTTAGAGAATTTATTATATTGATATTTTTCGATATTTTATTACTTTTTACTGTTAAGCTATTAAATTGAAGTTTTTAGAAATTTTATTTCTTGATAAATTCCGTAAAATGATTAAAACTTAGTTCAAGAATTGTTACACAATGTTCATTTTTTATTTACTACCATTTTCAGAGACTTTTTAGAAGGTGTCCATCTTGGGGCCACTTTTTTTTAGACCGAAAATTTTAGCAATTAGAAAAAATGCTTTAAAAAATGTTTAAGTTCAAAATAAAATTTTATCTCTGTGGCCATAAGTTACCTTATAAATTGTACTTTCATCCGGTATAAAACATTTTAATAGATTTTATTCGGTTTGGATTCTACAGCAATAAATCGATAGGGTGTCCAACTTGGGGCCCTCTCCCCTACTATAAAAAAAATAAATAAAAACAAATAAATAAAAAACTAATAAATTAAATCTGAAAACGTAATTTAAAGCAATATGTTAGTCTCGTGACACTTCACATGTGCTTCAAACGAAAGAATTTTGGCAATTTGCGACCGTTGGATTTCCTTTCGCTCGTAAATTCAATGGAAAATCACATTGGTTTCGAATTTCAGATTAGTATAATTAAAAAATGAGCATCGATACCCCTATAAATTTTTTTTTTATATTATTTCTTTTATTTGTCCCTATAACATACTAGTTTTTGAAAAAAATTTAGCGAGTAGTTTTCCACATATTAATAATAGTGTGTCACTTTTATACGTTTAGTGTATGATTCCCATGTAAATGTTAAAACTTTGAAGGTAAATATCTCAATTTTTAGCATCGCAAGGGGCCCTGAGATTTTTACCACACATAAAGCATACAAAAAAGAACATTTATCCAAAGTTTAAGAAAATTCTAACAAAAATCGATTTGCCGGAGAAATACCTTAATTTTTAAAAAAAATTTCTTAAATTCATCCTATTTAAAATCTGAAACTCTTGATATCTCAAAACACCCGTCCTCAAATTTTCTAGAAACCTATATGAAAACAAAGCTAAGTTTTTATAGTTTCTAATTCCTTTTAATTTATGAACATTTTAGAGGGTTTATCGATAAACATTCTTAAAAAACCCAAACAGCACCGGAAGTTCGGGAAGTGATGTAACGAAATGTATCGAATATTTCGCTTTCATTGTTGTTGAAAATTTGATTGGCTGACCAATCACTTGAAGTTTTTCATATATACCTAATTACTTTTATTGAAGAATATAAATAAATAATCAAATGTCAAATAAAATTTATGGTTATTGTTTATTTGTATTTTATTATGAAAAATTAATAAAATAACCAAAATCTGCCTGTATTTCAAAAAGTAACAAACGTAATAATCAGGTAAACAATTCGTTTTAATAAAAAATTGGAATTACTAGTAAAGAACTTTTATTAAGGGAATTTATAGTTATGATTCTAAATTTAATTCAATCGATTAAAATTCCAATTGACTATTATTCCAATTCCTAATAATTTTTATTAATGTCATAATAATTCCATAAAAATTTCAATTATGAAGGAGGTTTTATCGTAAAAAGAATTAACATTACCATTTTTATCAAATTTGGTCCACTGGTAGATAATAGTTTTATAATGATGCAGTTACATTTTTGAGACCTCAAGGTACTTTTGAAAATACATATGGATATATATATGACAAACGTCTCAATTCCCATAAAATTTAATGTAAAATATTAAAATGAAAACCCTTATAACTTTTTCCACAAGTACCTTGAGGTCTCAAAAATTTAACTGCATCATTATAAAACCATTATCTACCAGCAGATCAAATTTGATTAAAATGGTAAATTAATTCACACTTTAGTTTTCTAATTTTTAATTTTTTTAAGATTTATCAACCCCAATTTTAACATTTTATTATGACACAATTTTTATTGAAGGAAATTTTACTTAACCCAAATTTAAATCAATTCAAAGTTTAATTTTCAAAATTGTAATCTAATCTTAATTTTTTTTTAAATTGAAACTAATTCAAATTAAAAATTTCCATCTAGCCAAATTGAAACTAATTCAAATTAAAAATTTCCATCTAGCCAAATTTTAATTAATTAGATACAAATTTCAAACAATCCTAATTTTTATAAGAGGAAATTTATAGCGTTAAAATTTTTATTTGATTCTAAGTTATTCAAATTCAAATTTTATTTTCTAAATTTTGGGAATAGGATTTCTTTATATTCTTTGAATGGCTTTATAAGATTCCGTGCTCACAATATAGGGGAGGTGTGGGGGTAAGACGGGGTTCCTAAGGTTTGAAGCTCAATAAAACTAATATTATCGATTCAAAAATATTTTATTTATTATAATAATAACCTTTGGCAATCAGTCTTCCATGAAAAAATTTTGTTTGGAACATTTTTTACTTAATTAAATATAGAATTAAGAATAAGTAAAAAAATTCAAATTTTCCATTTTACAAAATGTGGGGGTAAGATGGGGTACCCCCTGGGGGCAAGATGGGGTAGTATAAAAATCAATCTATTTTTGCCTACAAATTTCACTTTATTGATTTTATAAAATAAACTAAAAACTGAGTTTAATGCGTAATTTTAATTCTCTCATGTAAAATTAAATTACAAAGCTAACCTCAAAAAACAATAACTTTTATACTAGAAATAAATAAGTGGTTACCTGCTCCTGTATTTGAAATGTATTATTTACATAACAAAACGTTATAAATAGTGTGCAAAATCACCAAAAGAAAATTTTTTTTCATAAAATAAAAAAATTATTGGTTTTCAGTACTTTATCTTGCCTTCATTTCCTATACCCCGTCTTGCCCCCACTTACGGAATTTCATTAAAAAATTAAATTTGGAAACGGAAATAAACAAGTGCTTAACTTCAAGTGTAATCATTGTTAAACATGGAAAAAATTATATATAGTATATAAAATGTTGTTATTAAAATAATAAACACGTTCTAAATAAAATGCAAAAATTACAAGAAAATCGTCAAAAACAGTTTTTATCATGTAACAAATAAAAAATTCGGTTTCATCAATCAGTGACTTGGCCAATCAAAAACTATTGTAACGGTGCTATGTTATGCAAAAAATGATCATGATTGGTTGATTAGTTTCTTAATTAATAAGGCAGGTACCCCGTCTTGCCCCCACCTCCTCTATTGAATGTCATAAATTTTGTTATAAATTTGGCATATTGTCCGACATATTGAATCCGCCATTTTAAATTCTGAAAAATTATTAACAGATTCTTAATCAGCCGTACAAAAAAATATTAACAAAACATGTTTCATTAATATTGTTAAAAAAATAAAGCTTAGTTCAATATGTACCAAATTTCATTTTTCAAATTCCACAAAACTGTATATTTTTGTTTTTCATAATTATATTTATGCCATTTTGTGCCACTTTATTACATGCATAAATAATGGTTTTGGTTAAATATTATGATTTTAAAAAATAATTAGTGATTTTTTGATACTATCTTATCAAAAAGTCTCCATATTGGATTTTCTGGCGTTTAAATATAAAATCTGCGAACACGGAATCTTATAAGGTGGTCCCAAATGCAAAAGCATTAAAAAATGCTATTTCCGAAGAATAATATTTTTCATTCGATTCCAAATTAAAACTACAATTTAGATGTTTTGGATATTAATAGGATAAAAATAGGCTTTAAAAAATTATATAGTAATTTGCAATGAATAATCGCGCGAATAGTGCGTGTTGGTTTTCTAGTAATGAAAATACGGGTTTTTGACAAATTTGTTTGAAGAGTCGCTGGAAATCGAATTTCGTTGTTTTTAATTTTTAAATTTTGAAAGAAAATACAACATATTTTGAATTTTAAAAGCAAAAGACAATTAAATTCGACAATGCCGTCGGTTGGATGGGTGGATTCAACTTCACTTTATGTTAGATTTTTCAAAAACATTGGGGAATTCTTTGTCAAATTTGACTCTCATGTTGTCTATTTTTGGTTTGAACCAAAAAAATTACTCATAATGGCTTAAATTGTAGGTTCGAGTCTCTTCTTTTATTTGTACCCTGGCCTTCCCGGTAAGAAGCGAGAAATTAGAAAGATTTGAAAATTTCTAATGATTATGAATTCCATTTCTGTCCAATTCTTTTGTATCAATCGAAACCCATTGAAAATAAGCTAAATCCAATCTTTTTCAATAGCATTTTAAATATTTATACTGAAAAAAAATCGTCGGTTTGAAAGATTCGAACTCGGGTTTCCAGCGCAGAAGTCAGACGCTTTGTCCCAACTGCTACCAGAGATATATTTGAAAATTCCATTTTGAAGATATGTAACTTGAGACTTACTTATATATTAATTGGACTCCAGACAATTATTCAATAACCTTTTTTCGATTAGAGTTTGTCTCTTTTATATTTATTATATGTTTTCGTATTAGGAAATATATGAATTTCATGATTTTAATTCATGCTAGAATTTTCAGAACAACCCCTGTTTAATATCTATTTTTAACTTTCCCCGTGAGTCGGGTTGCTTACTTAACTTTACTAACTTTTCAATTATTTTTAATCGACTATAGCCATTTGAAAAGGATTGAAAAGTTATCGAAACTTAGTCTCAACACAAGATACAAAAGCATTGGACAGAAATGGAATTCATAAGGATTGAATAATTTACTGTTTTCTATGAAGAGGTATAAATTTACCAATTCTTTTTAATTTCTCGCTTCTTACCGGGTTTTAATGTATTTAAATATGGCGGACACATAGGACCTTCTAAAGCAGTCATGTCATGGTACAAAAAAACAAACTATTTGTTGCCAAATAAGTATGAAATCAATTATAAAAATTGTTGTTTTCAGACAGAAAACATAGCTTTGTATGCCTACTTTATATAACCTTAATAACATTTCAAAGATTTCAAAATGGAGGAATAAGTATGTCGGCTAAAATGTAAATATTCATCAATCTTTGCAAAACTCACTGTCTAAGGGTTTCTGGGGTCGATGATTACGAATCTGAAGTCAGTTTTCAAAAATTCAATATGGCAGACGAAATTTATAAAAATCCAACTATTTGGTTTAAAATTTTTTATGTGGAGGTTTTTGGGGTCACTGATTACGAATCTGAAGTCAGTTTTAAAAAATTCAATATCGCGGATTCAATATGGACTAGAAAAACTAATAATTTATCGAAATTAATTTGAGTTTTTTATTTTAGAAAATGATTCTGTGAAGACGGAGAGTGCTCATCACCGCAAAAAGCTTTTTGTGAGCAGACCTTCGAGAAATGATCCGTAACTCCTTAAGGGTTACGCAATGACGTTTCAAGATCACCACCATTTTTTTTTCATCATGAATAAGAAAATTTCAAAGTTAAAGGATGTATCTTGAAAATAAAAAAAAAAATTGTCAAAAAATATTCAGTAGTTTCTTCACAATTAATTCCAAAAAAAAACCAATGAATTTCGGGCCTGGAGGGTAGAAGACCCCCTTAAGCCATATTGAAGTAATTTTTTGGTTCAAACCAAAAATGGAGAACAGGGGGCCAAATTTGGCAGAGAATGACCCACATATTTTATAACATTTTCATCCATAAATCCTCTAAAATGTCCGTAAAGGAGCTTTTATACTTCGTCCCTTATTTTTACTTTTGTCTCATTCTACTCCACAGCAGTGGCATAAGTTTGTCTCGTTCTCGCACTACCCACACAGCACCGGAACTTTCCTGAACATTTCCAACCTTCAAGGAAGTTCTGGAACTTCCAGCAAACTTACTGGAAGTTTTGAAACTTCCCTGAATGTTGGGAATGTTCAGGGAAGTTCCGGTGCTGTGTGGGTAGTTATGTGCCCAGACCGTCCAGGACACATAATTAGTGCGAGAATGAGACAAAAGTAAAGTTCCTGGAAAAGGTATGAAAGCGGCATAATAATTTCAAATAAATTACAAAATATAAAACCTTAGCTTTCTTTTCACATAGGTTTCAAGAAAATTTGAGCCTGTTTAGCGATCGTCTTTTGTAGGTGGAGCGGTTTGAAATATAATGACCCACATATAAATTCCCTACAAATATTAAGAATAATTATTACCCCAGTTTTGTCGCAAAGCTTTATGGTATTGAAAGAACCAATTGCAAAATAATTTCCAGAATTGCACCAATTTACGGAAGTTATAGGATGTTCGTTAATACTACTGCTGTAAAGTTGATTACCTGAAGAATCCCAAACCTTCAAAACAAAAAATTACCAATATTTTATATCAAAAAAATAAGGTTATTTTAAAATGTTGAATTTTCTTCTTTTTGTTTAAATGTTCTATTATACTCAATAAATAGCAAATAAAAAAAATGATGACCTACTTTATAACGACAATCTTCACCACCAGTAATAATAAGATCATTGCACTGATTCCATGCCATTGAAAGTATCAGACCGTCATGGGCCAACCACTGAAATAAATAATTATTTAGTTAGTTTACAATTTTCAGTTAAAATTAAATTTACGTAATATTTTTCAACTTTTTGAGGTTTGGAATTTGAACTAAGTGATTGTAATATCAGATGAACTCCTTGGGAATAAAGTATCACAGAAGAATTGGGACTCCAAGCAGATGTCATTATTGGTAATGTTCCTCTAACTAATGTTGATCGTAACATTCCGCTTCGAGACCATATTTTTATGAGTCCATCTTCCCCAGCTATTAAAAATATTTTATGTTTTTTTCAGTAGAATAGTAATGAGATTTTTATATAGAATGACAATTTATAAACAAATACCTGTAAAAAAAGCTGAACCGTCGTAACTCCATTTTCCAACGAGAGTTGCACCCACATGAGCAGAAACACTTTTTTCTATTCGACCATTTTTGCTTATTAAATAAAATTTTCCTTTTAACAAAAATTTTATAATTAATCAACAGCTACAAATTGAAATCATTATTTGATCATTTTTGTTGGAACTTACAATAATTATAAAATATTCTAGGTTTATAGAAGATAATAAGGGACAAGGCAACAAAGAAAAAATAATAATAAAAGGAAATAAAATATGTGAAAATAAGAAATAAGAGACCTTAGAAGTAAAAAAAAACTATTTTCGGTTTATGATTGATTTAACTTCATTAAAGTTTCCTTTTTTATTATCTGGAGTCAGAAAACGTTTTTATTGAATATTGTCAAGTTATGACAATTCGAACATCAGCGGTTTGTGCAGAGTACTATACCCGCTTGTCTCTTCTTTTTGCTTTTCTGTAAAATTACCGATTTGCTTCTGAGGTCCCTTTCTGGGTCACAGACCGCGAAGTGTACAGCGATTTTTGTACTGAGCGCGGTTGGTACAAGACATTTTGTACAGAGCTGGAGTTCCCGGGCTTTGTACAGAGATTTCTGTACTGAGCGAGCTCGGTACAACAGTTTTTCTACAGAGCTGTAGAAATTTATTCCTAGTCTTTTTTATTCGAAGAATTTAACAAACAACTAATTTATATTAATATATTTGATATAAACTTAGTAATTTTTTTATTATTCTTATTATTTTTGTAATATAATAATTATTATAATAAAATATTTTGAATTTTCGAAATTATTAACTTTTGGAAAAATGGTAGGGAATCGGAGAAATCATTCTTCGTGTACACAAACGATTAAAATGTTGTTTATTATTGACTCTTGATTAGTACTGTAGAAGCTTTACTCGAAGGTACATTATTTGCCAATTCAAATTCATCATGGATTACACTAGAATGAAAAACGATTTTGAATATAAATTAAATAAACTGCCTATTATGGAAAACTCGGTTGCAATAAATAATGAAAAAGTTTATAATGAAGTGATAGAAAAAGTGCTGGAATTAAAAACAAAAAAAAACAAAAATTCAAATGATTATCGCCGTTTAAAAAAGTATGACGTGTTAACAATTGGTGAAGAAAAAAAATTGATAGTTCCGTTAAATAAAAATGACAATGAAAGTGTGAAATATTTTGTTCATTACGATGAAATTTTCGAATTACTGAAATCTACACACATTTTTAATGGTCATGGTGTGCTTCACAAAATGCATAACAATTTAAAGGACAAATATGCTAATATTACTCGCCAAATTATTTTATTGTTTTTAAGTGAGTGTGAAACGTGCGTCATTATAAATTAAATTCATTATAAACTTTTTCATTATTTATTGCAACCGAGTTTTCCATAATAGGCAGTTTATTTAATTTATTTTCAAAATCGTTTTTCATTCTAGTGTAATCCATGATAAATTTGAATTGCCAAATAATGTACCTTCGAGTAAAGCTTCTACAGTACTAATCAAGAGTCAATAATAAACAACATTTTAATCGTTTGTGTACACGAAGAATGATTTCTCCGATTCCCTACCATTTTTCCAAAAGTTAATAATTCCGAAAATTAAAAATATTTTATTATAATAATTATTATATTACAATAGTATATTGTGCACCAAGAGCAGAAAGGAGGTGTTTTCCGACGAGTGCGAAATTTGCTGCCCGAGCGAAGCGAGCGCAGCAATTTGCACGAAGACGGAAAATCTTCTTTCGCTCGAGGTCCACACGCTATTTTGTGCAACACCTGTTCAGGTAAAGCACTAATTAATAATTGCGCGGGTACCTACCAGACGGAAAAGTGTGCAGAAAAGTGCACTTTTCTGCACAGTATGCAGCAAAGTATACATTGTTGCTATGTGCAGCAATTACCTATTTTGCGTCTATTTTTCAGGCAAGATAAATGGTACTTTTCTTACAGGTGTTGCACAAAAATAATAAGAATAATAAAAAAAATTACTAATTTTATATTAAATATATTAATATAAATTAGTTGTTTGTTAAATTCTTCGAATAAAAAAGACTAGGAATAAATTTCTACAGCTCTGTACAAAAACCGTTGTACCGAGCTCGCTCAGTACAGAAATCTCTGTACAAAGCCCGGGAACTCCAGCTCTGTACAAAATGCCTTGTACCAACCGCGCTCTGTACAAAAATCGCTGTACACTTCGCGGCTTGGTACGTAACATATATACTACTACTTTTTATTTGTTCCTTATGAAAAATATTAGATACGTATTTTTTTTATATAAGTGGACAAATTTTCGAGTCATAAATTTTCAAAATTCTAGGTTTTTAAAAGTAGACCTATTTTTAATCACATATAACTTTGAACCTATTGAATTTAGAAAATTTTTGAAAATACATAAAAATTTAGGTTCTTCTTCAACTTTTAAATAGTGTTTACAAAAAAAAAGATAATATTTTTTAATTAAAAAAAAAAAAAAAACAATTTTTTAGAAACAAATTAATTTTTTTAAATTTAGACCCGACATACCTCAAAATGTCGAGAACATTTTACAAAAAGATTCGGGATGCCATGGTCAGGCCTCGCACTCTATTATGGCTTTGAAAAAAGTAGGAAAAAGTAGCCTCGATGCCAAAAAAAGTAGCAAATAGTAGCCACAGGGATAAAAAAAGTAGGAAAAAGTAGCATATATTTCTTTTTTAATATGGAAAAGGGTACAGATAAGTTTTAATAAGAAAATACATTTGTGATATTTTTTTCAATTTTTATCGAAATAAACAATTTTTTGTGATTGTTTAATGATAGGAACTTTTTGGTTCCTTCTTAACTATTCGTTTTTATGCTTACCATCAAGCGGGGCTGTTTGCCAGGTTCCTAATGAATAAAATCTTTACATTGAGTTGTTTAAGTTTGCTACTTGATATAAATATTTTCTGATATCAAGATTACAAAGACTACTAAATAAAATTACCAAATTCTTTATCAGAAATAAGAAAAAAATGTGAAAAACAAGTTCAAATTTCTCAATGCACTCAAACTTCTGTTCAGATCTCTGGAAATTTAAAAGTGTTTTTCAAAGTATTAATGATAATTCTTGGCAACCTACGATTAGTTGTGATGATGTATACGTGATGCTTTAACTTTTTATTGCATATTTTAAGAAAAAAGTAAACCTAAAAACTATAAAACCAGGATTTTGTGGGTTCTTCTGTGCATTCATTAAAATCAAGTTTTTTTTTTAATTTCTGTCATAGTTAGTAAAAAAAACTCTACTGTTTCGTTTTTACACATTATTTTCTTAGTTTTGTTATAAAATACGAGAAATAAGCATTAAATTTAAATTTTCCACAGGGTGCCATAAAAACCTTATAAAAGTAACGTTAATAATTACATGCTTTTCAAGTTAATTTTCAAACTTTTTCTCTTAAAATAACACAAAAAGTATAGTAGAAGTTATATTAAGTAAAATTTTCTAAAAAAACAACTTTTTTTGTGAATTATATTTTTATGAAATTTCAGTATTTTACTTTCAAATTAGTAAAACAATTCCTAAAAAAATAAATATTTCTACACAATTAAAAATTTTGTGTAAAAAACGGTCCACATATTCTTTGTGTTAAATTTAACTCAAAAATTGTGTTAATTTAACATGAAGATTGTATCAATTTAACATGAAGATTGTATCAATTTAACATGAACGATTGTTAAATTAACATATATAGTTTGTGTTATTTTAACAAAAATTTTGTGTGAACCGTTTCGGACATTTAATTTGTGTTAAATATACGCAAAATTTTTAACTGTGTAGCTTTGGTTTTCTTTATTGCACTCTAGCATATCTAGAAAAAATACTTCATACAATAAAAACGATAAAAAAATTTTGTTGGCAACTTTATAAATAAACAAACTTTGATGCACAAAATAGCCCCACCAATGGGACTAGAAAAAAAATTCTCTCGTCCGCTAACTCATAGAAGGATGTTTATAACAGAATTGAATAGTTCGATGTTTTATTTTTTTAGATTCTGAACTTTAATAAAGCATAGAGTGGAAAAAGAGCGGGTTTGTGCACAAAATAACCACGCTTAACGCTAATACAATATATATGTTACTTGAATTCGTATTTTCTATGAATAGTAAAATACACTGTTAAAAATTTTGTGTAAAAAACAGTCCACGCAACATTGTTTTAATATAAGATGGAAGCCTTAAATTCAACACTTTGGTAGTAATAGAAACATCTATAGAATTATAGATATAAATAAAAACATCAAACTTGCAGAGAAGTTTGCGATAGAACATAAAATATCGTATTAAAATCGTAAATATTACAATAATTTTTAAAAATGTTTATCACAAGTCTTTAATTGGTACTTAACTTTTTTAAAAGTGATAGAATTGACGTTATGATGAACATAATCAATCATTCTAACTATATTGTTAGTATCGTTTTGTTCAGCTTTATTATTTAGAAAACAATATAATTTGCTTTAAAAATTTATTTTTTTTATTTTGTGAAATAGTAACTATTACAGAACTAGCCTTTCTTTTATAATTTCTTCAGCATGAGAAGCTTCAATTTTTTCTAAATATAAACTTGAATTATTCACAGGTATTGTTTTATTAGTTTGTTTGTTTCTGTTCTTTTTTTTTTAATAATTCTATTTTTTTAGGTACTTTCTTTTGAATTCTTTTTAACTAATTTTGTTTTATTTTGTCTTCCTTATTTTGTTCCAAATGTAAATCACGATCAGTTTCTGATTTTTTATTGTGTAATAATGTTTTTTATCGTTTTTACTGCATAAAGTATTTTTTCTAGATGTTCTAGAGTACAATAAATAAAACCAAAGGTAAAAATTTATTTCTTTTTGTAGGAATTGTTTAACTAATTTGAAAGTAAAACACTAAAATTTCACAAAAATGTAGATTTACAAAAAAAAAAGTTATTTTTTAAAGAAAATCTGACTTAATATAACTCCTACTACACTTCTTGAGTTATTTTAAGAGAAAAAGTTTCAAAATTAAATTGAAAAGCATGCAATTATTAATGTTACTTTTTTGAGATTTTATGGCATCGTGTGTAAAGTTGAAATTTGATGCTTATTTTTCGTCTTTTTTTATAACAAAACTAAAACAAAAATGTTTTAAAACGAAACATTAGAGTCTTTTTTACTAACTGCAAAACAAATTTTATAAAAAAACTTGATTTTTAAGAATGCACAAAATGACCCACAAAATCCTGGTTTTTTAGTTTTTTATTTTTTTCTTAAAATATGCAATAAAAAGTTAGTTCATCCTGTATATATCATCACAAGTAAATTGTCAAGTACTATCATTAATATTTTTCGAAACACTTTTAAACTTTCAGAGATCTGAACAGAAGTTTGAAGGCATTGAAAAATTTGAGATTCATTTTCACGTCTTTACGAATTTTTTCTGATTGTTGATAAAGAATTAAGTAATCTCATTTAGTATACTCTTTGCAGTCTAGATATTAGAAAATATTTAAACCAAATAGGAAACTGAAACAACTCACTCTTAAAGATTTTATTCATTAAAAATCTCGCGTGCACAAAATAGCCCCACTGTTACGGTAACTTAAGTATTTTTGAGCAAAAGTTGGTAAAATTATTTCCTGTTTTACAAAACCTATGTACAAAACCGTTTTTCGTTGACGCTTTTTATGTTTACGCTGTTTTGAAAGAGAAACTTAAATAATAAAATTATTTACTATTGACTATTTCACCAAAAAAAGTAGCAAATAGTAGTAAATAGTAGGAGAGTGCGAGGCCTGCATGGTGAGTATTATGAGTTTAAATTAATTTTTAAACTCTCTTCACATGCTGTACTGTGCCTGTTTAAACTACAAAAAAATTGTTTTGGCTTGAATATAGGGGCATCGCTTCTTTTTTTTAATGCCAAATCGAATTCAAATAGCCAAAATGTCTTAAAATTCCATTCATTTTTGATTAGACAAGAGCATCACTCTAGAGATTTAGAGTTCTGTCAACACAAATGATGTTGAATTAGAGAATACCCTGCAATATTTTCAATAAATTTTGGTTATTTGAATATGATTTGGTATTTATGAATGAAGCGATGCAGCTATATTCAAGTCATAACAATTGTTTGTAATTTAAACGGGCACAGTACAAAACGTGGTGATAAACTCATAATACTCACCATGCCATCCCGAATCTTCTTGTAAAATGTTCTCGTCATTTCAAGGTACGTCCCTATTGAAAAATCCTATACATAGATTCTTATAGGAAATCCACGTAGATTCCTATAGGAATCTATATAGGTTCCTATATAGAAAATACCTATAGGAATCCAAGTGGATCACTAAAGGAGACCTATATAACATTCTATAGGAAAACATATGTTATCCTATACTACAGAATGCATCCTATATAGGATTCTATATAGTTCGACCTAGAGGAATTCATGTAGTTATCTACGTAGGATCCTATATGGGTGATTCTCCACAAAGTGGTAACTTTTGCCAACATTACATTTTTGAGTAAATAGTATATTAAGCAACAAGGGGTTAAAGGCAGCCATTTGGCAGCTTCGCCCTCGACTGTCACTCGTACACAAACATCAACGTAAACAAATTGGATGACTTTAAACCCATGTTACTTACGATATTTCTTATTCCAAAGGCACAAATGTGGCGATTTTAGATAACCTGATGACAGGGACTAAAAGTAATTCATTTGTTTGATTATATAAAAATAACGTCAATTTTTAACCAAGGGCAAAAAAAACACACGCCATGCATTTCAAATTTTTTGAACCGGAGTTTACCGAAACCGGAGTTTACGAATCAAAAAAAAAAAAAAATTATTATAGCAGAAAAACTTAATAAAATATAAAGACCTTTGCAGAATACTGCATAGATTTGCCTACTTTATGTCACTATTATTTGTATTTTATTTTAAATATAAACAATTCAGTTATTTTTGACGAACCGGAGTTTACATGTCATTAAAATACGCAGTAAATTAATAATAATTTTTGTAATTATAAAAGCCTATTTTTTCAAGTAAATTGGACTTAAATCAAATTTTTTACTTCAATAACATAAATAGTCAGTGAAAATTCAATATAACAATTGTTAAAATTGCTGAAAAACAATGAACATGTAAACTCCTGTTCCATATAACGAAAAGGTGGAGAAAGTATTTAAAAATGATTTTGGCAAAAGTTATTAATAAAAACTGTACAACAATACTCCAAAAACGAAGCTTTTGAGATAAACTGCCGATTAGAACAGATAAAAATATTTTAAAAATATTTTTATCTGAAAAAGAAACGTAAATCTCACGAATCCTATGTGGAGAACCTAAAAAAGTGCAGTTTTGTGTATTTTTTAACCATTTCGTATCATTTGATGTTAAAAAAAGTTATTTTTCAATCATGATATTAATAAACATGTTTACAAAGAATAACTGTACAAAGTACTAAATATATATTTATATAAGGTTTAAAATTAATAAGTGGGGAAGTAAAAGTAACCACTCAGTGCAGAATCACCCATATAAGTCTCGCAACAAAATTTTGGTACGCATTCCTACATAGAATCCTATATATATATATATAAGAAACAAATAAAAAATAGGTTCAGTCGATTTTAAAATGTGGACTGTAAATTTGATATGGAATCGCACATTTCTTACCGTCAGTTGTGGTTATTAAAAGAACATCTAAAGACTGTTTTTTTGACGACGTTAAAGAGGTTTGAGATGGTCGAGGATAATATTGCATGTCAGTTGGATAAAAATCTGGTGGAAATTCTACAACTACTGAAGAATTTACCATTCCTCCTTCAAGGTGCCAGCATATTAACATATGATCCTCCCTTTTAAAAGTAATATGAAAAATAAATATTACACCTAAAACTGTTAGTAAAGTTTACAATGTTAAGTGCAAACCCGCAGGAATAAATTTCATCAGTAGAACTCCATGCCACGCAAGTAATTAATTTTATATTCCCTTCTCGCTTTTGCAATGATATTTTAAATCTCATTTCTCCTTTATACACTCATAAATATTTTAACAAATATATATATTTGTAATTAATAAATAAACTATTTTATTCGTATATTTATTACACAATAATACATTTACAATTAATTTATACAATAAAATACAATCTGTCAAGTTTTGTTTTTAAATATGTAACTATGGCAACAAAAAACACGTGGCCAGTAATGGGAAAGTGATGGTATTTATATGTTACATATGTGCATGGTTTCCTCAGGGTTCGGAACGTTAACTACTTTACGCCAAATACTAGGTTTCAGGGTTGTGTACGTAACATACCAGAGGTATGTTACATAGTTTGTTACTGTATGTTACCAAGGTAAGTTACCTACCAAATTTGTTACATAATGCATTTTTTTGGTAGTGGGGGGTAATATACCTAAAACAGGTATGTTACTTGATGTAACATACCGGTAACATACGTAGAAAACCTCGAGTGACGCGTCATTACCCAACCCTGCTAGGTTTTCTATGTGTAGAAAACGTATATTACGTCTACGCTTGTCTTACGCATATGATCACGTGTATAAGACAAGCGTAGACGAGGGAAGGCATATATGGCCGCGACTGTACACCTAGGTGCATTAATGCCTAATGGCCTATTTACACCTTCGAAAAAAATTTTTTTTTGCATGAGAGTAAAGAGGACAGATATGGGACAGATACACAGTCTGTCCTCTTCCCTCCAATGCGAAAAATTTTTTTTTTCGAAGGTGTAAACAGGCCATTAGGGTCAAGTCCCATGATTGCGTTTTAACGTCCGTTTTGTGACTAGACCATGTGTGCAAAAGTGACAACAGTATATCTGTATCTCTTTTACACTCATAGTCTAGTTACAAAACGTGCGTCGAAACGCAATCATGGGACTGCAACAGCGACCCGAATGTGACAGAGTCGCCCTTACCCAGAACTAGTTGTCCTTGCGCATGAGAATATGTGAGTAAGAGAGAGAGGTCTGGGGTAAGGCATTTATGCACCTAGGTGTACAGTACGCTTCCATTTAATTGACCTCCATTTTAAATGAACTTCCATTTTATTTGAATTTTTTCGTACATTTTAAATGAACAAAATTATCCCTACCACTCATGTGCACGTAAGGGGAAATGTTACATTTCCCCTCACGTGCAGAGAGTTTTTGGTATTTGCGTAAAGAGTGGGAAGGGGCAATTAAAATGTTTCATCCGGTCCCGATGAGGTCAATTAAATGGAAGCGTACTGTATGTACACCCCTGCACATAAATGCTGAACTTCCGGTTTATTGTATGTCTATTGTTCAAACAATAAACCGGAAGGACAGCATTTATGTGCAGGGGTGTATATTAAGTACAGTCTGGGACATTGGGGGCGCAATTACATGTCTGCGTCGAACGCTGCGTTCTTGCGTTGTATGGTGAGAGAGAGAGAGAGAGAGAGAGAGAGAGAGAGAGAGAAAGACAGAAATATAGTCACATCTTTGTCACTCTCACCATTCAACGCAAAAACGCAACGTTCGACGCAGGCATGTAAGGGTAAAATCTCATGTGAGCAGAAAGCGCAAAACCGAAAGCAGAAAATTATAAGAGTGAGAGAGACAGACATATATCACTCTCTCACTCTCATGATTTCTGCTTTCGGTTTTGCGCTTTCTGCTCACATGGGATTTTACCCTAATTGTGCCCTGATAGCATTTGCGGATCTTTCCTATCTCTGACAGGGATGAGTAAATGTACATAGAAAACTCGAGGTTTTCTACGTATAATACATAGAAGACGTATTATACGTAGAAAATTGTAGAAAACCTAGTTTTCTACGTGAACTTTGTAAACAGTGTAACATAACCTATTTATCACATACAATTTTAAATATTATACATTTATGTATAATTAATTGTCCTTTAAAAGTTGTTTAAACAGGGAATAAAGCTTTAATATGTTATTTAACAATATTGAACATTTCTAATGTTAATAATAGCATTCTCTGCGATACGTTAACAAGTTTCGGCAAGATATGTCATGTGATTAACAATTTTTTATGTATAGGAATTTAAAAAATTGACAGAAAGCCTGATATTTAAAATATTAACAAATTTTAAAGTCTTTTTAACTAGTTATTTGAATTTAATTTCTTTTCATGATTACCCTGCGGTTGAGGCAGTTTTAAAAAATATTGTTATTTGAATTCTGTGGCTGAAAGGTAAAACAGCACAAGCGCCATTTTATCAAATTTGAGATAACATCAGATTCATATATATTTAGACATGCTATTTAAAGTTTGATACTTGTAAAATAAGTAAAACATTTATTTACAGAGAAAATAATGAATAATATAATGACACAAGTCCACTTTTGTAGTTGATCAAATAGTATAACGACACAACTCCATTCAGGATGAGAAAAACAATTGATGCTTTTAAAAAATTACTGATTCTACAAAATGTTTTTTAAGTTATTGATTAAATAGACTTATCATTAAGTATTTATATAATATACAATAATTATAATATATAATAAAAATGTATATGAACCTAAAAATGTCTTATTTAAGCAAGAGTTTAAAAGAAAGTAAATCATAACCATTTTTTGAAAATGACATTTAAAAACAAATTGAAGTTAGTTAGATATTACAATTTAAAGGTAAAACGACACAACGCCAACAAAATATAATGTTACGGTGAAAAAATATTAAATTTCTTTAAAATCGAAGCGTTTTATTAAATTTGATAAGCGTATTTAAAAAATCAATTAAATAATAAGACATAATGCAAAACACCAACAACATTTTTTGATTTTTCGATTTCACAGAACTAAGAAAAAATTAAAACTCGTTTATCTCGAAACCATGAAAATGGAGTTGTGCTCTTTTACCTTTCAGCCACAGAATTATGCATTGAGGTTGAACACTGGCCAACTCTTCCGCCCAACCGGTGGCGGCGCCACGAGTCCGCAACATATTCACATTCTGTTGTGTGTACACGCACAAACTTTACATGCGTTAGTTTAAAGGCTGGTACGCAATGCTTGCGAATAATTGCGCACCAACCCTTAAACTAACACATGTAAAGTTTGTGCGTGTACACACAACAGAATGTGAATGTGTTGCGGACTCGTGGCGCCGCCACCGGTTGGGCGGAAGAGTTGGCCAGTGTTCAACCTCAATGCATTGCAGCTTGGGGACCCTGAATTACATGCCTGCGTCGAACGTTGCGTTTTTGCGTTTAATGGTGAGAGTGACAAAGATGTGACTATATGTCTGTCTTTCTCTCTCTCAACATACAACGCAAGAACGCAGCGTTCGACGCAGACATGTAATTGCGCCCTAAGAATGAGAGGAAGTAGGACAGACATATATCTCAGTCCTGCTTCCTCTCATTATTACGATTAAAGCCCTAAGCAGATTGAATACGCGTACGGGACCAAAGCATGAGATAGAAAAAGACAGAAACAGTCTCTGTCCTTTATTATCTCATGCCCTGCTCCCGTAACCGTATTCGTTGTGCTTTGGACTTAAGGATTAGCGAATGATTACGATTCATTGTGATTTAGGCTATAGTCGTCAATATAAATACAATTTGTAATTTGTTGTTAAAATATGTTAAATATTATTGCATATTAGTATATTTTTTTTTAATAAGTATTGTCAGGTACAGAATTATAATCTCTAAATAATATGTATACATGAAACAAACAAATAACTTAAAAATAATAATTGAAAGTAATGTTATAAATAATATTTGACATTATGTATGTTACATGCATATTCATTGATGCGTTTAGACATTAAGATATCGTGTAGATATAAATCATTTTTATAAAAAAATAGTAACCAATTTTAATTGTAAGTTACAAAATTTAATATATCACATTGGTTATAAAAATTAACTTCATACGTTTATTTCTAAGCATAAATGCATTTATCAAATTTTGCTGAAACCTGTTGGAAACATGTGTTTTCTGAAGTTAACGAAGCTGCTGTGTACATAAATCATGAAGCAGCTGAATGCCTTCACTGGTACACTGGCGATAAAGCTTATATGAGTTTTAAAAATGCAGGAGCTTCGTCCATTTATGAATTGTCCTTATTCAATTTAAAGGTAAACAATATTACAAATTTTAAAATCAATAAAACAAATAACACAGTATTGTAAATAACATTAATATATTTCATCTTTTTGCAAATTTATAGAACATAAAAGCGAGGGAAGAAATAAAGAAAGCCGTAATAATATCAACCTCTGTTGAGCCATCGTTTTACAATGAAACTTTAAAATTAATTTTAGAAAAGAACAATTTTTCTAAATGTATTCTATTCTGTGCTGTACATACCAGTGTATTAGATTATAATACAATTTTTCCTAATAAAAATAAAACTGATTGGAATAAATCACAACAGCAAGATTTTAAATGGATTGATGATGGAATATATAAAACACAGGTAGCTAAAATGGTCCAACAAATAAATTACTTTTTAAAAAGAAATTTAATGAAGATATTTTTTCAGATAGATGAGACAAGTGTAACAGTAATTTATACACCAATTTTTACTGCATCTCTGAATGAATATATATTTTTAACTCCACCTTTTGGAAACCTGATGCCTCCAATTGATGACAAATTAATTCTTCAATATGAAAAAGATATACAATATTTCGTTAGCTCAATGCATAGTCTATTTACTAATTTAAATGCTAAAGAAGACATTTATTTCTTGGGAAAGCTAAGTGCTGTTATTGCAGAAAAATTGGCGAATTTACCAGTCGCAGTTAACAGACGGAAAGTATGAACCTAAAAATCGAATTATTTAACAAAATACACCAGAACCTTGATAAACTGACTCGATTTAGTGGACATTTAATGAGCTCATCGAGAAATCTCGACTTCTTTCAGTAGAGTACACACAAATCCCCCCCCCCCCCCCCGTAAGAAGGCTTACATTAAAAAGTATTAAAATGTTTAATACATTTAAATCCCTGATAGTGCCAGACATTTCAATTCATAGAATCCATGGTAACAGACAATTAATTAATTAAGATTCTCAGATTAATGCCAAATTCAAGAAATTTTAGTGGATATTAATTATTAATATCTTGATTGTACTAAATATCATTAAAAAAAATTATAAAATTCACATTAAGGATGATCAAGCCAATTAACACACATGCTATCACATGATTTCAGTGTTAACATTTCTCGTTTGTCAAAGACAGGATAAATTTGCAAATGTTGAATAATTATAAATAAAGGAGTCTCTCAAGTGGGGCAACTATAACTTTTTGGCTTTAAAAAAAGCTAAATATTATTTTTTAAAAGTTATTTTCGTAATAATTATAATTATAATTTTTCTGTTGTAAAAAAGAGCTAAATTTTTTATAATTATTTTTCCAAGTTTCAAAAATAATTTTTAAGAAATAATATTTATCTTTTTTATAGCAAAAAAATTTAGTTACCTCACTTGTGAGACTCTATTACTTCTAATTAATCGACAGTTGCAAATTTATATGGTCTTTTACAATTGAGAAACGTCAAATTGAAATAAGGTAAGAGCATTTCTATTCACATCATATCAGATTCGATCGCAGCCCTTCTATTCAAGCATTAAAAATGCTTGGCACAATCAGGGATTAAATAATATTAAAATGAATTAAATTTGACATTAAACTCTAGAAATTTTAATACTCACAAATGCAAGGCTTCTTACCGTGCCCTTATTTACATAATGCAAATCTGTTATTTGCAACATCAGCAGGGCTGTTATTGATTCAAATCACTTTGATTTAAAAGATTTAAATCATTGGAAAAATTGCATTAAAATCATTATTTAAATCAAAAAAAACTTTACAATTTTCCGAAAGTCTAATACTGCATGTATAACATCGCAAGCCATAAACAAAACCCACAAATTTGTGGATAAATCTTAAAAATGTCAATTTTAATCTTTATAAAATTTAAAAACTTGTGCTAATGCAAATGATCAAAATACCTACGATTTACAAATTTTTGGTATCAAGATAGCAAAAAATAGTATTACATTCTTATATCTTCAATTCATTATAATTATATAAATTCCAAACGTCAATTAAGTAATATTCCAATTTGTTCCAACTTTTAAATTTCAATTAATTCAAATTTAAATACATACTAATTAATATAAAATAATGAAATTTAATATTAATTATTTTTCATATTCACAATAATCCTTTTTTTAATATTCTTACAAGATTCCTAAGAGATTTCAATTTTTCGAAACTGTTTAATTTTTATCTTATAGTTTCTTATTTTCACAAAATTTTAATTTTTTTTTCTACTTTTACTTTTGATATTTTTTTTTTCTTTTTTTTATTTATCTTTTTATTTTTGGATTTTCTTTAATTTTCCTCTTTTTTTGCAAATTATTTAATATTATTTTACACAATTTCGTTATTATAACATTCACTAACCCCTTTATTTCGTCGATTTTCATAATTATTTCCATAATTTTAAAAATAAATACTCCCATTTTTTTTAAGTTTATTCAATTTCTTTAACATCTTGTCTATTTTTTGCGAGATTTTTTTGCAAACTTACTTATTCTTCCATAAAGTTTTTAGATTTTATTTTTTTTTAAAGTTATTGTTGGACTTATTTTAAGTTATAAAAATGTGTTTGGTTTAATTAGCTTAGGGGAAAGTCGGGCAGCCCCGGCCCCTTAAGGAATTCCAGTTATTATTTCTAAAATATGCAAAAAAATGTATGTTTTGAATTGTAAATATAGTTTTGAGTCCTTAATCTACACTTAGAATTTAATTATTCATGAAAGAAATGCTTAATATTTAAAATATAAGGAAATTAAAATATAGTGTAATATTGGTTATTTCAAAAGAGTGTCTGGTACCTCCGGCCACAACTTAAAATCAGTTAAAACCTCAATATAATGTATGCAAAACTATATTACACTATAATAATAATATAAATATTTTCATATTTACAATAAAATAAAAGAAACTTACCCATATTGTGAGAATCTGAAAATTAGACAATATGTCAAAATTGGTTAGTTGAAGTATTTACATTTCAAAATAAATGAAAAACAAATGAAGATTGCATAGGAATATTGGCCGGAGATACCCGTATTTAAAGTGTCCGGCGCTGGACGACAAGTTATCCTTTAGAAAAAGTTAATTTATACCCAAATTATTAGAAAATTAAATAAGTAAATTGTAATTATGTATAAAGTGATAGTTCAGCTTTATGAAACAGTAAAATATTTAATTTAAATGCTTAGAAAACATAAAAATATTGGATAATTAAGTTCGTCTATATTTTATAAGATGACACTCAACTTACTGCCAAAATTTTCATTCTCGCATATTTCTCATATAAATTGATCAATTGAACATATGTTTTGGAATTTATATCATGAATCTATCCACAAACAGAAACTTTAATGCAAATATTTATAAGTAAAGTAGTTTTATAAATAATATGTGTGGCCGTGGCTACCCCTTGGCCGTGGCTACCCCTTGGCTGTGGCTACCCGACTCTCCCTTAAGCTTTTTTATTTTTATATGATTTTTAATTTTTTTTTTTTTGACTTTTTTTATTTATCTTGATATATACATTTTTTAATTTTATTGTTTGTACTTTTTACATTGTTTTAATTTGTTAGATTAAAGAAAGAAACATTTCTCTATTTTCTTCCTATTTATTTAATTTTCTTGATGTTTCGCTATTTTTTTAGTTCTTCCTTGCGTTTTAATTAATTCTTAAATCTTTGTCATCATTTTTTCATTTTCTAAGAAGCAAGCATTTTTCCTTCTTTTCAATTGTTAAGTGTTTATCTCATAATTACCAATTTTTGACAACATTTATTTGGTGCATTTATCTACATTTTTAAAATTCCCCAATTTTCTACTTCTTTCAAAGCTTTTATTCTTTTATTTTATATTATGTGAATTTATTCTCGTACTAAATATTCTCATTTGAACATCATTTTTCTACTTCATAAAATTTATTTTCTTTAACAATTTTTTTAAATTTTACAAAATTTTATTGATTCTTTTTTTATTCAATTTGTAAAATAATTCTTTAATTTTTC
This sequence comes from Ganaspis brasiliensis, assembly GCA_037103525.1. Classification (NCBI taxonomy): domain Eukaryota; kingdom Metazoa; phylum Arthropoda; class Insecta; order Hymenoptera; family Figitidae; genus Ganaspis; species Ganaspis brasiliensis. Next base: position 320,580 of record JAZKLR010000050.1, on the reverse strand, counting down.
TAATTTTAAAATTTTGTTAATTATCTTCTTATTTATTATTTTAATTTAAAAAAACGTCCGTAAATAGTTTAATTTTTTGAAAAGAGTTTTTGTACTTTTTTATATATATAATTATGTCACTGTTTCATTCTTGTGTTGTTTTTTTAATTTTTTCTTCATTGCTTTAATAAACTACTTATAAATAAACATTTGGAGATTTTAAATACTGATTATATTTATAAAAATCAATTCTTGATTTAAATAAAAAAATCGGGCAAGTACGAGTTACACCCGTACTAAAACCAAGGGTTCCGTACAATTATTGTTAAATATTGTTAAATATTGTTGAAATAAAAAGTGTATAAAATTTTTTAAAACACTAATTGTAATTTTCAATTATTTCAAAAAGAAATTTTATAATTTTTACCATTTTGTGGAAAAAAATATGTATTTGTGTATACTGCCGAATATAATATTACATAAATTAATCTGACTAGTTCGTAGTTTAATAAAATACAATTGTTTAATTATTAAATATCAAATTAACGACCTTATTGGACAAAATTAGAAAAACTTTGTATCAAAATTGGAAAGTGGGATAAAAGGTAAATAAGAATGTTTACTTATTATATTTGAACTATTATTTATATTAGTAACACATTTTTGTGCAGCGTACACAAATACATATTTTATTCCACAGTATGGTAAAAATTATAAAATTTCTTTTTGAAATAAATGAAAATTACAATTAGTGTTTTAAAAAATTTTATACACTTTTTATTTCAACAATATTTAACAATAATTGTACGGAACCCTTGGTTTTAGTACGGGTGTAACTCGTACTTGCCAGATTTTATTTATGCATTTTTGCAAATTTAAATTCTCTAATTTTAATATTTTGACAGATAAGGGGGATGGGAGATATGATCATTTTTAACCATTTTTTTAAGTCGTGGTTATTTGCTCGAAAACAATATGATAACAGTCTGCAACAAAGTTATGAACCTTTGTTCTGTAATCTACAAATAAAACTACATGTTCATACCAAATTATAACACTCTATGTCAAATAATTTTGTTGATAAGCGCCAAGGAATGTCATTTTAAATGCATTTTAACTAAAAAATGACCGTATCTTTCCCCTTATCTCAGAGATGCCAGCGAGAACCCCCATCGACAACTGCGCATGCCTCCCAAACGTAACCTTTAGAACTAGACCGCTCATTTGGACCAATAAGGTTACGTTTGGGAGGCATGCGCAGTTGTCGATGGGGGTTCTCGCTGGCATCTCTGCCTTATCTGCCTAACTATTTGACTTAGAGAGCTAAAATTTGGTATACACATGTATTTTCAGGTGCAGATTATATAAAAATTATAGAGAAGGTGATGGTCATAGTGCTATTAAAGTAAGAACGATAGATTTAGGCCAATATGCATAAAAAATGCCCAAAAATCGTTTTACTTCATTGACAACGCTATGACCAAGCCCTATAATCATGTTCTCTGCAATTTTTCTGTAATCTACACGTGAAAACACATTTGTATACCAAATTTGAACTTTCTAAGACAAATAGGTTGGAAGTTAAGTGGGTGGGGCTATGGTCATTTTCATCATTTTTTAAAAAAAAGTCGTGAGTTTTTGCTAAAACCACTATGATAACAGCCTGTAACAAAGTTCTCTTTAGTCTTTCTGTAATCTACACGTCAAACTACATGTGTGTACCAAATTTCAGCACTCTAAATACAATAGTTTGTCAGGTAGAGTGGAAGAAACATCAGCTTTTATTGCATTTTTTATAAAAAATGGGCCATCCCCCCCCCTGATCTTCCAAACTATTTGACTTAGAGGGCTCAAATTTGGTACACAAATGTCTTGTTATGTGTAGAATACAGGAAAATTATAGAGAAGGTAGTGGCCTTAGCGGTAGCAAGGATATAGCAAGAGCTTTCAGCACAAGTACTTTAAAAACGCTCAAAAATCTTGTTATTTCCTTGACAACACTATGACCAGTCCTTCCAATCACGTTCTCTATAATTTTCCTGTAATCTACACGTGAAAATACATATGTGTGCCAAATTTGAGCTTTCTAAGTCAAATAGTTTGGCGTCTAGGGGGGGGGGGGGGGGGGATACGATTTTTGTCTACGGACGCACGAATCTCGTGATAAGGGTTCCGTTTGTACACTTTGTGTACGGAACCCTAAAAAATCCGATTTTAATCAAATAAATCGGATTTTTTTTTAAATCATGATTTTTATCACCAGCATTCTTGTTTTAGAGTCAAAGAACCGGTCTATCCACTAAATCGAGTCTCCGGTGTATGCATTGCATGTGTGGGGGATTATTTTTCAAATGTCCTAGTCAAAAAGTAAAAGCTTTGTGATTGTTTAAATTAGTATCTAAATTAGAATCCATAGTTTTGTCATTACACTGAAAAAAAAACAATGGAATATTTGCTTGAGTTGTCAAGTAAAATTTACTTTATAACTCAAGCAGTGCAAAAAAAAGTAAAACTTACTTTGTTTTTTAAGGAAAACAAAATGTCACTTTTAAAACAAATTTGACATATTGTACTTTAAAACAATGTTTGAGTTAATTAAAAGAAATAAACAATAAATTAATATGCAATTAACGTTTTTACTCACTTTTACTTATTCTTCCACTATTAAATCTTCTGGAATGTATTGAAAATTTAATTTTAACAGTTTGGCACATAAACGTCAAATTTTGCTTCAAAAGTGTCAATTGTTTTTTTTCTTTATAAACAAAGTAAAATTTGCCTGGTTTTACAGCAATTTTTGATTTTTTTTCATTGCCTGAGTAAAAAAGTAAAAATTACATTTAACTCAAGTAAACCTTAAATAGTTTTTTTTTCAGTGTAGTTATACGATTTTAAAAATAAAGTAAAATTTCTAAATTATATCTTCATCTAGATAATTTGAATTAACTTTTATACTAATTCATTTCACAGAATATTGCTGACAAAAGAACTGTTTCTTTAATTCTATTAGACAGAACACTCGATTTAAGTACAGCGTGTTCTTATAATACAGAATCTGTTTTAGGCAGAATTCTTTGTACTTTGCCACATTTAAATCATCATAACAATGATGTTGCTGTAAATATGTCTCCTCTTTGTAGCAGAGCAGAGGTGATGTTTTATAACTATTGTAATATCTATTAAATAATTATTAAATAATAGTACTTTTTACAATATATGGGGCATTACATATCGAACCATTTCACTAGCAAAATACTCTCGAGTGCAGAAAATTTCTTAAATAAATTTAAAGTAATTAAAACTTAATAAAAATTAAAATGTAATGAACTAATATTCGAAAGAAAATTTCTTAACCTTTAAAATGGTACTAAGCTTTTTGTAAAAAAATTTTTATTACATGTAGAATTTTGCAATTAAAAATGTCAAACATTAATATTATGCTAAAATAAAATTTCTATTTTCTACTACCTAAATACCATACTGGACTTTACATGGACTTTTACGGAAAACATTAAAATACAAAATCGTTTTGTTAAATTTGACATTAATTTAATTTGAAATCGAAATGTAACCATCCTCATAGTAGAATTCGTTTGTTTTTTTCCTTTTCTCTACATGACAAATGTAATAATATACTATTATATAACACCTTGCGTCAAGAACGCTACTAAAAACTCTAGTGCGATTCAAAGTGAAATTTACGTTATTCTCAGGCAAATTAACTATACGGGCAATGAAACTTTAAAATTTTATAATATTTAATATGACTAATGTTTTACATAAATATTTAGGTCAAAATATTAATTAGTTTACGAGAATTTAAATTTCGAAAAAAACAAAATTTGAAATAACAATATCTTCCGTTCTATCAGTCGTATCAAGATTTTTTTTTAAAAATGCTCAGAAAAATATAAGGAATAATAAATTTTATTTCAGAACAATTTTTTATAAAAATTTTAATATTAAAAAAGTTATTAAATAAAAATTATATAAGGGAGTGGGTCCCAAGAGTAAATTAAAGTTATTTAAGTTTGTGATAATTATTCCTTATATTTTTCTGAGCATTTTTAAAAAAGAAAACCTTGAAACGGCTAATAGAACGAAATATATTGCTATTTCAATTTTGTTTCGAAATTTCAATTCTCGTAAACTAATTAATATTAGCTTCCTTTATTAGGATATTAGGAAGAAAAATCACATACAATTGTGTGTGAAGTACGGGCACATTCACGTAAATCTCGAGTCGTGTGAATCACACTAATCTCGATTCCCCTACAAATGCGCCCTTATTACACAAATAACTATTGAAGCTGTTTACACCGTGGAAGGGTGAGTAAATTTAAGCCGGCCGAAATGGATGAGAAGAAGCAAATTTACTCTTTAGCAAAAGAGCGTCGACATAGGAGTGATAGAGAAGCAACGATTTACACACTCTCACTCTACCGTTTGTGCGCGTGTAAATTTACTCACCCTCCCGGTGTAAACAGTCTCATTGTATTTTAATTTTTATCTTCAAGAAGCATGAAAAACCCATTATGATTTTTAAATAGCAGAAAAAAAATCGAAATCTTATTTTCGTACAATTGTCAACGAATTCCAAGGATGGGAGGTGGGGAGTTAGTTGTTTTACAAAATTTTACATATAATTACATTTTTTGTAAAAAAAAGCTTAGTATCATTTTAAAGCTCAAAAAATTGTCTTTCAAATTCGTTTATTACATTTCAATTTTTATTTGTTTTTAATTACATTAAATTTATTTAAAAATTCTCCGCACGCGATAGCCTTTTGCTAGTGAAACGGTTTGAAATAGAATGCCTTATACGTAAATAATTATCTAACATTATTTTATATTTTTATAATAGGAATGTCTCTCTTCCTTTATGGTACCAGGTTGCTTAGCGACAAATGAAACAAATTTTATGAATTTATTGTTTCTAAAGAAACAAAAGGATTTACTTTTATCGTTTAATAAAATGCTGACTGAAATGATAACTGTTAATGAAAGCCCTGTTAAAGCAAAGTTATCAACAAGAGTTTCGGCACACAGTCTAGAAATACTTATTCATAAATTTCGTAATTTAGACAATATTGAATCTTTAACACGATCTAGCAAAACACTTCAAGTAAGAGAAAATACAATTATAATACTTATAAACTACTGATACCGAGAGAAATTGTGGAACCACTTACAAACATCGTATTAAAAAGAGTAACGTCTTTAAATGTTGATAACTCAGTTAGAAATTAGCAAAAATAAATTTTTTATAGACCATTGGAAAGCTCATAAAATTTGTCGTCAAACACGCAAGCACACGTATCATATACTATTTTTTCGCACACTGTATGAAAAGGTCGAAGAATAATATTAAAATAATTAGGAAAGTGTTTAAAAAGGTAGCGGAAGGCATCAAGGGGGGGTCCAGGGGCGGAGCCTCGGCCGGGGGCCGATAACAAAAAAAACCGAATTCAAGAGAATATTTTTTAAAATGATAAATATTTAATAAATAAAAGGCATTTGGAATTTAAAAATAATGATTCTGTTTCCGATAAATCAATTTTGCACTGCATTTGAAAGAATTAAATGTCACGTCCTTAACACTCCCCAAATCGCACTAACTGCAGCTATCTATGCGATAATCGTCCAGTCTGAACGTGTCATCAGTTTCCATGAATTTAGATAATGTTATGTCTTGTCATTGGTCACGTAAACTAATCACAATGCCAATAACAAACAAAGAAGAAGAAGAAGAAGAAGAAGAAGAAGAAGAAGAAGAAGAAGAAGACGCAAACGGAGATAGGAACAATGTTTGGAAAATCAAGTATAGTGGGGACAGCAGTGCGGTAATGTCAACACTGTCGCACAGTTCCCCCACTATTCTAGTGCGATAATTCATTACCGCTCGCTTCTAGAATCGCACAGGAATCGACAATTGTTAATTTCTCTGCAGTTAGAGCGACCTTTGCGTACAGTGTGCGAAAAAAATTATTCATTAATAAGTACGGAATTTATTCATAAGTTTGGGGCAATATAAAAAATTTGACGATTTTTGATAAACTTTCATTAACAATTCACAGAAATTCAGAAGAAATCTCGGAACTGTAAAGTAGAAACTGAAATTTGGTTCAGCACTTTATATTTCAGTAAATACTATTGAACCGGTTCCTAACTTTTATATATTAGGAGGCGTGGTCTCACACCCACTGTCTTGTAGCGCCCTCTAAGCCGTTGCTCGTATATAACGTATAACTAGACATTTCTAATTGCGCCAGTGGCCTGATGGATACAGTGGGCGGCTTTAGAGTGAGGGCTTGCGAGTTCGAGTCCTTCCAGCTTTGGATTTTTTGGTTTCAGATTTTTAAATATTTCATTTAAATCATCAATCTGCAGTTAAATAGTAGGTTTGAAATTGGACAGACAGGAGTCAAAATATAAATTTTATTTCCCATCTAATTTATAAGAATTTTTCAGGAACTAGTTTATCATTTACCTAAAATATTAAGGTTTGAATTAGTATTGATTATCCATTCTTGCCCCAAACTCAAGTACAAAGTTTCTGAATATTTCAAGAATTATTTTTTTCCGTGTAGAAACGAAGATTTGGTGTGATAAAGACATGTGAATTTTTCATTTTTAGTGAATTTCCATTGTTCAAGTTTGATAGGCTGCATTTTCTAGAGAAATAATAGGAAAAGTTGGAAATTAAACTAAATAAAACCTTATTCTTTTAACTTAAAAATAAGCCAAATTAAACTTAAATAGCTTGGCTGGTTCGAAAGTTATAAGTAAATATATAATACGAAAAAACGCAACGATTACACTGCAAGTTCGACTCTCGGCTATCTGTCATGTGCGAAATACATATGGAGAGAGAGGCAAACAGTAGAATCAATGCGCTAAAAAATTTTCATTCACAGTTAACATCATTTACTTATAACTTTCAAATTAATCAAGATAATTAAGTTTCCTTTGTATATTTTAAAGTTTAAAGTTAAAGGTTTTATTTAGCTTAATTTTAAAAATTTCCTACTTGTTCTTTAGAATTCACTTGTCTTTATCACATCAATTCTCCGTTTCTATTAATCAAAAAAGCTTTAAGCTAGAGCTATTTGACGTCAAATTTTAAAAGACTTTCCAATGATCCATAAAAATTTTAATTTTATTATAGTTTCTAATCGAGTTATCAACATTTAAAGACGTTTATCTTTTTAATACGATTTTTGCTTTAGTCCCACTATTTTGTCCGGTATTGTACATGGGTAATTCTCCAATAACATATCACTTTTAAAAACTTTTTTTATTGATAAATTCAACTTCTCTTATCAATTTCTATTTATTATCATCAAGAAATGTTATATTTGAAGTATAGCCACGCTACAAAATTATTTTGAAGACATTTAGTGTATCGCACTTTTCATAGCTCTGTAATTATGCAATTCTTTAATTATAAATAATTTAATTAAACAAAACAATAAGTTTGCCTTTCTAAATTATAAAAGAAAAGATTGCAAAAACTTTTACCTGTCAGAAAAAAACACCTGGGGTATTCTACTAAATGAATTAATATTATTAATAATAAATAATATTAAGTTTTACAGTACTTTTTTGTGTGTTTTAAGTTAAAAGATTTATAAACAATGTATCTTTAGTTAAGGATGTATTTCATCTACGTAAAGAACCATGTAAGGTAAATGTCCCAATTTGTAACCATGTACCAATTTGTACTCAACTGAATTTAAATGCTCAATATAAAATAAAAATAATACAAAAATAGTGTAAAAACTATATATTTTCAATTTAATTTTTTATATTTTTCGTGTTGATTTGTGTTTTATGATCCTGGTTCACCTAAAAATATAGAATTTTACAGAAAAACCATAACCTTGTAGTCTATTTTGACAAATCAAGAAAAAAATGACAATCGCCATGCATTTTTCATGTGTGAGCACAAATTGGTACAATAACATTATATTTTTAAAAAACGATAATTTATTACTTTTTTATATAATAAAACTTGAATCAAAACCATTTTCAATTCAAAAATAGAGTAGCTTCATGTAAATATAAAAAATTATTTTCATAAAAAAATATGAAACGAATTTTTTCTTGTAGGGAAATTTTTAAGCAGGACACTAATTGGGACATTTACCTTTTATTAGGTATTACGTAAAAATCTAGAGTAATGTGTTGCTGCAGAACTCTGCCTACTACAGTACCACGTCAATATTGACTCCACCACAATCGAAATTCGTACAAAATTCAATACTATACGTTTTAAACAAAAACAAATGAAATATGACTTAGTAGTCATGGATAAATGTGTCGTTAATCATGACTAAATAGTAGAGGGCGCTGATTGACCTCTAGGCCGAGATATCAAATAACGCATGGAAAAATTCCTAAAACACAATTTTCTTATTATGAAACTTATTGTCTGTGTATATTCTTATCTTATGTTAAACTATAATATTTGTAGCAACTTTAACAATTATTATATTAATGAGAAACATTGATTAATCTGACTTTTTAACATAAACTCCAAATACATTACAGAACTTTCTGCGCAGACTCAAATTTTTGATATCACACTCGATTTGCTTTCGATATTAACATCGATATATTTTGCGGATTTCGCGCGTCTACGCAGAAGGTTCTGTAATGTATTTGAAGGTTATGTTAAAAAGTCATTTTCTGTCAAAAAGTCAGATTAATTAATGTTTCTCATAAATATAATAATTGTTAAAGTTGCTACAAATATTATGGTTTAGCATAAGATTTGTATATTTGTATATACGGGCAATAAGTATCATAATAAGAAAATTGTGTTTTAGGAATTTTTCCATACGTTATTTTAAATCTCGGCCTAGAGGTCAACCAGCGCCCCCTACTATTTAGTCATGATTAACGACATGATACTAAAAATATCGTCTGCTATGTTTTTGTTTAGTCTGAAGTGTTCATTTGTTGTTTTTACATTTCTTTATTTTTAAGTGAGTGATTTATTAAAAAGTATTCATATTTAAAGCACAATTAAGAAGAAAAGTGAAAAGAGGAGAATCAGTAAACGCAACAGTACCCTTTCTTAAACATTACAAACTTTATTTTTTGCTTAAAACATTCCATTCTTTTTAATTTTATACGTTATTTTTTACGTACAAATTACTTTCCCTTTGTAGAAAATGTGAAAAATCGAAACTGCAATCTACAAATAAACATGCACTGAGAAAAATGTTTAGTCATAGCAACGAAAATTTTGTTGAGCCAACCAAATTACTTGGTTGTTATTTAGTCAACCAAACTATTTGGTTGAGACAACTAAATTATTTGGTTCAGTGTTGTTTGTTGGCATAACAAAAACATTTGGTTGTCACAACTATATTTTTTTATTCGGGATAACAAAAATTTTGGTTGTCATAAAAAAAAATTTATTTGGGAGCTAAGTAACCCAGGTGCGAATTTTCGGTCGGACAACACATATAATTACATAATTCACATGTTATAAATTTACACTGAAAAAAATATTAATGTGAAAAACAACAATTTGGCTATAGTTGAGTCCATTTTGGTTAAAATAACAAGGATTCCTTGTTCAGTTAGCAACCGAAGATAAGTTAATTCTAGTAAATCAAACTTGTTTGACTTCTAATTTTTAAAAACAGAAAAAAAATGTATAAATCTGCTGAAATATTACAATTTCCCAGTGCAAATAAGTTACTTTGTGTCAATTAATCTTTAAAATAATACCAAAGTTTACTAAAGTTTTAATAGTTTTTTCTGAAAATGTCAAATCGACATAACCTTAAAATATATGGCGAACAAAACTGGTATCATTTACCTTAACCACTAATGTTTAAAAGAGAGAAAGTATTGACAAATGTATTTTAGATAATAAAGAACTTATTGCAGTAATAAAAGCAGTCGATCGCACAATTTTTGGTGTTAATATAATATAATTCCTAATTACTTAGAGTACAAATTATCCTTGTCATTTTAACTAATCTCAACTAGCTGGCTCCTTAACTAACAAGGAAAAATGGTTGATTCCTAGTAGACGGGTGCAAGGGATTTTTTTCAGTGTAATTACACAAATATAATCAGATGAGAATGTAGAAATTTCATATTAATGAAAACCTGAAACAGAATAATTTCATTAGTCATGAAGATTCGAACCCGGGTTTTCCAGCTGCCAGTCCAGTAGGCTAACCTCCAGCCCATGAGAGATATGAATGACCAATATGGAATAAACCTTATAGCTAGACAGTTCAGTAACAGGCACCGTTGGCTCAACTATCAGACCCAGGTTTGGCCGACCGTCTGGTGTTGGTTTTTATTTAGATTTTATTTATATTATTATCGGCAGCTTACTTACAAACTAATCACCAAATTTTTTAAATAATTGTTTGGATGTCACAACCAATTTCTGTTTGGTTGTCAGAACCAAATTATGTTTGGTTGTCATAACTAAATTATGTTTGGTTCAACCAAATAAGAGCAACAAAATAATATGATTGTCCCAAACAACTTGATGTATTACGCCAACCAAATCGTTTTGTTATACCAATTAAAATATTGTTGTTACAACCAACAATGGACAACTAAAAAATATTGTTGGTAAAACTAAACCTTTTTTCTCAGTGTGACAAATATGTGACTGTCCATGACAAAACGTGCCTTGGCTCCAAAAAATAAATGTTCATTTTTTGATGCCAGTCGATAGATTTTTATTTGCTCTTTCATTTACAAAAATAAAAAATTATTGTTTTAAAGAAATTTTGATCTTATTAATCAAGAAGCGTAGGAACGTTACATTAGTTTCAATGCATTGGTGCAACTTTAAACGCTCACTCTGTAAAGTTCACGTTTGGGAGCTAAGGTACGTTTTCTCATGGAAACGTTTTCTCATATACGTTTCTTGAAAAACATTCACTACTTTGTACTTTTAAAATATACGTACTGTTCCCTACAGAAAAACGGCACCTCACTTTTCACATAGCTTTCTACGTGCCGTACTATGTGTAAATGGTGGTGAGAAGGGACGTGAAACGCCATGTGAAAAGGGACGTGCAGAACTACCTCCCTTTTTGAAATTGCTTTTCACGTACAAAACGATTTCCAGAATCATGTGCAAAATAAGGTTGAGAGCTACATAAAAAACCATTCAAATTTAAATTATATTATTTTATGATTTCTACCTTATTGAAACAAACGATTTTTATGTTTGTTTAAAAATGATGTAACTGTCATATTTTTATATTTTTTAAATTATTAAACAGTATAATACATTTTTTATGTAAATAATATTTAATTTAAATATTTTATTCTCAACATAATGTATTATAATAGAAAAAATAAGGACGGGATAAGGTGTGTAATAAATCCACTATAAATTAATAATAATAAAATCGGTATCACTAATCATTAATTTTTAAAAAATGTTTTTTATTAAATTCTTCTTATCACGCCAATTCTGAAACATTCAAAAGTGTTTAAAAGAATTAGATTTTTATTATAATGCGAATTAAAACATTGCTTACTCTCTAAATCTGAATTAGTGATTTTCCACTAATGAATTAGACAAAAATCGGTGACTATTAAATAGTGAATATTTTACTAATCTTTAGTAGAAAACTACTAATTATTAGTAGAAAATTACTAATTTGAAAGTGAAATATCTACTTTTTGAAACAGTGAATTTAGTAGAAAACTACTAATTATTAGTAGACAAATACTAATTTAAAAGTGAAATATCTACCAATTGAAAAAGTGAATTTCACTGTTTCAATTAATAGATATTTCACTTTAAAATTAGTAATTTTACTAAATTACTAATTATTAGTAGAAAATTGAAACAGTGAAGTTCATTTTTTCAACTAGCAGATATTTCTCTTTCAATTTAGTAATTTTCTACTAATAATTAGTAAGGTAACGGTACCTATACTCGATCATCACCTATAGTCGATCAGTGATGATTTAATTGGACACAATTAATTAATAGTTTTATTACATTGGTAAAATCAATATTATTAAACTATTAATTAATTTTGTCCAATTAATTTATCACTGATCAACTATAGGAACTGATCGAGTATATGTACTGTTACCTTAGCTTCCTACTAAAGATTAGTAAAATATCACTATTTAATAGTGACTGATTTTTTTCTAATTCATTAATGAAAAATCACTAATTCAGATTAAGAGAGTAGTTCAATGAGAATAAATTAGACTATATCACTCACCTACCACAGTCTTTAATTGCGCAAAAACCTTAATTATTTTATTTATTCTATAATAGAATTTTTCAATATGTTTTGACGTCTACTCTCCTAGAATTTTGAAAGGAAACTGAGGAAACTATTTCTTTCTTGTTCCCTACATAGGATCCTACGTAGGTTCCCATATAGGAATCTATATAGGATCTTTTATGGGCGCCCAAAAAAAATTATGTACACAGAATTAATTGTTTTTTTTTAACAACTTTATTCAAATATACATTAAGCACCATTATAAGGACGAAAAATATTTACTGCGCAGGCGTAAGTATTGTAGAATACGTAAAAGACGACTGCGCATGAGGAAGGGGTACAAAAAATTTTTTTGGGGGTACCCATGTAGGATCTTATATGGGTTCCCATATAGGATCCTATATGGGAACCTACGTAGGATCATATGTAGGAAGGTGTACAAAAATTTTTTGGGACGCCTATGCAGGATCCTATATGAGATCCTACATGTATTCCTATAGGAGAGTCCACATAGGATCCTATATAGGACTTGTCCTATAGGCGACCTATAGGAATCCACATAGATTCCTATTAGAATCCACATGGATTCCTATAGGACAATACCTATATAGGATCCTATATAGGATCCTACGTGGATTCTCATAGGAATCCATATGGATTCTATATAGGATCCTATGTAGGATCCTATATAGGATTTTTCAGTAGGGTAATATTGCAGATATTAGAAAATTTTTTATACAAAAGTTGTAGGTTAGAAAGCCTTCTACAAAAAAATATTTTACAAATTTTTTGTGACATTGTTATTTACGACATCATTTAAAAAAAATTAATTCTACCCTTATTTTCAAGATGCCGGGCAAAGTTTCGAAAACTTGGTTTTAGACTCATGACTGACCCATGAACAAAATATAAAAAATTCGGGAACGCGTATAAAAATGTAGGTTTAAATGACCTTTTTACTGTAGGTACTATTTGGAAAATGTAAATATAAGGCTCTTGGGGATATGGAAGGGGGAGAAGCACCTGTGACCCTCCCACCTGGATCCAGCAATGGTCTGAAGATATCATAAAATTAAGGGATATTTAAATCACATTTTGGTTTAAAGTAAATAATTAATAAGTCGTTTAAATGATATAACACGAAGAGATGAAAATACCCTTTTTACGGAGAATTACTCATGTGCAATAGGGCGCTCCTTAAATGGTCGATGTTCTCAAATTTTTTGTCTGTTGTCTCCACCCAGAAAATCAACCAGGATGTAAATAAAGAGCCACCCTAATATGTAATTATACAAAGTATTCTATTTAATAACAGAATTTTATTCTTAGATCATTATTGCTGTTATACAAGCCTTGAAGTCGGATAAAACTGCTCAATTGGAATTATTAATAAGTTTTGAAAAATTATTACTTCAAAACTTAGCAGTCAGCCGAGATGCATCCAGTATTCTTTCTCAGGTAATTTATAGTCGCAATTATTTTACGACCCCCCCCCCCCTCCCTACTCTCCCTACCTAGCTTATAATCTTTCCATTTTTATAATATTACAACAATACTCAGGGTGTCCAGCGTGTGGAAAATGCGTAAAAAGCGGGAATTGTACGGGAAATTTTTTTGATGCGTGAAATGTATAGGAATGTACGGAAATTTTTTCTGTCGCCGGGAATTTAAAGTTTATAAGATTATGTACACAAATTTTTCTTATAAATTTTGGAAACTTTCGCGCTTCTGATCTGTCCTTCTTGACCAATGCTCAATAATTACAAATACTCCGAAAAAATTCCTTCGCTTCAACCAAATTTAGTTTGAATCAACCAAAAAAATGCATTGATATATACTTAAGCAAATATTTGGTTTAGGAGTCGTTCACAAACTACGCCACGCTGTACGAGACCCTTTTTGACCCCTTTTTCCCCTTAACGTCACACTTTTACATGGAAAAACTGGGTTTTTGTGACTCCCTCCCCCCCCCAGGCGTGTGACGTAGTTTGTGAACGACCCCTAATATATATATTAGGGTGGTCCAAAAATCCAATATTTTGGAAAAAAATTGGACTTGCGCACTTTCATAATCTAAAAAAATCTACGAGACTTAACCATTTTTTAAAATTTGTTTAAACTCAAAATTGAATGATCGCAAGGCATTAAAAGATTCTTGTACTTTTATCTCATTAATTTTATTACTCACTTATTGGTTATAATCGTTGTGGGTTACAATAGAAGGACGGCAACTTACAGTAGGACAATGGTCTATTGAAAAATCATCTAGGTATCCTACAATTCTTCACGCATTTTAAAGCGCAAAGTCATAAATTTGTCAAGTTGATTTTCGAGGTCCACTTAAAATTTTCGAGCAAATTACCTGCTGGAACCCTTCTTTTGTTAACGGTTATATGACTTTTCGTAAAGTAAAAATATTTTTACGAAATTGCGAAATAAAAAATTTAAATATGAAAATATTTTTATTGTTTTCAATACAATTACAATAAAAAAAAAGCGACAAAAATCGGATGCTTTTTAAAGATTGGTATAAGTTTTGTCGAATGAATACGACCAAGTATCTCTAAAATATGAAATAAGAGAATATTCTCAAGAGCAAAAATGGGGGAGGGGTGGTGACTGAACCCCTGTAAATCATCCTTAGACGCGGCCTTCATCGTTTAAAATAGTTGTCCCTTTTTAAGTTTTTAATTTTTTGAGTGAGAGAACCCCCCCCCCCCCCCCCCCCCGAAAAAATGCACTCTTGAGAATATTCCTAAAGACTGTTATTTGATAACTATAAAATGATGTGACTTTTTTGATTTTTATGTTTTTGGGTAACCCCCCCCCCCCCCCCCCGAAGAATACACTCTGGGGGGTGATCCTCAAGACCATTATTTATGAACTAAAATTATGTGACTTTCTTGGTTTTGATCTTTTTGGATGTCAGCACTCCCCCCCTCCCCCCCGTGCCTAAGAAATACCAAACATTCCGGAGGTTCCCTTTTTCCCCGTTATTAATTTCCTAAAACGATACCACTCTATAAATTTAAATTTTGCAATGCAGGCGGAAAAATTATGCATAATCCACTATTCAATTAATTTCTCTCTTATAAATAACTTTTCCGAAAATCCGAAATTATATTTTTCCTTTAATCCAAAATGGTGTTCGAAAAGTTTAAGCATAATGGAAACAAATTTTATGAGCTGGGTTAAAATGCGTTACGAAGAAAAAAAAGTCTGAAGAATTTTTTTCTTTAGTCCTCAACCCTTCTCACTTTCCTCAGTAGCATTCAGTAGGCCCTTGTCAAATTTCATCGTTATGACGGCTATAAACCTAAGATGCCAAAAAAACACCAAACTGCAATTGAACAATTCACCCTTTAAATATCAATGGAAAAATCTGATTTTTCATGTACCTGCTGCCAATAAAATATATTTTAATTCACTGAATTTACAAGTCAAACTATTAATATTGAATGGTAGAAAACCGACTTTGAAAACAGCCAATTTGGTGTTTTTTGACACTGAATATTAATTGTTCATATTAAATTTTGAGGATATTTTTTGTTTTTATAACTTACTTACATGAATGACTATTACGTTATAGTTGGTCAGAATTTTGCGATAATTATAAACAAGTTTACAAAGGTTTTTAGATTTCGTTGCTCCTTTTACGTGTTAATTCCCATAAGAGACAAAAACGCCTTGCGATCATTCAATTTTGAATTTAAAAATTTTTTAAAAAATAGTTAAGTCTCGTAGATTTTTTTACATTATGAAAGTGCGCAAGTCCAATTTTTTTTCCAAAATATTGGATTTTTGGACCACCCTAATATATATATATGTCGTAGGCAAATAGGAAAATCGATTTAATAACGATTATTATTCTGTTAATTGCCTGAAATTTTTAGTCACTTAGGTTAATGCCTAGGCATTAACGCGGACAGCACGTCAGGCGAATAGAAATAATGTTGATATTTCTATTTCTCAATAGAAAAATGTCAATCATGGGTTAACCATGGGGCTACCATGGCTATTTTAAAACTAAATAAATAATTTTTATAAAATAAAAAGTTTCTGAAACTCAATTTTTTTGCATATTAGAAGAACTTTCAATTTATTTCTATTTATTATACAAATATATAAGTCTGCTTAATAATAGTCCACAAATTAACAATAAATTTATTTATTGCAGCAAGTCAAGCTTTGGTGGCATCCAGTGACTTTAACTTTTTTTTAAATTCATCTCTCTCTATTTACAGAAACACTTTCCATTTTGAGCTAAAAAAAGTAATGTGACATTACTTGCGTAAAGCAAGGAGACTAAATTTAATCTTGAATATTTTACAATATTTATTTTAAAAGATAGTTTTAACTAAGAATATGTAAATACAAAGATTACAAAAACTGATTCATAATCAAAATATCAACATTATTTCTATTCGCCTGATGCACTTTCCGCGTTTAGGTTAATGCCTAGGCATTAACCTAAGTGACTAAAAATTTCAGGCGATTAATAGAATAATAATCGTTAACAAGTCGATTTTCCTATTCGCCCGCGTTTAGCTTAAAGCCTAGGCTTTAAGCTGAACGACGGATTTTTCTTTTCGCCTACGACATATATATGTCGTAGGCAAATAGAAAAATCCGTCATTTAGCTTAATTCCTAGGCAGTAAGCCAAAAGCGGGGGACTTTTTAAATGATGCGTGAAAGAACGGTTATTCTTTTATTTGCCTGGATTCAATCAGTCATTTAGCTTAATGCCTGGGCATTTAGGAAATTTTAAAATGCTCGACAGGCAAATAGAAAAATGGGAATGTATGCGTGTTCGACTAAAAGTAAATTAAAGAAGAAATTAAAGTCCTTTCTCCAAAATGTGAATCCTTTAGAAGAAAATATTAGTAGTGAAAAAAGGGAATATCTTTAAAAAAAACTTTAGAAGAATATTTTTGTCGTGTCAGACACAATACCTTGATCCACACTAAAACTAAACCAGTAGAAGTATTAGTTTCTCAGGATGCTGGGAATAGAATTCATGTTGAAGCTATAGCCAAGATGCCGATTTTAAACAAAATGTTCAGTCACTCAATTCTAACATCTCCGCCCCTCAGGGCTCTGTCCTCGCAACTGCTCAGATCGTAATCATCGGTCCATCCGGAACTCGATGTAGAGTAACTGGACTTGGTACTTCAAATGTTGGTGTTACAAAATCTTCCATACAACTCTCTTACAAAAGAAGTACTGGAATCAGTATTGGGTTCAGTACTGGATTAAGTACTGGGTTCAGTGCTGGGTTCAGTACAAGGTTAAGTACTAGAAAACCAGTACTTTTTTCGCCATACACTGTTGAAAATTTTTTATGTTGCACACTAACTTTCTGTGACTCCTAGTACTTAATCCAGTACAGAACCCAGTACTTATCCCAATACTCAACCCAGTACTTCTTCCAAGTACTTAATCCAGTACTGAACCCAGTACTTATTCTAGTAATCAACCCAATACTTCTTCCCAGTACTCAATCCAGTGCTTATTTTTCCTAAGGGCTCTTACTGAGTTCTATTTATAATTCTCAGCGCGAATTCACAACTGTAGCGTTAGTACTACCAAAGCATACATCGCGACTCCCTTATAAAGAGGTCATAGATCTTGACCCAGCTTTAATCTTTAGATTCTCGTTAGCAGATCCAAACTTCCTTAAACCAGCTTCAATTGATGTAATTTAAGGTTCTGATATCTATGGTCAAATATTAAAACCAGGTCTGCAACTCCTTAGCCCATCCAAACTCATTGCTAAAGACACAGTTTTGGGATAGATTATTTCTGTCCTACGCAAATTAATTCTTCCTTGCAAGTCAACATAATCTTAAGCACAGTGTCTTAATATACAGTGTATATCTGATGAAATTTTACAAAAAAGTTTGCAGAAGTTTTGGGAAATATAGAAGCTGCATCCCGACAAGTCTACGCTCAATGCTGCAGAGGAAGCTTGCGAACGAGTGTTTCAAACTACTTACAGTCGCGACCCTGACGGCAAATATGTAGTTCATCTTCCTCTTAAATCTGAAATTCGAACGTCTCTATTGAAACTCGAAGTCAAGCCCTGAAATCCCTAAAATCAATTCAAAGTTCGAACGAGATCCTGAGCTAGCTGAAGCATACCGGGATTTTATGAGAACTTACGAAGACTTACGGCATATGGAACAAGTCTCACCTGACGAACTATTAAACTCTCCTGCATGGTATATACCTCATTTTCCAGTAATACAAAGATCACAGTCTAAGAAAAAACTGCGGTTAGTCTTCGACGCTTCGCGTCGTACCTCAAAACAGTTAAGTCTAAACGACTTTTTATTGCCCAGACCCCCCCCCCCCTGCAGACTGACATTTCGTTGATATTGCTGAATTGACGTAAACATAAATATGTCTTTACTGCAAATATGGTAAAGAGGTTTCGTCAAATAAGAATAGGGTAATGTCACCATGAGTGGACCGCTTAAGCTTTTTTTCGAATAAATTCTTTATGAAAGTAAATTAATTGTACTTCTCTATTCTAAGCTTTAGTTTAGATCCCTAGATAAGAGTTTATGTCATGAGAGCTTTGATTTTGTTATTTAGAAAAAATATAATTGGAGTAAAAAAATATGCATTTTTTTGAGGAATGAAAAAATGTAACCTTGAGTGGACCACTCTTGAAAAATTGCAAGAAAAGGTCATAAAATCAATAAAAACTCAAGAAATTTCAAAAGTTTTTTAAGATTTTTTATTTCTTTCAGTAAATTATCTAGTTTTGACTCTCTGTTATTCTAAACTGTTTTCGGCAATAAGTATTTAGAAATTACAAAAAATATTAATAAAGAACATAAAATATAGTTAGAAACAAGTTTATTTTCATTTTATATCCATAAGAAGTGTAAATTAACATTAAAAATTAAAAAAATTAGACGGTTCACTCAAAATTATAAACAATGGTCCATTCAAAGTGACATGTGACTTTTAAAGGGAGCCACACGGAAAAAATTTATTCACGAAAATTTACCGAATTTATTCAAGAGCGGTGGATATGAAAAAAACTCGGCAATATCTACAAAAGAGTCAATAAGCATCCTCCAATTTTTCAAGTGTTTCTACAAAGTCTCCAAAATAAATTTTCATGACGCGCAACCGAAAGATCGAATCTGGACAGTTACCGAAGACTTCGGGAAAACGCAGTACAGTGACCAAGCGCTTGGCTCACTCAAGTATGTTTTCACTGTACAGTAATTCAATCGCGTACTTAGCTCAGTTGGACAAAGCGGAGATTTTGTAGTCTCGAGGAACTGAGTTCAAGTACTCATAGAGGAATTTTTTTTTCAAAAATTAAAAAAATTTTTAACTTCTGGAGTACTTCGGTAAAATCTCATAACAGTTAGAGAAGCTTTCTTGAATTTAATTCTTATTCTTCTAGAATAAGTGTTCGGTAGTTTTTCAAGGAATTGCTAATAAAATCTAACGACTTTTTCTCATATCCACCGCTCTTGAGTTTCTTCAGTAAATATTATTGAATTATTTTTTCCCGTGCACAAACATTTTTCTTTCGAGGTAAAATTATCACTTAATTAAACTTAGACAATCAATTTCAATGTCCAAACTAACAGCAAAAAAATAAATTAGACTTTAGAACTCGAGTTCAACACTATTTTTCACTTCAGAATCACTTAATTAATTGTAACATGGACTTTTTTAACAGTTTGTTTTTTAAAAAATTCGTTTTTTCAAACAGTATCGTATTTGTTCACAGCAAAACATAATTTCTTTTGGTTTCCGGGTGCGGCGCTGCTGTTCGAACTATTTATTTAATGTTTTCACTGTCAGATCACTAAAAACTTTTAGACGGTCCACTCATGGTGGCGGTCCACTCAAAGTGACATTACCCTACATTCAAACCATCAAGATCTGCAACGAATCTTGTGGTCACCTAGCTGATGAAATTCTGATGAAATTCCAGTAGATTATAGACCGAAAACGGTTACTTACGGTACCAGCTGTGCTTCCTTTCTAGCCATACGAACGATGATACAGTTAGCCCATTATTTACATGATCAAAATAAAAAATGTACATAGGCTGCCACAGATTCATAGACCCCCCCGCTAAGAGTGTGACATTATTTTTTATGGAAGCCGCCAGACGCTAAATACCCACCTATTTTACCCTCTCAATCACCTTTAAGTCGTCTATTTGCTATCTCTGCACATCTTTCTTCCCTCCACACAAAAAAAATCAAGCTTTTGTAGCATGAAGCGTCCCCCCACTATCGTTGCATGCCTTACTTATACTGAAAGTGTCAGCAACACGCGTTAATTGAAGGGACCCATGAAAAATCTGTATATGTCCGTACAATTATAACGTATGGCTCCTTATAGTTAACGCGTGTTGCCTGACACTTTCAGTATGACAGGGGCATGCAACAGTAGTGGGGTAACGCTTTATGCTAGAAAAGCTAGATTTTTTCTCCGTGCACGGTGGACCTACTTTGACACTCAGCATTCTTCAGCAGCATGTCTGGATAATCAAATCAGAGCGACCAAAGAAGAGGACATCGATCTTATAAGGGTTACATTGCTCTTTTCATCTGCTTTTCTACTCGCGCTATCCATCTGCAAGCAGTTAGCGATTTAACTTCTGCGGCCTTCTTAAGTGCCTTTCGTTGCTTCTCTGGTCGACGGGAAGTTCCTAAAACTACTTACAGCGACAATGGTACAACGTTCCAAGGTGCCGAGCGAGAGTTGAGGGAGCTGTTCAATGCCAGTTCAAATTTCTTTGCTGAAGTAGCTACTGTCTTAGCAAATGAACAGATCACCTGGAGTTTTATTCCACCGAACTTTCCTCGCCGTGGTGGACTGTGGGAGGCGGGAGTAAAGTCGACTAAGCACCACCTTAAAAGATTATTAGGAAATCATACTCTCACATTTGAAGAATTTTCTACTCTCTTGGTGCAAATTGAGGTCTACCTCAATTCCCGTCCCCTGCATCTGATGGCCAGTGATCATGAAGACATTAACGCTTTAACTTCAGCCCATTTCTTTATGGGTTCTGCTTCAGGCCTTATACCAGTCTCAGAGACACCAAATGCTCCTGAAAATCGCCTAAATCGTTACCAACTGCTGTAACGTATGCAAAGTCACTTCTGGAGGAGATGGTCAAGGGAATACCTGCACCACTTGCAAAACACTTGCATTCTTTTTTATGCAAAAAGAATGAAAATAATTAGAAATGGGAGAAAATAATAGAAAAAAAAAAGTAATTTATATTTAAGCTGGAGAAAATAATTGAAAATCGTTTAAAAAATTGAAGACAATAAATTAAATTTGGAATATTAACTGAAAATTTAGAAAATTAATTGAAAAATAATTAAAATAATTAAAACGTGGGGAAAATAGTTAAAAAATGATTATAAAATTTGAAAGTTAAGAAAATAATTGAATTATAAAATAAAATAATGATGGGTTAAAAAAATAATTTAAATTTGAAATAAATAATTGAAAAAACTGCAGAATTTTCATTTAAATAAACAATAATAATTAAATTTTGAGGAAAATACTTGAAAATCTGAGAAATAAGTAGAAAAAAAATGAGAATAAATGAATAAAAGAATTGAAGAAAGCTAAAAATAATTAAAATTTAAGATAATTAATGAAAAAAATTGGAAAATGATGAAAAATTGAAGATAATAATTGAGGAATGAAAATAATAATGGTGAATTAAAAAAATTAATTTCATTTTGCTATAAATAATATGAAATTTGCAAAAAATAATGAAATTGTTTTATTGTCAAAGAGAAAGTAATTAAAATACATTATTATATATAATTATTACTATTAAAATTGAAATTCAAATCATTATTAATAACAAGCATATTCGTGGATGAAAAAATAAATTTCAAGTTTGATTTTGATTTTTGTATGTAGCAGGCGCCACCTGTGCCTGTAGGCGTAAAGCTCCTGTCTGGCGAGATTTTGAACAAAAAATCTGTAAATGTCAAAACGGAGGATCAATTTTATGCTAGTAGAATCATCTCTTTGTTGAAAAGAAATATGTAGAAAAATTCGTTATTGCACAAAGTTTGGCAAGACAGAGATTTTTTTCCGGACAAATCTCTTGACTAAAAAAGAAAAAATTGTGAAATATGTGGTAAATGTTTGGCTTGCCGTGGAATAAGGTCGATAAGTCAGGGGACTGCTGGATAAAAACAATGCCAAGAATTTTATTCAAAAGAAGAAAAATAGAAACTTGTTGGAATTTTAAAAATAAGGGGAAGAATGAAAATAATAAAAAAGAAAAAACCTACTTTTCTCTGTCAGGGAAAATTTTTCGAATGCAACCTGACTTATAAATAACACAAGTTCTTTGACGTTTGTTGCATAAAACTCTAATAGAATCGTTTTTGAAAGTATGATTATGATTTTGTCAAGGTTTGGGAAATTAGGAATTTGGAAAAAATTTATTTAATAGGAATATACATTTTAATGAGTAAAGAAATAAATTTCAAGTTTGTCATAGAAACTGACAGTAGATTTTTATATGTTGTAGACGATACAAAAAATCTGTGAATGTCGAAACGGGAGATAAATTTGAAGCTCGTGGGATCATCTGTTCGCATAAAAGAAACATTGAAAAATTTCCTTATCTCAAAAACTTTGTCAATAAAAATATTTTTTTCCATAAAAGTGTCTCGATTTACAATACACTGAACACTTGTTAATATGATGATTATTTTTTTGTCAAATTTTGGGGAATAAGGAATTTAGGAAAAATGAATTTTTCACGAATAGACATTTTCATGAGTGGAAAAATTAATTTCAAATTTGTCATTGAAACTGACAGATTGTAGCAGACGGGTCAGAAAATGTGTCAATGTCAATATTTTATCAAGTCAGAGTATAGTGCTTGATAAAAACATTGCCCAGAATTTGATTGAAAAATAAAAAGATTGAAGAAACTTGCTGGAATTATTTATGAATTAGGGGTAATAGTGGAATTATTAAACAAGAAAAACTCCTGTTTTTCTCAGTGTGTGAACATTTTTCGAAAAAAACGAGACATAGAAATAATAACACAACAAATTCACACGATCGTTGCCGTTTGTTTTATAAAACACTAGACACTTTTATACAGGAAAATTACTTTCTTGCCAAACTTCGCAGGGAATGGGGAATTTGGGAAACACAATTTCTCCACGAGCGAGAAAATTATCTCCACGTTCGACATCAAAACTGACAGATTGTAAACAGAGTGCGGAGTCCATCTTGTCATAGCCCGAGAGGAATCCATGGTGACGGTGACGCTACTTCCGGCCTGCCATATGATCAGGTGACGTGGGGCGGCCATCTTCTACAGAAAATCTGTCAATGTCAAAACGGGGGATAATTTTGACGCTCGTAGGAACACCGGTTCGAGTAAAACAAAGGTTTAAAAAATTCCTTATCTCAAATACTATGGTAAGTCAGAGCCCTTCCCAGGCGCGAGAAACCAATGCTGACGCTGGGTGGAGGCTTGATTCTAGCTTTGACACTCAGAGTGGGTAACCGAGACTGGGAACAGTCTTTAAATCACTGTCGTTCAATATTGGTTCAAGATTGGACACCAATGCTCGTTCCATGCTTGATTCAAGACTGCTTGAATCCTCATGCGCGAAGCTTGAACATCCAATCTAGATTCCAGCTTCAATCAACTGTGACACAATTGCTCAACTTATCATATTATATATTTTTTATATATTGAAGTATATACATATAAAAAGTGATATTAATTAAATAATAAATATAAATATTACAACTGCTGCAGTTTTATTAATATTTAATATTAATTTTGTATAAATAAACTATAAATAAATAAACAAGCCAAAATTATGTAATTTTACTCAATTGTAAGATATATTACAAGTAAATTAAATTTGTAAACAATTATTTTCTTCTTTTAAAAAAATAAATTTTAAAGAATTATATAACCAAACGAAACAATTTAAAGACAAATTTCAAATTTGAAAAATATTGAAGATATGATTACGTGCTCGATTGCGTAATTTTGTAGAATCATTCATTTCTAAAAAACTTTAATTATACAAATTGAATAAATTTCTTTATTTAAATAAAAGTGCCCTTCAATACATTATATATAAATAATTTTTATAATTTAATTTTGTATTATATATTATTGAAATTAATTATTTAAATAATATTATTAAATTAAAGTTATAAATAATAATGATAAATTATTAGTTAATTTTGTTTACATATTTTGCAAATATTGTATAAAAATATTTATTTATAAAATATTAACAAGTTAGGAGATTGGATTGTATAAACTGTTTATCAGTATATACAAAGGATAAATAAATTCTATTCATTTATTTTTGATAATTAATATGTTCCAGAACTATTAAAATGTAAATAGCATATAATTCAGGTCTGAACCTCACAAAGTTATTTCTATCGACTCTCAACTACCCGTCGTAGCCGAGTGGTACTAGCGTGCGTTTACCGCGAGCGGTATTTCATAGGTTAAGTGTTTATTTGTATTAAAATTGTTAATTAGTCTTAGGTCGATAATAATTAAGTGTTCAAATGTGCAATTAATCTTAAATTATAAAAAAAAAACAAGCTGAAAAATACCAATTAAATAATTATAGATGAACATTGAAAAATGTTTAAAAATTTTTTTGTTTTATTAATTTTATGATAATCTGCAGCAGTACAGTAATTAAAAAAAATGATAATAATAATACTATTATTGTATTTATAATTATAAATAATATAATATTATTATTATTATAATTATAAGAATTATCATTATTAACAACATAATACAGCAAGAATATTATAATATTAATAATTATTTAACGTTCTGTCTTCTGTAAGTGACAGTGGAATCAGGCTTGACGAAGCTATTATCGGACTTCCGAACATTGATTCAGTCTTGGACTCCAATCCTCAACCAAGCTTGGAGCGTCAGGCTTGAATCGCTGTTACATTCTAGCTTGGACGAGTCTTGTTTCCTCCGACTCACCAATCCTCAGTCAATATTGACCAGTCCTCAGTCAAGCTTTATAAAGCCTCAAATCATCGTCCTGCGCGCCTGGGTTTTTTCAAAAAAGTGTCTGGGTTTTTTTAAAAAAATTCGTAAGTCCAAATTTTCGAGCAGCGAAGGGTAAAGTGTTTGAGGACCACTGCAAATTTTCTCCTTTCAACAGCCTTAAAATTTTGAAATCAAGAAAAACTCAGATTTATAAGTCTGCCCCCACAGCACCGAAAATTTCCTGCAAATTTATTAAATATTTACTTGCAATTTACGAAATATGTGATTGCAAAATTTAGTGAAAATTTTGTAAAGATTTAAATGTTACAATTAAATAAATGTTTAGCGTGAACCTTTCCTGAACATTTAAATTAAATTATCGCCTAATTATAATTTATAATTAGGCTAAAATGTTCAGGCAAGTTTCAGGAAAGTTTCCCGTTAAACATTTAATTAATCGGGACATTTAAATCTTTACAAAATTTTCACTAAACTTTGCAATCATATATTTCAAATATTGCAAGTAAATATTTAATAAATTTTCAGGAAATTGTCGGTGCTCTGGGGGTGACTACGACTGCCTTATGTTTTTGGGGTCGCTGAAGACGAATCTGATGTCCACTTAAGGATGATTGACCTCATTTTCAAAATGAGCAGAATTTGTTCAAACTTTGAGAATTAACTAATAATAATTACAGAAATATGCCTGTAAAGTTTCATAGAGATTCTGAGCCTGGTTTAAAATATATTAATATTAATATTTATAAGGCGTTCAATGGTAGTTGGAAGATTTGTCACATCCCGTTGTGCAATTTTCTTAATTTTAACGAGAAAAATGAGCAGATTTTTGTGCAATTTTAGTATGTCATTGTTTAATATTGAAAGTTCAACTGTTGTAAATTTCAATGCAATTCTGAGCCTAGTTTTTGAGAAAAATGTCATTGAAGTTGAAAAATAACAATTAACTTGATGAATTTGCAAATCTTAATATATGTAGAGATTTGACAACGTTGCTTGAATGCAAGATGTAGGCAAATTTTTTTCTTTCGGATATCCCTGCTTTGACGTATTTCTAATTTTATGACAAATTATATTAAAAAAAAAGAATGATTAAAAATGCTATAAATAATGACAAATATAATGATATAATAATATTATCGATATTATAAGCGTATAAAGCTGATGTTTCAGGCATAACCTAAAAGTGCAAGCCATCATATTTGTTTACATACGTCACTAAAGCTATCAAGTACGCATGCTTTCAAAATGCGCGCGTTATTTGAATTTTTTTAGAAATAAATTATTTTTTATCAACATATTATGCTTAAATAATTATATTTTAAGAAAAAAAAAAAACTTCATGAAATATATTTTATACAAATAATGCATAAATACATCTTTAGATACGTTTAAAATGAATATTTAAAAACATTTCAAATCACGCGCGTATTTCGACCAATCGCACTTATGCCTGTAATTTCTGTTGTCAGCAGTCAGGTTTGCCACTCAAGAAACAAAAAATGCTGCGTTGTAGTACCTTTTTTTGATTATTTATATTAGAAAAGAAATTATTTAAAAATATTTAAGTTTCTTTTTTTTTCGTAGAACAATATTTCTTGCGGTTTTATATTTACTGTTCATAAAAAAATCTATTCTGGAGCAAGAAATACTGCGGTTAAATAGCATTATTTTATTTTGTTAAGTTTGTTGTGCAATAAAATAATTAACTTGAAATAAATATAAAAACTTTTAACAAATAAATTTTCTACCACGGATGAAAGCGACAAACGCGGAAAGCTTCATATCTGGGTGGACTGAGGGGCAAAGAAATGCGGGGACCAATCACGCTGCGTAGTTGAGGCACGTGACTCGGTCCCACCACCGACCGCCCTTCTACTGCAACGAAGGAGCTCCGAGACGCGCTAGGCTCCGTCACTTGATTGCGCACCGCCAACGAAGGCGGACCTGCTTGTCACCCTGTCGACATCTTCATTTAATCCTAGTTTCTAAGAGCGATCACTCATACTCGTGTACTTAGATGCCTTCGAGGTAAAACATATCCGTCCGCATCTATTTAATTATTCTTAGTGTAAAAGTGAAATTATTTAATAAACAAATAAGAGTAGGATCGGAAACTTACGCGCTGCTGGAATCTCCGCGCTTATTTAATTCTGTTTCTTTTCTTTTTATCCTCATACTTTCACGATCCTCCCAGCAGGATCGGAAAAACGGTTTCTTTTTTTTCCGTCCTTTGGGAGTTTCGCGATCCTGAGAGTAGGATCGGAAACTTACGCGCGGCCGGAACCCCCGCGTTTATCTAATTCATTTCTTCTCTTTTTATCCTCGTACTTTCACGATCCTTCCAATGGGATCGGAAAACGGTTCCTTTCTTTCCGTACGTTGGAAGTTTCGCGATCCTGAGAGAAGGATCGGAAACTCACGCGCTGCCGGAACCTCCGCGTTTATCTAATTCTTTTCTTTTCCACCTCGTACTTTCACGATCCTTCCAGCAGGATCGGAAAAACGGTTCTTTTCTTTCCGTACGTTGGAAGATTCGCGATCCTCAGAGTAGGATTGGAAACGTACGCGCTGCCGGAACCTCCGCGTTTAATTAATTCTTTTTCTTTTCTTTTTATCCTCGTACTCTCACGATCCTCCCAGCAGGATCGGAAAACGGTTTCTTTCTTTCCATACGTTGGAAGTTTCGCGATCCTCAGAGCAGGATCGGAAACTTACGCGCTGCCGGAACCTCCGCGTTTATTTAATTTTTTTTTCTTTTCTTTTATCCTCGTACTTTCACGATCCTTCCAGCAGGAACCGGAAATCGGGTTCTTTCTTTCCGTACGTTAGAAGTTTCGCGATCCTCAGAGTAGGATCGGAAACTTACGCGCTCCAGAAACCTCGGCCTTTAATTCATTCCATTTATATCCAAGCTTTTCACGATCCTCCTAGCAGGATCGGATCCAATTCCCGCGCTCACGGTTTCACGATTCTCCTGGCAGGGTCGGAACCTGACACGCCTTTATTTTGTCGCCAATTTTATTAATTGTTTGGTAACAAGTTGGTGTATAGTAACAGCCAAAAGCTTATTTATTTTACTAATTGTTTAAAATATATAATATATATATTTTATAATTATAAATTTTTTTGGGTAATAGTAAAAAATTGTTCCTTCTTTAAGGAAAACGAATACCTAACCTTTTAAGATTACTCTTTTTTAATGTTCTAAAACACTCGATGTCACTAACTTTTGTTTTTTTTTTATATGGGTCAATCATCCTTAACCCTATCACGTCATACTTTTGACATAACCTAAAAAAAACACCAAAATTTGACCTCAAAATTTTGAAATCAAGAAAAATTTAGATTTATAAGTTTGACTATGACTATTTTATGTTTTTAGGGTCGCTGAAACTAAATCTGAGGTTTATTTATTCCCATCACATCATATTTTTGACATAACCTAAAAAAAGCTTCTGGTTTTCAAAATTTTGGAGTCAAATTTTGAAGTTTTTTGAGGTTATGTTAAAATCCTGACGTGATAGGGTTAAATAGACTTTAGATTCGGTTTCAGCGACCCCAAAAACATAAAGTAGTCATGGTCTAAGCTCGAGATCAGACCATCCCGGCAAGAAGCCCGAAATTGAAGAAAATTGAATTTTTTCAATTTCTATGAATTCAATTTCTTGCCTATTCTTTTGTATTTCTTGTAAGCTACTAAAAATTAGCTAAATCTAATTATTTTCAATTATACTTTACAGTTTTTAATAGAAAAAAAATCCATCGTTGCGAAGATTCGAACTCAAATTTTCAACGCACGAGACGGACTCTCCATCCACCCAGACACTTCAGGCTGTAATATCCATTCAACTTTCGAGATATTTAAGTCGTGACTCCTTTATTTTTAATGGAATTGAAAATAATTAAAAAGATTGAAGTACTAAAACACTAAAAGGGAATTGAAAATAATTAAGGCGCATGAATATTCCCTAAATCTCATTTAGCCTAAATCCCATTAAGCCTAAAATCAAAAAGCCTAAAATGCATTCAGACAAAATTCCATTTAACCTAAATTGTATTTAACCTAAAATTCATTTAACCTAAATCGCGTTTAACCTAAATTCCATTAAACCTAAATTTTATTTTACCTAAATCCAATTCAATCTAAATTACATTTAACCTAAATCTCATTTAACCTAAATCTCATTTTACCGAAATTCCATTTAACCTAAATCCCATTTAACCTAAATCCCATTTAACCTAAATTCCGTTTAACCTAAATCTCACTTCACCTAAATCCCATTTAACCTAAATCTCATTTAACCTAAATTCCACTTAACCTAAATCCCATTTAACCTAAAACGCATTTACTCTAAATTCCATTTAACCTAAATTCCATTTAACCTAAAACGCATTGAGCCTAAATCTCACTTCATCTAAATCCCATTTAACCTAAAACTTTATTTGATTCAACTATATTTATCCTAAAATTAAAAAAAATTTTAGGTTCAATGGGATTTAGGTAAAGTGAGATTTAGGCTCAATGCGTTTTAGGTTAAATGGAATTTAGGTTAAATGAAATTTAGACTAAATGCGTTTTAGGTTAAATGGGATTTAGGTTAAGTGGAATTTAGGTTAAATGAGATTTAGGTTAAATGGGATTCAGGTGAAGTGAGATTTAGGCTGAATGCGTTTTAGGTTAAATGGAATTTAGCTTAAATGGAATTTAGGTTAAATGGAATTTAGGTTAAATGGGATTTAGGTTAAATGAAATTTAGGTTAAATGGATTTAGGTTAAGTGGAATTTATGTTAAATGAGATTTAGGTTAAATGGGATTTAGGTGAAGTGAGATTTAGGCTGAATGCATTTTAGGTTAAATGGAATTTATACTAAATGCGTTTTAGGTTAAATGGGATTTAGGTTAAGTGGAATTTAGGTTAAATGAGATTTAGGTTAAACGGAATTTATGTTAAATGGGATTTAGGCTGAATGCATTTTAGGTTAAATGGAATTTAGACTAAATGCGTTTTAGGTTAAATGGGATTTAGGTTAAGTGGAATTTAGGTTAAATGAGATTTAGGTTAAATGGGATTTAGGTGAAGTGAGATTTAGGCTGAATGCATTTTAGGTTAAATGGAATTTATACTAAATGCGTTTTAGGTTAAATGGGATTTAGGTTAAATGGAAATTAGGTTAAATGAGATTTAGGTTAAACGGAATTTAGGTTAAATGGGATTTAGGTTAAATGCGTTTTAGGTTAAATGGAATTTAAGTTAAATGAGATTTAGGTTAAATGGGATTTAGGTAAATTTAGATTTAGGCTCAATGCGTTTTAGGTTAAATGAAATTTAGACTAAATGCGTTTTAGGTTAAATGGGATTTAGATTAAGTGGAATTTAGGTTAAATGAGATATAGGTTAAATGGGATTTAGGTGAAGTGAGATTTAGGCTGAATGCATTTTAGGTTAAATGGAATTTAGACTAAATGCGTTTTAGGTTAAATGGGATTTAGGTTAAATGGAATTTATGTTAAATGAGATTTAGGTTAAATGGGATTTAGGTGAAGTGAGATTTAGGCTGAATGCATTTTAGGTTAAATGGAATTAAGACTAAATGCGTTTTAGGTTAAATGGGATTTAGGTTAAGTGAAATTTAGGTTAAATGAGATTTAGGTTATATGGGATTTAGGTGAAGTGAGATTTAGGCTGAATGCATTTTAGGTTAAATGGAATTTAGACTAAATGCGTTTTAGGTTAAATGGGATTTAGGTTAAATGGAATTTATGTTAAATGAGATTTAGGTTAAATGGGATTTAGGTGAAGTGAGATTTAGGCTGAATGCATTTTAGTTAAATGGAATTTAGACTAAATGCGTTTTAGGTTAAATGGGATTCAGGTTAAGTGGAATTTATGTTAAATGAGATTTAGGTTAAATGGGATTTAGGTGAAGTGAGATTTAGGCTGAATGCATTTTAGGTTAAATGGAATTTAGAATAAATGTGTTTTAGATTAAATGGGATTTAGGTTAAGTGGAATTTAGGTTAAATGAGATTTAGGTTAAACGGAATTTATGTTAAATGGGATTTAGGCTGAATGCATTTTAGGTTAAATGGAATTAAGACTAAATGCGTTTTAGGTTAAATGGGATTTAGGTTAAGTGAAATTTAGGTTAAATGAGATTTAGGTTATATGGGATTTAGGTGAAGTGAGATTTAGGCTGAATGCATTTTAGGTTAAATGGAATTTATACTAAATGCGTTTTAGGTTAAATGGGATTTAGGTTAAATGGAAATTAGGTTAAATGAGATTTAGGTTAAACGGAATTTAGGTTAAATGGGATTTAGGTTAAATGCGTTTTAGGTTAAATGGAATTTAGGTTAAATGAGATTTAGGTTAAATGGGATTTAGGTAAATTTAGATTTAGGCTCAATGCGTTTTAGGTTAAATGAAGTTTAGACTAAATGCGTTTTAGGTTAAATGGGATTTAGATTAAGTGGAATTTAGGTTAAATGAGATATAGGTTAAATGGGATTTAGGTGATGTGAGATTTAGGCTGAATGCATTTTAGGTTAAATGGAATTTAGACTAAATGCGTTTTAGGTTAAATGGGATTTAGGTTAAATGGAATTTATGTTAAATGAGATTTAGGTTAAATGGGATTTAGGTGAAGTGAGATTTAGGCTGAATGCATTTTAGGTTAAATGGAATTTAGACTAAATGCGTTTTAGGTTAAATGGGATTTAGGTTAAGTGGAATTTATGTTAAATGAGATTTAGGTTAAACGGAATTTATGTTAAATGGGATTTAGGCTGAATGCATTTTAGGTTAAATGGAATTAAGACTAAATGCGTTTTAGGTTAAATGGGATTTAGGTTAAATGGAAATTAAGTTAAATGAGATTTAGGTTAAACGGAATTTAGGTTAAATGGGATTTAGGTTAAATGCGTTTTAGGTTAAATGGAATTTAGGTTAAATGAGATTTAGGTTAAATGGGATTTAGGTAAATTTAGATTTAGGCTCAATGCGTTTTAGGTTAAATGAAATTTAGACTAAATGCGTTTTAGGTTAAA
The DNA here is from genome assembly GCA_037103525.1 of Ganaspis brasiliensis. Classification (NCBI taxonomy): domain Eukaryota; kingdom Metazoa; phylum Arthropoda; class Insecta; order Hymenoptera; family Figitidae; genus Ganaspis; species Ganaspis brasiliensis. Next base: position 288,256 of record JAZKLR010000050.1, on the reverse strand, counting down.
TGGGATTTAGATTAAGTGGAATTTATGTTAAATGAGATTTAGGTTAAATGGGATTTAGGTGAAGTGAGATTTAGGCTGAATGAATTTTAGGTTAAATGGAATTTAGACTAAATGCGTTTTAGGTTAAATGGGGTTTAGGTTAAATGGAATTTATGTTAAATGAGATTTAGGTTAAATGGGATTTAGGTGAAGTGAGATTTAGGCTGAATGAATTTTAGGTTAAATGGAATTTAGACTAAATGCGTTTTAGGTTAAATGAGATTTAGGTTAAGTGGAATTTAGGTTAAATGAGATTTAGGTTAAATGGGATTTAGGTGAAGTGAGATTTAGGCTGAATGCATTTTAGGTTAAATGGAATTTAGAGTAAATGTGTTTTAGATTAAATGGGATTTAGGTTAAGTGGAATTTAGGTTAAATGAGATTTAGGTTAAACGGAATTTATGTTAAATGGGATTTAGGCTGAATGCATTTTAGGTTAAATGGAATTTAGACTAAATGCGTTTTAGGTTAAATGGGATTTAGGTTAAGTGGAATTTAGGTTAAATGAGATTTAGGTTATATGGGATTTAGGTTAAATGCGTTTTAGGTTAAATGGAATTTAGGTTAAATGAGATTTAGGTTAAATGGGATTTAGGTAAATTTAGATTTAGGCTCAATGCGTTTTAGGTTAAATGAAATTTAGACTAAATGCGTTTTAGGTTAAATGGGATTTAGATTAAGTGGAATTTAGGTTAAATGAGATATAGGTTAAACGGAATTTATGTTAAATGGGATTTAGGCTGAATGCATTTTAGGTTAAATGGAATTTAGACTAAATGCGTTTTAGGTTAAATGGGATTTAGGTTAAGTGGAATTTATGTTAAATGAGATTTAGGTTAAACGGAATTTAGGTTAAATGGGATTTAGGTTAAATGCGTTTTAAGTTAAATGGAATTTAGGTTAAATGAGATTTAAGTTAAATGGGATTTAGGTAAATTTAGATTTAGGCTCAATGCGTTTTAGGTTAAATGAAGTTTAGACTAAATGCGTTTTAGGTTAAATGGGATTTAGATTAAGTGGAATTTAGGTTAAATGAGATATAGGTTAAATGGGATTTTGGTGAAGTGAGATTTAGGCTGAATGCATTTTAGGTTAAATGGAATTTAGACTAAATGCGTTTTAGGTTAAATGGGATTTAGGTTAAATGGAATTTATGTTAAATGAGATTTAGGTTAAATGGGATTTAGGTGAAGTGAGATTTAGGCTGAATGCATTTTAGGTTAAATGGAATTTAGACTAAATGCGTTTTAGGTTAAATGGGATTTAGGTTAAGTGGAATTTAGGTTAAATGAGATTTAGGTTAAACGGAATTAAGGTTAAATGGGATTTAGGCTGAATGCATTTTAGGTTAAATGGAATTTAGACTAAATGCGTTTTAGGTTAAATGGGATTTCGGTTAAGTGGAATTTAGGTTAAATGAGATTTAGGTTAAATGGGATTTAGGTGAAGTTAGATTTAGGCTGAATACATTTTGGGTTAAATGGAATTTATACTAAATGTGTTTGAGGTTAAATGGGATTTAGGTTCAATGGAATTTAGGTTAAATGGAATTTAGGTTAAATGGAATTTCGGTAAAATGAGATTTAGGTTAAATGAGATTTAGGTTAAATGGAATTTAGATTGAATGGGATTTAGGTAAAATGAAATTTAGGTTTAATGGTATTTAGGTTAAATGCAATTTAGGTTAAATGTAATTTTGGCTGAATGCATTTTAGGCTTTTTGATTTTAGGCTTAATGGGATTTAGGCTAAATGAGATTTAGGGAATATTCATGCGCCTCTTCTCACTGTACCATTGACGTGATCCAACTTTTCAATTTTTTTCAATTTTGGCCTTCTTGACGTGATGACAACTTCATGTTTTTGGGATCGCTGAAAAAAAACCTGAAAATTCCCTGCAAAAACAGATTTATTAGAACAGAGTATTTTTTAATTGGAACTTGCCAAGTTCCAAGTAAAGAAGTGCTTATTTTTTAATTAGAACTGATGTTCCAATTAATGGGGATGTATTTCATCCAAAAAATGATAGAAAGAACGCTCTAAGTTGTACAAAAGAATATTGAAGAATATTAATATATGAATATTAATTTATAAGGAACTCTAGTGTCACTCCAGAATGGATATTTTAATTAAAAAACTAATATATAACAATAAAACTGACTTACGAAAATTGAGCGGCCGGGAAGAAGAACTCGATCTACGCTCGAAGGTCTTGTCTGTCTCTTTTTTCGTGAGATAAAATGATGGAAAAACTATCTACTCTAAAAACAATGCAGATTCTACTAAGTTTGTTGAAATGATAAAAAAAGTTTAATTTGTTGGTGATTTTTAACAATAAAGTAGTCGCTGTCGTTACTTGGTCTTTACTGACTTTGATCAAAAAGTCATAGTGAGGAAGTATTGAATTTTGTAAACTTAAATCATACAAGTTTTTCAATAGGGTATTAGAAAGTTTTACCAAAAAGGATTTTTTCGATGCCTTAATTATTTCAGCTTTTATGAACAATTTAGTTTGTCACTTATTTTATGTCACGCGTGAACTAAAATCAGTTGACTGGCAGAGCTCCGAGCTGTATAATGAGAACTAGAATATTTGATTTTCACAAATAACCTGAAATACTGTTAAGAGGGATATTCTAGTATATATAGATACTGTATATATAGTTACATTAAACAAGAAATTCTGGTTAAATTAACCAGAAATTTTTACCAGAAAATTTTAACCAGAAAATTTTAACCAGATTTTCTAATACTTTTTACCAGAAAAAATAGTAAGGGTATATTTAATTTTCTATTCTAGTTAAAATAACCAGAATTCTGGTTAATCTAACCAGATTTTTTTTGAGTGTATTGAATAGACAGACGGAATGACTACGTGAATCAAAGAGGCAATGTTATTCGCACTCATAACCTTTCCTGTCAAAATCCAGTGGCGTCTTTGATCAGACTACGCCCCGTCAATTTTCGTAAGTCAGTTTTATTATTATATATTAGTTTTTTAATTAAAATATCCATTCTGAAGTGATACTAGAGTTCCTTATTAATTAATAGAATTGATCAATATTCTTTTGTACAACTTAGAGCGTTCTTCCTACACTCAAAAAAAGATCTGGTTAAAGTTACCATCTCCATCTGGTTAAATCATTCTGGTTGATTTTTCTGGTTAACAAAATTTCTGGTTCTAAATTCTGGTTAATATAGTTTAAAAATTACACGGTAGAGTGTGCTTTCAAAAAAACTCGAGCTCTTAGCACATGGCACATGTTGTTTGGTGTGAGTTTAGTGTTTTGTTTTCTGATTTTCGTCGAAATTTAGTGATAGTGTTTTGTGAATTTTAAACAAAAGTAAAATAAAGAAAATGTTGAATTCCCTCAAAAAAAAAATGTTTTTAGTGGAATTGAAGGAGATATTTACAGGTTTTTACAAGTTTCCAGGTATTTTTATTTCAGTGTATAAAATCTATCCAAGTCCTCTTTTCCCTGAAATTTACTTTTCAACTTTAAATTTATTTATGACAAAAGTCTCACAAGTGAAATAATTGTATAATGAGAAATAGAATATTTGATTTTCGCAAATAACCTGAAATACTGTCAAGAGGGATATTCTAGTATATATGGATTCTGTATATATAGTTACACTAAACAAGAAATTCTGGTTAAGTTAACCAGAAATGTTCACCAGAAAATTTTAACCAGATTTTCTAATACTTTTAACCAGAAAAAATAGTAAGGGTATATTTAACTTTCTATCCTAGTTAAAATAACCAGAATTCTGGTTAATCTAACCAGAATTTTTTTTGAGTGTATCATTTTTTGGATGAAATACATCCCCATTAATTGGAACTTCAGTTCTAATTAAAAAATAAGCACTTCTTTAATTGGAACTTGGCAAGTTCCAATTAAAAAATACTGTGTTCTAAAAAAATCTGTTTTTACAGGGTTTGACCTCAAAATTTTGACATCAAGAAAAACTCAGATTTATAAGTCTGACTACGACTGCTTTATGCTTTTGGGGTCGCTGAAGCTATAAGGTTCATTTAACCCCACCACGTTATACTTTTGACATAAACTAAATTTGGTTAAGGTTATGTCAAAAGTATGATGTGACGGGTCTAAATACACGGAAGAACTTTTGGTTTTAATAGTTAATATTATAATATGTATTTTTACAAAATTTCGATTGTAAATCAGGATATAACTGTAAAATGGTATTTTATACTACAGGACTAGAAGAATATACTTTTTTAACAGTTAATATTTATATATTTTAAAATTAAAATTTACTATTTAAAACTGCAAAGATTGCTTTTTTTAAAAGGAAAATGAAACTAGGAAAAAGTATAATCTAAAAAAAATAATTAAAATTATTTACTTTTTATTAAATAATAATTTTTATAAAAATATTTACAAAAATAGGTTAAAAATATTACTATATTCAATAGGAAGCAACAATAAAATAAGTTCATCTTGAACATCTTACTATTAAAAAGATTATATTTCAAAATAATGCTTTGTTGAAATTCCATTAACTATTGGAAAATTGGCGGCCATGACAGTTTAACCGTTGTGCGCGGCTTGTCACTGTTGATTTGCTTATTCGGATTATATAATTTCTCTCTTAAAAGAAACGATTAAATCATTAATGTTATCGTAAAGTGGGTGAAAAATAACACAATAAATACGTTCTACGTGATAGTTTTATTCAATATAAACCGGTTATATCATGTAAAAACTTTTAAGTGAATTTTGAATTTGGCGGATGTCAAACTTCAACTATTGTTCACAGATGGAAACTTGTGATTTTTGTGGATTTTTCTCAAAAGTGGTAATGTATTATGTCGATTAGTATATAAGAAAACTTTTCCCTTCAAACGTTATATGTATTGTGCGATTCGTTAAGCATATATATGTGCGTGCGTATTATCGTTATAGTGTTTAGGTTATGTTAAGATTTCGTTTGTGATGGTGATTGTGTTTATATGTATATAAAAGTGTTAAAAATATATGGAATGTCAATTACCACAGGTAACCTATAATAATATAATAATCATGAAGATCGGTTTATTTGCCTTTTTATAGGAATTACTTATTAATCTCGATTTTACTAATTCCAAAACTCAATAGCAATTTTCCCAACAAAATGTCGATTCAAGTTTCTTTTAACATTTCCTATCGAAAATAGTAAATATTAAATAGAAATAGTAAATTCTGAAAATATAACGATATATCCTGGTTTCCTATCGAAATTTTGTAAAAATAAATACTTTAATATTAAGTATTAAAATCGAAAGTCTTTCCGTGTAGAGTTTATATTCGGCTTCAGCGACCACAAAAACATAAAGCAGTCATACGTCAGATTTATAAATCTGAATTTTTCTTGAAACAAAAATTTTCAGGTCAAATTTTGGTCTTCTTTAAGTTATGTTAAAATCCTGAAGTGGTAAGGTTAAATGGACTTTAGATTCTGCTTCAGTGTCCCTAAAAACATAAGGCAGTCATAGTCAGACCTACACTCAAAAAAATTTCTGGTTAGATTAACCAGGATTCTGGTTATTTTAACTAGAATAGAAAGTTAAATATACCCTTATTATTTTTTCTGGTTAAAAGTATTAGAAAATCTGGTTTAAATTTTCTGGTAAACATTTCTGTTTAATTTAACCAGAATTTCTTGTTTAGTGTAACTATATACACAGTATCTATATATACTAGAATATTCCTTTTAACAGTATTTCAGGTTAGTTGTGAAAATCAAATATTCTAGTTCTTATTATACAATTATTTCACTTGTGAGACTATTGTCATAAATAAATTTAAAGTTGAAAAGTAAATTTCAGGGAAAAGAGGACATGGATAGATTTTATACACTGAAATAAAAATACCTGGAAACTTGTAAATACCTGTAAATATCTCCTTCAATTCCACTAAAAACATATTTCTTTGAGCGAATTTAACATTTTCTTTATTCTACTTTTGTTTAAAATTTACAAAACACTATCACTAACACACAAGTCTTGACGAAAATCAGAAAACAAAATGCTAAACTTGCACTAAACAACATGTGCCATGTGCTTAGAGCTCGACTTTTTTTTAAAGCACACTCTAACGTGTAATTTTTAAACTATATTAACCAGAATTTTTAACCAGAAATTTTGTTAACCAGAAAAATCAACCAGAATGATTTAAGCAGATGGAGATGGTAACTTTAACCAGATCATTTTTTTGAGTGTATAAATGTTGAGGTGGAACTTCAATTTTGTTGATATAAAAAGAGCTAAATATTATTTTTAAATAATTTTTCCAAATTTCGAAAATAATACTTTAAAAATAATATTTAGCTCTTTTTATAGCAACAAAATTGAAATTCCACTCCTTGTTGCACTCTATTATTTCTAATAAATCAACATTTACTGATTTATTTTGTTCTTTAACATCGAGAAACGCGTTAATATTGAAATTAGTTGAGAGCATTTTGGTCACAGGATTCATCATCCTTAAACGGAACAAATAAATTTAAATAATAATTTTGTTTCTGGAAACCAGTGGCGGATTCAGGGGGGGGAGCACGGGTGCTTGCCCCCCCCCCCCCAAGCCTTATATTTGAGAATGATAACATGTAATAACCCCTCCAAAAACCTTGTCTGGATCCAACCTTGGTGCTATGAAGGCTACATTTTTCTCTCTGTGTAGATTTCATAACAAAATTAAAGTTAATAACAATATTTTTGCTTCTTATTAATAAATTCAGCCTATTGAATTCGGAAAATCCTGTCCGACGGAACGTATTTTTTGACAAAATAAAACTTTGAAGTTTTATTTAAATTTCCTTTCAAGGATAGTTTGAATTTGCTGTTTATGTTTATTAAGTTCAACTGAACTTTCTTTTTTGAGTGTCGAAAATGTGGGAATTTTATAAATTTATGCGCGAAATGTACGGGAATTTCATTCCATGATTTCGCTGAACATTCTGTATATACGTAAACAATAGCATATTCAGCAACACGGACATACTTATGAAAATGACTTCTATTTTTGTGCTATAGGAAAAAAATAAAGCATGGACTATACCTTAATTTTTTTCATAGGAAAACAATAGATGCTATTTTCTTCATGTGGTCGATCTTCCCCCATGTAGTTTACTGTAACATTTGCCCGACCTCTCCCACCGAGCACGATGTAGTTTATATGGATGATTCCTTATTCCTATTGATTGCAGTTGAGCAGTATAATTCAATCACGATCAACCAGAGGACTAAGCATGGATAACTTATTAGTTCTTTTGATTCACGTATATTCTCTAGTTGGAAACGAAATTAATTTTCCTCCTCAACAAGAAGAACAATTAAGAAGCGCCTTAGCTGAAGCTATTTTTCAAGATATAGAAAAGTGTAATAAAGTCGAATCCAGTGAAGATTTGTCAGTTTATCATCAAACTTTAATTATTCTAGGTTTTGGTAAATTTCTTTTTAATATTTACTTCTTTTCTTGAAATTTAAATAAATATTTAGATTTATTTGGGATAATTCAAAGCAGTTGATGTTTGCGCTAAATTTACAATATACTTTTCTAAACAAGTTTACCAGCACCAGTTTTTCATCAAGCTTATCATCATCTGTATCAGGTTAAATAATAGCAAGATTTTAATGGTGTACTTGTTAAGAAAATAGTAAATTAAGCAGAAACAATTAATAATTGAGGGCCCGGATGCAATAACTACGTTTTCGCTCGAAGGCATAGACTGTCTCCTTTTTCACAAGATAATTTGACGGGAAAATTATCTGGAAAAAAAGTTGAAGGAAATTGAAATTTAAAAATTGATATCAATAGAGGAGATAAAGACGCACATTTTTTCTTAATAAAGTTTTTTTGTCAGACTATTATTTAGTTGAATAAAAATTAAAAACTAATTTTTTTTAGACATTGAAAATAATTATATTTTTACAATCAACTTGTGATATCTCAGAGTCATATGGATAAAAAAAAGTTGCAACTTCACCTGCATAATTAAAAAACATTGCAGATCCTAATAAAATGGTTGTAATTATGAAAAAATTGTAATTTGTTATTGATTTTTAATAATAATGTAGTCGCTATCATTACTGTGCTTTACTAACTTTGAGCAAAAAGTCTCTGTTACAAAGTTTCGAATTTTGAAGGTTTGAATTACACAAGTTGTTCAGTAAGGTATTAAAAAGTTTTATCAAAAATAATTTTTTCGATTCATTAAATATTTCAGCTTTTATAAACAATTTTGTTTGAAGCTACTGCGCGTCACGCTTTAACATTTGGTCAGCTGACTGGCTGAGCTCTAAGCCGTGAGCGGAACAAGGAAGGATGCACTCCGGAGTGGCTATGGCGAGAGAGAGAAAGCGACAATAAAGTGTTTTTACTGTAGAAATCAACCTTTTTATTTTCTATTTACATAACTGTTAATAAATTAACACACTTTTAAATAATAAATAACATAATAAAACCATAAATTATGGGAAATTAAATTTTTTAAAAAACAACTTGTAAAAAACAGACCTATATTTTATGTTATTAAAATAAGATTATTTTTTTTAAACTTTTATAATCTTGTACTCTTAATATTTTCAGTCCAGTTTATTTGGTTTCAAAAGTGTTTAAATAATGAATTTTGTACTGCAAAATTGATTTTACAAAAAATTGATTAGTTGTTATAGTTTTATTATGTTATTTATTCTTTAAAAGTGTGTTAATTTATTAACAGTTATATGTAAATAGAAAATAAAAAACTTGATTTCTACAGTAAAAACACTTTATTGTCGCTTTCTCTCTCTCGCCATAGCCACTCCGGAGTGCATCCTTCCTTGTTCCGCTCACGGCTTAGAGCTCAGCCAGTCAGCTGACCAAATGTTAAAGCGTGACGCGCAGTAGCTTCAAACAAAATTGTTTATAAAAGCTGAAATATTTAATGAATCGAAAAAATTATTTTTGATAAAACTTTTTAATACCTTACTGAACAACTTGTGTAATTCAAACCTTCAAAATTCGAAACTTTGGAACAGAGATTTTTTGCTCAAAGTTAGTAAAGTACAGTAATGATAGCGACTACATTATTATTAAAAATCAATAACAAATTACAATTTTTTCATAATTACAACCATTTTATTAGGATCTGCAATGTTTTTTAATTATGCAGGTGAAGTTGCAACTTTTTTTTATCCATATGACTCTGAGATATCACGAGTTGATTGTAAAAATATAATTATTTTCAATGTCTAAAAAAAATTAGATTTTAATTTTTATTCGACTAAATAATAGTCTGACAAAAAAACTTTATTAAGAAAAAATGTGCGTCTTTATCTCCTCTATTGATATCAATTTTTAAATTTCAATTTCCTTCAACTTTTTTTCCAGATAATTTTCCCGTCAAATTATCTTGTGAAAAAGGAGACAGTCTATGCCTTCGAGCGAAAACGTAGTTATTGCATCCGGGCCCTCAATTACTCCATGTTTCTAAATACTCCAATTTATTCTAATTAATATTTTATTTTACTTTGCTTAGGCATTTCTGACAAAATAATGAAGAACACTGCAGAACAAATTGCATCTCACATGATGGATTTATTTCATGCAATAGCAAATCAGCGCCAATCTTTACAAAATTACAAGTGATTTAAATATTTCATTATATTATATTGCTTTCTCATAGATGAAGTACTGTTTTACCCCCAAATCTTTAAATATCCCTGAGGGTACAACCAAATTGTTTGAATCCGATCAATCAATACTAACTACCTTTTAATCTCATTAAAAATTTTTGAAAAAATCGATTTTTTTTTGTTGCAAAATTGTATAATTTTTTCTTAAACAGTTAAAATGTAAATATTTTATTCATTTTATTTTTTTAAAAAACGTCGATTCACATATTGGCAAACTCTCTATTGCAATTTTATCAAAAGTTATTAACATTTTAAAAACCGAAAATTTTTTAAAATCAGGTTTTTTAATATTTTTATTTTTACATTTTAATATAAATTTAAATATATTTTCAATCATTTGTAAGCACGTTAAAAACGCATCGAATAAGCTATTTATTAACCTTTTAGTACAATTCTATTTCGAGTTATCAAGGTTTTCAAAATAATAATTTTTTTTAAATTTTGTTCTTTAGCTTTTTTGTCAATTTATTTTAAATTTATAAGAAATAATTCATAGCAGTTTTGTAGACAATTTAAAAACGCATCAATTGGCTTATTTAAGTTAAGATACTTGTCAGCTATCTTTAAATTATATTCCACACCTGAAAAATTCCCATGTGTTGAACTCCACACATTAGAATTGGGAATTTCCCAGATTTTAATTCATTTTTTTATTAGAGCCCCCTTCCCCCTCCTAATTTTGTTAACAACTCCACACGTGGGAAAAATTTGTTGCGCCTCCCTGAAATCAAGAAAAACTGTTTATGAATGAACTAACACCTTAAAGCTGATCAAAACCGTGTACAAAAATGCCCTCACCTGATTTAAATGTTAAAGTTCCTCGCTCTTAAAAGACAAAATAAATTTTTTAATGCAAAAAAATTATAGTTGCCCCACTTGTACCACTCTATTGTTTCTAATAAATCAACATTAACTAATTATCTTGACTTTTAAGAGCGAGAAACGTCACATTGAAATTAGATAAGGGCATTTTTGTTCACAGGTTTGATCAACCTTAATTAATAACCAAATTTTTTTTCAGATCCATTATACATAAATCAAACTTTCAGGGAATAGCGACAAGAATCGGTCTTGTCGAAAGACTAGTTAATGATTTAATTAATCCTAATAAACCGGAAATATTCGATTTAGAATGCAAAACGTCTTCTTTATTCTCAGCTAGTTTCAAGTAAGTTAATTTTAAAAATTATAACTTTAAATTCTTAAAAGCATATATGTGTACGTCCTCATGAAAATCCCAGTAAGAAGGCTTGAATTAGAAATAATTAAATATTTCTGAATTATAATGAAAATGTGATCGTTTTTGTATTTTATTTGATTCCTGATTTGAATCCGAAGCTCAATTCACCCAGGAAAATAAATTTGTTGAAAATATGAATTATACTCTATTCGCATAGCGCATTTAAATTGAAGTTGAATTCTGTAGAGAGAAATGACAAATTATCATTTTTAATTACGTTCAATTCTGGCTAGAACTTCTTGGAATGCGTTGGTTCTATTCCACTGACAGCAATAGGTAAAAATCTTCTCCAATTACATCCAATTCTTTTAATAGAAAAATGCAGTACGGTGCTAATCAAAATTAAGAAAATTAAATATTGTTTGTTTTTCAAGCTAAAATTTTGATTTTTTAAAATTCTAAATCTAAAAGTTCTAACAATTATGGATATACAAAAATTTTTGAAAAAGACTAAGAATTAAAGAAATATTAGCAGCTTATCTCGTAAACAGTCACAGATATTACAAATCTGACATCAATTTTGAGTTTGGGTAATAAGTATATAAACCGAATTTATAAATCATGAAAAACAAGTATAATATTCAAATACTAAATATAAATTATTTATACATTGTAAAAAGGAATAATTTTTAAATGTTGAGTAGCTGGAATTAAAACGAATAGGATACTCTTGTTTTTCTTTGCTGATTTGGAAATTAAGCTTTGGATTCAAATCAGGAATTCAGTCGGATTAAAATTTTCAATTACATTCTGTTCTAGCCTTCTTGCCGGGAAGGGCCCACTTTGGCATTATTGGACTTATCTATATGACCATTGACTATATATTATTCTTAAGAGGTTTTCCACAAAGCATGTGATACTTTAGGGTAGGGGGGTGTCAACAAAATATTACGCTACATGTTAAAACAAAATTTAATGCATTGAAAAAGCATCTCGAGGGATGGGGGGGGGGGGTGTTAAATTTCCAAAAATATACATCACATGCTTTATGGACGGCCCCTAATTAAATTTTTAACATTTTAAGAGGTCTTTGACCCTTTTAGGAAAAAATTTCACAAAATTAGAAGCATTCAAAGTTCGAAGTGTCAAACCCTTAGTTTTGAGAAAAACCAGTTTAAAGTTTAAGATTACCATTAGCGCCTGTGCATTTCAAAAATAAAAAATAAGATTATTTTGTGTTTTTAATTAGGATAAAGTTATGATAAACACATGATTCGTCGTGAGACATTATGTAGTTTGTTTTTCAACAATAAAAAAAAATTCTAAAATCTGAACCTCCTTTAGAAAAATTCGAATACACTCAAAGTCCCATCGGTGGGGTTGATCGGGGATGGAACCCCACGGATCGAATGAGAGATTGAAGCATTTGATTCGTCGCTTCAGAGTCTCCGCTTTTCCCTCCATCCCACTTCGTCAACAAACTTCGGCGAACTAAGTAAACAGTGTTCCACCGATCGAAGTTCTACCGATGGGACTTTGAGTGTATCTCGGAAAATAATATCGACAAAGTGGGCCCTTTTTATGCGGACATACACATATAGGGGAGAGTGGCCGTGTTTTTTCTGAAGTATTATTGATTGAGCTTATTTCTGTTCAAACATAAACGCGTACCTCAGTAAGAATATTTTCCTTCACACTTTGTAAATAAACTTATTTTGCACTAAATAATATTGAAAAATATTAATAAACACTTAATATTTGACATTAATATCAACTTTCGAAGTGAAAATGGTGAGTTTTATTTTGGAACAGTTTAGGGGAAAGTCGCCTAAGACGGGCCCCTATCCATATTTAGCAAAAAATTGTTTAGTTAGTGAATTAAAAATGAAATTATAATGCAACTATATTTATTTTTAACATTTCCTCTAAATAATTGATAAAATGAAAACCTTTATAATTGCTTGAAAGACTCATTTTTTAAATTCCTCTAAATCTACTTATTGAACAATTAATATTGTTCAATTACAACGGTTTAAGGTATTTTAAGCAAAATATATGCCTTTTTAAAGTCCTATATCAGTAAATTTGCTGAAATAAAAGCAAAAAGACAACAAATAAGACTATTATATAAAATATGATTTTGAGGTTATTAAAATAAATACTATATGAAGAAATCGTACAATCTTGAATAATTTTACATTTAATTTTAGAATTTAACTGTTTCACAGCATAAAAATAGCTCTTGTTTAATATTCTGTTTAGTAATTAAAAGTAATTTTTGAGGTTAGAAAAAGAAGCGGCAAATTTGAATTTATAAAATGTTCTTTGCATTATAGGTTGTGATGATTGTTGGCACCGTACCTTCATAGGGAAAAGAAGATTCCGCTTTAATCGAAACTTTATAAATTCATGGGGTCCGTTTTAGGCGACAGGCTTGTTTTTAATATTTACGTTTTTTAATTATATAAAGTAAATATCAATTAAATATTTGTAAGATTTTCAAACCCCCACAGCACCTTAACTTGCCTCAACTTTGCCAACCTTTCCTCAAGTGTCACCAACTTTCAGAAAGTTTGCTGCAAGTTTAAAAACTTGAAGAAAGCAAAGTTGAGGCAAATGTAGGTATTGTGGGGGAACATTAGAGAATATTCTTTTAGATAAAATTAATACTTCCATTCCAAATGACATTTAATTGAGAAAATTTCCAGTTTGAAAACTAGTTTGTATTTCATCTTTTGCAGTGTTAAAAATATTTTTTCCTCTTATTATTTATATTTTTTTGAAATGTACATAAAAATGCTTCTAAATTAATTAGATGCATCTCAACTACATATCTACATACACAATTGTTTAATAAGTTTCTTTATTTCAAAGATATTAAAGATAGTCTTAGGCTACTCTCCCATATTGTTCAAACAGAAATCCACTGCTGTGTAGTAATACGAAACATAAAGAATTACATTCAGAAGGTATGAAAGCACCCTTATACCTGATCGCTTGGAATCAAATTCAATTCCGTTTCGATTTCATTCGATTCTAAGAAAAAGACACGAGTTTAGCTAAAAAAAAAAATAATAATGATCATGATAATAACGTATGCTTTTAAACATTATAAACTGATGCCTCTTATCAATTTGCAATATAGCAATCATTAGAATATACGTTATATGAGGCATTTTACGTGTAATGTCCTAAGCTCAAAATTAATTTCTTTCAAAAAAATTGAAACAAACTTAGGATATTTATTGTCCTATATAGTGGTAATAAAACCCCAAAAAAATTTGACTTTTTTGAAAAATTGAAGGGGGTAGAGGGGGGTTAATTTTGGCAAGTTTGCTTAATACCGTCTTCTTACTTAATTTTCTCTGACTTTGCGGGTAATGAAAAAAATTTCTTCGAGTATGATTTTTAAAGGTATTTTAATGCTCTTTTAATTGGTAAATTTTATTTTTTAATATTTTAAAAATTTGACCCTAATTTTTTATAATTAATATTTAATTTGATATTTTTACCAAAATCGATACGTTTAATTTTAAAATAAAGTATTGCAAACGAAAGCTAAGGTTTTTTCCTATCGATATAGAAATTTTTAGAATGCCTTTTTTTTGTTTTTAAGATATTAATCCTCAAAGAATAGATTGTGGCACGCTGCCACGCGATCGCCTCGCTTCACGCCGCGTCAGCTACTCACTCTCACCAAAAGCACTATTTTTGGACAAAAATCTGCTGACAACTCAAAAATGATCCGATTTTAACTTTCTTTTTTTTAAAATACTCGAGAATGTTTGTCCTAAAACTCTCAACTGCTAAAAAATTAAGATTTTTTTTTATTAACTGAAATAAATGTTAATAACATTTAAAAATTTGGAAAACATTATTTTTGAGAAAGTGACTTCAAGGTTCTTCGATGTCAGAAACTTTATATGTGTACGTCCATATGAAAAGGGCCCACTTTGGCACTATTGGACTTATCTATATGACCATATTCTTTATTAAATTTTGAACATTTCGAGAGGTCTTTGGACCCCTTTAGATGAAAAATTCACAAAGTTATAAGCATTCAAAGTTAAAAGTATCAAAATCCTAGTTTTGAGAAAAACGAGTTTAAAGTTCAAGATTTCCATTAGCGCCCATGCATTTTTAAAATTAAAAATAAGATTTCTTTGTGTTTTTAATTACTATAAAGTTATTGTAAATGCATGATTCGACGAAGGACATTACGTAGTTTTTTTTCAGCAATAAAAAAAATTTCGAAAATCTGAATCTTCTTTAGAAAAATGCGAATATCTCGATAAATAAAATCGACAACCTGGGCCCTTTTCATGTGGACGTACACATATACTTATATAAATACACACAAAATTTATCAAAAGTATTTTAAATGGTTCTTAGTAAATAATAATCAACAATTTTCAAATTGATTAAATCTTAGTTAACAAATTAATAACTTTAAAAATATTCATTCCCCGGATTCCGTTTCTTTTGTAAAATTAATAAATTACTATTTACTAACAATTATTAAATTGTTTAAACAATCTTAGTTAACAATTGAATTTCTTCGAAGGTTTTCTTTACTTACGTTTACGTTTCGTTTCTTTTGTAAAATTAATAACTATTGGCCTAGAATAATGAAAGAGTTAAAGGACGTTTACAAACATTTTTTAAATTGTTTAAACAATCTTAGTTAACAAATTAATAACTTCGAAAGTTTTCCTTTCTTAGATTCCGTTTCTTTTGTGAAATTAATTAATTACTATTGGCCGAGTATTGTATAGCAGCTTAGGATGTTTACTAACAACTATTAAATTGTTTAAACAATCTTAGTTAACAATTAAATATCTTCGACAGTTTTCTTTACTTATGTTTCGATTTTTATTTGCTTCGATTTCGTTTCTATTCTGGGATAAATTTTTAAAAGTTATTAATTTGTTAACTTAGATTGTTTAATCAATTTGAAAATTGTTGATTATTATTAACTAAGAACCATTAAAAAATACTTTTGATTAGTTTTGTGTGTATTTATATAAGTATATAAAGTTTCTGACATCGAAGGACCTTGAAGTCACTTTCTCAAAAAAATTGTTTTCCAATTTTTAAATGTTATTAACATTTATTTCAGTTAATAAAAAAAATCTTAATTTTTTAGCAGTTGAGAGTTGTAGGACAAACATTCTCGAGTATTTTAAAAAAAAGAAAGTTAAAATCGGATCATTTTTGAGTTGTCAGCAGATTTTTGTCCAAAAATAGTGCTTTTGGTGAGAATGAGTAGCTGACGCGGCGTGAAGCGAGTAGGGGTGGAAAATATCGATAAAAAAATCTATCGACAACTATCGGTAGTTTCGAAAAATCTATCGATAGTTTTTGATTGTATCGATAGTTTACCCCCTCCACTAGTCCATGGCGGGAAAATTAAAAATTTAAACTACAAGGTTCAAAAAATTATTGTAGAATGAGTAAAATTTTAAAAATAAGACAATAAATTTAATGAATTCAGTCTTTATTTAAAATTATTAAAATTATTTTTAACAGAAACTATTTTTAACAAACAAAAAATTTGTGTTTACAAAAATTAAAAGTTTTGCCTCATAAATATTAATTTTTCTGACAATTGCGGGTTTAATTTCAATCTACTTTCCGAAATTATGTTTCCCGCAGTTGAGTTGTTTATTTCTTTGTTTTGCTCAGACCTTTTAAAGCTTATGTTTTTATTTTAGATACATGAGATACAAGATGGCGTCACTTAACGATAGTATCGTTAAGACTTTAAGACTATCGATAGTTATCGACAACAGAAATCTATCGATAGTTATCGATAGTATCGATAGTTTTGCCACCCTTAGAAGCGAGGCGATCGCTTCGCAGCGCGCCACAATCTATTCTTTGAGGATTAATATCTTAAAAACAAAAAAAAGGGCATTCTAAAAATTTCTATATGTGTCGATTCAGGGTGAAAGGGACCTTAGCAGCAAAACATTCGATTTTTAAATTTTATTATGAATCGATAGAATTTGAGTTGCTCTTTCACATACAGTAATCAAAACTTGTTTATGTTTATGAGTTTTTCTGTTATTCGCGATGAAACATAGACATAACCTAACAATAACATAGGCTGGCACAAGTTCAAACTCCCGTCCTGTGAAATTCAAAACATTTGATTTGTATTGTTATTATGAATCGATAGAATTTGAGTTGCTTTTTAACATACATAAATCAAAACTAGTTTATGTCTATTAGTTTTTGTGTTATTAGAGGTGAAACATAGGCATAACCTAACAGTAACATAAGGAGGCTCAACTTCAAACGCCCGTACGCGTAAAACTCAGTTCTGCAGCTAAGGTCCCTTTCACCCTGAATCGACACATATCGATAGGAAAAAACCTCAGCTTTCGTTTGCAATACTTTATTTTAAAATTAAACGTATCGATTTTGGTGAAAATATTAAATTAAATATTAATTATAAAAAATTAGGGTCAAATTTTTAAAATATTAAAAAATAAAATTTACCAATTAAAAGAGCATTAAAATACCTTTAAAAAGCATACTCGAAGAAATTTTTTTTATTACCCGCAAAGACAGAGAAAATTAAGTAAGAAGACGGTATTAAGCAAACTTGACAAAATTGACCCCCCTCTACCCCCCTTCAATTTTTCAAAAAAGTCAATTTTTTTAGGGGTTTTATTACCACTAGATAGGACAATAAATTTCCTAAGTTTGTTTCAATTTTTTTGAAAGAAATTAATTTTGAGCTTGGGACATTACACGTAAAATGCCTCATATATGTCATAGTTTGATTAATTTAATATTAATTTAGCAAATTTGAATTATTGTTTCATTGCAAAGTAATAGAGGAAGCATCAGTTTGTTATTTTCAATAGTTCATTATTACTCTTAAACTAAATGTACTTTGTATTTTCGTTTGGAATAAAATTCCCTTCCGACTCAATTCCGAGCGATCCGCTTGGGTTGGGCGCATTAAGGTGACTCCACAATAGGGATTTGTGAACGTCGACGTTGATGGCAAAGCGTCGATGTCGACGCGTTGATTGATGGTTCTCAACTTTTCGGAAAAATTTTGTCGTTCGGCCTATGTTCCATGTTTTACCGTTCCGACAGTTAAGTTAACTGATCTTTGAGAACGTGATTTTCGAGTTTATTTTCTTGTGTTTTTTCTGCGTTCTCCAAGAAATGAGTTGTTTGTGTGCGGTGTACAAATTTTCCCCCAAAAATCAAATTGATTTCAAATTGTCAAATAATCAATTTGAAGATTTTCAAAATTGACGAATATTAACACTGTCGAAACTTTAAATATAGATATTTGACCATTTGGAGATTTAAAAAAATGTATATATTTGACAATTTGGTTTTTGGACAAAATATAAAATAAAATTGTTTAAATTCTCCCATTTTTTCAAAATTTTTGAAGATTTTTAATTATTTTCTTCCATTTTAAATTTAGACTTCAATTTTTTGTATTATTTTCTTTAATTCTCAACTATATTCTTCAATTTTCGATTAATTGCATTTTTCGTCACATTCAATCAATTTATTCAATAAAAAATTGTTTTTTCTGAACTTCAAGTATGTTCTTCAATTATTTCATTTAATTTTGAATTATTATCATCTACTGCCAATTTATTCTACAATATTTAACTGTCTTAATCATTTTAAATTAATTTTATGAAAAAGAAATATTTTTTGGAAATTTTAGTCTATACTCTTCCATTTTCAGTTATTATCGTCATTTTAAATTAAAATTTTCATTACAAATTATTTTCCACGATTATTAATTATATTTCTAAATTTTTAATTATTTTCTTTTCAAATTTTTCCTACAATTCTTTAATTAATTTCTTTATTTTATAATTAATATCAGCATTTTTCAATAATTGCCTTCATTTTTTAATTACTCTCGTCATTCTCAATTAATTTCTTAAATTAAAATTATTCTCTGCGAATTTTAATTTTGTTCTTCAACTATTATTATTCGGCTGTCTTTCAAATTGCAATTAAATATTTGAATTTCTTCAATTAAATTTTTCAGTGCTCAATTTTTTTAATTATTTTTAATTAGTGCTGTTATTTATTTTCTATTGTTTGACTCATTTTCCAATTAATCTATTCACTTTTTAATAATAATACATTTAATTCAATTTTTAATAATAACAACACACTTTAAATATTTTTTTTAATATTTTCAATAAATGGCATCTGAGTTGAATTTTCTTAGTTTCTAACATTACAATTTTTTTCACAATTTTACTGAATAATTTTTTCCTTTTTTCTTTGTGTTGTTAATATTATTATTTACTTTTTTAAATTACATTTTTTGATTTCCAATGATTTCTTTCAATTTAAAATTTATTCTTCAATTTTTTCAAATATATTCTATAAATTTCTATTATTATTTCATTCAATTTTAAATATAATATTATTTAATTTTTTAATATTATTTTTTTCATTGTCAATTGCACTCTTCGATTTATTAATTTTTTTCCCGGAGATTTTAACTACACATATCTATTATTAGGAATCAAAAGTATAATCTCGAGTATAATTTTATTTAAATAGCATTTAATTTCAATTATTATAAATTACAACAATGCTAATAACATATTAAATGTATATTTACATTTAATTTTCAAATTTTACCTCGCAAATAGTAACGTCGACGCGTCGATGACGAGAACAAACGTTCGCTCCGACGTCATCGACGCGTCGACGTTACTATTTGCGCGGAACAATTTGAAAAATAAAAAAAAATATCTAACAAAAGGAAGAAAAAGGTTAATTTTATTTTGAAAATTATGCAAATATTTTTATTTCAAATACTATAAAAATACTAATATCATATAATTTCCTTTCTTATGATAGATATGTGTAGTTAAAATCTCCGGGAAAAAAATTAATAAATCGAAGAGTGCAATTGACAATGAAAAAAATAATATTAAAAAATTAAATAATATTATATTTAAAATTGAATGAAATAATAATAGAAATTTATAGAATATATTTGAAAAAATTGAAGAATAAATTTTAAATTGAAAGAAATCATTGGAAATCAAAAAATGTAATTTAAAAAAGTAAATAATAATATTAACAACACAAAGAAAAAAGGAAAAAATTATTCAGTAAAATTGTGAAAAAAATTGTAATGTTAGAAACTAAGAAAATTCAACTCAGATGCCATTTATTGAAAATATTAAAAAAAATATTTAAAGTGTGTTGTTATTATTAAAAATTGAATTAAATGTATTATTATTAAAAAGTGAATAGATTAATTGGAAAATGAGTCAAACAATAGAAAATAAATAACAGCACTAATTAAAAATAATTAAAAAAATTGAGCACTGAAAAATTTAATTGAAGAAATTCAAATATTTAATTGCAATTTGAAAGACAGCCGAATAATAATAGTTGAAGAACAAAATTAAAATTCGCAGAGAATAATTTTAATTTAAGAAATTAATTGAGAATGACGAGAGTAATTAAAAAATGAAGGCAATTATTGAAAAATGCTGATATTAATTATAAAATAAAGAAATTAATTAAAGAATTGTAGGAAAAATTTGAAAATATTAAAGTCTTAATTTGAAAAGAAAAAAATTAAAAATTTAGAAATATAATTAATAATCGTGGAAAATAATTTGTAATGAAAAATTTAATTTAAAATGACGATAATAACTGAAAATGGAAGAATATCTATAGTTAAAAATTAAAAAAAAAGTTTACTTAAAAATTGAAATAATAGTTGAACATTTTAGATAATAATTAGAATAAAGACAAAATTAATTGAGAATTTGAGAATATAATTGAAGATTAAAGACATAAATTAGAAATTGGAGAATAAATTTTAAATATAAGAAAATGATTAAAGAATAAAACTTATAAATTCGCAAAAAATATAATTCTTACTGATAAGACATTAATTAGAAACGGTAAAATTGGTTGACAAATGAAAAACAAACTTGCAATAGAAGAAAAGATTTGAAAATTAAATAAAATAAAAGAAGAATATAATATTGAAATTCGCAGAAAACAAATTTTAATTAAATAAATTGAATGAGTGTGACGAAAAATAAAATTAGTTATTGAAGAATATAGTTGAAAATCAAAGAAAGTAATAAAAAATTTCAAGTAGGTACCAATTTAAAATGAAAGAAAATAATTCAAAATCGTAGAAAATGGACGAATTATAACCATTTTAATATTATCGACAATTTTGAGGATCTCTAAATTGGTTATTCGACAATTTAGAGATTTTGAAATCATTTTGGATTTTTGGGGATAATCCGCATGCGAACAACACATTTCCTGAGAAAGTAGAAAAAAACACGAAATACATAAAACAATCTCGAAAACAGGAAGTTTTCTTGCTCGAAAGTCACGTTGTCAGCTTTGCGATCAGTTAAATTAACTGTGGAAACGGTGGAACATAGAACATATGGCAAAAAACAAAGTTTTTCCGAAAGGTTGAGTACCGTCAATCACCGTGTCGACATCGACGCTTTGCCATCAACGTCGACGTTCACAAATCCCTATTGTGGAGTCACCTTTACTATCATCCAACATTGGACCGCAATGAGAGTAGAAGCTTGGCGGGTAGACATCAATGCCAATATAACCAATATTATCAAATTATTATTAACTAATCAACATTTTATTTCAGTCTTTTAATGAAAGGTAGAATGAAACACCCGTCCGATAGTTCATTGATCATTATATATGTTCTTGGAGGAATAACAGCTGATGAGGCGAGAATAGTTCAGGAGAAAATTGCCTTAAAAAATTCTAATGATTGTAAAATAATATTGGGTGGTTCAAAATTGTTAAACCCACTAGATGTACTAGAGAAAGTTCTTTTGAGTAATGTAAGCGCAAATCTAAGTTGAAAAATTATTTTAAATAAATGTTACTGTACTTAGAAAGTCAAAGATAATTTTCTGTTTTATATTGAATTTATTTCTTTATTAAAATTATTTGTTTGTTGAAAAATTGGCTTGATTAATTATCCTAAAAACCTTGTAAAATGAATTTGGGCTTATGGCTTTCTATGAGAAAGAAATAAATGGTCAATAGTAACAAAGAAGATATTTTAAACAATTAATTTATTTTAATATCATAATATACCTATGCAATTTACTTAATATGTGATAGGTTATACAAACGTGAAGTGTTTATAAAATACTACATTGTAATAAGTTCTGTACAATGACTATTTTTATTTAATGAATTAAATATATATTTATACATATATATATAGAATCTCATACAATTCGTATACAGTTAAGGACCACTTACCGCCAGATTTGGGTACCGCAAATGTCCCGAGATTCGGTTACCTTAGACATTTTGGTGCACATGCATGTCTCTAAAGCGTTTCCGAATTGGGGTGTACTTGCAAAGTATATACTTATAACCATCCATGATCAACCATATATCCTTATTCCTTGTCTTATTCTTATACATATGTGACGCGATACGAAGAAAAAAACCTAAGAAGCTAAAAATGTCAGTTTATGTTCAGTAATAGCTTTTTTCCTTGATTAAAAGTTCCTGTTTAATTTTGTTAAATTAAAATCAGTTTTCTTTGAATATTTATATTGAGAATTGATCTTCTTTGTGTTTTTTTTACTAAAAACATCGCTGACATAACCTAAAAAATTTTGTTTCTTAGATCCGTTTCTTCATAACGCGTCACATATTTACGTGCATAAAACAAGGATGGTTAAGTACTTAAGGATAATTACTTTGCAAGGGAAAGGGCCTTAGTGCCGTCTAATTATATCGTTTGCCAAGGGTGCATTTGTGAATGTCGCTCTCTCATGATCATTACGCGTGCACAACCAATGGCGGATCCAAACTTGGTTTCTGGAAGGGGTTATACATGAAAGAGAAACAGATAACACTATAGTGCGTTGTCTCTTTCTCTCTCATGTAAATCTAAGTTAGCTCCAGGGGGGGTCATGACCCCCCCCCCCCGTGGATCCGCCACTGTGTACAACTTTCCTAGTGATCCCTAGATCGCTGAAGAGTGGGAATCTTGCGGTATGTACAAGCAAAGATATTATGTGCAGGAAGGAAAAATCTAACCTCTGTTTTACTCCAAAAGCAATAAGCCCATCAGCACCAAAATGCATGGCAGCTTGCTTTTGCAATATGATTTATGTATGCTTTCTTACCTTATAAAGGCATGATAAAAGTTAAGAGTAGGTCCCAGTGGGAAGAACTGCATAAAGGTTAGATTTTTTTGGAATTTTGATTCTGATGGTCAACTGTCAGTAAGCGGTCTGTGACTGTACATTATATTATATTATATAGATTTATAGATATACACATACATTATGACTAAATAACAAGCAATCAGTTCCAAAACAATTTTTAAAATTTTGTTTCCTCATAGAGGAAGCTTTGTGATTGTTATTTCGATTTTATTAACAATAAAATTTTGTTTAAATAATTCCTGCTTTACAATCCTTTTACGAAGTTTAACAAAATACTTGCAGATTTTTTATTCATTTTTATACTAAATTAAACCAATTTAATGCGTGGCTGACTACTTGTAATTGACCATAATGTACAGTATACATATGAATATGTGCACGTCATACCTATAGGCGTAAATCAATATACAATTTATTTAATATTATATGTAATTATGTATAATTTTAAATTTAATTAATCATTTATCCTTATAAAATTTGAGATTCTTTACAATTGCTTTTTAAATGTAAATTAACTAAGTATAATATACACACAACCAACCTTCACTGACCATATTATTTTCTTGGTTATTTCCTTATTTCTTGCCAGTCGCAAGATTTAATAAATTGTTGACTTCAATTTTACAATTTGGAAACAATATACTTCATCCTCACCAGTTGAAAATTTTCCGTTTCTAAATACTAATTTTTACATACATAGATAATAATTAAAAAACTTTTTTGTAATATGTATAGGAATACATATTTAATTTGTATTTTAAAAAAATGAACAAGATTCGGAATGCTTAACTATCTTTATAAATTTAATTTATTTCTTAAAATAATTTTTTGTTATTCTAATAAAGCTCCATACATTATTACATCTACTTTCTAATCCTTGTATTTTACTCCAAATTTAGGTGTGCCTATTAAATATTTTACAAGTAAACTAATAAATTTTGAATAATCAGTGCAAGAAATATGTTATAATTGTATCATATTAATAGTGTAGTGTAAAATGTTCGGAGCTTCTTTAGAAATATTCTATAAAATAGATATTATTAGACATTATTAAAATTCAATACAAATTTTGTGCCACATTTAACCAGTGATAAAAATGACACATCACATTATTGTAACAAATTATCTTACTTATCTCTAGACGGTCGTATTAATTAAAATAAAAAGTAGAAATAGAAAAAAACTTAATTATTATTGGTTTTAAATTACAGAATTTTTCTAATAAAATTGTAACTTTTAATTCAATTCTTACTTTTGTTCTCAATTAAATATTCTAGGAATTCATCAGATACAAACTGATTTAATAAATGTGACCCACTCCGAAAAAAGGGACTTTAGAAGCAAAAAAACGATTTTCGCTTTATGATTGATTTAACTTAAAAGTTCCTTTTTCATTAACTGAAGCTAGAAAATTATTTTATTAAATATTTTTCAAGTTATGGCAATTCAAACATCAGTGCTCTCCTGTAAAATTACCCAATTGCTTCTAAGGTTCTAGAGCCGGATTTAGCCCTCCTGGAGCCCTGTGCGAGCATATGACCAAATCTTCCGAAAGCGCCCCCTGACATACATAAATAACATGGGCAACAGGGCATATTCCCAGAGCCCTGTGCGGCCGCACAGTCTTGCATTACCCTAAAGCGGGCACCGTAAGGTCCCTTCCTTTGGAGTGTGACACAAATTTCATAAATAAGATTTTCTGCTATTTTGAACATAAATAACAAACTAATACTTATATTTAAACTCTACAAATAGAGGAATGTACATTGATAAACATATATCTACAGTTTTTTTCTTGGCACGTTTTTAATTTGTGAGCCATAATATTTCAGTTTACAATAATTAATTTCTTTATGAAAATCTTTGTATGTTTCGTCATGATATAAAAATGGAATAATGTCTATCTAAAATTATTATTAACGTCAATTATTGGACATGTTAAAAATCTACTACGCAATGACGCAAATAACGACGCTTAAACGGGACTATTATTAATACTGCTTGTTAAAGTGATATAAAAATTAGTTTAGATGAACACATTTCATATTATTTGTAGCAGTATGTGGTAAAACACTTTAAAATTTAATATTACATATGTATTGTATAATCGGCACTTGAGATTTTTGCCTTAAATCTTGGGAGCAAGCGTATAATAAATGCAATAAATAAATAATTTTTTAAAAATTACCTATACGATATTACAACTGATGTTAAAGGACAGAGGCGACGTTTCAAGATTAATAAATTTGTAGATAAAAGATAAAATTTTAAATATTCAATTTGTTAAGTTGCAAAGAAGTGCATTCTTCGCTACGATAAAATACAACTTTTAAAATTCTAAAACAAATTTATTAAATCTAAAGATGCATCTTGAAACAGTCGCCTATAGAAACGAATACTTTCACTTTGCGTAGTATATCTTCTTTTTTTAATTTCTCTATTGTTTGCTCAAGTCTTTTCTTTGTGCTACATAATTTTTGAAAATATTTACATATAAATGCACCTTATGTATTAATAAACATTTCATACATAATAATATATACGTATAAATAACCTTGTCATGGATCAGAACATGTTAAAATAGGAAATAAAGTAGGAATAAAAAAATATTTCTTGAAAACTTATAGAATTTAAAGACCAATTATTATTTAACGTCTGTCAATTTTAAATTTAAAATAACTACACATAGCTTTAACAATTGAAATTGTGAACCGCGAAGCTAAGCTAATTGATTGCATGACTGTTTCGCCGTCTGAGAAATACGCGACTATTAACTGGATAAACTCTCGTCAGTAAAATTAAAGAACTACCAAGAGCCAGTTTGACAGGAGCTTGTCCTCCTCCAGGTAGTTTTATAAAGACCGTAGCAACAGCAGCTACACCATCATCAGTAGGTTCTACTGCAACAGGTCTAACGTCACTATGAAAGTTGACGACTTTATTACGTCTACCCTTACGTTGTGGTGA
Organism: Ganaspis brasiliensis; assembly: GCA_037103525.1. Taxonomy (NCBI): domain Eukaryota; kingdom Metazoa; phylum Arthropoda; class Insecta; order Hymenoptera; family Figitidae; genus Ganaspis; species Ganaspis brasiliensis. The sequence goes on along the minus strand of JAZKLR010000050.1, from coordinate 262,168 downwards.
ACTCGGACTACGCTGGCTTCCCTCACGATCATAAAGAATAGTAGCCGAAGCAAATGGTCTTTTAGCCATATGTAACATTTCAACAACATGCCTACGTCGAGCTCTACGCACATCGGCAGCTTGTTTAGTTTTCCACGCAACAACACAAGCAGCCAGAAACAGAAAAAAGCAGGAGAAAAATACGGAGAAGAAAACAAAAAGGTCTATGTGCAGTTGATCTTGTCGGAAAAATATCATTCCGTAAGCAGCTTTACCATTAACTTCGGGATTCGGCATGTCAACAGCTCGTAGTGCTATGTGAAATTTGGTTTGACCTAACTCGTGCTTATCCTGAGGTAAGGTTAATACGAGTCTGTTAGTAAGATTTCTTACCACTAGAAGTGTATTCCTCTGTTCGATTGTTACATAGGTTGCTAGGCCTTCCGCAAAACGTTCCATTACAATATACTGAGGTCCAGAATTCCACTCCGGTTCTATGGTAGATCCGTTCTGCATCAAGTGGAAAGATGAATGAGGATGAAACTCCACAACTTTAACTTTATTTTGAGAGTAATCGTCCAACCAGCTTTCTTGGTAATCCTTACGCCATTTAAATCTGTTATCGAGTTCAATCTGTAAAAAAAGAAAATAATGAAAAAAGGATTTATTATTAATAATAATATATGATTATGGTATTATCTGTGACTCACTCTGAAGAAAGTTACCTTAGAAGCAAAAAGGTAATTAAACGGTAATTTTATAAGAGAGAGAAAAGAAAATACGAGCGCACATGGTGGTTTGTACGGATTACTGATGTTTGAACTGTCAAAACTTGAAAAATTTTCTGACTTCAGATAATGAAAAAGGAACCTTTAATGAAGTTAAATTAAAGGGTTATATACACTTAGGAGGCCCGAGAAATCGATTTTTCAATCATTTTTCCTGAGCAGATTTTTTATTTTTGTAATGCCTCTAAAAAAAGGCGTCATGCGATGAGTAGGATATCTATGAACTGGATTAACAGATATGAAAAAACCAAAAATTGTTCGTTAATAGAATGTATTATCTTGTATTTGATTGACATCATATTGTAATATTCGTAATATTACAGGGTGATATTACAGTGATATTGACGTGATATTGAAATGTCCGCCTCAAGGTAATATTACAAGTAATATTACAGTGATATTGATGTAATATTACAAGTAATATTACGGTAATATTACAGTGATATTACAAACATTTATTTATTTCAATATTTATTTTACATTAAATAAAATATTTAAAAAAAATTTGACGCACATGGGGTTTGAACACGCAACGTTCGACACAACGTGAATACGCCTTGTACCTCTCGGCCATCTAGCTCTTGGAATATAGTTCAGAAAGTGTTCTTCATATTGTACCAAAGAGAATTTAAGGCACTACATGAAGAACACTTTCTAAAATACATTCCAAGAGCTAGATGGCCGAGAGGTACAAGGCGTATTCACTTCGTGTCGAACGTTGCGTGTTCGAACCCCGAGTGAGCCAAATTTTTTTTAAATATTTTATTTAATGTTAAATAAATATTGAAATAAATAAATATTTGTAATATGACCTCAATATCATCGTAATATTATCATAATATCACTGTAATATTACTTGTAATATTACCTTGAGGCGGACATTTCAATATCACGTCAATATCACTGTAATATCAACCTGTAATATTACAATATGATGTCACTGTGATATTTATGTAATATTACGTGCTGCTTGGGTCAACAAAAAGCGATTTTTTGACAAAAATTTTGGTCCATAATTTTATATGTATATAGAAAAAAATTATCGGTGAGAAAAAACCTTCTATTAAGGACGATCGATGGAAAAAAAACGACATTGTTTGTCAAAGACTTTCCCCTCCTTTGGTGAAAATTTGCACTTTGACAATTTAAAAAAAAAAACACTTTTTCCACGAAATCGCTCTGGTTGACATTCGTTTAAACAATTTATTTATTGCTATATGCTATGCGCCGATATGCTTCTGTTTTTTAGCATGTTTTTGAACCCTACTAACTATATATTAGTCTTTACTATATTTCTACAGGTATATGGGGCAAAATTTCTCAAGTGTACCAATCGAAAAAATGAAAAGGGCTAATATTTGCACAAAATGTAGTATTCCATGTCAGTACTCAAACCACCAATTATTATGAAATTGTAATGAAAATTGTAGAAGTGGGAGGGGGCTGAAGATTGTGGTCAAGTGTGAAGAGTGTATTTTTTGAAAAATCATAACTATTATGCAACAAGGTGGACAAAAAATTGACCTATATGTTTTTGAAAGGTTTTTCTCTCCTCTTTTCAATGGTGCAAACAAATTTTCAAAATTTTCAAAATGTAACCTATTTTTTTTACTTTTTTTGAAAACAGACATTTTTTTCTTTTTTTTTCATTTAAAATAAAGCTTACTATGTGCACTTTCAATACACGCTGTGGAGAAAATGTCTTTTTTCTTTGTTTTTGAATTATTAATTAATTAATTAATAAAAATACCTTAAAAATGAAATATTTCACAAACCATTAAACTTTTGGTCATTTTGGGGATATTAACGTAAAGCTTATCAAATTTTGGATCTAACAAGCATAATTTAAAGTCTTTTTGATAAATGGTTACTAAATACACTGAGAAAAATCTGTTGCGATTATTGCTTGAAATCATTTTTGCATTTTTTCCATAATTCTATTGATGCTATATTTCTAACAGAACGTATAGTTATTGCTCGGACTTGGCCTGAAAACTAGGCGGAGCGGCCTAATAATTAGGTGGATTCTTGCAATTTTTGTATAGTTAGTGTCTATGCTATATTCATATCATTTGCTCATGCGATAATCAGGGTCCCCAAGCTGCAATGCATTGAGGTTGAACACTGGCCAACTCTTCCGCCCAACCGGTGGCGGCGCCACGAGTCCGCAACACATTCACATTCTGTTGTGTGTACACGCACAAACTTTACATGTGTTAGTTTAAAGGCTGGTACGCAATGCTTGCGAATAATTGCGCACCAACCCTTAAACTAACACATGTAAAGTTTGTGCGTGTACACACAACAGAATGTGAATGTGTTGCGGACTCGTGGCGCCGCCACCGGTTGGGCGGAAGAGTTGGCCAGTGTTCAACCTCAATGCATTGCAGCTTGGGGACCCTGGCGATAATCGCAACAGATTTTTCTCAGTGTAAATACACATCTTTTATTTAATTAACTATTATTAATTATTTTGTTAGCATTCATTTATCAAAAATACTTCAAGTTCTGCTTGTTAGATCCGGAATTTAATAAGCTTTACACTAGTATGCCCAAAATTATCAAAAGTTTATTTGTTTGTTCAATATTTCATTTTTTACTAATTTTTTTACTAATTTTTATTAATTTCTTAGTTAATATTTCAAAAACAAAGAAAAAAAACATTTTCTCTATAGCGTGTATTGAAAGTGCACATAGTAAGCTTTATTTTAAACGAAAAAAAAGAAAAAAAATGTCTTTTTTCAAAAAAAGTAAAAAAAAAATTTTTTTTTGAAAAAAATAGGTTAAATTTTGAAAATTTTTAAAAAATTTTTGGACTATTGAAAAGAGGAGAAAAAAACCTTTCGAAAACATATAGGTCAACTTTTTGTCCACCCTGTTGCATAATAGTTATGATTTTTCAAAAAATACCCTCTTCACACTTGATCAGAATCTTCAGCCCCCTCCCCCTTCTACAATTTTCATTACAATTTCATAATAATTGGTGGTTTGAGTACTGACATGGAATACTACATTTTGTGCAAATATTAGCCCTTTTCATTTTTTCGATTGGTACACTTGAGAAATTTTGCCCCATATAGTATACGAAATTGATGTTTTTGAAAAAAAAAAAAAAATTTTAAATAAATCCATACTGACTCCTTTATTGCTAAAAAATATATTTAAGAAGCTTGTTTTAAAATTTGAGACTGAACGGTTCAGTCTTTTCCGAAAAATCTTGCTCACCGACTTTAAAAACACATTTTTGAGATAAACGTGCGTTTAAAGTTTCAGAAGCATTTTCAATATTGTCAGGTTTGGGAACGGAAAATGTGAAATTAAGCTATTAGATATGATAATAACACTACCACATTTTCACTTTATGCATACACTGTAAATTTACTTTGGCAGTGTACAAGTACATTAGAAGGGTTTTATTAGCAATAGGCCAATAAATAAAAAGGACTGCGTTCTAGGTAGCTACCTGACGCTATTTACAAATATAAGTGTAACTTACAGAATATTCACCGGATTGACCTGCAATTTTCTGTGTGCACTCATAAAAAAATAAAAATTGATTTTTTGAGAATTCTAAGTACAATAACTACTTAATCATAAACCAAAAATTGATTTTTTGCTTCTAAGGTTCCTTTCTTCGGAGCGCGTCACATGAATCTGTATTATATTTTATGCAATAGTGAAATAACCTCTTGATATCCATTGGAAGAATTTAAAGTAACAACAAATGAATCGTCACGTGGACTAAGATATAAATCTAAAGCGCCTTGCGTTACATCAACCATCACACGTATATCAACATTCATGAAACGTGGTTGTACCATGTAAAATACAGTCTGTCCAGGGTTTAAAGGTTTTGGTTTCAACTTACATTCATCTGGAATTACATATTTTAATTAAAAAAAAAAAACAATACAATTTATTAATGTATATCTCCCCTCCCACTTTTATATTTTCACTTGAAAATATAAAAGTCTTCTAAAAATTAGTTACTTTCTCTATTCTGTTGCAATGAGACTTTAGACTATACATAATCTGTTTTAAGGATATGTGATCGAGTATGACGTCACAGTTATAGGCAAAATTTGTCCGTAACTTTTCTTTTATAATATTGAATATTTTGCCACGGAACTTGGTAGAATTACTTAAAATATTATTAGGAAGGTCTCTCTGACGTGAGTTTATTTGAATTTTGGTTCAAAATTAATTTTTAAAAAATTTGCTACTTTTCCAAAATTTTCCAAAATTTAAACCAACTCGACCAGAGAGACCTTCCTAATGATATTTTAAGTAATTCTACCAAGTTTCGTGGCAAAATATTCAATATTTTAAGAGAAAAGTTACGGGCAAATTTTGCCTATACCAATGACGTCATAATCCATCACATGCCCTTAAATCTTACAAAAATATCAAGATATCTCACGTCTCAACCATTATTAATTTAAAAATTATTGCACAACTTCTCTCAGTGTAAGAAAGTGTCTCCATAAAAATCTTATGGATCTTATGGCACGACTTTGAAAACTAACCAATCAGAAATTATTATCAGCAAGATTATGATTGGTTAATTTTCAAATTAGCGCCAAAATCTTTCTGATTGATGTTTGTTTGGACATTTGCAATATTTCACTGAAATAGAAATTTGGTTTTTTAAGGATTTTATCAAATATGAATTCGTGTAAATCCAAATCCGGTCAAATAAAAATTCAGCCAAATAGACATTCTGCCACTTAAAAATTCGGCTCAGATAACATTCTGTTAAATGATAGTTCTGTTAAATTAATAACATTCAGTTAAATGAAAGTTCTTTTAAATCAAGATTTGGTTAAACCGAGATTCTAGCAAATGGAACCTAGTAAAGATTCGAATTAATTTACATTTGATTGAAAACAAATTCTATAAAATAAACATTCAATTTCATGAAAGTTCTGTTTAATGAATTTCTGCCAATTGCAAATTCAAACTATTAAGTTGTAGAACATATTCATGCGTCTCTATAGAAGTACAAGAGGTGGTCTATTCCTTAAGAATTTCTAAATAAACTAAAAAGTAAGAACGTTAATTTAATAAGACATGTTTTTTTTTACTTTCTCACCTATTAATTTTGAATCGAAACACATTTTATTGTCAACAGTTACAGTTTTGTAGCACTGATGACCCATAGTAGGTGTTCCTGCATAATTTTCTCTACATTTGCTGCACTGTACCATCCAGCAAGGTGTGCCTCCAACACTTGTACCTTTTATAGGACCACTTACACATGAAGGCTCACTTTCAGTATTATTTCCACAATTACATTTTTCTCCAGTTACTGGGTCACACATAAACCCATGGCCATGACATTCGCATCTTGAAAAAAATTTAATATATAAGCATAGATACAACAAATTGTAATATTTATATTATTATTCCTGTGGTTATTTTATACATTAGATATTAAAAATTACTAAAAAATATTAAATGGTTATTAAATGTTGACATACGATCTGCAAACATCTCTAAGATCTTCAGTGCCTCTAAAAAATCCTGAAACGCATTCCCCACATTTATCTCCTTTTGTATTATTCCCGCAATTAACACACTTGGCTTTAGTAACTGGTCCTTCAACTAACTGTTTTTTCAGCAAGTCCATAGACATCTTTTCGATAGAATTTGGATCCTAAGAAACAGATTTGTGACAAATTAGGTAGTTTTAATTTGACATTCAATTTCCAAGTTAAAAAATATTAGACTCACAGGAACAGTCATGCTATCATTAATACAGATGTGAGTATGGCCATTGCAATACTCCAAGCACGGCACACATTGTCCATTGTCGGCAGGATTGCCCACAAATAAGGGTTTGCATTTTTCACACTGATCACCCATTGTATTATTGTGACATTCTATGCATTTGTCCAATTTATCGGGACCTTCACAGTTGCTGTGTCCATTGCACTGACACTGAATAGAACAATTTGCACCAACATATCCAAAGTCACAACGACACACATTAGGTTCAACACACGTTCCTCGAACGCAGCCTTGAACACACGTTGGTACACACATTTTTCTGAAAGATTAATATTTAAGAAAAGAAATAGTTAACATTAAAAAATACAAAGTAAACAGTGAATAATAAATTTCCCTTACCTTCCAAGTTCATTTTGTAACCATGTCCTAAAGCAAAAATTTCGAAATCTCCATTAATATTTAGAACAACAAAATTACTATTTACATTTTATTAATTTAAAACTTACGTTTCCGTTTTAAATCCATCACCACACATACATTCAAAACCTTCATCGAGGTCAAAACATTTTTCACTCTTTGGAGAACAAGTGTGATGGCCATTCAAACATTCGTTTTCTGGTGGACATCTTACGTAATGCCAAGAGAACATTCTCTGATCAGTGCTTTTTGATACCAACATTGTAGCATTGTTTTCATAAAGTTGTAAATCTTTTTGTTGTCCAGGAAGCGTAACAGCAGAATTGTCTATATTTAAAAATAAATAAAATATAATAATAAACTAATCTATATTAATAAAATCAGAGTTTTGTCTGTACATTGCACAGAACTTGGAAATTTGTCTTTATTTTTTCGTTTCAAGTAGTAACAATTCCAAAAATGCTTTTTAAAAAAATATGTATGTTTGTATGTATGTATGTACCTATGTATGTATGTCCGCGATATTTTGTCCGGGCATCACTCAAAAGCGGCTCCACGGAATAAAGTTAAATCTTGCAGTCTGTTAGGTATTCGCATAATTTAAATTTATAGCCAAACCCCATTAAAAAATATTAATTTTAAGGAGGAATCGGACAAACACTCGCAACAAAACTTAGTCCATATGAATAATTTTGATTTTTGATATAGAAGACACAAATGTTAATGTACTTTTTTTTAGGGGAAGTGTGGACACTTGTATTTTTTACAAAATAAGCCGTTAAAAATTGCAATTTAATGAAAATTAAAAAAAATTGACGTTGGAAACGATTATTCAATTTGGGTTAATTTGAACCTCAAATTACTTTTTTTACGTAACACTCTTAAACTCTCTGTACTTATAGCATTTTATTTAGACAATAATTGATAAGGGATTAATAATTAAATAATAATTTCTAGCCAAATCCCATTAAAAAATATTTTTTTAAACGGAAATTATGGCACTTTTTCAAAAAAATAAAAAATAAAGAATTATGATATTTATCATGTTTTGGCGGATTACACCAACACTCTTTGTACTTAGCTTTTTTATTTTGATAAAAATAATTAAATTAATTCATATTTTAACATTAAAAATAAAATGGAAAAATAAATTACAAATTTGAATTTCAAATTTCTACAAAATTCAAAAAATAAAAAATTCTAATTTTTAAAATTTTTTGTTTGTTTGAAACTACATTGGACAGAGTCTTGACTCAAGTTGGGTTTATAAGTTTACAAAAATGAAAAATATTAATAACAATGGGAGATATACTATTTTTTCTGAAAATTAAAAAAATCAAAAGTTTTTCTAATTATACATTTTTTGATGGACTGATTTTAAACTTTCTACAAATGAGTATTACATGTGATTTCGTTACATTTTAACAGAATTTTGCAAAACTATCTATAATAATAATCCGCAACTTCATTCATTCATTCATTCATTCATTCATTCATTCTGTCCACACCTGAAGTTGGTCGTTTTTCTATTCAACTGTTTTTGAATAATGTTTTGCTTCTTGGTTTTGACATTTGTTAGTTGAAAATAGGTTACGTTTTTCATTTGTGTTAATTAGGTAAGTCTATTGACTTTCCTCTGAGGAATGTTGCGGACTCATTTTTAAAAAAATATTGTTCCACAACACTTTAAATTTGAATATCTCCTGGTTTTATTGGTCATAATAATATTATAGTGTAAATTGTATTTCTTTTAATGCAATTATTAATCAAAAGTTGTATGTTTTCAACAGTATTTCGCGTATGTGTTTAAAAACTATTTGATATTAGAACTTACCAGAAACATAAAATGCTTAATTTTCATTATATTAATATTGATATTTTTATTAAAATAGGATTATCTTAAAATAATATTTAAATTAGAAAAATTTTACAATTATTTTCAGCTTATTACAACTTTTTTACGGAACCTCCTACAAATTTCAGCTTTTGGAAATATTTGATTACATATTGATAAAATTTACTTATTATTAAAATTTGATGAACGTGTTTTGCTTCGTTTTTCAGATATAAAATATTGAAATTTTATACTTAAAAAGGTTATTTATAAAACTTGAAGTTAGTATAGACCAAGTTCACATCGCTCAATTTAACTTGTAATTCAAAGTAGACAAGCATTATTACAACCTGTCTAAAGTTTAAAATTTCAATTGAAAAATAGAAATCTAGATATTTATACCAGCAGTTTCATGAAATTTTTTATTCAATATCTATTCAATATCTATTTTAATTAAGCATTTTATGTTTCTGGTAAGTTGCAATAGATAATATCAAATAGTTTTTGAATAATGTTTTTAAAAAATTGCAAAAATTTAAGATTACAAAATACTGCTATAAACATACAACTTTTGATTAACAATTTCATTAAAAGAAATACACTTTACACTATAATATTATGACCAATGAAATCAGGAAATATTCAAGTTTCAAGAGTTGTGGAACAATATTTTTTTAATAATATGTCCGCAACAGTCCTCAGACGAAAGCAGCCCCATCCGACATGCTACTTTTCCCATTACAATGTTTTCAGTCCTTATTGTTAATCGCCTTTAGTACAAAATTTGACCACAACAATGGAGCGTGCGCTGTGCGCATGTGGAGGACCCACGGTCCGACAAGGTGCGTGCAGCGCCCTCTGCATAACAATAAGGACTGAAGAAGAAGCTTTAAGTCGGCTAGGGCTGGACGAAAGTCAATGGACTTATACAACTAGAAAATTGGTAAATTTTTTAAATAAAATAATAAAATTTTAATAAAAGTATTAAAAAATCGGGCCAGTTTGAGTTACACTCTCACTAAAACCGAGGGTTCCGCAGACAAAACAAAATAATTTTTAATATATTTGATACTATTAAATATATAATATATAAATATAATATACATATTATATATAAAATATAATATCTATCTATATCTATAAAATCCAAGTTTTGTCTGTACATTGCTTCGAATTTAAAAATTCATGTATAATTTTTCATTTCAAGTTGCAAAACTCCAAAACTGACATTAAAAAAATGTTTGTCTGTCTGTCTGTCTGTCTGTCGGCACCAAAACTTTGTTCGGGCATTACGCGAGAACGACTCGACCGAATGAAGTGAAATTTTGTGTGCAAATGTCTATTAGCCCAACTAAGGATCTCCAATTTACAGACTTCAAAAATATTAATTAGAACCTGAGATATGCTAGTGCCACATAAGTACACATACACATGCATAGAAAATCATTTTTTGAAGTTTTGCAAAAAATGTGTTCATTTCCGTATTATTGTAGTTCATTAATATTGAAATACATTTTTGGGCCCAAAATAAAAATTGGGCCTTATAAGGCCTAAAATAAAAAATGTAGTTTTGTACACTTCTGACCTGAAAATCTTTTAAAATATCAGAAATTTTGTAACTAATAACAGAGCTGTTTATTTTTGGCCCTAAAATACAAATTGGCCCTTATAGGACTAAAAATACAAAATTCTCCTGTGTTGTAAGTGTAAAGTTTTTTTCAATATCATAAAATATGCAAATAAAAGTATATCAAATTACTTTTGGAAGTGAAATAAAGATTGGGCCTTATAAGACCCAAAATAAAAAACGTAGTTTTGTACACTTCAGACATGAAAATCTTTTAAAATATAAGAAATTTTTCAATTTTGTAATTGTAATTAATAATATAGCTGTTCATTTTTGTCTCTAAATAAAAATTGGGCATTATAGGGCACAAAATAAAAAATCATTTCTGCACACTTATATGTTCAAAATTAGAAAATGTTAGAAAAGAAGTAAAAGGTGTACTTTCGAAAACGATGACGTACCTAGCATTTTAATGAAACTTGATACGCTTATGTTTCTTAATACGCTAATTACGAAAATATTTTAGACAAAAGTTGTAGATCGAATAAAAATAGACGTTTTGTGTTGTATATATTTTTTACCAAAAGTTTAGTTTTCTAAAAAAAAAAATACAAAAACTTGTCAACGCCGATGAAAATGGTTTACACAAAAAAACAAATTTTTAACTTTTAGATGATTTAGAGGCCCTGGACCACGGGTCGAAATTAAAATTAATTCTTTTTACATACAGTACTCTTATTTTGAAGTAAAATAAAAGGTTTTGTGGGGGTGAGACAAAAGAAAAAAAAAATTTTTATTTTTTGGGACACCCTAATGAAGAGTCTACCTATATCAATTTTTATTTTAAAACAGTTTTTATTTTTCATGACACTCGAATCACCCTGTATTAGTTTAAAAACAATTCAGTTTATTATAGCACCCCAACCCCTCGGTACCCCTGTTAAATTAACCCAACTAATTATGGAATATCAACGCATCCTTCACCTCCGTTAAGAGGGTATAAGACCCAAAATAAAAAAGCAATTCGACACAATTCTGTTTACAAATTTTTATAAAAAATCAAAAAACACGTAAAAGATTAAGTCGCAATTGATTTTTTGGTCTAAAATTAAAATTGGGGCTTATATTGCCTAAAGTGTAAAATGTTGTTTGATACAATACTCTAAAATCTTTTATTAAAAAAAAAGTTATTTGAGTATTTTGAAACATTTTTAAAATGTTCTTTTACAACTTATTACACCAATATATTTTTCAAATGTTGGCCTTATAAAGAAAGATTTTATGATTTTAAGTTAGACAATATTTAAAACAAAAACAATAACTTAATTTAATTTTATCACAAATCAAACATAATAGTTGATGGTTTGTGTATAGGGGTGTACTATAGGTCGGTAACTCATATTTTATCTGAAATAAAAATTGGGCCTTAGAAGGTCAAAAACAAAAAATGTAGTTTTGTACACTTTTGTTCAGAAAATCTTTTAAAACATAAGTAAGTTTGTAAATAATAATATATAGCTGTTCACTTTTGGAAGAAAATGACAGTGAAAATTAGCGCAAATTTGGTTATTATAGTAAAATTCATAAAAAACTATTATAATTATTCACGGCTTTTCGCTATTATCTCATAAAATATTCGAAATTATAAAAAAGATTATAGACAAAATTTGTAGATCTTATGAAAATACACATTTTAAGTTGTATATATTTTTTACTAACAGTTAATAATTTCTTAAGAAATACAAAAAAGTGTGAAGGAAGATGAAAAGAGTCTATAGTTGTATTATTTCTGAACAATGAACAATAACAGTCTGATACGCCTGAAATCTGAAACAAATGTTATCTGTGTATTTTGATATAAAAATAGTTTCAATTTTTTATGACACCCCAACCACCCTGCATCTGTTTAAAAAATTTAATTTCTTAGAGCACCCCAACCCCCCTGTATTCGTTAAAAAATTCAACTTATTATGGCAACTGAACTCCTCCTTTACCCGTTTAAATTAGGTTGAAATTATAAAAAGAGTATCACGGAAAGAAATTATAAAATAATATTTAAAAATGACACTATAAAATTTAATATTGAATATATTGAAAGGAAACTAATAGAGACCTACTGGAAAAAACTAATTGGGTTACTTTTAAACTGTTACATTGACAAAAAGAAAATTTAATAGTGACTATATTAATATTCAAAATTTCGTTTTAGTGTTTAATACAGTCTCTACTAAATTCTCTTTTCTTTACTGTAACAGTTTAAAAGTAAAACAATTAGTTTTTTCAGTAGATCTTGAATAGTCTCCTTTCAATAATCTTATATTAAATTTTATTTTAAAATTTCTTTCAGTGTAAACATGTGATTATTAAAATAAGTTTTTCTACACAAAATTCTATTATTTATTATGTTGAGTTGAAAATGTTTTTTTTTCATTGTGGAGTTTAATGAAAGATATTATAGATCTTATAAAAATACATATTTCATGTTTTATACATTTTTTATTAAAATGTGTCAACGACCATAAAAATAGTCTGTAGTTATATTATTGTTGAACGTTAGTCTGCTAAACTAAAACAATTGTTACCTGTGTAATTGGATTTAAAAACAGATTCCAATTTTTATAGCACATCAAACCCCTGCATCCTTTTAAAAGAATTAGACTTATTATGACACTGACCTAAGTATTTTTATCAGAAGTACAACTATTGTCTAAAATATTTTTTGAAATTAAGAATATTTTATGAGATAACAGCCAAAAACCATAAAATGTATTTGTTTTTTACTTTTTAACATTATAATAAAATTTGCGTCAATTTTGATCATGTTTTAGTTATCGTAATCTGCGCATCAAAATATGTAAGTATACGCAGTTTTAAATAAATAGGAAATATGTGTTAATCTAAAATTTTATATCTTTATTTTGCATGTAAAAAAATTTTTTTTTTGGCGTGAAATTTAATAAAAGATATTAAAATATACACCGAAAAAAATAGGGGAAAGTCGCCTAAGACGGGCCCCTATCCATATTTTGTAAAAAATTGTTGAGTTAGTGAATTAAAAAGGGAATGCGAATGTATCTATGTTTATTTTTAACATTTCCTCTAAATAATTGATAAGACGAAAACCTTTATAATTGTTTAAAAAACAATTAATTTTGATGTTTAAAAAAAAGTTCATACTAGCCGTCTTAGACTACCTGGTAGGGTAAGACGGGCCCTTTTTAAAATGCCCTAAATCTCCTTACTGAACAATAAATATACTTCAATTACAACTGTTTTAGGTACACTGAAAAAAATATTAATGTGAAAAACAACAATTTGGCTATGGTTGAGTCCATTTTAGTTGAAATGACAAGGATTCTTTGTTCAGTTAGCAACCGAAGAGAAGTTAATTCTAATAAATCAAACTTGTTCGACTTGTAATTTTTAAAAACAGAAAAAAGTTTATAAATCAGCTGAAATATTACAATTTCCCAGTGCAAATAAGTTACTTTGTGTCAATTAATCTTTAAAATAATACCAAAGTTTACTAAAGTTTTAATAGTTTTTTCTGAAAATGTCAAATCGACATAACCTTAAAATATATGGCGAACAAAACTGGTATTATTTACCTTAACCACTAATGTTTGAAAGAGAGAAAGTATTGACAAATGTATTTTAGATAATTAAGAACTTATTGCAGTAATAAAAGCAGTCGATCGCACAATTTTTGGTGTTAATATAATATAATTCCTAATTACTTAGAGTACAAATTATCCTTGTCATTTTAACTAACCTCAACTAGTTGGCGCCTTAACTAACAAGGAAAAATGGTTGATTCCTAGTAGACGGGTGCAAGGGAGTTTTTTCAGTGTATTTTAAGCAAAAAACATGCCTTTTTAAAGCCCTATATCAGGAAATTTGGTGAAATAAAAGCAAAAAGACAACAAATATGACAATTATATAAAATACGATTTTTATGACATTAGAATAATATCTATGTGAAAAAACTGTAAAATCTTAAATAATTTTACCTTTAATTTCGGAATTTAACTGTTTTACAGCATAAAAATAGCTTTTGTTTAATATTCTTTCTAGTAATTAAAAGTGATTTTTGAGGTTAGAAATAGGGGGTCATCCATAAATTACGTGGTCTGTTAGGGGGGAGGGGGGGGGTCAGGCAAAATGCTACGCTAGACTACATGGGGGGAGGGAGGGGTTCGAGTCCGAGCAACGTAGCTTTGTATTTTAATTTCACAGATATTTCTTTTTAAATAGCGTTGGCAACTCAAAAATCATTTCGAGAGAATTGAATTGAACCGAGTCTATGCTTAGGGGCCATCCATAAACTACGTGGCTCCAATTTTCGAACTTTTCGACCCCTCCCTCCCCTCATGTAGCTTAACGTAGCATTTGATAGACCCCCTCCCCCCCTCATAAGGGCACGTGGCTTTTTTTTAAACGTCTTATAATGCCTAAATATATAATTTCTGGCGTAAAAATAATTGCTGTAATATTTAATTGTGAATTAGATTTATTATTTTTTATTTTACTATTTATTAAATCATTGGTTTCAATAGAATTTTACCAATTACATTAGAAAGAACTCTCCCATTAAAATATATCCTAATTAGAAAATACGTTATATAATAAACATTTTGTTATATTTTATCGCTTGACAGGGAGATCTGTGTTATAATGGTTTTGAGGGGAGACTGCATCGATATTTTCAGCTATGTAAAAGAATTAACTTAACTAATTGTCGCTACAATTTTTAAAATAATTTTTAATTTTAATCAGCCAAAAATTTTTTTGACAATCTTCGAATTTTTGTCTTTTGTCAAAATTAAAAGATTTTAAAATCCATGCTTAATTATTTTAGATAAACATGTTTCTTTAATAGAAAAAAAATTTGCGGCCCAAAATTTTAAATTTTACTATTTTTAAACCTTTTTTTTGGTAAAAAAATTATTTTATTTTTTTGGAGAAAAGGGTAAAAATATAAAAACTTCTGAAGATGTTTAGGAAATTAAAAAATCATTAAAGATTTTTTATCTTTTCACATTCATAATTAAATTAGTTATATTTCTACTAATCATCATTTAGTAAAAAATAACTATTAATTGGTTAAATTCACTTTTAGGTTATGTCAAATAACGAATAGTTTAATTAAATTCTGTTTACTAATTTAATTAGTCAAATTTTACTTTTTATAATGAAGTTAATTTTTTACTAATAATTAGTCATATTTAACTGATTCAGATTTAATGACTATTATTTGATTTTTATATGTTAAATGCTTATGTAGATCTTATATCCCAATGTGTTTTTTGTATGTTTTATGAAAATTTAGTAATTTTTTGGAGTTCAAAATACGAAAACTTCAAGACAATAAAAAAATGTTAATAATAATTTTTTAACACGATATAAAATAGAGAGGGGAGGGGGTTCAAAAAATTTTGACATAACTTTAAAAGGGTGATTGACAAATGTGTGATAAGTTATGACAAGGGGCGGGCGGGGTGGGACAGAGGTCGAAAAAATAAAAAAAAAGATGTCACGTTATTTGTGGACGCCCCCTAAATTGTATTGACTTTTCACTAAAATTTGAGTTAGAGGTAAAAACTACTAAATTAAGTAGTTAAATATTACAAAAAATTAGAGGTCCACTTTTCACTATCCAAATTTGGAGAGCTGTAAAATATAAATCAAATAAAGCAAAAATGGCTTAGGAAAAACTTAACATATTGCAAAAGAAAACTTTTCTAAACTAATTATGCAGCTAAAATGACGGAAAATCGTAAATGATTTTTTAATTTCCTAAACATCTTCAGAAGTTTGTAAATTTTTTTCGATCTTATTTTTCATTAAGATTGTCAGATATAACCCTTTTCTACAGAAAAAAATTAATTTTTTACAGAAATAATGACTCAAAAAGTATTGAGTCAAGAATATTTGCTCTCAGGTCAAATAATGAGTATAATGTTTTGAGAATTTTTGTTTCTTGAACAAAATGATTTTATTCGTTTGCCTTAAATAATTTTTTACTCAATACAACACAGATGTTCTTGCTCCAAGAATATCTTGCTACCTTTAGCTTAAATAGGAGTTTTTGCAATTTGATTTCAAGCGTGGCGTCTGGCGTATCAGAGTGGACAGCGTGCTCAACTCGGGGTCGTGCGGTCGCGGGTTCAATCCCACTGGACTCTAAAAATTTTATTTCGTAATTTATTTACTCAGCTGCAATAGTTGTTAATTAAATGTAAGTATATATGTAAAATAAGTATTATTTAAATAAATAAATAAAATAGAGGTGTTATAAATATGAAAAAATGCAAATATAATGATAAAGAGAATAAAAGGAGTATGAGGAAAGGATGAGGGGAGTCAGAGGATTATTAAAACGAAAAATATTTTTGCAATTCAAAAAAAAAAAAATTTTAAATCAAGAAAATATGTTCTCATATTGAGATAATATTTTCTCTAGTCAATATTTTTTACGTTTCTTGCAAGCTTGTCAAATTGTCAACGCGATCCTATATGTTCTTGGCTCAAGAATATTTGCGCTCCGCACAATCATACTATAGCAAGTCCATCGTTTTCTTGAACTAATATCATAATTTGCTTGTCCCTATTCAAGTCGACGATATACTTAAAGCAAATAAAATGTTCCTGATTCAATGACATTTTTTTTCAGTGTACTGAATTTAGTAGTTTTTACCTCTAACTCAAATTTTAGTGAAAAGTCAATACAATTTAGGGGGCGTCCACAAATAACGTGACATCTTTTTTTTTATTTTTTCGACCTCTGTCCCACCCCGCCCGCCCCTTGTCATAACTTATCACACATTTGTCAATCACCCTTTTAAAGTTATGTCAAAATTTTTTGAACCCCCTCCCCTCTCTATTTTATATCGTGTTAAAAAATTATTATTAACATTTTTTTATTGTCTTGAAGTTTTCGTATTTTGAACTCCAAAAAATTACTAAATTTTCATAAAACATACAAAAAACACATTGGGATATAAGATCTACATAAGCATTTAACATATAAAAATCAAATAATAGTCATTAAATCTGAATCAGTTAAATATGACTAATTATTAGTAAAAAATTAACTTCATTATAAAAAGTAAAATTTGACTAATTAAATTAGTAAACAGAATTTAATTAAACTATTCGTTATTTGACATAACCTAAAAGTGAATTTAACCAATTAATAGTTATTTTTTACTAAATGATGATTAGTAGAAATATAACTAATTTAATTATGAATGTGAAAAGATAAAAAATCTTTAATGATTTTTTAATTTCCTAAACATCTTCAGAAGTTTTTATATTTTTACCCTTTTCTCCAAAAAAATAAAATAATTTTTTTACCAAAAAAAAGGTTTAAAAATAGTAAAATTTAAAATTTTGGGCCGCAAATTTTTTTTCTATTAAAGAAACATGTTTATCTAAAATAATTAAGCATGGATTTTAAAATCTTTTAATTTTGACAAAAGACAAAAATTCGAAGATTGTCAAAAAAATTTTTGGCTGATTAAAATTAAAAATTATTTTAAAAATTGTAGCGACAATTAGTTAAGTTAATTCTTTTACATACACTGTAAAAACAAGTGTCTTATTTTAAGACATTTTTGTCTTCACTTTTAAGACGTTTTAAAGTGTCTTAATTTTAAACCAATGGGAAAGCATCTTGAAAAATTATTAACCAATGAAATAGCTTGAAATAACCGTAAGACGCTTTCTTAATGTCTTGTGTCTTAAAATAAGACACTTAGAAGACAGCAGTTTTTGCAGTGTAGCTGAAAATATCGATGCAGTCTCCCCTCAAAACCATTATAACACAGATCTCCCTGTCAAGCGATAAAATATAACAAAATGTTTATTATATAACGTATTTTCTAATTAGGATATATTTTAATGGGAGAGTTCTTTCTAATGTAATTGGTAAAATTCTATTGAAACCAATGATTTAATAAATAGTAAAATAAAAAATAATAAATCTAATTCACAATTAAATATTACAGCAATTATTTTTACGCCAGAAATTATATATTTAGGCATTATAAGACGTTTAAAAAAAAGCCACGTGGCCTTATGAGGGGGGAGGGGGTCTATCAAATGCTACGTTAAGCTACATGAGGGGAGGGAGGGGTCGAAAAGTTCGAAAATTGGAGCCACGTAGTTTATGGATGGCCCCTAGGAAGCGGCAAATGCATAAAAATTTAAATTTGTAAAATTTTCTTTGAATTTATAGGCTATGATCACTGTTAGCACCGTACCTTCACAGGGCAAAGAAGATTCCGCTTTAATCGAAAATTTAATAAATTCATGGGGCCCATCTTAGACAACAGGCTTATTTTTAATATATTTACGTTTTTTAATTATATAAAGTAAATATCGATTAAATATATGTAAGATTTTCAAACATTAGAGAATATTCTTTGAGATAAAATCAATACTTCTATTCCAAAAAACATTTAATTTAGAAAATTTCCAATTTAAAAACTAGTTTATATTTCATCTTTTGAAGCGCTAAAAATATTTTTCCCTCTTATTATTTATATTTTTTTGAAAAGTACAAAAAAATACTTTTAAATTAATTAGATACATCTCGACTACATATCTATATGCACAATTGTTCAATAAGTTTCTTTATTTCGAAGATATTAAAGAGTGCCTGTCTTAGGCGCTAGCCCGTCTTAGGCTACTCTCCCCTATCTTCTTTTTTTGAGCGGAATCCACTCATTTTGATGCTTTTTTTTCCTCTACAGTATGGTATCAAAATGATTCCCCTTGTTTTGAGAGGATGTTATACTCATCAAAATGAGAGGAACTTTCCTCTCATATGGTAAACTTTTCCACTTTCCCACTTAAATTAATTTAAATCATTTAAAGAAAGTTAAAATCATTAACTACCTTTATTGATTCACATAAAGAAAGGAATATTCCCACACAGCACCAGAAATTCCCTGAATTTCCCCTGAATATTGGTCCACATTTCCCGAATATTCGAACCTAATATTCAGGGAAGTTTCGTGGAAGCATCAAAATGTCCGCCATAAAGAATATTGGACGCTAAATTTCCCTGAAAATGTATTTCTAATTTTCAGGGAATTTCCGCATCTAATATTCCTAGAATATTCAGGGAAAGTTAAAAAAAATTTCCAAAATTTTTTTGATCTGGTAATTGATAAAAATTGTATGTCATATTTGGCACCCGTAGGATTCTAGAACATTAAAAACTACTGCGCAGCCGTAAGTGTCACAGAAACCAAGTTCGACCATTGCGCATCATGTACAGAAGATTTACGAATACTGTGAATATTGAAGGCATATTAGATGCGGAAATTCCCTGAAAATTAGAAATACATTTTCAGGGAAATTTAGCGTCCAATATTCTTTATGGCGGACATTTTGATGCTTCCACGAAACTTCCCAGAATATTAGGTTCGAATATTCGGGAAATGTGGACCAATATTCAGGGGAAATTCAGGGAATTTCTGGTGCTGTGTGGGTTCATCAATATTCGAACATTTTGTATGTTGTTTTATTAAATACGCGAGTAAAATAAACATGTCACACTGCTAGGTTATATTGGTCTTTTACTTCAATTTCACATTCGTACACAAACAAATAATGAAGTCAAAATATTATTATGTGCACAGAACACTAAAATATTATCATCCAGTCTTAAATCTTTTAAAACACACTGTAAATTGTCTTCCACAATCGAAAACTAAAGGCACGCTAAAGGTCAAAATAAACGTTAAAGCAGACGACGCGTCGCGACGCGATACAATTGTTACTGAGTGAGCATGTGCAAATACGATATAGAGGATATGCCTCTACTTTTGATCGGATGTTTCCTATCGAAAGTAGTGGATTACTCTCAACGTAAGATTAAACTGTGAGAGTCGTCTTCTAATATTTTTCCTCTTCAAAACAGAGGAAAATACTATTGGTTGTAAAATAATTAGCTCATTTTGAGTAAAAAACTCAAGAGGATTTTATGATAGAAATGTTCCGCTCAAAAAAAGAAGATATTTTTTTCGGTGTAAAAACTTTTTGAAGAGAATTATGTTGCTAAGAAAAGTTTATTTCAAATACGTTTAATTTGTTTAACTCGGAAATATTTTATGTCACAATAGTATAGTATGCACCAAGGGTGGAAAACCCAAGTTTTTTGACGAAAATATTGTGTGAGTCAATAAACGAGGTCCACCCGCGGTTCATTCGTTATTTTCTTTCACAAATGCAGAAAAACTTAAGTTTTTCTGCATGAGTCGAAGAAAATAATTTTTGGCAAAAAATATTGTCTGTCAGAAAATACTTTTTGTCAAAAAATACTTTCCATCATAAAATACTTTTTGTCAAAAAATACTGTTGGTGGCGCGCCACTAGATTTCGATGCCCGCCGAAGGCGGGCTCGAAGGCGAGTAATATATAAAATATAATATAATATATAATGCATTTTTTATAAAAAACGGACCACCCCTTCCCCTATCTTCCAAAATATTTTACTTAGAGAGTTCAAATTTTGTACAGGAATGTATTGTCAGGAGTAAATTACATAAAAATTATAGAGAACGTGATGGTGATTGCGCTGTCAACGAAAAATCCAGAGATTTTAGCAAATATCCATAAAAAATACTCAAAAATCATTTTATTTCTTTAACAACGCTATGATCAACTTCTACAATTTTTCTGTAATCTACACGTGAAAATACATTTGTGTACCAAATTTGAACTCTCTAAGTCAAATTGTTTGCAAGTTATGGGAGGGGGGATACGGTCATTTTTTAGCACTTTTTTTAAATCGTTGGTTTTTGCTTAAAAACACTATGATAACGATCTGCAACAAAGTTCTCTATAGTTTTTCTGTAATCTATATGGCAAACTACATATGTATACCAAATTTCAGCACTCTAAGTACAATAGTTTGGCAGATATGGAGGTGGCATTATACACTTTTAATGCATTTTTGCTAAAAAATGATCGTATCCCCCCCCCCCCTTATCTTCAAAACTATTTGACTTAAGATGCTGAAATTTGCTACACGTATGTAGATTTACGTGTAGATTACAGGAAAATTATAGAGAAAGTGATGATTATAGCGCTGTCAAAGTTATAACACTAAATTACGGCCCATATGTCAAAAAAAAGGCTCAAAAATATTTTTATTTCCTTGACAACGCTATATTCAACACATACAATCATGTTCTCTATAATTTTCCTGTAATCTATACGTGAAAATACATTTGCGTACCAAATTTGAACTCTCTAAGTCCAATAGTTTGGAAGTTCAGGGGGGGGGGGGGGGGGAACGACCATTTTTTAGCATTTTTTAAAAAAAATCGTTTTTTTTTTTGCTGAAAAACGCTATGATAACAGCCTGCAACAAGGTTTTATATAGTTTTTCTGTAATCTACACGTCAAACTACATATGTGTACCAAATTTCAGCACTCTAAGTACAATAATTTGGTAGATAAAGGGCAGGAATGGTACAAATTATACGCATTTTTTCTAAAAAATGACCGTATTCCCCTCTTATCTGCCAAAATATTTGATTTTGAGAGTTCAAATTTGGTACACAAATGTATTGTTATGTGTAGATTACAAAAAAAATATAGAGATCGTGATGATAATAGCGCTGCAAAATAAAAGGCAAGAGTTTTCAGCCAAAAAATATCAAAATTTCTCAAAAATCTTGTTATTTTCTTGACAACGCTATGATCAACCCCTAGAATCATGTTCTCTATAATTTTCCTTTCATCTACACGTGAAAATACATATGTGGGCCAAATTTGAACTGTCTAAGTCAAATAGTTTGGCGGCTAGGGGGGGGGGGGGGGCACGATTTTCGACAGTCTTTCCAATAGGGTTCCGTGCGTACACTTGTGGTGTACGGAACCCTAAAAAGAAAACAATATTAAAATAATATATACAGGTATACAACCTGCTTTGTATTTAATTTTTTTTACAATTTTAATTTAATTTATGTTAAACAAAATTTATTTAAGTTCTTATTATGTAAAATTAAGTTATTGTTAAATATTTTGAGTAAATTGAATATTGGTTTTTTTTAATTCAGAGAATTTAATATTTCTATGAAATTTCATAAATGATTTGAAGATATGAAATAATAAAATTTTATTATCATTTATTCATTCATTTAGACTTTAATTCTGTTTACACCTATTTCGAGCTTTAAATTATTTCTAAAAAATACAATAAAAATAATAATAAACAATGAAGTATTATGAATTATATCATTGAAAAATAAGTTATGCACAGTTTTAAACATTTCTGAAGGTTTTCAAGTACCTTTTTGATTATTTGCTTTCCTTTTAAGAATGTTTTTTTTCTTTAGTTTAAGGGCCAAACCACTGACTTTCGACCAAAGGTGGTGGCTTACCATAATTATTAATTTATGCACTTTAATTATATTTTTATTAGATTCAAGACAAATATTTATTTTATTACTAAATAATACCACCTTAAAATTCCGGAATTAACCCCAAAACACACATTTTTAATCTTATATAAGTTTTTTCTGGATGATATTAAAAAATTAACACTTTTCACATATCTAAGTTTTTATAAAATCCTCAACATATTAAATTTTCGCGAGAGTAATTTGCTCAGTTTATGAATTAGGAGAAAGTGGGGCAAAACCGCTAGGTTTGAATTTATTGATGCACAAGTATTTAACTATACATTCAATTGGAGTAATTTTTGTTTGTTACACGGCTAAAACTAATCAGTAACAGGTTTTAATAGTCGTTCTTACATTTATCATAATCATAATTACAGTATTTTATTGTTTTTAAAAAGATTCAAATTAGCGGCTTTGCCCCAACTGTTGGGGCAAAAACGCTACTGCTAATATTATTATTCCAAATGTAATAAATGATCTAAAATATATACTAAATAACATTTATTGGTGCAGTAATTATAAAACATAACTATTTTACAGATTTTTAAAGATATTTATCAACTTTATTGAAAAATAATGACTACTTGTATTTTTAACCTCATATTTTCAATTTAATTGTTTTTTATCACAGGGGTAACACTATGAGTTGAAAATTAGTAAATATGTCAATGGTGACCGATAGAGGCGCTGTCTGTGACTTGTGCCGATATTTAAAAAAATGCATGGGAGAACTCTTATAAAGACTATTTTCAGTATTTAAAAACTAATTCGCTAATGGCATGTCTGTTTCACACTATTCCTAAATACTTGTAGCATCTTTTACAACTTTTAAATCAATGAAAAATATTGCTCAGTTTGAGATTTTAACAAAAATAGAACATTATACATAACCTCCAAATACATTAAAGAACGTTCTGCGCAGACTCCAGATGAATATCAAATTAATCGATTTTAATAATCTCGAACGGCTCGAACAGCTGGAGTCTGCGCAGAACGTTCTTTAATGTATTTGAAGGTTATGTATAAAGTTCTATTATTGTTAAAATCTCAAACTGAACAATGTTTTTCATTGAATTAAAAGTTGTAAAAGATGCTTCAAGTATTCAATGTTAATGTGAAATAGAAATGCATCTAGTGAATTAGTTTTTAAATACTGAAAATAGTCTTTGCAAGAGTTCTCCCATGCATTTTTTTAAATATCGGCACAAGGCACAGACAGCGCCTCTATCGGTCACCAGCAACTTTCATGTTATTTTTTTAAATAGAAAAAGCATAGAAATGTCACCCCTGTGTTTTTTATTTTGTTTCAAAGTCTACTTTACCGACTCTACAAAAATAGAGTGCTCTTTAAATAACCACGCGAAAATATGATTAAATAATAATGCTCATTTATTATTCACAATTCATAATTTTTTTTCAAATTGGTAGAAAATGCTAATAAATAATTTAATGATTAAATAATAATAATGATAATAATAAATTTAATAGACAAAAATACTTATTTGTTTTGATGAAAAAATGCAGTTTGACAGTTGATTAACATGAAGTTCGCATCATTTAAAATTACACGATAAATCAGTTTTTAATATTCAGTTGTTTTTTATGAAATATTTTCTAAGCGTCTTTACCCAAACAAGAAACCTTTTTTTAATTTAAATTTTTATATATTTAGATTAAAAATTAAACCTAGATTTCAAAGAGATTGTGTAGATAAATGATTACTCTACTAGAAAGTGAAAATTTAAATTTGAAATGCTCATAATTTAAATTAAAAATTTACTAGTTTTGATCAGTATAAATTTCATCTCAGACTTGTAAGAACGATTTTTTTCGTATATTTCTTAATACATTTTGTATTTTCAAGTTTTTTTTCTTAAAAACAATAGCTCCAGTTATATTTATGATAAGCTTTAAACATAATCTAAAACGGTCTAGAAATAAGAGAGATATTTTGAAAAACGTCTTTGCCCCGCTTAGCGGTTTGCCCCACTCACCCCTATTCAAGTTTAAAAATGTAATGAAAAAACCTTATTTTTCATTGTACAAAATACAATATGAAATTTGTCGTTAAAATTATTGACGAAAATTTGAATAATAATTCATAAACTGAATAAATTACCCTCGCTAAAATTTAATATGTTGAAGATTTTATAAAAACTTAGATATGTGAAAAGTAATAATTTTTTAATTGCATCCAGAAAAACTTATATAAAATTAAAAATTTTGTGTTTTGGAATTACTTCCGAAATTTTAAGATGGTATAATTTAGTAATAAAATAAATATTTGTCTTGAATCTAGTGAAAACATGATTAAAGTGTATCAATTATTAATTATGGTATGTTTCAATAATATTTATTAAGAAGGTTTCTAAAAAATAGATTTTTAAAAATGGTAAAAAGTGACAGTCTTTTGATCAACTTTAAATTGATTTTATTATTATTACACTGTTAAAAAAAAGAAACGCACTTTACACCAAAAAGTGCGAAGAAAATGCAATGCATCCTTAAAAGTGTTGATTTTTTGTAAGTTACACTTTTAAATTGCAACGCCAGTGTTACGGTGCGAAGTTGTTATGACACATGAGACATCAACACTGATTGGTGCGAGTGCCACTCGCGATTACACATAACCTACAATCACATCCATAAAAACACAAATTCTAAACTATCAATACACATTTTTACTCAAAAGTCATACACTCAAGTTAATATTTAAAATTGTCAAGAGCACAAATGATATTACACACAGCTAAACAACAAAGCCACAAACGTTTTAATGGTTATGCTCAACAGAATTGACAACGCAAACATAACATATGACCATATGCAGGGATCACAGTTTCTCCCCTTTTTCACCTAATCCCCTTTTTTCCCCTTTTCCCCTTTTTTTCCCCTTTTTTTAGAAAAATCATCTAAAACACCTAAAATCAAGATTTTATCACCTAAAACACCTAAAATCAACATTTTTCTCTTCTTTGACCTTCTTTTTTTAAAAAAGTTTCTATTTTTTCACTTTCGGAAATGCAATAATTTATCCTTTTTTAGGGTGTCTGTAGAATGATGAGAAAGTAGTTATTGAATTTAAATGTTTAAAAATAATTTTTAACTTGAAATGGTTTTTTATTATTATTTATTGAACTTATTTAGATTTTAAACAGGAAACATAAAAAAATCATAAATAAATTAAAATTATTTTAAAAAGTTATATAATTTTCTTATTGCCATGTATTCTTAATTAATTAAAGCAAATTAATTTATTGGATAAAAAAATTTTTTAATAAATATTTTTTACTCGTTTTAAACAAATATTACTAGTTTTGCATCATAAAATAAAACCATGTATTCTTGCTGAAATACATCAAATTTATTTTATTAGATGAAAAAAAATTGTTTATGAAATATATTTATTTATTTCAAACAAAAATTAATTGTTTTGAATTAGAAAATATAAAAATACAATAAAAGAGATTAATAAAAATAATTTGAATTGATTTTGTTATATTTCGCTGAAAGATTTTTAATTTAATTTCTTTAACATTATATCAGAAAATTTTACATCACAGATTTTTATGTTTCCTGTTTAAAATCTAATTATTAAATAAATAATTTAAAAAACCATTTGAAGTTGAAAATGATTTTTAAAAATATTTAATTGCAACAACCATCTTCTCGTCATTGAACAGACAACCTATTAAAAGATAAATTTTTGTATTTCCGAAAGTGCTCTTTCTTTTGAAATTTTCATTAACAAATTAAACAAAAAAAGACTAAATTACTTAATAAAACTGTTTTGAAAAAAAGAAACATTAAAATTTTGTAAAAGAAATAGTGATGCATGTCGAGCAAACGATCTGATCGACTTCACATCTGATTGTCTGCTGTTTGCTCGATTATGATTGAATTGAACAAATTACTTTTTATTTACCTTTTAATAATTAGCATAACTTTTGAGAATATCGTTAAATAAGAATCCTTTCTGTTTGTTGATATATACTGACATACCGAAATTTTAAAAAATTAACCTCTTTTATGATTAATTGCAAACTTAAAAATTTTTCAAATTAAGCAAAATAACCTCGTAAAATTCAAATATAGAATTTATTTTACAATTTTTTACATTTTTTGTACAAACTTAAATATGTGTTAAGTTTGAATCTTTTAAAAGCTTACAGAAGAAAGATACGATGTGTTGAAAGATGTCATTTTTCATGAATTTGAAATTTAATTTTATAATAAACAAATTTTTTTTTTAAATTATTGTTCTGAATAAGAAAAGTTAATGTATTAATTTCAAACCTCGTAAGTATCCAAATTTGTTATTAAATAATTTTATAAAAAATATGCTTCTAAATATCACAAAAATTGACAGTCTTTATAGATCAATCTTAAATCCATTTTTCTTATAATTATGCTTTATATAAAAAATAAATTACCACACACAAATCTTTAAAATATATATTGACATTCTTTTTTAGCGGAATTTTATTTAAACCTATATTTTAGTAATTTAAAAAAGTTTGAAATATAAACTCAAAACGCTATACTTTCACGTCTTTAATTAACATTTTGTAAATGCCCGAACAGCACCGGATGTTTCAGCAACATCCGTTGCTGTTTGGGTGAAAAAGAAAATATTATTAAAATCTTTATTAGAAATGAATTCTATGGAGCTTAATAATGACTTATAAAACAAATTTATTTTTGAAACACTTATGGCAGCAACATCCCTTAGACGAAAGTCAATGAAATTACCCACGTGACAGATAAAAAATGTCAACAAAAAGAAATGATTCTTACTTAAAGATATTTTCAAAATTACGCTAATTATTAAAAGATTAATAAAAAGTAATTTATTCAATTCAATCATAATCGAGCAAACAGTAGACGATCAGATGTGAAGTCGATCAGATCGTTTGCTCGACATGCATCACTAAAAAGAAAACTTGAATTATTAATATAACCCTTTTTTCTTAATTTCCAAAATCCCCTTTTTATTAAAGAAAATCCCCTTTTTTGAAAATCGAAATCCCCTTTTTTACCTAAAATTGAACGAAGAAACCACTGTGATCCCTGCCATATGACATACCAATTTTTTGTAAAAGAGAATATATTTTTCAAATTCTATTCTATGTGGCACTTAAAGATCCTAAGTATTTTTTAAATTCTTGAACATATGTTCAAATAAAAACAAAATTTAAGAAGAAATTAACAAAAATATATTTATAATTTATGGAAACAAAAACGGTTCTAAGACCAGAGGCAACATATCAATTTTTGTAAAGCATAATATTTACTTAAAATTCTATTCAACATGGCACAAAAAGTTGCTAAATATTTTTCAAATATTCTTTAAGATATTCTAATTTTCTAAATTCAAAACTCTATTTAATGATATTCTTATAAATTATGGAAACAAAATCAGGTTTTAGACTACAGACCAAAAAAAATTTTTGTAGAATTGAATATTTTTTAAACATTCTAATGCAAATAAATTTTCCAAATATTATTTTAGAATCTTTAAGAAAATCCAAATTCAGAACAATAAAAAAAATTGATGTTTTTTTTATAATTTATAAGAACGAAATCGGGTTTTAGACCAGAGACCAAATGTCAATTTTTGTAGAATCGAATATTTTGTACACGTTCTATGGCAAATAAATTTCCTAAATATTATTTTAGAATCTTTAAGAAAATCCAAATTCAGAACAATAAAAAAATAGCTGATATCTTTATTATTTATAAGAAGAAAATCAGGTTTTAGACCAGAGACCAAATGTCAATTTTTGTACAATCGAACATTTTTTACACATTCGATGTCAAATAAATTTAGCAAATATTATTTTAGAATCTTTAAGAAAATCCAAATTCAAAACAAAAAAAAAGATGATATTTTTATAATTTATGAAACCAAAATCAGGTCTTAGGCTAGAGACCAAATATCAATTTTTGTAGAATCGAATTTTTTTTTACAAATTCTATGGCAAATAAATTACCCAAATATTGTTCTCGAATCTTTAAAAAAATCCAAATTTAGAACAATAAAAAAATAGCTGATATCTTTATTATTTATAAGAAGAAAATCAGGTTTTAGACCTGAGACCTAATATCAATTTTTGTAGAATGAAATATTTTTACACATTCTATGGAAAATAAATCTCCTGAATATTATTTTATAATCTTTAAGAAAATCGGAATTCAGAAAAAAAAAAATAGCTGATATTTTTATTATTTACGAGAAGAAAATCAGGTTTTAGACTGGAGAGCAAATGTCAATTTTTATAGAATCGAATATTTTTTACACATTCGATTGCAAATAAATTTCCCAAATATTATTTTATAATCTTTAAGAAAATCCAAATTCAGAATTGAACTTAAAAAAAATAGATGACATTTTTATAATTTATGAGAACAAAATCGGGTCTTAGACCTGAGACCAAATATCAATTTTTGTAGAATCGAATATTTTGTACACGTTCTATGGCAAATAAATTTCCTAAATATTATTTTAGAATCTTTAAGAAAATCCAAATTCAGAACAATAAAAAAATAGCTGATATCTTTATTATTTATAAGAAGAAAATCAGGTTTTAGACCAGAGACCAAATGTCAATTTTTGTACAATCGAACATTTTTTACACATTCGATGTCAAATAAATTTAGCAAATATTATTTTAGAATCTTTAAGAAAATCCAAATTCAAAACAAAAAAAAAGATGATATTTTTATAATTTATGAAACCAAAATCAGGTCTTAGGCTAGAGACCAAATATCAATTTTTGTAGAATCGAATTTTTTTTTACAAATTCTATGGCAAATAAATTACCCAAATATTGTTCTCGAATCTTTAAAAAAATCCAAATTTAGAACAATAAAAAAAATTGATATTTTTATAATTTATGAGAACAAAATCGGGTCTTAGACCTGAGACCTAATATCAATTTTTGTAGAATGAAATATTTTTACACATTCTATGGAAAAGAAATTTCCTAAATATTATTTTATAATCTTTAAGAAAATCCAAATTCAGAACAATATTTAAACAAAATTGATGATATTTTTATTATTTATGAGAAGAAAATCAGGTTTTAGACCAGAGACCAAATGTCAATTTTTGTAGAATCGAATATTTTGTACACGTTCTATGGCAAATAAATTTCCTAAATATTATTTTAGAATCTTTAAGAAAATCCAAATTCAGAATTGAATTTAAAAAAAAAAATAGCTGATATTTTTATTATTTATGAGAAGAAAATCAGGTTTTAGACCAGAGACCAAATGTCAATTTTTGTAGAATCAAATATTTTTTACACATTCTATGAAAAATAAATCTCCTGAATATTATTTTAGAATCTTTAAGAAAATCCAAATTCAGAACAATAAAACAAAATGGCTGATATTATTATTATTTATGAGAAGAAAATCAGGTTTTAGACCTGAGACCAAATATCAATTTTTGTAGAATCAAATATTTTTTACACATTCTATGGAAAATAAATCTCCTGAATATTATTTTATATTCTTTAAGAAAATCCAAATTCAGAATTGAATTTAAAAAAAATAGATGACATTTTTAAAATTTATGAGAACAAAATCAGGTTTTAGACCAGAGAGCAAATATCAATTTTTGTAGAATCGAATATTTTTTACACATTCGATGGGAAATAAATTTCCCAAATGTTATTTTAGAATCTTTAAGAAAATACAAATTCAGACCAATAAAAAAAAATTCATGATATTTTTATAATTTATGAGAACGAAATCGGGTCTTAAACCTGAGACCAAATATCAATTTTTGTAGAATTAAATATTTTTTACACATTCCATGGAAAAGAAATTTCCAAAATATTATTTTATAATCTTTAAGAAAATGCAAATTCAGAACAATATTTAAAAAAAATTGCTGATATTTTTATTATTTATGAGAAGAAAATCATTTTTTAGGCCAGAGAGCAAATATCAATGTTTGTAGAATCGAATATTTTTTACACATTCGATGGCAAATAAATTTCCCAAATATTATTCTAGAATCTTTAAGAAAATCCAAATTCAGACCAATAAAAAAAAATTCATGATATTTTTATAATTTATTAGAACGAAATCGAGTTTTAGACCTGAGACCAAATATCAATTCTTGTAGAATCAAATATTTTTTACACATTCTATGGAAAATAAATCTCCCGAATGTTATTTTATAATCTTTAAGAAAATCCAAATTCAGAATTGAATTTAACAAAAATTGCTGATATTTTTATTATTTATGAGAAGAAAATCATTTTTTAGACCAGAGTGCAAATATCAATTTTTGTAGAATCGAATATTTTTTACACATTCGATTGCAAATAAATTTCCCAAATATTATTTTATAATCTTTAAGAAAATCCAAATTCAGAATTGAACTTAAAAAAAATAGATGACATTTTTATAATTTATGAGAACAAAATCGGGTCTTAGACCTGAGACCAAATATCAATTTTTGTAGAATCGAATATTTTGTACACGTTCTGTGGCAAATAAATTTCCCGAATAATATTTTATAATCTTTAAGAAAATCCAAATTCAGAATTGAATTTAAAAAAAAATAGATGACATTTTTATAATTTATGAGAACAAAATCAGGTTTTAGACCAGAAACCAAATATCAATTTTTGTTGAATCGAATATTTTATACACATTCTATGGCAAATAAATTTTCCAAATATAATTTTAAAATCTTTAAGAAAATCGGAATTCAGAAAAAAAAAATAGCTGATATTTTTATTATTTACGAGAAGAAAATCAGGTTTTAGACTGGAGAGCAAATGTCAATTTTTATAGAATCGAATATTTTTTACACATTCGATTGCAAATAAATTTCCCAAATATTATTTTATAATCTTTAAGAAAATCCAAATTCAGAATTGAACTTAAAAAAAATAGATGACATTTTTATAATTTATGAGAACAAAATCGGGTCTTAGACCTGAGACCAAATATCAATTTTTGTAGAATCGAATATTTTGTACACGTTCTGTGGCAAATAAATTTCCCGAATAATATTTTATAATCTTTAAGAAAATCCAAATTCAGAATTGAATTTAAAAAAAATAGATGACATTTTTATAATTTATGAGAACAAAATCAGGTTTTAGACCAGAAACCAAATATCTATATTTATTTTATTTGATTACACTTGTTACAACACCATAAATCGTGTTTACAAGAGGAGTATCGCAAGAAATAAAAGAAAAAAAAAAAAAAAAGAAATTACATAAATAACATTAGCTAGGAGAAAACTCACAATCTCAAAGTTCGATCGAGCAAAATTTTTCTTATTGTATAAACAAAACGTTTAATTAATGTGCGGTTGTTTGATGAAAAGAAATCAAGCCAAGCTTCTACTGACAAAGAGCTATAAGGCGTATTTACAAAAATTGATCAAAAAGGTGGCTGCAGGCAGGACAAGTACACAAAATGTGAAACAAACTTTCGTTCTCCATATTACAGGCAGCGCAAGTTGCATCAGGGCAAAAGGTAATTTTTTCCTTATCCAAGAAGATTCTACACACGTGTCGATTAAGGAGCCTAATTTGAGCAAATAATCTCTTTACCAATAATGGCATCGACATGGACAAATAAGGTTGTGTTTCAGGAGAAATTTTAAGATATGGGTAAATTACAAGACTCTTGGAGGAACAGAAACTTTCTAGATCTTTATTCCTTAAAAACTTCGGATAATTTTCAAAAGCGATCTCTAAGCCAGAGCAAAAAGATTGGAGAGTCATTTCCCTTGAACCGTTTGTTCCGATAATAGGATCGAGGAAGGTGGACCTTACTTGCAACACCCAATTAAGTCGGTAATCGGGATCCGTTCCCGCAAGTCTTATTAGTCTTTCCAGACACCGTCTTGGGTACCGTGAACTATCCATCAATGCAATTTTTTTTAACCAAGACAGTGTATTTTTGAAAATCACGTAAGAAGAATGCAAGGATCCGGTCTCCAACCTGACCGCGTAATTGGGAGTGCAAACCGGGAGATTTAGTAATCTTTTGTAAAAAGATAACTGAACTCTTTCAACGTAATTCAGAAATCCCAAACTCCAAATTTGACATCCGTAGCAAAGAATACTCTCCACGAGACTCTTAAATAATCTGGTGAACGACCCCCAAGAATCCACCCTGGCAGAGTAAATCATTCTGTGCAATGAGCCCACAGCAATGTTAGCCGCACTAACAGCTTTTCTGGCCGCAGTAAAAAAAGAACAGGAGTTATGAAAGGGGACACCCAGATAAGTGTAATCCTTAACTACCTCGATGCAACTTTCGTCAAACCTAAAAGATCTAAAACTCTTTGCTTTAGAGTTGGCCGATTTGGAAAAAATGACAATTTTGGTTTTTTCCGTATTGACGCAAAGCTTATTAAGTTTACAGTAGTCGCGTAATGCATCCAATTTTTTACGTAGTTCAGACGGCGTATCGGCAAGAATTACATAATCATCGGCGTAGCCTGAAACCAGAATTTCCACTAAACTGTCAACAGATAAACCTCTGCATCCGTGCCTAATAAAAAAATCTTCAATGTCCGAAATAAACAATAAAAAAAGAAATGGACTTAAGACCTCCCCCTGCAGCACACCCCGAGAGACCTTCACTTTATCGGTGCAACCCTCCTTTGTTTTGATACAGGTAAACGCGACAGAATAGAAGCTAATTAAAATATTAATGATTTTAGAGCTCATTCCTAAGGCGTGTAGTTTATTCCATAAAAGCTGGTGACAAATTGATGGAAAAGCTCCTTTTAGGTCGATAAAAGCCGCGTAGACCACTGCACCCGGATTATGCAAGTGAATCTGAATAATTGAAGAAAGAATAAACAAATTATCCAGACAGCTTCTACCCTTACGGAAGCCCGACTGAGATTCAGGAATCAAATTTAAATCCGTAGCCCAAGTGACGAGGCGGTTACAAATTATTTGGGTGAAGAGTTTGGCTATACAATTAATTAGAGTGATGGGTCTGTAGTTGTCTGGATCATTAAAATTACCTTTTTTATAGAGCATAAATGTAGTCAAATCACCCCATTCTTTGGGTACTTTCTCAGAAGTCATAATTTTGTTAAAAAGATGGTTGATATATAAAATCCAATTTTGGGGTAATTGCTTTAAAAAATTGAAGTTGATTCCGTCCATACCAGGAGCTTTTCCATTTTTACACCTTGATAAACAAGTCGTAAGTTCCTCGGTTGAAATGTTATCATCCAGCCCAGAAACGAACAGTTTTTGTAAGCCCCGATCAAAGATAGGATAAACATGAAATTCAGGGTAACTATTTTTAAGAAATTTATACCAAACCTTGGGGTCTGAGATAGAATGTTGATCGCCCTTTGACCTATACACATTAACCGCTTTCCAAAATTCCGAGGAGTTTTTACTATTATTTACAGCTTCAATTCTAGCTGAATAGAAAGTTTTTTCTTTAAGTTTAATTAATTTACGGTATTCTCTTTTTTCCGCGTAGTAAGCCTGTCTAGAAAATTGGGAAAAACTATCATTCTTACAAATCTTTAGCAACGCGGAAAGTCGTTTCTTGGCCAATAAACATTCCTCGTCCCACCAGGGTTTACGTTTGACATATTTATTCTTCGAACGTTGTACGGACATTTGTAGATCAGAAGCAACTCTTTTAATAGTCGAGATAAGATTTAAATTAAGAAAATCTATATCATGGTTCAAAAGTGCCACTTCCCCTCTCCAGGACATATTGAAAGAGAACAAATCTGTTTTATCTCTATTAAACTGAAACTTATTGGAATCAGAGAAAAACTTCTTATTAATAGGCTTTTTAAAACTTAAAAAAAGTGGAAAATGATCAGACAGTGTGGCACATTGTGAAACTTTAAGGTCCTGAATAAGGTGGAGGGCAGTAGTTGAACACCAAACTAAATCGATGACGCTTGCTTCTTGTTCGCCTAAAAACGTAAAATTACCTGGAAAATCGCTCAGAGAACGACCATTTAATAAAATAAGTTCGTTTGTTTCCATAAAGTTAACAATTGTTTTACCTTTAGCGTTAGCAACTTTATCAAGAGAACGTCTTTCAATAAAAACGGAATGAGTACTGTTAAAAATATTTGGATCCGTTTGATTCATTTCCGCGACTCTACCATTAAAATCCCCCCCAATGATAAGAGGAATATCAGGATAATTATTTAAAATTTTGCTAACAGAGAAATCTAGGTTGTCCAAAAAATTGTCGAGGTCATTCTCTGGAGGGATATAAACCAGTCCTAAAATAAAGTGTAAATCAACACGTAATGACTTAAATTTAACAATAATCGAATTACAATCAATTGAAATTACAAATGCCGAATAAAAATTAGAATTATAAGCCATAAGTAGACCTCCCTTAGCTCTACCCTGCGAATATGATCTTCTTGCTGGAGAAAGAATGCACACAAAATCATTGTCGAAAGGCTGTAGAAATTCGGATTCCGACCAGGTCTCACAAATGCAGAAAATATCCTCACAATCTGTAGAACCACTTAGTTCCGAGATATTGCGTAATCCATGCACATTCCAGAAAACAATTTTAACTTCGCATTCCTGGATTAAAACTGAAGAATTGAAGCCGGAAACTGGAACTTTCGTCGAACGTTGATTGAGTGTTCTCTGCTATTCGGTGTCGGACATGTTGAGCTTTCTGGAGGCAGTAAGCCTGGCATCAATTTTTTCCTGACTCTGTTTCGGTGTGTCGGAAGATATAAAAGAATCTAGAGGTTTAAAAAGTAGATTTTTTGAGCTAGGAGTGTTCTTTCTAGGTCTTCCCTTAGATTTCTTGATGGAAGTCAGAGAAGTGGATGGAAGCATCTCTGCGTTCAAAGCTGGTTGAGAAATTATATTGCGAGATGACGGGTTCTCTACAAATTGAACAGAACGAAGATCAGAATGTTCCTTAGAAGGAAGTGGGAGAGATTCAGTTACTATTTTATTACCAGAAATTTTTGCATTGACACCGGAATCTTGGATCTCCCGAACTTTAGCCAACAAAGAGCGGCGATGCTCTCTTTCCTCCTTAGTACGGTCGTTTGTTATAGTAAGATTATTGTCTCTTAATTCTTTGACTTTAGAGAAAACCAATCTCACCCATCTAACGGCTATAAATTTTACAATAACCGGACGGTTATTACCAACTTTTCCAAGTCGAAAAGCGTCTGCAATCGCTAAGTTGGGGATATCAAGGTCAACTGCAGAAAAAATTTGTAGAATTTTCGAAATTAAACTATTGTTAATTATTGCTGAATCCTCAAGATTAAAAATAATTATATTTTTGGCACGTTGTGAAGCTTCGAATCGAGAAGCATTAGACTCTAAGGCGTTAAGTCTTGAATTTGAAATTTCAATTTCCTTCTTGAAAGAATTCAAACTGGATTTTAGTACTCAATTTATTATTAGAATTAGTCAGCTCATTCATTGTAGTAAATAGACGAGTCCATCTCTCTTCCTCATTGTCGGACATTGTCACAATAATTAGCCGGAACAATAGACCAGAGTAATAATACAGAGCCTGACTAAAATCACTTGAAAATTTTTGTGAATTTCACAGACATAAAATGTCAAAAAAAACTGTTTTTATGAGGTCATAAAACAAAAAACACAATGTCAAGAGAAAAAACACAGCACAGGTCACAAAATTCACAAAATTACGAGAAAGAGAGACCGAAAAAACAAAAGAAAATTACAAAGTCGTTTCAAAAGCAAAGAGCTCGGGAAAATACGACCGCACTTGACAACAGCCCAAGCGAAACTAAGAAACCAAATATCAATTTTTGTTGAATCGAATATTTTTTACACATTCTATGGCAAATAAATTTTCCAAATATAATTTTAAAATCTTTAAGAAAATCGGAATTCAGAAAAAAAAAAATAGCTGAT
The DNA here is from genome assembly GCA_037103525.1 of Ganaspis brasiliensis. Taxonomy (NCBI): domain Eukaryota; kingdom Metazoa; phylum Arthropoda; class Insecta; order Hymenoptera; family Figitidae; genus Ganaspis; species Ganaspis brasiliensis. Next base: position 225,524 of record JAZKLR010000050.1, on the reverse strand, counting down.
ATTTTTATTATTTACGAGAAGAAAATCAGGTTTTAGACTGGAGAGCAAATGTCAATTTTTATAGAATCGAATATTTTTTACACATTCGATTGCAAATAAATTTCCCAAATATTATTTTATAATCTTTAAGAAAATCCAAATTCAGAATTGAACTTAAAAAAAATAGATGACATTTTTATAATTTATGAGAACAAAATCGGGTCTTAGACCTGAGACCAAATATCAATTTTTGTAGAATCGAATATTTTGTACACGTTCTGTGGCAAATAAATTTCCCGAATAATATTTTATAATCTTTAAGAAAATCCAAATTCAGAATTGAATTTAAAAAAAATAGATGACATTTTTATAATTTATAAGAACAAAATCGGGTCTTAGACCTGAGACCAAATATCAATTTTTGTAGAATTAAATATTTTTTACACATTCTATGGAAAATAAATCTCCTGAATATTATTTTATAATCTTTAAGAAAATCCAAATTCAGAATTGAATTTAAAAAAAAATTGCTGATATTTTTATTATTTATGAGAAGTAAATCAGGTTTCTAGACCAGAGACCAAATGTCAATTTTTGTAGAATCGAATATTTTGTACACATTCTATGGCAAATAAATTTCCCAAATATTATTTTAGAATCTTTAATAATATCCAAATTCAGAACAATAAAAAAAATTGATGATATTTTTATAATTTATGAGAACGAAATCGGGTTTTAGACCTGAGACCAAATATCAATTTTTGTAGAATCGAATATTTTTAACACATTCTATGGCAAATAAATTTCCTAAATATTATTTTATAATCTTTAAGAAAATCCAAATTCAGAATTGAATTTAAAAAAAATAGATGATATTTTTATTATTTATGAGAAGAAAATCATTTTTTAGACCAGAGAGCAAATATCAATTTTTGTAGAATCGAATATTTTTTACACATCGATGGCAAATAAATTTCCCAAATATTATTTTATAATCTTTAAGAAAATCCAAATTCAGAATTGAATTTAAAAAAAATAGATGCCATTTTTATAATTTATGAGAACAAAATCAGGTTTTAGACCAGAGAGCAAATGTTAATTTTTGTAGAATCGAATATTTTTTACCGATTCTATGGCTAATAAATTTACTAAATATTATTTTAGAATCTTTAAGAAAATCCAAATTTAGAATTGTATTTAAAAAATATATATATAATATTTTTATAATTTATGGGAACAAAATCAGGTTGTATACTAGAGGCCAAATATCAATTTTTGTATGACTGAATATCTTTTCTAATTTCTATTCTATGTGTCATATAATTTCCCAAATTTTAATTGTTATTTTTTAAGATGTTTAATTTTTAATACTGTATTTAAAAAAAATTATATGATATTTCTATAATTTATGGAATCAAAAACAGGGTTTAGAATAGAGACAAAATATTAATTCTGGTCAAACCGAATATTTTTTTCGAATTTTATTCTATGTGGCACATAAATTTCCTAAATATTATTTTAGATTCATTAAGATATTTTAAATTCAGAAATGTATTATATAAATTATAAAAATATCATATAATTTTTTTAAATACAATTCTAAATTTAAAATATCTTTAAGAATCTAAAAAAATAATTGGGAAATTTATGACACATAGATTAAAATTTGGAAAAAATATTCTGTTTTACAAAAATTGATATTTTGTGTCTATTCTAAAACTTGTTTTTGTTTCGATAAAATTTAAAAATATAATCTAATTTTTTTTTAATACGTTCTTATTTTAACACAGCCTAAGGAATTGCTAAACATATTTAGCAAATTTATATACCACATAGAATAGAATTTGGAAAAAGTATTCGGTTTTACAAAAATTGATATTTTGTCTCTATTCTAAAAACTGTTTTTGTTTTAATAAATTATAGAAATAACATCCAATTTTTTTTAAATACAGTTTTGAGTTTAGAATATCTTAAAAAAACTAAAACAATATTTTGGATATTTATTTGCCACATAGAATACATTTTGTAAAAAACATTCGATTCTACAACAATTGATATTTTTCTCTATTATAAACCCTGTTCCTGTTTTTCTAAATTATAAAAATAAATTCCAATTGTTTTTAAATACAATTTTGAATTTAAAATATCTTAAAGAAGCTGAAATAATATTCGGGAAATTTATATGCCACATAGAATAGACTAGAGAATTGAATAAATTGATATGACATTATTTTCAATACTTTGTTTAGGTTATGTCGTCGAGTAATCTTTTTTTGTTTTTATTTACTTCTGTGTTTTATTGTTTTTCACTTTATATATTAAGTTACATTAGGTATATTATGTTTTTCATAAACTGGATTTATCATATTTAAATATTTAGTAATCATTTAGTTTACTAGTAATGGGCTGTTTCAATTTTTAACGTGGGAAAAACATGTCGCGCGTTCGCGCATCGGAAACTTCTAGTCATGTCATATATATAGTTGTCTACTAGTGGATTTAATGAAAACGAAAATTAGAAGAAAACGTAAAAATGGCTATTCTCAGATGTTGACAAAGGGGGCGAAGAGAGGGACAGTTAGACAAAGAAACTGACAATCGCACTTTTTGGTGCGATTTGATAGTCCGTTTACACCGCTTGGTTGTAAATGCCAATTTGTTTTAAGTTTACACTCGGCCGGTGTAGTGCACGACCAAAATCGCACCGATTTCTTAACACCGGTGTAAAGTTGTAAGAGCATATACCATTTTTTTAACAGTGAGTGTATAAATAATTTCGGTAAATATTTTTTATTTTTAATTATTTTTTTTAAAAAAATTTTTTGCATTAGGGTTATTGGGCTCGAGGCCCCCCAGCAAGCCGAGGCCCCCCCCCACAATGCGGGGTTTCGCTGTATGGTAGTTACGTCCCTGGCTAAATCGGACAAGTCAAATATCTCTAAATCTGCGGAGCGTTTGACACCGTTTAAACACTCTGTCAATGTGTTGATATGTGAAGTATATATATACGTCATTAGGTTTTAACGACATTTCATTACTTTAATAGAAGAAATGGCCGTGTAAGTGTGGAAAATCGTGTTTTTTCACTGAAAGTGAAAATTTTTTTTCTTATACTTTTTGGGTTTTTGACATTTTAAATAAAGTATATTTATTATTTGCTAACTGTTTTTTATAGCTCAAGGCATATAGAATTTAGTTAAAAAAAAGTTTTTTCAAATACTTTTAAAAGAACAAAAATATTGCGCCTTTATAATGAATAGTGCTGCCCACGAGACGAGATTTCATACAGTCTCGTCTCCTTAAATATCAAAATTGCAGGTCTCGGTCTCGGTCTCGGAAATTATGGTCACGATCTAGGTCTCGGTCTCGTTGAATATTAAAATTTCAGGTTTCGCTCTCGACAAATATGTCCTCCATCTCGGTCTCGGTCTCGCAGTCTCGATCAATCTACTTGCTTTAATGCGAGTATAATTTAGAATTAAGTTAAAGACAGTGATACACAAAATCTGCCGTGTTTTCTTGAAACACATTAACTACAAAAAAATCGAAAAATGAGTTTTTTATATCGTTGGAATCGTGGGAAAAAGATGCATCTATTAATGCAAAGCATTTTTAAAAATTGTTAACGTAATTAATAATAATTTTTGCATAATTACGTCATTTTAACAGTAACTACAAAGATTGGCGAGTCTTAATTCGAGAAAATCAAGTAACTGAAGGTATATTGGTGCTTCGCGCGACGAGGGCTCGAAAAATGAGGGTCATAATTCGAAGGACCTAGTAACTACATAGTAACTTAGTTCCTCAAAACACAGACTTTATTTTTCGAGCCTTCGTCGCGCGAAGCACTAACTAACTAACTAACTAACTGCATGAGCCTCCGGGTCGGGGACATTTCCACCAAAACCCAATTGACCGAATTTGTAATTGGCCGAAATTTAATTGTCCGAATTTGTAATTCTACAAACTTGCATTTGTCAGAATTTGCAATTCCCCGAACTTGCGTTTGTCCGAGCTATTAACTTCCCGAATTTGTATTTGTCATAACTTTCAAATCATCAAACTGACATTTGCCAAAACATTTAAATCGACGAAATTGCATTTGTTAAAATTTTTAACTCCTCGAACTCGTATTCGTCTGAACTTTTAAATCCACGAACTTGCATTTGCCCGAACTTTGAAATCACCGAACTTGCATTTGTCAAAATATTCAATTACCAGAATTTGCATTTGTCCGAACTTTGAAATCACCAAATTTGCATTTTTCCGAACTTTGAAATCACCGAACTCGCATTTAGCAGAATATTCAACTCTCCAAATTTGCAACTGTCAGAACTTCTAAATCCCTGAATTTGCATTTGTCCAAACTTTAAAATCACCGAACTTACATTCGCCCGAATTTTGAAATCTCCGAATTTGTAATTGTCCGAACTTTGAAATCACCGACCTCACGTTTCGCCGAACTCTTAAGTCTCCGAATTTGCATTTGGCCGAACTTTTAAATTACCGAATTTGCATTTTTCCGAATTTTTAAATCACCGAACTTGCATTTGTCAAACTCCTTAAGTCACCGACTACTCGTGTCCCCGAATTTGCATTTGTCCGACCATCGGAAAGTAGGTTTTCTAAAGGAGTCTTTTGATTGGCTGGTAATGTTACCGGGAAATTTACCATCCAATGATAAGACTCCTTTAGAAAACATACTTTCCGATGGTCGGACAAATGCAAATTCGGGGACACGAGTAGTCGGTGACTTAAGGAGTTTGACAAAAGCAAGTTCGGTGATTTAAAAGTTCGGAAAAATGCAAGTTCGGTAATTTAAAAGTTCGGCCAAATGCAAATTCGGAGACTTAAGAGTTCGGCGAAACGTGAGGTCGGTGATTTCAAAGTTCGGACAATTACAAATTCGGAGATTTCAAAATTCGGGCGAATGTAAGTTCGGTGATTTTAAAGTTTGGACAAATGCAAATTCAGGGATTTAGAAGTTCTGACAGTTGCAAATTTGGAGAGTTGAATATTCTGCTAAATGCGAGTTCGGTGATTTCAAAGTTCGGAAAAATGCAAATTTGGTGATTTCAAAGTTCGGACAAATGCAAATTCTGGTAATTGAATATTTTGACAAATGCAAGTTCGGTGATTTCAAAGTTCGGGCAAATGCAAGTTCGTGGATTTAAAAGTTCAGACGAATACGAGTTCGAGGAGTTAAAAATTTTAACAAATGCAATTTCGTCGATTTAAATGTTTTGGCAAATGTCAGTTTGATGATTTGAAAGTTATGAAAAATACAAATTCGGGAAGTTAATAGCTCAGACAAACGCAAGTTCGGGGAATTGCAAATTCTGACAAATGCAAGTTTGTAGAATTACAAATTCGGACAATTAAATTTCGGCCAATTACAAATTCGGTCAATTGGGTTTTGGTGGAAATGTCCCCGACCCGAGCCTCCGAGGCAGTGTAGTTATACTTGAGTTTCTCCGCGCGAAGAGCCTTCGAAAAAGAACGGTCATATTTTGAAGGACCTAGTAACTGCAAAGTTTTATAAAGCTTGAAAAAGTTATAACATATTTTAAACAATTAATAGCTTTTAATTATTAACTTATAGTTTTGTATTTACGTTTAATTATATTTATATATTATATGTATATAAGTTATATATTCATATATTTATCAGAGTAGGAATTAATTTAAATCAGTTTGATTCAAATCATGATTAAAAGCACCGGGTCATTTCCATTAAAATCATAATTTTAATAAAAAAAAATCTAAATATGTGAAAAGTATGTAAGAAATCATAAATTTAAAAAATCTGAAAAATTAGTAGATTCTTATGGAATTTGAATAATTAAACAAATAGAAAAGTTTAAAATTCGATCTACAAATTTTTGGCACAAACATAGCAAAAAATTTCTGGTATTAAATGTTTATATCATTAAGTCATTATAATAATTTAAATAAATTCCAAACATCAATTTATTAACTTACATTTCGATTCCTTCAAACTTTCAAATAATTCAAATTTAAATGTAAATTAATTAACATTAATTATTTTACATATTAATAATAATAATACCACCTTTTTAATTTCTTAAGAAATTTCTAAGAGATTTCATTTTTCGATAACTGTTTCATTTCTATTTTGTATCTTATTTTTTCAAAATTTATAAGTTATTTCTTCTGCTTTTGATAGGTATTTTTTTATTCGTTTTTCTGTCAGGATTTTCTTTAATTATCTTCTTTATAGGATGGCAAATTATTTAAATAATATTGTTCAATATTATTATTATGACATTAAATAAATTTAACTGTTAACGATTCTAATGAAGATTTAATATCCAACGCAGAGTATTAAGAATAAGTAGTTTTTTGATTTACATTTGATTCATTCCTTTTATTTTGTTTTAAAGCTTTTTTAAGATAATTTTTTATTTGAATTATGTTTAAAACAATTAGTGCACAATGTTTCACTGAATTTGTTTATTCATATTATGTTTAAAAAAATGTTTTCAAAATATTTTCCGAGTCGCTCGATTCGTTGATTTAAATTAATATGTTTAAAAAAATATGCAAAATGTTTCTCGATCCTAAACTCGATGATTTATATTATGTTTACTTCTTTTTATGTTCAGCTAGCCTCTATTTTAAAAAATTACTTGAAATAAAAAAATAATTAACGCAAAATGGTTTTAAATGTGTTTAATATTGTGTTTTAAAAAAATTAATGTAAAATGTTTCTAAATGTTTTCTAAATGTTTCCACGCGACGAAGGATCTCTAACGGCCGCTCTTCGCGCGACGGACCAAGTAACTACCAGTTACTTGGTCGCTCGCGCAACGACCCTCGAATTCGATCAACAGTAACTACATTTTTATTAATTAATTAATTGTTTAAACAAATAAGAAAATTTTTTTTACATCAATCAAGGCAGATTATTTATTCGAATCAAGAGTAAAAACGGCTTTTTAAAATTTCAATTAGGCTTTACGGAACAAGGCAATAAAGATTTCAACAGTTTTTCGCGTTTTTCTCGAATTCTTTCAATCTGTAGTTACTGTGTTTCTGGAAAACACGGCAGAAATATAAGAAGTTAACTATAGCTTTAAATAAAAGTTGAAAATTCAGTGCAAGTTTTATTAAATTTTATTTTTTACTTGTAGTACATAATATTCATAAAAATAACTCATAAAATAAGATGGTATTATACTTAATTTTCATCGATCTTAGAAATATTTTGTTACCAAGTTTAAGATAAATCCCTTAATATTTCTTCAAGTTATTTAATTTTTTACATTGCTACGAAAGGTATAGTTGATTTTTGAACGTATATGATATATTATCATTCAACTTAAAAAAAATTCTGTTCGCTATTACCCCCAAAATTTTGCAATTTTGGCAAAATTGTCGAGGTAATGTCGAACAGCAGTTTTTCGCGATTCAAGGTCACCTATAAATTCTACTAACTCTTGTAATTATTCTAGGGAAGTGACGTAATAAGTAACTGTAAAAGAAAATCGACAGAATTGTCTTTTAAAATAAAAAACTTACGCTATTCGTGAAAATTTAAAATTCTGTTCGGAATTACCCCAACTGACCATAAATAATATTATATATAATTGAATAATAATAATTAAATTTAATTAATTTTTTATTTTATTAATTATTTATAAAAATGTAACAAAAATGTTTAGTTAAAAAATATTTGTCAGTTAATTAATTACATAAATTATTTATAGAAATTAATAACTTAACTTAAAAATAATAAATAAATTCTCGTAATAATATTTTTGTTTTTGTTTTAAAGTTTTGTCGAAAGTCTCGGTCTCGAGAAACTTTGTATCGGTCTCGTCTCGTTTTATCCTAGATGAGTCTCGTGGGCAGCACTATTAATGAAATGACCGGGTGGGGCATAACCGGACGAATCAGAATTACTATATTGAATGTTGACGTAAAACTCACAGTGATTTTCTGTGAACCACTAATAATATAATTTCTTAAAAAAAGTGTTGCATCGATCCAAATAATGAGTCTGAAAACAAGGAAAGCTTTTTTTTTAGCCTTTTTTGACATTTTTTGTTACTGAATTTTTCATACAGTTACTATCAGTCATTAATTTAAATAATATGTCTAAGAAAACAATATATTTTGTATTATATAAGTTAAGGGGGTCACCCCATGTGACGGGCCGCTTTTTAAGCGTTTTTTCTTAAATTTTTTTTCAGAACCATGAAAACTTATAACTTCGGAATTTTTTCCATATATTTAGTGATATTTTAACTACAAATACAAATTTTTTCAATTAAAAATATTTCAATATTTACGACTTATAACACTGTAAAGTGGCTTTGGTGATAAAAAAGTGGTCCATCGGCGACCACGATTCCAAATGATTGGCTGAACAGAAATCAAAAAATGAAATAGCATTTTAATCTGTGGTTATGTGGCTATCGCCGAAACCAGGATATTTTGAAAATATTAAAAATTGAATTTTTTTTTTTAAAAACCGCGATTTTTTGCGTCTATTTTCTTGTATATAAAAAAAACGACTTGACCTTTTTCAATTATCCTGGTTCGGGTTAAGTCGTTTTTGAGAAATCATGGTCGCCAGTTCGAAAAATGTGGTTTCGAGAAAAACGCGTTTCAAAGTTCAAGTACAAATAAAGCCATGAATTCCAAACTATTACTAAAACAGCCGTTATATTCGAAAATATAGTTTAGGAAACTAAAGTTTCTCTAAATGTATTTATTTTTTACTTATATATATGTGTAAGTAATAATAAAATTAAAAACAGAAGCGACACAAAAGGTTCAGTGACACACTTCGTTGAAAGCTTGACCGCGCGCTCGAACATCTTGCCTTCTCACTGTAAAAAATTTTTAACAGCGACGAATATGTTTAAATCACTTTACCCACATATTCTGCATATGTTATAGGTGCGATATATGACGAAAAAAAAATTCGATTTTTCGAACCTATCACATGGGGTGACCCCCTTAAATATGTATCTGTAAATACTCTTATTGATTTTTTAAATTGAAAAATGCATATTTGTGGTTCAACTTTGGCTAAATTGAAGTGTCCGACTTAGCCCCATACGGTGTCCGGTTTAACCACACCATTTTTGGGATTTTCGTTTTCGAGGTGGTCATATTCAAAGCGATTTACCAACAAAACTATCTATTATTTTTTAAATGGAACAACTGTATTTTTTAGTTGAAGGAATAAGCTTTAAACTGGTATATTACACTTTGGCAAAAAGATGTCTTTATATGGTTTTTTTTTTGCAAAAGACCAAATCCGTCCGGTTTAGCCCCAGTCTCCCCTACAATATATCACTGCGATATTCCTGTAATATTACGTGCTTCTTACAACCCTTATAACCGAACATTAAGAAAGAAATTAAATTTATTTTTCCCAGTATAAAAAATGTATTGGAAATCAAATTCTAAAAAGCCCAAATTAAAGCGCAAGGGCTTGGGCACGTTGGAACGCATTCCAGTCAATTCCAGTGGAGTGTTGACTTTTTCATGTATTACTCCTCTCCTCTTTCAACCAATCTCTCTATATCGCACCCTCCTACAACCCCTCTTTTCTGTTTCTAATTTCTGGACTGTTAAATTCACAACACAGCCAACATACCTTCCGTCGACCCAGTTAACGCGTATACAAATTCAAAGTAAAACTTAAATATTTTTGTAATCGGATTTTAAGTCAGACGAAGTCCAAAAATTCAAACATAATAAGAGAGAAGAAATTTAACTGTACACTACCGGACAAAATTCAGAGACCGTTTACAAAAATTGGATTAAAAACATGAGGGTCTTTAACCCCTTGACTGTGGATGACGTGTATACACGTCATAAACCCATGTATTTTCAATTTTTCCACAGTCAAGAGGTTAAATGCTGATAACACTGCTTGGAACAAGTGAAATAAAATCTTTTATAGACTATTGGAAAGTTTCAAAAACTTGATGTTCAATGGTCTTATTTTGAAGTTTCTTTGACTAATAGAAACGGAGATTTGATGTGATAAAAATAGGTGAATTTTTCACTTTTTATAAATTTTTATCGTTTAAGTTTGCTGGACTGAATTTTCTAAAGAAGTAATAGGAAAATTTTGACTTAAATATCTTGTCTGGTTTAAAAGTTATAAGTAATTGTATGATATGAGAAAAAGCAACGCAAGTCTTCCGTCGCAACGATTCCAGTGATCGCTCCATCGGCTTCACTCTAAACTGCCTATATGGGAAATAGGCCTAGAGGGGAGGAAACAGTGGAGTTGTTGCGTTTTCTTGTATCATACACAACGAAAACACTAGGCTATAGAGATTGCGGAAGCTTCCGGTAAAAAGATAATACATATGGGTAATTCTCCAGAAACAAGGTACTTTTAACAATAACACTTAAAAAAAAAATTTTAATCATTTTTCTTTTACCAATCTTTTTATTTAGCATTAAAATAAATTAATCATTAGGGGAGTGGGCCCCAAGTTGGACACCCTTTCGTCTTATTGCTGTAGAATCCAAACCAAATAAAATATATTAAAATATTTTATACCGGATGAAAGTACAATTTATAAGGTAACTTATGGCCACAGAGATAAAATTTTATTTTGAACATAAACATTTTTTAAAGCGTTTTTTCTAATTGTTAAAATTTTTGGTCTAAAAAAAAGTGGCCCCAAGATGGACACCTTCTTAAAAGTCTCTGAAAATTGTAGTAAATAAAAAATTAACATCCTGTAACAATTCTTAAACTAATTTTTAATCATTTTACGGAATTTATCAGGAAATAACATTTCTTAAAACTTCAATCTAATAGCTTAACAGTAAAAAGTAATAAAATATCGAAAAATATAGATATATCAAATTCTCAAACAATAACATCACATTTTATGGTGGAAAATAAAAAATTTTAATTAATTGGCTCAAAAAATTATTGAAAAAAGTGTTAAATCGAAAATAAGCAAATAAATACATTGGGATTTGAGGCCTGTCCATCTTAGGGTACATGACACCATTTTTTAATCCCCAGTAAAAATATATATACGAACACTGAATTAGTAAAATCATTTTAGGATATTATTATACGATAAATAAAGAATATTATAACGTTAAGTACTCATTCTAAATCATAAATTTAAATAACTTTATCAACTTGAGAAAAAACTGTTACAAAACTTTTTTTAGACACAAAATTACGTTGTATGTGTAGAAGAAAAACCAACTGGTTTTTTTTCTTCAAATGTGTATCAAAATCTTCGTCTAGACAAACAACAAAAATGACAGAAAGCATAAGACGCTGTTACCTCAAACAAAAATTTTATACGAAATGTCCATCTTGGGACCCACTCCCGTATGTATTTGAGCTTAATTTTGTTTTTTTAGTCCTGTATTGTGTTTTCTTGTTTTCTTGTTTACAAACTAAAGAATGAACGTTTTGATTGCAAGCGGGAGCAAAAATGGATTTTGCGCCCTAGAGTCCAATATAGCGGGCGCAAAAGTTTTTTGAGCCCGCTGCCTCTTCATCGGGCGGCAATAACTTACTTCGCCCCCACTTTTAGTGCACGAAACGACATGCTTTCCGTGAAGGGAGGACAAAAAATTGTTTATTGTAAACGTAATACTCAATGAAATAAAATGTCCTTTGGTATTTATGTAGGGGAGTGGGCTCCAAGATGGACAGGGCCCCAAGATGGACATTTCGTATACAATTTTTGTTTAAGGTAACAGCGCCTTATGCTTTTTGTCATTTTTGTTGTTTGTTTAGACGAAGATTTTGATGCACATTTGAAGAAAAAGAACCAGTTGGTTTTTCTTCTATACATGTCACGTAATTTTGGGTCTAAAAAAGTTTTGTAACAGTTTTTTCTTAAGCTGGTAAAGTTACTTTAATTTACGATTCACTGAGAAAAAAGAATAATTAAAATTACCTTGAAGAGTGTCAAACGTAACAAGATTTCAGTGTCAACTATAGGACAGCACTCTAGTATATGTAGGTTATTATCTGCAGAGTGTCAAATACGAATTTACACTCCAGAAGGGTGAACAATGTTTTACTTAAGATGTATAATATTTTACAGGTTAAAATTAATTTAATAAATGCTCTTTTTAGGAAGAATTAATTTAAACATTTCAAATTATTATTTAATTTGTGTGATAAGGTTTAATTTTTGTATCTACTTTTCCAGCAATTAAAAAGTTGAAGTAAATTTCTAATACCTTTGCAGAAATTATTAATAATTAAGTCCTTTTTGGATTGAAGAATAATTCAAATATTCTAAAATATTTAATCTACGCTATATAATAGTACTCAGTTTTAATAAAGATCTTCTTATAATTAATTGAACTAAGTTTTAATAAAAACACTACTCTTCTAGATTTTCTAAATTGCTTATAACCCTACAAGTAATCCAGCACCTAAAATAAAATTTAAAAATCCAAAAAGTAAAATTAAATAAAATAAAAAATAGAATACAATTTTTTTTAAAGAAATGCTTTTTTCGTAAATTAATTTAAAGTAATGAATTTTTATTTATTAATAACCACAATAACAAAAAAATTTTTTTTAACGAACTGACAAATTATTTTATCGTTACTCATTTATTATTGAAAATTCGTTTATACTTATATATAATACAATTGAACATCTGACTCATTAATTTAACAATCCGGAGTGTAAAAGAAATTATAAAGTACGTGTCAGGATTGCAAAACGAAAAATATAGTAGAGTGTAAGTGCTATTATGTGTAATGTCTTATTAATTAAATAATTTTTTAACCCTGAAAATTTAACATTCCAGTTTTCTCAGTGTTTAGAATGAGTACTTAACGTTATAATATTCTTTATTTATCGTATAATAATATCATAAAATAATGTTACTAATTCAGTGTTCGTATATATATTTTTACTTGGGATAAAAAAATGGTGTCATGTACCCTAAGATGGACAGGCCTCAAATCTCAATGTATTTATTTGCATATTTTCGATTTTACACTTTTTTAATAATTTTTTGAGCCAATTAATTAAAATTTTTTATTTTCCACCATAAAATATGATGTTATCGTTAGAGAATTTGATATATCTATATTTTTCGATATTTTATTACTTTTTACTGTTAAGCTATTAGATTGAAGTTTTAAGAAATGTTATTTCCTGATAAATTCCGTAAAATGATTAAAAATTAGTTTAAGAATTGTTACAGGATGTTAATTTTTTATTTACTACAATTTTCAGAGACTTTTAAGAAGGTGTCCATCTTGGGGCCACTTTTTTTTAGACCGAAAATTTTAACAATTAGAAAAAACGCTTTAAAAAATGTTTATGTTCAAAATAAAATTTTATCTCTGTGGCCATAAGTTACCTTATAAATTGTACTTTCATCCGGTATAAAATATTTTAATATATTTTATTTGGTTTGGATTCTACAGCAATAAGACGAAAGGGTGTCCAACTTGGGGCCCTCTCCCCTACAGGTTTACATCCTCTAACTAACTAGTGGGTTCGTTTTATCTCAAGTGGAACCGGAGTTTACAGGTAATAAAAATACGCAACATAATAACGACTATTATTATATTATATAAAAGAAAAGGTCATTCCTTATTATTATAGTTTTCAGTTAAACAATCTCACTTTTTCACATGATTCAAGCATAAATATGATTTTTCGACTTGTTTACATAAGTTATTAATAAAAGCAAGTTATTATATTAAGTAAAATCATTATAAATGACAAATATGTAAACTCCGGTTCCACGAAAATAAAATCGGGGAAAATAAATAAAACCGGTTTTAATTAAAATTATTTATGAAAATCGAAATCAGATGTATGGTAATTATAGCTTTTGAGTTCAACTTTCGACTAGTAAAAGCCAAAAAAATTTAAAACCTATGACATAAATAAAAAAAAATCTTGAAATTAATAAGTTCCATGAGAAGAACTATAAAAAGTGCATTTTTCGAGGTCATTTTGAATTTTTTAAAGGTGTAGAAAAGAAAAAAAGGTTTGTTTTGTTTTTGATATTGAGAAACATAACAATGAAGAATAACTCAACAAAGTTGTAGCATTTTTTTAAATAATAATTTTGAAGTTATTAAGTGTGGAAGTAAGAGTGCCCTGTTTCTAGAGAATCACCCATTTATGAACGAGAGAGTGAGTAATTAGAAAAATCCAATTTTAGAGATAAAATTTGAAAATTTTAATTGTTCTATATTTTACCATTTTTACTGAGCTAGATGTTGCTTGACCTCCTCGACTGTGAAAACTTGAAAAGAAAACTGCCCCACAATATGGTACTCTCTCCTAAATGTAACATCAGTTTGAAACTAAACCTATATGTGCCGCGGCGCAGCGAAAGCTACCTTACAATGTGGGCCCGAAAGATAACTTTCCTCGCGTCACGCCTCATGTAGATAAGAAAGAGTCATCTTACATTGCATTTGATCAATCTGAGAAAATTGTTGATTGTAGAGCATTTCACAAGTTCCTCCGGCCGGATGATCTGAAGGCGCTTCAAGAGATCCCTCTGTGCATAACCCCTGACCAGTCATGTTACCAGCATTCAGTGAACACCATCCACAATGAAAATGTTTCAAGCATGTGCTACACTGTTTAAAAACTAAACAAGGTTCAGGGCAATGTTCAAAGTCTCTACTTCGTAATACTAATCCACAAACACCACCAACACAATATAGAGGTTGATAAGAAGGAGAGATGCACTAAAATGTAAAATAGTATTTTTTGCAATAATTAATAAATGTGTTAAATGTTAAACTGACTGATAATATCAAAGATACTTACTTCATTCAATTGAGTCGACCATCTACATTCACTCCACCCACCTTCACCTCCTGTACCCTTTAGACAACTTGTACAGTCCTTATGATCTCCACATCGCTTTTCGCATTGCACCATCTTTTTTCTATCAAAATTAACAATTTCTTTGCCAAAAGTAGCTTGACGGAATATGTCTTCGGAAACACAATTCCAATCATATACAGGTTGTTCTGTTACCTGCGTACCTCCATCAGCTATAAATAAATTTAAATAAATTATCTGATTAAACATACGCATTGATTAAAAATAAGTACTATTAGACATTACAGTATGACTAGTATTACTAGACACTGCTTTTTGTATTATTGCATAAATAAATAATATTAATTACTAATGCCAAAGTAAAGAATAGCTTGAAGGAAGACCTATACTTCTTTTTAACACATTAAATTGCAAAAAAACAAGTATGATTTTGACACGTTAAATTAATAATAAGAATAATAATGAACACTAAATAATTAAATTAATAAAAAAAAACTTACAAGTCTTCAATACTTGTCTGGTCCAAATGCAGCCTTTGTGGTTATTGCATTTCTCGCAATCACTAGCAGAGCACTGCCTTTCGCTGCATTGATTGACATCAGTTATTGTATTATACTTTAAATTACAGCTGCTTGGTTCATCACAGTCTCTTTCTTGAGGAATGCATTTGACACGAGGACAGTGTGGACACCATTTGCAAACTGTTTGATCATCCTTATAATGAGGCCACTCTGCCAAACATTCTGTGCAAGTTTTAAAATTTTGACATTTTCTACTAGCCATCCACTCAGAATTACAAAAAACGCCATTTGATCTTTGCGCTTGAGTCACATTAATATCACACCTGCGGAAATTAATTTCATTTCTATTCAAATTTCTATTTAAACAAATATAAAAAAATATAATAATGCAAGTGATATGAAAACAGATTTACTTGTCATCTCTATGTAGAAATTCATCATTAGAAAAACAGTATGATTCATTTGCACCTGAAATAGTAGTTACGGCACAAAAAGAGCAACCAAAATACTTTCTACATGAAACTTTATCAATCCACAAGCTGCATAAGTCTTCGGGAATATTAATTTGAGTAACATGACTTTTAATTCCACCATCAAAACCTCCAACTACGTAAACAGTATTTGTTTCTGAATCAGCATGAGTCATAGCGTGAGCATAAGCTGGAGGTGGTGGATTACCAATAAATTCCATATCTTTTGTGATAAGATGAATCCAAAGATTACAAGAGTACTTATATGCAAGTAAAGAATCTGAAGTATTATATGTATTTTGACGACCTCCAAATATTACCATGTATTCATCAGTTGTTACTGCAGAATGAAGAAATCTGGCTTGAGGCTAAGAACAGAAGAAATTGATTAAATTAATGAACAATTGTTCATTATTATAGTACAGATTAATCTGTACTATAATAATAAAAATAATTTATCATTTAACATTACAAAAAATAACTTATATAACACCTTGCATCAAGATCTGTACTATAAAGTCTATTTTTAGAGCTCTAGAACTTAAAAGGAGGATAATTCTACTTTTTATCACAGCTTACCCCACTACCACCAAGCACCAACACTGTTCAAGCACGCTTGCCAACCTAAACATCAGCTGTCTCGTCGCGTGTTAGAATAGCAAGTGTGCTTCAATAGCATTACTGGTGGCGTTAAACTTTGATAAAAAGTAGGATTCTCTTCCTTTTAATTTCCAGAACTAAAAACAGAGTTCTTGACTCAAGGTATTATATAAAATTTTGTGTGGAACACGGGCGCATCTAGAGAAATTTAGACTCGTGTGATGCGCTCTTGTTACACAAATAACTATTGTAAGAAAGGAAACAACTTACGAAATTGCTTCCATAGATGTATGTGGAATCATCGTCATTGAAAGGTGGTAGTATCGACCACCTTTTTGTTTTATAATTGAAAGCGTGCAACTTATTTGAAATAAAGGTTCTATTAATTGCGTATGTATATCCACCAAACACATAAAAACTATCAGATTTACTGTGATAAACAGTTGAGTGTCCATAAATACCCAATGGATTGTTTCCAAGAGTTTTTATAGTGTCCCATGTTTCAGTCTCTAAATTGAATTCCCAGACTGTTTCAAGATAACCATATTTTGGACTGAAACCTCCAATCAGAATTAAACTTTCTGATTCGCCTTCCCTCCTCAACGTTAATGTATGACCTGCAAGAGGAGGTGGTTGTTGATTCCAAGAAGTGATTTGACTCCAGCGTTGATTTTGCAAGCTAAATTTCCAAAAATCATTCAAAGTGTTATTAGATAGTCCTTGAATTCCGTTTTCTTTCATTGATAGTCCACCGTAAACATAAATTTGCTGTCGACTGTGAACTATCTCAGCAGCATGAAAGTATCGTCCTTGAGGCATGGAAGCCTCAGATGTAGATTCTACAGTGACAGGCATCCAAGTATTATTTTTAGTGTCAAATAATCTGATGTCATTTAGTGGACCATGACTGAGAGAATATCCTCCGAACATCCACAAACTTCCTCTTCGATCTGCAACAAGACTATGACCAAATCTTGGCAACGTTTTGCGCAGATGATCTAAATTTTCAGCTAAATATTCAGAATTAAATAATTCAGTGAAAACTAACTGGTGTTGTTTAATTTTGATGGAACAGTCTCGCCCACCGTATCCAGAAGCACAAACACAATGACCATAACCTTTATCACAAATTCCCTGTTTATTCCAAGATGAGCAATTTTTCGGGCATAATTCTATGTCACAATTGATACCTACAAATCCAGGTTTGCACAAACAATTACCTCCTCTGCACTGACGATTTTGTGGGCAGTTATTACAGGTCATTATCATATAACTAGCGTTAAATCCTTCAACCTCGTCAAGCTGTTTGTAATGTATTGTCAAAAATCCAGATTTTGCTTCGACGGTAATTGGGTAAGTAGTGCTCTCTGTGCAGTAGACACCAAGCAGTTGACTTTGATGGCTCGTAGTCGAAGAAACAAAGTCTGGAAGACCATCGTATACATAAACGCCATTTTCTTGGCAACTAACGTTGATGTCATCATGTATTGAAAACTGAATAACGCTTTGCACACTGGGTGTCATTGTATCAGGGGATAATTCTAATTTTGGACTTACAATCCATAAACATTCTCTGGTGAGCGGTCCACCCAAACGAGTCTCCCACAAAGACAATTGTGAGTGACGACTTCCAAGACCTTGTCTTCCACTTCCTTCACCCTCAAGCATGCCACGAGACATACATCCATAATAACACATTCCGCCATTTCTAGGATCACCATAATAACCTTTGGTACACCGTTCACATTTATCACCTTCAGTATTATCCCGACAAAAACAAATTCCGGTCACTCTATCGCAAGTTCCAGTCTCTACGTCACCATGCTCATTACAATCACACTTTCTGCAGCCTAAATCTGTTGTAGCATTTCCATAACTTCCTGCCTTGCACTTTTCACAATATTTGCCCTCTGTCCAGTTTTGACAATCATCACAGATACCTGGCCCCTGATTGCAAGTTGAATGATTGTAACAACCGCAATTTGTTCGACAATCAGATCCTGTCCATCCTAAATTACATTGGCATTTATAATCAGGTGCTTCACTGCAATAACCATTAACGCATTTCTCGTAACATGTTTTCGTGCAATTTTCTCTTCCATCGCCATTAAATCCCCTTTTGCACTGACAACTGAAACTACCGTGTGTGTTTGTACAAACTGCGTCTGGATGACAATCATGTAAACCAAGGTCGCACTCATCAACATCTGGACATTGAGCATAGGCCCATCCTGACTCGTGTGCCTCTAAGCTGCCATTTCGTTTCTGTTGATGGTTAAGCACTAGACTACAATTAGTATGTGGTTGATTAAAATCGCCTTGCACGCATGCACCAAGAATGGGATTCTCCAAACTGTAGCACCAGCCACAACTCAATGAGTGTAAACAACTGGAACAATTTGTATGTCTGCTACAACTCTTGCACTGGTCATTTCCGCTTAAGGATGATCCTGTTCTTGAAGTAACACCCATTAAACCTGCTTGATCAGTCCATTCTCTGCACAAACCGAACTGATATTCAGAAGTGTACACAGAAAAAGAAAAGCATTCTTGGGTTGCTTCACACCATACACATCTTCCACGTTCGTCCAAACATTGAGTACAATTTGAACGTTGTCTACAAGGAATAGGACATTGATTCAAGTTAGTTACTGCATCAGGTAATCTTCCAATTCTTGCGCACCTTGCTTCCTCTGTCCACCATTCACACAAACCGCTATTAATACAAGATTCACAAGATATATAATTGGAACAATTGGCACAAGTTGATGGTGTTATCGTCAAATAATGCCAATCTCGTACAGTAGATTCGTTTCCATTTAATTTAGCCTCATCGCTTCCAATTAAGCTACCATCAATGCCAACTGTAATTGTACAGCTCTCCGTTTCATTCATCGAGCGAGATACACATTTACTGCTAATATCACACCAGCCACAAGATGAATCAGTTAAACAATGTAGACAATTGCTATATTGATTACAACTTCCGTTCTGATAAGGTTCCAAATATTCAAATGTAAAAACCTTTGGATTTTCTATTTTTCTGTTGTGCGTAATTTCCATTTTACTGGCATACGCATAACTTGTAGTCACCATTCTTTTTGATTCAAAATCTAGAAGATATCGTCCTGATGACAACGTCATTTCATGTCCATCTGGCCATCTAGTTGATATACACTGAGATGTTTCGGCTGTTAAATTGGCAACTAATTCCTGAAAAAAAAAAAAAATTAGATTTTTTAAAAATGGTTCGAAATAGCACTAAATGAATCGTAATCGATTAACCTCCACAATAAATTTAATTTTATATTTATTTATTTGAATTCGAAATTAACACCTTTTTTCGTCAAAACTAAACGTTATTACACATATATTTCAGGAATGATTACAAATTAAGGTAGTTCTCCGGCTTCAGGGCCGCACAAATACTATAAAAAAATAGATAAAAACAAATAAATTAAATCTAAAAACGTAATTTAAAGCAATATGTTAGTCTTGTGGCACATTCACATGTGCTTCAAACGGAAGAGTATTTGCAATTTGTGACCGCTGGATTTCCTTTCGCTCGTAAATTCAATGAAAAATCACTTTGGTTTCGAATTTCAGATTAGTATAATTAAAAAATGAGCATTGATACCCCTACTAAAATTTTTTTTATATTATTTCTTTTATTTATCCCTATAACATACTAGTTTTTGAGAAATATTTAGAGAAAATTTTTCCAGATATTAATAAAAGTGTGCCATTTTTATACGTTCAGCATATGATTCCCATGTAAATGTTGAATCTTTGAAGCTAAATATCTCAATTTTTAGCATTGCAAGGGGCTCTGAGGTTTTTACCATACACAAAAAGCATACAAAAAGGAACATTTATACAAAGTTTCAGAAAATTCTAAAGAAAATCGATTTGCCGGAGAACTACCTTAAACAGATTTAGTGAAGAAAGGCCTAAATTTATAAATATATAAAATTTTACCATTTTTTGAGGATTGTCACTGCGAGAAACATTAAGAGTTGCACTGTTATAGCTAACACATATTTTTAGACGTTCCATCGAATTATCCCAGTAATCTTGCGGTAATCTAAGAAATCCAATTAATCTTGCAATCATTTCTCCGCCTAGGGCTGATTCAGTTTTAGCACCTTGCATAGATGGCACATTAAAATCTACAGTAGTAGCATTAACAATCGTTACTGAATCAGGTTGTGTAAAATTTACTGGCGGTTTATATGTAAGAAATGTCAATCCAGGTCTTTTGTCCATTTCACGACATTCTTCAACCTTTGCAATTTCTGTGCCTTTTGGGCCCCACCAGCCAGGTATCTGAGATAAGGTATCATCTCGAAGACCGCAAACACCATAATTGTCATCTTTATGATGACAGCGAGCATTCTGAACGCACCACGTGCACGTACCCAGGTTAAGTTTGTTGGAAACGGAACTTTTACCTCGAGCATTGGTACCCCATCCTCCCCCAGGTTGACCATGAATTAAACATGAATGACAATCACCTAAAGCAGGGCAAACTCCAGGACATCGTGTTGTTTGCAGGTTCGTTGTACAATTACTGCCAACTGTTCTTCCGTAACATATTTCATCAGCAGAACACCATCCACATTCAGGATTTGCTGCACACTCTACGAAACTCTTATGACGTGAGCAAATTTGTTCTGGTTCGATAAAATCATGATCGCCAGGTGCAACCATGGGGGGTAATGTATAAGCGAGAAGATCCGCATTAACATTTCCATGATATCCGCCCACCAGGAGCAATGTATTCCCATTTCTAACGTCAGCGGCATGTGCAAATACACCTTGTTGCTTTGGATATCGTGATTCTACTTCATTTGAGCCCAATACGTCGTGACTAACCCATGCATGACAGCCCAAATGATAAAGATACATCTGATTGTCATAGCAAATCTCTTCTTTATTGTGACGATGAGAATAACCACCAAAAACTATCAAATAATTACCTATAATGTTGCATGTGTGAAAAGCTCGTTCTCTAGGTACATAAGTGTCACGCAGATGAGCTCGTGGATAATGAATTTCTGACCAAACTTTTCTGTCAAGTTGAAATGCAAACATTCTGTCTGATAATTTGCTAAAGCGAGCTACACTAGCAACAACACCTCCATAAATTAATAAAGAATTCGTTCCATGATGATAAACTGTACAGTGAGCTACTACTCTTACATCCAATTCCTTTCCTCCTCGAGGTTTTACTTCTTGCCATCTTTCAGTACTAGCAGTTACATCAGACAGATTTAATTTAATCGAATAGAGACTGGAGGAAAATTCTCCATCAACAGTGCTTCCTCCAAAGAGAAAAATGTAATCTTTTGATAAGGTAAGTGTATGCCGCGTTAATCGTGGAGGATAAAATGGAGAATTTTTAGCGCGTAAAGTCCAAAGGTTGTTTCTGACATCATAGTGCCATAATTCGTTTGACAGAGATCCATCTTCAACTTTACCACCGTATATGACAAAGCCCTCTAGGTATTTGCATGCAGCATGACCATATCTTGGACTTGGCTTTGGAAAATCTTGAAAATTTTCTTCAATAGGTTCTTTGACAAAATTTGATTCAGTTGCGAATATTTTTTGAGAGAAAATATTTTTTTCCCTCGAATTATCCGTAGTTTTATCCTTCCACGTTATGTTACTAAATCGTTTAAAACGTGCTTTAGTATTTAATAGTCTGTCATTTCTGTTTCTTATGTAATATTGAGAATACTGAGATCTAGCTCTTCGTGAATGTTTTCTTAGTGATAAAATATTGAATTCAGATCGTCTTGTTTTGAGTCTTAAATTTCCCACATTATCATCTTTATGAAAATTAATATTTTTCCCCCTATGATCTCGTTTTCGATGACTTTTAATGGAAGTTCTTAACGTACTATTAGCTTTAATGTTGTTTAAAACTTTCCAAATAATGGATGTTTTTGGAAGACCATATTGTTCTCCTGCTCCTAATTCACTGGCAAGTAACATAGGATCAAGATATTCAGCAGATGACGTGCCTTCTACAAAAACGTACATAATATAAATTAGACAACACGGAAAAAATAGCATTATTAATTAAGAACATACATACCGAGCACAGAACCAGATTCATCTTCCCATTTGCTGGTATTAAAGCGATAAATTTCCAAGTTGCTCAATATAAAATTCAAATTGTAACCACCAAAGACATATAAAGAATCAGTTTCATTTACATAAATTGAAGTATGAGCTGCTCGAGGGGTCATTCCACTTTCTGAATGTGATAGCCAATGCCATCTTTTTAACAAAAATAAAAAGAGTGCAACATTAATTGAAATTTCTAAACGTAAAATTAAAATTTTTTATTCAAGTTTTGGGTAAGAGATTTATAAAGGAAATTGTTAATGAGATAAAAAAGATTTCTTGAAATAATTGTAAAGGGAAACAAGTTAATATTAAAAAATGTTTCATGTATTAGGGTAAGTGCACCAGTCGTGGATCAATCGCAGTAGAAAACTCCCTAGGTTGTAATTTTATGAACTGCAAGTACCGGTACTTAATTGGAAAGAAAAGTTTATTATTATTAACATTATTGTAAATTAACAAAGCTTGTAAGTTGTACTGGTTTTTTAACGAGAGATGTAAGCTAATGTAGGTGTTAAAATTAAGACAGACCTTAAAGGAAGTATTAGAACCCTGCGCCGCCGCGCCACGCCACGTCACGCCGACGCCGCTGCTCATTTACTACGTACACCAGCGCGCCGCCGATAGACTATCGGCGTGTCGGCGTTCATCGGCGTTGTTTAATAAAAGCTAAATTTGAGATTTTAATTATTTTTATAGGTCATAATTAATTTTTTTCTTCGAACTTATCAAAAACAGTCCATCATGTCAGGATTTTAAGTAATTCGAGGTCAAATGTCCCAAAAACGTCTATTTTCGAAATTTCTGTAAATTTTTTCTGTAAGACCGAAATTATTATTTCTTTAGTTTTCTATATTGGCTTAATATAGTACGCACTGCGAGATTTAAAACCTTTTAATAAAAATTAATTTACAATTATTTTAAAAGAAATTATGAATTTTTGAATTTATGACATTTTTAACCACATTAACGTCTGAAATCACAAAAATCGTAGCCTTACTGTGAAATATTACTACAAGTAGAAACATTTTTTCTTTAAATATGAGAATAGGTTTTTTTTAACGTTTTTATAATCGCTCTACAAGCTTGCGAGCTCGAATTTCATTTTTATCCATATGCAAAACCAATATGGCGGCTTTTTTGAAAAAATGTACAGATAGATCGACAACTTTTTGTTTTATAATCATTATTTCTTACCGAAAATATTTTCTTAATGTGTACTAAAGAGTCACAAAATGGCACAAACTGTTGGCAGATTAAAAATATGTTTTAGTTCATTCATCAAATTCAATATGGGGGCGTCAAAATGGCGGATATTGTAAAAAAAAGTAAAAAATTAATATCTGATGGACTAATCTTTAAGTTTTATATTAAAATTAATGAAACTTGGTACATAGGGTTTTTTGAGTAGCAGATTACGAAGCTGTTAATAATTTTTTTAAATTCAAAATGACGGATCCAATATGGCGGACGATATTGCGAAATTTTCGCCCAAATTTATGAAACTTAGTATATTGAAGTTTACGGGGTCCATTATTACGAATCCAATTATAATATTTTAAAATTCAAAATGGCGTATCAAACATGGTGGACGAAAATGCAACATTTTATGAAACTTGGTATATTGGGGTTTTTGGCGGCGCTGATTACGAATCCGTTAATATCGAGTATTAAGCAAATCCAATTACCTTTTCAAAAATCTTTTGCTATATTGGGTCCGCCATTTTGAATTTTAAGAAAGTATTAATCGGCGCGCCGGCGCGCCGCCGTTGAAATTTTCCTCGGCGCAGGGTTCTAGGAAGTATTCATTGGAACCTTTCTCTTTATTCTGCTATGTAGAATAACATAATTATTCGTATTATAAAAAACTACAGTACTTAAAAATAAAAAAAACAAAATAAAGAAGCTTAACTAACTATATTAGTCCACGACTAATATATACTCCGAACCATGTACTCTTTATGTAGTTTTACCTGTTTCCTTCAGGATGAATTTTATGCAAAGAACAGGACTGTCCTGAATATCCGTCAAAACATTTACATCTCTTAATATCACACCGACCTCCTTCACCACAGTTATTCGGACACAATATTTTTGAGCAATCTCGACCTCCCCAATCATTTTCACAAAAACAAGTATTATTAATACATTTTCCATGATCAGTACAGTTGTTCGGACAGTCAGTTACTGAAAATTCAGCATGAAATCCATCCAAAACATAATTTGTGTCACTATATAGTAGAATTAACATCTGCACATAGGAAAATTGATTTTATTTTAATAACACTACAGTTTCTTTATAGAGAATTAACTAAATTTTATTAATTTATAGAAAATAAAACAATGCTTACAAAACCCGATGTAGATGTAACCTGTTGTGGTTCCGTTTTACCACTAAAACTACCTAATAACGGTGATTTAAATGAATCGCCATCATAAACAAATACATAATCATAGCTGCATTCTGTACCCATAGTTCGAAAACTTAATGTAATAAACTGGCGACTCGAATTGGCTGAAAAAGAAGAATAGTGTTTTTCAGGGCACTGGTCAATTAAAAGTTATTCTTTCAATATCAATGATTAAACAGTATTTTGTTATTTAAATATTAAAAGTATAAGTAGACTACTGCATAACAAAGTCCGTTAATACCTTTAATCAACCATTCACAATGTGAATCTTGAGTATAATTAGATCCCATAGGACCATCACTAATAACTCCCCATGAATCTGTGAATATTTTTCTTGTTTTGTCGCAAGGAACTTGCCTTGGTGGTGCTTGAGATGCTGAGTCAAAGCACCTCATCAGACAACAAGATATTATAATCCATACTGTTACAATCTTTGCCAAATCCATTTCAGTACAAAAAAAGTACTGACAAATTTTAGTGAATTAAATCTCATTGTCTATGTCTATTGTTTTTCCAGAAGCAATGTCCACGACACTCTGTACTCTTGACATCTACTGTTATAATTAATTAGAAAATAACCTCATTTATTTTGCAAAAGATATTAAAAACTTTGAACAATGTATACCTATCATTATTTTCAAAATACGTGGCCTCGACATGTAAAAGCTTGCTCATCGGCCTTGCAATAGAAATCTGCAACGCAAATTTTTCTTTTATTCATATTAAACATTCACTATAGTTACCCACATATTTATTTCAGTCAATCGAAAAAAAATGTAAGCACTATAATCATGATTCAAAACCCATATGTATAAACAACAAAGAATTAAGCATGTAATATTAACTGAAGTTTAAGAAATTACTTTACATTTTAGTAATCGATTGTGTATATCAATAAAAATACTGTACTTTTGAAATGATATGTATGTGTATTGTTTTGGTTACACTTTTGACAGTATAAAATAAATATACAAGGACACATAAAGAAGTGCTTATGATGGGATTTAAAAACAAAATAATTGCATGTATAACTGCTCCATTATTATTGATACCTTCTGTTTAAAAACTTTTAAATGGATTTTCTAGATGATAGGTAGTAGAAATTTTTAAAAAGACAAATATTTAAATATTGCTTATACATGTAAGCACACAAAACAATTACAAGAATACGTAAGAATAGATAGAATATAATTTTACATTAACATAAAGGTTGATTAAGGGTTTGGTCACACGTCCGCACACCTTTGTCCAGGGCAGGGTCGGTAAGGTGTAGCAAATTCAAAATGTGGACCAGGAATATGAAGAAAAAAGGGTCAGTAGTTCCAACCACTCTGGTAGAGGCGCTGTTGATCATCACCACGTGGTCAGGGGCCGTATTCTCGAATCGATGACCCTAGATGTCGCATGCGACATGCCATGCGAGATTGAAAAAGCTATTCTCGAACGTGTGTCGCATGCAAGATTTCATGTCGTATGCGATAATTTTCGAATGGTTCGTCTCGAGTGGGTAGTGGCCACTCGAGATGCAAAGTCGAATACGAAATGCTAGTGAGAAATAAGGGCGCAAATACATGTCTGCGTCGAACGCTGCGTTCTTGCGTTGTATGGTGAGAGAGAGAAAGACAGAAATATAGTCACATCTTTGTCACTCTCACCATTCAACGCAAGAACGCAGCGTTCAACGCAGACATGTAATTGCGCCCTAAGGTTGTGTGTCATACATGTAATAAACGTATATAATGCAAAGTAGTGTTAGCGTGCATGAACTAAAGTAAAAAATTAAAAATAACCTGAATGCCGAAATTAAAAATCAAAAGCATAAGTATTGTAAATCAAAAACTTTATATAAACATTTTTTAAATTATTTTATGAAGCTATTTCAATAAGTATCAGTGAAAAAAGCTTTAAATCAAGCGATAATTTAAACATTTTAAATATATTTATGTTGTCTTGTAAAAGAATCATGTAGACAAGATAAATTCCGATTGATTAAATAATTGAAATTGGAATAAATTGGTCAAAAACATTTTCTGGAACTCAGCATTTCTTTAATCAACCAATAATTTCTTATGAAATTCGTGAATAATATATAAGTTATAATATTAGGTTAGGTTAGAGTGACAGCCAAAAGAAATACATGTGTGGTACATGCTTTTTTCATTTAAGGATTATATATATGTTCCTTGAGTAATTATTTTTATTCTTTATAAAAATATAAGTATACGTAATTTTTGTATATTTATTGATTAAATGAAGAGTAATCACATATTTTATGAATGTTTAAAAATTATTGTTTACATCAGTAAGGTATTTTTATATAAATGCAATGCCCGCAATCTGCAAGCATTAAAGAACGTAATTGTTTTTTTTCCCGTAAGATCACTTTTCTCTTCTACCTTAATTCTTATTGGTATAATAGTATTTCGAAACGACGGCAACACTGTCTAAATGTCGCACACGGAAATTTCCGAAGAACCTATCTCGAACGGTCGTCGAGAATACAGTTTTAAAGTCGCATGCGACATTAACCATTCGACATTTTACGCATGCGAGAATTCTCGCGTGCTTTCGAGAATACGGCCCCAGGGCGCAGTCCCATGTTTGCGTTTCAACGCACGTTTTTTAACTAGACCATGAGGGCGCAATTACATGTCTGCGTCGAACGCTGCGTTTTTGCGTTGAATGCTGAGAGTGACAAAGATGTGACTATACTTCTGTCTTCCTCTCTCTCACTATTCAACGCAAAAACGCAGCGTTCGATGCAGACATGTAATTGCGCCCTGAGTGTAAAAGAGACGCAGATATACTGTTGTCACTTTCGCACTCATGGTCTTGTTACAAAACGGACGTTAAAACGCAATCATGGGACGGCACCCTTAAAGAACGGAAATTGACGTGTAACCAGGGATGTGGATGTATAATATGTACAGTCGGGGACATTAATGCCTTACCTCGTCTACGCTTGTCTTACGCATATGATCACGTGCATAAGACAAGCGTAGACGAGGGAAGGCATATATGGCCGCGACTGTACATGTATTTTACATGGTTTTCTACAAGTATAACCCAAAGCACAAAGAATACGGTTGCATCGGTGCGAAAATTCGAACTCGAATTTTCACCGCACGAGACGGACACTCTGTCCACCCAGCCACTTCAGGCTGTAATATCCATTAAACTTTCGAGATATTTAAGTCGTGTTTCGAGCTGAATGTCGCAACAGCGCGATTATTTTAATTAATCGCTGACGGTTCTACCTTGGTGTAAATTCCTGAAAGGAAACGGGAAAAACACAGGGATAAAAATAATAAAAACCTTATTTAATTGGAAAACCCTCTCGGGGAATAAAAGCCAATTTTATTCAAAATTCAAGTCCTTTGAATATTACAAATTTGTTTATGAAATTTTATGAGCTCAGTATCGTCTAGGGGATTTCGCTAGAGCAAGTTTATACTCTGAGATATCTTTCTCAACTGTTCGTTTGGTCCAGCCGGCCGCTGGGTGCACGCCGGCACTTCTTGACATCGTTGCGCACGCACTTTTTTACCCCGCACTTCACTTCTTGAACCGCTGAGATTCGTGATCTCTTTCCATACTCTAGATCTAACATTCATCCATACTTTTCTCTCTTTCCATCTCTCAGCTGTTTGTCAACAATGAATAAATTGATTTGAGAGGATCGAGATTTAATTCTAGTTTTTACAAATATGTACATTGACTGATCAGGAGTTTTTGAACGATTAATTATTGAAAGTTAAAATATGTAAATTGTATTTTCAGGTATATAATGTGACTAAATTATTAAGTTAATATCAATTGCATTTTAATGCTAAGAATCTTTTACTCGCTCAAAAACTCTCCACAGTGATTTACTCTATGAAATAATACAATGTTTATTTATGACTATTATCAGTTATAATATTTAACAAAATATATTTAAGTTTAATTTAAACATTAAGTTTTGATTCAAATTTCTAGTTTACAATAATGTATAAAATTTATTCTATAAATTTTACGAAGCAATATTTAATTATCATTACATAATCAGACTAAATTTAATTATTAAATGTTACAAGTATCGAAAATATATCTGCTGAAATAATATTTTAGATTTCTAGAATTTAGAAAGTTCGTTATTTTTTATATGAAGAAAAACCATATGGGACAAGGGGCTGGTTGGAATCTGCAAACCAGATGTGATTTTATTACTCATTGTTGAAGAGCCCCTTTTTTCAATTGCTTTTTCCAATGGTCTTTGTACAGTCTTTTAAGTTTTATGGTTTCCAAATGTTTGAGACATGACAATCTTGAGATTTGTTTGTAAATTCGCTTCTCTCCGGTTCTCATATTTCTCACGTACTTTCGAGAATTCTTTCTTACTTATTTACGAGAAAATGAAGTGGTCTGGCAAATATTATTTTGACAATTTATTCTGAGTCTTGTCTCTTAGTTTGAGATTTTTAGAAAAGTTTTATTTTGAGAAAAGAAATATTAAAATTAGTTTAAAATTAAAAATCTAATTTATTATTTATTTGAATCAATTCGATATATTGCGTAATCAAGAAATATCGAATTAATCGAGCGAGATAATAGTCGCTCGTAACAGTCGTGACTCCTTTATTTTAAATGGAATTAAAAATAATTAAAAAGATTGAAGTACTAAAACACTAAAAGGGAATTGAAAATAATTAAGAAGATTGGAATACTAAAACACTAAAAGGGAATTGAAAATAATTTAAAAATTATCGAAATATTAAAAGGGAATTGATAGTGATTTACTTTGCCATGAAACTCTATCACAGCAGAGAATAAAAAATAATAGGCAAGAAATGGAATTTAAAAAGATTGAATAATTCTCAAAGTACCACACAACGAAAATTAATTCTACTTTTCCACTGAGGGGTCGCATCAGGGAAAAAGCAAAACTGTCTACTGTAACCCCCCTATATGGAGGCCAGTAAAAATACGTCGTTTCATCTCCTTATCCTTGCAGTTCTGACAGTCGGCTATGCCATAAGTCATTTAAGAAGAAGAAGAAGAAGAAGAAGAAGAAGAAGAAGAAGAAGAAGATCTCCTTATCCTACTTTATGGTTTTAATACACTCATTTTTTAGAGTGTAATAGAGTATTTTAATGTGACGTCACAAATCAAGAAGGTTAGGTCATTTTGTCAAGAAGGTTAGGCGCAGACCCAAATTTACATTGAGTTATAAAGGGATTTGTAATATAAAAGGTATTTTAGACTAATTTATTTAAAAATTGCATAAATTGTTGCTATTAGAAGGTAGAATATGTTTTTTTACATTTTTATAACCCACACAGCACCTGAAATTCCCTGAATTTCCCCTGAATATTGGTCCACATTTCCCGAATATTCGAACCTAATATTCAGGGAAGTTTCGTGGAAGCATCAAAATGTCCGCCATAAAGAATATTGGACGCTAAATTTCCCTGAAAATGTATTTCTAATTTTCAGGGAATTTCCGCATCTAATATTCCTTCAATATTCACAGTATTCGTAAATCTTCTGTACATGATGCGCAATGGTCGAACTTGGTTTCTGTGACACTTACGGCTGCGCAGTAGTTTTTAATGTTCTAGAATCCTACGGGTGCCAAATATGATATACAATTTTTATCAATTACCAGATCAAAAAAATTTTGGAAATTTTTTTTAACTTTCCCTGAATATTCTAGGAATATTAGATGCGGAAATTCCCTGAAAATTAGAAATACATTTTCAGGGAAATTTAGCGTCCAATATTCTTTATGGCGGACATTTTGATGCTTCCACGAAACTTCCCTGAATATTAGGTTCGAATATTCGGGAAATGTGGACCAATATTCAGGGGAAATTCAGGGAATTTCTGGTGCTGTGTGGGAATGTATTCATATTCCTTGTCAATTAATTAAATTTGTATTAAAAAGCCAAAAAAACAATCACACTGACAGAACTTTCTAACATATTTTGAATTTTTCACTATTTTTTTTGCATTTAAAAATAAAGCAGATAACCGATAAGAAGTATGATTAAACAGTACGCGTCCATTTAATTGATCTCCATTTTAAATTAACTTCCATTTTATTTGACTTTTTCGTACATTTTAAATGAACAAAATTATGCCTACCACTCATGTGCACGTAAGGGGAAATGTTACATTTTCCCTCACGTGCAGAGTGTTTTTGGTATTTGCGTAAAGAGTGGGAAGGGTCAATTAAAATGTTTCATCCGGTCCCGACGAGGTCAATTAAATGGAAGCGTACTGTACTACAAAAACGTAAAAAAAATATGTTTTATCTTTCGCCTTTAATAATTTTAAAAGTTTTATATTGAATTGTCATAAAAATCACTTTTTATTAAAAATCCCATTATAACGTAATGTAAATTTGGGTCCGAGCCTAACCTTCTTGACAAAAGGACCTAACTAGAGTTCCATGAGAGTTCCTATAAGGATATTCAAGTTGGGTGCGGAGAAATTCAAAATGGCGGCTACCTGGATGACAGGTTTGCATTGCAGCACGAAGGAATAAGCCCAAAGCACAACGAATACGGTTACGGGATCAGGGCATGAGATAATAAAGGACAGAGACTGTTTCTGTCCTTTTCTGTCTCATGCTCTGGTCCCGTAACCGTATTTCTATCTGCTTAAGCCCTAAAGCTGGCTCTACATGCAAAGCTAACTTTGATCCGACACGACATGTCGGACCCGACTTGCACGAGATAGAAAAGGACAGAGACTCTCTCCGTCCTTTTCTATCTCATGCACGACGTGCGTGCGGAGCAGTGTTAGGTTCACATGTAGAGCCAGCTTAATAAGGAGACTGCACTCGCTGATTTTTACGTGACAAAATTCTGTCTTGGTTCACGTATTGGAATTAACTCTGATATGAGTACGCATGCTCAGTACGCGATTACTATCGATATATAGATACTTGTTTAAATTAATAAACATAACCTTAAATATCAGTTGACGTTTCGATTCCCGCCATAATAATTTTCTCTCTCATTCTACTTTTGGGAGCAACGAAGATAGCAACAGTGCGCCGCGCACGCGTACTCATATCAGAGTTAATTTCCAACAAGTGAACCAAGACAGAATTTTGGCACAGTTTCTACAGGGCTGAACACTACAGTTCGGTCTCCTTATTATTCCTTCGTGCATTGCAGTCAAAGGGACGAAATCAGTTTATGTACAATAACTTTTAAAAAACAAATTTGCGAACCTATGTTTATTAACAAAATATTTTTCATTTATCGAAAGCTATTTTTTAAAATAATAAAAACTCATATAAAAATTTTATACAATTTTATTATTTTAAAAAATAGCTTTCGATAAATGAAAAATATTTTGTTAATAAACATAGGTTCGCAAATTTGTTCTTTAAAAGTTATTGTACAAAAACTGATTTCGTCCCATTGACTGCAATGCAAACCTGTCATCCAGGTAGCCGCCATTTTGAATTTCTCCCCACCCAACTTGATTATCCTTATACAGGTACGGGCACACCTCGGGAGGCAAGAAGCCGGCTTGCTTCCCGTAAGTTAGAGTAAGAAAGACAGAAGTACTTTTGTCTTTCTTACTCTAACTTACGGGAAAGACAAAAGTACTTCTGTCTTTCTTACTCTAACTTACGGGAAGCAAGCCGGCTCCTTGCCTCCCGAGGTGTGGCCGTACCTTAAAGAGAGTTAGGACACGTGCCCCCTTCCACTAGCCTGTTGACAAACCGGAGACGGAAGTGACGATGAAGCAATTTGTGTGATTGGTAGAAAAGGGCGGGCGAAATTTAAAAATGTCTATTACGAAAGCATTTCAAAATCAGCGCGCTCTTTTCAGCCAATGAGAAAACTTTCAATACACTTCCGTCTCCGGTTACGCTGAGCCAATCAAAAGTTGAACCTCACGTGTCCTAACTCTCTTTATAGGAACTCTAGACCTAACTATAAAGAGAGTTGAGACACAGTTGATTTCTGCTCATCGCGATTAACCCGGAACTAGAAGTTCCAGTTAAAAGGCGCGAAATATTTACATAGAAAAATTTGAATTGATTTAAATGGACGAGTTTTGAGGGAATGTTGCAACATTACAAAATTTTTTCTGGTACCGGTTTAATCGCAACCAATCACGAACCATCACACTTGTGCGTGTCTTAACTCTCTTTAAAGGATCTCTAGGTCAAGTATATACATCACAAGTATATGTTGCAAAATGTATAGCCTAACGCACAATGAATCGGAATCACTAATCCTTAATCGTAAGAATGAGAGGAAGTAGGACAGACATATATCTCTGTCCTGCTTTCTCTCATTATTACGATTAAGGATTAGCGATTACGATTCGTTGTGCTTTAGGCTTATGCAAGTATATGCAAGGGTACAGGCATATGTGGGAGAATAGGAAAATAGAAGAATAGAATAGACGAATCAGATAATTGGTTACATTGGAAAGCTATTGTCCCACATCGCCTTGTACCCTTACATACCTCTGGATGGGGTTTAATTAAAATGCTTGGGAAAACACTTAAAAAACTTTATTTTCGCTCATTAAAAGTAACTTAATTGAATATATTTTTAAATGATATTGGTCTTGGAACTTTTGAACATATTTCACGTGATAATTCACTTCAGAAAAGAGTAAAATATTTTATTTATAATGAAAATTGTGTTCCGATTTCTGGCGGGAAATTGAATTGAAATAATTTTTGAACATTCGATGAAGTATCAAACGGGTGCAGGAAATTTCCCAAAAACGCAAAAGGTCGAATATTCAAATGGTTGAATTTCAAAAAGTCGAATCTCCTAACAGTCGAATATCCATTTTGTCGAAATTCCAAATGATCGAATATCTAAATTGTCGAATTTCCAAATTGTCCAATCTCCAAATGTACGAATCTCCAAATGTTCGAATGTCCAAATGTTCAAACTTTTTTTTTTAATCCAAATTTTCCTATCTATGAAATGCGTTGGTATAGTAGATTGGACAAGTGCGCAAAATTTCAAATTTCCATAATGATTTTAAATTTCGCGACATTGTCCAATCTACTATACCAACACATTTCATAGATAGGAAACTTACATGAAAAAAAAGAGCGAACATTTAGACACTCGACCATTTGGAGATTCGAAAAAATGGATATTCGACAAAGTGGAAATTCGACAAAGTGGATATTCGACAATTTGGATATTCGATCATTTGGAAATTCGAAAAAATGGATATTCGACAAAGTGGAAATTCGACAATTTGGAAACTCGACAATTTGGAAATTCTATAAAATGGACGTTCGACAAAATCGAAATTCGACACAGTGGATATTCGACAATTTGGAAATTCGACACAGTGGATATTCGACAATTTGGAAATTCGACAAAATGAATATTCGACAATTGTGAAATTCAAGAATTTAGAAATCCGACGGTTTGGACATTCGACAAAATTGAAATTCGAAAATTTGAATATCCGACAAAGTAGATAGTCGACAATTTGGAAATTCGACAATTTAGGAATTGGACAAAATGGATGTTCGACAATTTAGATATTCGATCATTTGGAATTTCGAGAAAATTCGACTGTTGGGAGATTCGACTTTTTGAAATTCGACCATTTGGATATTCGATCTTTTGGGTTTTTGGAAAAGTTTCTGCACCCGAAAGAATAATTAAAAAAAATTTATTTTAAATTTCCCGCCGAGAAATAAACAATTTTCATTATATACAAAATGTTTTACTCTTTTCTGCAGTGAATTATGTTATGAAATATGTTTAAAAGTTCCAAGATCAACATCATGTAAAAATATATACAATTGAGTAACTTTTAATGAGTGAAAATTAAGTTTCTCTGTGTCTTCCCATGCATTTCAATTAAATCCCATCCATTGTACAGCCAGCGCCACCATCGGCTATTTTCAACATATGCGTTGATTTACCGTAAAATACCATGTAATTTACCTAAGATATTTTACTAGCACAACCCTGGTTACGACGTCTCGTATACGGTGAGTTCTGGGCGACCAGCTGAAACTAAAATATAGTCAAATATAGTTGAGGTAATACATTTAAAAAACATATATTTATAAATATAAATATATTTTTGAATTGTTTGTCACTTTATTCTTGCATATCAATAACGATTTCAAAGGATTGCACTTTCTTTCTATAAGTGTCGTAATATTACTTGAACTGACATTTGAATACAGTTCATATTGTTTTCTGTATAGTCAGGTTATCTTCTTTAGTCGTATTTAGAGAGCGAGATCTCAAGTTATTTATTATATAATAAAAGCAGTTTCACATTAATACTGTTTGTAGAAAAATGCTGAGACTACCATGGGCTCGAGCCACTGGATTGTCAAGTTGTCGATTTGGAAGTTTTTATTGTTTTCATACAACTTTTAATAAGCTACAACAGTCAACTCAGGATCTGGTCGAAGTTTTTATTGATGACATTCCTGTTCAGGTTCCTCCTGGAACAACAGTTTTACAGGTAATTTTCTCTGTTTACATTTCATAAAACTTAATTTTTGCTGATTTTTTTCTACGTGTAATATTTAGTCTGTAAGCTGCACAATTTTTCATAAAAATTTGTTGTTATCTAATTATAGCTTATTTTTAATGCTTTAAATTAACATTAATAAATTAATTGCTGATTACACATTTATCTAAATCTTTTATTTACATTCAATTCAATTTTATTTATTATTTTCTAATCAATCGTTTTCAGTTGAATTGACAACTTGCAATTATAATATTTTTTTAAATTAATTTTAATTAACTTAAAAATAAAATACAATAATTAATAATTTAATTAAAAAAGGTTTAACCTTTAGACTTTTAATCCGTTTATATTGTAATAGAGAGAAAACACTTTGTTTTTTTGGCCTGAACGGCTTTTCTTAAAAAGAAACGCGTCAATAAAAAATCAGGACTATATATTGACTTATTTATTTTTAAGAAAAGACGTGCAGACCAAAAGAAACGTAGTGTTTTCTCTCTATAACAATTAATAATATTGCACTTTTTAATTTATTTTTTAAGGCTGCTGCACAAATTGGAATTGAAATTCCTCGGTTCTGTTATCATGAACGTTTAGCAGTTGCTGGAAATTGCAGAATGTGTTTAGTTGAAATAGAAAAACAAATGAAGGTAATTTATGAATTAATACAAATCCTTATAGGTATTTTGAGCATGTATCTACAGAGTGAGTGCAGTGTCCTTATTATTCCTTCGTGTTAAAACTATTAAAATTAAACAGTAGGTTAAGGATGTTTATCCAAAAAATCATTTTCTACAGATTCTTAAAAAATTTTAATGACATATTAAATACATTACTTTACATGTACTGTTACAATTTTATTGAATTTTACCGTTCTGTTTTTAAGATATAAATTTATAAAGTTGGGACTTTTACATGGAAAAAGTAACAAAACGCGCAAAATGACTATATTTTAATTAATTAAAAAAACCCAGTTCTACAAATTTTTTTAAAAAACTAATATATTTTAAACTGTAATGGAATATAACTTTTACAATAATATTTAATTAATTTACCGTTCCGTTGTTAAAAAAAAATATTATTTAAGGGTAGTAATCCTTCACTTTTTTGAAATAATCAGGAAGAAAAATTTTAAAAAGTTGGAATTTTCAACAGAAAATTTTTTTTTTCAATAAAATTTGTTTGTGTAATGATTTTAACTACAAAATACTATTTAGAAACCAAATTATAAGACGAAATGAAATTAAAAAAATATTGACTAACATGGTCCGATAAAATGAGAACCGCTTGAGGGTATAAGCGTCCTTAAGCGAAATGGCAAACGGTATTTTTATAGTATATATAAAATAATACAAGAATCTGTTAAATAAAATATACATTTTTTTTAAATTATTCAATATTATATATAACTGGAACTTTTTCCAACATGTAATCAAGAGACTTAACTTGCTTTTGCCTCGAACTTTTTTAGGAAATAACAGGCCTCCCACTCATGACAATATTGCCAATTTTTCCAGCTAATGCCACTATTTAGCTACTATTTTGAAAAAAAATGCCACTAATGACATTTTTTTGTAAAAAAAAAGGGCCACTAATTTATAGAATGAATTTAATTGGCTGGAATTATAAAATCAAAAAAATTTTTTTTATTCAGACGGAAAAAAAATGAACAAAAAACTGAAGCAGAAGCCAAAAAGAGGAAGCGTATTGTGGTTTATTGTAGCATTTATTTCCGAACTTCGGGGGGAAATCTATTATATTATTCAGAAAATTCTCCAATCTTTAGCAATAAATTCCTATTTTTTGGAATTATTTTTGAATAATAATAGTTTCTGTTAAAAACTGAATTTTAAACGACAATGTTATTTAAGTATCTTTTTAAGTTGCACTGTAGTATACAAAAAAAATATATACCCATCTAAATGTAAGCAAAAAGAATCCGTAGTTTATATTTTTTATTTTATTTCCTTCTATTAATATAGTAATTAAAATTTTAGCCAGTTGCAGCATGTGCAATGCCAGTAATGAAAGGTTGGCGTGTAAAAACAAATTCTGATCTTACGAAAAAAGCTCGAGAAGGAGTAATGGAGTTTTTGCTAGTGAACCATCCACTCGATTGTCCTATTTGTGATCAAGGAGGAGAGTGTGATTTACAAGACCAAAGTATGGCATTTGGAAGCGACAGGAGTCGTTTTGTTGATATTAACTTTAGTGGCAAAAGAGCTGTAGAAGACAAGGACATAGGACCTTTAATTAAAACTGTTATGACTCGCTGCATTCATTGTACTCGATGCATTCGATTTGCTTCCGAAGTTGCAGGAATCGACGATTTAGGAACAACTGGACGAGGAAATGATATGCAGGTAAGATAAATAAATGCGGTTGCATTTGAATCTGCGCGTATGACTTATTAATGACATAGGGTCATGTAGGGTAATAGAAAAGAAGGGGTAATTTGAAATAGTCGATGTTTAAACTTCATTTACAATCTTCGAACTATAAGTACGATATATTAATATTTTAACCTCAGATCACATACAAGAGATTCTAACTGTTAGAAACAAGTTGCTTTTAGTTACCTCGAAATTTTTTAATTTTCTTGAAATCTTCAGCTAATGGGAAACAACAGTTTTTCGCGATTCAAGGCCTCCTATATTTTCTACTACTTCATAAAATTGTTCTATGAAAGTAACATAATAAGATTGTGACGAATAAAGCCAAAAATATTGCTCTTTAAAATAAAAAACATACTTTAATAATAAAAATTAGAAGTTTTGTTCCTAATTACCTCAACTGACCCTACTATTGATTTTGTAATTTAATAGAAAAAATGTTTCATTTTTAGAATTTTATTCAGTATTATTTTACAGGTTGGAACATATGTAGAAAAAATGTTTCTTTCTGAAATGTCTGGCAATATTATTGATCTTTGTCCTGTTGGAGCTTTAACAAGCAAACCATACGCTTTTGTAGCTCGACCATGGGAAAATCGGAGAACTGACAGTATCGATATTCACGACGCTGTCGGAAGTAATATTGTTGTTACTCATCGAACTGGTGAAGTTCTTAGGATTCTTCCACGTGAAAATGAGGTTTTATATTACACTTGATTAATTTTTGTACTTTAAAATATTATTTTTGTAGATTCATTTCTATTAACATTTAATAAATACAAACAATTTTCAGCAAGTGAATGAAGAATGGATTTCAGATAAAGTTCGATTTTCGTACGATGGCCTCAAACGACAAAGGCTTATTACTCCTATGATGAAAGTCGATGGAAAATTGCAAAACGTTGAATGGGAAGATGCTCTCATAACTGGTGATTATATTATTAATGACCAAATTCATTTTAATTAAGACTGGTTGAACCCGGTACAGACTAAAAAAATCAATTTTATACAAAGAACGTTGTTTTTCTAAGATTTTTAAAAGAAACGTATTTCTTTGTTTCGCTAAATATTTTTTTTTGTATATTTATAAGGATTTACTTTTCTTAAGGTGGCGCCTACATTAGAAAGTCGAAAAATTTAACAAATTCTGTAATTTTTTTCTTAAAGACAGTAAAAGATATCAATTTGACATTTAAAGGATATTTTCTAATATATTTAAAGTTTTAAAATACAATTTATTCGCAAAAAAATATTTAAAATGAACAGCAAAATCAACACTATATTATTATGTGTACTGCCTGGCTACTTACATTGACTTACTGCGTGCACTCTAGGGTCCACAATTCTTATCTAAAACAAAAGAATCAAGTTTTTTTTTAAATTACACGAAACTGTCTTCTATATGGGTAAACCTTTGGTAGGGGAGACTGGGGCTAAACCGGACAAGTCAAATATCTCTAAATCTGCGGAGTGTTTCACACCGTTTAAACACTCTGTCAATGTGTTGATATATGAAGTATATACGTCATTAGGTTTTAAAGGGGGAGACTGCTTTAGGAAGTCAAAAAAATCGATTCTTTTTTATTGCTTTAATCTAATCTTTATACATCTAAGAATAAACGCACAAAGTGACTGAGTCTAATTTTCAATGTTTTCGACGATATACGAGGTGAAAGTGTACGAGGGTCTGGTAGTACTGAGCGCGCTCCCCTCCTTTGTGTCTATCCCAAATTCTTTACCTAAGATGTTCTGACGGACTTTCAATACAATAGCTCAAATTTTAATTAGTGTAGGTTCGAGCAATAATACGGTCTTTAATGCAAGCTAAATATAAGGCCTGTGTGTGCGCGTCCCTTCTTTAGAATTTTTAGCGTCAGCGGTCAGTTTAAAGCCCTTTTTCTCGAATTTTCATTTATATGATTTTTCAATATTTGCGGGCGTGATTGAAAAAAAACTAATGAACCTTTTCGAACAAATCATAGCTTGTTCTCTTCAGTACTAAATTCTCTTCTATTTGAACTAAAAGAACTGCTGAAAAAAATTTTTCACACTTTTTATATCAAGTTAAAGGACTTTTTTTCCCCCGAAAAATCACATTTTTCTTTTCAAACCTCCAAAAATTTGAAATTTTTGTATTTCATCTGGTTTTTTTAGTTCACATAGAAGAAAAAATCATAATAATTGAAATTCTATTCGACTTTTTTGTTTCCGACATGAATTGCGACCTGTATCTGTCCCGTAATTGGACAACTTCGGCGATGCGGCGTTCTGAAAATTTCCACCCCACTCAATTTTGATCCAGTATTTTCTACTAAAAAAAGTTTTTTTGTACTCTTCAAATATATGTGAAAATAGATAAAAAAAAGTTTGAAAGCTTAATTAATTTATTTGCTCCCACAGAAATTCTTAAAAAAACGCCTTTTTCAGACATCCTAAAGCAGTCTCCCCCCTTAATGACATTTCATTACTTTAATAGAAGTAGTGGCCGTCTAAGTGTGAAAAATCGTGTTTTTTCACTGAAAGTAAAAATTTTTTTTCTTATTGTACTTTTTGGGTTTTTGACACTTTAAATAAAGTATATTTATTATTTGCTAAATGTTTTTTAAAGCTCAAGGCATATAGAATTTAGTTTAAAAAAAGTTTTTTCAAATACTTTTAAAAGAACAAAAATATTGCGCCTTTATTTTGAAATGACCGGGTGGGGCATAACCGGACGAATCAGAATTGCTATATTGAATGTTGACGTAAAACTCACAGTGATTTTCTGTGAACCACTAATAATATAATTTCTTAAAAAAAGTGTTGCATTGATCCAAAATAATGAGTCTGAAAACAAGGAAAGCTTTTTTTTAGCCTTTTTTGACATTTTTTGTTATTGAATTTTTCATACAGTTACTATCAGTCATTAATTTAAATAATATGTCTAACAAAACAATATATTTTGTATTATATAAGTTAAATATGTATCTGTAAAGACTCTTATTGAATTTTTAAATTGAAAAAATGCATATTTGTGGTTCAACTTTGGCTAAATTGAAGTGTCCGACTTAGCCCCATACGGTGTCCGGTTTAACCACACCATTTTTGGGATTTTCGTTTTCGAGGTGGTCATATTCAAAGCGACTTACCAACAAAACTATCTATTATTTTTTAAATGGAACAACTGTATTTTTTAGTTGAAGGAATAAGCTTTAAACTGGTATATTACACTTTGGCAAAAAAATGTCTTTATATGGTTTTTTTTGCAAAAGACCAAATCCGTCCGGTTTAGCCCCAGTCTCCCCTACTGTTCACCTTTGACTTTAAAAAAACTAAGAGAAAAAAATTTTATTGCACATCAATCAAAATCTGTAGATAAGTTAAAATTTTTTTTAGAATTAAATTTTATAGTTCAACATTTAAGATTATCGAGGTTTTTTATTTTATTTTTACTGTTTTTTAATAAGGAAATTTTATGCAGGTTATAATTTATTGTTTCCTTCATTTTCGATTGTTTTTTTTTAAATTTCTCCTTTTATTAATTTATTTTTAAATTTTCTTGTATTTATATTTAGGGGCCATCCATAAATTACGTAACAGGTTTAGAGGGAGGGGGGAGTTTAATGAAATGTTACTACTTGTTACATGGGGGCGGGGGGGGGGGGGGGGTCAATCGATCTTGTTACGTAATATTTTATCCATTGTTTAAAATACCTTTTAAATTGTAATTCTTTTGAAATTTTCAAAATCTTTTTCAGTTCATCAATTTTTAAGTCAATTTAGTACAAAAATACAAAAAATTTTTCATATTATTATTATATCTCTTGAATTTATTTGGTATTTGGTTAAAAACAAGCAAATTTTCTGTAAATCAACGGTAATAAAATATTTTTTAAAATTACGTAACAGTTATAGGGGGGAGGGGGATGGGTTTTAAAGGAGTTTGTTACGACTTGTTACATAGGGAGAGGGAGGGGTTCAAAAATATCAAAAAACGTGTAACATAATTTATGGATGGCCCCTTATATATTTTTTAAATATTGTTTAGATTTAAAATTCAAAAGTCAATTTATTTTCTTTATTTTTTCTGTTATTAAAATCTTTGCTATTTCTGGACTTTCTTCAATACAAAATGTATTTAGACCCAAACCCAACCCTGGCGAATGAGCGTCACCAACTGCGAACTAAAAAAATGCCGATAAAGTCTGAATTTGGTGCCGGATTGGTCCTTATATTAGAAATCCAAATTAATACTGTAACGATTTTGTTATTTTTAAATTAAAAATCGAAACATTAACCTTCGCGCTACCGGATGCTATCCTGGATAGACACGAAAATATTTAAATTAAGATAACTTTTAGAGATTTGCTTCAATGTAATTGCAATTTTAAGTCACTGAACAAATTTTTATTTAATTTCGAAAAATTAAAAAAAAAATATTTTTTTTACATTTTTTCTTGTTTATTTATAACATTTGTAAATGTATGTAAGCGAGGTCTACTAAAGTAACTCAGGGTACTTTAACAATAATTTGTTTAAACAATTTTTTATTAATATTTATAACTATTTTATATCAATATCTTGGGTCAAAATTTCTCAAAAAAATCAATGTTGGTCTCGGGTCTTTCGATTTTTATGAAACTTGGTGAAAATGTAGTATTATATGACAGAAGTTTTGCCCAAAAATATTTTTTGAAAATTTTCAAAATTGTGGTTTTTACAGGGTGTCAAAATTTTAAGTACCGTTTTTTTCAAAAACGAATATCTTTGTGGCATTTCAATCAATATTGTTCATATTTATGGTGTTTATAAATAATATACCAACACTTTAAACGTAATATAAGACCAAACAAGTTTTTCAAAAATTGCCCCGAAAAAAGTCAAAAAAATTGTTGATTTCATTTTTTCGATCAAAAGCACCCCTACGATTTCTTTCTAATAACGATATTTCGTTTCCTTTTTTTTTCTGAGTTGATTAAAAAAAAAAAGTTCTGGAGACTTTAAAAACAACCGAGATATTGGACTTTTTGTGACGCGGCCTACGCTCTCTGAATTCAGGCAAGCTTAACGCCGGGACACGGACGCATTTTTTCAAGCATTTTCAATGTTAATTATTTTTATTATTGGGCATGTAAATTGGTTTTCGTAATAACATTTTATTACGTATTTTTTATCACTCTTTCATAATCTGTCATCAAAATTGCAAAAAATAAAATTCCAAAAAGCTATAACCACTTTTTTAGAAAAAAATGCAAATTTTTTAAATGTTTGATTCAAAAATGATTTTTTTTCACATAACCAGTGATCAGAAAATTTCTACCCCTAAAAATATCGTGTCCACAATATTCAAGCTTTAAAAGGATGAACCATACATTTAAAAATATTAAGATGGCGGATCCAAAATGGCGACGACAGTATTTTTTTTTCAAAAAATTGACACCCAGTTGATACTTCTTTTAATTCTCTCTTTATTTGTATGAAAATGAGTACCTGAATGTTTCTTGGGTCGCTGATTGTTAATCTGAAGTCAGATTTCAAAAATTCAAAATGGCGGATCTAATATGGCGGTCGGTACTTTTGGAATTGATCGGATTTATTTGAAACATTCTACTTAAGGGTTTTTAGGGTCGCTGATTGTAAACCTAAAGTCATATTTTAAAAATCCAAAATGGCTGTCGATATTTTTCGAATTGATCGGATTTATTTGAAAAATGCTACCCGGGAGTTTTAGGGTCTCTGATTGTGAATCTGAAGTCGGATTTCAAAAATTTAAAATGGCAGATGCAGTATGGCAATCGATATTTTTGAAATTAATCGGATTTATTTGAAACATGCTACCCGTGGTTTTTTGGGGTCAATTCTAAAAATATGGACCGCCATACTGG
Source organism: Ganaspis brasiliensis (assembly GCA_037103525.1). Taxonomy (NCBI): domain Eukaryota; kingdom Metazoa; phylum Arthropoda; class Insecta; order Hymenoptera; family Figitidae; genus Ganaspis; species Ganaspis brasiliensis. The sequence continues at coordinate 181,851 of JAZKLR010000050.1, read as the reverse complement.
ATCCGCCATTTTAAATTTTTGAAATCCGACTTCAGATTCACAATCAGCGACCCCAAAAACCCCCGAGTAGAATGTTTCAAAAGAATCCGATCAATTCCCAAAATATCGACCGCCATATTGGATCCGCCATTTTGAATTTATGAAATACGACTTTAGATTAACAATCAGCGACCCCAGAAACATTCAGGTACTCATTTTCATACAAATAAAGAGAGAATTAAAAGAAGTATCAACTGGGTGTCAATTTTTTGAAAAAAAAAATACTGTCGTCGCCATTTTGGATCCGCCATCTTAATATTTTTAAATGTATGGTTCATCCTTTTAAAGCTTGAATATTGTGGACACGATATTTTTAGGGGTAGAAATTTTCTGATCACTGGTTATGTGAAAAAAAATCATTTTTGAATCAAACATTTAAAAAATTTGCATTTTTTTCTAAAAAAGTGGTTATAGCTTTTTGGAATTTTTTTTTTTTGCAATTTTGATGACAGATTATGAAAGAGTGATAAAAAATACGTAATAAAATGTTATTACGAAAACCAATTTACATGCCCAATAATAAAAATAATTAACATTGAAAATGCTTGAAAAAATGCGTCCGTGTCCCGGCGTTAAGCTTGCCTGAATTCAGAGAGCGTAGGCCGCGTCACAAAAAGTCCAATATCTCGGTTGTTTTTAAAGTCTCCAGAACTTTTTTTTTTTAATCAACTCAGAAAAAAAAAGGAAACGAAATATCGTTATTAGAAAGAAATCGTAGGGGTGCTTTTGATCGAAAAAATGAAATCAACAATTTTTTTGACTTTTTTCGGGGCAATTTTTGAAAAATTTGTTTGGTCTTATATTACGTTTAAAGTGTTGGTATATTATTTATAAACACCATAAATATGAACAATATTGATTGAAATGCCACAAAGATATTCGTTTTTGAAAAAAACGGTACTTAAAATTTTGACACCCTGTAAAAACCACAATTTTGAAAATTTTCAAAAAATATTTTTGGGCAAATCTTCTGTCATATAATACTACATTTTCACCAAGTTTCATAAAAATCGAAAGACCCGAGACCAACATTGATTTTTTTGAAAAATTTTGACCCTCTTATAGGGTAAATGCGTGTAAGTCCGGACAGTACCGATAGTCGGACACTTTCAGTTTTGAAGTTAAATAAATAATTATTTACTATCGGAATCTTCTCACAAAGTTATTTTATCAAATTTGTCAGAACTATAGAATACAAAAATTACCTGCAACGCCCTCTGGTGATGTGTAAATTAGTTAAAATGCAACAATAATTTACTCAACCGCGTTGTTTTGACATTTTGTCTGATTTCTTATTCCAGCCGTTAAGGAGGTAGAGATTTTTATTAGTACGAAATAACGTTTTGTAGGTTGTAATTATGTTTAAAAATGTTACAAAGTGATTATGAAAACTCTAATTTTATGTTTAAAAATGAAAATAATATTAAAATGACTTTAAATTTACAAATAATTGACGTAATTGACGTGTCCGACCTAACCTGTCAGATTTTAGAGTGTTTGTGTATAGTCGGACACTATATTACTTGTATTTTATATCGTATTATTTTAGATGCTGAAAAAGTAAATACCATAAAGACAACTACTTATAACCTATAAATTTGTTAACTTTCTAACATTTTCTGCATCAAAAGAAAAATAACCTAAATTTTGATTTTATACGAATTTCTCCTTTTCACTGAAGGATCACAACAGAACTTGACAGATTGTCTTCAAAATGCCATAGTGAGGTATAAAATTTTAAAACTAAAAAACTTTCTTTTTTTATTTAAGATTCACCACATGGGTTTACAAATTAAAATCGTGCAGCCTGAGGATTATTTCTGTAACTAAATTTGATAGATTTTATAACATAAAAGCAAGAAATATTTTATTATTTTAAAAAAGAAAAATGTCCGACTACTGATACACTTGTGTCCGACTTTACAAGCAAGTGTCCGACTACTGCTGATATTCTGATTTTTTATTAAATATTGATATGTTTGTAGCAAATTTATATGAAAATTAATCATGGATGACTCATTTAACGGTTCATGCAAAGCAATATGTTAAAATACTTTTCAATTTTAAGAAAAATATCATTATTTAAGATCGAATCCTTAAGTGTCCGACTACCCCCGCATTTATCCTATAAATTATTGATTTAGTACGTATTAAAACTAAAAACTCTTCAATTTTTTCATAAAAAAAAATTGGTCTCGCTGCTTACCTTGGAAATGTTATAAATTTGCAATAATAAACTGTTTAAACATTCGCAAAATTCATCGTAATATTAGTAAAAAGTACTATTTGTTGACACACAACAAGTATAGAAAAAAAAATTGGATGATTTTAAGTCTCTTTTGTAAAATACAAATAAACAAACTCGTGTCTACCCGGGGTAGATATCCGGTAGGCCGCGTTACAAAAAACGGTCAGGTAGCGCGAAGGTTAAACAAATATATGAATTAAATAAGATTTTAAACATATTAATTATAAATTAATTGACATAAAAATTACAGATTTTCATAAAATATTTAAACGAAATGAATTGATTAAGTAATTTGTCCAAATAACAATTTATTTAAAAACATCTCCGTCCAGCTGGACATCTTTTAAGTTTACTCAGGAATTATTATCTGAATTTTTCTTTTAAAAGTGTCCAAGTCTTATGTCTCCAGGCGATAAATAAACACTTTATTCCAATTCAAATTTAAATGAATTTTAACGGCCACACTTTCCGTGTCTTAGGCCGACACGTGAGAACATAACCGTTTGGTCGTTGTCAAAGTGCGAAGATCGAATGATTAAAGGAATAATCGGAATAATTTAATTATTTAAAATTTATACGAAGTATATTGCTTCAATACATTCCAATTAACTCGTACAGTATTTAATTTAATGAGACTAGTTATTTTTAATAATTTTAATAGGCATTATTTTTTATTATTGAAAGAAAAAGCAAAAAATATACACTACCGTCGGGAATTGTCGGTACGGCCCCTTTTTTGTGACTGCAAGAAATTAGTTATTTTTTAAAATATATTTATTAAAATTTTTTCTTTTTAAATAGTTAATATCTTTTAAAATTCTGCAAATAATTATCCCTAAACGAAGGGATTGGTTAAATTTTTTAATAAAATATAACAAAAATAGTGCAATTTTTAATGTTTTCTTAAAATTAATATTATTTCTGAAGTAAATAATATTTTTTCACGTTCTTGGGCTTATTTTAAAGGTTTTTCTATATATACAATTAAAATAACCTATTGTCATTAATGTCAAATTTTTTCCCTTGAAAATGCACATGGGTCAAACAAATGAATCAAAAGTGTACAAAAATGTTTATTTTCTTATTAGTAGAAAAATAATGTTAAACAATAATTATATAAATATTTTATAATATCTTAACAAAATTTAATTAAAAAACATATCCTTATATTTTAAATAAATATTTTACACGTTAAAATATTCATTTGAATGTTTCACACTTTTTATTACCCATCCCATGTGCATTTTAACGGGAAAAATTAACATCAGGACCAAATGTGGACTTTGTCAGTACTTTTTTAGTTCGTAATCGGCGACGGTCATTTATCATTTATGATCATTTATCAAGGAATATATTTTTACTATGGGAAAAAGTAAAAAAAAATTACTTTTTGTGAACTTATGATTAATAACATTTAAAAAATAATATATTATAGTATAATATCCAAACAGCAGGTGATTTTTATTTATAAAATTTCAAGAGTACCTATTAAAATGTTTTTTGAAGATAACCTTTCTAGTCCTTTTTGCTGTCAAAGATTCTTTAAATATTCAGCATTTTTTCTTTTTTTACTTCTCTTTCATTTTTTCAGCTTGCATGTTCTAAACTTCCTGGTTTTACTTAATTTTTATAACTTTTAATATAACCTACATTTTTATTATTATGATGTGTTAACTAAAAAGTGTTAAAATTTAGAGTGAACCATTAAAAATTAAAAAATTAGTCGTTACATTTCTGACATTTTCTCAAACACCTTCTGGTAAAGCAATGTTTATTAAAATTTCAACGTGCACTTGCATACACGATCTAAGAAAATAATTCTTTAAATGTGTATGCAAGAATTATTATTTTTAAAAGCTTTGTTTATTTGTACGAGGACTGTTACAATCTTGACATAACCCTGCTCCCGCTTAGGTTTACAAAGAATATTCTTTAATAACTTAAATATAAGTTATTGAACGCCTTATTTTCAAATGGTCACATTTTTGGTAAGTTCACAGCCTTCCAATCATGTAAAGTAAATGCAATTATTATAATTTATCACTCTTGAAATATTTGGAATTACATTTGCCGTTATAGTTCTGACTCAATACTCGGGGAAGGATTTTAAAATTAAATATCTTAGCTTTCTTAAAACGTATTGTTCTCTAGTTTTTTTAAAAATTATTTTTGATATTCATTTCAACTAAAGTATTTGTTACATTATTCTATTTTACTGTGTTTAGGAAAGTACCTAAAGTCATCATAATGACTTTACATATGTCAATAGTTATTTTTATTAAATTTTTGACATTTGTACATTGCATAATTAATTTATAAACTGCAGACACTTAAAGGTTAAAAATTTCAGAGATTTGCACATATGAATTAACAAATTAAACTAAAAATTGAAAATTTTTAATTTCACATGACTTTAAACAAATACTGTAGGAGAGAGTTGGGTAACCCCGGACGCTTAGGCTTTTTTAATCATAAATTGTAAAATAATGATCTTAATGTTAATGTTTGTGGTTTTTTATAGTTATTGTATCATTACCAATACTTTTAAGAAACAAATTCAAAAAATAAATACACAGGGAATAAAAGAATAAGAAAACTATTTCACACTATTCCGTCTACGTTCGATGTTCGACGGAACCCTTGTAGTTATCTTGCGTCCGTAGCCAAAATTCTAGTTGATGTTTATAGAGTTGTCAAGGAAGCAACAACTTTTTTTTGCAAAAATGCATTGAAAATAGACCATTTCCACCTCTTAACTTCTAAACTACTTAACATAGACAGTTGAAATTTGGTATATTGATGTATTTTCACGTTTAGATTGCACGCAAAATATAGAGAACATGATCTAAAAACTACAAATTTACGAAAAAAAAGTTTTTTTTCCCCTTAACTTTGCTATTATTTGAGCTAGAGGGCTAAAATTTGATATACTGGTGTATTTTTGCATGCAGATTATAAAAAAATTATGTTTGGAATTTAAATTTAATATTATGAGGTTACAAAAAGAAAATTTCAAAAAACGACCAAAAAGAGGGTTAGACCCCTGTGCTAGAGCTCAGCCTAAGTGTCCTATTGACATACCAATACAATTTTTATTTGTATACTCACAGTTTAAAATAAAGATATAAAACGTGGTTGAATATTATTATCACTTTGTTTTTAAAACATTTCAAAAATTGCACAAAAAAATTTTTTTTTCAAAGCCTATACAAGGTTTGATTAAGGCTGTCACGGGCCCTGAATCACAAAAAAAATTGCAGGGACATCCTCTAAAAAAATTTCTTTATTTTTATGTTATTTATATGAGCTAGCTCAAATAATGCCAAAGTTAAGGAAGAAAAACTTTTTTTTTCTCGAAAATTTGCAATCTTTCTTTGACAACGTTTTGACTATCAATCCAGATCATGTTCGCTATAATTATCCTGTAATCTTCACATAAAAATACATCAGTACACCAAATTTCAATACTCTAGATCAAATAGTTTGACCATTAAGGGGTATTTAGTCCGTTTTTTATGTATTTTTGCTAAAAAAAATCTTGTTATTTCATTGACAACTTTACAATTAACCAAACGTAAACCGTATACGGTTTATTTTATTTCATAAGTGTCCGCAGCTACTCGCTGTCCGGGGCTACCTAACTCTTCCCTAAATTTTCGCTAAAAAAACAACTCTATTTCTTACAAAAATAATGTTCAGCTCAATTTCATCAAAAAACACTTTCATTCGCATAGAAGAGAAACTATTTACCAGAAAAACCAAGGTAGAGCTTAATCGGTTAAACAGAATGTTTTCTATCGCCTATGCAAACTTCAAAAACAGTGTTTTGAGAAAAACGCGTTTAAAATTTTCGGAATATGCAAGACCGCATGCTGGCCCGCGTGGCTCATGACGTTGAACTGGCTATAAATTGTAAAATACTTTATGTTTTGATCTAGCATTTTAGGAGCATATTTTCTGATAGTTGTTCCTTCAATTATGACTTTTTAAAAAATCTATTTTTTTATCCCATAAAGTAGGTGACATGCTGCCCATAAGTCAGAACCGTCATTTATCTAAAATTTAAGAAAAAAAAACACTCTTTTAAGAGGTATATTTTTTAAAGTAGGTATATAATTCAGATATCTTATTCTTCCCTTCTGATCTAAAAGAGGTTTTAATCTGCTTTAAAAATTGGTTGGAAAATTTTTAAAATGTTCGAAGATAACAAAATTGTTGTAATTTTTCAAAAAAACTTTGAATTCAAATTATGCAAAAAGACCATCCTTCTGTGTGTGTTTTTTTGCCTTCATTATTTTTGTAAATGGTTTTGATAGTAAAGAATGTTTTTCATAGAATTCATTTTTAAATAAATGTCGGTTCCATAGTTAAAAAATGTAATCTTTATAACTTGTTGAAAAAGTGTCTTTTAGAAAAAAAAAAAATAATTGCGTTTCTTCTAAAATTCTGTAAAAAAAAAACAACTTTCTGGTTAAAAAATTGATTTTGAGTTCCAACCTGCCTAATTTAAAACGATTTTAGTCTAATAGTATTTAAAAAGGTGACATTTATAGTCATTATATTTTACTTTTAGTTACCAGAGCTTTGCAAGACTTGCCTAAAAACAAATGTGCTACTATAGCAGGTAAAATGACTGATGCTGAATCTCTAATGGCTATGAAAGATTTTCTAAATAAACTTGGTAGCGAATTGCTAGCCACTGAACAACATTTTCCAAAAGAAGGTGCAGGTATTGATCTTCGAAGTAATTACATTCTGAATAATAAAATTCAAAACTTAGAAAATGCCGATGTTGTTTTATTAATTGGAACAAATCCAAGATACGAAGCTCCATTAATTAACACTCGTTTGAGGAAAGGATATATTCATGCGGAGCAAACCATTGCCCTTATTGGTCCAAAAGTTGATTTAACATACGACTATGAGGTTTTTATATTTTTATTACTTATTATTATTATTATTACTGTTATTAAATTCTAACTTTTTTGGTAGACAATTTCTAAAATGGAATAATTTTTTAGCACCTGGGTCAATCAATCGATGCAATAACTCAGTTGAAGAACGGCACACATCCTTTTAGTAAAACCTTACTGAATGCAAAGAAACCTATTGTAATTTTGGGAGTGAATCAGTTAGACCGTAAGGATGGTGCTAAAATTCTTGCTGAAGTACAAGAGTTGTCTAAATTTATTGGAGACAATGCAAAAGTTAATAAAATATTCTACTTCTAATATGCTGCAATTTTAAATATGTTATTAAAGATATTTTTTCTAGATTTCTCCAGATTGGAAGATACTTAATGTACTTCATACGAATGCATCGCAAGTTGGTGCTTTAGATCTCGGCTATGGATCTACCTTAGAAGACATTATAAAAGCAGAACCTCGATGCCTTTTTCTTTTGGGAGCTGATGACTCCAATATTTCTAAGCAAGACTTTGGAAAAACTTTTATAGTTTACATTGGAAGTCATGGCGATAACGGAGCAATGATGTCGGATGTTGTTCTTCCTGGTGCAGCTTATACTGAAAAAAATGCCAGCTTCGTTAATACCGAAGGCCGCTCTCAAGAAACGAATGCTGCAATTACACCTCCTGGAATGGCTCGTCCTGACTGGAAAATTATACGAGCACTTTCAGAAGTATGCTTTATTTCTTATGAGCTATTTTTGTATTCAATATATTTTTCATTGATGTGTTTAGATTCTAATTCATGTTTTTAAGGTCCTGTACATCCAATTGTACGCAAGGACCCTATTGCAGAATCGTGTCTGGGATTTTTGGCTCTCCGAGGAGGCGCATGAATATTCCCTAAAACTCATTTGGTATAAATCCCAATTGGCATAAATTCACTTCGCATAAAACCCATTTGTCATAAAACTTACTTGACATAAAACTCAATGGACATGAATTTCATTTGGCATAAAATTCACTTGACATAAACTCAATTGATATAAATCTCATGTGGCATAAAACTCATTTGGCATAAATTTCTTTTGGCATAAAACCCCTATAATGTCAACTCAATTGACATAAATAGTATCGTATACGATTTTTCTTCGCTTCCAGCCGAAAGTACGTTAAAAAGTTGAAGAAAATATGCAAAAAAGCGTTGACAGTGGTTGACGGATGCTAACTTGCTGTCAGCCATATTTGTTTACTATTCTAACTTTTGTGGCCTGTGTTAGCGCGCTCTACTGGACACCTTGCAAAGCGTCTCCCAAAATTTTTCTGGATCAGCTGAATTCTTGTTTGGAAATTCGATCTGCCCGCCCGACTTTTGCAAAACCGAGGCGAAGCCGAGGATTTTGCTGGTCGGGGCGGGCATCAACAAAAGTAAAAACATATAAAAAGGTAAGTATCTTATCAGTCGCCTAGATATTTTATTTTTTCAAACTTTAATACTGAACAATGTTCAGTATTTAATGTGTCAAAATATCAGAGACAATTATTATTTATTGCTTTGTTTCATTTAGACAGATGATTTAAAATATATTTTTAGTTATTTTAAGTAATATAAAAATTTAGTGACTGATATGATACTTGCCTGGAAGGTTAGAATTAAGAATGAACAATGTCTTTATTCTTTTTTTGTAAATATTGTGTGGTTATTAAGTTAAACACAGTTCCTGTGAAAAATCACAATACAGGAACCATAGGAAGGGATAGAAGGTGATAGGTGAAAGATTAAAAGTTATAGAAGAAAGGTGATTAAAAGCGATAACTGATGATGCTGGTTAGAGTGGAATAGCAAAAAATATGTGGATATGTTATAGGTTATTGAAAAGTATTGATGAAAAGTGATTAAAAGGGAAAGCTCATCATGTTCATTCAGGTGGGGTTTGGAAATAATATGAAGGTATTAGAAATTAACTGAAAGTTATAGAAAAAGGTGATTAAGAGCGATAACTCGCTATGTCCATTAAAGTAGGGATAGGACTGAATAGAAAGGTATAGATTAGAGATTAAAAGTTATAGGAAAAAGGTGATTAATGGCGATAAGCTGGTCATTATGATTAAGGTAGAGATTGAAAGAGATTGGAGGCAATAGAAAGGTATAGGATGGTAAAAGTTATAGGATTGAAAGTCATAGGGAAAAGGCGATTAATGGCGATAAGCTGGTCATCGTGATTAAGGTAGAGATTGAAAGAGATTGGGGTCGATAGAAAGATATATATAAGGAGATATAGAGTCGAGTTTGAAAACGATAGCTTTTCTGCATCTCTTTCTATAACAGGGATAAGAAAAGATAAAAAGTGATAAGATTTCTATCTCTTTACTTCTAGTAGGGTTAAGTAAGAGTCGCTTTTACCCCCATCCTTCCCCCAGAGCCCTTACGTAATTAATGAATGGCCATAACTAATTAAATTATTTTGTGTGCCGCATCCTAGGTTTGAGTTCGAGTATAACTGGCACATCTCCGATTTTTTGTTTACTTTTATACTTATATGCTCCATTTTTAAAATATTTTTCAGATTTCGGGGAATTGTTTGCCATATGATACTCTATCGGAATTACGTTCTAGAATTGAGGAGGTTGCACCACATTTAAGAAGATATGGCGACGTAGAGTCAGCTAACTTCACTAATTTAGCTTCAGAACTAGCAAAGGTTAATAATAAATTTTTAATATATTTTTCACTACTATTTATGTCTTTACACGGAAAGATTGTATATTACAATATGAAATGATAATGATTTAAAATCTTCCTACAGTGAAACCCACATATATCGGATCCGCATTTATCGGATTCCCGCTTACATCGGAAAAAATTTTCGTTCCCTTGGATTTTTCTGTTTTCTATGTTAAAATACCCGCTTATATCGGACCCCGTTATATCAGAAACTCACTTACATCGGATGAATTTTGAAGTTCCTTAAGTTTCCGATAATCTATATCGGGTCTTGAAATGTCGGTATAAAATTCAAATTAAATTTATAATCAGTTTTTGAGAATTCAATCACTAAATAGAAAAACATTGTTTAACAAGTAAAAAATAAATAAGAAAGTGCAAGTATGTATATCATTGAGTTTATTGATAAGATTTTAAGATTACATTAGGATTTTATAATTTATAAGTAACTTTTTATATAAAAATATAATATCATTTAATAATTAAAATAACTTTTGAGAATAAACATCAAATAACTTTTACTTCTAATCTCGCTTCTTATTAGGAAAAAGAAGTATTAAAATGTTTAAAAAGGATAACTGCATAGTATTCTAATTTGAAAAAATACATAAATATTTACTCAAATCAACAGTCTAGGGTGAATAGAATAATATCCGAATTACGTTATCGCCAATATAAAATATCTATCGTTCTCCCGCCTATATGAGATACTTTTTCCGGCCCCTTCAAATCCAATACATGATGCATTTTACGTGTCCCAAGTTCAAAATTCATTTCCTTCAAAACAATTAAAACTTGGGGATTTTATTGTCCTACCTAGTGCTAATATAAGCAAAAACATTTTCTTGAATTTTTTTGAAAAATTGGTGGGGATAGTGAGGAGTCAATTTTATCAAATTTACTTGACAACGTCTTCTTTCTCAATTTTTTCTGTCTTTACATGTAATGCAAAAAATTTCGTCGAATATGTTTCTTAAAGATTTTTTAATGCTCTTTTCATTGGTAAATTTTATTTTTCAATATTTTGAAAATTTGACCCTAATTTTTTATAATTAGTATTTAATTTGCTATTTTTACAAAATTGGTCCGTTTAATTTTAAAATAAAGTATTGGCATCGAAAGCTGAGCATACCAAATTTCAGAATACTTTTTTTTCGTTTTCGAGATAGACGTCAAAGAATACGTTACGGCTCAGCGCGGCCTTTCTGCATCTCGTGAGCCACTAGCGCGACCATTTTGTGACAGCGCAGCGCCATAACGCAGTCCTTGTCATCTAATATATAGGAAACAAAAAAAACGGCCTTCTAAAATTCGGTACACTTATAACATTTAAATTGACGAAATTGCATTTATTAAAATTTCCAACTCCTGGAACTCGTATTTGTCCGAACCACTAAAATTCCCTAACTTGTATTTGTATGAACTTTGAAATTACTGAACTTGCATTTGTCAAAACATTCAATTACCCGAATTTGCATTTGTCCGAACATTGAAATCACCGAAATAACATTTGTCAAAAACATTCATTTACCTGAACTTGCATTTGTCCGTACGTTAAAATCACCGAATTTGCATTTTTCCGAACTTAAAAATCATCGAACACGCATTTGTCAAAACATTCAACTCTCCGAACTATCATTTATCAGACCCTTTAATTCACCGACTACGCAAGTCACCGAATTTGCATTTGTCAGATCCTCGGAAAGTAGCCTCTCTAAAGAAGCCTTCTGAGTGTCCGGCAACTTTCCCGGAAACATTACCAGCTAATCAGAAGACTCCTTTAAAGAGGCTACTTTCCAAGAGTTTGACAAATGCAAATTCGGTGACTTGCGTAATTGGTGAGTTAAAGGGTCTGACAAATGATAGTTCGGAGAGTTGAGTGTTTTGACAAATGCGTGTTCGGAGATTTAAAAGTTCGGCCAAATGCAAGTTCGGGGATTTAAGAGTTCGGCCAAATGTGAGTTCGGTAATTTCAAAGCTCACACAAATGCAATATTAGGAATTTAAAAGTTCGGACCACTGATCTCTATAATAACTGGATAGCGCATAGGCAAGCAAAATATGTGATCTATTGAAAACCGTTTTCATTGACTCCGACTGACGCTCGTGTTTCTTCGGCAACTTTCGGACACAGCTGACTGTCAGCAATTGTCGGTAAAGTCACATGGGTGTTTCACGTGCGAGTGTTGACATTTTAGCTTTTCTATATTTTTGGATAATATATGAACTTTCAACAAGTAAAAAATATATACTAGTAAGTAAAATGGTGTACCAGTGCAGTGCATATACGGTGGGAAAAAACTTAAAAAGGAATCCGATTTTTGATACCGTAAGGATTGGATTTCTATTTTGAAGATTAAGAGTTTAAATAGTTACTTTGTTACACTGTTTCATATCTGCTTTTTTAAAAAAACATTGTTCTTGTTATATTTGCTTTTCTTAAAAGCTGCTTACTACTATAACGGATTTTTAATTTTTGAAGTGTGCATTATAATCTACAAAATATTTTTCATTTATATGCAATACCTGACAACAGAATTAATTTTAATTGATTCTCTTATAAAATAAACTTTAAATATGTATATAATGTACTTCATATATTTTTTTCAACTGTTACTCTGAACATTGATTTATATAATTATTATCTCATCAATATATTTATAATGTTAACAAAAATTAAATCCTGCCTTTCTCTTTGTATAAATAATAAATTTTTTTTCTAAATATAAAGAATAATTACACACTTTATATTTATTTTTATAAATTATTTCTATTTAAATAAAATACTTTTTCATCTAAAACGTAAGAAACAAAAACATACGAAAAAAAAAATTATACATTATATGTTTATATTTCAAATTCGCCGCGAAGTACGAAGATTGTCGAATGAAGATCCGAACGGCGCTCGGGTGCAAAAAAAATGGCTGACCATATCACAGGCGGCACCACAAGATTTGAAATTGCATACGCTATCCAGTTATTGTAGAGATCAGTGGTTCGGACAAATGTAAGTTCGGTGATTTTAAAGGACGGAAAAATGCAAATTCGGTGATTTTAAAGTACGAACAAATGCAAGTTTGGATAAATGAATGTTTTGACAAATGCAAATTCGGTGCGGTGATTTCAATGTTCGGTCAAATGCAAATTCGGTGATTTCAACGTTCGGACAAATGCAAGTTCGGGTAATTGAATGTTCTGACAAATGCAAGTTCAGTAATTTCAAAGTTCATACAAATACAAGTTAGGGAATTTTAGAGGTTCGAACAAATACGAGTTCGGGGAGTTGAAAATTTTAACAAATACAATTTCGTCAATTTAAGGGGTTAGACCACTGTGAACTTTACAAAAAATTGAAATTTTTTTTTTTAGTTAGAAAGGTGTCATAGGGTCTTAAAAATAAGAAACAATAAACATTATAGAAAGAAAACACCTTTAAAAATTAAATTTTGAATCCGCGCGAAGTCCTACTGTGCGCAGTGCATTAGAAACGTCTATGCTCTTAAACTTTAAACGCGTTTTTTTCGAAACCACATTTTTCAAACTGGCCGGTAACTTTTCTCGCACAATTTTCGACCGATTTACTTAAAAATTGGTATGTAGCTATATGATAACATTCTTTATGGGAGTACGTAGGGGTTTTGCTCTAGTAAAAAAAATAATTTTTTTATTAACAATTTCCTATCGATTTTTTACCGAAAAACTAAAAATTTTGATTCAAATGTGTGCCATTTTCACAAAAACCGTTTTTTTCAAAATCTCCTACGTACTTCTCTAGCTTTTGAGTTGCAAATTCATAAAAATTTTGGGTTTTGGTTCTACATAAAAAATTGACAAAGATTTTCTACCGGCCGTAGACCTCAACTTAAAAAACTGAATTTTTTAAATCGACAATCTAGGCCGCCATTTTAACGTTTTCAACATAGCAAAATAATTTTTTTATACTTCAATAGATGTCTAATAATAATAAATAAAACCTGGTTTTATCTCATTTTATCTTGCTCTTGTAAAAGAATCTTAAAATTAGGTCTAATTTTCGTGTTTTACAGTGGTCTAACCCCTTAAATGTTTTGGCAAAGGTGAGTTCGGTGATTCTAAAGTTACGACAAATACAAATTCGGGAATTTAATAGTTCGGATAAATGCAAGTTCGGAGAATTACATATTCGGACAATTAAATTTCGGTCAATTGGGTTTTGGAGGTAATGCAGGCGACCCAAATTTTTTCATTAAATATACATACCGCAAAACTTAGAATAGTCTCGCAGCGTAACGCATTCTTTGACGACTAATATCTCGAAAACAAAAAAACGGAATTCTGAAATTTGGTATACACATAGGAAAAAAACTCAGCTTTCGATTGCAATACTTTATTTTAAAATTAAACCTACGGATAAAAATTGACCCCCCCCCCCTCTATCCCCACCAATTTTTCAAAAAGTCTAAAAAATATTTGGGGTTATATTAGCACTAGGTAGAACAATAAATTCTCCAAGTTAATTCTTTTGAAGGAGATGAATTTTGAGCTTGGGACACACCACGTAAAATGCCTCAAATGTGGGTTTCACTGTATTAGACAAAAAGTTTAATATTTTAGATTCTAATAAAGTTAGAAAAGTTAATAAGATCTTATTTTAAAGCTCGTTTTCTGAATTGAATCAATGTTTAAAACAATTTTTTAATATACATTTTCTTAATTATTTATTTTAATCAGAAATATATAACTTTTTGTAGTGCTCTTAAGGCGCTTGCATACCTTCCGAGTGGCAAGTGTTATATGCGCTGCTCGTCCTTGGAAAAGCAATTTTCCTAATTTGGAAAATGAGTATAACGCGGGACATTTGAAATTTGAATTTTAATGAAATTGGTAAAGTCGTTTTTAAGGACAAATTTGTTAATAAAAATGGTGAATTTGATTACAATTATAAATTGTGACTGCATATTTTTGTTGTTCAGAATGAAAATGTGAAAGTAGTGTTGATATAATGTGAAAAATGGTCTTTTTCTTGAAGACATTGAAGTTAAGTCAATGTTTTTAGAATTGTTGATAGTTTGCTTGTTAGAAAATAAGTGTATGCTTGATTTTTATTGTTTTAATTGTAGAAAATAATATTTACGAATAAAATTAACTATAAATTAAGATGAGATCAAACTTTAAGTCAGTAAGTAAATTTTATAACATTAAATATTGTTAAAAATAATTGTATTTTTTTATTATTATATGCCTAATCTAAAGAATTTGATTGCTTTTTTCAGGTAAAATTAAATATTGTGGAAAATAATTGTATTTTCTCATATTATTATATGTAATTATTATATATATTTAATTTTACCTGAAAATGAGCAAAAAAATTTTTAGGTTAGACATATAATAATTAAAAAAAAAATACAATTATTTTTAACAATATTTAATGTTATAAAATTTACTTACTGACTTAAAGCTTGATCTCATCTTAATTTATAGTTAATTTTATTCGTAAGTATTATTTTCTACAATTAAAACAACAAAAATCAAGTATACACTTATTTTCTAACAAGCAAACTATCAACACTTCTAAAAACATTGACTTAACTTCAATGTCTTCAAGAAAAAGGCCATTTTTCATATTATATCAACACTACTTTCACATTTTCATTCTGAACAACAAAAATATGCAGTCACAATTTATAATTGTAATCAAATTCAACATTTTTATTAACAAATTTGTTCTTAAAAACGACTTTACCAATTTCATTAAAATTCAAATTTCAAATGTCCCGCGTTATACTCATTTTCCAAATTAGGAAAATTGTTTTTCCAAGGACGAGCAGCGCATATAACACTTGCCGCTCGGAAGGTATGCAAGCGCCTTTATTCGCAGTAGAGTGGCCAAAAGTTCTTTTAAACATTATCGTCCCACTCTTATTGTAAACTATTTCTTATTGTAGTTATTTTGCATTATGCTTTAAAATTGAATCATGTTTTAAATAATGTATTATAACTTTAGCAAACTGGAGGATCTTTACTGCCAGAATTAGTAGAGGTTCGACAAAAAACCTTGGATCAATTTTTTATGACGGATGCAGTATCAAGGGCATCTCCTACAATGGCAAAGTGTATACAGGCTGCATTAAAGCAGCGTCAATCCCATGTGTAACACTATTTATTATTTAAAGGACTATTGTAAATAGATAGATATCAGTTATAGTAATAGTTGCAAATGATTCATAAATATTAAAGATTCAGTAAAAGAAATCAAGTTTCTTCACAAATAGACAAAAAATTTAGAAAATTCTAGAAATGTCTTAAAGTATTATTTCGTACAGTGGAAAAAATCTGCTGCGATGATCACATTAGCAGACAACTATACAAAAACTAGCTGAATCAAACTGAATACCAGACAGGTCTGTCTAGCATTAAGGCCGAACTGTCAGGATTGTAGCACCAATAGTGCAATGGAAAAAGTATACGAATATACCACCAAGCAATAATCCTAGCAGATTTCTTTCCGTGTATAAAATATCCCAAAACTTAGTTCATTTGTATAATAATATAGTGACTAATGTATTAAGTTATTTAAAGTTTACAAAATTTTGAAACTTTATCAAACTAAACTAGTAGTCAAATTTCTAAACAAAAATGTCAATCCTGGCGCTTTTAGATATTTGAAGACAGGGTCGAAAGTCACTCATTTTTTCGATCGTATAAAAATGCATAGCGGGTGTATTTTTTTTTAATTTTGGGTAAAAATGAACGTCATTTGTATACAATCAAACAAGTGAATGACTCTCAATGCCTGTCATCAGGTTATCTAAAATTGCCTTGTTTATACCTTCTGGATGAATAAAAGATATCGTAAGCAACACGACCAGAAAGACAGACCAATCTGTTTACGTTGATTTTTGTGCACACGTTACGTCTCAGGCTGGAAACATCAATGGCTGATTTTAGACCCTTGTTGCTTAACATACTATTTTGTCCTACCTACACGGAAAATATCTCTTTTTTGTCACTTAATGCAGGCACAAGTTAAGTGATTTGCGCCCGGGTGTAGGGTCTATTCAGGTCTTGGATAAAAAATGTACGCACCAGTGGCGGATCTACGAGGGAGTCATGGGGGTCATTTTTAGCCCTCCTAGGGCTAAAAATCATAACAAAAAAAAGGTCTCATCATTTTGGTCAAAAAATGCTGCGCCTAAGGATAACCCCTCTGGAGGAAGTTCTGGATCCGCCACTGGTACGCACCATGAGCGAAAGGTTATTGCAGCTTAAACAAACCTCGGCGAATTATCATAGAAAGATTGTCAAATTATTTCAAAAAAGAAAAAAAGTGTATTAAAAATTATTATACCTCATTAATAAATAAGCCGATGGATCTAAAATGTCAAATAAAATTCTTACAGCGGTATCCCGTTGTTTCCTAGCACGTTAAAGATTCGATCGACTTTTTAGATTGTGGGGGACGTTAAATATCGCTATTACAATTTTTATATTTCGTTCTTCGTTCCATTGGTTGAAATGAGTCTAGGAAAGTTTTTTGCTTAAGGTAGTTCTCCGGCAGTTATACTTGAAAAAATTGATTTTCTATAGATTTTCTTTAAATTGTGAGAAAACGTTATTTTATATGTGCCTTCTGTCTGGTTAAAATTTCAATAGCCCTTACAATGCTCAAAATTGAGATATTCAGGTTCTAAATTCCAATTTTGTATGGAAAATGATAAAAAATGAAATTTCAAACCTGAATATCTCAATTTTGAGCATTGCAAGGGCTATTGAAATTTTACCCAGATATAAGGCACACATAAAATAACGTTTCCTCACAGTTTAAAGAAAATCCATAGAAAATCGATTTTTTCAAGTATAACTGCCGGAGAACTTCCTTAATTACAAATATATGAAGAAAGTTTTACGTTTTCTATAAATTGTTTTAACGATTTAAATTGTACTTTATTGTTTCCTATAAGAGAGAGTATTGTTTTACCAAATATGTTTAACCTCCATTTTTTGACCACAGAAATCCAACAATCATGTTTTGAGAAAATGTCATTCCGAGAGTGTGCGTGTGTGTGTAAACATCATATTTGCATGAATATCTCGAGTCACATAAGAGCTATTGAGTTAAATTGTTTTATTTGCAAATCTCCCTGTGAGACATAAAATTTTATGCCATCAAAGCCAATCTATCAACTAGAACAATAATATATATATTTTTAATTTTTTGAAAAAATTTTTTTGTCACTATCTTTAAAAATATGTTCCTGCACCTATGCATTTTTTCTTTCACTTGAAAGCTTATTTTAAGGTGCATCTTTTTACTCTAGTTTTGAATTTTCTACTATCAATAAATCCACACTTATAAAGCTTTTAAAAATTGATAATTTTATAAAACATAGTTTTTTGTGTTTTTTTTTTAGTAAAAAATTTTCATTTAATTTCTAATATATTGTAACCAATCTACAAATCTATTAAAAAACGCAAGGATTTACCTATTTAAAAACCTTCTACGACTTGAATTCTCGAAGTTACTGACTTCTAAAAAATTAAAATGTTAAAAACAAAGATAGAGATGTATTTCACTGTTGTACCCTTACTGGGGTCTTTGCAGTTCCCTCTATTTCTTTTTTAATCTTTGCAACCCTACAACATTACCCATCTCCATTTTGTGTCTGAAGCCGGCTTCATTAGAGGTACTATAATTACCTTGCTCTTTCTGACCAGAATAAAGGAAGACTACGGAAAACCTTCACTGAATACAGTTTACAGCTCTTTTATCGACAGTCAAATGTATATACCTAATCTTTAAAGTTTTAATGATACAAAAAAAGTCCTCGACGTCAAATCTCTCGCTCAGAAAACCTCAATAAAGTCAGAAAAATTGCCTATTTAAACCATTACAAACTTATGTGCTACAAAAAAAAAAAATTATTCTCTATCGGGAAGCAAAGTGTTCATGAAATGAACACAAAAATTCATGCTTCAACTTGGCAGCGGTTTTTATTAATTAAATTTTACTATATTTATAAAGAAATATTAACAAATTTTAACAAATATTTAAAGACAAGAAAAGCGTTGTTCAGTAATGTACAATAATCTTAAAACATATTTGTTGTTGTCAATGAATCATTTACTTGGAAATCATAAAAATTAAATTAATTCCTTAAAAGTAAAAGTCATTCTTAATATTTTACAAAGTCTTTTAGTTTTATTCAATTACTTGATTCCGGTTGATCATCAGTATCTAGATCGCCAGAACTTTCGTCAGAATCAATCTGAAAATGTATTATATTAATTAACTAAAAAATTAATAAATAGTATATGGGCGATTCTTACGTAACTGCCCTACTTGGCGGCGTTGAAAAAATACACCTAAATTAAAATTATATTCTGAAGTGTATTAGTGAATTTTAAAGGTATATATGAGAGTAACTGAAAACCAAATATACATAAATATATATATATTATAACTTCTATTATATTGCACTATAACTGCTGAAATTTCAGCTCCGTGGCGTGTCCCTTTTGCAAAATGTTAACTTTAATTTAATAATTTTCGGTGAAAATATCATTATTATGACTCAGCCTTTTTCAAGCATAAAGTGTCTATATTTATGAACAATTTAGGTTTATATTGCACTTCATAACACCTTTTTCATACTTAAAAATCTGTAAAAATATTTTGTCCCTCAATTTTTTCAATTTTTGAACGCAATCTGTAGACTTATAATTAAGGTGTCATGTGTTTAGTTATTACGCCTTCTAATAAGTTAAATCTCAATTTTGATCCATTAGCACTAAATCACATGTGAAAAAAGTTTAAAAAAAGAAAAATTTTTGCTTAAAAAAAAATTATTTTGGTGAAAATCGCATGTGTACAAAAAAAGCGTTCAGTTCCATGTCATTACTATTATATTACTGTAACAACCATTTGATAGTATTGTTACCATTTTCTTTAAGTTTTCATGTGAAAAAAGCGATCTGCAGAAGGAATAGATTTATTTTGCAATATTGTAGAAGTGAGGTTAGAATAAATGTCAAATTTCAGCTCCATATGGTATCACGTAAAATTTCAGCTCCATGGCCTATATGAAGTGTTCAGTGTGCTTCATACAGAGAAACTTTTTTATCTGTGGTGGTTATTTTAAAATATTATTCTATAAAGTAGTTTAGCAATGCCGTATTACACTGCTCGATCTCCATTTCAAATTATCCACAAAATAAAACGAAATATTCATTATTAAATATTGTATTTGCTGTTCTTTTATAAAATTTTATATATGTTAACTAATATTTAAAATACTGTTAGAATATTAAATAATTTATGAATTTCTTATTTATTTTCGTTTTAGCAAATTATCAAAAAGAAATCTTTATGTTGTACAATATATTTGCAATAAAAGGATGCGGTTCAGCTTCACATGGCAGCCAATTTTCAAAAATTTGCTATTATTTTCGTATAAATATAGTTGTAGTAAAATCGTTTAAAATATACTTATATTACACCCTAATAAGAAAAATAAGTGCAGAGAAACATTGAATAAAAAAATTTTTATTTTTACCAAAACTTATCTTGAAATCGGGCAGTTAAGCAAGAATCGACCATATATTATGCACAATGTGCCGTATGTGAGTCTTTATAGTCGAGAGTATCACGCGAAACTATAAGACCATGAAGTAGGATAAGGAGATGAAACGCCTGTAGTTTGTCGCGGGAAAACTTGACACCAATCAGGGGGGTCCCAGTAGTACAGGTCTTTTTTTCCCTGTTGACAACAGCACTTGCTGTGGGTGATTTTTGTAACTATAATTTATCACGTGACCATATCACATGTACATAAGACACAGCCACGCACACAACGAAAATTAATTCTACTTTTCCCCTGAAGGGGCGCATAGTCGGCAGGGAAAAAGCAAAGCTGTCTACTGTGACCCCCCTATATGGGGGCCAGTAAAAATACGTCGTTTCATCTCCTTATCCTACTTCATGTATAAGACATACACGCGAAATATGATTGATACGAGATTTCATGCAACAAAGACGTGATACCGTTGAGTACGATCATTTTACACTATCTGTTTCCTATCATGAGGTAGCGTAAAGTGACCGTAATACACGTACCTTGCCTAAAATTAATTAATTTAATAAAACTATCAAGTCTAGACCTTTTCATCACAAATCGGAAATTAATAAAGCGCATAGTTGACAGTCAAACTTATCTGTCCTATTCTTATTGAAGAAAAAATACACTAGGTTTATCATGCTTCTCTTCTGCTCTTTAACTTAGGACCGAAATAGTTGAAAGGTTAATCATGCGCTTTATTAATTTCCGAGTTGTGATGAAAAGGCCTATTGACTACACATTAAATTAACATCAAACCTTTTCTCCTAGTGCTAAAAGTCTCTCTTTATATGACGCAATTTTATTGTCTTGATCTGTAAGAAGTTCCAACAAATCTTCCTGATCTTTTCTCAATTTCTCCAGTTCCTCTGTACCCTGCTTCTTTATCGCTTCCAGTTCTGTTTTGTTTTGTATTAGGATCCTGTCTTCCTGTTCATTTAACTTTATTAGGCAGGCAGATAATCGATTCTCTAAAATTTTTATTTCTGCTTTATATTTTTCCAATTCTTCATTCCCTGTTTCTAACCGATTTGGAGGAATAATTAAATTTTTTTCATTTGAAAAATTTGTTTGAGCTGCTCGCAAAAGCAAATTTTGATCTTTCAAGTGACTCACTGTTGTTTGCAGCTCCTGGACTTGAACCTACAATTGCGTTTTAAAATGATATACGTACAAAGTGGCGGAATCAGACAAGGTTTTTAGAGGGAATATGTGAGATAGAAAAAGATAATACTATAGTGCTATGTTTTTCTCTCTCATACAATTATAAGACATTTTACTCTCTTACTGATTTCAAAAAACAATTCTTCATTACCTCGAGATATCGCTTCTCCTTTAATAACGTTTCATTTACTTGATTAAGATTTTGAATTTGATTATCCTGTTCTCTAATTAAATCTTTATACTGTGAAACTAATGCTGAATCCGATCCCATCATTGTAGAAATTTGATCTATTGAACCATGTAAACTGCTTCCATCAAGAACAGATTTTAAAACAATAGCTAAAAATTTTAAACAACGTTTTATTTAATTTAAAAAGCTTGAACCATTTAAATTGACAATCACCTTCTAAGTTTTTGAGTAGCCTACAAAATTCGTAATCTAAATTAAGTTCAGAAGAATTTTGTGCCCAAGACTGTGGATGCTTTAAACTTCTAGAATAAACTTCGTGCCTGGAAATGCCACCAATTGCATTTTGAAACTTTTCTAATCCTATTCTGTTTTCCACCAAACTGCAAAGCTTTTCCTATAATAAAATTTTAAAATTCGATAAACTTTTTAATCAAAAAAGTTCTTAATTTTAAAATTATATATTAAAGAAACAATTCAATTTTTCTCTTTTCAATTAATTAATTTTACCTTAGTATAATTCGGAACGCTATCATCATTAAAATGAACACAAATTCCAATTAGAAAAGCACACATATTTTGAAGAAGACACTCTTGTAGTTCATCATTATTATCTTGAGAAGATAAAAGAGCAGTAAGATAAGCAACTGCTGAATCAATATTTAAAAATGTTTTGACAGCTTTTGGACTGTAAGAAGTCCATGTACATAAAAGTATTAAAAGTCCAAGTTTAGACTGTGTTTTGATGCTTTGTTGAAGAAGCATAACACACTGTTGCATTAACTTGACAGGAGGTTGTCCAATGTTTGTCGCCAGAAGAACCTTTAATAATTGTTCCTTCTGAGTCACATTTTCAATTAATGCGTGGGACAACAAAACTGCTGAGAACCAATTCGATAAAGGATCAGACGAGAAAAGACCACCGCATATTAATTGTCCTGCAACGAAGAAAAAAAAATATAATAGCGAATATAATAATAAAAATAATAATAATAAAAGATTAAGATCATATGTATCTAAAATAAACCTTGCGAATGAAATTTGCAACGAATAGTTTTAGACAAAACCTTACAGAGTAATATTTAATGAATTTCAATCCACCTGTCGTTAAAGATGGTGTTTCATTTCCTTGAGGTAAAAAAGTTTGAACTAGCTGCGCCTGACTTAATTCATTTTTGAAAAGAAAACATTGAAAACAATAAAGAACAGAGCATCTCAAAAGAAAAGGCTGTTTCTCATTTACCATTGACATTAAAAGTACAACTATCGCAGGTCTAAAATAAAGAAATAACTATATTATTTTGTTGAATTAAAAAAATTAGATAACACCAAATTTACCAGAAAAATAATTTAATTGTTTTTAAAAATTAGGAAAAAAGCATAATTTACTTGGGAGGAGTGCTAGGAGCCATAACATTTGCTAAGAATTCTTGATTACTCGTATTTCCTCTGATAACTTCTGCCACTGCACTAATTGTCTCCGTTAAAACGTCTGCTGGGACTCCACTTGACATTAGTATATCGCAAAGTGCTTGCAGTAATTGACATGTTTTCATACTTCGTTGGCAAGCCGCTACCAACTGTAAAAATATTATTGTCTTTTCTTGCAATAATAATAAAAATCAAGAAACTTTTACTTATATTATGCATTAAAATATTCGTAAGTTATTTACTTGAGCAGGGCCACTGGGCGCTATTAAAGCACGAACAACTTGTATCATGCAATGAATATTTGAAACTTTTTGCGGACTCCAACCTGCCAATGGGCTGTCATCCACTTCCGGAGGCATTTCAAATAATGGTTTTAGTCTTTGAATATAACTTCCTGTATAAATTTATCGTGAGTTATTTAATTTTAAACAATTATAAAGAAATAATAGTTCAGGATGGCGATTAGACTGGAAACAGAAAAATTAATTTTTAAACCAGAAATTTATTGGCTGTTCTAAAAATTTGATAACGGTTATTTGTAATACAAGGCCTGTAAATGGCACTTTACGGTACAATTAGAGATCCGAGAGAGAGAGAGAGAGAGAGAGAGTTGAGACATTTTTCCCTCTCAGTGACTTAGTGCCAATCAGTGGTCGAAAAGAGCGGATTATTTATATTATTCATATATTATTACTAAATATTTGTTTAGAAAGCATTTCAAATGAAACTTTCATTTTGGATCAATGAGATGAACTTCAGATTCCGGTTAGGTGCTACCAATCACAATCCAAGTCAACATGTCTTAACTCTCCCTTGAGGATTTCTGGGTACTGATTGTGAATAATTGTAAGGCTTTGTATCACAAATAACTAGTATGGAATTTTTAGAAAAGGCACGAAATAAAGTTCTAGCTTTACACATCATTTTTTGTCAACTCGCACAATAAGCACGAGGTTATGAAAGATCAATCGATGACAAACAAGAGCATCTGTATTTCTATCAAAGGTGGGTTCGAACCAAGTTCAACCCAAAGGTTGAGGCACTTCAAATTTTCTTGTGAATTTCTACTCTATTATGTCTCCTCAGTGATTCAAGACCAAAAAGAAAAAAATCGTTAGACGCATTTTTTAAAAAATCGAGATGTATTTTTTATGCTAAAAACTAGGGCTGCGCACGATACGATACGATACGATACGTCTCGTCACGCTTGGTATCGCCTTCATAATTGTGGTCTCGTCTAGTCTCGATCTTAAAAACATCAAAAAAATAAAACATAGTAATTGCAGAATACAATTGTTAACTTATTTATTGTAAAAAGATAAGTTTTTCAAATCAGCTGTTAATTGTTAAAAACGTTTTGGGTCTTGTTGATTTAATAGTGTCGCTTACAAATTCTCAGCTAAATAAGATTAAAAATAAGATGTTGTTTAAAATGTGAAGCTGACAAGAAGCAAAATTAACAATAAGTGAAATGTTGGACAGTAGGGGAGACCGAGGAGGAAAGTAACAAAAATCAGTTTTTTAATGCTAGCATTAAAACTATTTGTCGGATAAGTTCTGTAAACATATTAATCGATTGCTTGGACTTTCACCTATTGAATAAAATTGGAATTAAACATTAATAATAATTTGATAGTTCACTGCAGGACTTTTTAATCAGCTCTTTATTTGTTACTTTCCTCCTCACCCCTGAGGTGGAAAGTAACAGCACGAAGGAGGAAAGTAACACTTTAAAATTAAGGCTATCATTTCAAATATAAAACTGCCATTAATTTAAATTATTTTTATTATAAACATATAAAAAAACAAAGTGATATTAACTACATTTTGTACATAATTGGCAGATATTTTTGCACTTTTTTGAAATCAAGTTTTTTTTATCTATTTAGTATTCGTTGAATAGCAATGACATTAAAAAAAGCATCGTTTTTTAAAAATTCAAATCAAAAGTTCAATATTTAATCTTTAAAATATGAAATAAACATATAAAATCACATATTTATAAAAAAGGAGGAGGTTTATAAAAATAAAGCATTAGATGAGGAGGAAAGTAACAACGTGTTACTTTCCACCTCACCCCTCTTTTCCTTGGATTTCAAAAAACTAGTTTAAATTACCAAAAGTATTTCGGATTTTTTAATTATGCACTAGCACGACTTAAAGATAAATAAAAAAGCTTCAAAAAAACGAAAAGTATATTTAAAATAACTATAAAATCAAAAAAATATGATATTTTGAAAATTTAGACAAAAACTTACTTTTGACGTAATTTTTGCACAAAAGGTCAGTATCAGATATATAACTTATGGTAGACCCCTAACATAATTTGGGGGAGGTAGAGGGGTTAAAACTGACTAAAAGTTATTTGAGGATTATGTCTGTCCGCTCATTGGTTTAGAAGTTATAAGCGTTGTTACTTTCCACCTCTGTTACTTTCCTCCTCGGTCTCCCCTACTTTTAAACCGATTCTTCACATTCTTCTTCGAAAACCTCGACTTCTATACTTGCATCTAAGAAATGATTTTTGGTGTTAAATTATCAGATGAAGAATCTTGTTAACAAAAGAACAGTAATCTACATTTTCATTTTCCGGTATGATTATTTTTTTATAACTATAATTGAATATTTTTGAAAAAAGGTTAGTCATTAGGTTAGTCAAAGGTTATACATTATTTAGCTTTTAAAAATAGATATCTAAATCTGTTATTAGTAGTAAAGAAGTTCATAATTATAGTTACTTCCCTATTGCGGTCTCGGCGAGAGTCTCGCCGACATTCGTTTTTTTGTGGTATACCGAGACGATACCGAGACTGATCTCAGTCTCGTGCGCAGCCCTACTAAAAACACTGCTACTCAGCAATAACTTCAACCTAAAAATCTAAGCTCTTCAAATTTTCTTGTAAATTTAATTAAAACTATTATTTTTTGAGTAATTTAAAACCAAAAGAGAAAAAGGTTAATTGAATAAATTTAGTGAAAAGTTGATTTTTTATATTATTGTTTGCTGACGACACTACTTCTTAAATAAATTGATATTCGACTATAATTTTATTTTTTTACCGCGCATTATTTTTATTAAAAGTAAAAAATCGAATTAAAATTTTTTTAGTAATAATTATTTATTTGTTTGTTAAACTATGTATAGACATTAACGAAAAATTGAAAACAGTATTTAAAATAAACGCTGATTAAATCATTGTTTTTGTATACATAGTTTCGGGAGAGTCGGATAGCCTCGGACAGCGGGTAGCCCTGAACACTCGTGAAATACAATAAACTGTATACTTTTTAAATTTAAAACCACGTTTCTGTCGTTCCACATGATCTTAAAATATAATTTAAAAAACGGAGTCTATCATCATTAATTAGAATAGTAAAACATCCAATTTAAATGTTCTCTGTTTTTAAATCAATGCAATGGCCTTCTAAGAGTTTAAGATCATATTTAAGGTCAATTTTTTATGTAACAACATCAAATATATTTTTCTGTCTTTGCAGAAATACATACATATACTTACGGACTATGAAATTTGTTAATATTGTTTTTGTTAATTTAAAGTTTTTTACTTTTTATAGCAAATTTACCGAAATATATCGCCGTCGGGTAGCCACGGACATTTTTTGTCGTGTACTACCAGACACATTTTGTGTGTAGAAATCATTTGTTTCTGTCAAAATAACAATTATGTTGTTTACGTTTGGTTAATTGTGATTAATACAAAATTAAGAATCAATGTTTAATTTATAGCAAAAGAACAGAAATTTATTAGAAAATAGCTGTACAACAGGTATTTTATTTTAACAGCACATTTCTTAGCGTTTAATTAACCATTTTCTTAGAGTCCGGAGATACCAGACACTTTTTTTTCATAACTATTTTTAGCGTAAAATAGTTTTCTTTTATTCCCTGTATGTTTATTTTTTGTATTTATTTTTTGAAGGTATTGGTAATGATACTCTAACTATAAAAAACCTCAAGCACTAAAATTAAGATCATTATTTTATAATATATAATTAAAACAGCTTAAGTGTCCAGGGCTACCCGACTCTCTTCTAAATACTTTTTCAACTTCGTCTTTCAACTTATTTTTTATGAAAATTATCTTTTTAGTTTTGCCATAACAAAGCAAACAAATTTTGAGTCGATTTAAAGAGTGTGAATGAAAAATAATCCATTGATACTTGCTGATTGGAAATATGAAATTATAAATTTTCTAAATTTAGAGCGATAGGCACGATATTAATACAAAAGATTTTTGTGAAAATGGCACACATTTAAATAAAAATTTCAAGTTTTCCGGTAAAAAATCGATAGAAAATTGTTAATAATTTTTTTTTTTTGTATTACTAGAGAAAAACCCCTACGTACTTCCATGAAGAATGTTATCATGTAGCTGTATATGTACCAATTTTTAAGTAAATCGATCAAACATTGTGTGAGAAAAATTACCGGCCAGTTTGAAAAATGTTGTTTTGCGAAAAACGCGATCAAAGTATAAGAACATAGACGTTTCAAATCCCTTTAACACCGGGACGGACGCTTTTTTTTTAAAGATTTTTAACGTCAATTATTTTTGTTATTAGGCATGTAGAAAGTTTTTGGAATTACATTTTCTAACGTATTTTTTATCACTCTTTCAGAATCTGTTATCAAAATTGCAAAAAATTAAAATTCCAAAAAACTATGGCTACTTTTTTGGAAAAAAAAATTTTGATTCAAAATTTTTTTTTTTCCTTGTAATCAGTAATTAGAAAACTTCTGCACCTTAAAATATCGCGTCCACAATATCCAAGCTTCAAAGTGATGGACCATAAATTTAAAAATTTCAAGATGGCGCATCCGAAATGGCGACGACAGAATTTTTTTTCAAAAAATTGACACCCAGTGGGCACTTCTTTTAATTCCCTTTTTATCTATATGAAAATGAGTACCTGAATGTTTTTTGGGTCGCTGATTGTGAATCTAAAGCCAGATTTCAAAAATTCAAAATAGCGGATCTAATATGGCAGTTGATATTTTTTAAATTGATCGACTTTATTTGAAACTTACTATTCGGGGGTTTTTGAGGTCACTAATTGTGAATCTGAAGTCTGGTTTTAAAAATTCAAAATAGCGGATCAAATATGGCGGTCGATATTTTTGAAACTGATCGGATTTATTTGAAACCGACTACTCAGGGGTTTTTGGGGTCGATGATTGTGAATCTGGAGTCAGATTTCAAAAATTCAAAATGGCGGATCCAATATGGCGGTCGATATTTTTTAATTGATCGGATTTACTTAAAACTTTCTACTCGAGGGTTTTTGGGGTCGCTGATTTCGAATCTAAAGTCAGATTTAAAGAATTTAAAATGGCGATCGATATTTTTGAAATTGACCGTAATTTCTTTAAGCGCCCTACCCGGGGGTTTTTCGGGTTGCTAATTGCGAATCTGAAGTAAGATTTAAAGAATTTAAAATGGTGGATGCAATATGGCGGTTTTATATTTTTGAAATTGACAGGATTTTTTTAAACCTGCTTCCCGGGGGTTTTTGGGGTTGCTGGTTACGAATCTGATGTCAGGTTTAAAAAAATTAAAAATTATGAGTGTTGTCAAAGAGAGTACAAGTTTATGATATATATAGACATATCATAATTATTGTTGCGAAAGACGTTACAACTCAGTGCTAATGCAAAATAAATGATAAATAAATATTATAGCCAGAAGGACAAAAACAATACAGTTGCAGAAGATTTACGATATACGTAAGTTTCAATAGATTAAACCCAAAATTAACGATTGTACATCACTCTAAAGCAATATACCTGTTATCTGCAGGGTGTCCGGCGGTCTAAACCTGTTATGAGCCACGTTCTACTCTTTTTTCTTTTTTTAAAGTGCAATTTATAGCACTTTAAAGTGTGTAATATAAAAATTTAAATTATGTTTTTCTGATACATTATAAAGGGGGGGGGGGTCAAGCAAATGCGACATAATTATTAAAGAGGGGTTATCTTATTTGTGACAAGGTGTGACAAGGGGGGGGGGGGTCAAAAAAAAGAAAAAAAAGGTTTGACATAATTTATGGCCCCTAAGGGCATGCGATGTAGAATGACGTCACTGGTTTAGGCAACATTTGTCCGTAAACTTTCTGTTAAAATATTGAATATTTTGGCACTAAGCTATTCAGAGTTATATAAAATATCATTAGGAAGGTCTGTCTGACCCAAATTTGTTTGAATTTTACCTTAAAATTATTTTTGTTAAAATTCGTTAACATTTAAAAATAAATAAATATTTAGAGACTCACCTCTCAGGCTGCAAGCACCGATTCTACTTAGCTACTTATTTTTAGTCAGCGTTAAACACTGTGATGTAAATACAGTCCATCATTTTAAGAGAAAATTTAAAAACAAATTTTACCTATGTATACCAGTAACGACGCTACTTTTCATCACATGCTTTAAAGTCCTAGGCCATTAAGCAAAACATTGAAGCCTGTCTAAAACTTTTTAAAACCAAGTGACTTGTGTCACCAAGAATCGAAAGCAGATGTTTTCTGCCGAATGCAAAGTAGCTGCTTCATTGAAACGAGTGCAGCAAATTGCACGAAGTTGGAAATGCACTTTCGTACGTGGTGTACACGATACTTTGTCTAACACCTTTTCAGGAAAAGCACTAATTAAAGAGATACGTGTAATTTACGAAAAAGCGTAATTTTTGTGGCTCCATTTTTGCTGAATTTCTGGTCTCGAAAAACTGAGATTATGACAAATACATGCATATTTTTTTGTCACAAAAAAAGAACACAATATCGTCTGGTTACAAATGAATATTAGTCAAAAAGAAATAAAATAGAATTATAAAACCGCAATGTGAACACATAATTTCAGGTAGGGAAGTACAGCATATATATGTCAGTCCAAAGATATTGTTAAATTGTTTATAAAAATGAGACCGAGAAAAACCGTGAATTTAAATTTTTTACAACGATCGCCACCCTGATTTTTGTATTTGTGTAAAGTAGAGTTACCTTCTTTAAAAAAGTTCTGATTACTAGTGTTTCCTCGTAAAAGATTCAACATTAAAAGTAAACAATCTTCGACTACTATACCGCCTTCTGATCCTCCTTCTTGTGCAATAACGTCAAAAATGCGGTCAAACGCATTTTCAAAAGCTACAATTTTTTGAATATTAGCATTGCCCTTTGTTAATTGTATCAATAACAACAAAACCTGAAAATTTGAAGTCAGACGTATATAACTTACTTTTTTTTTCAAATCTAATTTCAACAGATAAAAATGCTGTACTGTATAGAAAACTGTACTCACGTCATTTCTAATAATTTCTCTACTATCTGCTAGGAGATCCATCAATTTAGAGACTCCCATGGGGCTTATCAATATTATTTCCTGAATATTTTTTGGTTTGTTTATCAGTAAATGAGATAGTAGTTTCAAAGCAGGATATCTCACTTTGAAATCGAATTCTTCTAAAAAGCTTAAAATCAAACCTACATTGTCTTGTTGCTTTATGAAAATTTCAGTAAATTGTTCGCCAATTTTATTTCTCAGTCCATGTTTGTCAACTGTATGAAAAATAATACGTGTTAATAATGCAAATTTTATTATTATAATCGAGATAAAACGTTTACCTTCTTCATCAAAAGTGTCAGGGTGAGTTATATTACACAGAGTTTCAAGTGAAAGACCAGTTATTTCACAATCTGTTTTATCCATTTCTAAAACTTGTTTTAATGAATCCATGCCTTGAGTACCAACTTCTAGACGATAGCTACGAGAAAGCCCTTTAAGGCCACGACATGCATCTCTTCTATCATCCAACAGAGTGGAAGATTGGAGTCGATCAACCATCCTCTCCACCTACAACACATTATCCAATTGAAAATGGCCTACAGCTAATTTTTTTGAAACTTAATTATTTTACAGTCCCAAGGGTCCTGAGTAAAGATATGTCTTAGTTAAACTCGCTAAATAAACAAGTATTTTCTATTATGATCCGTCTTTTTGTTGACAGAAAGATCTAATTCTTTCTGAGACAATATCAGTATACATTTTAATAGAGAGTTGCTTTAACCCTTGTTTTGGTGAAAATATTTATCTGCCGAGATTATCTCACATATTATCTTTACTCTGAAGTCCCGTGACTGTAAAATATCCAAGTTTCAAGAAAATTAACGGTAAACTATTTCCAATGCATTTAGTGAGGATTTCTTTATACAAAACAAGTTTCAACAATTATATAAACTGTAACTCGTCTAATAAAAATTAAAATATGTATTAACTTTTTTAAAATTTTTCCATATATTGTTAAAAAAAAATCTATGTAATTAATATTATTGTTTTAAAAGATATTAATACCATTAGTTTTCTATTCAATATCATAATCCGTTATCAAAAGAATTGTTATAATTAACATTTAAAAAACACTGTAAAATATGGTACTGACACTGATTAATATGCAGCAAAAAAATATTGCAAATGATTTCAAAAATTTTGTTCCCTACCGTATCTGCACCAGAAGGCTCATTTTCAGGTGGAGTAGAACCAAGAACAGATTTTAAACTACTTTTAAAGTATTCCATGACATTTATTAATTTTTAAATTTTTGAAATGAAAGTATACACGTCATACACAGGGCGCAGCCATTTTGAAAAAGTAAACATGACATGACTGCTGTAGTAGGGATGTGCAAGCAGGGTTGTGCTACACTGTAAAAAATTTCGTTGTATTTTTACACCGTGACACGATCAGGGTTGTGCACGTAAAATACATCAGGTAAATTACATGGGTTTTCTACGTGTATTACATATGTAATTTACATGTTTAGTTTTCTACATAATGTAATATACATCAGTACACACAGATTTAATCACGTGACAGCGCGCGAAAATTTAAAATTTATATATATATAGATATACCTTATAGATTTGGGATGTAAATTACATAGTTTTCTACATTTTCTACGTATATTACGTCGAAAATGTATTATACGTCGAAAACCTCGAGTGACGCGTCACTGCACAACCCTGGACACGATGGAAATAAATCGCTTCACGTGAGGGTGCCGTCTCATGAAAGGGATTAATGGATCAGGGATTAGAATAGACCAATTAGATAATTGGTCACATTGGAAAGCATTTTCTGATTGGTCTATTCTAATGCCTGGTCTATTAATTCCTAGCATGAGACGGTACCCTGACACGTGATAAATTTACAACGTAGTACGATGAAAATATTCGACCGACATGCAAATATTTTACATACTACGTAGTGAAATCACAGTCGATGCAGAGAAAAGCCTAACGCACAATGAATCGTAATCGCTAATCCTTAGGGCGCAATTACATGTCTGCGTCGAACGCTGCGTTTTTGCGTTGAATAATGAGAGAGAGGAGGAGAGAAATATAGTCACATCTTTGTCACTCTCAGCATTCAACGCAAAAACGCAGCGTTTGACGCAGACATATAATTGCGCCCTTAATCGTAAGAATGAGAGGGAGCAGGACAGAGATATATGTCTGTCCTACTTCCTCTCATTCTTACGATTAAGGATTAGCGATTACGATTCATTGTGCTTTAGGCTAAATCAGAATGCATTGTAATATTACTACGTGATACGTGAAGCGAAATATTTCCATCGTGTTACGTAGTAATTTTACAACGCGTTGTGGTTTCACCACGTTATACGTGAAACATTGACAAGCCATATTCAAACCGAATGAATATTTTCATCGCAACACGATGAAGTTCTACACTCGAAGTGTAGTTTTACAATCGCGTTGCATTTTTATCACGTATTACGATGGACTATTACAATATAAATTTAATGTTTGGAACGGAAAAATACTTTGCATTGTAATTCTGCAAGTATTTTTTTTTACAGTGTAGTAATAGTATATTTCGTAACATGCGTGACAAGCAGTCGTTTCTGAAACGAGAGCAATGTTTTTGCAACGAGTGAAACGAGTTGCAAAAATTGCGCGAGTTTCAAAACTACTGCTTTGTTAACGCAGTTACGAACGATACTTTTCATAACAAAGTCATAAAAGGCGTGATTCGGTTCTCTGTATAGATAACCAAAAAGTTGCAGAATGAAGAACGATTTACTATGTCACGTCAGAGTGTACACAAATACAATCCAAATTGAATGTTTCACACTTTTTTACTTGTCAACACGCCGCGCTAGTGATACGGTCAGGTTAGATTTTGAAGCTGTACTACTCACGCTAAAGATATCGACCAGGGAGTAGTATAAGGAGACCGAACGATATGTATAGAAAGTGGTCCCGATGTTCGTAACTTAATTTCTATAGGCATTGAAGTGAGCCTATAGAAATTACGTTACAAAAGAGTGGTCCGCTTTTAACGCGGATTTATCATGGCCGTTCAAGTCTCCTTATACTACTCCCTGATATCGACTCTATTCTGTTAGTGAAACAGTGCGTGCAAGAAAAGTAGAAAAATGGGAGACATGCAATTTGGACTGTACTTGTTTGCACTCTGACGTCATATAGTGAATCGTTCTTAAATCTGCAACTTTCTGGTTATCTACAGAGAACCGAATCACGCCATTTTTAAGACTGCGTTATGAAAAATACCTTATGCAAATTACATGGTACTTTACAGTAAAATACCTAGTAAATTACCTCAAAAATATTTTTCATAATGTATTTTTTGGGAGTGGGGGATAAAATACGGTATTTTACTTATGTAAAATACCTGTAAATTACGTAAAAAACCTCGAGTGACGCGTCACTGCACAACCCTGTGTGCAAGTCGATTCCGAGAAATCGATTTTTGAAAATCGATTAGTAGTTTCTGGATCGATTCATTTAAGAATCGATCATAATGTGTTAAAAAATTTTTTTAAAAAAATACCCCGATAGACCTTTTCATTTAAGACCGGAAATGTGAATTGATGTAAATGGCAACATGGTTTCGAGCACTTTTTGTATAGGACCCATTGGCCCCCATTGTGCTTAGCCCCCCCCCCCCCCCCAAAAAACCTCATATTTAACAATGAGAGTGAGAGTGAGAGTGAGAGAGATAGCACTATAGTGCTATCTTTTTCTCTCTCATGCAATACCCTCTCCAAAAACCTTGTCTGGATCCGCCACTGATAGGACCTACTATACAAAAAGTGCTCGAAACCATGTTGGCATTTACATAAATTCACATTTCCGGTCTTAAGGCTGTTGGAAGGAGAAAATTTGCAGTGGTCTTCAAACACTTTCCCCTCCGCTGGTCGAAAATTTGGACTTATGAATTTTTTTTAAAAAACCCAGACACTTTTTTGAAAAAAGGGCTCTGGCTGACCATAGTATTTGAGATAAGGAATTTTTTAAACCTTTGTTTTACTCGAACCGGTGTTCCTACGAGCGTCAAAATGATCCACCGTTTTGACATTGACAGATTTTCTGTAGAAGATGGCCGCCTCACGTCACCTGATCATATGGCAGGCGGAAGTAGCGTCACCGTTACCATGGATTCCACTCGGGCTATGACAAGATGGACGCCGCACTCTGTTTACAATCTGTCAGTTTTGATGTCGAACGTGTAGATAATGTTCTCGCTCGTGGTGAAATTGTGTTTCCCAAATTCCCCATTCCCTGCGAAGTTTGGCAAGAAAGTAATTTTCATATATAAAAGTGTCTAGTGTTTTATAAAACAAACGGCAACGATCGTGTGAATTTGTAGTGTTATTATATCTATGTCTCGTTTTCTTCGAAAAGTGTTGACACACTGAGAAAAACAGGAGTCTGTCTTGCTTAATAATTCCACTATTACCCCTAATTCATAAAATTTCAGCAAGTTTCTTCAATCTTTTTATTTTTTAATCAAATTCTGGGCAATGTTTTTATCAAGCACTATACTTTGACTTGATTAAATATTGACATTGGCACATTTTCTGACCCGTCTGGCACAATCTGTCAGTTTCAATGACAAATTTGAAATTAATTTTTCCACTCATGAAAATGTCTATTCGTGAAAAATTAATTTTTCCTAAATTTCTCATTCCCCAAAATTTGACAAAAAAATAATCATCATATTAAAAAGTGTCCAGTGTTTTGTAAATCGAGACACTTTTATGGAAAAAATATTTTTATTGTCAAGCTTTTTAAGATAAGGAAATTTTTCAATGTTTCTTTTATGCGAACAGATGATCCCACGAGTTTCAAATTTATCTCCCGTTTCGACATTCACAGATTTTTTGTATCGTCTGCAACATGAACATTTTAACGTAACATAAAATGTCTATTCCTATTAAATAAATTTTTTCCAAATTCCTAATTTCCCAAACCTTGAGAAAATCATAATCATCTTTCCAAGAACGATTCTATTAGAATTTTTATGCAACATACGTCAAAGAACTTGTGTAATTTATAAGTCAGGTTGCATTTGAAAAGTTTTCCTTGACACAGAGAAGCAGGTTTTTTTTCTTTTTCATTCTTCCTCTTATGTGTAAAATTCCAAAAAGTTTCTATTTTTCTTATTTTGAAATAAAATTCTCGGCATTGTTTTCATCCAGCAGTCCCCTGACTTATCAACCTTATTCCACGGCAAGTCAAACATTCACCACATTTTTCACAATTTTTTCTTTTTTAATCAAGAGATTTGTCCGGAAAAAAATCTCTGTGTTGCCAAACTTTGTGCAATAACGAAATTTTCTACATATTTCTTTTCAACGAAGAGATGATTCTACTAGCATAAAATTGATCCCCCGTTTTGACATTTACAGATTTTTTGTTAAAAATCTCGCCAGACAGGAGCTTTATGCCTACAGGCACAGGTGGCGCATATGCTACATATAAACATCAAAATCAAACTTCAAATCCTTCAAATTCATTTTTTCATCCACGAATATGTATGTTTTGTATTATATAAATATTTTCCAAATTTCTAACTTCCCAAACCTTGAGAAAATCATAATCATACTTTCAAGAACGATTCTATTAGAGTTTTATGCAACAAACGTCAAAGAACTTGTGTTATTTATAATTCAGGTTGCATTCGAAAAGTTTTCATTGACAGAGAAAAGCAGGTTTTTTTTCTTTTTTATCTTTTTCATTCTTCCTCTTATTTGTAAAATTCCAACAAGTTTCTATTTTCTTTTTTCGAATAAAATTCTCGGCATTGTTTTTATCCAGCAGTCCCCTGACTTATCAACCTTATTCCACGGGAAGTCAAACATTCACCACATTTTTTACAATTTTTTCTTTTTTAATCAAGAGATTTGTCTGGAAAAAAATCTCTGTGTTGCCAAACTTTGTGCAATAACGAATTTTTCTACATGTTTCTTTTCTACGAAGAGATTAGAGTTGCGAAGAAGTAATATTACCTGGAGAACGGTAATGAGAACGAGAATATAACCGCCCTGTAATAAGAGGGTTATTGAGCAAGCGTTTTGGCTAGTTGAGCAAGCCCTCTGCTCAATCGTCCTAACGAAAAATGGACAATTGGGCTGGTTGCTCATTCACCCAATGCATTAAGTCCAATAATCCACAAGGTATTTCGAGCTTAAAACTGGAGAAAAAGCGACTTAATATTGATAAAACACTAAGAAACGTTAAATTAAGCATAAATACACAAAATTAGATAATAAAAATACGTATATTAAGAATAAATAACATTTTCGAAAAGACGTGATTTATTGACACACAGGGAGCAGAACACCTGACTAGCAAAATAGACGTAGCCAATCACAATTTAGTCTCTCGCGGTAGAAAGATTTTGATTGGCTACGTCTATTCTGCTAGTCAGGTGTTCTGCTCTCTGAGTGTCAATAAATCACGTCTTTTCGAAAATGTTATTTATTCTTAATATACGTATTTTTATTATCTAATTTTGTGTATTTATGCTTAATTTAACGTTTCTTAGTGTTTTATCAATATTAAGTCGCTTTTTCTCCAGTTTTAAGCTCGAAAT
Source organism: Ganaspis brasiliensis (assembly GCA_037103525.1). NCBI lineage: Eukaryota > Metazoa > Arthropoda > Insecta > Hymenoptera > Figitidae > Ganaspis > Ganaspis brasiliensis. The sequence continues at coordinate 144,629 of JAZKLR010000050.1, read as the reverse complement.
ACCTTGTGGATTATTGGACTCAATGCATTGGGTGAATGAGGAACCAGCCCAATTGTCCATTTTTCGTTAGGACGATTGAGCAGAGGGCTTGCTCAACTAGCCAAAACGCTTGCTCAATAACCCTCTTATTACAGGGCGGGAATGTAACCGACCAAAATTCTAATAGAGAATTTATAAGAATTTAAGTTTTTTATTTATTTATCAAATTAAGTCAAATTTTCCCAATCAAAATATGAAAATAGAATCAATAGTTTCATTCTTATTAATAATGATTTGAATTTCAATGTTAATAGTAATATGTATTTTAATTACTTTCTCTTAGACAATAAAACAATTCCATTGTTTATTGCAAATTTCATATTATTTATGGCAAAATAAAATTCATTCGTTTAATTCACCATTATTATTTTTATTCTGCAAATATTATCTTCAATTTTTCATAATTTTCATTATTTATCTGAATTAATTGTCTAAATTTATAATTACTTTCATCATATATCAATTATTTTCTTCAATTTGTAATTACTATTTATATTTTGTAAAATTATTTTTCAAGTTTTTTAATCATTTTTCTCAAAATTTAATTATTTTCATTTTTTTCATAATTTTTCAATTTTTTCATTGATTATCTTGAATTTTAATTATTTTTAGCTTTCTTCAATTCTTTTAATCATTTATTAATTTATTCTCATTTTTTTCTACTTATTTCTCAGATTTTCAAGTATTTTCCTCAAAATTTAATTATTATTGTTTATTTAAATGAAAATTCTGCAGTTTTCTTAATTATTTATTTCAAATTTAAATTATTTTTTCAATCTATCATCATTTTATTTTATAATTCAATTATTTTCTTGACTTTAATATTTTATAATCAATTTTTAACTATGTTCCCCACCTTTTATTTATTTTAATTATTTTTCAATTAATTTTCTAAATTTTCAGTTATTATTCCAAATTTAGATTATTGTCTTCAATTTTCAATTTTTTAAACGATTTTCAATTATTTTCTTTCGCTTAAAAATAAACTACGTAATTTTTCTATTATTTTCTCCCATTTCTAATTATTTTCATTTTTTTGTATAGTTTTCAAAAATTTCAATAATTTATCAGAAATTTTAATTATTTTCATCATATTTCAATTAGTTTTTAAAATTTAAAATTTATTTTTGTCATAATTTCGATTATTTTTTTCAATTTTAAATTACTTTTATCATTTCACAATTATTTCCCTACATTCTTAATTATTATTCTCATTTTGTAAAATTATTTTTTAAGATTTTTAAGAATTTTTCTCAAAATTCAATTATTTTCTTTAATTTTTAATTATTTTCATTTGTTTTCTTAATTTCCGAACATTTTTACTGATTATATCTTAAGTTCCAATTATTTTCTTCAATTTTTAATTATTTTCATTTTTTTCAATTAATTTCTCAAATTTTCAATTAATTTTCTCGGGTCGCCCACATTTTCTCCAAAACTCAAGTGTCAGAATATCCATTTGACCGAATTTTATTTATCCAAAATTGCATTTATCAGAAATCTCATTTCTCAGAAATTGCAATTATTAGAAATCTCATTTGTCCGATATTGCATTTATCAGAAATTTCATTTATCCGAAATATTATTTTCCAGAAATCTGTTTTGTCAAAAATGTTAATTATCACTAATCTTATTTGTCAAAAATTGCATTAATCAGAAACCGCATTTCTCAAAAATTGTTATTATAAGAAGTCTCATTTGTCTGATAATGTATTTATCAGAAATCTCATTTGTCAAAAAAATCAATTATCAAAAACATCATTTATCCTAATTTTAATTTGTCAAAAATCTAATTTATCAAAAATTGAATTTGTCAGACTTCTTAGTTGTCCGAAATTGAATTTAACAGAAATCTAATTTGTCAATATTTCCAATTATCAAAAATCTAATTTGTCCAAAATTGCATTTATCAGAAATCTTATTTGTCAAAACTTGCATTTATCAGAAATCGCATTTGTCCGAAATCGCACTTATCGGAAGTCTCATTTATCCAAAAGATTATTCTTCATAACCTTCAACTGTGCGAAAGTCCATGTACAGCTATCGCCAGATATGCTTTAACATTTTAACACGTAGGTCCAATGGAAATATGTTAAAGCATATCTGGCGATCAGTGTACAAGAAATCTCATTTTCCCAAACTTCCATTATCCCAACATTTCTCTTTCGAAGCGAGTTGCCCGTCCCTGGTCTAATCGGTAAAACAGAGAGCAGTTCTGTAGAAATTCGGAGCGACATCTATTCTGTTTCACCGAAACCATCGAATAGACCAGGGACGGGCAACTCGCTTCGAAAGAGAAATGTTGGGATAATGGAAGTTTGGGAAAATGAGATTTCTTGTACATGGACTTTCGCACAATTGAAGGTTATGAAGAATAATCTTTTGGATAAATGAGACTTCCGATAAGTGCGATTTCGGACAAATGCGATTTCTGATAAATGCAAGTTTTGACAAATAAGATTTCTGATAAATGCAATTTTTGATAATTGGAAATATTGACAAATTAGATTTCTGTTAAATTCAATTTCGGACAACTAAGAAGTCTGACAAATTCAATTTTTGATAAAGTAGATTTTTGACAAATTAAAATTTGGATAAACGATGTTTTTGATAATTGATTTTTTTGACAAATGAGATTTCTGATAAATACATTATCAGACAAATGAGACTTCTTATAATAACAATTTTTGAGAAATGCGATTTCTGATAAATGCAATTTTTGACAAATAAGATTAGTGATAATTAACATTTTTGACAAAACAGATTTCTGGAAAATAATATTTCGGATAAATGAAATTTCTGATAAATGCAATATCGGACAAATGAGATTTCTAATAATTGCAATTTCTGAGAAATGAGATTTCTGATAAATGCAATTTTTGATAAATAAGATTACTGATAATTGACATTCCTGACAAATGAGATTTCTAATAATTGCAATTCCTGAGAAATGAGATTTCTGATAAATGCAATTTTCGATAAATAAAATGACTGATAATTGACATTTTTGACAAATGAAATTTCTGATATATAATATTCCGGACAAATGAGATTTCTGTAAAATGCACTTTTGGATAAATGGGTTTTTTGATAATTACAATGTTGGGAAAACTAGATCTCTTATAAATGTTATTTCGGACAGATGAGATTTCTGTTAAATGCTTTGTCTAATAAATTAGGTTTCTGACAAATGCAGTTTCGGACTAATGAGATTTCTGATAAATACAATTTTTGGTAAATGAAATTCGTAATAATTTAATTTTTTGAAAAACGAGATTTCTATTAAATGCTATTTCGGACAAATAAGATTTCTGATAAATGAAATTTCGTTCATAGGAGATTTTTGATAAATTCAATTTCGAACAAATTAGATTTTTGTTAATTGAAAATCCTTACAATTGAGATTACTGATAAATGTAATTTTTAATAAATAAAATTCTTGATAATTCAATTTTTGGACAAACGAGATTTCAGATAAATGCTATTTCGGATAAATTAAATTTTTGATAAATACAATTTTGGATAAATTAGATTTCTGACAATTTACCTTTCGGACAAACGAGATTTCTGGTAAATGCATTTTCATCAAAATTAGATTTCTGATCATTTAAATTTCGGACAAAAGAGATATCTGATAAATGCTTTTTTGGATACACAAGATATCTGATAAATGCAATTTTGGATAAATTGTTACAGTTCGCCTCTTTCTCGATTCTCAGTTTCTCAAGCGTTACTACAAAAATACTCGAGAAACGAGACCGAGAAAAATCGGCCTTAAAGAATTTTTCCCTCCGATATATTTCTGTGAGTTAGAATTAAATTTTTTTTTTCTCTCGCGCGGGACCATGCGTCTCTCGTGAATAGACTTGTACTGGACTCTCCGGGTGAAGCTGGCAGTACGACGCGGCATTTCGCTCTGGCTCTCATTGGCCGGTCACGAAAAATGGGGGAACCTACCTCTGATTGGTCGACGCGAGCTCGGAACATCGAGCTCTAACCAATCAGTTATTTTCTGCTCGCTGATTGGCTGCGCGCTCGAACACGTTGAAAAGCGTAAAAGCTATGCGTGCGGCAGTTCTCGCTCACTCGCTCTCCCGCTACCGAAGCACCTCCACGCCGGAGAAAAAATTTTGGATCTTTCTCCTGTCAGCCGCCTGAACGACTCTCTGCCTGGACGCCGTGCAGAGAGCACGACGCACGCCTGCCATTGCGTATTCTGCCAACACGCCTCACGCCTGCCATTGCGTGTTCTGCCGTCGTGCTGCCAACGACGCTCTGGGATCCAAAGGATATAGTGGAAAAATATACCTTGAAATTTATACCATATAAATTTTGTTGTTTCTACGGGCTACCGCCCGTTATCACCTCCATCGGATGAAAAGATCCGTCCTTTTCAGGACGAATTTCACCATTGTTTCTCAACGTAGTTTGTTTCGAATACAGTATTTTGTCCCTTTTTAGAACTAAATACTTTTCAATTTTTAACGAGGAATTACTTGTGTGTGTGTGGACGCCTCATTGGTTTCCCTCTTCAGTTTTCCCACCGGCCGTGGTGTTACTGGGAAGAATTTCCTCCCAAGGTTCACTCACGGTACTGGGATCAAACTGAACATCTCCCAGTTCGCGACGGTGATAAAATCCTATCTCTCGACCGTCGTCAGTACTGGGACACGATTGGGACTCGGGAACCGAATTTTCCGACGCGCTCGTGGGTTTCAGCGAAAGGAGGCACGCCGACAACAACGGATTGCTGTCAGTGCCTGTCAAGTCGCTGAATCTGGATCTTCAGAACTCCCCCCAGCTATCGAACAAGAGCAGTGGTACGAGGATGAGGAACATCTTCGTCTAGTCCTCGAGAGTCACGACTACGTCTCTCCTGCCCCTGCGTTGGAACTTTCTCCGCCTCGCTCGGATTTGAGTTTTTTCCCACTTCAGGTCCCCCTTGAGACGCCCCCTCGCTGCCAGTTTGCCAGGATAGCGTGGCGCACTCCTCCTCGAGTCGCCTTCTCGCCGCCACGCCATTACTTGGGTCGCATGCTCCTCAGCGACCCTAGGCGAGGATTGCCAGACGCTCTACTTGGGGCCACCGCCGACAATGCCCCAGGGGTCAACTCGTAAGGCATAACTTGGGTTAGCCCTTGCTTTCCCCCCAAACAATCGGCTCTTTTCAGAGCCACCACTTGTTCAAACGCTAGGGAAATTATTTCCTCAAACTCCCCCCCCCGCTATTTTGTGCCTCGTCTGCCTTCTCAACGCACACGAGATTGTAACAATTGGCGCCCAACGTGGGGCCACGAAATTTTATTTTTTTCGGGTTTCGACGGAAGTCGAAACGAACTCCCCCACAATGAGATGTCTCATCAACCACCACTGAATATCCAAGGGCACTACCTCCGTGATTTACCTTCACGGCGTGCTGGGGGTCTCTTCCGTACCCCACCAGGCACTCCTTTCGGTTCCACGGTAAATCTAAACGCTGTATCAATCGTGAATACAGTCGAAAATCAACATAACCACTATGACGGGTTCCAAGAACGAGAATCAGGACTCCGGAACAGCCCCACCCCCGCCAAACATGAACGCATCTGGCGCTCCTCCTCAAGAAACCGGGGGCCCGCCCGGTCCAAACCTAGGAGCGGGTTCTAGTCAAGGGTCATTCTCAAACCCTTCAGGGGCATCTGCCCCCCCCCCACCATGCCAGTTCCACTAGCTATACCCGCTCACTTGTCCTTTGCCGAGTGTCTGGCTCTCATCCGAGCTTTTCAATCCCCGGCTCCCCCATTCCCTGAATTCGGGGGTCTTGATCACAAAGACCCTCAGAAATTCCTCTCTAGTTGTGAGAAATACTATTCTTAAGCCATGACCGAGGAGTGTCAAAAGACTCAACTTTTGATCAGAGGCCTTAAAGGAGAGGCCAAGAAGTGGTGGGAGCTCTTCAAAGACTCCTGCCTATCCTGGGAGGACTTCAAGGAACTTTTTCTCGAGAAATATTCTGGGGCCACATGCGTTATGCGGCACCAAGCCTCTCTATATTCTCACAAACAAGGTGAGAAGGAACCGGTTGCTGTCTTCTTACAGCAGAAATATCTTTTAGCTAAACGCCTTAGCCCAACTATGTCCATGACGGACATAACGACTCTCCTACTGGAGTCCCTCAAACCAACTCTACGTCGCTTAGTTCGCCCTGCAGCTCCTAAAAGCTATCCTGAACTCTTGGAAGCTTCCATCAAAGCTGAGCAGGACGATTTGGATTGCGCACCCAAAAAGGGCGCTGCTCCTAAAGAAGACCCTCCTAAGAGGACCACCTTCGGTCAACCCGCCAACAGGCAACCTCAACTTCCGGCCTGCCATCACTGTCCCGAGCGACACTATCACCGGGACTGCCCAGTGCTGGCGCAACGCTTTCAGCAGAACCAGGGAAACTGTCGAGCCCCGGCAGGACCGACATCGAATCCGGCTGCCGGCTCCCAACCAGCCCAACCTTAAATTCGATTTATTCGTCGGCGCAGGATCTTCCACGTACTCGGGTCCGTCTTGGGGACCGCGAGGTCGTGGCAGAAATTGACTCTTGCGCCTCCCACAACTTCGTGAAGCTATCCATCCTCACAGAAGCCGAACGAAGTTGGTTACAACCGGGGCCAGCGCGAGCTGACCTCGCCGCCCAAGGAGCTTCCATGCGGGTACATGGTACCCTCCAACTAGAGCCTGTCTTAGGGGGCCACGTATACCCTGGCTCCTTCCACGCTTGTGGTGAGCTCCGAGCTGACCTCATTTTGGGTCGCTCCTGGCTCAAAGACCATGACGTCCACCATGAGCATCGGTCGGACTGTCTGTACCTGGGAGTTAAGGACCGACAACGTCTGTTCCTAACCCCCCTGCCCGCCGCCGAGGTCCCCACCTCGCCGGCTCCTGAAATCGACATTGGCCCACCTGTCCCTACTGAGTATGCCGACCGTTTCCGAAAAACCTTACGGACCTACAAATCCGTATTTCACAAGGGCGGTCCTCTTCGGCAAACGCTCTCGATCAATCATGAGATCAAACTGGAGTCTCCCAGACCCTTTCGTGAGCCCCCACGACGTTTCTCCGATCTCAAGAAACGGTTTATCGATGAGCAAACACGAGAAATGCTCGCCGATGGAATCATTGAGCCCACTACCTCTCCATGGAGTTCGGCCATTGTAGTCGCAAATAAAAAAGCAGGTGAATATCGCTTTTGCGTCGACTATCGTCGCCTCAACGCCCAGACGATCGGAGCGCCCCAATGTGTTCCCCGTATCCACGAGGTTCTCAAAGATATCGGTAGGGCCACTGTCTTCTCCACTCTTGATCTTAAGAGCGGATACTGGCAGATTCCTATGTCTCCAGAATCTCGACAGTATACCGCCTTCTCTACCCCCGACGGTGGCCAGTATCAATTCCGTGCCATGCCATTTGGGCTCAAAAACGCCCCCGGGACATTCCAGAATCTCATGAGGATTGTCCTAGCCTCCTACTGGGGAAAATTTTGTATCGCCTACTTGGACGATATAATCATATTTTCCTCCAGCTGGGAGGAGCACCTTCAACATGTTGCACTAGTCCTAGAGCGGCTCCACACTTTTGGACTTACCTGCTCTCCTACCAAATGTCTCTTTGGGCAAACTAGTCTGCCTATCTGGGCCACTTCATTACCTCGGAAGGGAACCAGGCTCAGCCCGGCCATGTAGAGGCGATCTTAAACGCCGAAGCCCCCCGGACTCGCAAACAGCTCTCCTCCTTTATCGGAACTTGTAACTGGCTAATGGAGTACATTCCTCGATACTCAGAGTTAGCCAGTCCATTAACAAGTCTCCTCTCCCCTAAGAAGCCCTATAAGTGGACCTCGGAGCATCAACTCGCCTTCGAGAACCTTAAAGAGGCCTTTCGAGACCCAGCCCCACTCAGTCGACCGGATACCAACCTGACATTCATCCTTCAAACTGACGCAAGCGCACTCGGCATGGGTGCGGTCCTTTATCAAGAGTCCGAGGACGGACGCCGCCACATCATTTCCTATGCCAGTGCTAAATTCAGCCCAAAGGAGAGTCGTTACCACTGTAACGAGCAAGAGTGTCTGGCCGTCATCTGGGCCATTAAAAAGTACCGTCCGTACCTCGAGGATCGCCACTTTATTCTCAGGACGGACAGTAAAACCCTAACATGGCTCGGAACCATGAAAGATTCTAAAGCCAAGTTGGCTCGGTGGCACATGTTCCTGAGTGACCTCGATTTTAGCACGGAGCATGTGCCTGGAAAGGAGAACGAACTTCCGGATGCCCTCTCCCGCAATCCGGATTTGACGGAATGCTCACCAGGAGAGCCGGACCTCGACCGTATGGCTTTTCCGTCCCAGGCGGGACGCAACTCAGGAACACCTATCCTCAACGCCATCTACACTCAGACCCTGGTGGAAGCCATCACTGAGGGACAACAAACAGACCCAGTCATCAGCACCCAGATAGCGAGGTGGTTTCAAACAGAGCAGACTGGGGCCATCAATGAGTCAGAGCAGAATTTCTTCAACTGGAACACCCTAGATGAGACAGGATTCTGGAAACTCAACCCCCACGACAATAGTCGTCAACTCCGTGTCCCTAGTGCCCTCAGGGGCCGCGTGATGTGGGAATATCACGACGCTCCCCTCGCTGGACACCCTGGAGCCGAAGAAACCCTCCGAAGCATCCGGTCCCGCTTCTACTGGACCGGAATGAATAGGGACATTCAGCACTACGTATCGCAGTGCCACCTATGCCGCTGCACTAAACGTTCACACGGAAGGGCCGATCCTGGACTACGACCTCGAGCTCCACGGACCTCCTGGGAAACCGTCGCTGTGGACTTAATGAGACCTTACCCATTGACGACACAGGGCCACCGCCACATCTTGGTGGTCACAGACCTTTTTACCCGGTGGGTTGAGGCCTTTCCACTCCGAAACTCCGAAGCCTCAACCATCATCCGCACTCTGGAAAACGAAGTGTTTTTCCGGTATGGCTACCCTCACCGACTCCTGAGCGACAATGGCCCGCAATTTCGCAGCAATGCCTGGTCGACAGCCTGTGACCGGTGGAGTTGCTCTATGTGGACCACCCCGGAATATCATCCCCGGGCTAATCCAACTGAAAGACGAAACCAGGAGGTCAAGAAGGGCCTCCGCATCCGGTTGAATGGCGGGAACCAGCGCACTTGGGACCAGCAACTACCGGAGCTCCTTTTCACCCTACGTCGAAGACGCAACGCAGCCATTGGAATGACCCCAGCGTACTTGCTCTTCGGGCGAGAGATTCGTCGTCCCGGCGAATTTGACACTCAACTCCCTCAAGCACCAGGACCAGACGCAGTAGATCAACGAGAACAGGAAGCCTACCACCACCAACGCCAGTACCAACAGCGCTACGCTGAACCTGTAGCAGAGCCCAGACATCAAGTGGGGGACAAGGTTTACGCTCTGAACCACAAACTCTCTAACGCCGCAGAACGTTATAACGCTAACCTCGCTAACTCTGGCAATAAATTCCGTCCCAGGAGGGACTCAACCGCAAAGGCACGTGACTGGGCAGGTCCGTGCTTCAACCCCAAAACAAACTCAGCCGAGTTTGCTACCAACGGGTTCCGTCCCAGGTGGGACTTTCCAACATCAGCATGTGACTGGACAAGTCCATGCTCTCTCTTCTGAGCGAACTCAGCCGAGTTTGGCTCCAGACGCCGCCTCAGCAGAGGCCACACCATCTACTAGTTCTGCCCCAGGTGGGACTTTCCAACATCGGCACGTGACTGGACAAGTCCGTGCTCTCTCTTCCGAACGAACTCAGCCGAGTTTGGCTCCAGCCGCCGCCCCGGCAGCAGCTACACCATCCACAAGTACCGTCCCAGGTGGGACGGTCCAACATCCGCATGAGACTGGGAAAGTCCATGCCCTCACTCCAGAGCAAACTATACCGAGTTTGCATCCATACGATGGCCCAGGAGGGACATCCGTTCCAAGCGCAACCGCGCAAACCCGATCGAACTTAACTGCGCCACCTCAGGAGAGGTTAGCACCTAGCGACGATGGACAGCAGGATAACGCCGGAGGGCGCTATCCACGACGTGTTCGACAGGGTGTCGACTACCGAGATGCCCGACCCTATGCACCACGTCGGAAGAAGACTTAGTTATGTAAAACTTCAAGCTATGCAAATCGAATGGACCAACTCTTTAAGGGGGCCAACTTAAAAGTTCGCCTCTTTCCCGGTTCTCTGTTTGTCGAGTATTGTCATCAAAACTCAAGAAACAACGGAACCGAGAAAAATCTGCCTTAAAGACTTCCTCTCTTCGTTTTTGCATACGTCCTAAATTTAGAGTTTTAATTTTATTTTACCATTTTATTATTATCATTATATTTATACTACTATAATACTATATAATACTATTATATTTATACATTTTTTTTATATACTACAACCGCAGGGACTAATTCTTTAAGGGGGCCAATTGTTACAGTTCGCCTCTTTCTCGATTCTCAGTTTCTCAAGCGTTACTACAAAAATACTCGAGAAACGAGACCGAGAAAAATCGGCCTTAAAGAATTTTTCCCTCCGATATATTTCTGCGAGTTAGAATTAAATTTTTTTTTTTTCTCGCGCGGGACCATGCGTCTCTCGTGAATAGACTTGTACTGGACTCTCCGGGTGAAGCTGGCAGTACGACGCGGCATTTCGCTCTGACTCTCATTGGCCGGTCACGAAAAATGGGGGAACCTACCTCTGATTGGTCGACGCGAGCTCGGAACATCGAGCTCTAACCAATCAGTTATTTTCTGCTCGCTGATTGGCTGCGCGCTCGAACACGTTGAAAAGCGTAAAAGCTATGCGTGCGGCAGTTCTCGCTCACTCTTGTAATATTTTAACTTGTAATATTTTAACTGATAAATAAATTATGGTTTTTAATGCAAAAATGCATAATGCAAATGTTCTCGCTCACTCGCTCTCCCGCTACCGAAGCACCTCCACGCCGGAGAAAAAATTTTGGATCTTTCTCCTGTCAGCCGCCTGAACGACTCTCTGCCTGGACGCCGTGCAGAGAGCACGACGCACGCCTGCCATTGCGTATTCTGCCAACACGCCTCACGCCTGCCATTGCGTGTTCTGCCGTCGTGCTGCCAACGACGCTCTGGGATCCAAAGGATATAGTGGAAAAATATACCTTGAAATTTATACCATATAAATTTTGTTGTTTCTACGGGCTACCGCCCGTTATCACCTCCATCGGATGAAAAGATCCGTCCTTTTCAGGACGAATTTCACCATTGTTTCTCAACGTAGTTTGTTTCGAATACAGTATTTTGTCCCTTTTTAGAACTAAATACTTTTCAATTTTTAACGAGGAATTACTTGTGTGTGTGTGGACGCCTCATTGGTTTCCCTCTTCAGTTTTCCCACCGGCCGTGGTGTTACTGGGAAGAATTTCCTCCCAAGGTTCACTCACGGTACTGGGATCAAACTGAACATCTCCCAGTTCGCGACGGTGATAAAATCCTATCTCTCGACCGTCGTCAGTACTGGGACACGATTGGGACTCGGGAACCGAATTTTCCATGCCAAAAACAAGGAGCAAAAAGGAACGCGAGCAACGACGCGCTCGTGGGTTTCAGCGAAAGGAGGCACGCCGACAACAACGGATTGCTGTCAGTGCCTGTCAAGTCGCTGAATCTGGATCTTCAGAACTCCCCCCAGCTATCGAACAAGAGCAGTGGTACGAGGATGAGGAACATCTTCGTCTAGTCCTCGAGAGTCACGACTACGTCTCTCCTGCCCCTGCATTGGAACTTTCTCCGCCTCGCTCGGATTTGAGTTTTTTCCCACTTCAGGTCCCCCTTGAGACGCCCCCTCGCTGCCAGTTTGCCAGGATAGCGTGGCGCACTCCTCCTCGAGTCGCCTTCTCGCCGCCACGCCATTACTTGGGTCGCATGCTCCTCAGCGACCCTAGGCGAGGATTGCCAGACGCTCTACTTGGGGCCACCGCCGACAATGCCCCAGGGGTCAACTCGTAAGGCATAACTTGGGTTAGCCCTTGCTTTCCCCCCAAACAATCGGCTCTTTTCAGAGCCACCACTTGTTCAAACGCTAGGGAAATTATTTCCTCAAACTCCCCCACCCCCCCGCTATTTTGTGGCTCGTCTGCCTTCTCAACGCACACGAGATTGTAACAAAATAAAATTCGGTCAAATTGATATTCTGACAATTGAGTTTTGGAGAAAATGTGGGCGACCCATTTTCTCAAATTTCAATTTTTAAAAATTTTATTTATTTATTTCTATACAATGATTTTATAATATATCCCGCAGTAAAAAATAGACCATTATGGGGACCATACAAACATCGAAACAAGCAAACGGATATTTTAAAAAAATTCTGCAATTTTTTCAATTATTTATTTTAAATTTCATTAATTTTTTTCAACTTATCATTGTTTTCTTTATATTTCAATTATTTTTTTCAAGTTTTAAATTATAAAATCATTTTTCAATTATTTTCTAAAATTCTACAATATTTTCTCAAATTTCCCTTTTTTTTCTTCAATTTTTAAGCATTTTTAATTCTTTCATTCGATTTTTAGTTATTTCATTCAATTTTCAACGTTTTAAATCAAATTAAATAAATTAAAATACATATTACTATTAACATTGAAATTCAAATCATTATTAATAAGAATGACACTAGAGATTCTATTTTCATATTTTGATTGAGAAAATTTGACTTAATTTGATAAATAAATAAAAAACTTAAATTCTTATAAATTCTCTATTAGAATTTTGGTCGGTTATATTCCCGGTTATATCCTCGTTCTCATTACCGTTCTCCAGGTAATATTACTTCTTCGCAACTCTAATCTCTTCGTAGAAAAGAAACATGTAGAAAAATTCGTTTTTGCACAAAGTTTGGCAACACAGAGATTTTTTTCCAAACAAATCTCTTGATTAAAAAAGAAAAAATTGTAAAAAATGTGGTGAATGTTTGCCCTGGCAATTAGGCGAAAATTGAAGGAAAATCGAATTCGCTCCCCGTTCGCTCCCCGTTCAATTTTCGCTCAATCCAACGAAAACAACAATATAAAATGACTTAAAAGTTACTGCAAATGAATAATGGATGCCTCCTCTATTAGTTTGCACTTGCACAATCTTCAAAAATTGGCAAATTAATAATAAAAATAGTGAAAATAAGTAAGTTGTTTAAGCCAACTAACCTGCAAAGATTTACAACCAATCAGAGGGGGTCACGTGCTTTTCAGCACAAAAATCAAATCACTCTTGTTGACTTAAAGAATATATAAGAACAAAAATCAAAAGTTTAAATAAAAATAATCAATTATTTATTTATTATCACTATTGAAAGAATAATTATTTCATTTCTTAAAAACGAAATGTTACAATTAAATAAATTAAATTTAAAAGTTAACTAATAAAATCCAAAAAAAAATAAAATTAAAATATTTCTATACCACAAAATTAACAATTAAAAAAAATAAACTTCAATTACACAAAAAATAAAATTGAGATATTAAGATAATAAAAATTAAAATGTACGACAGGTAGTAGCAGACAGGGGCACAAAAATAAATTTGCACAAAAAAATCTAATAAAGATCTAAAATAGTTGTTCATACACAGAAATATACAATTTAATTATTTAAATTAATAACAAATATTATCAAACGCTGAAAACCACCCTAAATAATAGCACTCGGAAAAAATTAAAAAGAAAAATATCAATTTGCGCAAAAAATTCTAAAAAATATCTAAAATGGAAAAACATACTCTGAAATATTAATTTTGTCCGTACTTTCTTTTATAATTATGCCTCGCCAGAAAAATTTGGCAAAATACACTAAAAAATTTTCCGACAAATATCAATTATTTTCCATATTTCTAGATCTAATTTTAAACTATTTTATCTAGTAACGAACAAAATTGAACGAAAATCGAAAAACTGCGCGTTACTTTCAACTAGTCAAAAAATAAAAATTCAATCAATTTTTCCTCGCCAGAAAAATTTGCCAAAACACACAAAAAAATTGTGAGACAAATATTAATTATTTTCCATATTTCTAGATCTAATTACAAACTTTTTTCTCTAAAACCGAAAAAAAATTGAACAAAAATTGAAGAACTGCGCGTTACTTTCAACTTGTCAAAAAATGAAAATTCAATCAATTTTTGCCTCGACAGAAAAATTTGGCAAAATACACAAAAAAATTTTGAGACAAATATTAATTATTTTCCATATTTCTAGATCTAATTACAAACTTTCATATCTATAACCGAACAAAATTGAACAAAAATTGAAGAACTGCGCGTTACTTTCAACTTGTCAAAAAATGAAAATTCAATCAATTTTTGCCTCGACAGAAAAATTTGGCAAAATACACAAAAAAATATTGAGACAAATATTAATTATTTTCCATATTTCTGGATCTAATTACAAACTTTCATATCTATAACCGAACAAAATTGAACAAAAATTGAAGAATTGCGCGTTACTTTCAAATCGTGAAAAAATGTTCATTTAATCAATTTTTGTACCGCCAGACAAATTTGGCAAAATACACAAAAAAATGTTGAGACAAATATTAATTATTTTCCATATTTCTAGATCTAATTTCAAACTTTTTTATCTACAACCGAACAAAATTAAACAAGAATTAAAAAACTGCGCGTTACTTTCAAATCGTGAAAAAATGATAATTTAATCAATTTTTGCCTCGCCAGAAAAATTTGGCAAAATACACAAAAAAGTGTTGAGACAAATATTAATTATTTTTCATATTTCTAGATCTAATTTCAAACTTTTTTATCTACAACCGAACAAAATTAAACAAAAATTGAAAAACTGCGCGTTACTTTCAAATCGTGAAAAAATGAAAATTTAATCAATTTTTGCCTCGCCAGAAAAATTTGGCAAAATACACAAAAATTTTTCAGACAAATATTAATTATTTTCCATATTTCTAGATCTAATTTCAAACTTTTTTATCTATTACCGAACAAAATTGAACAGAAATTGAAAAAATGCGCGTTACTTTCAAATCGTGAAAAAATGAAAATTTAATCAATTTTTGCCTCGCCAGAAAAATTTGGCAAAATACACAAAAAAATTTTCAGACAAATATCAATTATTTTCCATATTTCTAGATCTAATTTCAAACTTTTTCATTTATTACTGAACAAAATTGAACAAAAATTAAAGAACTGCGCGTTTCTTACAAATCGTGAAAAAATGAAAATTTTATCAATTTTTGCCTCGCCAGAAAAATTTGGCAAAATACACAAAAAATTTTTAGACAAATAATAATTATATTTCATATTTCTAGATCTAATTTCAAACTTTTTTATCTATTACCGAACAAAATTGAACAGAAATTGAAAAACTGCGCGTTACTTTCAAATCTTGAAAAAATGAAAATTTAATCAATTTTTGCCTCGCCAGAAATATTTGGCAAAATACACAAGAAAATTTTGAAACAAATATTAATTATTTTCCACATTTCTAGATATAATTTTAAACTTTTTTATCTACAACCGAATCAAATTAAACAAAAATTGAAAAACTGCGCGTTACTTACAAATCGTGAAAAAATGAAAATTTTATCAATTTTTGCCTCGCCAGAAAAATTTGGCAAAATACACAAAAACATTTTTAGAAAAATATCAATTATTTTTCATATTTCTAGATCTAATTTTAAACTTTTTTATTTATTACCGAACAAAATTGAACAAAAATTGAAAAACTGCGCGTTAGTTTCAACTTGTCAAAAAATAAAACTTCAATCAATTTTTTTCATTTTTCACGATTTGAAAGTAACGCACAGTTTTTTAATTTTTGTTCAATTTTGTTCGGTAATAGATAAAAAAGTTTAAAATTAGGTCTAGAAATATGGAAAATAATTAATATTTGTCTCAAAATTTTTTTGTGTCTTTTGCCAAATTTTTCTGGAGATGCAAAAATTGATAGGATTTTTATTTTTTGACATGTTGAAAGTAACGCGCAGTTCTTCAATTTTTGTTCAATTTTGTTCGGTAATAAATGAAAAAGTTTGAAATTAGATCTAGAAATAAGTAAAATAATTGATATTTGTCTGATAATTTTTGTGTGTATTTTGCCAAATTTTTCTAGCGACGCAAAAATTGATTAAATTTTCATTTTTTCACGATTTGGAAGTAACGCGCAGTTCTTCAATTTTTGTTCAATTTTGTTCGGTAATAAATAAAAAAGTTTAAAATAAGATCTAGAGATATGAAAAATAACTGATATTTGTGTGAAAATTCTTTTGTGTATTTTGCCAAATTTTTCTGGCGAGGCAAAAATTGATTAAATTTTCATTTTTTCACGCTTTGAAAGTAACGCGCAGTTTTTTAATTTTGGTTCAATTTTGTTTGGTTGTAAATAAAGAAGTTTGAAATTAGATCTAGAAATATGGAAAATAATTAATATTTGTCTCAAAATTTTTTTGTGTCTTTTGCCAAATTTTTCTGGAGATGCAAAAATTGATAGGATTTTTATTTTTTGACATGTTGAAAGTAACGCGCAGTTCTTCAATTTTTGTTCAATTTTGTTCGGTAATAAATGAAAAAGTTTAAAATAAGATCTAGAGATATGAAAAATAACTGATATTTGTGTGAAAACTCTTTTGTGTATTTTGCCAAATTTTTCTGACGAGGCAAAAATTGATTAAATTTATATTTTTTCACGATTTGAAAGTAACGCGCAGTTCTTTAATTTTTGTTCAATTTTGTTCGGTTATAGATAAAAAAGTTTGAAATTAGATCTAGAAATATGGAGTATAATTAATATTTGTCTCAACATTTTTTTGTGTATTTTGCTAAATTTTTCTGGCGAGGGCAAAAATTGATTGAATATTCATTTTTTGACAAGTTGAAAGTAACGCGCAGTTCTTCAATTTTTGTTCAATTTTGTTCGGTAATAAATGAAAAAGTTTGAAATTAGATCTAAAAATGTGAAAAATAATTGATATTTGTGTGAAAATTCTTTTGTGTATTTTGCCAAATTTTTCTGGCGAGGCAAAAATTGATTAAATTTACATTTTTTCACGATTTGAAAATAATGCGCAGTTTTTCAATTCTTGTTTCATTTTGTTCGGTTGTAGATAAAAAAGTTTAAAATTAGATCTAGAAATATGGAAAATAATTAATATTTGTCTCAAAATTTTTTAGTGTATTTTGCCAAATTTTTCTGGCGAGACAAAAATTGATGAAATTTTCATTTTTTGACTAGTTGAATGTAACGCGCAGTTCTTCAATTCTTGTTTAATTTTGTTCGGTTGTAGATAAAAAAGTTTGAAATTAGATCTAGAAATATGGAAAATAATTAATATTTGTTTCAAATTTATTTTGAGTATTTTGCTAAATTTTCTGGACAGGCAAAAATTGATTGAATTTTCATTTTTTGACAAGTTGAAAGTAACGCGCAGTTCTTCAATTTTTGTTCAATTTTGTTCGGTAATAAATGAAAAAGTTTGAAATTAGATCTAGAAATATGAAAAATAACTGATATTTGTCTGAAAATTTTTTTGTGTATTTTGCTAAATTTTTCTGGCGAGGCAAAAATTGATTAAATTTATATTTTTCACGATTTGAAAATAACGCGCAGTTCTTAAATTTTTCTTTAATTTTGTTCGATTATAGATAAAAAAGTTTGCAATTAGATCTAGAAATATTGAATATAATTAATATTTGTCTGAAAATTTTTTTGTGTCATTTGCCAAATTTTTCTGGCGAGGCAAAAATTGATTAAATTTATATTTTTTCACGATTTGAAAGTAACGCGCAGTTCTTCAATTTTTGTTCAATTTTGTTCGGTAATAAATGAAAAAGTTTAAAATAAGATCTAGAGATATGAAAAATAACTGATATTTGTCTGATAATTTTTGTGTGTATTTTGCCAAATTTTTCTAGCGACGCAAAAATTGATTAAATTTTCATTTTTTCACGATTTGGAAGTAACGCGCAGTTCTTCAATTTTTGTTCAATTTTGTTCGGTAATAAATAAAAAAGTTTAAAATAAGATCTAGAGATATGAAAAATAACTGATATTTGTGTGAAAATTCTTTTGTGTATTTTGCCAAATTTTTCTGGCGAGGCAAAAATTGATTAAATTTTCATTTTTTCACGCTTTGAAAGTAACGCGCAGTTTTTTAATTTTGGTTCAATTTTGTTTGGTTGTAAATAAAGAAGTTTGAAATTAGATCTAGAAATATGGAAAATAATTAATATTTGTCTCAAAATTTTTTTGTGTCTTTTGCCAAATTTTTCTGGAGATGCAAAAATTGATAGGATTTTTATTTTTTGACATGTTGAAAGTAACGCGCAGTTCTTCAATTTTTGTTCAATTTTGTTCGGTAATAAATGAAAAAGTTTGAAATTAGATCTAGAAATAAGTAAAATAATTGATATTTGTCTGATAATTTTTGTGTGTATTTTGCCAAATTTTTCTAGCGACGCAAAAATTGATTAAATTTTCATTTTTTCACGATTTGGAAGTAACGCGCAGTTCTTCAATTTTTGTTCAATTTTGTTCGGTAATAAATAAAAAAGTTTAAAATAAGATCTAGAGATATGAAAAATAACTGATATTTGTGTGAAAATTCTTTTGTGTATTTTGCCAAATTTTTCTGACGAGGCAAAAATTGATTAAATTTATATTTTTTCACGATTTGAAAGTAACGCGCAGTTCTTTAATTTTTGTTCAATTTTGTTCGGTTATAGATAAAAAAGTTTGAAATTAGATCTAGAAATATGGAGTATAATTAATATTTGTCTCAACATTTTTTTGTGTATTTTGCTAAATTTTTCTGGCGAGGGCAAAAATTGATTGAATATTCATTTTTTGACAAGTTGAAAGTAACGCGCAGTTCTTCAATTTTTGTTCAATTTTGTTCGGTAATAAATGAAAAAGTTTGAAATTAGATCTAAAAATGTGAAAAATAATTGATATTTGTGTGAAAATTCTTTTGTGTATTTTGCCAAATTTTTCTGGCGAGGCAAAAATTGATTAAATTTACATTTTTTCACGATTTGAAAATAATGCGCAGTTTTTCAATTCTTGTTTCATTTTGTTCGGTTGTAGATAAAAAAGTTTAAAATTAGATCTAGAAATATGGAAAATAATTAATATTTGTCTCAAAATTTTTTAGTGTATTTTGCCAAATTTTTCTGGCGAGACAAAAATTGATGAAATTTTCATTTTTTGACTAGTTGAATGTAACGCGCAGTTCTTCAATTCTTGTTTAATTTTGTTCGGTTGTAGATAAAAAAGTTTGAAATTAGATCTAGAAATATGGAAAATAATTAATATTTGTTTCAAATTTATTTTGAGTATTTTGCTAAATTTTCTGGACAGGCAAAAATTGATTGAATTTTCATTTTTTGACAAGTTGAAAGTAACGCGCAGTTCTTCAATTTTTGTTCAATTTTGTTCGGTAATAAATGAAAAAGTTTGAAATTAGATCTAGAAATATGAAAAATAATTGATATTTGTCTGAAAATTTTTTTGTGTATTTTGCTAAATTTTTCTGGCGAGGCAAAAATTGATTAAATTTATATTTTTCACGATTTGAAAATAACGCGCAGTTCTTAAATTTTTCTTTAATTTTGTTCGATTATAGATAAAAAAGTTTGCAATTAGATCTAGAAATATTGAATATAATTAATATTTGTCTGAAAATTTTTTTGTGTCATTTGCCAAATTTTTCTGGCGAGGCAAAAATTGATTAAATTTATATTTTTTCACGATTTGAAAGTAACGCGCAGTTCTTCAATTTTTGTTCAATTTTGTTCGGTAATAAATGAAAAAGTTTAAAATAAGATCTAGAGATATGAAAAATAACTGATATTTGTCTGAAAAATTGTATGTGTATTTTGAAAAATTTTTCTGGCGAGGCAAAAATTGATTAAATTTTCATTGTTTCACGATTTGAAAGTAACGCGCAGTTCTTCAATTTTTTTTCAATTTTGTTCAGTTATAGATAAAAAAGTTTGAAATTAGATCTAGAAATATGGAAAATAATGAATATTTGTTTCAAATTTATTTTGAGTATTTTGCTAAATTTTCTGGACAGGCAAAAATTGATTGAATTTTCATTTTTTGACAAGTTGAAAGTAACGCGCAGTTTTGCAATTTTTGTTCAATTTTGTTCGGTTATAGATAAAAAAGTTTGTAATTAGATCTAGAAATATGGAAAATAATTGATATTTGTCTGAAAATTTTTGTGTGTATTTTGCCAAATTTTTCTGGCGAGGCAAAAATTGATTAAATTTATATTTATAACGATTTGAAAGTAACGCGCAGTTCTTTAATTTTTGTTCAATTTTGTCGGTTGTAGATAAAAAAGTTTAAAATTAGATCTAGAAATATAAAAAATAATTAATATTTGTCTCAAAATTTTTTTGTGTATTTTGCCAAATTTTTCTGGCGAGGCTAAAATTGATTGAATTTTCATTTTTTGACTAGTTGAAAGTAACGCGCAGTTCTTCAATTTTTTTTCAATTTTGTTCAGTTATAGATAAAAAAGTTTGAAATTAGATCTAGAAATATGGAAAATAATTAATATTTGTTTCAAATTTATTTTGAGTATTTTGCTAAATTTTCTGGACAGGCAAAAATTGATTGAATTTTCATTTTTTGACAAGTTGAAAGTAACGCGCAGTTCCTAAATTTTTGTTTAATTTTGTTCGGTTGTAGATAAAAAAGTTTGAAATTAGATCTAGAAATATAAAAAATAATTAATATTTGTCTCAAAATTTTTTTGTGTATTTTGCCAAATTTTTCTGGCGAGGCTAAAATTGATTGAATTTTCATTTTTTGACTAGTTGAAAGTAACGCGCAGTTCTTCAATTTTTTTTCAATTTTGTTCAGTTATAGATAAAAAAGTTTGAAATTAGATCTAGAAATATGGAAAATAATTAATATTTGTTTCAAATTTATTTTGAGTATTTTGCTAAATTTTCTGGACAGGCAAAAATTGATTGAATTTTCATTTTTTGACAAGTTGAAAGTAACGCGCAGTTCCTAAATTTTTGTTTAATTTTGTTCGGTTGTAGATAAAAAAGTTTGAAATTAGATCTAGAAATATAGAAAATAATTAATATTTGTTTCAAATTTATTTTGAGTATTTTGCTAAATTTTCTGGACAGGCAAAAATTGATTGAATTTTCATTTTTTGACAAGTTGAAAGTAACGCGCAGTTCTGCAATTTTTGTTCAATTTTGTTCGGTTGTAGATAAAAAAGTTTAAAATTAGATCTAGAAATATGAAAAATAATTGATATTTGTCTGAAAATTTTTTTGTGTATTTTGCTAAATTTTTCTGGCGAGGCAAAAATTGATTAAATTTATATTTTTTACGATTTGGAAGTAACGCGCAGTTTTTTAATTTTTGTTCAATTTTGTTCGGTTGTAGATAAAACAGTTTGAAATTAGATCTAGAAATATGGAAAATAATTAATAATTGTCTCAAAATTTTTTTGTGTATTTTGCCAAATTTTTCTGGCGAGGAAAAATTGATTAAATTTTTATTTTTTCACGATTTGAAAATAACGCGCAGTTCTTCAATTTTTGTTTAATTTTGTTCGGTTATAAATAAAAAAGTTTGCAATTAGATCTAGAAATATGGAATATAATTAATATTCGTCTCAAAATTTTTTTGTGTATTTTGCCAAATTTTTTTGGCGAGGCAAAAATTGATTGAATTTTCATTTTTTGACAAGTTGAAAGTAACGCGCAGTTCCTAAATTTTTGTTTAATTTTGTTCGGTTGTAGATAAAAAAGTTTGAAATTAGATCTAGAAATATAAAAAATAATTGATATTTGTCTGAAAATTTTTTTGTGAATTTTGCCAAATTTTTCTGGCGATGAAAAATTGATTGAATTTTTTTTTTTTGACATGTTGAAAATAACGCGCAGTTCTGCAATTTTTGTTCAATTTTGTTCGATTATAGATAAAAAAGTTTGTAATTAGATCTAGAAATATGCAAAATAATTGATATTTGACTGAAAATTTTTGTGTGTATTTTGCCAAATTTTTCTGGCGAGGCAAAAATTGATTAAATTTACATTTTTTCACGATATGAAAATAACGCGCAGTTTTTCAATTCTTGTTTCATTTTGTTTGGTTGTAGATAAAAAGTTTGAAATTAGATCTAGAAATATGGAAAATAATTAACATTTGTCTTAAGTTTTTTGTGTGTATTTTGCCAAATTTTTCTGGCGAGGCAAAAGTTGATAAAATTTTTATTTTTTTACGATTTAAAAGTAACGCGAAGTTTTTTAATTTTGGTTCAATTTTGTTTGGTAGTAGATAAAAAAGTTTAAAATTAGATCTGGAAATAAGAAAATTTTTTGATATTTGTCTGAAAATATTTGTGTGTATTTTGCTAAATTTTTCTAGCGAGGCAAAAATTGATTGAATTTTCATTTTTTGACTAGTTGAAAGTAACGCGCAGTTTTTTAATTTTTGTTCAATTTTGTTCGTTACTAGATAAAAAAGTTTGAAATTAGATCTAGAAATATGAAAAATAACTGATATTTGTTTGAAAATTCTTTTGTGTATTTTTCCAAATTTTTCTGGCGAGGCAAAAATTGATTAAATTTTCATTTTCTTACGATTTGAAAGTAACGCGCAGTTTTTTAATTTTGGTTCAATTTTGTTTGGTAGTAGATAAAAAAGTTTGAAATTAGATCTAGATATATGAAAAATAAGTGATATTTGTCTGAAAAATTTTGTGTGTATTTTGCCAAATTTTCATGGCGAGGCAAAAATTGATTAAAATTTCATTTTTTCACGATTTGAAAGTATCGCGCAGTTCTTCAATTTTTGTTCAATTTTCTTTAGTTATAGATAAAAAAGTTTAAAATTAGATCTAGAAATATGGAAAATAATGAATATTTGTTTCAAATTTATTTTGAGTATTTTGCTAAATTTTCTAGACAGGCAAAAATTGATTGAATTTTCATTTTTTGACAAGTTGAAAGTAACGCGCAGTTCTGCAATTTTTGTTCAATTTTGTTCGGTTATAGATAAAAAAGTTTGTAATTAGATCTAGAAATATGGAAAATAATTAATATTTGTCTGAAAATTTTTGTGTGTATTTTGCCAAATTTTTCTGGCGAGGCAAAAATTGATTAAATTTACATTATTTCACGATGTGAAAATAACGCGCAGTTTTTCAATTCTTGTTTCATTTTGTTCGGTTGTAGATAAAAAAGTTTAAAATTAGATCTAGAAATATGAAAAATAATTGATATTTGTCTGAAAATTTTTTTGTGTATTTTGTTAAATTTTTCTGGCGAGGCAAAAATTGATTAAATTTACATTTTTTCACGATTTGAAAGTAACGCGCAGTTCTTCAATTTTTGTTCAATTTTGTTCGGTTATAGATAAAAAAGTTTGAAATTAGATCTAGAAATATGGAAAATAATTAATACTTTTCTCAAAACTTTTTTGTGTATTTTGCCAAATTTTTCTGGCGAGGGAAAAATTGATTAAATTTATGTTTTTTACGATTTGAAAGTAACGCGCAGTTTATCAATTTTTGTTTAATTTTGTTTGGTTATAAATGAAAAAGTTTGAAATTAGATCTAGAAATATGGAAAATAATTAATACTTTTCTCAAAACTTTTTTGTGTATTTTGCCAAATTTTTCTGGCGAGGCAAAAATTGATTAAATTTTCATTTTTTCACGATTTGGAAGTAACGCGCAGTTTTTCAATTTTTGTTCAATTTTGTTCAGTTGTAGATAAAAAAGTTTGAAATTAGATCTAGAAATATGGAAAATAATTAATATTTGTCTCAAAATTTTTTTGTGTATTTTGCTAAATTTTTCTGGCGAGGCAAAAATTGATTAAATTTACATTTTTTCACGATTTGAAAGTAACGCGCAGTTCTT
The DNA here is from genome assembly GCA_037103525.1 of Ganaspis brasiliensis. NCBI lineage: Eukaryota > Metazoa > Arthropoda > Insecta > Hymenoptera > Figitidae > Ganaspis > Ganaspis brasiliensis. The sequence continues at coordinate 120,633 of JAZKLR010000050.1, read as the reverse complement.
CAATTTTTGTTCCATTTTGTTCGGTTATAGATAAAAAAGTTTGAAATCAGATCTAGAAATATGGAAAATAATTAATATTTTTCTCAAAACTTTTTTGTGTATTTTGCCAAATTTTTCTGGCGAGGGAAAAATTGATTAAATTTATATTTTTTACGATTTGAAAGTAACGCGCAGTTCATCAATTTTTGTTTAATTTTGTTTGGTTATAAATGAAAAAGTTTGAAATTAGATCTAGAAATATGAAAAATAATTGATATTTGTCTGAAATTTTTTTTGTGTATTTTGCCAAATTTTTCTGGCGAGGCAAAAATTGATTAAATTTACATTTTTTCACGATTTGAAAGTAACGCGCGGTTCTTCAATTTTTGTTCAATTTTGTTCGGTTATAGATAAAAAAAGTTTGAAATTAGATCTAGAAATATGGAAAATAATTAATACTTTTCTCAAAACTTTTTTGTGTATTTTGCCAAATTTTTCTGGCGAGGGAAAAATTGATTAAATTTATATTTTTCACGATTTGGAAGTAACGCGCAGTTCTTCAATTTTTGTTCAATTTTATTCGGTTATAGATAAAAAAGTTTGAAATTAGATCTAGAAATATGGAGAATAATTAATATTTGTCTCAAAATTTTTTTGTGTATTTTGCTAAATTTTTCTGGCGAGACAACCCAATGGGAAACTAACGATTGGCGCATTAATGGACCAGTATTGGGAGCCAATGGTGCCAATATTGGCGCATTAATGGAAACCAATATTGGACCACAGTTGGTCAATCCTTGGGATGATAAAGGGTTTGCCATTCATTGGCAGCCATCATTGGTTCAATATTGGTTGCCAATGATAATGCCAATAAATAAAATTTTTTAAATTAACAATATTAAAATCTATATTTTTATATTGTTAATTTATTTATTGTTTAAAAAATTTTTTTTTTAATAAATATTTTAATTTATTTATTAATGCATGTCAAGTATTGGTACAATAATTGGCTTTCAATATTGGTCCATCCTTGGGAGCCAATGAATAACCAACAATCTTATTTTTACAACTCTATATGGAAACAGAGTTGTTAACTTAATCTTCAGCCAATATTTGACAATGAAGATTTGAGTGTTGGACACATTAGAAATGTATTTTCAGAGGTACGGGATCAGGCCTTATATTAAAGAGCTGAAGAAACTCGATCGTGAGAGAGGCTGACCGATGCGCGCCCTATGCCAGTTTCCGAAACCACAAACGCGTGAGAATCCTCGGCGCGCAGACGCGGCATAGATGCGGCGGGAAACTTCCACTATTTGAATTTGAATTTTTTATGCATTTAATCAAAAACAAGAAAAGAAATATAATAATACAAAAATTATACAAATTCTTAAATTTGTATAGTTTTTTGATTGTTATTAAAAAGTAATACGCTTAATTATAAAGAAATACTTATAATAAATATCCTCCATAAATAATTGTTCAATTCTTGAAGATTTGAAAAACTCTTAAAGGTGTGTCCTAAGGTTAAAAATTATTGTTCTAAATCTACTTTAATCGATTTTCATGTTATAGAAATTATTTAAATAAATTAATTAGTTTTAAAGAAATCAGAAAGAAATTAAATTGATGAAAAAATAAACATTTAATATTAAAAATAATATTAATAAAAATAATCACATTAAAACTTTGCTTGTAAAATAAACAGAACGAAAAATTTAAAATTAAAAAATTAATGAACAATTACAAAATATTAAAGAAGACTTTAATTTTATTAAAATGTAAACTTAAGTCACATAAATACAAATATTCATGTAAGTATTTAAATTTTAAATTCACTATTTTTTCTGTTTAAATTTAAAGTAAAATTTAACAAATTGTAAAGAATGATAGTTAATAAATATTTAACTTTATTTGTTATTCTTTTCGTTTTTCACATGCAAAAAATAATCATTTTTTTTTATAAAACTAAGAAACAAATTCTCTAAATTTGAATACAAATTAAAAATGAAAAAAATTTAATATATGTAAAAAAATTTTAAATTTAAATCATTTAATTAAATAATTTATTTTAACAAAATGACTTTCTAAATATAACTATCCAGAATATATAAAAAATATGAGCAAAAAAAATCAAAATTGGTTTTTAAAAATAAAAAAATAAACTTTTTAAAATTCAAAATAAATTAAATTTTTTTTAAATTTTGTTATTCTAAAATTAATATTAAACTTGAATAATAATTTCCAATACAATTACTTAAAGTTAGTTTTCAAAAAATTCAATTATCATTAAAATGAATCTTTCCAAATAATAAAACTTAAACAGAAAGAATTAATGGTTTCTTTTAAATTAAAGAAATAATAGAGCATTAAACATAGTTAATTTAATATTTTGAATATTATTAAAAAAAAATTAAGTTTAAAAAATTTAATGACATCAAAAATATTATTTTTTATCTTAATTTTAAAAAAAAATCATATTAATTCAACTTTATAAAACAGTGTTGATTTTTAAATTTAAAATTTTTAAATTTGAGTCTAGGTATTAAGCTTTAAATTAGTTTACATCCTATTTTCTTTTATGTCCATATCTTTTATTAAAATTAAATTAAAATTTGTTTTTAAAAATAAAATATAAACTTTTTAAAGTTTAAAGTTGAATTAAAAATATTTTAAAATTCGTTATATTAAAATTAATATTAATCTTAAATAATATTTTCAAATAGAATTACTTAAAGTTAGTTTCCAAAAACTTAAATTAATTTTAAAACGAATCTTTACAAGTAGTAAAACTTGAACAGAAAAAATTAAAGGTTTCTTTTAAATTAAAGAAATAATAGAGCATTAAACATGGTTAATTAAAATTTTGGAATAAAATTAAAAAAAAATTAAGTTTAAAAAAATTAATGATATCAAAAATTTAAAAATTTTAAAGTAAACATTTCGAATATTATTAAAAATGTGCTCAGAAAGTAAAAACTTTGTTTAAAATTTTTTAAACTTTTAAGTTAAACTGGAAATAAGATGTGAACTAAATTAAACCTTTCTATACAAATTTAAATTTTAAAACTCAATGCCGTTTTGTAATAGCTAAATTGAAATAAGTTACATTTTTTAATTAGGATCGAAAAATAATATTTTTGATATCATTAATTTTATTAAAGTTAAATTTTTTTTAATAGTATTCAAAATATTAAATTAACTATGTTTAATGCTCTATTATTTCTTTAATTTAAAAGAAACCATTAATTCTTTCTGTTTAAGTTTTATTATTTGGAAAGATTCATTTTAATGATAATTGAATTTTTTGAAAACTAACTTTAAGTAGGGGAGAGTGGCCATCAATGTACCTGGTTTTTTTCAAGGTCATAGTACTTATTCAATTTCACCAATTTCAAGCACTTCTTTGCATCAATATATAACTACAACACTTCTCTAGGTAATGCACACATATTATACACGATTTATTTCGATTAAATAATAAAATTTAGGATCTTTCTAAACTAACAAGCTATTTTCATTTTCAACAACCTGGGTACACAATGAACCACCTCTATAAAAACACTAAAAATGTTCAACAATAATAATATTGCAATTTTCACTTTGTAAAAAAACTTATTTTCTATCAAATACTATAAAAAAATATTACTTAACACTTTTTAATTGATAATGTATAACATAAATATACCTCAAATTTAAGTTAACTAGCTAAAATGACATTTTAGTTTTGCTATGTTGAGAAAAGTACTGATAACAATCGCTGTAACATGGTGTACGCATGCCGAGTTTTATAATCAGGCATACCACTCTAGAAATCGAAAATACACTGAAATTCCAGGTGGTTCATTGTTCCCCGGTACATTGAATCAACATGACATTTGCAACAAATATGGTTTTTTATAACTTAATCCAATATTTCAAAATCTTTATCTCATTAGAATATTGTAGTTAAGGTCCAAAACAAAATAAATCGTAAGTACATTTATTTTTAAATGGCCTTATTTCCATTAAAAAACGTGTTTTTATTTTAGGTAAATTTTTTCTTCAGTACATCAAAAACAGTTTATTCCAGTTTTCTCTGTAAAGAATAAATCCACACGTCTCAAATTTATGGACGTAGTGTGATTACGCAAACTTCATTTATATTTAAAATTAGGAGAATTTTTATTTAATTGTTTCTGAGAAAATTGGAATGGTTCATTGAAAAAACTGGTACATTGATGGCCACTCTCCCCTAATTGTATTGAAAATTATTATTCAAGTTTAATATTAATTTTAGAATAACAAAATTTAAAAAAAATTTAATTTATTTTGAACTTTAAAAAGTTTATTTTTTTATTTTTAAAAACCAATTTTGATTTTTTTTGCTCATATTTTTTATATATTCTGGATAGTTATATTTAGAAAGTCATTTTGTTAAAATAAATTATTTAATTAAATGATTTAAATTTAAAATTTTTTTACATATATTAAATTTTTTTCATTTTTAATTTGTATTCAAATTTAGAGAATTTGTTTCTTAGTTTTATAAAAAAAAATGATTATTTTTTGCATGTGAAAAACGAAAAGAATAACAAATAAAGTTAAATATTTATTAACTATCATTCTTTACAATTTGTTAAATTTTACTTTAAATTTAAACAGAAAAAATGGTGAATTTAAAATTTAAATACTTACATGAATATTTGTATTTATGTGACTTAAGTTTACATTTTAATAAAATTAAAGTCTTCTTTAATATTTTGTAATTGTTCATTAATTTTTTAATTTTAAATTTTTCGTTCTGTTTATTTTACAAGCAAAGTTTTAATGTGATTATTTTTATTAATATTATTTTTAATATTAAATGTTTATTTTTTCATCAATTTAATTTCTTTCTGATTTCTTTAAAACTAATTAATTTATTTAAATAATTTCTATAACATGAAAATCGATTAAAGTAGATTTAGAACAATAATTTTTAACCTTAGGACACACCTTTAAGAGTTTTTCAAATCTTCAAGAATTGAACAATTATTTATGGAGGATATTTATTATTATTTGGTGACCCCGACGTGATCGCGATGATGTCGATTTTGGATCCGATCGCATCTAAACAACAAAGTGCAATCCGAGGACTATTTTAAACATAACTAATTGGAAATGTGCGTGAAAAAAATCTGGCATCGATTCGTGAATTTTTTACGAAGCAAAATCACGAATTTTTAACCTTTTTCGCTCGAGCACATGTTCGCAAGAGACGACGCCATTTTTATTTGTACACATGCTGAGACTTTCATCAGGATTTTCTCCGACTCTGCAGCATCCTGAGTTTTTAATTCTTGACGAAGGACAACTTCCTGACGATCCTTGTTTCTGTTTATGTGCAGTTTCAACGCTTTTTGGTCATTTTTTTTCTGCCGGAGTGCAAGTCACGTGACACGACCACGCCGAGCTGAGCCTGATGATTTCGCCAACCTGGACGACCGGTATTTCTCGAAGGATGATATAGTTCGAGATAAAAGGTTTCCTGAATTTCTGGTCTGGTGAGATAGCTGCAAAATTTTATTACGCTTTCTGAAAACGGCGCATGGGCATTTCTATTCTGAGCCCGTGCAAACAGGTGCGTAACGCAAACATAACCTGTTTTTGCCTTTTAATAGTTTTCAGTTTTTCCTTTCCCTTATGATTTTTTCTCTTTCATGAGAATTTTGCTGTCAACTTCTGGCGGATAATGGTAGCAGCCGATTTTCCGACAATTCAACTGGAATTCCTATTTGAGGTTATATCGCCGTCTAGTCGAGTTCCTGACTGCTTCATGGATTTTTCTATCACCATCTTCGGCCACTTCTTCGTGGAAAGAGACTTCGCAGCTTTCAGCACCATCATCTTCAGCATTTGCGTATTGTATTATTTGTTATTCGTGAGTATGAATGATCATTTGTGAACGTATTCATTTTTGCTTTTATTATTCGAAAACAAAAGTCCGAAAGACTTTATATTTTCTTTTATATAACGCGATTCTTTTGCAATTTTGACGAAAAATTTTATCGTGTCGTACGTGTTCGATATTTAGGAAATTTATCTTTCGTTTTGAGAAATAATATTTTTCCACGAATTAAAATCGATAGAATTTTCAATGCTTATCATAAAAATCAGTGTTTCAAGTAGAGTTGAATAATTTCCTCTTAAAAAATTTGTGATTTTTCTTTCCGAATTTTATGATTTTTGTGACGGTTTACTCGTGCTTTTATTAAGCGTGTTTTATTTTCAAAACTTGTGATTACATGTTTGTTGATTACACCTGTCATGCATTAACCAGCATTGTTTTTCATTTTATAAAATTTTCAAAGATAGAATTTATTCTCGAACATAAATTTCATCACGATTTATTAATTACGATGTTATCACGACATTAAGGAATTTATTGAATATTTTTCGTACTTCGTGCTATCGCGAATTATTTCGATTTTTCCGTTTTTTGAGATTTTGATTACGTCACTCTCGTGCAGAAAGCGTTGAATACTGTTTCTTAGTATTAACGTGTCGTTTTGTTTTTATGTAAAAGGAACGTCATTCGTACTATCGATTATTTTTTTTTTTTTTTTTGAAAGATTTCGTGTTTGTTGATTTTTATCGTTATTAATTCGAATTAATCATGGCTAACGTCGATGCGAACGCTGGTGGGAACCCTCCCGGTGCTTTGGGAGAGCAGCCTCCGGTTCGACAGCATGTCGATGCTTCTTATCGCATACCTAAACTCAGTAGTTTTTATCGTAATGAACCTGCTTTATGGTTTGCTCAAACAGAACTTTTATTCGAGTATGCACATCTTAATTCAGAACGAGCTCGCGCGGGTGCCGTTATGGCGGCCTTGGACTGTGATGTCATTCAGACTATCGGTGATTTAATTACTGCTGAAGAGCCTGTTCCGAATCTTTATTCGCAAATTAAAGAAAGACTGATTAGTAATTTTTCCGTGTCCCCTGAGAGTGAGCTCCGCCGCGTTTTAAAGGGAGATATTTTGAGCGAAGGAAAGCCTTCCGCGATCATGGCTAGGATTCGTCATCTTAGTCGCGGTCGTTGCAGTGATGACGTCATGCGCGCGATTTTTATGGAACAATTACCAAGTAATTGCCGAGTTGTCCTTGCTTCATCGGATTCTACTGATTTAACGGTACTTGCTACACTCGCTGATAGAATTTTTGACATTGGATGCGTTTCTGGAAATTCGGTATCTTCTATCGAAAAAAACAACGATCTTCATAAAAAGATTGACGAATTGTATCTTCGTGTTGAGGCCCTTTCGCTTGGAAATAGAAATAATCCTCAGAATTTTAATAGAAATCGAGCTAGATCCCGTTCGCGACCGAGATTCAATCAAAACGCGCAGCAGTCGAATAATATAAAACAACAATCTGACAGTAAAAGTATCGATAAAACTTGCTTCTATCATAAGAAGTTCGGTAATAACGCGATCAAATGCAGACCACCTTGTTCGTTTATAGGGACTCGGTCGGAAAACTAGTGCCACCACCTCACACCGACGAAATCGGCGCAATTCCTAATTCGAAACGCCTATTTGTTAGAGATAGAGAATCCGGATTCACTTTCCTCATAGACACTGGATCGGATATATCTTTAATTCCTGCCGATCACCAAACTAGGAAACGACCCGCCCAATCCGTACTTTATGCTGCGAATGATTCGCTCATAAATGCGTATGGCGAGCGTCGTCTTTCTTTAAATCTTGGTCTTGATCGATCGGTCATTTGGAATTTTTGCATAGCATCGGTGCCCTATTCGATTATAGGGGCCGATTTATTATCGGCGTATGGTTTTAGCGTTGATTTGCGTGGTCGCAGATTAATCGACTCTTGTTCTGGAGTTGAAGTACCTGGCGAGGTCAGATTTGCTCCTATTTCGGGCGTGAGTGTGGTAAATAAGTCAACCTCTTTTTCAAGCATTCTTGCAGATTTTCCGAGAATTACAGGTTTGCCTCAGTCCGGTGAGATTTTATCGCGCGGTATTATGCATCAAATTGTCGTAAATGGACCTCCTGTCGCGGAGCGTTGTCGTCGTTTGTCTCCTGAGAAATTGGCTGTTGCAAAAGAGTATTTTCGGGTAATGATCGAGTCCGGTGAGTGTCGTCCGTCGAGTTCTCCGTGGGCATCACCTCTTCACTTAGTTCCTAAAAAAAATGGAGATTGGAGAGTGTGTGGCGATTATCGTCGCCTTAACGAACGAACAGTTCCAGATAAGTACCCTGTACCGTTTTTGCAGGATGTCTCGTCAACTCTGTTCGGAAAAACCATTTTTTCAAAACTCGATTTACACGCCGCTTACAATCAAATTCCGATCGCCCCGGATGACATACCGAAAACTGCTGTGATTACACCATTTGGCTTATTTGAGTTCACCGTGATGACCTTCGGGTTAAGGAATGCCGGTCAAACCTTTCAGCGCTATATTCATCAGGTTCTCGGAGATCTCGAATATGTTTTTTCTTATATAGACGACATTTTCATATCATCTTCCAGTTTGGAGGAGCATGAACGTCATCTTCGAGTTGTTTTCGATCGTCTCAGTAAGGCTTCTCTTCGACTAAATTTAGAGAAATGCGTTTTCGGTCAATCTGAGATAGAGTTTCTGGGTTACTTGATTAATAGCGAGGGTATTAAACCGATTCCTGAGAGAATTGATGCGATTCTTAAGTTTCCAAAGCCTGTAAATATTTTAGAATTAAGACGATTTTTAGGTCTTATCAATTTTTATCGCAGAAGTTTGCCTCTGACCGCTCGTTGTCAGGAGCCTTTAAATGCTTATCTTCACGATTCAAAGAAAAATGATCGCCGTGAGATTTCGTGGAATCCGTCGTCTGAGAAAGCGTTCGAGGAATGTCGTGATAGTATCGCGAAGGCTATTCTTCTCGTTCATCCATCGTCTAATTCCCCGATCCGTGTTGTGACGGACGCGTCTGACACGGGGATGGGAGCTTCGTTGGAACAGTCTCAGAATGACTCGTGGAAGCCTTTAGCGTTTTTCTCGAGAAGCTTTACTTCCGCACAGAGAAAATATAGCACGTACGATCGTGAACTTACAGCCGTTTTTGAAGCGATCAAGTTCTTTCGACATTTTCTGGAGGGAAGAGACTTTTCTGTTGTCACGGACCACAAACCTTTGATTTATGCTTTCAATCAAAAATCCGATAAGGCGTCTCCTAGACAGCAGAGACAGCTGTCATTTGTTTCACAATTCACTACTCGGTTTGAATATCTTCCCGGTAAAGAAAACGTGGTCGCCGATTGCTTATCACGCGTTGATCTTTTACGATTAGCGCAGGAAATCAGTTTGGCCGAACTGTCCGAAGCACAAAAGGATGACCTTGAACTTAAAGCTCTCTGTCAAGACAAGTCCACCTGTCTTAATTTAAGACGCATGCTCTGGGGTCCTGATCACACTCCAGTAATTTGCGATCTTTCAGGAGAAATCTTACGTCCGTATTTTCCCAAGGTCTTCCGAAGGCGTATTTTCGACGCGTTTCACAATCTTTCCCATCCTAGTGCGAAAGTTTCTGCTAAAAATATTAGTAGGAGTTACATTTGGCCCGGTATGAACAAAGAAATCAGAGAGTGGTGTAGAATTTGTCAATCTTGTCAAAAGGCAAAAATTACTAGACACAATGTTTTATTACCTATACAGTTTGTGGCACCTGAGAGCAGACTCCGGCATGTTCACATTGATATTATCGGTCCGATGACCTCCAGTGAGGGCTTTAGATATTGTTTAACGATGGTGGATCGTTTTTCACGCTGGACAGAGGCTGTGCCACTTAGAGATATCGAAGCCTTGACTGTGTATCGTGCATTTGTGGACGGGTGGATATCTCGTTTCGGGGTGCCCGAGAGATTGACGACAGATCAGGGTAGCCAGTTTGAGTCGGTTCTTTTTAAATCTTTACTCCAATTAACGGGTTGCCAGCGAATTCGTACCACGGCCTATCATCCGGCCGCGAACGGCATGATTGAACGATGGCATCGCACTTTGAAGGCCGCCATAATGTGCCATGACGGCGAGAATTGGACTCGTGTTTTGTCAACTGTAATGCTCGGTTTGAGAACTAACATTTTAGATTCGGGAGCTTCGCCGGCGGAATATTTACTCGGGACAACATTAACAATTCCAGGGGAGTTCGTTCTTCCTGAGGAATTTGCATCGGATCCGCAAATATTTTTGGAAGAGTTTCGTGAGCACATGCGACTTGTTAAGCCGATACCCGTTGAACATAGACACAAAAGGAAGATTTTCGTTTATAAAAATTTGGACACATGTTCGCATGTTTTCCTTCGCGTATGTCGACCAAGAAAATCTTTGGAATTACCATACTCTGGTCCCCATAAGGTGCTCGAGAGGGTTTCGGATCGGGTGATCGGTATTGACGTGAATGGCGTTAAAAAAGTCGTTTCGGTAGAGAACGTTAAACCGGCGTTTTTCGCCCGCGAGGATTTAATTATTTCTAATAATGTTGGAAATAAGAGTGCAACTGACGTTCCTTTATTAAATGTCGTAGTTCCTTCGTCTGATTGTAATGTCCCTCAAACGAGTGACAGTATCCCCTCGATTAGTGGGAACAGTCCAAATATGGGCTCAAACAGTATTCCCTCGACTAGCGATAATAGTCCAAGTATGGGCTCAAACAGTATGAAATTACCTAGTCTTAGAACTTATGTAAATAAGAAAAAGAAAGTTAACTTTAACTTTGCGGATCATTCGGATCACAATTATGCTCGCTTAGGTAAATAATGTAAATAATAATAATAATTTAGATTTTATTTGTTTAAGAAAAAAAATCAATGATTACTATATTGTGATACCCCTTGGTTATTTTATATACTAACGATATATAGGTTTAGTTATCATTTTTTTTTTTTTTTTTTTTAAATTTATAACGAAAATATTTTATTCTTTTCTCGTAAATTTTTTTAAAAAAAATCGTATCGTTAATCACTTGGGGGGGAGTATGTGGGGAATCGCTGGTTGTGGCTTCCCCTTGTTGCCCTCACCGCTCGAGGAGCGGGGTATCGGTGTGTGCGTGTGTGTGAGCCACCGACATTGCGTTGCCAGGCTCGAGACTGGACAGTCGCGTATTGAAACGTATCTCACGTTATGTATTAAATATATTGGTGATAATTAAAGTATTGTTTAAAGTTAAATAAACAAGGTGTATTGTTGTTTCTTCCCGAACATTATTATGGATTTGATATTTTAACTTATAAATTATCCACACTCTCTCACGATCGAGTTTCTTCAGCTCTTTTATATAAGGCCTGATCCCGTACCTCTGAAAATACATTTCTAATGTGTCCAACACTCAAATCTTCATTGTCAAATATTGGCTGAAGATTAAGTTAACAACTCTGTTTCCATATAGAGTTGTAAAAATAAGATTGTTGGTTATTCATTGGCTCCCAAGGATGTACCAATATTGAAAGCCAATTATTGTACCAATACTTGACATGCATTAATAAATAAATTAAAATATTTATTAAAAAAAAAATTTTTTTAAACAATAAATAAATTAACAATATAAAAATATAGATTTTAATATTGTTAATTTAAAAAATTTTATTTATTGGCATTATCATTGGCAACCAATATTGAACCAATGATGGCTGCCAATGACTGGCAAACCCGTTATCATCCCAAGGATTGACCAACTGTGGTCCAATATTGGTTGCCAATAGTTTGCCAAGAAAAAACTGTTGGCCGCCAATCATGGGACCATTATTTAGCCAATGGTGATCATTGGCAATTTCCCATTGGGAAAAATTGATTAAATTTTGCATTTTTTCACGATTTGGAAGTAACGCGCAGTTTTTCAATTTTTGTTTAATTTTGTTCGGTTGTAGATAAAAAAGTTTGAAATTAGATCTAGAAATATGGAAAATAATTAATATTTGTTTTAAAATTTTTTTGTGTATTTTGCCAAATTTTTCTGGCGAGGCAAAAATTGATTAAATTTACATTTTTTTACGATTTGAAAGTAACGCGCAGTTCTTCAATTTTTGTTCAGTTTTATTCGGTTATAGATAAAAAAGTTTGAAATAAGATCAGGAAATATGGAGAATAATTAATATTTGTCTCAAAATTTTTTTGTGTATTTTGCCAAATTTTTCTGGAGAGGGAAAAAATTGATTGAATTTTCATTTTTTGTCAAGTTGAAAGTAACGCGCAGTTCTTCAATTTTTGTTCAATTTTGTTCGGTTGTAGATAAAAAAGTTTGAATTTAGATCTAGAAATATGGAAAATAATTAATATTTTACTCAAAATTTTTTTGTGTATTTTGCCAAATTTTTCTGGCGAGGCAAAAATTGATTGACTTTTCATTTTTTGACAAGTTGAAAGTAACGCGCAGTTCTTTAATTTTTTTTCAATTTTGTTCGTTAATAGATGAAATAGTTTGAAATTAGACTTAGAAATATGGAAAATAATTTATATATGTTTGAAAATTTATTTGTGTATTTTGACAAATTTTTCTGGTGTGGCAAAAATTGATTAAATTTTCATTTTATACAAGTTGAAAGTAACGCTCAGGTCTTTAATTTTTTTTTAATTTTGTTTGGTAATAAATGAAAAAGTTTGAAATTAGATCTAGAAATATGAAAAATAACTGATATTTGTTTGAAAATTCTTTTGTGTATTTTGCCAAATTTTTCTGGCGAGGCAAAAATTGATTAAATTTACATTTTTTTACGATTTGAAAGTAACGCGCAGTTCTTCAATTTTTGTTCAGTTTTATTCGGTTATAGATAAAAAAGTTTGAAATTAGATCTAGAAATATGAAAAATAATTGATATTTGTCCGAAAATTTTTTTGTGTATTTTGTTAAATTTTTCTGGCGAGGCAAAAATTAATTAAATTTTTATTTTTTCACGATTTGAAAGTAACGCGCAGTTTTTCAATTTTTGTTTAATTTTGTTCGGTTGTAGATAAAAAAGTTTGAAATTAGATCTAGAAATATGAAAAATAATTAATATTTGTCTCAAAATTTTTTTGTGTATTTTGCCAAATTTTTCTGGCGAGGAAAAATTGATTGAATTTTTATTTTTTTACGATTTGGAAGTAACGCGCAGTTTTTCAATTTTTGTTTAATTTTGTTCGGTTATAGATAAAAAAGTTTGAAATTAGATCTAGAAATATAAAAAATAATTGATATTTGTCTGAAAATTTTTTTGTGCATTTTGCCAAATTTTTCTGGCGAGGCAAAAATTAATTAAATTTTAATTTTTTCACGATTTGGAAGTAACGCGCAGTTTTTCAATTTTTGTTTAATTTTGTTCGGTTGTAGATAAAAAAGTTTGAAATTAGATCTAGAAATATGAAAAATAATTAATATTTGTCTCAAAATTTTTTTGTGTATTTTGCCAAATTTTTCTGGCGAGGAAAAATTGATTGAATTTTTATTTTTTTACGATTTGGAAGTAACGCGCAGTTTTTCAATTTTTGTTTAATTTTGTTCGGTTATAGATAAAAAAGTTTGAAATTAGATCTAGAAATATAAAAAATAATTGATATTTGTCTGAAAATTTTTTTGTGTATTTTGCCAAATTTTTCTGGCGAGGCAAAAATTAATTAAATTTTCATTTTTTCACGATTTGGAAGTAACGCGCAGTTTTTCAATTTTTGTTTAATTTTGTTCGGTTATAGATAAAAAAGTTTGAAATTAGATCTAGAAATATGGAAAATAATTAATATTTGTCTCAAAATTTTTTTGTGTATTTTGGCAAATTTTTCTGGCGAGGAAAAATTAATTGAATTTTTATTTTTTGACATGTTGAAAGTAAAGCGCAGTTCTTTAATTTTTGTTCAATTTTGTTCGGTAATAAATGAAAAAGTTTGATATTAGATTTAGAAATATGAAAAATAATTGATATTTGTCTGAAAATTTTTTTTTGTATTTTGCCAAATTTTTCTGGCGAGGCAAAAATTGATTAAATTTTCATTTTTTTACGATTTGGAAGTAACGCGCAGTTTTTTAATTTTTGTTCAATTTTGTTCGGTAATAGATAAAAAGTTTGAAATTAGATCTAGAAATATGGAATATAATTAATATTTGTCTCAAAATTTTTTTGTGTATTTTGTCAAATTTTTCTGGCGAGGAAAAATTGATTGAATTTTTATTTTTTTACGATTTGGCAGTAACGCGCAGTTATTTAATTTTTATTCAATTTTGTTCGGTTATAGATAAAAAAGTTTAAAATTAGATCTAGAAATATAAAAAATAATTGATATTTGTCTGAAATTCTGGCGAGGCAAAAATTGATTGAATTTTCATTTTTTGACTAGTTGAAAGTAACGGCCAGTTTTTCAATTTTTGTTCAATTTTGTTCGGTTATAGATAAAAAAGTTTGTAATTAGATCTAGAAATATGGAAAATAATTGATATTTGTCTGAAAATTTTTGTGTGTATTTTGCCAAATTTTTCTGGCGAGGAAAAATTAATTGAATTTTTATTTTTTGACAAGTTGAAAGTAACGCGCAGTTCTTTAATTTTTGTTCAATTTTGTTCGGTTGTAGATAAAAAAGTTTGAAATTAGATCTAGGAATATAAAAAATAATTGATATTTGTCTGAAAATTTTTTTGTGTATTTTGCCAAATTTTTCTGGCGAGGAAAAATTGATTGAATTTTTATTTTTTTACGATTTGAAAGTAACGCGCAGTTTTTCGATTTTTGTTTAATTTTGTTCGGTTGTAGATAAAAAAGTTTGAAATTAGATCTAGAAATATGGAATATAATTAATATTTGTCTCAAAATTTTTTTGTGTATTTTGCCAAATTTTTCTGGCGAGGAAAAATTGATTGAATTTTTATTTTTTTACGATTTGGAAGTAACGCGCAGTTCCTAAATTTTTGTTTTATTTTGTTCGGTTGTAGATAAAAAAGTTTGAAATTAGATCTAGAAATATGGAAAATAATGAATATTTGTTTCAAATTTATTTTGAGTATTTTGCTAAATTTTCTGGACAGGCAAAAATTGATTGAATTTTCATTTTTTGACAAGTTGAAAGTAACGCGCAGTTTTGCAATTTTTGTTCAATTTTGTTCGGTTATAGATAAAAAAGTTTGTAATTAGATCTAGAAATATGGAAAATAATTGATATTTGTCTGAAAATTTTTGTGTGTATTTTGCCAAATTTTTCTGGCGAGGCAAAAATTGATTAAATTTATATTTATTCACGATTTGAAAGTAACGCGCAGTTTTTCAATTTTTGTTTAATTTTGTTCGGTTATAGATAAAAAAGTTTGAAATTAGATCTAGAAATATAAAAAATAATTGATATTTGTCTGAAATTCTGGCGAGGCAAAAATTGATTGAATTTTCATTTTTTGACTAGTTGAAAGTAACGGCCAGTTTTTCAATTTTTGTTCAATTTTGTTCGTTACTAGATAAAAAAGTTTGAAATTAGATCTAGAAATATGTAATATAATTAATATTTGTCTCAAAATTTTTTTGTGTATTTTGCCAAATTTTTCTGGCGAGGAAAAATTGATTGAATTTTTATTTTTTTACGATTTGGAAGTAACGCGCAGTTCTTCAATTTTTGTTCAATTTTGTTCGGTTATAGATAAAAAAGTTTGTAATTAGATCTAGAAATATAAAAAATAATTGATATTTGTCTGAAATTCTGGCGAGGCAAAAATTGATTGAATTTTCATTTTTTTACGATTTGGAAGTAACGCGCAGTTTTTCAATTTTTGTTCAATTTTGTTCGTTACTAGATAAAATAGTTTAAAATTAGATCTAGAAATATGGAAAATAATTGATATTTGTCTGAAAATTTGTTAGTGTATTTTGCCAAATTTTTTTGGCGAGGCATAATTATAAAAGAAAGTACGGACAAAATTAATATTTCAGAGTATGTTTTTCCATTTTAGATATTTTTTAGAATTTTCTGCGCAAATTGATATTTTTCTTTTTAATTTTTCCGAGTGCTATCATTTAGGGTGGTTTTCAGCGTTTGATAATTTTTGTTATTAATTTAAATAATTAAATTGTATATTTCTGTGTATGATTAATAAATAAATAATTGATCATTTTTATTTAAACTTTTAATTTTTGTTCTTATATATTCTTTAAGTCAACAAGAGTGATTTGATTTTCGTGCGGAAAAGCACGTGACCCCCTCTGATTGGTTGTAAATCTTTGCAGGTTAGTTGGCTTAAACAACTTACTTATTTTCACTATTTTTATTATTAATTTGCTAATTTTTGAAGATTGTGCAAGTGCAAGCTAATAGAGGAGGCATCCATTATTCATTTGCAATAACTTTTAAGTGATTTTATATTGTTGTTTTGCGTTGGATTGAGCGAAAATCGAACGGGGAGCGAACGGGGAGCGAATTCGATTTTCCTTCAATTTTCGCCTAATTGCCAGGGTGACTTGCCGTGGAATAAGGTTGATAAGTCAGGGGACTGCTGGATAAAAACAATGCCGAGAATTTTATTCGAAAAAAGAAAAATAGAAACTTGTTGGAATTTTACAAATAAGAGGAAGAATGGAAAAGATAAAAAAGAAAAAAACCTGCTTTTCTCTGTCAAGGAAAACTTTTCGAATGCAACCTGAATTATAAATAACACAAGTTCTTTGACGTTTATGTTGCATAAAACTCTAATAGAATCGTTCTTGAAGTATGATTATGATTTTCTCAAGATTTGGGAAATTAGAAATTTGGAAAATATTAATATAATATAAAACATACATATTCGTGGATGAAAAAATGAATTTGAAGGATTTGAAGTTTGATTTTGATGTTTATATGTAGCATATGCGCCACCTGTGCCTGTAGGCATAAAGCTCCTGTCTGGCGAGATTTTTAACAAAAAATCTGTAAATGTCAAAACGGGGGATCAATTTTATGCTAGTAGAATCATCTCTTCGTTGAAAAGAAATATGTAGAAAAATTCGTTATTGCACAAAGTTTGGCAACGCAGAGATTTTTTTCCGGACAAATCTCTTAATTAAAAAAGAAAAAATTGTGAAATATGTGGTAAATGTTTGGCTTGCCGTGAAATAAGGTCGATAAGTCAGAGGACTGCTGGATAAAAACAATGCCGAGAATTTTATTCAAAAAAAGAAAAATAGAAACTTGTTGGAATTTTACAAATAAGAGGAAGAATGGAAAAGATAAAAAAGAAAAAAACCTGCTTTTCTCTGTCAAGGAAAACTTTTCGAATGCAACCTGAATTATAAATAACACAAGTTCTTTGACGTTTATGTTGCATAAAACTCTAATAGAATCGTTCTTGAAGTATGATTATGATTTTCTCAAGATTTGGGAAATTAGAAATTTGGAAAATATTAATATAATATAAAACATACATATTTGTGGATGAAAAAATGAATTTGAAGGATTTGAAGTTTGATTTTGATGTTTATATGTAGCATATGCGCCACCTGTGCCTGTAGGCATAAAGCTCCTGTCTGGCGAGATTTTTAACAAAAAATCTGTAAATGTCAAAACGGGGGATCAATTTTATGCTAGTAGAATCATCTCTTCGTTGAAAAGAAATATGTAGAAAAATTCGTTATTGCACAAAGTTTGGCAACACAGAGATTTTTTTCCGGACAAATCTCTTAATTAAAAAAGAAAAAATTGTGAAATATGTGGTAAATGTTTGGCTTGCCGTGAAATAAGGTCGATAAGTCAGAGGACTGCTGGATAAAAACAATGCCGAGAATTTTATTCAAAAAAAGAAAAATAGAAACTTGTTGGAATTTTACAAATAAGAGGAAGAATGAAAAAGAAAAAAAGAAAAAAAAACCTGCTTTTCTCTGTCAAGGAAAACTTTTCGAATGCAACCTGACTTATAAATAATATAAGTTCTTTGACGTTTGTTGCATAAAAATTCTAATAGAATCGTTCTTGAAAAGATGATTATGATTTTCTCAAGGTTTGGGAAATTAGGAATTTGGAAAAAATTTATTTAATAGGAATAGACATTTTATGTTACGTTAAAATGTTCATGTTGCAGACGATACAAAAAATCTGTGAATGTCGAAACGAGAGATAAATTTGAAGCTCGTGGGATCATCTGTTCGCATAAAAGAAACATTGAAAAATTTCCTATCTTAAAAAGCTTGACAATAAAAATATTTTTTCCATAAAAGTGTCTCGATTTACAAAACACTGGACACTTTTTAATATGATGATTATTTTTTTGTCAAATTTTGGGGAATGAGGAATTTAGGAAAAATTAATTTTTCACGAATAGACATTTTCATGAGTGGAAAAATTAATTTCAAATTTGTCATTGAAACTGACAGATTGTGCCAGACGGGTCAGAAAATGTGCCAATGTCAATATTTAATCAAGTCAAAGTATAGTGCTTGATAAAAACATTTTGCCCAGAATTTGATTAAAAAATAAAAAGATTGAAGAAATTTGCTGGAATTTTATGAATTAGGGGTAATAGTGGAATTATTAAGCAAGACAGACTCCTGTTTTTCTCAGTGTGTCAACACTTTTCGAAGAAAACGAGACATAGATATAATAACACTACAAATTCACACGATCGTTGCCGTTTGTTTTATAAAACACTAGACACTTTTATATAGGAAAATTACTTTCTTGCCAAACTTCGCAGGGAATGGGGAATTTGGGAAACACAATTTCACCACGAGCGAGAAAATTATCTCCACGTTCGACATCAAAACTGACAGATTGTAAACAGAGTGCGGCGTCCATTTTGTCATAGCCCGAGTGGAATCCATGGTAACGGTGACGCTACTTCCGCCTGCCATATGATCATGTGACGTGGGGCGGCCATCTTCTACAGAAAATCTGTCATTGTCAAAACGGGGGATCATTTTGACGCTCGTAGGAACACCGGTTCGAGTAAAACAAAGGTTTAAAAAATTCCTTATCTCAAATACTATGGTCAGCCAGAGCCCTTTTTTCAAAAAAGTGCCTGGGTTTTTTAAAAAAAATTCATAAGTCCAAATTTTCGACCAGCGGAGGGGAAAGTGTTTGAAGACCACTGCAAATTTTCTCCTTCTAACAGCCTTAAGTAAAAAAAGTAAATATTACCTAATTCTCAAATAAATTTTAAATTGTTTTTTTTTCAGTGTAAAACAATAGTGAAACATCAAAAAAATTAAATAAATAAAAAGAAAATAGAGAAATTTGTTTTTCCTTAATCTAACATAGTAAAAAAATGTAAAAAGTACAAAAAATAAAATTAAAAAATATATATATCAAGATAAATAAAAAAAAGTTCACAACGAAATTTTTTGAATTGAATTTGAATATCACGTTCTTGTATTTCATAGAATTTCTTTTCTTTTAATTTTTTTTTAAATTTTACAAAATGTTATTCATTCTTTTTTTATTCAATTTGTAAAATAAATCTCTAATTTTTCTAATGTTAGAATTCTGTTCTCTTTAGTAATATAATTTAACGTTTTTTTAATTATCTTCTTATTTATTATTTTATTTTAAGGTGTTTCTCCAATGGTCAGTCCCTGACAAAAGTTAGTATTTTAGTTTATAGCGATTATTAGTTAATATAATTTATTTTCGTCCTTATTATTAACTATTAATAGTTAATCGGACATCGGCCAATAGTGTTTTAATGAAAAAGTTTCAAAAATCAACAATTGTTGTTAAATTTTTAACGTTTTTTAAAGATACCTTTTTTACAAGTATATCTTTTCTTACCATTTTTTTTAAAATGCTTCAATTTAAATGAAAAATAGCTTATTTTCTTTATAAAAACAAACTCTACAACGTCACCTCGTCATATTTTTCAAAAAGTGGATCATTTTTTAAACAAAGCAGTTTGTTTATAAACATTTAGAAATATTTTTTTAAATAAATTACTATATTAAAAAAATGGTCAACTTTTTTAAAAATCTGACGAGGTGAAGTTACAGAGTTTGTTTCTCTAAAGAAAATAAGCTATTATTTACCTAAATTGAACCATTGTTTTTAAGAATAAGATAGACTTGTAAAAAAGGTATCTTTGAAAAACGTTAAAAATTTAACAACATTTTTTTATTTTTGAAACATTTTCATTAAAAAACAATTAACCGATGGCCGATTAACTATTAACAGGAAATAATAAGTCAATAAATAAATTATTTTAATTAATAATCGCTATTAACTGAAATAATAACTTTTGGCAGGGACTGCCCATCGGAGAAATACCTTAAAAAAATGTCCGTAAATAGTTTTTTTTAATATATATAACTTTATACATATATTACCTTTTTATATATAATTATGTCATTGTTTCATTCTTGTGTTGTTTTTTTAAATTTTTCTTTATTTCTTTAATAAGCTACTTGCAAATAAACGTTTTGAGATTTTATATACGGGGGATTATTTCTCAAGTGTCACAGGTCCGAAAAGCAAGTTTATTCTATCGGGCTGAAACTTGGACGAAATGTTGTCCTATTGCATAGTAATGAATAAAAAAATAATCTTGACTATAGAAGAAATATTTAGAGTGGGGGAGGGGATGAAATTTTTGATTTCTTTAAGGAAACTGTTTACTTTAATAATTTTTTGTTCTTATAATTTAAAATAAAAAAATTCTTGTAATACCAGTTTCGATAGATTTTTTCACGCTCTTTCGATTGGTCATATTGTTTTTTACAAGAAACAATTTTTTGATCCCTAAAAATGGAAAATAAAAATGACTTTTTCTTCAAAAAGGACATTTTTTTATATTTTTTTAAATGAAAGCCCTACTTTTTTCCTATAAAAAATTTTTGGAGTAAAATGTTGGATGAGGACTCCTAATCATTGAAAATAAAGGTTGAATAGTTGTCATTACTGGAATTTATTTTCACTTTATGACTATTTTGAAAAATACTTTTTATTGTGCAAATTAAAAAATATGTTATTGTTAAAATTATCACTATCTAAGCAAAATTAAAACCAAATTTATTTGATTTCAACCTAAATGAAGAAAATTGCTCTGATGTCACATTAGAGAAACCGTCTACAGTTTACTTAAAGTTAATTTTTTCACTACTCTTAATAAATAAATTAATTACCGTCAATCGGGGCTATTATGGTACAAAAACTGCATTTTTTTTTTGTATTCTGTGCTTCACCAAAAATCAGAATTTTATACAAAATTTTTTATAACTAACTAGTCACGTTGTTTACATCCTTCTGAAAGTTTACTGTAAGTTTTACCTAGTGTTGCACGTCGAGCAAACGATCTGATCGACTTCACATCTGATCGTCTGTTGTTTGCTCGATTATGATTGATTTGAACAAATTACTTTTTATTTATCTTTTAATAAATAGCATAATTTTTGAAAATATCTTCAAGTAAGTATCCTTTCTTTTTGTTGACTTTTTTTATCTGTCACGTGGGTTATTCCATTGACTTTTGTCTGAGGAATGTTGCCTGCATATCTCAAAAATACACTTGTTTTATATATAAGTCATTATTAAACTCTATAGAGTTTATTTTAAATAAAGATTTTTATAAATATTTTTTTATTCATTTAAAAATTCAATTTTTAAATGATAATTTAAATTAAAGTAAAATATTTTTAGCAAACATCCCTCCGACGAAAGCCAATGGAATTACCCACGTAAAAAATATAAAGTGTCAACAAAAAGAAAGGATACTTACTTAAAGATATTTTAAAAAATTATGCTATTTATTAAAAGATAAATAAAAAGTAATTTGTTCAAATCAATCATAATCGAGCAAACAACAGACGATCAGATGTGAAGTCGATCAGATCGTTTGCTTGACGTGCATCACTAGTTTTACCCTAAAAAAACATTTTTTCTTCGAGTTATAAAAACTCAAAGTTTGTATTATAACACAGGCCGACAAAATTTTGTTGCCCAATCAATGGAAGCTAATTCTTATAGGATTTTGTCCGTAGAATCCAAATTTGACCTTTAAATTTTTGGATTGGCCCTAGTTTTTAAGCAATTTCGGTTTAAATGTGTAAAAACACGCATTTTTGGTATTTTTTGAGTGTATGTAAAACAATAAAGCAAAACAATAAATCTGTCAGCATTGGACCAAATGATGGCTTAAACATTACCCTTTTAGACCCAAAAACAAAAACCTAAGTATTATACATAACCTTTAATATCCAATGTGATGTACGCAGTCCCAGAAAAATCTGTAAATCTGTTCTAAGATTTTCAAAACCCCAAATGGCGCAACCAATAGGGCGGAAATTTTGTTTAAAAAAATCTACATCTTAATAAAATTTGGTATTTGGGGGTTTTGCGAACACAGATTACGAATGTGTGATCAGGTTTTCAAAATAGCAGATACAATATGTCGTTCACCCGTCCAGTAAAGGAGAGATAAAAATGTCTTTATCCAACCAACAAAGATAAGTTAAAATTGTCGTTACCCGACATTTTAAGGATCCACCATTTTGAATTTGAAAAATCAAATGTCCGATTCGTATTCAGGAATCCCGATAACCCCCATGTAACATGTTTTAATTAAATTCGGCAGATTTTGTCCGCCATATTGGATCCGCCATTGTGAATTTTTTAAATCTGATGTCGAATTCGTATTCACCGACCGCAAAAACCCCCAAGTAACATGTTTTAATTAAATCCATTTTCAATTTTTGTCCACCATATTGGATCCGCCATTTTTAATTTTAAAAATCTGATGTCAGATTCGTATTCAGGAATCGCGTAAACCCCCAAGTAACATGTTTCAATTAAATTCGCCAGATTTTCAATTTATTGTCCGCCATATTGGATCCGCCATTGTGAATTTTTTAAATCTAATGTCAGATTCGTATTCACCGACCACGAAAACCCCCAAGTAACATGTTTTAATTAAATCCTTTTTTAATTTTTGTCCGCAATATTGGATCCGCCATTTTGAATTTAAAAATCTAATGTCAGATTTGTATTCAGCAATCCTGAAATCCCCCAAGTAACATGTTTCAATTAAATTCGGCAGATTTTCAATTCTTTGTCGGCTATATTGGATCCGCTATTTTGAATTTGAAAAATCAAATGTCCGATTCGTATTCAGGAATCCCGATAACCCAAGAGTAACATGTTTTAATTAATTTAAGAAAAAGAATAAACGATCGTAGGAAGGTAAGTGGAATAAAAAACTCCAATAATTTTTTTCGTCATAACACAACGTTATGACAAACCCAGGTCGACGAAACGTTGTGTTATGACGAAAAAAATTTTTGGAGTTTTTTATTCCACTTACCTTCCTACGATCGTTTATTCTTTTTCTTAAATAAAATACCATGGAAGGAAACAAATCTTTGATATGTTTTAATTAAATTCGGCAGATTTTGTCCGCCATATTGGATCCGCCATTGTGAATTTTTTAAATCTGATGTAGAATTCGTATTCACCGACCGCAAAAACCCCCAAGTAAAATGTTTTAATTAAATCCAATTTCAATTTTTGTCCACCATATTGGATTCGCCATTTTTAATTTTAAAAATCTGATGTCAGATTCGTATTCAGGAATCCCGAAATCCCCCAAGTAACATGTTTTAATTAAATTCGGCAGATTTTCAATTTATTGTCCGCCATATTGGATCCGCCATTGTGAATTTTTTAAATCTAATGTCAGATTCGTATTCAGCAATCCCGAAAACCCCCAAGTAACATGTTTTAATTAAATCCATTTTCTATTTTTGTCCGCCGTATTGGACCCGCCATTTTGAATTTTGAAAATCTAATGTCAGATTCGTATTCACCGACCCCGAAAACCTCCAAATAACATGTGTCAATTAAATTCAGCAGATTTTTAATTCTTTGTCGGCTATATTGGATCCGCCATTTTGAATTTGAAAAATCAAATGTCCGATTCGTATTCAGGAATCCCGATAACTCCCATGTAACACGTTTTAATTAAATTCGGCAGATTTTGTACGCCATATTGGATCCGCCATTGTGAATTTTTTAAATCTGATGTCAGATTCGTATTCAGCAATCACGAAAACCCCCAAGTAGCATGTTTTAATTAAATCCGGAGATTTTCAATTTTTGTCAGACATATTGGATCCGCCATTTTGAATTTTAAAAATCTAATGTCAGATTCGTATTCAGGAATTCCGATAACCCCCCAAGTAACATGTTTTAATTAAATCCGTTAGAATTTCAATTTTTTTGTCCGCCAGATTCGATCTGCTATTGTGAATTTTTTAAATCTGATGTCGAATTCGTATTCACCGACCCCGAAAACCCCCAAGTAACATGTTTTGATTAAATCCTTTTTCAATTTTTGTCCACCGTATTGGATCCCCCATTTTTAATTTTAAAAGTCTAATTTCAGATTCGTATTCAGCAATCCCGTAAACCCCCAAGTAACATGTTTCAATTAAATTCGGCAGAATTTCAATTTTTTGTCCGCCATATTGGATCCGGCGTTGTAAATTTTTTAAATCTAATGTCAGATTCGTATTGAGCAATCCTGAAAACCCTCAAATAACATGTTTTAATTATATCCATTTTTAATTTTTGTCCGCCATATTGGATCCGCCATTTTGAATTTTATAAATCTAATGTCAGATTCGTATTCACCGACCTCGATAACCTCCAAATAACATGTTTCAATTAAATTCGGCAGATTTTTAATTCTTTGTCCGCTATATTGGATCCGCTATTTTGAATTTGAAAAGTCAAATGTCCGATTCGTATTCAGGAATCCCGATAACCCCAGAGTAACATGTTTTAATTAAATTCGGCAGATTTTTAATTCTTTGTCCGCTATATTGGATCCGCCATTTTGAATTTGAAAAATCAAATGTCCGATTCGTATTCAGGAATCCCGAAATCCCCCAAGTAACGAGACGCATAAATTCTTCCCGGATGTCATTTGAACGAGTGAACATTTGATCGAATGGCATTCTAACGAGTGGACACTTGAACGAGTGCACATTTGAACGAATGGACATTTCCCAGTAAGATAGCTTGAATTAGATATAATTAAATATTTCAGAGTTATAATGAAAATGTGATCGTTTTTGTATTTTATTCAATTCCTGATTTGAATCCGAAGCTCAATTCATTCAGGAAAATAAATTTGTTGAAAATATGAATTATACTCTATTCGCATAGCGCATTTAAATTAAAGTTGAATTCTGTAGAAAGAAATGACAAATTATCATTTTTAATTACGTTCAATTCTGGCTAGAACTTCTTGGAATGCGTTTGGTTCTATTCCACTGACAGCAATAGGTAAAAATCTTCTTCAATTACATCCAATTCTTTTAACAGAAAAATGCAGTACGGTGCTAATTAAAATTAAGAAAATTAAATATTGTTTGTTTTTCAAGCTAAAATTTTGATTTTTTAAAATTCTAAATCTAAAAGTTCCAACCATTATGGATATCCAAAAATTTTTGAAAAAGACTTAGAATTAAAAAAAATAGCAGCTTATCTCGTAAACAGTCACAGATATTACAAATCTGACATCAATTTTGAGTTTGAGTAATAAGTATATAAACCGAATTTAAAAATCATGAAAAACAAGTATAATATTAAAATACTAAATATAAATTATTTATACATTGTAAAAAGGAATAATTTTTAAATGTTGAGTAGCTGGAATTAAAACGAATAGGATACTCTTGTTTTTCTTTGCTGATTTGGAAATTAAGCTTTGGATTCAAATCAGGAATTCAGTCGGATTAAAATTTTCTATTACATCCTATTCCAGCCTTCTTGCCACGTTGAACGAGTTAACATTTCGACGAGTGGACATTTGAAGGTGTTGTCATTCTGCCGAGTGGACATTTGAACGAGTTGACATTTAAACGAGTTGTCATTCTGACGAGTGGACATTTTGACGAGTTGTCATTTAAAAGAATGGAAATTTTAACGAGTTGACATTTCGACGAGTGGACATTCTAACGAGTGGACATGTGAACGAGCTGTCATTCTGACGAGTGGACATTTCGACGAGTGGTCATTTGAACGAATCGACATTTTAACGAGTTGACATTTCGACGAGTGGACATTTCGACGAGTGGTCATTTGAACGAGTGGACATTTGAACGAGTGAACATTTGAACGAGAGGACATTCGGACGAATGGGCATTTTAACGAATGGACATTTGAACAAGTGGACTTTCTGACGAATTGTTTTTTTCATGTGAGTATACTCTCTATTTTGTAGTAGTTTGTGGTTTCTATTTATCATCTGTTTTAACTGTTTAGTGTTGAATATTTTGTCGAAAGGTGGATTTAGAAGTATTGAAATTTACCCGCAACGTGAATAAATGTTTTAATTTCATTCTGCTCGTAATGAAAGTGATGTAATTTTTGTATAGGCTCCACCTGTCGACAAAATAATTAACACTGTGAACACTTAGAACTCATGGTAAATAGAAACCACAAACTAATACAAAATAGAGAGTAAACTCACATGAAAAAAACAATTCGTCAGAAAGTCCACTTGTTCAAATGTCCATTCGTTAAAATGCCCATTCGACCGAAGGTCCTCTCGTTCAAATGACCACTCGTCGAAATGTCCACTCGTCGAAATGTCAACTCGTTAAAATGTCAATTCGTTCAAATAAACACTCGTCGAAATGTCTACTCGTCAGAATGACAACTTGTTCAAATGTCCATTCGTTAAAATGCCCATTCGTCCGAATGTCCTCTCGTTCAAATGTTCACTCGTTCAAATGTCCACTCGTTCAAATGAAGATTGGTCGAAATGTCCACTCGTCGAAATGTCAACTCGTTAAAATGTCAATTCGTTCAAATGACCACTCGTCGAAATGTCTACTCGTCAGAATGACAACTCGTTCAAATGTCCACTCGTTAGCATCACCACTCGGCAGAATGACAACTCGTTTAAATGTTCACTCGTCAGAATGTCCTCTCGTTAGAATGACCACTCGTCGAAATGTTAACTCGTTAAAATGTCAATTCGTTAAAATGACAACTCGTAAAAATGTCCACTCGTCAGAATGACAACTCGTTCAAATGTCAACTCGTTCAAATGACATCGGGGAAGAATTCATGCGTCTCCAAGTAACATGTTTTAATTAAATCCATTTTCAATTTTTGTCCGCCATATTGGATCCGCCATTTTGAATTTTAAAACTCTAATGTCAGATTTGTATTCAGCAATCCCGAAAACCCCCAAGTAACATGTTTCAATTAAATTCGGCAGATTTTTAATTTTTGTTCGCCATATTGTATCCGCTATTGTAAATTTTATAAATCTAATGTCAGATTCGTATTCAACGACCCCGAAAACCCATAAGTAGCATGTTTTAATTAAATCCATTTTTAATTTTTGTCCGCCATATTGGATCCGCCATTTTGAATTTTTTAAATCTGATGTCAGATTCGTATTCAGCAATCACGAAAACCCCCAAGTAGCATGTTTTAATTAAATCCGGAAATTTTCAATTTTTGTCAGACATATTGGATCCGCCATTTTGAATTTTAAAAATCTAATGTCAGATTCGTATTCAGGAATTCCGATAACCCCCCAAGTAACATGTTTTAATTAAATTCGGCAGATTTTCAATTTTTTGTCCGCCATATTGGATCCGCCATTGTGAATTTTTTAAATCTGATATTGAATTCGTATTCACCGACCCCAAAAACCTCCAAGTAACATGTTTTAATTAAATCCGTCAGATTATTATTTTTTTTCTGCTATATTTTTAGTGACGTCATTGTTTATCACATGCTGTTAAAGTATGTAATACTTAAATTTTTTTGTTTTTGGGTCTCAAAGAGCAATGTTTAAGCTTGCATTTGGCCCTATGCAGGCAGATTTACTGTTGTGGTTTATTGTTTTACCGACATTCAAATAATGCCGAAAAGGCATTTTTTCGCATATTAAAACCTAAATTGCTCGAAAACTAGAGATAATCCAATATTTTCAAGGACAAATTCGTATTCTAAGGACAAAATCCTATAAGAATCGGCTGTAACATTTTAGGCAACATGCATAATTACAGTTACTACCGTATTGCGGTCTCGGCGAGGAGATTCGATTTTTTCGTGGTATCGTCTCGGTATCGTCTCGGAAATTTAATTTAACTTTATATTTTCAAAAATAATTTCCATAATAATAATTACTATTTGGCGATTTATAAAAAATTTGTCTCTGTAATGATATGAGTTATAATTGTGTAGCGGACTCATACATTACTATAGAAGCCGGCAAGGCTCTCGAAGAAAGTGGGGTTTCCCACTTCTCGCTCGTCTCTCTCTTCCCCTTCTTCGCAGCGGCGACTGACGGCGTACATATATTCAGTTGCGCTCGCCAAATTGAGTTAGTCTTCTGGCTGTCGAGACTAGAGGTGCTCCTCGGTCTCATACTAGCACACTCAGGTAAGAGGCAGATTTGCGTGTGGGTGCTCCCGCCGCATTTCACCCTTGACCCTGGGTACCTAGTAGGTCAGATTGACTGCCCAGAACGTGCGAGGATTGAGTAGAGGTGCTCCTCTCTCAAAACTCACACGTATCATCCGGAACCTTTGAGGTGAAGGATGTCCTAGGCGTTCACCAAATTGATAGAGGTACTCCTCTTCGGATTGGCGAACGGAAATGGAGGATTGCAATGCCTATGGGTGCCCCCGTGACATTGGAATACGTGTTCTTCTAGGTTCTCAATTTCTTGGCTAGAGAGAGAAAAATATAGGTGCTCCTGTTTGCTTTCTCTCTACCCAAAGAATCGACGCAATCTTTCTCTTGGAGGGGATTATTGCACAGGGGTTGGGAGTGATGTCAGTCAAAAATTATTAAGGATTTAGTCTATGTTAGACCATTCGTTGGTTCACTGTTTTTGACTAGCTAGCTTGTAGAGAAAGGAGATATTGTAAAACTCGAAATCTAAGAAAAGTCTAGAATTGTTTATTATCTAGTGTTACGGAGTAACAAATTTTAATTCCTATTTTTGATCTATTATATTTTTTATTAAAAATCTTAGTTTTGTTAATCAATGTATTTTAAATCGTGTTTCTTCTAAAAGTTTCCTCTCAAGGAATATTCTGTAAGCCAGGTAGAAATAGGCAATTTGTACTTTTCACGATTTTTAATTTTTAAGTATTTGCAGCTGGTTAAAAACCTTGAACCATCGACGACCGATCGGCAATTGATATTATTTTATGACGCCTGTCCTCTAGCCCTACGCCTACCGCACCTCCATTACCTGCCTTAAATAAACCTTTCCGAAAAACATTATTTCCTCATTTTCAAAATCCACAGTTGCCAGATTTCTTAAATAATTCTAACCCTTGTTGCCAAATGTAAAATTTACCTGCATTTTGTATCTACGATTCTCCAAGATTACCAGAATACGAGTAACCACCGGCCGAGACACGATCGCGTATGGTTACTCAGCGCAAGAATAATTGTAAAATCCCTGTCTTAATCAGTTTAATTTGATCTTAATAAATTAAGTTAATTTATAATTTAATTGTTTGTCAAAGTTTATTTCTTTTTTCCACCACACAAACCTAAACAAAATTTGGTCCTTCGAGCCGGATCTCATCAAAAACTTAATGGTGAAAAATCCAGTGACTGGTTAAAGGAAAAAAGGCAAACGTTCTGTGATCAACTAGCAACCCCATTTACTAATTTCAACTTTTTTCCAATTAGTGAATGCAACACTAATGTCTAACCACAAAAATATTCAGTTTTTAACGCTGTAGTGCCGTGTAGTGAAATTAGTGCATTGTCTGAAAAATTCACATCAACCAGTGAAATTAATTTGGGGTCCTCTGATACATAAGAAGGGATTCGTTGCGCTTTTCAAAACTAAATTTTTATATTTAGTTTCGAAAGAGAATCACTTTTAAATCCTGGTGTTTCTCTAAATTCAATGAAGCTCATTTCTAAATTGAGACTTCACAAACATTTAAAGACTTCTGCTTTAGTGACTGTTTAAATTAAATACAGTTCATATCAGTGTTGTGATTTTCTAAACATTTGACTGTTTTCGTGAAAGGGTTTTTATTTTAATTAACCAATTTCATCTCCATGTTTTGTTTTTATACAGAACAAAAAACTTAATCTTGGTGTTCTTATGATTAAATAAAACCATTTTTACATTTACAAAACTTATAAACATTTAAAGAAAAAATCAAGTTTGTGAAACTAAGACTTTTATCGTCAAGTTCATTCGGGAAGAGCTGTTTCACCATCACTCAAGATTATTTACAACAAACCACAGCGGATCCAGTCTTCAAAACAAGCAAATGTAAGTCAAAGAACTATTCCTATCAAATTCCAGTTTTTTCAAATTTCCTCACTCCGAGCTTCAATTTCCCGATACGTTGATTGACCCTTTGGTGACTTAAACATAGCAATGACTGAAGAAATACTTAAGCCGTTAAGAAAAGAAAGAGGTGGAGTTAAGCGATCTCTCACTGCTTCAGAAGGGTTTCTTGCTACAATTGATGATGAAACTGAATTAGACGAGTTAAATTTAGACGTTCGATTTGAAAATCATTTAAAATTGTGGGATATATTTGAAACTGTGCAAAGTAAGATCGAAGATTGTACAGATGAGTTAGAAATGGAACCTCAGTACTCAGAACGAACAAGCTTCGAAAATAGATTTCATCGAATAAGCGGTTTGTTTAAAAAATATATTAAAAAATATACTGAAAAATCGAATGTCTCAACCATTAGTACCGTACCAATGACACCCAGGTCAGAGCGCGTGGATGATTCTTCTAATCAGTCAAATAATTCTAATCAGACAAATTATACTAATGAATCAAATAATTTAAATCGCGTTCGCAATCAGATTGAAGAAATGGTTTTAGACAATGGTGAACAATCTAATGGGACACTTTCACATTCACAAGATTCAAATCCCTTACAATTTCGGTCTCGTTTCGAACTACCTAAAATTCAAACACCCGTGTTTCACGGTACTTTTGATACGTGGCTTACTTTTCACGATTCCTTTAAATCAATGTGCCACGATAATACTTCCATTTCCAATATTAAAAAATTGCATTATCTTAAAGCTTGTTTGAAAGATGAAGCGGCCGAAGTTGTATCCTCACTCGAAACCACTGCCGCCAATTATGATGTGGCATGGAATCTTTTAAAAGAACGGTTCGATAATAGAAAGTTCATTGTTGAAAAACATGTACAAGAATTATTTGAAATTCCAAATTTATCAAAAGAGTTTACAGTTAGATCCTTATTAGATCAATTTCAAAAACGTTATCGGTCACTGAAGGCGCTCGATTTACCAGTAGAACATTGGGACACTCTCCTCATTCATATTTTGCGGTCTAAGCTTAATAATTATACTCGCGAAAAATGGGAAGAATCTATTGGTAGCTCTCAACTTCCGTCTCTAAAGAAAATGCTTAATTTTCTTGAACAGCGAGCTTTGATCGAATGTACCCAAACTCAGTCTAAACCTAACATTCCAAAACAACAATCAAAAGGTTTTGCATCAAAAAATGCAACTTGTCTATCAAATTCAGTTGAGACAAGAAAACAAAAGTTAAAACAGTTGTGTCAATTATGTTCCAAATCTCATATGCTTTATGCTTGTCAACAATTTCAAAACATGTCTCCTCAAGAAAGATATGAAATTGTTAAAAAAGCTTCAATTTGTCATAACTGTTTTTATGCAAATCATAAAACCATTGATTGTCGAAAAAGAATGTGTTTTAAATGCGATAATCGTCATCATACTCTACTACATTTTGAACGAGAGAAAAAAGATGAAGACATTCAGCCTTCTACCACTACGGCGCTTGTCAATTTTCAAGGCAAGGGTCAGTCTCAAGTTATATTAGGAACCGCTATGGTTGACATTTTAGATAACAATGGAAAATATCGTTCTTGTCGCGCACTTCTCGATTCATGTTCTCAATGCAATGCAATCACTTCAAAATTCGCCGAAACTTTAGGTCTTTCAAAAACCACCATAAACATGAAATTAAAAGGAATAGAGAATCTTCAATCTAATATTTCTCACATGGTTTCCACTCAAATTAAATCGCGATATGATAATTCGAGTTTTCAATTAAAATTTCTTATTTTTCAAGAAATTTCAGAAACAATGCCTTCTCTTCCTATTGAGCAAAACACAATTAGTGTTCCGGACACAATATTTTTAGCCGATCCGTCGTTTCACACGCCCGGTCAAATAGATGTTTTAATAGGAGCCGAATATTTTATCAATTATTGCGCAGCGGTCAAATTCGTATTCAAGGCCAATCTGCTGTCTTTCAAGAGACGAATTTAGGATGGATTCTTTCGGGAAGATACACTAATTCTCAAAATAAACATAAATTTAAACCAAACGGAAAAAATGAAATCGTCTGTAATCTTATTAAATTTCAAGA
The DNA here is from genome assembly GCA_037103525.1 of Ganaspis brasiliensis. NCBI lineage: Eukaryota > Metazoa > Arthropoda > Insecta > Hymenoptera > Figitidae > Ganaspis > Ganaspis brasiliensis. The sequence continues at coordinate 88,342 of JAZKLR010000050.1, read as the reverse complement.
GCTTCCGGTATTGTGGGAATTAGGAGAAGATAATAAAAAGACAGTTTTGTCAGCTAGCGAGCAAGCCGCGGAGGAAAATTATATTCGAACGACAAAACGTCTTGAGTCAGGTAATTACGAGGTATGTCTACCCTTCAATGAAAAAAAGGAATTGTTAGGAAACTCGCGTGACGTCGCCTTTCAAAGGTTCTATGCTATTGAGAGGAAACTTGCAAAAAATCTAAAATTAAAAAAAGAATATTCAGAATGCATTCAGGGGTACTTAGATGCAGGACACATGTCACCTCTAAATTTAGAAGACACATTAAAACCTGGGTATTTTCTCCCCCATCATGCAGTGATAAAAGAGGATAGCATTACCACAAAAACTCGAGTAGTTTTTGACGGCTCTGCTAAGTCAGCCACCGGGGTATCTTTAAATGACACTCTCTTAGTGGGACCCACAATTCAAGATGACTTAGCAACAATTGTTACTAGATTTCGCTCTTTTGCTATTGTTTTAACTGCCGATATACAACAAATGTATCGTCAGATACAAATTTCAGAAAAAGATAGGTTATATCAAAAAATTTTATGGCGGTTCTCGGCGGAAGAACCTATCAAAATTTATTCTTTGAATACAGTGACTTTTGGTACGTCCTGTGCTCCCTATCTTGCGATTCGCACACTTCAGCAACTCGCAGAAGATGAAAAAGATAATTTTCCAATAGTATCAACAATTTTGAAACAAGATTTTTATGTTGACGATCTGCTAACTGGATCTAATACCATTAATCATGCTCTCCAAATACGCGATGATTTGAGCAATCTATTAAAAAAAGGTGGTTTCACCTTACGAAAATGGGCCTCAAATCATATTGATTTATGTAGCGATTTATCAAATGACCCGACTGATAATTACATGTCATTAGATCTTTCTAACACGATTAAAACTTTAGGGCTATTTTGGGATCCAAAATCTGATTCAATTTTATACACAGTAAATAATCAAACTGATTCAGAAGACAAAATTACGAAACGCGCAATACTCTCTCAGTGCTCTCGATTATTCGATCCTCTAGGTTTATTAGGACCTGTCGTAGTTGTAGGTAAAATTCTCATCCAACAATTATGGAAACAGCAATTAAATTGGGACGATCCAGTTCCAGAAGATATTAAAACATTTTGGATAGAATATAAAAATCAATTGCCTCTTCTCAACAGTATAAAATTTCCTAGATTTATTGGTGTGGAAAATTCTATTAATATACAATTACATGGCTTCTGTGATGCTTCTGAAAAGGCGTATGGGGCTTGTTTATATCTTCGATCAACCGATGATCAGGGAAATCATCATTCTCACCTCATATGCGCAAAATCTCGAGTTGCACCTTTAAAGGTAGTCAGTCTTCCAAGACTCGAGCTATGCGCAGCAGTATTACTTGTCAAACTTTATAGCTCTACTGTTAATGCTCTTCCAATAAAAATTCAAAAAAGGGTTTTTTGGACTGACTCAAGTATCGTTTTAAATTGGGTCAACACTCCACCCTATAAATTATTAACCTTTGTAGCTAATCGCGTATCCGAGATTCAAACCTTGACTAATCCAATAGAGTGGAAACATGTTCCGACTCAAGACAACCCGGCAGATTTTATTTCTCGAGGTCAAGAAGTTACAAAATTTTTAGAAAATATTGTGTGGGCAAGGGGTCCCTCGTGGCTGTGTGAAAGTGAAGAAGCGTGGCCAGAATTTGAATTACAGATCCGTGATGTTCCCGACACGCGTCCAAATCAACCCTTGTCGATTTTTAAAATTACGCAATTTGGTACCGATATTTTACGTAAGTATAGTAATATATGCAAGTTAAAACGCGTGGTTGCTTATTGTAAGCGTTTTATTAATTCCAGCAAAATCAAAACGCCTAATGATCGAGAAAAAGGTGCTCTCACGTCTCGAGAACTCGAAGAGGCAATGATAATAATCATTAAATTAGTTCAGTTAGAAACCTTTCCCCGAGAATTGGATTTGTTATCAAAAAATCAAAAAGTTGAACAAAAAAGTCAACTTGTTCATCTTAGCCCATTTATTGAGAATGGTGTTCTCAAGGTCGGGGGAAGATTAAATAATGCAGCGATTCCGGAATCACAAAAACACCCTATCGTGCTACCAAAAGGTCATCCCATTACAAAATTAATGATTCAAAATGAGCATGAAAAAAGATTGCACGCAGGAGTAAACGCCACTCTTTACGGAATTCGCGAGTCTTATTGGCCGATTGACGGTAGAAATGTGACTCGTCACGTCATAAGAAAGTGCGTTAAGTGTTTTCGAGCGAAACCGAGGGAAGTAGACTACATTATGGGTAGTTTACCAAAAAATCGAGTGTCAGCGTCTCGACCGTTTCTTCATACTGGTGTTGACTTTTGCGGTCCTTTTTATACTAAAGAATTTCGATTAAGAAATCGAACTAAGATTAAAACGTATGTATGTATTTTTGTTTGCTTTGCCACAAAGGCTGTTCACTTAGAGTTAGCCAATGATTTATCTACCGAAGCTTTCCTTGCGTGTTTAAAACGTTTCTTTGCACGTCGAGGATTGTCAAAATCCATGCACTCTGACAATGGAACGAATTTTGTAGGAGCTAATAAAGAATTAAAAGGCATGTTTCAACAAATTTATTCCACAATTCAAAATGAATCAATTCAAAATTTTCTCTCCGGTAAGAGTATTAGTTGGCATTTTAATCCACCCAGAGCTCCACACTTTGGAGGCTTGTGGGAAGCAGCTGTTAAATCGTTTAAAACGCACTTTACGCGGATCGCAGGAAATTTTTTACTTTCTTATGAGCAATTGCACACTTATGTCGTGGAAGTTGAAGCAATACTGAATTCGCGCCCATTAACCGCACTATCCTCTGATCCAAATGACTTAGCTCCTTTATCTCCTGCTCATTTCCTGATTGGTAGTTCAATGACATGCATACCACAGGAAGATCTACGCAATATACCATCAGGACGTCTTAATTGTTGGCAGACGATCCAACAAATGCGACATCATTTTTGGGATCGTTGGCATCGTGAGTATCTACACGAAATGATTTCACGAAGCAAATGGCAGTCTGCTACTAACCAAGCCAATGTTCAAAGTGGAACTTTAGTTGTGATTAAGGACGATAATTTACCGCCAATGAGATGGGCTTTAGGCAGAATTGTTGACACCCATCCTGGACCAGACGGCATTGTTCGTGTAGTAACAGTTCGAAGCCCGACTGGCACTTATAAACGAGCATTAAAAAAACTATATCCGCTTCCTATCAGCGACGATCAATGAGTGAAAAAACCTGTCTTCTTTTTATATAATCTATTTAATCTGTTTTTAAATTGCAATCACGATTATATGTTTTCTGGTAAAAAAAAAAAGGGGGAAGGAAGGTTATGTTTGATAATATACGTGTGCACAATATTGCTATTGTTAATATCCAATAAAGGAAGGAGAAACATGAGATTTAGCTTCAATTGTCTAAAGTAAATGAAATGAGTGAGTGTTGCAAGTATTGTTATTGAACTAATATAGTTCAAGCGGGCCGGCATGTTACGGAGTAACAAATTTTAATTCCTATTTTTGATCTATTATATTTTTTATTAAAAATCTTAGTTTTGTTAATCAATGTATTTTAAATCGTGTTTCTTCTAAAAGTTTCCTCTCAAGGAATATTCTGTAAGCCAGGTAGAAATAGGCAATTTGTACTTTTCACGATTTTTAATTTTTAAGTATTTGCAGCTGGTTAAAAACCTTGAACCATCGACGACCGATCGGCAATTGATATTATTTTATGACGCCTGTCCTCTAGCCCTACGCCTACCGCACCTCCATTACCTGCCTTAAATAAACCTTTCCGAAAAACATTATTTCCTCATTTTCAAAATCCACAGTTGCCAGATTTCTTAAATAATTCTAACCCTTGTTGCCAAATGTAAAATTTACCTGCATTTTGTATCTACGATTCTCCAAGATTACCAGAATACGAGTAACCACCGGCCGAGACACGATCGCGTATGGTTACTCAGCGCAAGAATAATTGTAAAATCCCTGTCTTAATCAGTTTAATTTGATCTTAATAAATTAAGTTAATTTATAATTTAATTGTTTGTCAAAGTTTATTTCTTTTTTCCACCACACAAACCTAAACATCTAGTTTACTCTGACACAGTTAAGATTTTGTTAATTTATTTCTTGTAACATTTCAATTTTAAATCATTAGAATATACTATTGTTATTTTTATTTTTTAATTCTCGGTGTCATCATTGACTTCACCCTACCTCCTAGTAATTAATATTCTTAAAAATAAATGTCAGCCAGCAGGCTAAGATTCATTTGCAATTTGCTTTCTTTCTTTTTAATTTTTAGCTAGAAATTAAGTTAGAATCATCGTTGGGTTGAAAATTCCATTTAATTTTGAGGTTAAGGACGCTGGACAATCTGACGAGCGTTATCCGGAGCAACTTTTTAAATTAAGAAAAAGTCCTATCATTACACCTCCTTGTGACAAGACACGAAATTTCCAAGTGTTTAAATTTAACGTTCGAGTGCGAAAGGCTGAAAATCGACTAAGTACGAGAAACCGAAGTAGTTTTATTAAAAGAGACGAATCTTCTACCCCCGGATTTCAGGAAGAACCAATCGCGACACAGTTACCCCGGGAAATCGTTAGGAGCCAATCAGAGCGCAAGAGCGACCAATCGGCGCGAGGCTCGTGCTGCGCAGGTGTCGCGCTCAACACGCCGAAGTACGTAAATATCCGCGAGACGCGAAAATCGTCACTTGATCTCGAGCGGTGATACCGCTCAGATCTCCTCTCTCTCCCTAGGTGGTAATACCACCAAGCGAGAATCAAGAAGACGGCGCGACGACGACGGCTACGATTTCTGGTAGTAAAACTACCAGCACGACAACGGCGATAGAAGCGACGTTTCTCTTCCTTATTTTCGACCACGATTCAACTCGACGACGAGGCGATTGTTTCGCTTTTTCTACTAAACAGCCAGGAGGTTGTTTCCCGCTTTTACGAAAAGCGATTATTATTTCTCGAGGTTTTCAATTCAGAAATAAACGGAATTCGTTTCAAACTAAATTTTGGTTTTTAATAAACAATATTTTATGTTTTTCCTTTATCCTATTTTGCTTTTATATATTTAAATTTATTTTATATGTGTTCGGTCAAGCGGTGATACCGCATGCCCTGGGAGTAATACTCCCAAAACCAACAATGAGTAAAACTCATTATAGTGGCGAAGCCACTTCGTACGGAAGAAAATTTTAAACGACGCAACGTTCGCTTAAGCTCAATACGTGATACGGTTTCGGTTGAAATACGGCGACGGCTACGTTTATTCAGTTATTTTATCGGATGCGCATAATAAATTACGTTCGATCTTTCGTGTGAATAATTTTTATGTTTAAAGAAACGACGTTTGTATGTAAATTTTGAATATTTTGATTATTAAATAACTACTGAATTTGAAAAGTTATACGACGTGTTAAATTTATCTGTAGCTAGAACTCCTCATATTTAGAATTAAATTTCTTTCTACGAACTCTGGTCCGGCGAGCAAGTTTCGGCAATTTACTTCGGAGGAGGATTGGTTCACATCGTCGTTTATTTAATTTTGTGTCCAAAGGTCTCGTTACATCCTTAACGAAAAATATTTTTTTTTTTGCCTTAAAACTTGTTTTCATTTGTTTTAAATATAGCGTATATTTAAATTTAAATTAGGAATAATTATTTAAATATTTATTCGTTTAGGCAAAAAATATTGTCAAATGACTGAAATCTTTTTTAGTAGCAAGAAAGATAAAAAAATAACTGCTGAAAACATTAAAAGTAGATTTGATGCAGCAGAGACGGTCAAAGCAACTCTACAATATCACGCATTTATACCAACTAAAGATGCAAGACTGCAGTAAAAAAATTTTTCCTTGGACACTAAGTGTGATTACTTCCCAAAAGATAAAAAGCGTACTAGACGTACTAGACTTGCCAAATAGATTATAACTCAGATATTAAAAAATCCAGGAGTTTTAAAAATGCAAGTACACTGAGAAAATGAGACATGACTGACTACTGTCCGGACAGGAGTGGTTCCTGTCCAAATAAAAAATTTTAATTAGACAGCACTCATTGCTTTCTGGACATGAACCATTCCTGTCTGGAAAGGACTCAGTAATGTCTTGGACATTAATGAAATAGACAGTAGTGAACCCTGTCTAGACAGGAATGGTTAATGTCCAGACCTGAATGATAACTCTCCGGTGGTGAATTTGAAAAAAGTTTATAAAATGTAATAGACGTCATTCAAAAAAATGTACATTTGGACAAGACTACACTGACAGACTGAAGATTTGAATATTTATAAAACTTGTTGAAATTTTATTATGTTAGGTTAAAAGTTAGGGAAAAACGAACTTTTTCTTAATATTTCAAATGGGTCAATCCACTGACTTTTGACTGTAAGCTGTTACGGCAATATTTTTATTAATTCTAATTTTAAAATATGTGAAACGCCAACATTTTCTGAATTCAGTAAGCATATTAAAATAATATAAATTTTTCTTTCTTTTCGTGTTATTATTAATCAAAAAATGAAGGTTCACAAGCATATTTGTAACCTTGAAACTAATGCTTTTTTTAAAAATGTTCTAATTCTTAGAGTAATTAATATAATATTTATCAGAACTTATTAGAAATATAAATTATTTAATTCTGAACACAGAAAAGATGGGTTTATTATACAATTTTATTATTTTAAAGTGATACTCTGATTTAAAATATTTATACTTGTATAAAGTTTCACTATTTTTCGAAGCTTATTACTTTTTTATGGAACCTCCTACAAATTTGAGGTTCTGAATATAATTTAATATTAATATAATCTACTTGTCTATAAAGTTTGACGAACGTGTTTTGCCTCGTTTAGGAAATATTAAAAATTTTAAATTTCTTACTCAAAAAGGTTAATTTTTATATTTTAAGTAAACACAGCAATTTCACATTGTTCCATTTAAATTAAATTAGTATACAAACGGAGCGTTCGCCTGTTAAATATTATATTAATTACTCTAAGAATTATAACATCTTTAAAAAAAAACCAGATTTAAGGTTACAAATATGCTCCCTCACAGCACCGGATATCCCGGGATATCCTAAAAATGTCCCGTGGATATCCCTAGGATATCCCAGGGATATCCAAGGATATTTTCAGGATATCCTAAAAGCGGCGGTTTGGATATCCTAGGGATATCCTAAGGATATCCGCCGATATCCTGGGGATATCCTAGGGATATCCCATGGATATTCATAAAATGAAATTTAAGATATCCCCCGGATATCCCCAGGATATCCTCAGGACATCCTCAGGACATCCTCAGGACATCCTCAGGACATCCTCAGGACATCCTCAGGACATCCTCAGGACATCCTCAGGACATCCTTAGGACATCCTCAGGACATCCTCAGGACATCCTCAGGACATCCTTAGGACATCCTTAGGATATCCTCAGGACATCCTCAGGATATACCCAGCACAAACAGAATTACTAGCTAGTGCCGTATTGAGAGTTAGGTGACTGAGGCGCTTGCTGCTGGCGCAAACGCATGGGGGCGCCAAAATTTAACGAAATTAAAACAGAATAATAATTTTTAAATTATCAAAAAAAAAATGTTTTTGTAGTTGGGAGCCATAAAAATGAACATATCATTTGCACCAAAAGAGGAATTTTATACATTATGACTTACCTCACTTTGCGTTTCAACCCGTGTGGAAAGTTCCGAGTATTTCGCAGTGTAAGTGGGCACCAGTTGGGGGCTAGGTGGGGCCCACCTGGGCTAGGTAGGCCCCAACTGGCGCCCACTTACAAACTGGGAAATACTGGGAACTTTTCCACACGGGAACTGCAATAGTATTAATTTTAAAACAAAACAAAAGTCACATTTCGTAAAAGTCCCTGCTAAATGCTCGATAATACAAATCAATTATTTAAAAGAAATTAAAGTACATACCCTGTGGGCACCGGGACATCTAAAAGACGTCCTAAAGACGTCTTTTTTGGCTAAAGACATTCTAGGGACAATACTGTTTTTGTCCTCGGGACATCATAAAGACAATCTAGAGACGTCTTTATTAAGTTCTATGTCTGCCCTATGAACGTCTTTAAGGACGTTCAAAGGACGAAAAAAAGACTATAAAATGAACAATAAAATTAACTAACAAAACTGTTGACTTAGAAAATTTGTGAGGAATGGAACTTATAAAATTTCACAACAAAAATTATTTGCATCTTGAATCTTATTAAAACCATTTTCCGGATAGAAATTGACAATTTTTAAATTTAAAAATTTTCAATCACTTTTTCACAATTTTGCCTAGAAAAACGATTTAAAACTACTTTTGTTAAAAATATAAAAAATGATATCTTTTAACGTCTTAAGACAAAAATATCTTTTCACATACCTTTTAATCAGAAAATTGAGGCGAAACACTGACTAAAGTCAGTCCAGGTTCGTTCAAAAATCTTTATACTAAAATAACTTTTCTTGTCTTCCATTTTAAAACATTAGTTTAAAATATTTATAATCAAATTTTTTTTTTGATGAGTTTGAACAATTCTTAGCAAGTAAGAATATGATTTTTCGGATAATTCAAAGGATTTGGACGGATTTTTACAAACTTTTTTTTCTTTATTTCTGACTATTTTTTGTTTTGTCAATCCAGAGATTTTCGATAAATAAAACGTCCGAAAGTACAAACAGGCAGTAACAAATTTCTAATATACACGAATTTTAAACGATTTAAACGAACTTTGACATAAAAAGTTTTTTAGTTTTCTACCAATATTAAACTTTAAAAATTTTTCATTTTGACATACCTGAAATTTTTAGAGTGTAATGACCAAAAGACGTCGTAAGGATATTCGACTTCAAAATTTATCATTTCCATAAACATGAAATTTCTTAAGTTCAATGTTTTAAAGACGTAAATAGAACTTCCTTTAATCATTCGACTTGGAAATATTTATTTGAAAAACAGAATGTTTATTTTCACCTAAAACTTAGTTTAAGAAATATCTTAGTGTCACTACTTAAACTTATTTACCACTGTTATTTTCTTCCGCTTGAAAAATTTTTCATATAAGACTAATACAAAAACCCAACGAATTCCAATGACCTATATCCAAAACACGTCTTTAGGACGTTTAGAAAACGGTCTTACAAATGCTTTTAATCTCAACACGAAAATATGCAACTTCAATGTCTAGAGGACGTCCAAAAGACGTCTTTTAGACGTCCTTTGGACTTAGAACTTTAATATTTCTACAAAAATGTAAAATACACTAGAACATTCTTATATCGATATAGAAAAATTTTTAGTCCAAAAAACAGTTTTGAATTAATTCTTGGTAACTTTATAGATAAGAGAAATAAATTTTTCAGATTAAAGTTTAAGTTTTTAATAAAACAAAATCAGCAGAAGTTTCATTTACATAAAACTAGACAGGTATCTGACTTTAAATTAAATACTTTTTGAAAAATACATTACTTTAGTTTATAAAACGAACTTACAAATCCTTTTAACCTCAACACAAAAATATGCAATCTTTAGTGTCCAAAACTATTTAAAATTATTTGCCACTGTTCTTTGTGCACTTAGAAAATTTTTCATATAGGACTAATCCGAAAAGCCAACGAATTTTAATGCCCAATATCCAAAATACCTCTTTAGGACGTACTTTACACATGCGACTTTAAATTTTCTATTCAATGAACAGAATATTTATTTTCAGCTTAAAATCAATTAAAAACTGCTGCCAAGTTGTACCTCTAGTATTCAAGTGGTGTGAGTAATGTTTTGTATTCATTTTTTGAAAATATTGCTTACTCATAAATTACTACACACATTATTAAATTTTAATTAATAGCTCGCAAAAAAATTATAATCATACAAATTAATGCTTTTGAATTGCCTACAAAACGAGCAAATTGTTCTTCATAAAACTTATATAAAAATCAAAAACACATTAAAAAATTAAATTTTATAAAATTTGTTTATTTTTGAAACCTTGATAAGAGGAAGAAAAGTCGAGACTCTTTGAAGTTTCAAAACAAGAAAACTAATTGCAGAAATCAGATTTTGATTTTTGGAACTCAAAAAGCAACTCAAAAACTATCTATCAATTACTATAAAAAAATGAAATCTATAAAAGCAAATTTTATGGGACAGTCGTTAAAAGAAAATCCAAAAAATGCAATTCACTTAGCACGCCTGGGTTTGGAGCATTATGACAAAAAGTGTAATTAATGGAATTTTTTTTAAACATAGAAATGAAAGAAATAAAAAATTATATTTTAGTCTAAAAAAATTAAAGTTGTTTTTTTCCGCGATAGGTCTCTTCTCTTGCGGAGCGTCACATATATTGAAGCTTGTAATAAAGCATAAAATAAAATTATTACAAAACAAGATTTTCAAAATGTCCGATTTTTAAAATGCTAATAACTTTGGATTAAATTATACTAGAGGTTTCCCTAATAGATCAATCGATGCGTTTACCAAAAATAAAATGCATAAAATACTTACATTTTAACTTTTTTAAAAAAATATATACAATTTTGCAACAAAACGATTTTTTCAAAATTTTTAAATGCGAAAAAAGTAGTTAGAATTGATCGATCGGATTTAAACGTATATCATAATTTGTTCCCCTGAGGGATGTATAAGTTCATAAAAACACATAGTTCTAAGTAATTTAGTTTTTGAGATATTAGGCCAAACGTAATGTGCACACAAACACACACAGACTTAGTGTAACTACTTAAACGTACTTGCCACTGTTCTTTTCTTCCACTTGAAAAATTTTTCTTCTTGACTAATCCGAAATCCAGTATACCACTATTGAAAGCTCCAAGACAAATAATGTACATATCAGTGAAAGAAAAATATTTTTAAAAACTTTATAAGTTATTATTCATAAATGATTTGATAAAAAATGCAGACATTCTCTTAAAATTTTATTTTTATTATACCAGAAAAAACAACCGTATTATATTAAATTTTGCTTACATTGAAACTATTCAAAATATTAAAAAACACAATTTGGTATGCAGTTATCTCAGTTGAACGTACAAAACCCGTCGTTTTACTAGTGTGATAATCTTTCCTTTAGTCTTACAAATTCATCTCAATGCAGTTTGGTTTTGCAGGTTTGGTTTTCTCGACTAATCCAGTTATCTAAAAAAATTAGAACACAGAAAATATACTAAGAAAATTCCAAATAAATGTCGAATTTGAAAGAAAAGTTAAGAAGTTTTAACGTACTTTGAAAAAAAGAGTATTAGCTCATATTTCTATTGGTCGCAGTCATCCTTCCCTTTTCCGTGATCATCTATCTGGCAATGGTCATCCTTCTTTTGGTCGTGGTCATCATTTTAACATTGGTTATCCTCAGGTAGTAATCATCTTCCTGACTGATGTGGTCATCTTTCAGGAGGTAGAGGTCATCCTTCTGGAGATAGAACTCATCCATCTGAAGATAGTGGTCATCCTTCTGGAGGTAGTAGTCACCCCTCTGGAGGTATTAGTCAGCCTTCGGGAAGTAGTGGTCATCCTTCAGGAGGTAGCGGTCATCCTTCAGGAGGTAGTGGTCATCCTTCTGGAGATAGTGATCATCCTTCTAGAAGTGGTCGTCATCCTTCTGGAAGTAGTGGTCATCCTTCAGACGGTAGTGGTCATCCTTCAGAAGGTAGTGGTCATCCTTCAGGAGGTAGTGGTCATCTTTCAGGTGGTAGTAGTCATCCTTCTGGAGATAGTGATCATCCTTCTAGAAGTAGAGGTCATCCTTCAGGAGGTAGTGGTCATCCTTCAGGTGGTAGTGGTCATCCTTCTGAAGATAGTGATCATCCTTCTAGAAGTAGTGGTCATCATTCAGGAGCTAGTGGTCATCCTTTTGGAGGTAGTGGTCACCCTTCTGGAGATAGTGATCATCCTTCTAGAAGTAGTGGTCATCCTTCTGGAAATAGTGGTCATCCTTCAGGAGGTAGTGGTCATCCTTCAGGTGGTAGTAGTTATCCTTCTGGAAGTAGTGGTCATCCTTCAGGAGGTAGTGGTCATCTTTCACGTGGTAGTGGTCACCCTTCTGGAGATAGTGATCATCCTTCTAGAAGTAGTGGTCATCCTTCTGGAAGTAGTGGTCGTCCTTCAGAAGCTAGTCGTCATCCGTCAGGAGGTAGTGGTCATCCTTCTAACAATAGTAATCATCCTTCTAGAAGTAGTGGTCATCCGTCAGGTGGTAGTGGTCATCCTTCTAACAATAGTAATCATCCTTCTAGAAGTAGTGGTCATCCGTCAGGAGGTAGTGGTCATCCTTCTAGAGATAGTGATCATCCTTCTAGAAGTAGTAGCCATCCTTCAGGAGGTAGTGATCATCCTTCTAGAAGTAGTAGTCACCTTTCAGGAGGTAGTGATCATCCTTCTAGAAAAAGTAGTCGTCGTTTAGGAGGTAGTGGTCATCCTTCTCCTCATGAAATAGTGTCAGTGGGAAACGATTGGAAAAAGAAAAAAAAAATTTAGTTACAAACTTTCAGGGATCTTACTTAAGCTAAAATATTTATACTAAACTAGTCTAATTTAATTAAAAAATGAAGATTTACCGCTCTTGATTCCAATCTGAAAATATGCAAAGTTCAATGTCCAAAGGATGACTTAAAGACGTCTTACAGATGTCTTTTGGACATAGGACATTAAAAATTATGCAAAAAATTAAAATTTACGAGAAATCTTTTATATCGCTGTAGAAACAAATTTGTCTGAAAAAATAATATGGATTAATAGTTGGGAACTTTCTAGAGATAAAAGAAACTTAAATTCCCAATAAAATTAAAGTTTTTCGAACACCAAAATTGCTCAAAAATGAAGAAAGGTAAAAATTAGCTAGGATCTTACTTCAAGGGAAATATTTTTATTTAGGTAGATTAATTTAATTTTAAAATTAGGCATTTATCGCTTTTATTCACTATCCAAAAATTTTCAAAGTTCAATGTCCTAAGGATGTCTTAAAAACGTCTTAAGGACGTCTTTAGGACATAGGACTTTTAAAATTTCGCAAAAAATTTAAATTTGCCAGAAATCTTTTATATCGCTATAGAAACAAATTTGTCTTAAAAATAATATATATTAATACTTGGGAACTTTCTACAGATAACAGAAACAAGAAATCAGATTGAAATTTAGGTTTTTGAAAAAATGAAATTGCTAAAAAATCAATTGCGTAAAAATTGGCGTGGATCAGACTCGAGCAAAATATTTTTATTTAGGTAGGATAATTTAATTTTAAAATTAGGCATTTATCGCTTTTATTCACTATCCAAAAATTTTCAAAGTTCAATGTCCTAAGGATGTCTTAAAGACGTCTTAAGGACGTCTTTAGGACATAGGACTTTAAAAATAAGGCAAAAAATTTGAATTTACAAGAAATTTTTTATATCGCTTTAGAAACAAATTTGTCTTAAAAATAATATATATTAATACTTGGGAACTTTCTACAGATAACAGAAATAAGAAATCAGATTGAAATTTAGGTTTTTGAAAAAATGAAATGGCTAAAAAAGACAATTACGTAAAAATTGGTGTGGATCAGACTGGAGCAGAAATATTTTTATTTAGGTAGTTGAATTTAATTTTAAAATTAGGCATTTATCGCTTTTATTCACTATCCAAAAATTTTCAAAGTTCAATGTCCTAAGGATGTCTTAAAGACGTCTTAAGGACGTCTTTAGGACATAGGACTTTAAAAATAAGGCAAAAAATTTGAATTTACAAGAAATTTTTTATATCGCTTTAGAAACAAATTTGTCTTAAAAATAATATATATTAATACTTGGGAACTTTCTACAGATAACAGAAATAAGAAATCAGATTGAAATTTAGGTTTTTGAAAAAATGAAATGGCTAAAAAAGACAATTACGTAAAAATTGGTGTGGATCAGACTGGAGCAGAAATATTTTTATTTAGGTAGTTTAATTTAATTTTAAAATTAGGCATTTATCGCTTTTATTCACTATCCAAAAATTTTCAAAGTTCAATGTCCTAAGGATGTCTTAAAGACGTCTTAAGGACGTCTTTAGGACATAGGACTTTAAAAATTAAGCAAAAAATTTGAATTTACAAGAAATTATTTATATCGCTTTAGAAACAAATTTGACTGAAAAATAATATATATTAATAGTTGGGAACTTCCTACGGATAACAGAAACAAGAAATCAGATTGAAATTTAGGTTTTTCAAAAAATAAAATTGCTAAAAAAGGCAATTACGTAAAAATTGGCGTGGATCATACTTAAGCGGAAATATTTTTATTCAAGTAGTTTAATTTAATTTTAAAATTAGGCATTTATCGCTTTTATTCAGTATCCAAAAATTTTCAAAGTTCAATGTCCTAAGGACGTCTTAAAGACGTCTTAAGGACGTCTTTAGGACATAGGACTTTAAAAATTAAGCAAAAGATTTGAATTTACAAGAAATTTTTTATATCGCTTTAGAAACAAATTTTGTCTTAAAAATAATATATATTAATACTTGGGAACTTTCTACAGATGAGAGAAATAAGAAATCAGATCGAATTTTAGGTTTAAAAAAAAATAAAATTGCTAAAAAATCAATTACGTAATAATTGGTGTGGATCAGACTGGAGCGGAAATATTTTTTTTTAGGTAGTTTAATTTAATTTTAAAATTAGGCATTTATCGCTTTTATTCACTATCCAAAAATTTTCAAAGTTCAATGTCCTAAGGACGTCTTAAAGACGTCTTAAGGACGTCTTTAGGACATAGGACTTTAAAAATTAAGCAAAAAATTTGAATTTACAAGAAATCTTTTATATCGCTTTAGAAACAAATTTGTCCGAAATAAAATATAGCTCAATAGCTTGGAACTTTCTAGAGTGAAAAGAACCATAAATTCCCAATAAAATTAAAGTTTTTCAAATACTAAAATTGCTCAAAAATGAATTAAGGTAAAAATTAGCTAGGATCTTACTTCAGGGGAAATAATTCCATTCAAGTAGTTTAATTTAATTTTAAAATTAGGCATTTATCGCTTTTATTCAGTATCCAAAAATTTTCAAAGTTCAATGTCCTAAGGACGTCTTAAAGACGTCTTAAGGACGTCTTTAGGACATAGGACTTTAAAAATTAAGCAAAAGATTTGAATTTACAAGAAATTTTTTATATCGCTTTAGAAACAAATTTGTCTTAAAAATAATATATATTAATACTTGGGAACTTTCTACAGATGAGAGAAATAAGAAATCAGATCGAATTTTAGGTTTAAAAAAAAATAAAATTGCTAAAAAATCAATTACGTAATAATTGGTGTGGATCAGACTGGAGCGGAAATATTTTTTTTTAGGTAGTTTAATTTAATTTTAAAATTAGGCATTTATCGCTTTTATTCACTATCCAAAAATTTTCAAAGTTCAATGTCCTAAGGATGTCTTAAAGACGTCTTAAGGACGTCTTTAGGACATAGGACTTTAAAAATTAAGCAAAAAATTTGAATTTACGAGAAATCTTTTATATCGCTTTAGAAACAAATTTGTCCGAAATAAAATATAGCTCAATAGCTTGGAACTTTCTAGAGTGAAAAGAACCATAAATTCCCAATAAAATTAAAGTTTTTCAAATACTAAAATTGCTCAAAAATGAATTAAGGTAAAAATTAGCTAGGATCTTACTTCAGGGGAAATAATTCCATTCAAGTAGTTTAATTTAATTTTAAAATTAGGCATTTATCGCTTTTATTCAGTATCCAAAAATTTTCAAAGTTCAATGTCCTAAGGACGTCTTAAAGACGTCTTAAGGACGTCTTTAGGACATAGGACTTTAAAAATTAAGCAAAAGATTTGAATTTACAAGAAATTTTTTATATCGCTTTAGAAACAAATTTGTCTTAAAAATAATATATATTAATACTTGGGAACTTTCTACAGATGAGAGAAATAAGAAATCAGATCGAATTTTAGGTTTAAAAAAAAATAAAATTGCTAAAAAATCAATTACGTAATAATTGGTGTGGATCAGACTGGAGCGGAAATATTTTTTTTTAGGTAGTTTAATTTAATTTTAAAATTAGGCATTTATCGCTTTTATTCACTATCCAAAAATTTTCAAAGTTCAATGTCCTAAGGATGTCTTAAAGACGTCTTAAGGACGTCTTTAGGACATAGGACTTTAAAAATTAAGCAAAAAATTTGAATTTACAAGAAATCTTTTATATCGCTTTAGAAACAAATTTGTCCGAAATAAAATATAGCTCAATAGCTTGGAACTTTCTAGAGTGAAAAGAACCATAAATTCCCAATAAAATTAAAGTTTTTCAAATACTAAAATTGCTCAAAAATGAATTAAGGTAAAAATTAGCTAGGATCTTACTTCAGGGGAAATAATTCCATTCAAGTAGTTTAATTTAATTTTAAAATTAGGCATTTATCGCTTTTATTCAGTATCCAAAAATTTTCAAAGTTCAATGTCCTAAGGACGTCTTAAAGACGTCTTAAGGACGTCTTTAGGACATAGGACTTTAAAAATTAAGCAAAAGATTTGAATTTACAAGAAATTTTTTATATCGCTTTAGAAACAAATTTGTCTTAAAAATAATATATATTAATACTTGGGAACTTTCTACAGATGAGAGAAATAAGAAATCAGATTGAAATTTAGGTTTTTGAAATAATGAAATTGCTAAAAAAGGCAATTACGTAAAAATTGGCGTGGATCAGAGTGGAGCGGAAATATTTTTTTTTAGGTAGTTTAATTTAATTTTAAAATTAGGCATTTATCGCTTTTATTCACTATCCAAAAATTTTCAAAGTTCAATGTCCTAAGGACGTCTTAAAGACGTCTTAAGGACGTCTTTAGGACATAGGACTTTAAAAACTAAGCAAAAAATTTGAATTTACAAGAAATCTTTTATATCGCTTTAGAAACAAATTTGTCCGAAATAAAATATAGCTCAATAGCTTGGAACTTTCTAGAGTGAAAAGAACCATAAATTCCCAATAAAATTAAAGTTTTTCAAATACTAAAATTGCTCAAAAATGAATTAAGGTAAAAATTAGCTAGGATCTTACTTCAGGGGAAATAATTCCATTCAAGTAGTTTAATTTAATTTTAAAATTAGGCATTTATCGCTTTTATTCACTATTCAAAAATTTTCAAAGTTCAATGTCCTAAGGACGTCTTAAAGACGTCTTAAGGACGTCTTTAGGACATAGGACTTTAAAAACTAAGCAAAAAATTTGAATTTACAAGAAATCTTTTATATCGCTTTAGAAACAAATTTGTCCGAAATAAAATATAGCTCAATAGCTTGGAACTTTCTAGAGTGAAAAGAACCATAAATTCCCAATAAAATTAAAGTTTTTCAAATACTAAAATTGCTCAAAAATGAATTAAGGTAAAAATTAGCTAGGATCTTACTTCAGGGGAAATAATTCCATTCAAGTAGTTTAATTTAATTTTAAAATTAGGCATTTATCGCTTTTATTCAGTATCCAAAAATTTTCAAAGTTCAATGTCCTAAGGACGTCTTAAAGACGTCTTAAGGACGTCTTTAGGACATAGGACTTTAAAAATTAAGCAAAAGATTTGAATTTACAAGAAATTTTTTATATCGCTTTAGAAACAAATTTTGTCTTAAAAATAATATATATTAATACTTGGGAACTTTCTACAGATGAGAGAAATAAGAAATCAGATCGAATTTTAGGTTTAAAAAAAAATAAAATTGCTAAAAAATCAATTACGTAATAATTGGTGTGGATCAGACTGGAGCGGAAATATTTTTTTTTAGGTAGTTTAATTTAATTTTAAAATTAGGCATTTATCGCTTTTATTCACTATCCAAAAATTTTCAAAGTTCAATGTCCTAAGGACGTCTTAAAGACGTCTTAAGGACGTCTTTAGGACATAGGACTTTAAAAACTAAGCAAAAAATTTGAATTTACAAGAAATCTTTTATATCGCTTTAGAAACAAATTTGTCTTAAAAATAATATATATTAATACTTGGGAACTTTCTACAGATGAGAGAAATAAGAAATCAGATCGAATTTTAGGTTTAAAAAAAAATAAAATTGCTAAAAAATCAATTACGTAATAATTGGTGTGGATCAGACTGGAGCGGAAATATTTTTTTTTAGGTAGTTTAATTTAATTTTAAAATTAGGCATTTATCGCTTTTATTCACTATCCAAAAATTTTCAAAGTTCAATGTCCTAAGGATGTCTTAAAGACGTCTTAAGGACGTCTTTAGGACATAGGACTTTAAAAATTAAGCAAAAAATTTGAATTTACAAGAAATCTTTTATATCGCTTTAGAAACAAATTTGTCCGAAATAAAATATAGCTCAATAGCTTGGAACTTTCTAGAGTGAAAAGAACCATAAATTCCCAATAAAATTAAAGTTTTTCAAATACTAAAATTGCTCAAAAATGAATTAAGGTAAAAATTAGCTAGGATCTTACTTCAGGGGAAATAATTCCATTCAAGTAGTTTAATTTAATTTTAAAATTAGGCATTTATCGCTTTTATTCAGTATCCAAAAATTTTCAAAGTTCAATGTCCTAAGGACGTCTTAAAGACGTCTTAAGGACGTCTTTAGGACATAGGACTTTAAAAATTAAGCAAAAGATTTGAATTTACAAGAAATTTTTTATATCGCTTTAGAAACAAATTTGTCTTAAAAATAATATATATTAATACTTGGGAACTTTCTACAGATGAGAGAAATAAGAAATCAGATCGAATTTTAGGTTTAAAAAAAAATAAAATTGCTAAAAAATCAATTACGTAATAATTGGTGTGGATCAGACTGGAGCGGAAATATTTTTTTTTAGGTAGTTTAATTTAATTTTAAAATTAGGCATTTATCGCTTTTATTCACTATCCAAAAATTTTCAAAGTTCAATGTCCTAAGGATGTCTTAAAGACGTCTTAAGGACGTCTTTAGGACATAGGACTTTAAAAATTAAGCAAAAAATTTGAATTTACAAGAAATCTTTTATATCGCTTTAGAAACAAATTTGTCCGAAATAAAATATAGCTCAATAGCTTGGAACTTTCTAGAGTGAAAAGAACCATAAATTCCCAATAAAATTAAAGTTTTTCAAATACTAAAATTGCTCAAAAATGAATTAAGGTAAAAATTAGCTAGGATCTTACTTCAGGGGAAATAATTCCATTCAAGTAGTTTAATTTAATTTTAAAATTAGGCATTTATCGCTTTTATTCAGTATCCAAAAATTTTCAAAGTTCAATGTCCTAAGGACGTCTTAAAGACGTCTTAAGGACGTCTTTAGGACATAGGACTTTAAAAATTAAGCAAAAGATTTGAATTTACAAGAAATTTTTTATATCGCTTTAGAAACAAATTTGTCTTAAAAATAATATATATTAATACTTGGGAACTTTCTACAGATGAGAGAAATAAGAAATCAGATCGAATTTTAGGTTTAAAAAAAAATAAAATTGCTAAAAAATCAATTACGTAATAATTGGTGTGGATCAGACTGGAGCGGAAATATTTTTTTTTAGGTAGTTTAATTTAATTTTAAAATTAGGCATTTATCGCTTTTATTCACTATCCAAAAATTTTCAAAGTTCAATGTCCTAAGGATGTCTTAAAGACGTCTTAAGGACGTCTTTAGGACATAGGACTTTAAAAATTAAGCAAAAAATTTGAATTTACAAGAAATCTTTTATATCGCTTTAGAAACAAATTTGTCCGAAATAAAATATAGCTCAATAGCTTGGAACTTTCTAGAGTGAAAAGAACCATAAATTCCCAATAAAATTAAAGTTTTTCAAATACTAAAATTGCTCAAAAATGAATTAAGGTAAAAATTAGCTAGGATCTTACTTCAGGGGAAATAATTCCATTCAAGTAGTTTAATTTAATTTTAAAATTAGGCATTTATCGCTTTTATTCAGTATCCAAAAATTTTCAAAGTTCAATGTCCTAAGGACGTCTTAAAGACGTCTTAAGGACGTCTTTAGGACATAGGACTTTAAAAATTAAGCAAAAGATTTGAATTTACAAGAAATTTTTTATATCGCTTTAGAAACAAATTTGTCTTAAAAATAATATATATTAATACTTGGGAACTTTCTACAGATGAGAGAAATAAGAAATCAGATTGAAATTTAGGTTTTTGAAATAATGAAATTGCTAAAAAAGGCAATTACGTAAAAATTGGCGTGGATCAGAGTGGAGCGGAAATATTTTTTTTTAGGTAGTTTAATTTAATTTTAAAATTAGGCATTTATCGCTTTTATTCACTATCCAAAAATTTTCAAAGTTCAATGTCCTAAGGACGTCTTAAAGACGTCTTAAGGACGTCTTTAGGACATAGGACTTTAAAAACTAAGCAAAAAATTTGAATTTACAAGAAATCTTTTATATCGCTTTAGAAACAAATTTGTCCGAAATAAAATATAGCTCAATAGCTTGGAACTTTCTAGAGTGAAAAGAACCATAAATTCCCAATAAAATTAAAGTTTTTCAAATACTAAAATTGCTCAAAAATGAATTAAGGTAAAAATTAGCTAGGATCTTACTTCAGGGGAAATAATTCCATTCAAGTAGTTTAATTTAATTTTAAAATTAGGCATTTATCGCTTTTATTCGCTATTCAAAAATTTTCAAAGTTCAATGTCCTAAGGACGTCTTAAAGACGTCTTAAGGACGTCTTTAGGACATAGGACTTTAAAAACTAAGCAAAAAATTTGAATTTACAAGAAATCTTTTATATCGCTTTAGAAACAAATTTGTCCGAAATAAAATATAGCTCAATAGCTTGGAACTTTCTAGAGTGAAAAGAACCATAAATTCCCAATAAAATTAAAGTTTTTCAAATACTAAAATTGCTCAAAAATGAATTAAGGTAAAAATTAGCTAGGATCTTACTTCAGGGGAAATAATTCCATTCAAGTAGTTTAATTTAATTTTAAAATTAGGCATTTATCGCTTTTATTCAGTATCCAAAAATTTTCAAAGTTCAATGTCCTAAGGACGTCTTAAAGACGTCTTAAGGACGTCTTTAGGACATAGGACTTTAAAAATTAAGCAAAAAATTTGAATTTACAAGAAATTTTTTATATCGCTTTAGAAACAAATTTGTCCGAAATAAAATATAGCTCAATAGCTTGGAACTTTCTAGAGTGAAAAGAACCATAAATTCCCAATAAAATTAAAGTTTTTCAAATACTAAAATTGCTCAAAAATGAATTAAGGTAAAAATTAGCTAGGATCTTACTTCAGGGGAAATAATTCCATTCAAGTAGTTTAATTTAATTTTAAAATTAGGCATTTATCGCTTTTATTCAGTATCCAAAAATTTTCAAAGTTCAATGTCCTAAGGACGTCTTAAAGACGTCTTAAGGACGTCTTTAGGACATAGGACTTTAAAAATTAAGCAAAAGATTTGAATTTACAAGAAATTTTTTATATCGCTTTAGAAACAAATTTGTCTTAAAAATAATATATATTAATACTTGGGAACTTTCTACAGATGAGAGAAATAAGAAATCAGATCGAATTTTAGGTTTAAAAAAAAATAAAATTGCTAAAAAATCAATTACGTAATAATTGGTGTGGATCAGACTGGAGCGGAAATATTTTTTTTTAGGTAGTTTAATTTAATTTTAAAATGAGGCATTTATCGCTTTTATTCACTATCCAAAAATTTTCAAAGTTCAATGTCCTAAGGATGTCTTAAAGACGTCTTAAGGACGTCTTTAGGACATAGGACTTTAAAAATTAAGCAAAAAATTTGAATTTACAAGAAATCTTTTATATCGCTTTAGAAACAAATTTGTCCGAAATAAAATATAGCTCAATAGCTTGGAACTTTCTAGAGTGAAAAGAACCATAAATTCCCAATAAAATTAAAGTTTTTCAAATACTAAAATTGCTCAAAAATGAATTAAGGTAAAAATTAGCTAGGATCTTACTTCAGGGGAAATAATTCCATTCAAGTAGTTTAATTTAATTTTAAAATTAGGCATTTATCGCTTTTATTCAGTATCCAAAAATTTTCAAAGTTCAATGTCCTAAGGACGTCTTAAAGACGTCTTAAGGACGTCTTTAGGACATAGGACTTTAAAAATTAAGCAAAAGATTTGAATTTACAAGAAATTTTTTATATCGCTTTAGAAACAAATTTGTCTTAAAAATAATATATATTAATACTTGGGAACTTTCTACAGATGAGAGAAATAAGAAATCAGATCGAATTTTAGGTTTAAAAAAAAATAAAATTGCTAAAAAATCAATTACGTAATAATTGGTGTGGATCAGACTGGAGCGGAAATATTTTTTTTTAGGTAGTTTAATTTAATTTTAAAATTAGGCATTTATCGCTTTTATTCACTATCCAAAAATTTTCAAAGTTCAATGTCCTAAGGATGTCTTAAAGACGTCTTAAGGACGTCTTTAGGACATAGGACTTTAAAAATTAAGCAAAAAATTTGAATTTACAAGAAATCTTTTATATCGCTTTAGAAACAAATTTGTCCGAAATAAAATATAGCTCAATAGCTTGGAACTTTCTAGAGTGAAAAGAACCATAAATTCCCAATAAAATTAAAGTTTTTCAAATACTAAAATTGCTCAAAAATGAATTAAGGTAAAAATTAGCTAGGATCTTACTTCAGGGGAAATAATTCCATTCAAGTAGTTTAATTTAATTTTAAAATTAGGCATTTATCGCTTTTATTCAGTATCCAAAAATTTTCAAAGTTCAATGTCCTAAGGACGTCTTAAAGACGTCTTAAGGACGTCTTTAGGACATAGGACTTTAAAAATTAAGCAAAAGATTTGAATTTACAAGAAATTTTTTATATCGCTTTAGAAACAAATTTGTCTTAAAAATAATATATATTAATACTTGGGAACTTTCTACAGATGAGAGAAATAAGAAATCAGATCGAATTTTAGGTTTAAAAAAAAATAAAATTGCTAAAAAATCAATTACGTAATAATTGGTGTGGATCAGACTGGAGCGGAAATATTTTTTTTTAGGTAGTTTAATTTAATTTTAAAATTAGGCATTTATCGCTTTTATTCACTATCCAAAAATTTTCAAAGTTCAATGTCCTAAGGATGTCTTAAAGACGTCTTAAGGACGTCTTTAGGACATAGGACTTTAAAAATTAAGCAAAAAATTTGAATTTACAAGAAATCTTTTATATCGCTTTAGAAACAAATTTGTCCGAAATAAAATATAGCTCAATAGCTTGGAACTTTCTAGAGTGAAAAGAACCATAAATTCCCAATAAAATTAAAGTTTTTCAAATACTAAAATTGCTCAAAAATGAATTAAGGTAAAAATTAGCTAGGATCTTACTTCAGGGGAAATAATTCCATTCAAGTAGTTTAATTTAATTTTAAAATTAGGCATTTATCGCTTTTATTCAGTATCCAAAAATTTTCAAAGTTCAATGTCCTAAGGACGTCTTAAAGACGTCTTAAGGACGTCTTTAGGACATAGGACTTTAAAAATTAAGCAAAAGATTTGAATTTACAAGAAATTTTTTATATCGCTTTAGAAACAAATTTGTCTTAAAAATAATATATATTAATACTTGGGAACTTTCTACAGATGAGAGAAATAAGAAATCAGATTGAAATTTAGGTTTTTGAAATAATGAAATTGCTAAAAAAGGCAATTACGTAAAAATTGGCGTGGATCAGAGTGGAGCGGAAATATTTTTTTTTAGGTAGTTTAATTTAATTTTAAAATTAGGCATTTATCGCTTTTATTCACTATCCAAAAATTTTCAAAGTTCAATGTCCTAAGGACGTCTTAAAGACGTCTTAAGGACGTCTTTAGGACATAGGACTTTAAAAACTAAGCAAAAAATTTGAATTTACAAGAAATCTTTTATATCGCTTTAGAAACAAATTTGTCCGAAATAAAATATAGCTCAATAGCTTGGAACTTTCTAGAGTGAAAAGAACCATAAATTCCCAATAAAATTAAAGTTTTTCAAATACTAAAATTGCTCAAAAATGAATTAAGGTAAAAATTAGCTAGGATCTTACTTCAGGGGAAATAATTCCATTCAAGTAGTTTAATTTAATTTTAAAATTAGGCATTTATCGCTTTTATTCACTATCCAAAAATTTTCAAAGTTCAATGTCCTAAGGACGTCCTTAAGACGTCTTAAGGACGTCTTTAGGACATAGGACTTTCAAAATTTAGCAAAAAAATTTAAATGTACCATAAATCTTCTTTTTTCACTTTAGAAACAAATTTGTTTTAAACATAATATATATTAATTGTTGGAAACATTCTACAGATGAGAGAAACAAGGAATCAGATCGAATTTTAGGTTTAAAAAAAAATAAAATTGCTAAAAAAGGCTATTACGTAAAAATTGGCGTGGATCGTACTTCAGCGGAAATATATTTATTTAGGTAGTTTAATTTAATTTTAAAATTAGGCATTTATCGCTTTTATTCAGTATTCAAAATTTTTTAAAGTTCAATGTCCTAAGGACGTCTTAAAGACGTCTTAAGGACGTCTTTAGGACATAGGACTTTCAAAATTTAGCAAAAAAATTTAAATGTACCATAAATCTTCTTTTTTCACTTTAGAAACAAATTGGTTTTAAACATAATATATATTAATTGTTGGGAACATTCTACAGATGAGAGAAACAAGGAATCAGATCGAATTTTAGGTTTAAAAAAAAAAAAATTGCTAAAAAAGGCTATTACGTAAAAATTGGCGTGGATCGTACTTCAGCGGAAATATATTTATTTAGGTAGTTTAATTTAATTTTAAAATCAGGCATTTATCGCTTTTATTCACTATCCAAAAATTTTTAAAGTTGATTGTCCAAAGGATGTCTTTAAGACGTCTTTAGGACATAGTACTGTGAAAATTTAGCAAAAAATTTTAATTTACCAGAAATCTTTTATATCGCTTTAGAAACAAATTTGTCTGAAAAAATAATATGCATTAATTCTTTGTAATTTTCTATAGTTAACAGAAACAAAATATTCTAGAATAAAGTTTAAGTTTTTTTCAAAATAAAATTCAAAAAGTTACTTTTAATTAGAAATTGGAAGGGATCTTACTTATGCTGAAATATTTATAAACTAAAATAGTGTTAATTAGTTTTAAAAATGGACATTTCTCGCGTTAAGTGAAATTGTTTAC
Organism: Ganaspis brasiliensis; assembly: GCA_037103525.1. NCBI lineage: Eukaryota > Metazoa > Arthropoda > Insecta > Hymenoptera > Figitidae > Ganaspis > Ganaspis brasiliensis. Next base: position 63,091 of record JAZKLR010000050.1, on the reverse strand, counting down.
CTTAGTTCCAAAAATGGACTAACAAATTTTTTTACCTAGGGCTGCCACCTTGACCGGCGGAGAAAACCATGTATTGACACCGCTCTCCCTTGGCGAATGTATAGACGGCTGAAGTAGTTTTTGTATGGCTTTACTGCGAAGAAAAATTTTGCGCTTGATGTTTTTTGTGACGCTCTTTTGCAGTTGTTTGCAATACCTCCTCTTCTGTTTCCCTGCAAGAAAATATTAACACATTATGATTAGAGAATACACGATTGCAACGAATGTTTAAATTAATACTTACATTTGAGTTGAATATCAGGAAAATGTGGCGTCGTCCCAAAAAGATTTTTGTAGAATTGCAAAGGAAGAGATTCAGCTTCAGGTGTGGGTTGCGTGTACATTGGACGCCGTAATGTCAGGGCGCGGAACATAAACTCTTTCACGTAATGTACAGTCTTGGCCACTGATGCCTTACCTCGTCTACGCTTGTCTTACGCATATGATCACGTGCTTAAGACAAGCGTAGACGAGGTAAGGTAGCCTAAAGCACAATGAATTGTAATGGGTAATCCTTAAAGCCCAAAGCACAACGAATACGGATACGGGAGCAGGGCATGAGATAATAAAGAACAGAGACTGTTTTTGTCCTTTTCTGTCTCATGCTTTGGTCCCGTAACCGTATTTCTATCTGCTTAGGCCTTTAGTTCCGTACGCGTATTCAATTTTTCAATCTGCTTAGGGTGCCGTCTCATGCTAGGGATTAATGGATCAGGGATTAGAATAGACCAATGAGAAAATGCTTTCCAATGTGACCAATTATCTGATTGGTCAATTCTAATCCCTAATCCATTAATCCCTAGCATGAGACGGCACCCTTAGGGCTATTGTATAAAACATATTTCTGCTTCGGGACATAAGGCCTAAGCAGATAGAAATACGGTTACGAACAGATACAGATAATGTTCATAGATAGTTTGGAATAATATTATATGTGAGAGAAACAAATCGAGACCAAAATAAATATTGTAGTTACCGGCATAATTAAAATAACAATATTTTTTAAAACAACTGACTATTTAAAAAGACTAAAATTTTTTAATATTTTAAATATTAGGCTTTCTGTCAATTTTTTAAATTTCTATATGTAAAAAATTATTAATCACCTGACATCTTGCCAAAACTTGTTAACGTGTCGCAGAGAATGCTATTATAAATATTAGAAATGTTACATATTGTTCAATAACATATTAAAGCTTTATTTCCTGTTTAAACAACTTTTAAAGGACAATTAATTGTACCTAAATGTATAATATTGAAATTGTATGTGATAAATAGGTTATGTTAGACAGAAACAGTCTCTGTCCTTTATTATCTCATGACCTACTCCCGTAACCGTATTCGTTGTGCTTTGGGCTTTATCTTCTTCTTCTTCTTCTTCTTCTTCTTCTTCTTTTTAAATGACTTATGGCTTAAGGCCTAAGCAGATAGAAATACGGTTACGGGACCAGAGCATGAGACAGAAAAGGACAGAAACAGTCTCTGTCCTTTATTATCTCATGCCCTGCTCCCGTAACCGTATTCGTTGTGCTTTGGGCTTTAGCCGACTGTCAGAACTAGCAAAAACGAAGAAGAAAAGAAACTATTGAGATTTTCTCAAGTTAAGTAAGTTGCGGTAAGCTTTGTATGTTCTGGTAAGTTGCATAAACAACCCTGTTGTCATTGGCTGGTATGAATGTCCAAGTCAAGCCTAGAGTTCCTATAAAGAGAGTTAGGACACGTGAGGTTCAACTTTTGATTGGATCAGCGTAACAGGAGACGGAAGTGTATTGAAAGTTTTTTCATTGGCTGAAAAGAGCGCGTTGATTTTAAAATGCTTTCTTAACAGACATTTTTAAACTTCGCCCGCCCTTTTCAACCAATCACAAAAATTACTTCATCGTCACTTCCGTCTCCGGTTTGTCAACAGGCTAGTGGAAGGGGGCACGTGTCCTAACTCTCTTTATAGGAACTCTAGTCAAGCCCAAAGCACAACGAATACGGTTACGGGAGCAGGGCATGTGATAATAAAGGACAGAGACTATTTCTGTCCTTTTCTGTCTCATGCTCTGGTCCCGTAACCGTATTTCTATCTGCTTAGGCCTTCAGTCCACAATATCCGTGAGACAACAAGTCCAATGTAGGTATAAGGGCGCAATTACATGCCTGCGTTGAATGCTGCGTTTTTGCGTTGTGCGTTGTATCCCTAGGGACTGAGAGTTCGTGTACCGTGCTTAATGTAGTTCCCTGGAGTTCAGGTTTTATTTAGAAGTACGTATTCTAGTGTTTTGTTTGCTTATGGCCATTTACAACCTGTCAGATTTATTGTCTGCTATTTTTATTTAATAAACCGCAAATATAAATTGTATTCTAATTTGCGAAAAATGAATAAAGCTGTTGAGAAAAATGTTGAAGTAAATTATAAATTTGATCTATTAATGTAGTCAAGAAATATAAAATTAGTATATTTAAATATATAAGAGCAACATTTATTTAAGGATCTGTTTATTGTAACTTGTAAACCTAAAAGCAATGAAATGATAAATAACTAAGTTTTTTAAATCTATATTTTAAAAATTAAATTTGATGTTTATTTTTTTAATTGCAGGCTAAAGGAAAATGTGGTTATTGTGGCTTTTTCATCAAAGATTTAAAAAAGATTTCTCAACACGAATGTCTTAGAGAGTACAATGAAGAGTCGCAGTTTATATAGATATTGTTTTATGTTGTAAGTGAAACGTCTTTAGACGGGTTCAAATAATCCCGCGCAACGCATAGTTTTTGCGGAAATAGAAGTCCTATGTTTACATGCATGCGTTTTAACGGAAAAGCAGAATAGTCCCGTGATTTGTCAACCAATAAACGTAGTTCTTTATTCGGCACCAGCAGATTTCCTAGTATTCAATTCGCGATTAAAAATAAAGTACGTCAGAACGCACGATAAAACGCATGCATGTAAACATAGGATTTAAGGAAACGCAATTGTTTGCGTGAAATGAAATTCAAATATTTGTTTAACAGTGTTGTTTTATATATTTTTTTAATAATATAATAAAAATAATAACTACCTCCGATAGCTAATAAACGACACTCTACAAAACATATTCTTATAAAAAGTTAATTTATAAAAGTTAATATGGAGGAAGTAAATACAATCGTAAACATAAACATTTTTTTAATAACATTATCGAATTTTTAGCATAAATTATCTCTCGATGTATAAATATACATATATATTTATGTAACTAATTATTTATATGTGACACGCTCCAAAAACGATAGAATCTACGAGAACGAAGGAAGGTTTTAGGTTATGTTTTTTTATTTAAAAAGGAAAAATACAATAAAAAAGGATTAACTTCGAAAGCAAACTAATGAAATTTCAGTTTTCATTAGGTTTAAAGTATACCATAAGAATACAATTTGATTTTTAAAATTAAAAAAGAAACCAATAATTAAAATAAAACGATTATAAAGATAACCTATAGTTTTTTACATCTAAAAAAACAAGGTCCCCATCTCCTTTACTGCGCGTTTCATATATGATATTCTCATTTGAAAATTAATTCTTTTCTTAATCATTCCGAATTAATGCGTTTGAATTCTATGAGTTTCAATCCTTTTAATTGTATCCTGTTTTACTTCACTCCGAATTAATCCGTTTAAAATCCAATTATAATTGGAATGGATTGTATCGGAATGAAATAACGTAGGATTTAAAAGAATTACAATTTCTAGGTTTGAAATGAAACGGATTAATTTTACATTATGATAGAAACTGATTGAATAGTATCGTAGGTTTAAAAAAATGTTGAATATATACCACAAAACATAACAGTACATTGTGCACCAAGTATCGAAAGCTGTTATTTTCCGACGAGTGCAAAGTTTGCTGCTCGAGCAAAGCGAGTGCAGAAATTTGCACGAAGACGGAAAATGCACTTTCGTACGTATAGTGCACATATTATGATACTTTTTGCAATACCTTTTCATACACGGAAAAGCACTAATTAAAGAGATACGTATAATTTATAAAAAAGCGAAATCTTTTTTCATTGCATATAAACCATTTAATACTTTTGAATTTCCATTTTCCATTTAAAAAATGGAAACATTTTTTTCCCAATTATCGACTAAAATAATCAGATTTGAGCCTCTATCTGAATTTGTTATTAAGATATCCTAGTTTTAATTGAATTTTGTGATAAAAAATTCAAATATATATATGTGTTTATTAGAGTAAGTTTTTTATGATCGAAGCAAGCTAGGGATCAAAGTTTTGATTTTAAATCGTAATAATCGAGCTTTATAGAAGTAATAATGATTTATAATTTGTCCCTAATAATTGATAAAAACGATAAAATCTGAAGGTATAATTTTTCATTCTCGGTTTCAGCTTTATTGAAATAAGAAAAAGACAATGAAAGCCCTTGATGTTCTATATATTTTTTGGTTATTGCAATACTGCAATACATTGGTTCAGACACCTTCTGAAGCAGCAGAAAGTCAACAACATATTATGCACCTATACATCTTGTATTTAGAACTGGATCGACAGGAATCTAAATTACGTTATAAGTTTTTGGGTTCGTCTAATTTTCTCAGTGGATCGACGACGTGCTCAAGATGCCAGTGAGAATCTTATTTATGAAATGGAGACAGGAGATAGAGAAAAATATTTTAATTATTTACGAATGAATAAGAAATTGTTTAACAAATTACTTAAGAAAGTACAACCTACACATTGAAAAACAATTTGCGATTCGGGAACCGGTAGCAGCACGTACACGGTTGCATATTTTTTTACGTTATCTCGCTTCAGGAGATTCTATGCATTCAATTTCATATCAATTCCGCGTGAGTCCAAGTTTGGTATCAAAGATTGTTAGAGAAACGTGCACAGTTATTTGGGTCGCACTGAAACCTACATCATTTTCACGTTTAACTACAGAAGGGTGGCTCTCACACGCAAGGAATTTTGAAGAAAAATGGAATTTTCCACATTGCAATATATTTAAATATACTAATGTTATATTTCTTGACTACATTAATAGATCAAATTTATAATTTACTTCAACATTTTTCTCAACAGCTTTATTCATTTTTCGCAAATTAGAATACAATTTATATTTGCGGTTTATTAAATAAAAATAGCAGACAATAAATCTGACAGGTTGTAAATGGCCATAAGCAAACAAAACACTAGAATACGTACTTCTAAATAAAACCTGAACTCCAGGGAACTACATTAAGCACGGTACACGAACTCTCAGTCCCTAGGGATACAACGCACAACGCAAAAACGCAGCATTCAACGCAGGCATGTAATTGCGCCCTAAGGGCGCAATTACATGTCTGCGTCGAACGCTGCGTTCTTGCGTTGAATGGTGAAAGAGAGGAAGACAGAAATATAGTCACATCTTTGTCACTCTCATCATTCAACGCAAGAACGCAACGTTCGACGCAGACATGTAATTGCGCCCTAAGAGTCTCGGGGAGGGGACTGACGGGAACGGATGAAACATGAACCCTACCACTTACAAAACAAAGCCAAAATAAAAGTGTATCAACAGTAAAAATAATACAAAATAAATAAAGAGAAATATCTCAACATCAAAATTAACAAAATAGACAAAAAGGGTAACCCCGAGCAAGCCGGTAGCAGAAATCCAGCCGTAGTATCCAATAGAGCATGGTATTGCGATGCAATGTCAGCAATATCACCGATAACTAACCACCTTAGGTGATCAGTCATAAGTTCAAATACTGATCATTAACATAAACAATTACCCTGTAAGAGAACCATTTACACAGCTGCATTTGGGATCCCAGCAATCGAGAGCCAACCCAATTATCACAAATTAACAAAACAAAAAATAAACAAAACTAAGATTACTAAATTATTATAAAACCGACAACAATGTCCCAGGATAAAAAAAACAAAAATCGGCTCTGGTTATAAGTTTGTACTTGAGTTAAGTTTAGTTGGTCATGCAAACAGAAATTACTATTCAAGGTAAGATAATACGTGAGTTTAAAAGGAACTTGTAAGGAATAGAGTGGCCTTGACAAAGGTAAACATAGGAGAGACAATAGCCTAACGCACAATGAATCGTAATCGCTAATCCTTAATCGTAAAAATAAGAGGAAGCAGGACAGAGATATATGTCTGTCCTACTTCCTCTCATTCTTACGATTAAGGATTAGCGATTACGATTCATTGTGCTTTAGGCTAATACCAAGTTGATGCGTATACGACCTTGGAAGACAGCAATTGATAAAATTCCAGTTCGAGATACATTGTCAGCAGAAACTCCAATATAAAATTATAAAATTTGACTTGGCAGTGAGGCGACTTTCCCCGATGGTGATTGCAAAGCAGAAAACTGGACCGGCTCCATGATATGATGAAATTTGCGACGAGCACAGAGCAAAAGTCCAGGGCACTGATGAATGATGCAGAAGATGATATGGATTTAAGGGGAAAAGATGTTTCGCCACCGTGTCACTTTTCGCACGAGCACAAGTCCAACCGCACCATTTAACAAAGAGTCTAATAGTTCAATTCATCGTTAGAGTCCGCAGAATTTGTGAAACACGTGGTGTGAGAAAATCTCACAAAAACGGGCTATCGAACAACACACGAGAACGGTCGAATACCGACTCGCTTTGGGCTTTATACTACTTGATGGCTCTACCTATCTCTTTTTATAGCACAAGTTTGCTCCTCTCAGGGTAAAATCTCATGTGAGCAGAAAGCGTAAAACCGAAAGCAGAAAATATGAGAGTAAGAGAGTCAGTGATATATGCCTGTCTCTTTCACTCTCATGATTTTCTGCTTTTGGTTTTGTGCTTTCTGCTCACATGGGATCACATGGGATTTTAGGATTTTACCCTCATGGGAACCAGTCTTGCCAGATACCCTCACCCGACGCATCTGCGCAAGTCTCTAGAAAGTCGTATGATTGGTCCAAGTAAGCGGGGTAATTTGAAATAGCTTAATTTAAAGCTTTTCAAACCACCCCGCTCACTTGGACCAATCATACGACTTTCTAGAGACTTGCGCAGATGTGTCGGGTGAGGGTATCTGGCAAGACTGATGGGAACCGTAGAGCTCGCGCGGACGAAGAAAAAAAAATTTTTTTTTGACACAATTTTTTTCCATGCTAAAAATACAACATAATGAATACAAAAATCATATTCCTTACTTTAAGGCGTATCGATTGACATTGAGGTATTATTACGATAATACTGAGGTAATATTACAAATATTTATTTATTCATTTCAATATTTATTTTACATTAAATAAAATATTTAAAAAAAATTAGGCTCACACGGGGTTTGAACACACAAGGTTCGACACGACGTAGATCCGCCTTGTACCTCTCGGCCATCTAGCTCTTGGAATGTATTTTAGAAAGTGTTCTTCATGTATTACCTTAAACTCTCGTTGGTAAAATATGAAGAACACTTTCTGATACACATTCCAAGAGCTAAATGGCCGAGAGGTGCAAGGCGTATTCACGTCGTGTCGAACCTTGTGTGTTCAAACCCTGCATGAACCCAATTTTTTTAATATATTTTATTTAATGTAAAATAATTATTGAAATAAATAAATAAATATTTGTAATATTATCGTAATATTACTTGTAATATTACCTTGAGGTGGACATTTCAATATCACGTTAATATCACTGTATTATCACCCCGTAATATTACAATATGATGTCACTGTCATATTCATGTAATATTACGTGCTGCTTGGGCATACTTAGAATTTGTTTCTTTTGTCAAATTAATTCGTCACTATTGGCTTGGGGAAACTTGCTGCAAACTTTCTGAAAGTTGACGACACTTGAGGAAAGGTTAACAAAGTTGAGGCAAGTTTAGGTGCTGTTAGGGACAATTTAGAATGTTTACAAACAAGTTTTGTTTAAACAATCTTAGTTAACAAATGAATAACTTCGACAATTTCTATGACTTAGATTTTGTTTCTTTTGTAAAATTATTTGATTATTATTGGCATAGAGTTTCATAGTAGTTTTCAATACTTACCAACTATTTTTAAATCTTTTAAAGCTGCCGAAACGCAAATAACAATAGTTTCTTTAATTATTGACTCGGAGTGATTGATTATTTTTTAATTGCAATTAGTTAAATATTATTTTTTATAGCAACAAACTTGAAGTGCCACCACATGTGCCACATTATGTCTAATAAACCAACATTACCTAACTTATTTCATCTTTTAAGAGCAAGAAACGTCAAATTGATAGCAAGTGAGCAAAACATTTTTGTTCATAGGTTTGATCGGCCTTAACTGTTTTAAGAGGTTTTGAAAGAAATCGGAAATTCATTTCGTGACGGTTTTATGAAAAAAGTAATACATTTTTTGATAATATGTAAGATTTGTGTATTATATTAGGTGCTTAAAATATATTCGCATTTACTGCAAGTTATAATTTAAATTTTAATATTGACAAATGCACATGACATCAGGCACGTAGACAGGGGAGAGGGCCAAGGGGCCCAGGCCCCCCGTAAACATTTTTTCCTCGTTGAAAAATTTTTTTGCTACGGCTACGGGTAAGGAATTTTGGCCCCCCCCCCATCCTTTCTACGCATACTGACTGTTGAATTTACTCAGCTTCTGATTGTCCGACATAAGATACTTTTTTACTACATAAAATCTGTGGCTGAAAGGTAAAACAGCACAAGCGCCATATTCATTGTTTCGAGTAAAACGTGTTTTTGTTTTTTTTCTGATTTCTGTAAAATCGAAATATGAACAAATATTTTGGGTGTTTAATATTTAATCCTGTTTTCTAATGTAGTTTTTAGATCTGTTTAACAAATTTAATGAAATTCAAAGGTCTCAGAGAATAACATCAATTATTTTTATCGACTTTAATGTATTTATGCGATTACGTTTTTTAATATTTTCTACGTAAATAAACATTTTAATCAATTTATAGTTATGAAACTTTAAAAAGTATATTTATATATATAGAATTCTGATGTTATCTCAAATTTGATAAAATTGGAGTTGTGCTGTTTTACCTTTCAGCCACAGAAATCATGTCCAATTATTTCCCAGTAAAACAAGGACACGATGAAACATCCTCTGTCTGATAGTAAAAAAGTTGATAAATTAGAACAAACTCGCTTCCAACTTGTTACAGAAAGTATTGAACCTTTGGGAATGCGACTAAACATTCTGAGTATGAAATCAAACACCTTCCAATGTCCTTGAAGCATACTCAAGGTTTCGTACTCCTTACTTATACATCTTAAAACCAAAATAATTTGCTTTCTGGTCTATGTCCCGGCATGTATCTCCCTATATCATTAAAACCAATGCAATTCGCTTCCATATTTGTTGTCTCTGCAGTTAAAAATGAAACTCAGCGAAAAAGCTTGTAATGAAATTGAGAAAAAACAGCTTTTAATTTTCTCATAGCAATAGTCACTCAACCTTTTTTATGTGTTAGCAGTTGACGAACATTAGACACGATGGATCTTGCTGATTTCTGAAGCAAACAAATATAAAATCGTAAATACAAAAAAATTTCTATTACACTTTTCTGGCACAGAAAAGTTTCATTTAACTTAAGAATGATGATTGTTTATTTTAATACTGTTTTTGATTTTTAAAGATAAACATGGATGGAATTAAAAATTAAATGAGGTATTGATTACACACCCAGTTAAAAATTCCTTTACAGGAACTTTTAAGGATCGTGCAATGAACCTTTAAGGAACTTTAAATGTTCCTTAAAGATCTTGAAAGGTCCTGCAATAATTCCAAAAGGATCCTGACACGATCCCTTGAGAGAATTTGGAACAAAGGTTCTCGCGAAGGAACGCATAATGTAAATATTTTCATGCATGTTCCCGCGCAGTATCCTTCAAAAATAATTTTTTTTTTTTTGATCTCGTAATTGATTAAAATTATATGTTATATTTGACGTAGGATTCTAGCAAATTAAGAACTACTGCGTAGCCGTAAAGTATCATAGAAACCAAGATCAATCAGTGCGCATCACAGTAGCGGTTTTAAGTAGCACAGTGGGGCAAAAAAAGCGTCCGTGGACAAATTAACATAGAGCCCACAAATATTAACCGATTTAGAAGTTTTTTTTTTTTTTTTTTTTTATTCAAAGGTAATAAAATTCTGCTTAACACCTTTGATTTTGTTTTTTGAAAAGTAGTTGTTTTCATTTGTTTATTTATTGTTAAAAATGAAAAATTTTCCAATTTAAACCAGTTTAATTTTTCATCAAACGCAATATTAAAATCAGGAATCACGAAAAATATGTTAAAGTAATGATTTAAGAACAAATTCTAACAGTGACTTAATTGTTTAAAAAATGTTTGTATTTGCTATAAACAAATTAGTGAAAGAAAAGTATTTTCATGATTTACTTGATATTTATCAATCTAAATCTATCTGTTATTCAATATTTATAACAAATTAGTGATTAAAAGTACAAAAATTATCATAAACAAATTTTATAAACAATTTTACTTCTCTAGTTCTTTACTTCGAATTAAATTTCATGATAAGGAATTGAACAAGTAAAATTGTTTATAAAATTTGTTTATAAATAAACAAAATAATTTGTTTATAAATAAACAAAACAATTTGTTTATAATAATTTTTGTAATTTTAATCACTAATTTGTTATAAATATTGAATAATAGATAGATTTAGATTGATAAATATCAAGTAAAACATAAAAATACTTTTTTCTAACACACTCACCGAAAGTACAATCTTTCTTACCTGTGAAGAGGTCAGAAAGTGAGTCTTTCCCGGCGACAGGGAGGGAATGTTATATTTCTTATACATGACGTCATTGACAGGGAGGGAATGTACATTCCCTCCCCGTGACGTCATTAACAGGGAGGGAATGTACATTCCCTCCCGGTGACGCCATTAACAAGAAAACAAGTGTTTCATGATAAATCCTTATAAGAAATAGAGTTTTATGACAATTACGCATGCAAAATAGCGTTTTATGATAATCACGCATGTGGAATAGTGTCTCATGAGAATTACGCATGCGGAATTGTGTTTTATGATAATGACGCATGCGGAATGGACAGAAACCCAAGCGCATTTTCCGTTGATTGTCACTCTGCGAATGTTAACTAATTTTTATCAGCAAATGTTTTTATACTTTCGGTATACGTGTGTTAGAAAAAATAGTATGTGCAACACGGGAGAAAAGTGATTATCGACTCGTGTGTTTGCATCCCTCGCCTTCGGCTCGTGCTACAAACTCACACTCGCGAAATCACTCACTTTCCTCCCTAGTTGCACAATATACTATTCTTTCACTAATTTGTTTATAGCAAATACAAACATTTTTTTAAACAATTAAGTCACTGTTAGAATTTGTTCTTAAATCATTACTTTAACATTTTTCGTGATTCCTGATTTAAATATTGCGTTTGATGAAAAAATAAACTGGTTTAAATTGGAAAAATTTTCATTTTTAACAATAAATAAACAAATGAAAACAACTACTTTTCAAAAAACAAAAACAAAGGTGTTGAGCAGAATTTTATTACCTTTGGATAAAAAAAAAACTTCTAAATCGGTTAATATTTGTGGGCTCTAAGTTAATTTGTCCAGGGAACCTTTTTTTGCCCCACTATGTGTAGGGGCGATAGTGGCGACCCCCCCCCCCCCCAAGAATCTTATATTTGGATGAGAGAGACAGGGAGAGAGAGAGAGATAGCACTATGGTGCTGTCTCTTTCTATGGGACGTATGATTAAGTTGTGAAATTAATTATTTAGAATATTTATTTCATAGAATTTCATTAGGAAGAATCTTCTTTTAGTCGAAATTTTAAATTTTGGAATATGTTTTAAATCGCATATAAATTAATCCGAATTTTGAGATAACAGAACTTTTAGATCACCGAATTCATATTTAATAGAATTTTTATATTACAGAAATCCTTTTTAACCAACTTTTAATTTAAAAAAATTCTAATTTAAACAAATATTAATTTACAAGAATTTGTATTTTCCAGTATTTTAATTAAATCGAATTTTCAAATACCACAATATTTATTTGGCAGAATTTTCATTTGTCCGAAATTGTATTAAAACGAATTTACTTTTGATAGAAAACTTAAAACGCAGAATGTCCATTTGTTAGAAATTGCAAATGACCGTTTTAAGTTTTCTATCAAATGTCAATTCGTTTTAATACAATTTCGGACAAATGAAAATTCTGCCAAATGAAAATTCTGGTTTTTAAAAATTCGATTAACCTAAAATTCTGTACAATAAAAATTCTTCTGAATTAATATTCCTTTAAATTGGAATTCTTGGAAATGAAAAGTACGTTAAAAAGGATTTCTGTAACATGAAAATTCTATTAAATATCAATTCGATGACCTAAAAGTTCTGTTAGGTTAAAATTCGTATTAATATATGTTCGTTTCAGGTATTTCTCTTCTGTTTACAGGAAAATATGTAAAAAAAGTTCTTTTTTCTAAAAAATTATTTATATTTAAAAAACTATAAACTCTTCTGAAAATTTTAAACGGTGCATTTTTAGGGAACATTTTTCTTAATAAAATAAGCCATTAATAATTAAAATTGAAACATTTTCAAAAAATCGCCTAGAAAAAGAGTTTTTGAAAAAATAAGGAATGTTAAATGTTACTATATTTACCCCTTAAATCAGACAATAATAATCAAAAGTAAGCTTATTGTTTAGAGAAAACACTAAAAAACACTAAATAATATGCATAAGAAATAAATATTGCATATTTATTACGTAAAACGTGTTTTCATAATAGTATCGATTTGACCCTGTCACCCAGAAAAGAATAAAGTATTTACCTTAAACTCCTTCAAGTGATCATGTCAGGATCCTTCGAGGATTTATTGCAGAACTTTGTGGATCCTTAAAGGAACATTTCAAGTTCCTTAAATTGTTCATTACACGAACCTTTGAAGATCTTGTAAAGAAATTTTTAACTGGACAAGCCTGCAAAATTTCGTTTATATCTGTTAAAAAAAAAAGAGGTGATTCTTGTAGATTTTTTGACGCAGAATTTTTGTGCCTTACCAAATATTTTTTTTTTTATACATACATGGTATCGTGTACTACTGTTCTTAAGCTTCAAAACCAATTATTGAAAATTATTTTACGATTTTTTCAAAAAAAGTTATGCAGATTTGAAATTAATTATTATTCCACATCTGGGAACAATTTGTTCCGCTGACCTGGACTAAAAAATAATAAATTACTTACACATTTATTATGATGAATGTAACAAGGGAATAATATAAAATTCTTGATTACAAGGAAGAAGAATTGCTTTCTTTGCAATGTCGTCAATTGGATACATTACTGTTTCACTCAACTCCTGTGCTACATAAAGGTCCAAGTCTTCAGAATTTCCAGGGTAGTTAGGGAAACCAGACAACTTTTTAAAAACTTTTCCTACTATTACATACTTTAATTCGTTACAAGCTATATGATCAATGACTATTATTTTTCCATTCTTCAAGTAGCAACAATTATCTGGCCGTTTAATCGACAACTTGAATTTTGGTAAAAGTACTTCTTCGTAAGCGTCTGTAAAACCACGACGTGCTTCCGGTTTCATAGGTTTCAACAATTGAGGATAGACTTCATTTTTTTTTTTTTGTCCCGTTACTGTTTGTGTCTCTGCAGACATCTCAACTAGTCTTCGAAAGAGTTGAGCTAGAACGTTCGTTGGTCTGCGAATTAATTTCTTTATGGTCTGCATAAAGTTCTCAAAAGGATAAGCAGTAGTATTATCGAGAGGTCCTAGCAATAATACCTGTTCGCTAAGGTGCTGCATGCAGTGTACTGTATAAACCAAGTTATGTTCTCCATACAGAGTTTTAAATGTTTCAATGAACCATTTCAATAAATCATCCGCACATTTATTATTATCTTTCCAATTTCTCGGATGACTTAAAATAGTTAAAGCAGCATGGAGAGCATTAAAATGTAAAGCATAATCATCAGACAGTACTTGATTAATGACCAGTGGACCTAAGTAATATAAGAATAAACGAAACTCAGTTGCCTTCCAACGGTCGATTTCACTTACTCCCCTTGGTTTTCGAGCAAACTCACATGGTATCCATGGTCGTAAAGAAATTAAAATTTGCGATAAATTTTCGATTTCTTTCCCTGTTAACTTTCCTGCTTTTCTCTCACCACTTAGCAACAGTTTCAGAAATCTTTTTCCTATACCCAAGTCGCGAAGGTGCATAGGATCTAATGGAAACTGCGTCACCATATCAAAACCATATTTTTCAAATGGAGAGTCCCCCGTATGATGCTCTAAATTTGTTCTTGATACAAATGATTCATTGCTTCGTAATTGACTGCTGGTACTCATAAAGCACATACGATTTCTTATATAATCTCCCTCATCTATGCACCGAGGACATCCAAAGTAGCCATTGTGAGATTTTGTGCAAGTTATCATGGATCTAGCTGGGCTATCACAAATAATAGAATTTATTTTAATAGTGTAGTTTTTCCCATTAAAATTAATTCCATTTACTCTTAAGTTGGCATACTCTTCAAGAAGGGAGTTTAGGAAATCATCCATTGACTTTGGCTTCTCGTAGCCGTGGTAAGCACCAATAAGAAATACTTGTGGATGGTTATTAATTTTTCCTAAGATAGGCCACAGTTGACTTTTAGAACTTTTCGTTAGTGGCAAGCCATCTATATTAATATCTATAACAATGTTATCGGTAATTTCTGACATTTGTGGTAATACTTCTAAAATTGCTCTTTCCAAACCATAGTGCAAGTATGTTCCTGATCCACAGTCAATAATATTTGACGATTTACGAGGTGTTCCGAGTAATGTTCGTGAGTCCTTTGGCAATTCTGAATGCCCGTGTCTACGAAGTATATCAAGCATTTCATTAATAGACCTTCGATTCTGAAAATGTCGTAAACTCCAAGCGGCCATCTCCTCCCATAGAGACAATTCTTTTGAAACCTCTTCCTCACCTTCATCATCTGAATATAAATTTAATTTCTCCCAAAACTCCTCTTCGTCTAAGTTGTTGGAAATGTCAGTATCGTCAATGTTACTGCGTGTTAAGTCTGGATTATCTTCATGTTTATCGTATTGGTTTTCAGCAGTAGGTCCTAAATTTTCAGCAGTAGGTCCTAAATTTTCAGCAGAAATATTCAAATTTTCAGCAGAAATATTCAAATTTTCTTCGAGTTCCTGATGAAATGAAGAGTTTTTATTTTGAACCGAGTCTTGAAGTTCGGAAATAACAGAATCCAAATCTTGTTGACGTTGATTATTTATACGCCGAAGCTGTTGTCGACGAGATAGAAGTGTGTATGGTTTTCGCTCTTCAGGAAGCTGCAAGATATAATTTTAATGAAACCTAATGAGTTATGAATTTTATTTTTCATTTTAAGGGACCTACCCACTTCAGAAGTTTAGTAAGTTTCTATCCATATGAATGGTAGTTGCAGAAAAATCCAACAAAAATATGGGTCTGCTCTGTTGATGGAATTTCTGAATTAAATTATCTGTAACAAAAAAATCGAACGGTTTTAGATTCAGTGTGCTTATAGCTACAGTGCATATCATATGATTTTTGATTTTCGTAAAACTTACAAAACAGCGGACATTTTACGGAAAAAATGGTATTTTTTTTATTTTTGCCTAAAAAAAATCCGCCATTTTATCAATTTTACGAAATACATAAATCAAATGATATGCGTTATAGCTATCAACACACTGAATCTAAAACTATTCGATTTTTTTGTTTCAGACAATTTAATTTAGTAATTTCATCAACAGAGCAGAACCATATTTTTTTTAATTTTTCTGTAAGAACCATTCTTATGAATAGATACTAGGGTGGACGTTAAAAACGACATTTTGGAATTTAATCCATTTCCGCCCCCTATTTTGTCACAAATCGAAAAAATTTTTGCATGTATTTTGCATGGAAAAAAACATTTTTTATATGTTTCCCGTAGAATTGTTGAAAATAGCATACAGGCACCACTAAATATAATTTAAAAAAAAAAATAAATAAATAAAAAAGTTAAAAATAAAAAATCCAAAAGATTTGAAATTTTGAGACAAGATATTTTCTTAGTTAAATTAAAAAAAATAAAAAAGTTAAAAATAAAAAATCCAAAAGATTTGAAATTTTGAGACAAGATATTTTCGTAGTTAAATTTAGGTTAGGAATTCAGAAAATTATATTTTTTATTAAGATAAATCTGAAAATAATTTTTGATTTTCAAAAAATTGACTCGGAATGGAAACCAGAAAATGACTGGATAATTTAAAAATTGACGAATTAAACGTTCTGATGAGGATGTGATATATTACATCGAAACGCGTCAATAAAATAATAATGAAAAAAATATTATTGACTTTTTAGTTTTTTATAAAACATAATTTCTAAAAAAAAGCCGTTCAGGCCAAAAAAAAGAGAATTATTCTCACATATAATATAAACGGCTTGAAAACTTTAAGGTTAAACCTTTTCAAACAAAAAAAAAAAATACGTATCGATTTTCTTTTCTATTTGTGTCAAAATGAGGGGGGGGGGGGGAAGGGAGATGAATTAAATTCCAAAATGTCGTTTTTAACGGCCACCCTAATAGACACTCACTAAAATAAACTAAAACTTGTTTTTTTATGTATTTCTGGAGTATTGGGGACCGGGGCTAGTTAGGTCAAGAGTAGATTGGGTCATTGAAGTTTACTCAAATGTTATTAGTCGAATAAATTCCTGTCTACACAAAAATTATTTTTCACGCCATAGACATGAAAAAGTGTCTTTATGCTATCTGTTTTGGGCCGACAAAGTCGAACTTTATAAGGCAGTTGTGGGCCACTGCCGTAAAAGGTCTTTTTATGTCATTATCTGGGATATTAAAGAGGCTGAATAACAAAAATCATGCTTCTGTAAATCCACAGGCGATAGGACACATTGGTTTTATGAAATACCTACTAGACATTTAAGTTGAAATCTTAAATTTAAATTTAAATAATTTGCAAACTACCTACTAAAGATAAGCTGCCCTGACAAACATGTGTAAATACTAGTGACTGCACTGAGAAAAAATTCTGACAAGAATGCCTGTGGCGTTATCACTATAAAAGCGTCATAATCCTAAATTTTACTATGCTGTCTTACATTTTCACCGGATTGTTTAGTAAATATTGTAAGACAGTACGGTAGAATTTAGGTGATTATCTGTAATGACACTTTTATAATAAACAGCACAGATATTTTTGCAAAAATGTTCTCTCAGTGTGTTATGCAAAATTATCATTTTTACCAACTACGTGCAAGAAAAATGTCATGTTTCCAATTTCGCACGCTTACTTGCAAAACTTGCTACTACATTCTCAAAACTTTAAATTTAAACTTAAATAAATGACAGAATCTCACCTTCTTTTCCTTACTTGGCTTACTGAACGACATGATACGAATAAAGTTATTTTTAAAGTAACTGCTATAAGAACTATCTTTTTGGACCCTTACAAAGAAGGTAATACATTTCAACAATTAAACAACTGCACCGAGTTCACTTTGCACAAAAAAGTACTGCAGCAGATCTTTGTTTATAAATATCAATCTACGTTGCAAGATTAGCCTAACGCACAATGAATCGTAATCGCTAATCCTTAATCGTAAGAATGAGAGGAAGTAGGACAGACATATATCTCTGTCCTGCTTCATCTCATTCTTACGATTAAGAATTAGCGATTACGATTCAATGTGCGTTAGGCTAGAGTTCCTATAAAGAGAGTTAGGACACGTGAGGTTCAACTTTTGATTGGCTCAGCGTAACCGGAGACGGAAGTATATTGAAAGTTTTTTCATTGGCTGAAAAGAGCGCGTTGATTTTAAAATGCTTTCTTAACAGACATTTTTAAACTTCGCCCGCCCTTTTCAACCAATCACAAAAATTACTTCATCGTCACTTCCGTCTCCGGTTTGTCAACAGGCTAGTGGAAGAAGGCACGTGTCCTAACTCTCTTTACAGGAACTCTACGTTAGGCCATTGAGAACAACTTTAGCCTAAAGCATAATGAATCGCAATAGCTAATCCCATGATCCAAGTACTATGGTCTGGCCACGCGCAAGTAAAAAAAAGTTAACCAATCAGGCGCTAGACCAGTTTTTTCTTGTCTCCATGTGTTGCCGTTAGATCGGGCCATCAGGCCTTGAGTCCCAACAGAAAAAAATATGGCTACTTTGGTCTAATGCACTGGATGCGCAGCTCAAACATATTTCGAACTCCGAATGGCCAGACCATAGTATTTGGATCATGAGTTAATCCTTAATCGTATAGCCCTAAGGGTGAAGTCAGATACGAAGGGGTAGGGTGTCAGTGGATTAGAATAGACCAATCAGATAATTGGTCACATTGGAAAGCATTTTCTGATTGGTCTATTCTAATCCCTGATCCATTAATCCCTAGCATGAGACGGCACCCTAAGCAGATTGAAAAATTGAATACGCGTACGGAACTAAAGGCCTAAGCAGATAGAAATACGGTTACGGGACCAGAGCATGAGACAGAAAAGGACAGAAACAGTCTCTGTCCCTTATTATCTCATGCCCTGCTCCCGTAACCGCACTCGTTGTGCTTTAGGCTTTAACCCCCTATCTAGAGATCCTATAAAGAGAGTTGAGACACAGTTGGTTTCTGCGCATCGCGATTTAACCGGAACCAGAAGTTCCAGTCAAAGGCGCGAAATATTTACATGGAAAAATTTGAATTGATTTAAATGGACGAGATTTGAGGTTATGTTGCAACATTACAAAATCACTTCTGGTTCCGGTTTAATAGCAACCAATCACGAACCATCACACTTCTGTCTCAACTCTCTTTAAAGGATCTCTACCCCTATCTACACACATGGAAGCTGATTCTGCGGTAATGCGTAAATACGCGGAACGTATTCACGATTTGCAGCTTGCAACTTGACGCTTGACGCATCCATCCGATTTCACTCTAATGGCCTATTTACACCTTCGAAAAAAAATTTTTTTTCCATGAGAATAAAGAGGACAGATACACAGTCTGTCCTCTTCTCTCCAATGCGAAGAAAAAATTTCGAAGGAGTAAACAGGCCATAAATGGAAGCTGATTCTGTGGTTATGCGTAAATACGCGGAACGTATAAACATAGAATTGTGTTTATACGTTCCGCGTATTTACGCATAACCGCAGAATCAGCTTCCATGTAGATAGGGGGTAAGAATGAGAGGAAGCCAGGGATTATACATAAAAATTTCGAAAATAAGAAGGAGTGGAGGATTTTCTACGTATAATACGTATTTTACATAATGTAAAAACCCATGTATAATACCTCACGTATAATACGCACCCATCCATGCCTGTCATTTACTCAAGATTGCTGAAAAGCCCAACACGTGACTCACGTGAAGCGATTTATTTCCATAATACTGCCATAATACACTGCGATTCATATATGCTGTCCTTTCGGTTTATTGTTCAAACGCTAAACGAACAATGAACCGGAAGGACAGCATTTATGAACAGCAACAACGAAATTTTTTACAGCGTACTATGTATGTAACATACATCTAGGCAGTATTGGGCAAGTAAATAAAGATGTTTTAGAACTTTTTTTCAATAGCCTAACGCACAATGAATCGTAATCGCTAATCCTAAAGGCCTAAGGGTGCCGTCTCATGCTAGGGATTAATGGATTAGAGATTAGAATAGACTAATCAGATAATTGGTCACATTGGAAAGCATTTTCTGATTGGTCAATTCTAATCCCCTAATCCATTAATCCCTAAGGGCGCAATTACATGTCTGCGACGAACGCTGCGTTCTTGAGTTGAATCATGAGAGAGAGAAAGACAGAAATATAGTCACATCTTTGTCACTCTCATCATTCAACGCAAAAACGCAACGTTCGACGCAGGCATGTAATTGCTCCCTAAGATCATACGGCACCCTTAGCAGTTAGAAATACGGTTATGGGACCAGAGCATGAGACAGAAACTGTCTCTGTCCTTTATTATCTCATGCCCTGCTGCCGAAACCGTATTCGTTGTGCTTTGGCCATATGCCACTTCAGCAAGCTGTGTCATTTACCTAGTTATTTTACCAGTTTTTTACGTAAATTACCTAATTCAGGTAATGAAGAAAAAGACAGAATTAGAAATTTGCATGTTTTGTCTTCCTCTTCCTCATGTGGTGAGAGTGTGCCTTTATGAAGTCATTATGCGTGCAGGTATTTTTTTAATAATGGCCTAAAGCACATTGAATCGTAATCGCAAATCCTTAATCGTAAGAATGAGAGGAAGCAGGACAGAGATATATGTCTGCCCTACTTCCTCTCATTCCTACGATTAAGGATTAGTGATTACGAATAACCTTATGGCCTGTTTACACCTTCAAAATTTTTTTTTTTTTGCATGAGAGTAAAAAGGATAGATACACAGTCCGTCCTCTTCCCACCAATGCGAAATTTCTTTTTTTTTCGATGGTGTAAATAGGCCATAACACACAATGAATCGTAATCTCTAATCCTTAATCGTAAGAATGAGAGGAAGCAGGTCAGAGATACATGTCTGTCCTACTTCCTCTCATTCTTACTATTAAAGGCCTAAGGGCCGATTCCACAACTATGGCTTTAAACCGAGGTTAGTTAAGCCGAGTTCAAATTTAACCGAAGCTTTAACCGGCAGTTAACGAGTCTTGCGTTCCACATGTGATTTTTGAACATCGTTTAACTAAACGTATGCTCCTTCGTCATAACTCTATTTTTCCTTTCGTTTCTTCTGTAGCTGTCTGTTTGATTGGGCGAAGTAAAATCGGAAGATTGACAGATGTTTCAAAAAAGCCAAACTATGACACATGTTGGAGTGTTTATAAAAAGTTAATCAAATTGTTTTCAAGATATTAAAATGTCACTAAAAAGTGAAAAAGGAAACGAGGTGCAAATTTTTGTGAAATTAAGAAAGGAAAACTTATGACCTTAGTTGAGAAAAATAAAGATATTTTAGAAAATAAAAAAACCGATGATGTGACTTTAAAAATGAAAGAGTCTTGTTGGGAACAACTTACTGCGGAGTATAATAGTAATAATTTAGAAAATTATAGAACATGTGAATTACTAAAGGCATGTTGGGAAAATTGTAGAAAAAGGAGTAAAGAACATTTTGCCGAAATGCGGCGTGAACAATTAACTACAAGTAATTATTCTTATTTTATATTTTATAATAATAGCATTTAGAACAAAGAAACTGCAGCAAATTCTACTTTTTAATAATAAATTGTTAAAATTTTACAAATGAATAAATAAAAAACATCTTTTTTTTATATTTCATGTTAGAAAAAAGTAATTAAAACGAAGTATAAAAATTGTTTATTTAGGAGGAATTAGACAAACAATGCGTACAATGGATGTACGCGCTGTAGCTGTACGCATTTGTTACTGGTGGGGAGCAAGTTAACCAAGGTTTAAGTATTTGAATCGCCAACTTTGGCCGGTTAACTTTAACCAGGGTCCAGCCATTTTAACCCAAGTTTAAGAACTTGTGGAATACGTAGTTTTCACTAAACCGAGTTTACCAATTTAAACTCCGGTTAAACATAATTGTGGAATCGGCCTTAAGGGTGCTGTCTCATGCTATGGATTAATGGATCAGGGATTAGAATAGACCAATCAGAAAATGCTTTCCAATGTGACCAATTATCTGATTGGTCAATTCTAATCCCTAATCCATTAATCCCTAGCATGAGACGGCACCCTAAGCAGAAAGAAATACGGTTAGGGTAAAATCCCATGTGAGCAGAAAGCGCAAAACCGAAAGCAGAAAATCATGAGAGTGAGAGAGACAGGCATATATCACTGACTGTCTTACTCTCATATTTCCTACTTTCGGTTTTACGCTTTCTGCTCACATGAGATTTTACCCTAACGGGACCAGAACATGAGATAGAAAAGGACAGAAACAGTATCTGTCCTTTATTATCTCATGCCCTGCTCCCGTAACCGTATTCATTGTGCATTGGGCTTAAGGATTAACGATTACGATTCATTGTGCGTTAGGGCGCAATTACATGTCTGCGTCGAACGCTGCGTTCTTGCGTTGTATCTTGAGAGAGAGAAAGACAGACATATAGTCACATCTTTGTCACTCTCACCATTAAACGCAAAAACGCAACGTTCGACGCAGGCATGTAATTGCGCCCTTAGGCTATTCATTGTGCGTTAGGCTAATCGTTAATTCGTTGCTAGCTATAAGCCTAAAGCACAACGAATCGTAATCGCTAATCCTTAATCGTAAGAATGAGAGGAAGCAGGACAGAGATATATGTCTGTCCTACTTCCTCTCATTCTTACGATTAAGGATTAGCGATTACGATTCATTGTGCGTTAGGCAATATTTGGAGGTTTCTCATGTTTCAATTTTCCGAAGATTAATTGATGTATTTGTAAAGTTTCAAAAATATAAAAATATTTTTAGTAATTTGAAAAGAAAAGTTGTATGTTTTAAAATAAACATGCCAAGTAAAGAGACGAAGGTAATAATTTTGCATACAATTTACATTGTTAATATGTAGGATTTTTAAGAAAAAGTGAGAGTCAACCTATTGCGTTATGAGCTTGTTCATAGGCATGACAGGTTAATAGTGACGAATAATTTTTAAAAACAATATTTTTTTGTTTTCATTCACATGAATTCCTTTGAAATGGATAAATTAATTCTACATTTTAACTTCTTTTTCCTTTCAGTAAACTAAACCGCCTTTTATGCTCCCAGTCTATTTTATACCACTTTTAATATCAACTCCTCATATAATAATAAATTCGAACGTCAAACATTGGTTCTCATAGTTAATTTAATATTATAGAATTGAATTTTTTACTTACTTTGATTGTCTGAAATTTCTGGTTAAATAATTCCAGCACTTAAACTTTCTGTAACTTTTGCAATTTTTCCTAAAGTTACGAGACTTCCAGATAGTATGCTCTAAGTTTAGAAATTTTTCATGAAGGTTGTAAAAGTTGCAACAAATTTAGGTGCTGTGTGGGATTGAATGAACTCTTTGCCCATAGATTTTAGGGCACGTTACATTGCGGTTGTAATATTTAAATATTTTACTTTTGGAGAATGTTTAACAAAATTTTAACGTATGGTCTCCGGAAAATTTCATAGTGTAATGCTAATTTAATTTGCAGTCTATCTCGTGGTTTGCTGTGGTTTTGAAGGATGGCTGCTCCACAGTACCCAGTACTTGGCTGTCATCAGACCGCAAAGTCGTCAATTGGCCACCGAGGGCACTGAAATTAAATAAATGCTTCTCCAAATATGTACCGGATGGTAGTTGGCAGCGTCATGATGTTAGGCATATATTTGGTCCTTATGGTATGGTTTTAAAACGTTGGCTAAGCGGGAAAAGATTTGTTCTCAGCAAAAAAAAAAAAAAAAAAAGATGACGTTTTAAGTAAAAATCGAAAAATGTGCCACAGTGGCACTATAAATTCCGAAGATAAAGAATTAAGCGTAATGATCTATATAGTAGGTATGGATAGGCGATTTGGTTGCTAATCACGTTCCAATTAAAATACCAGAAAAGCCGTCACACTAAAAACGAAAGTATTTGGCTTAAGCGTATTGTATTTGGGTTAACTTAAGTCAAACACGATTTCGCTCTCGTAAGCTGAGATCGGAGGTTACGCCAAATAATTCCTGCTTGTTTCAAATAGTTACCTCTTTTTTTGTTTGAATTGACGTTGAATGACTGGAAATCACTAAATCAAATGGTAATATTCAAATTCAGTGGTTTCTGTCGGTAACATTTCACATTTCACTTTATTCACATTTTAACAAAATTTAATATTTTCTTTACGCAAACGTCATTTTCCCACTTCGGAAAATTCAATTCTTTTAATTATATTGCAAACTCTAGTCATTCAACGTCAATTCGAACAAAAAAAAAAGGTAAGTATTTGAAACAAGCAGAAATTATTTGGCGTAACCTCCGATCTCGGTTTACAAGCGAAACCGTGTTTGGCTTAAGCTAATCCAAATACAATGCGCTTAAGCCAAATACTTTCATTTTTAGTGGGATGTTATCGAATATTTTAATGTGTCGTCGTAATCAGTCGGTAAAAACATAATCTACTGGTCTGATAATCAGATGTAACATTCATTTCAGAAGTTTCTCAGAGGGATTTTTTTGTTTGCCAATGTCCCAAAATAGAGAATTAAACGATTTACGCGTTGTACCCACTTTTCACCTAAAATGACGCAAGAAAGATTGTCAGCCTCTTAAAAAGAGATTTAGCAATCAATTGACTGAGATTCACTTCAGAACTTGTCAAATTTGCTAATATTAATTTAATTCCAGTCTCCTAAAATATATTTTAAACAATAAAATAACAGGACTATATAATTTGCCGAAATTCCTGTCAAACAAGTGATGCTGTCAGACCAAGAGGTAACCTAACCTTACTTTATTAGAACATGTTGAAAAATGCATTTTAATACCACTCGTTGACGTTTCTAACAGTTTTTTTTAAAGGATACTTGAATTAAATTACACAAGCACACAAAAAAAGTAAATTTCTCTGAGCTGGGTATGAGACCAATATTTTCCTATGTATTTTGATGCGCTGAATTCGAATCCGTCATCAGAATTGACCCATCACGTCACGTTTTGACCCTAACCTCAAATCAATAAAATGACAGTTTTTGTTCATTAGAATCTGAACCCGACTATTAACTTTAATGCATGCCTAGGGTCAATAGAAAGCTTGATTTATGACCTTTAAAATGCTTTTTTTTTAATTTTTCTACGATAATTTTCAACGGAGATATGATGTTTTACGTAACATATTAATTTTTTAAAATGTTGAAATCGCGTGAATGGTGAATTATGAAAGAAAAATTATTTTATGAAAAACATACCATATCTCCGTTAAAAATCATCGTAGAAAAATTTTTAAAAAAGCATTTTAAAAGTCATAAATCAAGCTTTATATTGGCACTAGGCATGTATTAAAGTTAAGTCGGATTCAGATTCTAATAAACAAAAACTGTCATTTTATTGATTTTGAGGTTAGGGTCAAAACGTGACGTGATGGGTCAGTTCTGAAGACGGATTCGGATTCAGCGCATCAAAATACATAGGAAAATATTTGTCTCACACCCAGCTCAGAGAAAAATATTTTTGTGTGTGCCTGTGTTATTATTAACGAATTTGACAAGTTCTGAAGTGAATCTCAGTCAAAATGATTGCTAAATCTCTTCTTAAAAGGCTGACAATCTTTCTCGCGTCATTTTAGGTGCAACGTGGGTACAACAGGTATTTGGCGAACGAAATAATCCTACTAAGAAACTTCTGAAGTAAAAATGAGGTGGGAATTAATTTCAAATAATTTGATTTTAAGATTAGTACAAGGACCAGGGTTGTCACGGTTCTGGAAAACCTGGAAATGTCATGGAATTTTTTTGAAGTTATGGAAAACCTGGAATACATACCTGGAAAAGTCATGGAATAATGTTCTTTAATGTTTTCAATAATTTTGTTTATTGTCGATTATTCTCGCCATTTTTCGAACATTTTTTACTTTTTTTTTTCAATTGGCAAGTATTTTTCCTAATATTTAATTATTTTAATTATTTAGTAATTTTCGTTTAATCATATTATTTTCTTAGAATTTAAATTTAATTCTTTAATTTTCAATTTATTTCTTTACTTTTTAATATTTTCTCCAATTATTATTCTCGTCATTTTCATGGTTTATGGTTGATTTAACGTTATTAAAAGTTTATTTTTCATTGTCTGAAGTCAGAAAATGTTTTTATTAATTATTCTTCAAGATATGACATTTCAAACATCAGCGGTTTGTACAGAGTACAATGCGCGCTCGTCTTTTCTTTTTGCTCTCCTGTAAAATTACAGATTTGCTTCTAAGGTCCCTTTCTTCGGAGCGCGTCACACAGTGCCGGCCTTAGGTATTTCGCGCCCCTGTGCGAGAATTGGTATAGCGCCCATTTTAGTAGTTTTTCTCTCTTGTTGTCAGTTTCTACTTTTTTTTTTTTTTTTTTTTTTTTTTTTTTTAAGTTATCGAACTTTTCTGAAACCGCCCTTTTATAAATCACGGCGCCCCCTAAGACTCAGCGACCTAGTGCGGCCGCACAGGTGCGCACTACCCTAAAGCCGGCACTGGCGTCACAATTATTTTCTAAAATTTTTATTTAATTCCTTAATTTTTCATTTAATTCTTTAAGATTTAATTATTTTCTTCACTTCTCAATTAGTATTTTCAATTTGAAATTGCAGTCTTAAATTTTCAATTACTTTATTCAATAATCCTCACCTTTTTTAATTATCAATTATTTTTTCAAATTTGAATTGAATTTTTAAATTTTTTATTTCTTTCTTCATTTATTTATTATTTTCTTCAAACTTTAATTCCATTCTTAATTTTTTTAATTATTTTCTTCTATATTTTATTATTCTCAGCTTTTTTAATTACTTTTTTCAATTTTTAATTGTATTCTTTAAGTTTAGATTTCATTCTTCAATTTTTTTCGGTTTTCAATCCAGTTGTTCAATTAATAATTATTTACAACAATTATTCCTATAATTTTCTTAATTTTTCTTGTTTCTTATTTTTATATTTTTTGTTCAATTTTTCAATTATTTTTTTCAGTTGCCTATTAATCTAATCAATTTTTGAATTCTGTTTTTAATAGTAAATTTTTTTTGTCATTTTCAGATATTTTCTTTATTTTTATAATTATTTTCCTAATTTTAATTATTTATTGCATCTGCAATAAATAGTTATAAAAGACTAACAACAATTTAAAGTTTCTCAGGTCCTTGGGCGCGTGTTAATGTTACTACTTATTTTGTATTTTGTCATGGAATTTGATGGAAAATAATATGTATATATAATTTCTTTTTGCGTTTTTAGTAAGAAATTGTTGATCAACTTTAATCTCAAAATTAAAAATATTACATCGAAAGTAAACTTAAAAAAAATATAATAAAATTTAGCAATTTTCAATTAAATCACACGAGAAATAAATAAAAAGTGTCAAATTAACTGAAATATTTTATAAAATTAAGCGCTAGAATTTAAACTATATTGCATTAAATTTGACAATTTTTTGTTGGTGTTCGTGTGATTTAATTGAAGATTGCTGAATTTTATCGTATGGCTGACAAAGTTTTTAATAAATTAAATAAATTTTACTATTTTTCAATAAAAACATCGTGAACGGGCGATTTGTACTTTCTCAGAGAATGAACTAGGTACGTATGGTGAATCGAGTCACATTTACTATATGAGGAAAAATTTCTCAAGTGTACCAATCGAAAAAATGAAAATGGCTAATAAAGGCTAATATTTGCACAAAATGTAGTATTCTATGTCAGTACTCGAACCACCAATTATTATGAAATTCAAATGAAAATTGTAGAATGGGGAGGGGGCTGAAGATTCTGGTCAAGTGTGAAGAGGGTATTTTTTTAAAAATCATAACTATTATGCAACAGGGTGGACAAAAAATTGACCTGTATGTTGTTGAAAGTTTTTTTTTCCTCTTTTCAATGATGCA
Source organism: Ganaspis brasiliensis (assembly GCA_037103525.1). NCBI lineage: Eukaryota > Metazoa > Arthropoda > Insecta > Hymenoptera > Figitidae > Ganaspis > Ganaspis brasiliensis. Next base: position 35,429 of record JAZKLR010000050.1, on the reverse strand, counting down.
AAAATTTTTTAAAAATTTTCAAAATTTAACCTATTTTTTTCAAAAAAGTTTTTTTTTCTTTTTTTGAAAAAAGACATTTATATTCTTTTTTTTTTTAATTTCAAATAAAGCTTACTATGCGCACTTTTAAAACACGTTATAGAGAAAATGTCTTTTTTCTTTGTTTTTGAATTATTAATTAATTAATTACCCACTGGGCAAAAATTTCCAAAAATTTCCAAAAGACGTCTTAAGGACGTCTTTTAGACATAAAGGCCGACATAGGGACGTCTTTCGGACATGTGTGCCCACTGGGTAATTAATAAAAATTCGTTAAAAATGAAATATTTCACAAACCATTAAACTTTTGGTAATTTTGGGGCTATTAACGTAAAGCTTATCAAATTCCGGATCCAACAAGCATAATTTAAAGTCTTTTTGATAAATGGATACTAAATAAATACACATTTTTTTATTTAATTAATTATTATGTTAGCATTCATTTATCAAAAATCCTTCAAGTTATGCTTGTTAGATTCGAATTTGATAAGCTTTACGTCAGTATGCCCAAAATTATCAAAAGTTTATTTGTTTGTTCAATATTTCATTGTTTATTAATTTTTATTAATTTCTTAATTAATAACTCAAAAACAAAGAAAAAAGACATTTTCTCTATAGCGTGTATTGAAAGTGCACTTAGTACGCTTTATTTTAAATGAAAAAAAAAGAAAAAAATGTCTTTTTTCAAAAAAAATATAAAAAAATAAAAATTTTTGAAAAAAATAGGTTAATTTTTGAAAATTTTTTTGCACCATTGAAAAGAGGAGGAAAAAACCTTTCGAAAACATATAGGTCACTTTTTTGTCAACCCTGCTGCATAATAGTTATGATTTTTAAAAAAATACCCTCTTCACACTTGACCAGAATCTTCAGCCCCCTCCCCCTTCTACAATTTTCATTAGAATTTCATAATAATTGGTGGTTCAAGTACTGACATAAAATACTACATTTTGTGCAAATATTAGCCCTTTTCATTTTTTCCATTGGTACACTTGAGAAATTTTGCCCCATATACGAACCTGACTTGATCGCATGGTAAATTCAGTCGTTCCTGTCACATCTTAAGGTCACTTATAAAAGTAGGTCCTACTCCCTGAGGAAAACAGAGCTTTTTCAATGTAAATATGTAGTGCGCCTAATTTTGTATCGTATATGCACTTGAAGATTAAATTGTAAAAGAAAGTTTAAAAGCAGGAGGGGTGGTTAAGCAACAGATGCTTGCACGTACCATAAAGCGTTTGTTTCCACTAACGGAATTTTTTAATAACAACGTTTATTTCAATATTTAGAAAAATTTTAATGCATGCAATAAAAAGTTTGTAACAATTACTACTTTCAACAGGATAACAATCCTAGGAATAGGGTTGTGGTAAGAGTTTAAAGTAACAATTTGTAAAAGTTATTGTCATTCATTCTTTCTATTTTTTTGCTGAAAACAAATCTTTCCAGGCATCTGAAGCATAGCTTTTATTTCCTTTTTAAGTTAAGAGGTAACAGCACCCAGCGCATATAAAAAATAGGATCTATTTCAATTAATTATTTAAAACAGATTTAATTCAAATTTGGGCTGTTGCTTTAAAACACCATGTTTACTGAAGTAAGTATAGGATGTTTGAGTTTCCATTGTATAGCTATTTTTTCGGTTGACCTTCCAAAAGATGACATTTTTGTCATCAAACTTTTCCATTTAGCCAGTTTGTAAATAAAAATAATAATTTAGCTTTTAATTTAGTTTTATACACGTATTTTACCTTCAAGAAAACACAGTATCATTATACTGTACTGCAGGCCTCCACAGGAGAGCAGCTCAAGATGGCTCAAAAGCCAGCGTCAGGGGAAGTGATTTCCAAGTTGGGTTGCCAACATAATAAAGTTGTAGAGCGCCAGTTTTGGAAAAAAAAATCGCCAGAAAGCGCCAACCAACAAAAAATAGAAAATCGACATTATATCGCGAAATCAGAACGCGTTAATTTAAAAAAATATTTTTAGTCCTTCAAGTAAATCAGAAAAAAGTAAAAAAAAATTGTTTAATAATTGAAAAAAATTTTTTATTAAATCATTTTTAATTAAAATCATTGCGAAAATTTTAAATATTGATTAACAATTTTGCTTAAAAACTGGTGAAGTCATCTTCAAATTTAGCAAAACACATATAAACTTACATTAAAGACAATAAAATGAATAATTCGCCAAAATATCGCCAACAATAAATTAAAATCGCCATCATTGGCGCCAAGCGCCAACTCCAAAATTTTGGTCGCCAATTGGAGAAAAAAATCGCCAGTTTGGCGCAAAATCGCCAAGGTTGGCAACACAGTTTCCAACCATGTGGACAGATAAGCTTTTGCGGGGGGCAGAAAGACAGAGCAAAGGGTGGAATGCTGGAACGTCAGCTCCTGCGAGCTGCTCTCTTGTGCAAGCCTGCTATACTGTTTTCTTTAAATAATTGATTTAAATGTACTCTATTTTTTGTGCTCTGGAGTAATGTGACCTCTTTTAAGAGATTCAAAGTATTGCATAAGCTTGTTTCCTAACTAATACCTACGTATTACGTATCTGTCAACAGACAAAACCGTTTTAGTTTTGTAATACATTTAAGGCTGTTGAAGAGAGACATTTGTCAACTGTTAAAAAATTACCTACACTGAGAAAAAAATGCTATTGAATTATTGACATCTGTCTTTCATTCATTAAATAGTGTCATTGCGGGCTGCCTTTAGCATATGCTATTAAAATTGAGGCAGTTGGTGCTAAAACCGCACAAGTCCATAAATCGTAATTGTTCAGGAATCAATAAATAGTATATTATGCATCAAGGGAGGGAAGTCCGTGTTTTTTTGTCAAGCATAAATGTTCGAAGAACGAGTGTAGCACGAGCGTAGCGAGTGCGAAACGAGTTCGGAGAACATTGTGCGAGACAAAAAATCGGCCTCCCGAGGTGCATATGCTATTTTCTATCACATATGCAGTGTTGCCCTTTTGAGTACAATTGTACCCAAAAAGTACAATTTCAAAAAGTTGAGTACCAAAGTACCACATTGAGTATTTGGGTACAATCCACTTAGTACACTTTCGAAATCGAGTACATATGGGTACAATTTTAGATTTGTGTTTAAAATTTTTTTTAATTTGCTTGAATATTATCATAATTTTACATGATCCAACAAATAAGCCTAACGCACAATGAAAAATCGCTAATCGTAAGAATGAGAGAAAGTAGGACAGACATATATCTCTGTCCTACCTCCTCTCATTCTTACGATTAAGGATTAGCGATGAAAGGTTCATTGTGCGTTAGACTATACATGATTTGTAAGGTTATTATTCGATTAATTTAGATGTCCTATTATCTCAAGATTAATTTACAATTAATTTCATTATCGTTATATTATCGTGCTGTCTATTCGTATTGACGTGTTTCATAACTTTTCGTGAAATTCTTAAACAATGTGGAGATCGTAATAAACTAACCAATAAACATTGTAGTAAATAATATTCATAGTAAATAATAAAAATAAATAAATTATTTATTTAGATTTTACTGTTAAACACTGTTAAAGTTAATATTTTTTATTTATAAATATATTTTATAAATATTTTAAATATATTTAAATTTCGCGCCCAATTTTCATTAGTGCGCATGCGTTGTTGATGAGAGTACATTTTGTGCATTTGAGTACACTTTCTAGGTATAATCTGAATTATCATTGTGGCAACGCTGCACATATGTACGAAAATCTCGTGTTTCGTTCGCTTTAGCGGGTCAGCACTCACAGTTTTCAGGTTAGTGATGTTAGAGATAAAAAAACTTCCGAACAGTGAAAAAAACTCGCATTGCGGCGCGCCGCAATGCGCCTGCGCGATGAGAGTTTTTTCCACTGTTCGGAAGTTTTTTTACCTCTAACGTTCACTGACCTAAAAACTGTGAGTTCTGCCCCGCTTAAGGCGAACGAAAACACGAGGTTTTCGTGCATGTGTGGTAGAAAACTGTTTTTCTTGTAAATGTGAGAATTTTTTTTACTTCTGCGGTTTGTATTATTTTCTACTAACCCATAACTTTAAAAAACCAATATGATTGATTTATATTTTAATTAATATAGGGTATAAAAAAATAAATTAACTTTTAAATTTGTGCGGTTTCTGCACAAAATGAAATGTAAAGCACAGAAAATGTATTGAATCAAGTGAAGTATCACAGTTTTAGTAAATTTTTAGTAACATTTATTAAAATTTTTTAATTTGGATAATTTTTATTAGCATTTTATAAATAATGAACATTTTTTAAAAATCACTTTCCAACATTTTCTTAAAAATTATCACATAATTCACTATTATTGTTTTCTGCCTCGCTTTCAGTGCATTTTATTTATAATATAAATTGTTTAATATAAATTATTTAACAACGTCTAAAACACTTTAAAAATATCACAAGTGAAGATTATTTCATTCATTGCGCATCTTTGTGCGCAGCTTGGAATCATGGACTTGTGCTGTTTCTGCACGAAACGAAAATTTGTTTATTTATGTTAAAGGGTTTAGAGTTTAGTAACATATGTACTAATATACTAGATCGTAGAGCTTCATTTAAAGATAAATTTTCCATAAAAAAGTGACTTTCGAAAAAAATGGACTTGTGAGGTTTCTGCACCAACTGCCTCAAATCTAAAATGCTGCTCTTAATGACTCTACATATATAGTGTCGCTTCTATTGAATCAAACCATGATTAGTTGCATTATCAGCAAATTGTTTTGAAACATATCTATATTCTGTAAGTTTAATTAAATAAATTGACAGAGGATATTGATATCTGCGCAAATGTCACTGCGCATTCCAGTTGTCGAATTACTAAAACACAGTCGAGGAGCCTTTAATAAACTCGTTACACAATAAATAAAAAAAATTCAGTAATTTACGAATATTTTAAAAATCCTATAACTTTTTCTAACATTTCAACAACGTTTTACACTATTTAAGTAATGTCAACTACAGATTCAATAACTATGTGTGCTATCCAAAAGTGATTAACTAGTTTATTAAATTTTCAATAATTTTTTTTTTACATGTAGAGTGTTTTTATTGTTAGTAGAAGTGTAAACACTAAATTTTTTCAAATTCCCTAAAATAGTTTTTCAGTTACACAGTTTTAAAATTTTGAAGTTTTTTAAAATGTAGTTTTTTAAATTTATTACAACAGGAGGTGAGAAAGAGCATTGCCAAGACCTACGCGCTAATGGGCCAAACACAGTGCCTAACGATTTGATAGCAACTGCTATTGGCAGTCCGCAAATACGCCGTTTATTTGAAACGAAAGCATATGCTATCAAATCTAAAGCAGGGTGTTTATAATTCTACAATTTCTTATATGATTCAAATACTTGAATATTTCTTTCAAAAACACCATGACAACAATGGTGTTTAAGAAAACTATGTTAAATAAATATTAAAATAAGCTATTGATTAAGGTAAAGTAACCTCTTATGAAAAAATTTGACATGAATATAATGACACGGATGCGTGCCATTAATTTGCGTGTCATTTTTTCGTGACCACACGAGAAAAATGACAAAAGAAAATGACATGGTAAAGGATACTTCAAAATGCCACGATGCGCAGTCGTATTCTACGTATATTCTACAGTATCTACAGCTGTGCAGTAACTTTTTGTCCTTCCCAAAATGGTGTTAATGCATGTTTATATAAAATCATGATAAAATTAATAATAATAAAAATTATTTTTTGGTGCATTCTTCTCCATATTATTTTTCTCGTTTGGTTTGAAATAATGACACGCAAATGATACGAAAGTAATGACACGCGTCCGTGTCATTAGTTTCCTGTCACACTTTTTCATAAGGGACAATTGAGTAGACAACAGCGATTTGATAGTACCATGCTATCCTTTAAAACACTTCAGACTTTTGTTTCAAAGGTCTATGCTTATGAATTAACAAATCTGTCATTGAAGTAATGACATGGAATTCAATAGCATGAAGGTATTTGATTCAATAGTATTTTTTTCTCAGTTCACAATTTCTACTTTAACTATGTTTGTCTGATCAACTTGTAAGTTTCTCCTTCCTAAAAAGGAATATGATTTGCAATTTTCAAGTTAAAGGGGATTTTAAAACATAGGATCAACTATGTTAATATAGTTTTCTTGTACAAGTCTGTCAAAAAATCAAAGTGTTTGACATTTATGACGTATATTTTTTCTTTAAAAATACGTTATACACCTTGCATTTTTTCTTGAAACTATTAAAAAAAAAACTAAAATATTGAAAATAAATATGTTTTTAAATCCTACTTCAAATAAAAATTAAAAAATATTAGCTTTTTTCGGAAGAAAGGTCGGATTTTTCAGAAAAAATGTTGTTGACCTAGAAATTTCTTTTCAACAGCTGACAATTCGTTCCCTCTAGCAAGCTTAAATGAACCTGAATACAATTTTAAAGAAAGATTAAAAAATATGATAGGAAATATTTGTGTACCATGCAGGCAACAAATCAGATGCGATTAACGTTGAAAAGCAAACGGCAAATATTTCTAGCTCAGATGAGCAATTTAGGCATATTATACCAAAAACTCAACTGCCTAGTAAACGTCCTCAAAAACCTAGAAAATTCAGTTCATCCGAAGATGAAGATGTTGCAAGTAAGTATATTTGCTTAATAATTAATTAATTTATGCAGATAGCACAAAAACTTTCAACATTCTTTTTATACAAGCTTTCTAGTCCTAAGCTTACAGTAATTTTAATGGTTACTAAACGGTATACATTTTTTTATGAATTGTATATCGTCGGCTTAGCGCAACATAGTATTTATTCAAAAAACAGCAAAAGCTAGAAAGTACCTATCTATAAAAAGAGGCAAGAAATCAACAATTCAAATTAACGTTTGTTCGATAAGAATAAAATGCGTATAGAAAAGCTGCATGCAGAATGACATAAAATTGAAGTAATTATTAATTAAATTGAAAGTTATAAACCAACCCCTATATTCTACCTAGCTACGCCACTGCAAGCATTGATTATGGATTGGACATATGTTCTTGCTTCTGTTTTTGATTAAGTGCGTTCTTGCTTTGTTTTTTTTTAATAAATACGAGATAGCGCTAAGCCGACAATAAATATTTATAAGTTTTCTTATAAACTTACGCCCACATAGCACCAGATATTTTCTGAAACTTGCCTGACCCTAACACTCCAACACTGAAAAAAATATTTCCTTGGAGCTGCGATAATTATGAGCAGATTGGCAATATTTTATTGCTGTTTTGGGAACTGCCATACGTATTGGTGTTTTAGCCATACGGCTGTGTGAAACTGCGAGTCATATTGTAAGGTTAGGTAAAATGGACAGTGGCGCACCGATGCATTATGGAAAATTCGAACGTATAGTTGCCAAACTTCTACATAACATGTCAACCATACTCAAATGTCTAATCTCATCACAGTATTTTTTTCAGTGAAGTTTCGAAATATTTTAATGAATGTTCAGGCAACATTGGTACAATGATCTATATTGGCTCCTATGGCCCATCGATATAAGCAGTAGTTTTAATGGGCCCTTATCGTTTCGACAAAATTTTTTTTTGTAGTTTATATTATATTGTTTAACCTAAAGCAATGTTATTTCATACTCCTACTAAAGTCAAAAGTTTTTAGGCTTTAATTATTTTATTGCATATTTTAAGAAAAAAGTGTAAAAAACTGAAAAAGCAGGATTTGGTGGGTTATTTTGTGCATTCTTTAAAATCAAGTTTTTTCAATAATTTTTTTTGTAGTTAGTAAAAATTACTTTAGAATTTCGTTTTGAAACATTTTTGTCTTATTTTTGTTATAAAAGGCCAAAAATAAGCTTAAAATTTTAGTTTTACATTATGGTGCCTTAAAAACCTCAAAAAAGTAATAATAATTACATGCTTTTCAAGTTAATTTTGAAATTTTTACTCTTAAAATAACTCAAGAAGTGTAATAGACGTTATTTTAAGTAAAATTTTCTTGAAGAAATAACTTTTTTTGTAAATCTACTTTTTTGTAAAATGTTAGTTTTACTTTCAAACTATTTTAACAATTCCTTGGAAAAAATTATTTATGGCTTTGTTTTTCTTTATTGTACTCTAAAATATCTAAAAATAATACTTCATACAGCAAAAACGTTAAAAAAAATTTTCACACAACTTTATAAATAAGCAAACTTTGAGGCACAAAATAGCCCCACCATAAGGTTTATTTTGAGCACAACTTTAAGTTTCTATAACTCAAACAAAAAATTTTTTCTTGTCGGCTAACTCATAGGACACCTTAAGAAGGATATGTCTACAACATAACTGAATAGATAAATTCTTTATTTTTTCAGATTCTGAATTTTAATAAAGCATATAGTGGAAAAAGAGCGGTTTTGTGCACAAAATAACCCCACTTGACGGTATTTAATAATTAGAACCTAAAATCCTTTGATGTTAGTAGCTGTACAGAACCACAGTGTCTCAGGTTGAACAATATAACATGGGCTAGAAATGTCGAATTCTTAAATCGTGAAAATGAGATAGAAAAGGGCATATATTTGTGTTATTTTATATATCAAAGTTGCTTGAATTAAATTCAAAATAAATTCTGATTTTAATTAATATATGAGCGTATCTCAGAAACCTTTAACTTTTCAATAAAAAAAGGCTGGAATTTTTTTCAAGCCCTCTATTCAAAATTGACCCAAGTAAAGTTTATATTCCAAACTTCTAAATTTTATTCATGGACAGATAAACATTTTAATCTACACTTAGTTATTATTAATTTACAACTGAAAACATCTTTAACCTATAGGGGAAAGTCGGATAGCCCCGGACACCTAAGCCTTTTGGTTAACAAATTTGTATAATTTTTTTGAAATATTAATTAAATCATCTTATGACAAAGACATGACCTCTGTCCACCTTTGAAATAAATTCGATCATAAAATAAACACATTAATTGAGAGAAAAATGAGATCATATATGAGTAGTAAAATGTAAGCCTCCAAAAACTTGTCGGGTGTCACCGGACAGAGAAAATAAAAGTGCTTATTTAAATTGTTTAATTTGATAAAGTGCGAATAAATTGTGTCTTAAATAATGGCCGTAAATTATTTTTTAGAAATAAATTAAAACATCTATTTAATAGGAACAGAAAGTCCAAATATAATAGAATTTTTATATGACGTTTAATACGATACACGTTTGTTAAATTGTCTAGACAATTTAAGGTTAAATTTAGAAATTACTTATTTTCAAAAAGAAGAAATGAAAAAATGAATTAATATATTAAAAAACGTAAGCTCAAGTGAATTATACACAGTTTGTAATTTGTGTCAATTATAAAAATGCAGTATTATACGTGAAATAGCTAGTGTCTGGGGCTACCCGCTGTCCGGGGCTATCCGACTTTCCCCTAATAAAGAAAAAATCAACAAGTGGTTGTTTATTAAGGTGAGAAATAATTGTCAATTTCCCGCACATTATAAAATTTGTAGGTATTTCATTTTTTCACTAATTTTTTGAAAATGATTATTTTTTATTTTCTTTTTAACACTTGTTTCTTCTCTCTTTATAGTTTTTGTATAGGGGAGTAGGCCCCGAGATGAACATTTAGTATAATATTTCTGTTGAAGGCGACAGCGCTTTATGAAGTTTTTGATGCACATTTGATGAAAAAAACCAGTTTGTTTCTCTTCTATACACATATAACGTTATTTTACAGGGGCTCAAAAAATGGTGTCATGTACCCTAAGATGGACAGACACCAATTTTCGTTGTATTTATTTTCATATTATCGATTATACACTTTCTTCAATAATTTTTTCAGACACCTAATTGAAATTTTTTATTTTCCGCCATGAAATATGATGTTATCGTTTGAGATTTTGATATATCGATATTTTTCGGTATCTTATTACTTTGTGACTGTTAAGCTATTAAATTGAAGTTTTTGGAAATGTGAGCTTTTGATAAATACAGTAAAATTATTAAAAATTAGTTTAAGAATTGTTACTCGATGTTTATTTTTTATTTACCACATTTTTCAGAGAGGTTTAAGAAGGTATTCATCTTGGGGCACTTCTTTATAAAAATCTAAAGATTTAATTTCATTAAGGGTTTCCGATGTGCCACAAGTTTCTTTCAAAATAAATAAAGAAACAAAATGATTATAGTCAAAATGTTTAAAATAGAGGGACAAATTTTGAGAGTTCATAATTTCTAAAATAATTAAAATTTTCTATTTTCTTTTGTGTAATATTGATCCTTATTTCATTAACTTTAAATTCATCTGATACAGAGTCATTAATTTTTATTCTTATTTTTATTTTTCATCACTTAAAACATTCAAAACTAGGGTTAGGGACAAGTAGACTCGTAAAAGTAAAGTCGAACATTTAAAATTTAATAGACCCTTTTTTAAGCAACAAATTTATATAATATCAATTGAGAGAAGTAACCCATATTATAATTAACATTTTAAAACAAAAATCAATAAAAAATATATCAAAATCATCTAGATATATCCAAGGGACATAAAATTTAAAGGTTCCTGAGATATGTCCATATATTTTAGCAAATAATAAACGAAATTAACAGTTTTTCATACAAACAAAAAATTGAATTGATTAAAAGTGGGATAGTTTAAAATTTCGATTGAAATTTCCGAAGGGGGCCCAATTTTACTTTCTGCGAGGGGGCCCTCAAAACCAAGTTACGCCACTGCTTAGAGTCCTTCGGATGTCAAACTTTACACAAAATTTTGATTGATTGCAAATAAAGATTTTCTTTTTAACTGTTGGATCAAAATTTCTTAAAATATCAAAATTTGTTCGATCTCATTGGGCTTTGCATTTTGAGTTACGAGTTTTGTCAAACCACGATATTTTTAGCAGTTTTTAATGAATTTGTTTCATATTTACAGGATTAATGGATGATTTATAGCTATTTGAACGTAATTTAAAGGTTTTAAATTTTCCAAAAATATGACAAAAAAACTCAAAAATTTTCTTTAATTAATTTCTTTTTATTTGGACGTAAGCATTGCTTATAAATAAATTATTTTAAAATTCCTTATCTTTTTCTGCGTCTTTAAAAAAAATTGACGGAGGGTCTGAAAGTAACGGTGATATTCAATTTTCCGTGCGGCGGTTCAGTGTGTAGCGCTACCGCAGGCGCCGCGATGCGTTGTATGTAGTCGACGTATGTAACACGCTTGGCTTATTAAAAATATAAAATTTTGAGAAACAAATTTTAGATTTACAAAAATTTGTAGGTTTTTAATAATAATTTGACAGACCAAATGACTTAAATTTTTTAGAAATTAAAAGTTAATTAGAGTGCTACGATTTTTAGTTTCAATTTTGAAACTTGACTTAACTTTAATTTTACAGATTTTAAGTTTTAGAAAAATGTGAATACAAATTTTTGCTTGTATAACTTGTTTTGAAAAATTATTTTAAAGAAACAATTTTGAAAAATATTTCAAACAAATAATTTTAAAAAATATTTCATAAAAATAATTTTTTTAAAAATTTCCTAATAAGGCAATATTCTGGTTGAATAATCCCTTACAAGCGAACACTTTCGTACTTGCACCAATGTTCCTTGAACATTGATTTGAATATTCTGAAACTTGAAGTCTTAAGGTCAAGTAAGTTTCAGGAAATATTTTGTGCTCTATGGCCGGAAAGATTGCTGTTTGACTTCACGAAAAACATTCACTGCACCGAAAAAAATGAATAGGCGATTTGACTATGCTCCTAGTTACGAGAGGAGCCCACTAGGAATCTAGAGTTACATTAACTAGGATCCTGGATATCTCAATCTGGATTCCTAGTTAAAGTTACTCTGACTCCTAGTGGGCTCCTCTCGTAACTAGGAGCATAGTCAAATCGCCTATTCATATTTTTTTCGGTGTGTAATCTTAATGTATGCTTATGGTGGATTTCACAGAAATTGTCCTGCCTCAAAAATAAAATATGTCTAATCTATTGCAAATTTTTTTTATGAGTTGTCCTATTGAATAGTAATTTATCCTATCAATATTTTAAAATTTTTTAAAAAATTGGGACAGTGGGAGGGGAAAAGTTTGGCGTTTTTTGGTAATTCACTCTTCTTTTCCTATTTCCACTGTTTTAATGAATAGATGTACATTGTAAGGGCTCGCGTCGACACGGCGATCCGACGTCGATCCGGCGTCGCGCGGTATTCATCATTCAATTTCTCGAAAACGAAAAAAAACTCATTTTTGAAATTTTTGGTTCTTATAGGAAAAAACCTCAGCTTTCGTTTATAAAATGGACCTTTTCAATCGAAAGGTTATGCAAAAATCTACAAAAATCATGTCACATACACGGTGAAAAAAAATTAGCAGCTAAAGCTAAGACTTGCTATTATATGGATAGCTAATTTTTTAGCTAACACAACTATTAATTAGCTTTCACAACTAATTTTGTTTGCTGAAACAGCTAAATATTAGCTACTCTCTAAATTTGAAACAGCGAAAATTCGCTGTTTTTTTAGCTGTGGTACTCTCTAAATTTGAAACAGCGCGAGGTATACAGCTGTTTCAAAACAGCGTATATACGCTGATCAAAAAGCGATTTTTTCACTGATTACCAGCAAAATTCACTAATTCAGCAGCGTATATACGCTGTTTTGAAACAGCTGTATACCTCGCGCTGTTTCAAATTTAGAGAGTACCACAGCTAAAAATTAGCTGTCCATATAGTAGCTAACTCATTTTTCTCAGTGTAAATTTTTTTTATCTATCCATTAAAATAGTGGAAATAGGAAAAGAAAAGTGAATTACCAAAAAAACGCCAAACTTTTTCCCCCTCCCACTGTCCAAATTTTTAAAAAATTTTAAAATATTTATAAGATAAATTACTATTTAATAGGACAACTCATAAAAAAAATTTGCAATAGATTGAACATATTTTATTTTTGGGGCAGGACATTTTCCGTGAAATCCACCTTATACGTACTATCTGGATAATTAGTGTTATTTGTGTAATTTCTTATTTTTCTTGTCTTTTTAACAAATACTTATCTTAACTACCCTATGAAAATCATTTGGATATACTTCCGAATAGCGCGGACCTCCGATTTTGTTGCCACTAGGTATACCTACGTATTTTGGTGCGCTGATTACGAAAATAATAGTGAAAATTGGCGACTAGCTCATTTTCATGGTGAAAACCATAAAAAACCATTAAAATTATCGTTTTTTGCTTTTTACTCTGTAAATATTGAAAATATGAAAAATTGTTTCATACAAAAGTTTTGATAATTTTTTTAGTATTTATCGTAAAAATGTTGAAATTGACAATTTGGGGGGCTTCGCCCCCCAAAATACAAAATACCAGGGGTTTGGGGTGCCCACTGAACGTGGAATATAGACAACGGTGGAAAACCAATAGTTTTGTTAATTTTTATAGTGTTTATTGTAAAAATGTTGAAATTGACAATTTGGGGGGCTTCGCCCCCCGAAATACAAAATACCGGGGGATTGGGGTGCCCACTGAACGTGGAATATAGACAACGGTCGGAAAACGAATAGTTTTTTTTGGTTTTTATAGTATGAATCGTAAAAATGATGAAGTTGTAAATTTTTTTAAAAATGATTTTCGTAATTAGTGCATAAAATTACGTAAGATACGTAATTTTACGTTATTACATAAGTGTACGTAACTCAACGTAAATACGTAATTTTACGTTATTACGTAATAGTACTGATAGCACATAATGGATGTAATGTTACGTAATTTAATAACGTAATTACGGCTGTAGGTAGTAAAATATTGGTATAATGTAGCTATTTATAGTCACATTTATGGTGATTTATGTTTTTTGCAATTAGTTCGTAAACTAATTGATTTTAGTAAAAAATGCATTATACATAAAATGTGTATTTTGATAAGGTCTACATTTTTTGTATGAAACTTTTTTTTATATTTGCAATATTTAAAGAGATAAATGCAAAAAACCACATTTTTCATGATTTTTTATACCTCTTTTTTACCATGAAAATGAGCTAGTCGCCAATTTTCACTATTATTTTCGTAATCAGCGCACCAAAATACGTAGGTATACCTAGTGGCAACAAAATCGGAGGTCCGCGCTATTCGGAAGTACACCCAATCATTTATATATTTTTGTATTTTAAAGCCTCATTGGCGCATAAGTTAAAAAGCCCAGATTGGAATTTCAAAAAAGAAACTGGAAAATCTGCAGGTGTTCCAAAGATTATAAGTAACCAGAGACTCTCACCAAAATTAGAGACTGCGAAGTATCTGCAAGCGAAACGAAGTACTAAATTTGTCAATGAAACATACTTGCTCACTTTAACAGCAGGGTATCAATATTGGCTTTGAGCAAAACATGTATCTTGGATAGAAGAGATAAAAATAGCAAAGATGGCGTAACAAATTGTAAGAGATTATAATATAATGTGTTTACGTTTGATTAGGAACAGAGCATTTAAAAATTCCAATCGTATTGTATAGAAGTAAAATTTAATTATTCTTTTAAAAAATATATTCATACATTTACTTACAATTAGGGTGGCCAGATTTGCAAAGGGGTTTGGGTTTCTCAATAAAGTAAAATGTCTCATCACCATAGCATTGAGCACATTTAGCATGTAAAAAGAATGCATTAGAGTTATTTTGTCATGTCAAATAAAGATTTACTAAAATTTGTGAGATAATCTCATAAAAATGTTTAAAAGCACAAAAAAAAACAACAGATTTTTGTCCGGGATACTATGACCTTTCCTAGGGTTATGTAATCTATTAAAGGTGCACTCATTGATCACACTTGCCTGCCCATAGTCGTTATGGTAAGGTGTAAGAGTAAGAGAAAAAAAATCACCTTTTACTTTTATATGTTACCATGACGACCTTGAGCATACAAGTAAGCAATGGCCACTTCATAAAAAGTTTCGTTTTAATGAATTTGATGTAGCTTCTGCAATGGAAATCACAAACAGCACAATATCTCATATGAAGCTAGCCTGAAGTTTACATTGAAGATTCGAAAGCTTAAACCATAGGCTCCAGGTAAAACTAAGATAAGTTTTTAATGTAAGCCACACAGTAAGCTTACAGATCAAGTTCACAAGAAACTTACATCGTTAACTCATGGTAAGCTTTCGTTAAGCTTACGATGTAATATTAAAATATAAATAAAATTTGGGGGGACAAAGATTCGAACCCGCGTCCGACGGACGCGACCCAAGAAGCCTAGCTCCTAACCAACTGAGCTATTTCGACTGACTGTTAAAGGAAAAAAAATCTTTATCTTAAGGCGCATGTTCGTTACATTTTTTTATTAAAATAATTACATTATAATAAAAAATTAATTCTATTTAAATAATTATTATTTAACTAAGCCTGACATTTATTTAATCCACTAGAATCAGTTGCACCTTAAGATGAATATTTTCTCTTCCTTTAACAGTCAGTCGAGATAACTTCTTAGGTCTTAGGATGAATTATTAGGACGCGCCCGTCGGACGCGGGTTCGAATCCTCGTTCCTCCAAATTTTATTTATATTTTAATATTATATCGTAAGCTTACGGAAAGGTTAACATGAGTTAACGATGTAAGTTTCTTGTAAACTTGATCTGTAATGCCGCTTTCATACCTTTTTCAGGAACTTTACTTTTCTCTCATTCCACTACACAGCAGTGGCATAAGTTTGTCTCGTTCTCGCATTAATTATATTCCCAGACTGTCCAGGACACATAATTAGTGCGAGAACGAGACAAACTTAGGACACTGCTGTGCAGTAGAATATGACAAAAGTAAAGTTCCTGAAGAAGTATGAAAGCGGCATAAGCATGCTGTATGGCGGACATTAAAAACTCATCTTAGTCTTGCCTGGAGTCTAAGCTTCCGAATATTCTATGCAAACTTCAGGTCAGCTTCATATCAGTATTGTGCTGTTTAGGATTGAAAGTGTAAGGGTTACACCACTGTAGAATTTTCAAAAAGTCGACATTTTTTTTATTGGCTTAAAAATTCCTTTGGAACGTCTAGAATAAAAGAAAAAAGGCTTTAAACATGCCCGAAATCGATTTGATAGAAATTTCAAATACTTTTACTGAGCGTTTTGGGCTGCTAAGCTGTATTCATGACACATTGCAAAACTTTAATTGAGTTTTTCTCGGAACACGATTTTTCAAATCTGCAAGCAGCATAACTCGAACAATTTTCATTTTTTTCACCTAATTTTTACATCTCATAATGAAGACAACATTACGCACAGAAATACGTATCTGATTTTTGATATGTTGTAATTTCGATTTTATAAACAGAAATAAGTACCTATTCCTTTTTTATTCAAAAATTTGACTTTTAACTTTGAATGCTCGCTAATTTGACAAAAATAAATATTTTCAAAATCGGCTAAGAATTTCTGTAAATATTCTAATGTAAATTAAGAAAACAAAATTATTTAGCTGCAGATTCATTTTTTAACTTTGTGTACTGTTTGCAGTCGATCCCTTAGAAAATAGTCTAACAAGAGTTGCTCACTGATCTCTATAGGTATAATAACTGGATATAGCGCATATAGGCAGGCAAGATCTGTGATCCATTGAAAACCATTTTCTTTTGATCCGACTGCCGCTCGTGTCTGTTCGGTAACTTTCGGATAGAGTTGCACTGAGAAAATAAGTTGACTAAATACAACCAATTTTTGATTAAATTTAGCAGAGAGAGGTTGTTGATATAGCACCTGCAAAGCAATTAATTGATTTTAGCAGAGCATATGCTCCGGTATCCTAGAAGTTTGACTGTCATCGCCAGTGTTTTGTTTGTTTTGTCCCGAGGAACCCTAACCTAGAAATAAAGCTGCTTGGCTAGAGGCTTATTTTCTCAGTGTGACTGTCAGCAATTGTCAGTTGAGCCACATAGATGTTTGTAGGTATTTGTTACATGTGCGAGTGGTCATTTGTTGCGAAGTCCGAAGATTGTCGAATAAGGATTCGAACGGTGTTCGGGTCGAAAAAAATGGCTAACTATGTCTCAGGCGGCAGCACAAAAATCGCATTGCATACGCTATCCAGTTATACAATAGCGATCAGTGGAGTTGCTCTTACGCCGCTATTTTGTAATTTCTTTTTTTAATAACAGAAATTTTTTTGTAAACTTCAAAAGATGCCTAACAATATCCTTAAAAAAATTATCATTTTAATTTACATTCTACCAACGAAAAATCGTAAAAAACACTTTTTTTGACGTCTACAGTATAGATGTATAACCCCTTAAAATATTTTTTTCAACTTTCGACTCTTCTGATATAAGTCACTGCTAATGCCAATTTTGACGCCCTGTAAAACCAATGCAAAGAAGTTCATTATAATAATAAATATTTTTACAGATGAAGTACCTTCCACAAGTAAATCGACGCAAAGTGCTTTGAAAGACGGAGGAAAACCAAAGACACAAAAAGAAACTAAAGACACAGAAAAGTGCAATAAAGAAAATGAAATAGGCCATAAGAAATCTTCTCATATTAAAGGTTTTGTAAATTATAAATTAGGGTGTTTCAAAAAAAGAAAATTTTCAAATTTTGTTTAAAGGCCCTCGGCAATTGACTAAAAATAAAAATAAAATTTACCTCCATTTTTTTGTTTTTTGATCTGACAATATTAAGGGGTGCCTCTTTCACCCCCTATTTTCCTATTAGAAATACATGGGAAAAGTGTACTTTTTTCAAACATTGCGAAAAATTGTTCTTAATTTTATTGAAAAAGGCTCAGAAGTTTATGAGACCTCGATAAATGTTTAAAGTTGAAGAAACCATCGATTTTTTTTTTTTTTTGCAAACTGACCCTCTCTAGGCGTGCCTTAAAGAACAACCCCTAAACGTAAATTCAGCACATATAAGTAAATAGGTCTAAAAAAATTTTTTTTTTGTTTTTTTAAAAAAATTTATTCGCCTGAAATTTGTTACAAGGGCGTTTTTGGGGTCGCTGATTACGAATTTTGTGTTAATTTTTGAAAATACAAAATGGCGGATCCAATGTGGCGGACGAAACATGTAAGAATCTCTTAGATTTGATTAAAAGTTGTTACTCTGGGGTTTTGGAGTCGCTGAATACGAAGCTAGTATAAATTTTCCAAAATTTAAAATGTCGGATCCTATAAACTGTTCAGATTCAATTGAAATTTAGGGTGTAGGAACCAGTTGTCGAGGAGAAACCATTTGTCAAGTAAACAAATTTTATTTTTGGTTATTAATATTAATTTACCTTGCAAATGCAAAATATGATGCGTATTACGAGTTCAAATGTGAAAAAAATTATATTAAAAAAAAAAAATCACAAAGAAATTAATTATATTTGGTAATATTTAAAGTTGTTGCCATGGTAACTCGACAAATGGTTCATCCTCGGCAATTGATTCCATCACTCTATTACTTAAGAGATTATGATGATTATATGATTATTTCACTGTATATGTTTTAAAAAATGACAAAACGGCTGCAACATTGGCTCATCTTATTCAGAATCTAAGTACTTTTAAACCAAATAAAGAAAAAACCGCCTCATTTTGTATTGTTAAAAACTAACCCTGGATTCGTAATCAGCGACCCCGAAACCTCCCGAATAACCAATTTCAAGCGATTTTAAACAGCTCTTAAAAATTCGTCCGCCATATTGGATCCGCCATTTCGAATTTGGGAAAATTAATATTAAATTTGTAATCAGCGACCCCAAAAACCTGTGAGTAACAAGTTTTAATCAAATCTAAGCGGATTTTACATTTTTCGTCCGTCACATTGAATCCACCATTTTTTATTTTTAAAAACTCACCAAATTCGTAGTCAGCGACCCCAAAAACGCCCGTGTAACAAATTTCAGGCGAATAGAAAATGCTTTGAAAATTCGTAAATTTTAATAATTATTTATATTTTTTTATAAAAAATTTGTTTAAACAATTAATAGTTAATTTATAAATTTACCAATCGTTGTATTTTGTTTAGAAACAAAATTTTTAAAAAAACAACAACAACAAAATGTATTTTAGACCTATTTACTTATATATGCTGAATTTACGTTTAGGGGTTATTCTTTAAGGCACCCCTAGAGAGGGTCAGTTTGCAAAAAAAAAAAAAATCGATGGTTTTTTCAACTTTGAACATTTATCGAGGTCTCATAAACTTCTGAGCCTTTTTCAATAAAATTAAGAACAATTTTTCGCAATTTTTGAAAAAAGTACACTTTTCCCATGTATTTCTAATAGGAAAATAGGGGGATTAATTAATATTGTCAGATCAAAAAACAAAAAAATGGAGGTATATTAGGGTGGTCCTTAAAATGGAAAGTTGCGAATTTGAAAGGTCTCACCCCCTGATTTTGTTACTTATCGAAAAATAAGAGATACGTATTTTTTTATTTTTTTTTATTTTAATATTTGATGGTGCCTCATCGACCTTAAAATTTCCCATGCATTTTGCATGGGGAAAAAACTTTTTTTCGTAGATTTGCAATAAAATCATGAAAAATCAACATTTTTTAACCGGATTACTCTATTTCTCTTGGGAAATGTTCAAACAATGACATCCAATAATTTATTTAAGAATTTTTTATTATTAACTATTTTTTACAGGGTCGTGAAAAAACCCCATAAATTGCAAAATTATGGAAAAATCGTTAAAAAATATTTATTACTATTATTTCTGGTATTTATTGCTAAAATTTTTATTTACAACTAAAACAAATATTATTAATAATATTTTCAGGTAATTCGCAATTTGTTTAAACAATTTGTTGTTGTTATTGTTAAATTATTTTTAAATACATGTAGAAAAGTATGGTTTTTTGTATTATTTTACAATTGACTTTGACATTAATCATACAAAATAATGATTAATTGTTAAAAATTATAAAAATAATTGTTTAAACAATTTATTGTTGCTATTTGAAAAATAATCTTTAAATATATCTACGGAGTTGCAGTTTTTTCTTAATTTTGCAAGTAGTTGTGCTGTAAGGGACTGTAAAAAAGAATTAAATATGAAACATAATTTTCAACAATTGTTTAAACAATTAATTGTTGCTATTTGGAAGTTTGTCTTTGAATGTATTTACAAACTTGCAGTTTTTCCTTAATTTTTTAAGTAGTCCTACTGTAAGGAACTGTTAACGAGTATTAAATAAAAAACATAATTTCAACAATTGTTTAAACAAATTATTGTTGCTATTTGAAAATTTGTCTTTAAATACATCCACAATCTGGCAGGTTTTCCTTTATTTTTCAAGTAGCCCTGCGTATATTTGACTCGGGGTGATCCATATATTTTAGAAAGTTTGAAAAACATTAAGTTTATAGAATTATTATAAATAAGATTAACTATGAAATATAATGTTAATAATCATTTGAAGATTTTATTTGGTTTACAAATTTACTAGTGTTGATGTTTGTTAAGAGCTATTAAGTGTCTTATAATGTTATAAGACATACGCGTGTTTTTTCGGGCTATGACAAGTTTATGATACTAACTATCAAATATAATTTTAATAATTATTTAAAGATTTAACTTCGTTTAATAATTTATCACTTTTGAAGTTGGCTAAAAATGTTAAGTGTCTTTGTGTAATTTATTAAGCGAAGTTAAATCTTTAAATAATTATTAAAATTATATTTGATAGTTAGTCTTATTTATAATCACTCCATAATCTTAATCTTTTTCAAACTTTGCAAAATATATGAACCATTGTACAGACGCGGTCATACATGCGTAACGCGTATAAACTTGTCATAGCGCGAAAAAACACGCGTATGTCTTATAACATTATAAGACACTTAATAGCTCTTAACAAACATCAACACTAGTAAATTTGTAAACCAAATAAAATCTTCAAATGATTATTAACATTATATTTCATAGTTAATCTTATTTATAATAATTCTATAAACTTAATGTTTTTCAAACTTTCTAAAATATATGGATCACCCCGAGTCAAATATACGCAGGGCTACTTGAAAAATAAAGGAAAACCTGCCAGATTGTGGATGTATTTAAAGACAAATTTTCAAATAGCAACAATAATTTGTTTAAACAATTGTTGAAATTATGTTTTTTATTTAATACTCGTTAACAGTTCCTTACAGTAGGACTACTTAAAAAATTAAGGAAAAACTGCAAGTTTGTAAATACATTCAAAGACAAACTTCCAAATAGCAACAATTAATTGTTTAAACAATTGTTGAAAATTATGTTTCATATTTAATTCTTTTTTACAGTCCCTTACAGCACAACTACTTGCAAAATTAAGAAAAAACTGCAACTCCGTAGATATATTTAAAGATTATTTTTCAAATAGCAACAATAAATTGTTTAAACAATTATTTTTATAATTTTTAACAATTAATCATTATTTTGTATGATTAATGTCAAAGTCAATTGTAAAATAATACAAAAAACCATACTTTTCTACATGTATTTAAAAATAATTTAACAATAACAACAACAAATTGTTTAAACAAATTGCGAATTACCTGAAAATATTATTAATAATATTTGTTTTAGTTGTAAATAAAAATTTTAGCAATAAATACCAGAAATAATAGTAATAAATATTTTTTAACGATTTTTCCATAATTTTGCAATTTATGGGGTTTTTTCACGACCCTGTAAAAAATAGTTAATAATAAAAAATTCTTAAATAAATTATTGGATGTCATTGTTTGAACATTTCCCAAGAGAAATAGAGTAATCCGGTTAAAAAATGTTGATTTTTCATGATTTTATTGCAAATCTACGAAAAAAAGTTTTTTCCCCATGCAAAATGCATGGGAAATTTCAAGGTCGATGAGGCACCATCAAATATTAAAATAAAAAAAAATAAAAAAATACGTATCTCTTATTTTTCGATAAGTAACAAAATCAGGGGGTGAGACCTTTCAAATTCGCAACTTTCCATTTTAAGGACCACCCTAAGGTATATTTTATTTTTATTTTTTGAAACACCATATTACACATACACCGGAACTTCCGAACTTTAAACTGCGTGGGAGTGGCGATGAGGGAAGGAGGAAAGCGGGAACGGGGAAAAGTATCGACGGACAATAGAGAACAATGGTCAAGGTGTCCACTCCCAGCTTTAGACACCACAGCCGAGTAGTCTAAAGTTCGGAGGTTCCAGTGTATACGTCTTTTACAAGTCAACAGAAATTTAAATTTTAAACGCCGAATGTATCACCCTATACCACTTCCTAATTTCAATTGATTAGTTCTTAAATGGAAGCAAAACGTTTTTAAGGAATCGTTAATCGGAAAATAATTTATATTAAAATTGAAATGGCAATTTCTTAAACAAGAAAATATTAATCGTTCTCTATTCCTCGCTTCTTACTGGGTTCGACTCGGTTCTAAATTTTCATGATCTCATCCCTACTTTCGCAATTGTAAACTTTGTCAAACGTGATGTAGACACTTCCACTTCCCACAATAAAATTAGTTAAACCACCACTTATATTGAATCATGTTTGTAGATGACTACCAAAGCAGAAAAAAATCTAAAGAGCGTGAAAGAAGCAGTCCATCAAGAATAAGGAATAAAGGATTAAGTGACTTGAGAAATATAAAAACTGAAAAACATTCTCGCTCGTCAAAGAGAAGTAGGAGCAGAGAAAGAAGTAGGAGCAGAAGAATAAGTAGGAGCAGAGAAAGAAGTAGGAGCAGGAGAATAAGTAGGAGCAGAAGAATAAGTAGGAGCAGAGAAAGAAGTAGGAGCAGAAGAATAAGTAGGAGCAGAAGAATAAGTAGGAGAAGAGAAAGAAGTAGTAAAGGGCCTAGGAACTCATATCACAAATCTGCTTCTTCTCAAGGTAATGAATAAATTTTGCTCGTGCTTGTGCATTTTGAAGTTACCAATGCGATTATCATCAATGATACTTATCAGGCACCCAAACCGTTACACGTAGAAGAGCCTCAACGTAAACCTCTTCTATTAAAATAAAATCATAATCCGCGATGATCACGTACTACCTGATGATTTTTCTTTTTTTCTTGCTTTTTAAGTCATTCTTATTGACGAGATTTAGATAATCCATGAAAATGGTCTTTTCACCAATCAGAAATTCTCTCAATTCTCACAGGCTTGTTAAATAACAACATAAATAAAACATAAATTTATATAGCATTACCCTGTAAAGCATACCACTGATTCCGTATGATGATGCGACTCAGTAAAGTTATGTGATTTCTGCGATTTTATTATCAATCTTGAAGAAACTGTTTGTTGTTCTTATTTTCTTGATAATTTTTATAAATTTAGATTTTTTAAAAGGGTCAGAGCCCGAAATTCTTATCAAAACCCGGAACGATTCGTAAAAAACCGAAGGAAGTTAATAATCATAGAAAGTTATAAATTTCATGTATATGTTTCGAAGAAGCTCAAATTTTTTAACTGCTTTTGTTTTTATGTAAAATCGACATTAAAAAAGATTCACAGTCAATACAATATCTATATATATATATATATATAAGTCGGTATACAATACAGGTATCTTTAAAAGAAGTAAAAAACCCACCTTACTTTGTTCCTTACTGATAACTTTGTGGATATATTGTTGCTCTCAAAAGAAACCCACACAGAATAGGAAATTTGCTGAAACTTCCCTAAACATTAATCGACATTTCCCGAATATTTGGATCTCATATTCAGTGAAGTTTCGTGGAAGCATTAAAATGTCAGCCTAAAGGGAATACACTCAAACCTCCGTATAACGAGAATCTCGGGACTCTCTCTTATGAAAAATAAGTATCGGATTAAGTATTGGATTAAGTACTGGGAGTAAGTGTTGGATTAAGTATTGGATTAGGTATTGGAATAAGTATTGGTTTAAGTATTGAAAACTGCAATACTATTTTCGCTTAACATATTTTTAAACGAATTTTTTTTTTAATTTTCTGTGGAACTGTGATTTTGCGTTCCATGTATTTCTATGTATTAAATTAGGAATCTATAACCCAAACAAATATTCGATTATCGACTATTCGAATAGTCGAAACTAGTGTAACGAATTAAAGTTGATAACCGACATGATATAATTATAATTATAAAAAGTTTGAAATACGAACTAAAGACGCCATTTTATAACCTTACTCTGTCGTCTTTAGTTACAATTTTTAAATAACTAAAAAATTATTTAACAAAATCTTCATTAAAAATTATTCTACGGTGTTTAATAATGATTTATATATATATAAAAAAAAATATTTTTGAGATATGCCAGCAACTCCTCTCAGACGAAAGTCAATGGAATCACCCAAATAGATTTTTAAATTTCTATATATGTTTGTTATTTGTAAAGTTTTATATTATTTAAAGTTTTTTTTTACTATAAAAAACAAAATACACAATTTAAAAGAATCATGTTCTTCATATATCAAAAAGAAGAATTTCTTGACTTTTATTAATTTACTTTCATCTAAATAAATTTTTCAAATTTTTATATATTTCTGTTATTTATAAAGTTTTACATTTATCAAAGTTTTTTTTTTACTATTAAACTCAAAATACACAATTTAAAAAAATTGTTATTATATGATGACGGAGGAGACATTTTTCTCGTTATGCGGAGAATATGAGGGCTCCTTAACGGGGGTTCTCGTTATATAGAAGATGGTTATGCGGAGGTTTGAGTATATTGGAAGCGAAATATTGGCCGGGAATATTGGTCACATCATTGAATCCATCATAAAAATTTTTCTTACCTGTAATCCGAACTTTTCCAAAATCTTTCCTGTTTGGGAGGAAAGTTGTCCAAGTCCAACCATATTATATATGATACGCGCAGCTTTAACTATGTTCTGATATAGTAGTTGCAATAAAGTTTCTAACAAACGTATCTCTACAGGTACCAAACAGGAGTATCGTGGAAGACGGAGCCCTTCGAGGAATTCACAAAGAATTGGAAATTTTAATAATTTTAAGAAGGATATAAAGACAAAAAGAAGTTCAACACCAAATTCAAAAATTCCGAAAGAAAATGAAAATTATAAAAAAAATACTGGAAGGCGAAGCCCATTGAGGACAGTACAACAAAATGAAAATGTTATTACTTTTCAGGAGAAAATGCTTGTAAAGAAAAGTTCAACTCCAATTTTAACAATAGCGAAAGAGAAAACAAATGATTATAAAGAAGATGTTCATGTTGAAGGTAATTGTTATAACGTAAAAGACAATGTTTAATTTTTAATTTCTAAATAGTAAGATCCCTGTTTGGAGTAAAAAAATAGAAAGAGACAAAATTTTAAAGATGTAGACTAAGATATAATTTTTTATCTCCTTCTAGTATCTCATCGGCATTAAAAAATGCTTTCTTTTTCAATCAATAAAATTTTATCTTTTTTTATCCATTCGCTTTCACATCAAATATGTTGAAAGATAGAAAAATATATCATATTTAAGATGAAAATCATTCATTAAAATTAGATAGAGAAATCCTAATCCTATCTTCTTCTATTCTTTAATTGTACCTCTTGTTGGGACTATCTTGTTTAATCTCTCTTCTACCTTTTTTTTCCCCCATTCACTATATTCATCGTTAAAGTTGAAAGAGTCATTTTCATCTAATTCAATTTTTTGCTTCCTCATAGAGGGATCATCGTGATCGTTAAGATTCTCGATTTTCCAAAAATAGTGTAAATCGACTTATTTCTATCTAAGGGGCCATCTATAAATTACGTAAGACGTTTAGAGGGGTTAGGAGTGAGGAAAATCTTACGAAATTTTACGTAAGGAGGAAGGGGGTTTATCTTAATTTTCGTAATACTCTCTAAATCTGAATTAGTTACAAATGACCAATTTGAAATTTACAAACGCGTTAACTTTGCTGACTCGTAAGAAAATATACTGTATAATTCTGGGAAAAAGAAATCTCTTCTTTATAATACTAGGTTTAATTTGTATTTTTTAAGTACTAAACTGAAAACTTGTTAATTATATAAACAATAATGATATACTTTTTTTAGAGTACTTAAACGAAGACTTTAATCAGAGTTTTTCAATTGAAGACAAACAAAAAGTTCAAGACGTAGAAGATAAATTGGATGGAAGTAGACAGTTTGATGGTAACCATAAATTTTATTTATTTTAATTTTTCGTAGTATGAGGTATTTTTATTTCACTAAATGTAGGTCCTAGAGAAAGAACATATAACCTCTTTTTGCTTTCTCTCTTCTTGAAGTTAAGTTAGTAATTTTAAAAAAATTAAAAATAACCTCAATTATCTCTTGCAATAATAAAAAATCTATTGAAGCTATTGAACTCGGGTAGCGATCATCGTTTTAGAAATTTTATAAGTTTTACAATTCTGTTTTAGAAAAAGGAATCATGGGACGCCGACGTAAGGGTGAGGTCCCATGATTGCCTTTTAACGTCCGTTTTGTAACTAAACTATGAGTGCGAATGTGACAACAGCATATCTGGATTTCTTTTGCACTCATGGTCTACTTACAAATCTTGCATTAAAACGGATTCATTGGGTGCCAATCTTAGATGCCAACTTTTGGCAGTGATCGCTATGACCAAAATTTCCAATCATATTCTTTACAATTTTCAAATAATCTACATGTTAAAATACATATATGTGTACTGAATTTCAGCTTTCTAAGTTAAGCAGTTGCATGGAGAAAAATGGATTATACAAAAGTCATTGTCTTGGATTATTAAAAGAAATATCATACTGAATATAATCTGTATTATACCATTTATAATCTATAATCTACTTTTTATTGTTTTCAAATAATACCAAGTATAAATGATGGATTATGAAAATTATAATTTAAATTCAATTGATGTACAATTCCAGATTATTAACAGTCTAAATTTAACATACAACTTAACATTAAATCAAGTTGAAATTTATGAAGTTTAGAAAACTAAACAATTAATTTTTTAAAAATTGATTAAATACTATTTTTTTATTATATACTTTAATACTAAAATTCAAAAGTTAATTTATTAACCACTTTGGGAGTATGACGCCAGGGACATTTTCCTTGTGGGGCACCTGTCCCCGGGGTGCCCTGGGGATGGAAATTGAAATCCACATGGGGCTACGTGAAACTTAAAATCAAAGAATTAAAAACTTATTTTTGTCAAACAGGGCCGTCGCAAGCAGTATGTAAGGTATGGAGTACTCCATACATGGAATTTAACCTTATTTGGAATTCCATACACGAAAAATTGAAAAGCTTTCGCTCCCCACCCTTCTATACTTCCTTTATCCCCTTTTTCTTAACCCTTTACCAAAAATTACACACCTGAAAAATGTTGGCTGCGCTACCCCTGTTGTCAACAAACATCCTGTTTCAAGATGATCCGCCTGGGGTCATTTCTATGCTGGGGAGACTTGCACCCATGTGAAAATTAAAATTAAAAAATTGAAAATTTATTTTTGTCAACAAGTATATTGTATATTTTCAATTTTTTATTTTACTTTTCACATGGGTACAAGTCTTCCCCCGCATAGAAATGACCCCCGGTGGATTATCCTGAAACGGGATGTATGTTGATAAAAATAAGTTTTCAATTCTTTGATTTTAATTTTCACATGGGTGCAAGTCGCCCTCCTCCCCACATAGAAATTACCTCCAATGGGTCATCCTGAGGCGATATATTTGTTCACAAAAATAAGTTTTCAAATTTTTTATTTTAATTTCCACGTGGGGCACCCCTCCCCAGGTTTTTTATTATTATTTTATTTATTACCGTTAACCATAGTTAGTAGGTATTTAAAGTTATCTTTGTTGCTAGATGTGAAATCCTACTGATTAATAAATAAACTAACTCATATTTTATAATCCAAACTAATATCAGGTGTAATTTCAAAACTATAATACTAGGATGAGTTGTTTTATAATCCTGTTAATTGTCCCACCGTCAGTGTTAAACTATTATAATTGGTATAATCCAGATTATACCTGTTATAATCCATTTTTCTCCGTGTGGAGGCGTAAGACACCTGTTTTTACATTGAAAGATTTTCCTATAGAGTTCCGTTCAAACACTTACATAATGGGATCCTAAAAAGGAAGAAAACTATAATATGTCTATCAACTTTGACGTATTGAGTTATAGAGCAACCCCAAAAACATAAAGAAACCGTATTTCCATAAATGACAAAATATTCTCCTGCATCCAATACTATTGCAAATTAAGTCCACACGAATGTTAGAATTCGGCGTTATAGGTTAATGATACATAATATTTAAGTCATTTTTAGCATAGTGTAACTGTATTGTCTTATTGCAGAGGATGGGGATAGCATCTCAAGTCACGACCATTCAAGAGACGACATGGAGGATACGTCAACGAATAACGAGGGCACAAAATCAGTAAATGGTAATAATTTTAGATATGTGTATATGTATGTCCTCATGAAAAGGGCCCACTTTAGCACTGGAGTTATAGAAAACATTCCTTTTAGCACTCCACCCAAAAAAGTAAGTTCTGAGAAAAACGAATTTAAGCTTTGAGTGTGTAATGTTGCCTCCCATACTAATTAAAAATTATAAGTAATATTATAACGTGTTTTTAATCACGACAAAGTTATGATAAGCATGATTCATTGTGCAACATTTTGAAGTTTGTTTTTTGATCCCCGCAGCACCGAAACTTACTTCAACTTTGTCAACCTTTCCTCAAGTGTCGTCAACTTTCAGGAAGTTTATTGAAAGCTTATAAACTTGTAGAAAGGTTGTCAAAGTTGAGGCAAATGTAGGTAGTATGGGGGACAAAAGAGAAGGAAAAAATCGGAACCAATTTTAGAATACTGATAATATATTGGAGAATAGAATTCACGAAGTAGGCCCTTTTCATGAATTATAGAAATCTCAAACTTAGTTTAATGAGAAGTATGGGCAGAAAAAATTTGCTATTTGCGCACTCTAGTCCTTATAGGGCTATGAGCACAATAATTTTGTGCTATAAAAAAAAATAATATTTCTAAATTATTTTCAAAATTTTGAAAAATTAACTATAAATAATGTACAGCTCTGTTTTATACCAAAAAAAGTATAATCGCTTTACTTGCTATTTTCTCATTTCTAAGAAATCGACAATTGTTAATTTATCTTGTCGCTATTAAATAATAATGTACTCGATGTCAGGCAAATAGAATCGGATCTTTTAAATATTTATTATCTTTTTTTAAAAAAAAGTTAAATAAAAGTTTGAAGAGTATAAAGACAACTAAACTGAAGATATTAATCAATTATCGTCTCTTAGCTAAGGCAAAGTATGTTTTGCAATTGAAAAAAAAAACAAATAAATAATAATAAGTCTCAGAAACTATATGAGATGACCTAATAGCATTTACTAAGAATCGATAAATTTGAAGATGACAACGCGGAAATCTGTAATTTTATAATGCCCTGGCGAAAGTATCGGATTAAATTCCAATCAGTTTGAATATGTCTTAATCAATATTCTTCCGGAGCATTCTGAAATTTTTTTCCAAGACAATCAGTTTTTATCCGAATTTAAAAATGGTTGTAACTTGACGAAAAATTCTTCCCGAATCATTCCAAATTAATCCGTTTAATTCTGAAGCTAAATTTTAATCCGTTTGAATCTCGTTATTTCATTCCAAATCAATCTTTTTCAATTTTAGTCGGGTTTATTCGAATACGAAACGGATTGATTCGGAATAAAATAACGGGATTCAAATGGATTCAAATTTAGCTTCGGAATAAAACGGATTAATTCGGAATGATTCTGAAAAAATGTTTCGTCAAGTTACATCCATTTTTAGATTCGGATAAAAACTGATTGGCCTGGAAACAAATTTCGGAATGCCCCAGAAGTTTATTAAAACTTATTCAAACTGATTGAAATTCAATCCAATACTTTTGTCAAGGAGTTTTTTAATTTTTGAAAAATAATAGGAAATATTATTAATATCCTAGGAAACGAAAAATAATTGGTACAAAGTGAATCGAAGTTACAAAGTACTTCAGCGTATCTCTCTTACAATTAGCGTAAAATACGAATTAAACTTATATTGCAATTCGAGTAAATTTAAGATGAGTATGGAGTGAAGTTCTAAACTTTCTATTCGTTTCAATTTAATTAGAAAACAAAATTTTTTAAAAAATTGTTATTGCCTTCAATATTGTTCAATTCGTCAGCAGGAATTTGATGGACGTCTTGGTCAATTCGTTTGCACAAATTACATAAAATTGAAACGATTATACAAAGGGGCTCAGTGAATCCTGATTAGCATAAAAAATTTCATTTCGTTTCAATTGACGTGAATTAATTTTCTTCTGCTGGGATGCATTATTTTAATGTTTATAATTTTTAAACTTTTTTTCTGATATTATAAACATATTTATCATTTAGAATATTTATAGTTTTTTGTATTATCCCATTCAAATTTATTGGTTGGTAAATGATTATAAATCTCATACAGTTTACTTATTAAATTTATTTCTTTAACTAAAAAAAATGTATAATTATTCTGTTACTAATATTAAAGAAATTTCATTAATTTTTGCCAATTTATGAAAAATGGCAGCCATATAAAATCTATCATTTTTAATTTTGAAAACCTGACATCAAGTTTCAGTTAATGTCCGTGCAGAAACGTCTGCGGAAAGCAAGAACCATGTGAGTGAGAGTTTAATATCTATTAGAGTCGTGAAATCCAGCTTCCGTTTCCGGTATCATGTAGAAACATAAAGTTGTGGTGTGAATGTTTTAGATGTTAGCTGGGGTAAGGGGCAAAGAGAGATAGGAAATGAAAAATGATGCAAAGAACTCCACCGAACGTCCGGAGAGGGCAGCAGGAGGCTGGTAAGAAGGACGAGCATGTAAAAGATAGAGAGAAAGTAGAGGAAGAGAGAGTAGTAAAAAGGGAAGGGCTGGCTAGTAGTACAGACAGAAGTCGAGGCAGGCTGTCGAATAGAGAGAGGTTGAGTAGGTCGGAAATCAGGAGATCGTCGGCGATCATCGGGGGGGGGGGGGGGGTGGATGACGGATGTAGATAGAGAGGCAGATGATAGCAATAGTATCTGTACGGGATCATTAGGTAGAGGAAGAGGGGAAAAGAGAAAATTTAGGAAATGTTTAGGGGAGGATGTAGATGAGTTTGAAGAGTTAAAGCAAATGGTAACGAATATGGGTAATTTAATGAGGATGAAATAGAAGCGTAGGTGCTAAAATAGAGAAAGACTTAAAAAGCGAGACAGGAGAGACAAAGAAAGAAATAGGTGAAATACAGGGGGAGATGTATGAGGATTATGAGAGAGTTTGAGAAATATGTGAGAGAAAAAGATTTGTGGATGAATGTAGAGGAAATAAAAATGGTGAGATTCAAGAGAATTGATGGAGTGGATAAAGTTTTGAGATGAAATGGAAAGGGGGTGGAGGAGGTGAGATAATTTTGCTATTTGGGATATTGGTATGAATGAAATGGTGGAGGAAGCTTGAATGTAAGGAAAAGGATGGAGAGAGGAAGTAGAGTGTTGGATGTATTATGGGGGATAGTAAAAAGAAGATTTGCGAATGACTAAAAAAGGGAGTATGATTATAAGGCAGAGGAAAAGTGCGTGGGAATGCAAGAGAAGTTGAAACAAGGGAAATGAAGCAGAATCGCGCAGCTGTGTTAGCAGATAGTGGATAGAGCAGACAGGGGTGATAGAAGTATGTCAAAGTGGAAGGAGGAAAAGTAAAAAGCATGCGAGAAAGGTTTAAAGGTAGGAGAGAAGGAAGGTAGTTGGACAAATATGAAGAGAAGAATGGTAAAGAAGGAACGGGAGGAGAGGTGGAGTAAAATAATGAGCCTAAGTATAATAAGTGGTACAGAATGATAAAAGGAGAGGTAACGCCGGAGTATTTAAAGAGAATAGGAAAAGAGGGTAAATGGAATAGGGTGATTAGATTTAAAATGGAGAAGGGATAAATGATTATAAATATTGGAAGGTGGAAGAGGATACAAAATGTAGAGTCTATATGTATGAGGTTGAGGACTGGGCACATGTTTTGGATGTATGTATGGTGGATGAGGATGTGAAAAGAGGGATAGGGGTGAGAGTGCATGATATTTTGGATGAGAGTGCTGGAACGCGAGAGAGAAAAAACAGTATACGAATCAGACGAGAAAGAAATGAAGAAGTTAAAGTAAAGGTTAAAACGGAAAATGAAACAAATAAGGTAATAAGAAAATCCTATCCCTGGCACTGACAGTTGAGATAAGAATAGCGAGATGGATTGTGTACAAATTTTAGAATTTAAGCGCTTATGTAATAGGTATAAGTAAGAAATTAGCAGAAGCGTAGTTACAGGAGGGCAAAGTAGGCGACCACCCAGGGCCTCGCGCCTACTTCCTATGGATTTGCGCCTTCTGGGGCCTCGCTTTCCCTAAGAGTTTATACTAAAAAAGAGCCTCGCGAACGTCATGCTGCCCACCCCTACATTCCACCTAGCTACGGCACTGGCATATTAGTTTTAAGTTGTATGTTAGAGTTGAAAAAGCGTGTTTGTAATAGAACTGTAAAGGGAACGGTGGCCCTTGAACCCGTAAGGGAGACTAAATAAACTATAATTTTAGAGTGAAATCCCATCCCAAATAGCACGATAGTTTGCTGTAAAGAAGCAACTAGGTTGTAAGGTAGCAAAGTAAGCCAGCAGTAAGCATACAGTAAACTTAAAATTTCCGACTTACAGTAAACTTATGAAGTAAGGCCGAGGTAAGGTTACACCGTAAACTTGTGGTAGGCTTACATTCAGAGCCGGCTTAGTGCGTATCTGTCTTGTAACGAGTGGGGATGCAGGAGAAGTAACAGTTCTCGTTCTGTGAAGAGAATCAGAGTTCTTTAAAGAGAACGTTCGTTATACAGAAGGTCGTTATGGAGAGATTCGAGTGTAATTAAGAAATTATCTAAATATTAAAAGAGAAATGATAGTGATTTATTTTTCCATGAAACTATCACAGCAGAGATTACAAAAGAACAGGCAAGAAATGGAATTTAAAATGATTGAATAATTCTTACTCTACCATTGACGCGCTGCAATTTTTAAATTTTTTTTAATTTTGGCCGTCTTGCCAGGTAGCCTTAACATGACCTTACTTCGTGAGTTTACTGTAAGGCGGAAATTTAAAGTTCACTGTATACTTACTATGTAAACAACCTTTACGGATAACCCTTACAGTAGCTTTACAACAAACTATCGTGATATTTAAGATGTGGGCAGGAAGCGTAATACCGAAAGCAAAAAATCATGAGAACGAGTGAGATAGGTTGATATCACTGACTCTTTCACTCTCATGGTTATTTTGCATTCGATTTTACTCCTTCTGATCACATGGAATTTCACCCTTAATCTCTTTCTATCACATGATTTTTAATTTCCGACGACGTTTTCACGCATAGGGGGGGGGGGGGGCACGTTCAGTAATTTTCGTCATCTGCGATGTCAAATATCATAGTATACACATTATTTTAAATTTTTACCTTTTAAAAAGGTTTCTACATTTTGCACCAACCTTCAATGTCAGTTTCGTTTTGAGTTCTGTTTTTCACAATTTATGTGACATGACGTATTGATATTTCTTCTAATACAAAATGTGTTTAATTTTCTTTTAAAACATTTCAGCAGCTGGAGAACCGAAAAAATGCAAGGAAAACTGCATTTCCTGTAAGTAACTGTGAGGCTGTTTAAACCACCTAGCATAAAGTAAGTAAGGGGCCGTACACAAATTACGTAAGCCATGTTTTAGGATTTAATGACACCCTCCCACCCTATTGTAAGACACCGTAATATTTTTCTTGATCGTCCCCCTCTCTAAAATCTTACTAAGATCTATTTTTTTCTTCATTTTCGTGAAAAAATGTTTTAAATGCATTTTTTTAAGCTAATTAAAGTAAAATTTTTATTAGATAAAATATTTGCAGTATTTTTAAAAGTAGATAACATAGATTATTAATTTATAATAAATTTTACTATCAGATTTGTAATCTGGGATAATCGTGTAAAACAAAAATTTTTTCCAGCGAAAATAATACATTTTCAATGCATGAAAAGTAAATTTTTAAAAAAAAATGTAAATATTCCTCTCTTGGATTGAAACTTTACTATCTTAGCTGGAAAAAATTTTCTTTTTGCACGATTATTCCAGATTAATAGCTTTTATAGTAAAAATGAATGGATAAACTATAATACTTAATGTCTAAAGTCTTTAAGTGTATCAATTAAATCCCTCTTTAAATTTTGTTCAAAAAAAGTTTTTTTTAATTAAAAAAATATTATGTAAGATTTCGCAGGAACCCCCCGAACCCCTTTAGTAAGATGCCGTAAGATTTCATAAAACTCTCCCCCACCCTTTAATGGCTTACGTAATTTGTGTGCAGCCCCTAACATAAAATAAAGCATGTACTTAAATCGTGTTAAATACATATATTTGCGTTTACGCAAAACATCAGTAGCCGCAGGTTTGCCAACATTATATTTGACGTAGGGGAGAGTGGCCATCAATGTACCAGTTTTTTCAATGAACCATTTCAATTTTCTCAGAAACAATTAAATAAAAATTCTCCTAATTTTAAATATAAATGAAGTTTGCGTAAACACACTACGTCCATAAGTTTAAGACGTGTGGATTTATTCTTTACAGAAAAAACTAAAAAAAACTGTCTTTGATGCATTGAAGAAAAAATTTACCTAAAATACAAACACGTTTTTTAATTGAAATAAGGCAATTTAAAAATAAATGTACTTACGATTTATTTTGTATCGGGCCTGAACTACAATATTCTAATGAGATAAAGATTTTGAAATATTGCATTAAGTTATAAAAAACCATTTTTGTTGCAAATGACATGTTGATTCAATGTACCAGGGAACAATGAACCACCTGGAATTTCAGTGTATTTTCGATTTCCAGAGTGGTATGCCTGATTATAAAACTAGGCATGCGTACAGCATGTGACAGCGATTGTTATCAGTACTCTTCTCAACATAGCAAAACAAAAATGCCATTTTAGCTCGTTAACTTAAATTTGAGGTATATTTATGTTATACATTATCAATTAAAAAGTGTTAAGTAATAATTTTTTATAGTATTTGATAGAAAATAAGTTCTTTCACAAAGTGAAAATTGCAATATTATTATTGTTGAACATTTTTAGTGTTTTTATAGAGGTGGTTCATTATGTACCCAGGTTGTTGAAAATGAAAATAGCGTGTTAGTTTAGAAAAATCCAAAATTGTATTATTTAATCAAAATAAATCGGGTATAATATGTGTGCATTACCTAGAGAAGTGTTGTGATTTTATATTGATGCAAAGAAGTGCTTGAAATTAGTGAAATTGAATAAATACTATGACCTTGAAAAAAAACC